>OX387245.1:198749822-200149197 GCA_947561735.1 Cenchrus americanus
ACAAATTTCATGATTTCCAGACTTAATTTTTGTTTGTTAGAATTTCAAAATCATTCTGGTGTGCGTTTGTATCGTGTTTCATGGACAAGATTTTGAATTTTTTTCATTTTATGGGTAAGGTATCAAATTTGTCTAAGTAATATGAATATCATGATTTCACTTATTTTCTTCTATTATTTAAATTAGTTCCAGTTCAAAATTGACTTGAATTAAAGAATGCTTGATATGCACTTAATTAGTTAAATATAGCAAACAAATGCAAAAAATGTATCAAATTTTAACATGGAGTGCCACATATTGTATATGGAAAGTGTAAAAAGTTTAGGGGTAAGGAATATAAAAACAATGCGTGAAAAATCTATGAAGGTGTTTCAAGATGAGAAAGGGCTTTTTTCCGTCGGCCAAAGATGTACTCACGGCAAAATAAATTTGTCGTGAACCTAGAATCCGCCTCACGGCAAAATAGACATTTTGCCGTGAGCTTGGGGCTCGAGGCTCAGGCAAATAGCCTTTCTGCCTTGACCTTACCTCTTGGCTGTCGGCGAAAAGTTATTTGCCGTTAGCCAGACTTTCAAATACCCTTTTTTCCTTGAGCTTACCTCTTGGCTGTCGGCAAAAAGGTATTTTTGCCGTTAGCCAGACTTTTGGCTCATGGCAAGGACCGGGGCTTGCAGCAAAAAGTCGGTTTCTGGTAGTGTGATAAGTCCCGATATCCAGAGATGTCGATTGAAATTTATCAGGTTCATCTGCGAAAACAATAGTTGCCTATGGTAGGTAGAAATTACTGTAAAGATTGTTTTTTCTTTTTAAAAGTGTTTGAACAGATACGATGACTTGGGAATTGCATATAGGTCCAGGGAGAGTCATCTATACTTTGGTACCAGTTGAAGCTGAGCAGCTAAGGGGCTGTGTCAGAGGTTTAGATCTGAACAGTCCACAAGGGGGTTAACCTTGGTGGTTTATTTGTTCGGCGGGGAGATCGGGAAGTAAGAACGTGATGGTTATGCTAACGTAGCACACAGAAATCATGGTGAGACACAAGGGACAAGGCGATTTTATACTGGTTCTGGCCTTCGGAGAGTAAAACCCTACGTCCAGTTCTTCAGTTTATTGCTGGTGAGGTCACGATGGTACATGGCTTGCGTCGATGTGGAGGTGATCTGTGACTTGTCGATGTCCCTGAGGGACGCCCTTGCCCGCCTTATATTGGGTGACGGACAAGGTCGGTGGATTGGAGTCCAAGTCTGTTACAACAGAGAAACCTATCTCTAGTTAATTACAATACGGAAGGCTTATCCGAGCTGCCTTAATCCGTCTGGACTGCCTAGCTTTGCACGCCAAGCTGTCTTCTCGTCTTCAGATCCAAATGTCAGGTCGGACAGGTCAGCGGGTCTTCTAGTGGGCCGGACCCACTTGTCAGGGACGGCCATGAGCCTGGTCGATGGGGACCCAGGGGTACCCATGTCTCACAGGCTGCCATACTGCTCCTACTCTGCGCTAGAGAATGAAGCTTTCTAGGAGCCAGGTTGCATGGTCTGCTCTATTTCGAGCTTTTATAAAAAAACATAAGAATTTACAGGGAACTAGTCCAATTTGAATTTTTGTTTACATAAGAAAACTAATAGAGATGCAAGTGCCTATAGTAAACATAAAATCTAATAATAATAATAATAATAATATATTTATAGTAAATGCATTTTTGGTAAGGATGTATTTCAAAAAATCCTAGTAAACAATAATATAATGTTCTAAAAAATATAGTTACAAATAATTGAAGTACATGAATGGAAATGATATATAGTCTATCACACAAATGGAAGGATGGTGTTTTCATTGATCGATATCCTTCAATTTCTGCACACAATCATGAACGAAAGTCCAGCACCACATGAATGACATATGGTTACCATTCTCCTTCCATTTTTACATGCATACCAAATAAAAGGGTTTTGCACTCACATCGAATAAAAGGTTCTTACCAATACCTAAGCACATGGAGCAAACTTGTTTCCAGTTAAACCATCTACAAACTCCAACTTGAAAGGAATCGCATGTCAATCATGTATATGGAGCACAAATATTCCAAACAAATAATATTTGGTGCTAACTTCTGAATTTCCTGTACTGTGGTTTCTTTATGTATTTCCTTTCCCCCATTTTTCCACCTCTTTCAATTTCTATTATTCCTATATTCCAACATGGACTTAGAGTTAGGGCAATCAATATTTCTGCCTGCCCCACTCCCACAATATATCTCTCCATCTATCATTATCTATCTCTCCCCCATTTGTCGCTCTCACATCGGTACCTATATATTTCTTATTTGTTTGGGAATACATCCCACTTGACTCTATTTTAACGAACAATTTGGCAAAGCAAAAATTATTTTATTATACCATAGAAACGGCACTTGAATGATCAACATCCTTAACAATATACACTTGAAAAGATATGCATTAGAACTGAATTACAAGAATAAAATGGGAAATGGAACAATCGTGAACAGAATAAGAAATTGGATTAACATGAAGGCAAAGTATATCAAAGCACTGATAGAAAAAAGAAATGACAAACTATCAATAATTTCTGCATTGCACAAAAAAGCAATCTGAGAATTGTGTTGTCTAATCAATACAATGCAATCCCTATTTGATTTGGCAATTTACTGGATAGAGCAGTGAATAAATGCATCCACATTTCATATGATAACAGCAAGCATCAAGCAGCTTCAACCGTGAACTTAATTTGATGTAAAAAAAAATATAATATGAAAAGGTTATATGTAAGTGTATTGTCTTTCACTATAAGGAGACTGAGAAGCACCTCTACCTTACCTTATCATTACTATTAGGAGCCTAAGAAGAACCTTATGACTCTAGCTCACTACGGGAGAAGCAAAATTCCCCGAGTGTCACATGCTTCCCCAAGTGCCAAAACTCAGGCACTCGAGTGTTGCACTCGGGGAAGAAAAGCACTCGGGGAAGGTAGGCTTCCCCGAGTGTCACTAAGGGCAGGGCTCTCGGGGAAGGTGGGCACTCGGGGAAGACCATCTTCCCCGAGTGCAACACTCGGGGAAGACGGACACTCGAAAAAGAAAAGGTGCATTGCACGGCGGAATTGGATGGAACCGTAAGTCAAAAGTCTTCCCCGAGTGCCTTGGACTAGCACTCGGGGAAGATAGTCTCTTCCCCGAGTGCCTCAACATAACACTCGGGGAAGCATGTGTCTTCCCCGAGTGCCCATATGCGGCTCTCGGGGAAGGGCCTCTTCTTCGAGTGCTTGTCTAAGGCACTCGGGGAAATGTTTCTTTTAAGTTTTTTTGCCCCAATTTTTTTGTGAGGCCTTCCCACATCATTTCAAACTCCTTGCTCAAATTTGGACTAATTTTGAATTTTTTTGATATTTTTCTTTAGTTTTTTCATTTCATTGAATTTTTTTACATACTTCAAATTTGAACTGCAGGTGCATGCAGTAATGAATTTTTTGATTTGAAAAATGATATTCATGATATTTGTTGTATATTGAGATCGTATGCAGGCACTCACATGACATTTCGAGCAACTTGTTGCCCTCACATGACGAACAACTTGCGGAAAAAGTGTTTGTAAATTACAGAAAATCCGAACGAAGACCCAAAATCACAAAACTTGTCTAGGCAACATGTTATCACATGTAGAGGCTGTGTGCAACAATTGAGAAGATTTCGAGCAAGTTGCCACGTGGGGTGCCTTAAACCAAGACAACCTCTACATGTGATCAATGTGGTAACACAACGGAGATGTATGAGTTTTAAGCATCCGACGTCCCGACTTGCTCGAAATCTTCTCAATTGTTGCCCACACCCTATACATGCCATAACACAACACCCAGACAAGTTTCGTGATTTTCACACTTCGTTCGGATTTTATATAATTTACAACTACTTTTCCCACAAATTGTTTGTCATGTGACGGCAACAAGATGCTCGAAATTACATGTGAGTGCCTGAATACGGCCTCAACATACACCAAATATCATGAATATCATTTTTCGAATCAAGAAATTTCATTACTTCATGCACCTGCAGTTCAAATTCGAAGTATGTAAAAAAATTCAACGAAAGGAAAAAACTAACGAAATATACCAAAATAATTGAAAATTAACACAAAAGTTGAGCAAGGAGTTTCAAATAATATGGGATGACCCCACAAAAAAATGGGAAAAAAATAAAATTATTCCCCGAGTGCCTTCATGTAGCACTCGGGGAAGAGGTCCTTCCCCGAGTGCCGGACGACAGCTGTCGGGGAAGAGAAACTCTTCCCCGAGTGTTGGTAATGTGGCTCTCGGGGAAGATATAGTAATAAAAAAAGCAGCTCAATTTCAATTTCCTTACCGCGCCCGGTCACTTACAATTTTCAGCTCCTCCCTCATTCCCTTCCCCCGAACGCATCTCGCGGCACCGCACACCCCCGCCGGCGAGCCCCACCTCTGGCCCGCTCCCCCCGGCGCGCCCGCTCCCCCACCCGCCGAGCCCCGCCCCCGCCTCTAGCCCGCTCCCCACCGGCGCGCCCGCTCCCCCCGCCGGCCCCGGCGCCGCCTCCGCGGCCCAGCCCCGCCGCGTCCCGGCCTCCGGCGCCTCCGCAGCCCGGCCCCTCCGCGTCGTCCGCTACTCAGAAGCCCGGCCGCTGTCAGCCCCCCCCCCCCCCCCCCGCGGCCGCCGCGTCAATCACCTAGTAACAAACGCAATCCTCTTCTCTAGCATAGCTGCTTCGATTTGGAGTGGGGATTTTTCTCCAAATTATCTTACTCCTAACCCTGTATTATACCTAGTACCCATACACCTATATACACACATGCACAAAATCATATGACTGATTTTCTAAAGCATAAATGTTGCATAGAAAGGGAAAAGGAAAACAGCCTTTACAGATAGATACTTACATCGGTTGGCTCATAGGGATGGGTGTAAGCCCAGTTATCTTGTATCTTCTGATCTGGTCCTGTTGGTCATCAGTGCTAATAGGTTTTTTTTGGCTGTCAAACTAAGCGTGAGTCCCATATATATTGCAACAGAACTTTGTCAGGACAACATCAAAACCTGGGTACTAAGTTTGTGTAGCTGAATCGACCTCTAACAGAATACACCTTTAGTATGTTAAAGTTGTGAAAACATAATTAATTTGAAGTGTTAATTTTCAGTTTTGTAAGGAAAAACGAGGAAGAAGAAATCCATGAGATATATGACCATTGTTTGTCGCTGACGGCCTTCATGCCGGATTATTGAAACATTGGTGTCAATTGTTGCAGGTCAAGATGCAGCAACTTCGGGCCCGGCAGGAGTCCCTGCTGGCTGAGCGGGAGGCCGAGCAAGTCGAGCGGCAGGCCGAGCGTCAGAGGATACAAGCTTTGGAGGCCCAGCAAGAAGGTCTGCTCGAGTTCGTGAAACAACTTGGGGAGAAGCAAGGTTGGGAGATCCCGGCACACCTGCTTGCACCAGCAGCAGCAGCACCACCTCGTCGGGAGTGCACTCCGGTGAGTATGAGTACGGTTGTTTTACTTTATGTGCTCATGCTTAGTGTCACACCTAGTGATGGCCTTCGTGTCGGATTTGTTGATGTGACGGCCTTCGTGCCGGATTTGTTGATCTGTGGGCCTTCGTGCCAGAAATGTGGTTGTCGGCCTTTGTGTCGACCTTCTTCTTGCAGGTTTTGGAAACCTCCCCATGTAGGGGAGGTGTTGCCGAAATTTTCAACTTTTCTTTACACTTAGATTTTTATCTTGTCACTCACTTCTCTTTTTCAACGACACTCGGCGGTGTCGAACCATGTTGGAGGGTCGCCGGCGTCAAACCATGTCAGAGGGTTGCCCGCGTCGCATGTCTAGCCAGGCTAGAGCATCCGGGGATCGCACTTGTGAACTTGGAATAATGTGTACTCAACGTGTGGTTTGTAATAATTTTGGATTCCGGACATATTTGGTTGTTTCATATTTAAAACTATGGTTTGTGAACGTGTGGTTTGTAATATATTTTGGATTCCAGACATATTTGGTCGTTTCATATTTAAAATTGTGGTTTGTGATATATTGATCTTGATTTGTGGTTCATTTGTGTGTATACGTGTGTGTGTCTATATATATATATAGAGAGAGAGAGAGAGAGTTATATTATATTGTACCTTGGGTACCGAATATTATTCGGTACCCCAGCCCATCCACCGCACCAATCCGTTCCGTCACCCGGTTCGGTTTTTCGGTCTTTTCCCCGGTTCTCCCACATTAGTTGTTTCGTCCCCCACCTGCGCATCGTGGTTGCCGTCGCCCTATCTGTTCCCTTGCAACCGCCTCGCCGCCGTTGCTCCCCACACTCTGTCGTGCTGTCGTCGGCGTCTCCGGCGCCACGCCCGCTTCCTCCTCCGCCATCTCTTGTCGAGGGACGAGCGCGCAGCTGCTCCCATCGCCCTCTCGCCTACTACAACTCGACTCCATCGCCCCCCACTCAACCGGTTCATCGACATCAACCTCCGGCTCCTCCCGGATCGACTCTATCGCCCCCTGCTCAACCGGTTCGTCGCCCTCTTTCTCCCGCCCCTGCTCGGATTGGGGGACAAACGCGGTTCATCACCACGGGGCTCCACCTCAAGCTCGGTCTTTGTATAGCTCCTCCCCGTCGGCCAGAGCATCCAGGTTCGTCACCGTCGACCCCTTGCTCCTCCATCTCCAATCCATCGGCACCTCCTCAGATTCGCATCGCCGGGACTGTCGATGAAGGCCACAGGAACGTGGGTGGGGACACGTTTCCTTGTCAGTCGCCGCCCGCACTAACTCCACGCGCGGTTGTCGCGTTGCTTCGGTGCGATTACCTGAACTCCACTGCCGCCACTCAGGTGCGATATCTGGATTCCAATCGCTTCTGATTTCCTAGTGTAAGGAATCGGATGCCCGTTAGCCTAAGAGGGGGAGGGGGTGAATTAGGCAACTTAAAACCTTAACCTATGGCTCACTAAAACTTATACAAAAGTAAACTAGAACATACTATCTAGATGTGCAACTACAGTTGTTCTAGTGTGAAACTCCCATCCCAAAAGAAGGTTTACAACCTATAGCCAAACCTAGCATGGTACTACTCTAGGAAAGTAGAGGCAAGCCAAGATTGCAATAGAGTAAATGCGGAAACGTAAAGGGGATAAGAGGAAGCAAACTCTCGACACGCGATTTATCCCGTGGTATCGGTAGGCACTAAGGCACCCCTAGTCCACGTTGTTGAAGCACTCACACAAGAGTATTGCTTCCCGGTCACCAAGTCTCTCCCAAGAGTACCACTTGACTTGCCACAAAGGCTAGCCACTTAGGCACTTGCCAAGCTCTCTTGGTCACCTTGATGCCGCCTCCACTAAGGAGCTTCTCCACCAAGGAAGGGGGTCTCCACGTCCCCCGCACAAAGTGTCCTCGCCGCTCCACACCAAGCCGGAGGGTCGATGACTATTGCCGGTGAGCCACTTAGGCCCCAAGGCTTCCGGCAAACCTTGTACAACTAGATTCACTCAAGACTCACCTCACAAGGTTGGCATTGCACTCACTCAGCTCTAAGCTAAGCCTAGCACTAAGCACATACACAAAGCATATGCAAGTCTAAGGATGAGCAATTAAGCACTTGGACAGATTGGATATGATCTTGAATGTGTCTTGAACTCCTCTGCACTTCCACACAGTCCAGCAACCTCAAATGGGTGAGTGGAGGGGGTATAAATAGCCCAAGGCATCAAACTAGGCACGTTGGCTAAAAGCTCGCCGAAAAAGGTATCGTCGGATGATCCGACGCTATGCTTTTCCAGGGCGTCGGTTCATCCAGTGCCCCTCCCACGTCACGTAGCCATTGAGGTTCTCTGACACAACTGCTCCGGCGCTATGCTCCGACGCTACGTCGGATCATCCGATGCTGAAGGCATCGCGTCCAAGTCGCCACTGTTAGCTTCCAACTGACCGTCGGATAGACCGACGCTTTATCTTGGCCAGGCGTCGGATCATTCGGTGCTGAAGGCTTCGTCCTAGCGCGGCTCTGTATGAATTCAAACTAAGCGTCGGATAGACCGACGGGGTCCCCACTTAGACCATCGGATCATCCGGTGCTACTGTCTTTCGTGCTCTTCCTCTGCAACTCGTCCGACTCTACTAAATAATGGACCGTCGGTTCATCCGACGGTACCTAGGGTTTGACCCTTTGCACCAACTCGTCCGACGATTGCACCGACGCATGTAGATGAGGGACTGTCGGATCATCCGACGGTGTCTTCTCTTTTCCTTTTCTTGCTCGGTTTTGACCCTTTGTTTTGGCATTTTTGCATGTGGTTTTCTTGCATCCTTGGGACCTAGAAATGTCTACAAAGACATGCTCAAACAATAGGGTTAGTCTCAATGATCATGTTGTCATGAATCACCAAAATCAAACTCCGAACAAATGGCATATGAGGCCATGTTCGCTACACCTAGCTGTCGCCCGGTACTCAAGATCTCCAGCTCGTGGTTGCTAGCACTAGATCTTGGAATCACTGGAGATCCCCCGCCTACACAAGGTTCCTTTCTTATCCCCATCGATTCCCGTTGTTTTGGTCGATTGCAATCAAAGGTGCAGATGATTTGATTCCATCCTCCTGCCGTAGGTGTTGACGGCACACAAGCTACCTAATGATTGAGACTGTTCTTTAAGAATAAAAGAACAAATAAGGAAATGTGGAGCCGCATACTGCTAATAAAAAAATTAGAACAGATAAGATAAGAAGAATGCTTCATAAAAAATTCAAAACTAGATGATATTAACTTGTTTGTTTCTCTCCTAGTCTATTTATCAATTTTTTATCGATACCCTAGCAGTGATGCACACATTATGTTTGAGGAAAATCCCTACTATGTATTTATTGCCTCTGCATGGTTGGTTCAAGAAACCATGAGATGTTTTTTTCACAAATTGACTTAAAATTAAAATGTGTGTGTTGATGATAAAATCACAAGTTATAACTAATCTATTTAGCTGTGGTGTTAAATTAGACAGCATTTTTCATGATGCTTTTAGATGGCAATTTTGCAGAAGGTGCCTCTATATCTCTGAAATCTAAGAATTTGAACATATAGCTGCTTGTTTCTTCATATGTCGACTTGGGCTGCTTGCTTCTCCAGCCTTGTTTCAGGACAATTGCAAATAATGGGGTGTCTATACCTTCACTGATATATAGAAAAACATTTTTTTGTTATTGATTAATTAGCTTGACCAGTATATCAAGTAGTCTATTATCATCATCATTTTTTCTTGCACTTATCCTACTGATTTGTACTGGATATTTCGCCGACTAATTCCTAAGTCAGCAGCCAGTTCATGCTTTCACCCGTTAGTACATGCAACTTAGTATATCGTCGTACAAGTAGACTTGCTTGTCCCTCATAATAGTTTGTTATACTCTGTTGTGTTAAACATGATTGTTGCTGTAACTAATCTATTTAGCTGTGATCTAACGGCGGGCACGAGCTCCCGAGGTGAGCAGTGGCAAAAATCCCTGTACTGATTCAACCTTAAATCAAGCTCATAGATCATTTCTTAGTTAACCAAAATACTGAAATTGGAGTATGAAATCTGAAATTTCTGAGAAAAGATTTATGTTCCATTTACATACTGGTTAGCATTTCCATGGTTTTTAGTATATGGGCACCCATATATCTATAAGTTGGTTTTTCTCTGTCAATATGCTGAATTTTCATTTTGTCATTGCGGTGTAGCAGTGGCATGCGGAGATATTCTGAACCTGCATCAGCAGGTTCAGGAGCATGAGTTTCCTGATAGTTGATCTTTTACGTTTTAATTACGAGAAATCACATCACTCAATTTTTGAGTTGTAAGTCGATGATCTCATGATTGAATTTAGATACTGTCATCTGTCATCTTGTAGATTGTCATTCTATTGCGGATTCAGTTTGAAGATGGGAGCTTTCTGCAGCTGTGGAGCAGATCATGTTTAACTCATCAATGTTTCCATCAGGTGTGCAAGCTGCGGAGGTGGTGCAGAAACAGGGGGAGGATGCAGTAAGAAGTGCTCCCACAAGGACGTCGTGGACCTGTCAAATGGAGTGTTTCTGCAATTCTGCAGTTCTTTCACTAATTTCTTGTATTTTTTGAACTTACTTTTGGGTGTGACACGAACTGATAAATTTTTGCTTATGATAAATTTTTGCTCGGGTGTAAGGCCAGTGTCAAAGTTTTGTTGATGTTTGCCCCCATGTGTAGAAAAAATATCTCCTGGTTTGTTACGTTCAACAAAAAAATCAGATATGCTCCCTAAAGAAGTATCTAATTCCATGTCCCACTTCCATTTAAAATTGCAACAATTCAAGTTTCGAAGCGACCAATCAGAAACGAGACTTTGTTTCTTTTTTTTGGAACAAACGAGGCTTTGTTTCGATATTACGTTGTACCTTTCCGTGTGATTTTCCGGGAAAAAAAATGGACCCACACAACAGGAAACCGCGGCTTCGCCAACAGCCCCCACGCTTTCCCAACAACCAAGACTCGAGCCGGCATTGGCGAAGAAAACTCTTTCCCAACAGGAAAATACCGCTGTTGGGAAAGAAATCTTCGCCAACAGCCCAAAATCCAATGACTGATGGCAAAGACCGGCTGTTGGCGAAGGGGTTATTTCCCAACAGCATTCCTGTTGGGAAAGAAAAGCTGTTGGCGAAGCTCCGGCGCGGCCAAACGGTGCCGCCGCCGTCAGCTTCGCCAACAGCTTCGCCGTTAGCTGTTGGCAAAGGGGGCAGCCCTTCGCCAACAGGGCTACCAAGCTGTTGGCGAAGAGCCTTCTTTCCCAACAGCCTTGTAGGGGCTGTTGGGGAAGATTGCGGCTGTTGGCAAAGAATTTTCATTTTTTTCGAATTTTGAGTTCAAACTTTTTTGGTAGCCTTGCTACATTGTTTAGAAGCACATTGTTAAATGTGGGCCCATTTTTTAACATTTAGCTATATTTCGTTAATTATTTTCTTTCACTTGAATTTTAGGCATAATTCAAATTTGAGCTAACGCAGTGCGTGAAATAATGAAACTTAGGCGTTCGAAAAATGATATTCATGTCGGGGAGGGTATTTTGAGGCCGTGTCCCAAAGCTCACCCGAAAATTCGAAGTCCTTGTGCACGTAACACGACGGTTCAGGCGTGGTACAACTATTTTTTAATTATATAAAATCCAAACTAAGTCGAAAAATCACGAAACTTGTCGGGGTGTATTGTTATCACATGTGGAGGCTACGATAAACATTTGAGAAAGTTTGGAGCAAGTTGCCGCGTCAAATGCTCAAAACCTAGACATCTCTACCATGTGATCACTTGTGGAGCACATGTGGAGTCGTCTAGGTTTTGACCATCCGACGCGGTAACTTGCTCCAAACTTTCTCAAATGTTTATCGCAGCCTCCACATGTGATCACAAGACACCCCGACAAGTTTCGTGATTTTTCGACTTCGTTTGGATTTTATATAATTAAAAAATAGTTGTACCACGCCCGAACCGTCGTGTTACGTGGACAAGGACTTCGAAATTTCAGGTGAGCTTTGGGACACGGCCTCAAAACACACTCCCCGACATGAATATCATTTTTTGAACGCCTAAGTTTCATTATTTCACGCACCTGCAGTTCAAATTTGAATTATGCCGGAAAATTCAAGTGAACGAAAATAATTAACGAAATATAGTTAAATAGCTCAAAACATCCCCAAGTTTTGAAGTTGAGATGTAGTTATAGTAGGAAGGACCCACAAAAAATTTGAAAGGAAAAAAACAAAAATGCAAAAATTCTTTCCCAACAGCTTTGTGGGGCTGTTGGCAAAGTGGCTTCGCCAACAGCATTAATAACACAGCTGTTGGAAAAGGATGGCGCAGTAAAAAATAAAAAAGACTTTGCCAACAGCCGCACCTATAGGCTGTTGGCAAAGAACTTTAACCCTAAAACACAGCAGGCCAGCCCTCCCTCAGCCTTCCCACGCGACCCGCCCCTCCCTCAGCCTCCCTCACCCCCTGCGCCGCCGCCGCCACCCCCTGCGCCGCCGCCGCCCACCCCCGCGCGCGCGGCTGCGGATCCGCGCCGGCCGGCCCCGCCCGCCGACCCCGCGGCGCCCGCCGGCCCACAAGCTAGCACCGGCCCGACAAAACCTACTCACCGCACTCGAGCTCCCGAGCACGCCCCCACACGCCGTCCACTCCCGCACCCGCCCCCGCCGGCCGGCCGCGCGCCTACCACCGCCCCCCCGCTCCCAACCCCCGACCCCGCCCCCGCCGGCCGCGGCCGCCCCGCGCGCGCGCTCCCGCACACCGGCCGCGACCGCCCCCGCCCCGCCCCGGACGCGCCGCCACTCTCCCGTGCCGGCCCCGGCCCCCGAATCCGACGGAGGCGCCGGCCGCCGCACGGATCCGCCATCCCCGCCTCGGATCCGCACCGGCGCCGCCCCCCCCCGGCCGCACCGGCGCCGACCCGGCCCCACCGCGCCACCCCGCCGGCACGGCCGGCCCTGCCGCCGCCGGTGACCTCCAACGCGCCCGGCGACCTGCACGCCCCATGAATCTTAACTTTTCTCTCGTTTATTCCTCTTGCTGCCTGCACGCCCCATGGATCACTTATATTTCTTCTTGCTGTTGCAGGTGTGCAGGTTGCCTAGATCTAGGAACTCTCTGGTAAATCATTATTTTATCCTAAGGTCTACTCTTTTTTCCCTTTCAATGTGTTAGTTACCTTGTGTTTGTATTGTGTTGTGCTTGGACCTGTTGTTGATTGTCCCTTGTGCATAAAATGAGGAATCTGCTGGAAAAGCCTAAGTCCAGTTCACTTTGTGATGTTCAAAGATACCAATTTCTCCAATGTATTATTAGCCCAGTTCAATTTTTAATGCAACTATTCTGCTCATGTTCCGCATTATGGCATGAGAGGCTATAAATCGGTGTTATGATGGTCGAGAAATGAGCACTAAGAGCACCCCCTTATGGTCATGGGTAAGTATTTTTCGTGTGTTATCCGCTAGATGTGAATCAAGTAGTATGGTATATTAGAATTATATTACATGCTCAAAAATTTCATGTACAAATACATATTTTTGTTCTCTAAATTGGGGCCTGTCTCAATTTTGAGATCTAAATTTTATGGTTCTAATTATACAAAATAGTTTAATTTGATACGTCATTCGTTTATACCTATGTGAAGGAATGTCCGGTTAAACTTTGCATGATGATAAATAAAGATATCCGAGAACAAATAAATTAGAGAAACTCTTTTTAGTCTATGAGAAAAAATATTAGACAAAAATGTAAATTATGTTCTTTCAGCTTATATGAGTAAAAAATATTCTTTAACTTGATATGGGGAATTCGGTATGGTGTGCATGTTTTCTTACGAAAAATTGTAATCAAAATAGCATCGGGCATTAGCTTTATGGGCATAATTTCCATCCGATGATTGTGCACGTCATGTTTGATTCCTTTTCAAAATTTCTACAAAGTCGTCTATCCTTTCTCGTGCCTCTTGACCGCATCTGCCATTAGCATAACGAATGGGTAGCTACCTACCTTTGCCATTGTAACCCGATGTTATAACAACCATTATAAACACTTTGAGCTTTTGGTGATATGATTAAGAAGATTGTGGTTTTACGGCAAATAATGTTGTTATGATGATCTTATAGTTATTTTTTTTCGAGGGAATTCTGCACTTACATATGTGACCTTTTCACATCAAAGAAAGTCACATGAGGGCTTTTAGAAAAATGGAAAAATATTGGGAAAACACATTTTTCAAAGTTAGATATTTTCTGCGAACCTCAAAGTTAGATTTAGACTGTATGCTTAGATTTTTGCAGAAATTTTGATGCTATATTTTCCCAGCCCTTTGTATAGTGGAATGTGCAGGCTAGAATCATCATTTGTCACTCTAGGTGTTGAGGTTAAGTTGCCATGTTGTTTCTTAAGCGCCTGGTTGGATTTACTGGCATGTTGCCATGGTCATCATAGGATTTGAATTGTTAGCAAATAGCTAGGAACGAGTCAGGCAGGAGATCATCCTCCAGAGGGAGACCGACCTCACCGAGGATGAGTACTTGACGGTAATTAAGCAGTAAACATTCGTTCTGTTTGCTTCCATGAAACATTCAATTCATCTTCTGACATGTCAAATACTTGATGTTTCTTAGTGGATACCGGGGTGGTGCGACAAGGACCCGAATCTTTGGGAGGCCATTGTGCGCCGGTGGAGATCGGACAAGTGCTACGAGGAGAAGAAAGAGCGTCGGGAGCGCCGGGCAAAGGCTGCAAGGGTGGCACACCACCAAGGGAACCGGTCCCTCCCGCAGTTCATGGACGCATGGGTATGATAATGTTGATCTATTTACTGTAGTGCTCAATCTATTTACTTGTAACCATGTTTGTGTTTTCTTCGCAGAGGGCATCTCATGGTGGGGAGGAGATCAACGAGGTGGTGGGGTACGCCCTTTCTCACAAGGGCAAAGCGAAGGACCCGGCCAACAGGTGGAACCCGGAGGGGTCAGGGTGGACTCAGGCACAGCCACAGCAAGGTGGGGGCGCTGGGACCTCTGGGGACGGCGCCGGGACCCCTGGGGACGACGCCACGAGCTAGGTACCTGTGACTACCTCTTATGGACTAGTAGCGATGCATGTTAGACCCCTGGACATGTATGTTGGACTTGTCGGACATTTTGGACATGTGTGTTGGACATCCTGGTGTATGTTGGACATGTATGCACTCGTTTCATGACTTTATGTGTATTATGGACATGTATCGAAGATTTGGTGTGTGGATTCATGTTGAGATCGAAACCGATGTCGAAATGTGGTTTATATGCTATATTGTTGATATATATGTGGTATTCGGTTCATATGTTGATGTGTGGATTTGATATGTGAATTAAATGCTAGAAAAGAGAAAAAAAAGGGGGGGATTCCCGGCTTTGCCAACAAAGATAGGCCAAAGCTGTTGGCAAAGCCGGGCTTTCCTCAACGACCTTCCCGGCTTTGCCAACGCTTTGGGCCGGCCGTTGGCAAAGATAGGCTTCCCCCCGAAGCACGCGCCCGGCTTTGCCAACAAGTGGGCCAAAGCCGTTGGCAAAGCCGCGGCTTTGCCAACGGCTTCACCGCAGGGCCGTTGGCAAAGCTAGGCCGTTGGCAAAGCTGCCATTCCCTTTGCCAACGGACTTTGCCAACGGCCGTCGCTTCCCCTGTTGGCGAAGGTAACGGCATCCGAGCCGACGGCGTCCCCTCTTCGCCAACGGCGCACATGGCCGTTGGCGAAGCTTTCCCAACGGGGCCGGAATTCCCCGTTGGCGAAGAGCTCTTTCCCATCACTTAAAACGCCAACGGCTCTTTCCCAACAAGAACTCGGAAACCCCGTTGGGAAAGCCTTCGCCAACAAGTGTTTGAGTCTTCGCCAACGGCTTTAAGCCGTTGGCGAAGCACGCGTTTCCCGTTGTGCCAACTCCATCCGACACGTTCGCGATAAACCGCCGCAGAAGAAAACCGAAGTCCGGAAAGAGCGCCCGGAAAATAAAAAAAATCGGCAAGAGGCGCCGGATCGCGCGTGGCGGCGGGTCGGTTATGGGAATAGACGAAGGGGGCGCCACGTGAATGCGGTAGGAGTGCTGGATAGCTACCCCAAGCGGTGGATATTAGACCGGATTTCCTATAACCGGATTTCCTATAACCGGTGTAGCTATCCACCGCTTGGGGTAGCTATCCAAGCACTCCTACCGCATTCACGTGGCGCCCCTTCCGTCTATTCCCATAACGTTGCACACAGCGGCGTCAACAAAAGGTCGAACGGAATATTCGGGTATCCGCATCTCGGTTTCTTTCGGTCGATTTCGGCTAGCTGGGATAGCTTGAATGTATTGGCTCGGCGACCTCCTCCACCCCTCTCGGGACGCGTCCCATCTCGGGCAGGGCTTTCAATGCTCCACGCGCCGCGCACGCCGGCCGCCGTCCCGTGTTGGGCTGGCCCTCCACCGCCGCTCCACGGTCGCTGCCCGCCACCCGCACCCCCGGCCGGCAAAAGCCGTCGTCGCGGTCGCTGGCCCCCGGGGCCCGGCCTTCCTCCCCGGAGCGCAGCAGGCGCCTTGCGTTTTGCTTTGATGCCCCCCTTCTCTCAGGTGGGTTGCTGAGCTCCAGCAGCATCCCTGATCTCGATTCTACCATGGCGGCGTGGAGGAGGGAGTCTCGACAGGAGGTAGAAGAAACCCTCATCAACTGGGCCTTTTGCTAAGTCCTTAGCTTACTGTCCACACTGGCCCAACTGCCAAAAGTGCCAATTACTAGCCCACATGCCCAAAGTGTGACCCATAAAAAACTCTCAACTTGCACAGACAGCCGGCTATCTTTAGGCCATCAGTTACAAGCAGCCCCACCATCCATCTCCCCCTTAGCTGCTACCTTGCGGGGGCGAGTATATATCCTCTACTTGTTCTTCTGTTCTTTCCTAACAGCCCCAATATCATAGTCCCATCTTGATTCTGTTCTTATCCCGCCCCAGCTTGATTCTGAATAGCACAAGTATCCCCCTTGCCTGTCTAACTGGTTTCTGTGCTCGCTATGTGTGAGGTTAGATGGAAAAGCCATGGAAAAGGCCCAGATTGAGAATGCTACAATTCTTCTTCCTCCGTACTTACAATTTGGAAAAAGGCACAAAATTGTGAAAAAGTGGAGTGACCTTTTTATTTCAATCATAACCTTTTTATTGCTTGGGTTGGGCAGGCGCTGCGGCAGGCTTTTCTCAAAGCTCCTCATAATCCTCCTAAAGAAACTAGCCGTACAGGGGGAGGAGTAGTCTAGGAGAGGTCTTCTGCTTATCCCGCCGCCGACTCCGCGAGGATTGGAGAATATTGAGAGATACATTTGCTAGCAGAAGTAGAATGAGCCTCCTACAACCGTGTTTCACCAGTGCTTCCGGCGTGCGCCGTCGTCGGCGACCAGCATCCGCCTCACCCTACCTCGCTCCCTCCGCCTTGCATCCCTACTCTATCCTTCCTCCGGGTGCTTCTACCTCTCCCCTCTCCCGCCGCGGGGCACGGGGCGCGGCGGGGCTAAACCCGTGGCGGAGGACGGTAGCTCCCGCCCCGCCGCCTCACCCTCTCCCCCGATGGCCGCCCGGCTAAGCTCACGAGGGCTCCGGCGGCGGCGGATCCGCGGCGACGACGGATGGAGGTAGGAGCTCCCCCGGCCGGCGCGCGGAGCCGGGAACTCCCCCGCATGAGCGACGTCGCGTGGAGGCTCCACCGCCGGCGCGCGGAGGCAGGATGAATGCGTGATGCAGTGCGTGTTGTAGCGTTGGGCAGGTGCTGTTGAGGCATACATCATGACGAAAAGACTAAGATGGCCGACGTGCGACGTACCGCGATGACGGCGAGCAGGGTACGGTGTTAGTGACGCCGTCATTTCCGGCGGAGGACGGTGTGAGGCGTTCACGTGACATGCGCCATCGTAGGATGTATATCGGACGGTTCTCAGCAAATGGGGTAGCGGCCCTATAGGGGGTGATAGCTACCATGGGTGATAGCACGTTATTTCCGATATATATACATATATATATATGTGCTTTGTTGGTAAAAAAACAAAAAACAAAAAACACAAGGGGGCTTCCCCGAGTGCCACCTCCAAGGCACTCGGGGAAGATTTTTTTCTTTTTTTTTAAAAAAAGGGGCTTTCTCGAGTGTTGCACTCGGGGAAAAGGCTTCCCCGAGTGCAACACTTGGGGAAGAGTTAAAAAAAGTGGACAGCACCGACGGTGTTAAATCTTCCCCGAGTGCTACCGGGGCACTCGGGGAAGCCTTCCCCGAGTGTACGATTTTTTGGCACTCGGGGAAGACCTCTTCCCCGTGAACCGCTTCCCCGGAAGCTCTTCCCCGAGTGTTGCACTCAGGGAAGGCTTCCGGGAAGCCGGTGGCTCCCGTAGTGGCTCCTACATATACTATGAATTAGCTAAAATTGTAATGACATTCTAATTACTACAAAAAAGTTCTAGACGATTTGGTTTCATTACCTTTGTGGTTCTGGTTTGCTGTATGGCAGCACTGCACACTTCCTCAATGGGTCTTCTTCTCAAAGGACTTCACGGACACACAAGAAGCAAGCTCTGCAGTTCTTTTCCTTATTCTTGCTTTGCATCCTGCATTCAGGCTCAAGGCACAGAAGGAATGGACACTATAACAGAAAAATGAAAAGATAATCACTTCAACCAGAAATTCTTTTACAACTGAAAACACGATCAGTAAAAAGTGATCCTTAATTTAGATTGTAAAAAATACTGAACCCAAGAATCAGCTCTTTCAAAATTGACATGATACATCATACCTCAAAGTACTGCAGATAAATCACATATCTACACCATTGAATAATTGTACGCATAAATAGAAAAATTTTACAGGTTAAAAAACATTACACATGCATATAGTATTGTAGTTTCTAGGAGTGCATTCTTGGGCAACCAATACAAAAAAAAATACTTATATGCAAAAGATTTTGACCGTGTATAGACGAATGACAAAAAAATATAGGTACGCCTTATTTTGTGTTGTGCTGAGGCACTCTAGGGTAGCATATCATTTGACTATCAATCTTGGGTGATGCTACTCTTGTCTCGCTTTTATGCGCCTCTCCTAAGCATACATGAACACAAAGCCAAGGGAGGGAACTGTAAGGAGAAACAGTGCTTACTTAAACTTAACTAGAACAAATACGTGCAAGCTCAATGATGTGTTAGCATAAGATACTGAGGCTGCATGTGCTCTGTAAGGTGACCTTCAATCTCCAATTTTCAATTTTTTTTGTTTACATAAGAAAATATTTTATACCTCTTATAGGACTGTAGTTTCTAAGAATGGATTGGTAAATAAATGTGAGTTCTCTTTGTTTCTTTAAAGTACTAGTACACCAATATGAATTTTGAAAAGTTGGATACTCCAAGATAAAACATTCCAGTTTATGTATTTACTATACTTTTCCGAGGGCAACCAATATAATCTCAGGCAAAGAAACAGTTGGGGACATATACCAACAATATAATACAACCCAAAATAAAGCTGGGAATCGAATCCAGCAGCACAGAAATATCATCAGCTTGAAAACTATGCAGTGATTGTCAAGAAATCCCATTAATCACAGATTGCTCGTTGGGAAGAAAATGATTCAAAAATATTTTCCTAAGCTTCTGATAATTATCTTTTAATGCCTACACAAAAAAACTTATATGCATGTCTATGACCAAATATTGTTGGCCATTTCATTAGGCAAAACTCGTGTGTCATAAAATGGGAAGGGATAACAAACACCTACGTGAAATGGAATTTATTTTCTACACACGTTAAGATCATCAGGAACTAAAAATGCTACCAATTCAGATGCTTCCACTCATATAAAAAGCTATGCATATGGTACTGCTAGCAGTAACATAATAGACCAGAAATAAACATTTTTTGCAAAAAAAGATAGAAAAGATCAGTTTTGCACATTGATTTAAGTTTCTATATTTACAGTATTTCCATGGAACTAATCAGGGGGAAAGACAAATCAAGCACATATACCAACAATATAACCTGAAAAAACTTGGAATAGAATCCAGGAGGAGTGCGTGTCATTAGGCCAGATTAATTTCAATAATCTTATCACTTGAAAATTCCAAATAACATCAACTGTTGATAACTATCACACGGGAGGACAAGCCAAACTGAAAATAAACAGTCACCATAAGCACCATTATAATAATAATCAAAACTGAAGAACATATATGAATGCTTCATAAATTTCGGGACTGTCTGTCTCTCACATGTGTGAAACTAGACCTCTCCTCACACGAATTTTCGGACCATTGGATCACACATCAGTGGCTCAGATCCATCAATCCTCCTTCTCCACCTTATCATAAACTCCTCCCTCCACTCATCCACGCAACCCGCCCTACCCTTTCTTCTTCCTCTCGCCAGCCTCCTCTGACGACCACCGCCGCCCCGTTGCGCCCCCACCCCGTCGGCGCGGCTGGGCTAGCGTCCAACGCACCTCCCCGCCGGCCGCCTGCCGTCAACGTGGAGGTCCGCCTGCAGCCACCATCGCCGCCCTCTCCTACCAATGATGTGGCCATCATTGCCACCTTGGAAGCCACCCCCCCCCCCCACTGCCGTCCTCCACCGCCCGGCTGGCAGCACCCTTGCCGCCCGCCACCTCCACCGGGCCGGCCCGCCCCCACGCCGCCCCTCCCTCCATGGCCGGTGGTGAGCACCCCCCCCCCCCAACCCAAACCCCTAACCCTAGAACCCTAATCTGAACCCTAAACTAACCGGTGTTAGAGAAGAAGGTGAGGTTGGAGAAGAAAAAAATAGTGTGAGGAGAGTCTCTAAATCACATGGGTGAGATATACCTTTCCCTTAAATTTCAGCTCCTAAGTTTGGGGTACGGTGGGGGTGGGGGGTGTTTGTAAATTGAAAATAGTTCTCTCTCTCACACACACATCAGGTCTCGCCATACCGAGAATATGTAATAATGAGCTGAAAAATTATATATACCAAAGGCAAGGGAGATTAACTTAGATGTGCTTCTCATGAAAAGATTGAAGTCCGGTTGATTGGTTGTAGTTACTTTCTTTCTGGTAGTTGAGTTATATGAAGACCTGCTGCATGTACTGCATAAAAATGGCCACCAAACGCAGAGTTGAAAAAATGCTAAGAACCTACCTGCAGATAATAACATCAACCAACCTCAAAAACACATACTTGCAGTTACACTTGTCTCTATGTCAAATGTGCACCTATGGAAGGATCCATATATATGTGTGTTATATAAAAAAAAACTTTACAAACAATTGCATTCCACTGCCTGCGAGTTCAATGCATTCACCAAACTTATTATAAGATCTCCGACACTACATACATTCTGCATACAAAAATATACAAAAATCATGTGCACTGTTATATTTGATATATTTGGCCACTAATTATCTTGTTAGTCATACGTAATATTACAATCATTTTACACTAATTATGCATGTCCATATCACCCTATATTGTTAGCTATCTTATTCTTTAGACATGACACCGTATGTCATAAGGATGGCATACAAAACTCTAGATAATGCATTTATTCTGTACACACCATATTAACATCAGGAACTCAAAATACTGTTGCAAATTGAGAAGTTTCGGATAATATACCACTACACTAAATAAAACAAGAATATTACTTTCATTCGGAGAAAATATAGATATAGGATTAGTTTGCACATTGATTCTAAAAGGTTATAGCCAAAAGCAGTACAAACAACTAAAATTTTTTACCATCAATGTTCTTAATTTTATCTATTAGGCCCACAGTCCTAAACAAATAATGATGCTCACACCATGCCTTTAAACGGATCGGACTCTGTTAATGCATGTGTGCAGTCTGTGTCCTCATAATTTCTAAAAAGACAGGTGTGATACACATAACGAAATTGAGCATCCTTAGAAGCTCTGTCACTCTTCTTTGGAAGCTTACGCCGCTCGTTAGCCTCCCACTGCTTGATGTTTTGTCTGACTGGAGCCCGAAACTCCATCAGCTGTAAGACTCTAGCATTCATAATGAAGAACTTGGCGAACCTAACATCTTGTCTGCTGCCTGTGAAGTTTCTCAGTACTATTTCCTTGAGATGTGTCTCAAGGCATTGAATAGGTAGTAGTGGAGCACCCTTATTATGCATTGTTTCGCCAGAATTTATTACCATTGACTGAAGAAAACAAAATTTTGAAAACCATAATTAGTTACAAATGGATATAATCACATGACAGAGAGATTGATCAAGAACAAAAAACTAAAATCAAGACAGAGGACTTCACCGTAATGTAAATCTTCTCCAAGCAGGGAAGGCATCTGAGGATATCAACAATGATGTTCAATTTAAAACCATCGGCGCTAAGTGCAAGAATCTTAACGGACTGCATTGATGTTATTATTGAACTGATAGCAATCATTTTCTGAAACAACAATGAAACAAGAAATAATAGGTGATTGTCTAAAGCCGCAACATAACAGCATGTACTTCAATTTGCAACACAAAATAACAGTCGGTGTTCATACCTGGAAAACTGTGCTGCCGAGCTGTAGTCTGAGCAAAGAACTGACCGGCAGGGATCCCAAGACCCGAAGGTTTGGAGCACCAACTATAGAAATGTTCATTGGCCCCCCATCTGTGTCAAAGATGAGCAGCCTCTCCATGCTGGGAGCATCCAGTATTGTGAGTTCTTCCATTGGTGGCTGCTCAACGTCCTCCCCAACAGACAGGCCAAGCGATACAAGGGTCGGGGAGCTGATGCGAAGGCGGCGGAACCTGTTGTTACCTCTGAGAATCAGGCTCCTAATTTGTGGGCATGCCGAGATCATGCCATGTGCCGTGGCCTCCGAGTTCGTGAGGTCATGGAGGGTGAGCTCCGTGAGGTTCGGAAACCTAACTCCGGCAAGGTTATCAGGGAAGTGGCACCTGCCGTAGCTAGCGACGGTGAGGTCCGTGAATCGCAGGGCCGGAGGCGGCAAAGGGTCGAGCTCATGGGGCCTGCACCGGTACAGGTACTGGAAATGGAGCTCCTTGACGCCGTCGAGGGCCGACGACCGGAACCACGAGTCGAAGGCGGCGTAGCGGTCGTCGCCGCTGGTGTTGGAGACGCGGGTGAGGTTCATGAGCGACAGCCGGCGAGCTGGGCCAGGGTGGGCGGACAGGATGGACGTAACGCGCGCGGCGATGCGGTCCCCGTTGCGCCAGCTTGTGGGACAAAGACGGAGCTCGCCGTCGTCCAGGTTGAGCGGAGCGGCGCGCCAGAGGGCTTCCCAGCCGGAGGCAACGGCCTGGGTACGGACGCCGGCGTCGGTTGGGAGCAGGGAAATGATGGCGCTGAGGACCGCGTCGGGGAGGGCACTGATGTCAGCGATGCTGGCCTCCAGCGGCGGCAACTCCGCTACTGCGACATGGGCCGTCTCGTGGAAGCGGCGGCGGCGTTGGGTTGCCGGCGACGCCATGGGGGTGGCTATAGCTTGCTTTCCATCAAAAGTTTAAACCTAGGGGTTCAGATTTCGAACTGCTATGCTACGGTTTCAGATTGCAAGTACTGGGCTGGCAGTGGGGAATCTCAGATTAGGGTTGCGAAATGGAGCTAGAGAGTGGGGCACGGGCCGGGCTCTACAGCGACACGAACCATGGCAGGAAGGAGGGGGAGGAACTGACCTCAACTGGGAAGGAGAGAGCAGCGCTGCATGGTCGGGGACTCGGGTCGGGTTCTGCAGCGGCGGAGCGCAGACGCTATTTCTGGGGAAAGGGGTTCCGCCTATTCAGGGAGGAAGACAAAGACGGGTGTGTCTGGCGGCTGTCAGTGGGGGACTGGGGATCCCCTTGGTCGGGAGGGGAATTTATAGCCTTGTCAGACCGTCTAGGGTTTCGTGACACTATGGGCTAGAGCGCATCCAACGGCTGTGCTTGATGGATCGTTTTGGATTTCTGATCTTCAGCAATAATGGAAAAATCTTTAGACGTAATCCAAATAAGTTGTTTGGGTATCCCGGTCTCCAGGAGAACCAAAACAGCGGGCGGTTTAAAGTAGGGCTGCGGTGCATGGGCTTACACCGTAACCTTGTTGGGCTGACAAGAAGTCCGCAAGTCACAGAGGCGGCCCGTGCAACTCATAATATTTCTTTTTTATGTGCACAGGAAGGAGGGGATGTCTCCGCTAGGGGGCCTCCTCTCAGAGGTCCTGCGCCTACACGTGCACCCGCACCAGGAGGGCCAAGACCGGCACCACGAGGACCCACACCAGCACCAGCACCGGTTCCTTCCTCGTCCCTCAGCCCTGCTCTTCAGCCAGGTATTGACCAATACTCTATAATACTAGATTGTATTAATTAGGAAACGTGATTTAATATTAATATTTCTTCCCGTTGGAGGCGAGCTCCCTTGGAGGCGAGCTCCCCGAGTTGCCATCCTCTCTCTCTTTCTGCTGCTTCTTGGGTGCTCTTTTTTCAGATTTGTTGCATGTTGCAAGTTTACTTTTCCGGATTTGCTGCATGTCAACATGACTTGGTGAGGTCATTCATTGCCTCCAATCGTACCGTGACTATCTGGTCTACATGCATTGTTCACAATGAATTTTATCATATCAACCGCAATGGTGAAGGACTCTTCTTATGTCATAAGTTGCTGGCTGGATCAGTACAGTAGGTCATTAAACAATTGAATATAAGGCTTTTAGTAAAATGTAAAAGAATCGAAGTCTATCCTATAAGGAGCGACAACAATTGAAAATTTTTCTCACCTAATTCGGGTCCGCCGTACCACCCCTCACGCCGGACCAACCCGTCAAGTTGCATGATGACAAAAGGTGAAACAACCGTAGAAATCACAATTTCGGGAGCGTTTCTGCCAAAAATATAATTCTTTTCTCACCCAACATCACCATACCCGCACATGTGCCCGCGTCGAGAGCCCACCCGACCACACACACCCGCATCCGTGCTTAAGTGAAAAAAAGATTCGGCCTCTTCTTTTTCTTTCCCTAAGGCCGCCCTCTAGATCCACCATGCCCGCCACCGGCCGCTACTCCCTGTCGTCGTCCTCCATCAGTCGCCGGGTGGCTCCCCAGCATCGCTCCCGTTATCCTGCTCCCCGACGGCTCTTCACCTCCCCCACCCAGGGTTTATTTTCTCGGCGATAAAAAAACGATAAATCCGAAAATCACGTTTCTCGGTTGGGAGCGGGTTTTTATTTTATCACCGAAAAATCGTTCAAACCAACTAATACTACCTATCACCTTTCATAAATCTAAATATTATCTCATTTCTATGCATTGCTTTCACGTTAGGTTGTTTGGAAACAATCTAGGTTGTTTTTGTATAAATTGAAGATTTTTTCTCTAAATTTTTATCCGAAAGGAAAACGATGAATCCGAAAAATTTCCGAGAAATCCGATAAACGCGTTTCTCACCTACCTCCGGTTTTTTTCCTTATGGGTAAAATAAACCCTGCCCCCACCCACCCCTCCCCTCTGCTCCTCTCACAGCCCACAACTTCCCCAAGATCCACGAACTCGTCGGTCGGCTGACGGCATCCTCCTCGCCTACCCACCTGACCAGTATCCTCGTCGAGCTACCCCACCAAGCTCCCGTCCATTGAGCACACGTTCGCCGTTTTCTCGTCGCTCGTACTGATCTCAACCTATCCCCCACCTCCCTCTTGCCCTCCCTAGATCCACTCAAGCGCAGATTCTATCGGAGCAGGGATCGGCAAAGGGCACCACGACGGTGATGGCAGCGGGCGTGGGAGGTGAGGACGGGAGGCGGCAGTGGCAGTGGTGGGTCGCATGCCCTGCTCGAGCTCGTTGGTGCCGACCGCCCAGGGCTCCTTTCCGAGGTCTTCACTGTGCTGCACAACCTCCACTGTGACATCGTCGATGCCAGGAGGTGGACGCACGACGAGCACGTCGTCGTGCTCGTCTTCGTGCGCAACGAAAAGACGGGCGCATCGATTCGACGATGCGGCTCGTATTAGGCGGGTCGAGTCGAGTCCAGGTTCAGGCACAACACGCGCTGCGCCGGTCCTCGCCAATGCTACGGTCGTCAACATGGATTGGCGGCTTCAGCTGCTCAATGAGAATGAGGACGCGGCTGCTTCTCGATCGTCTAATGCGCCTCCTACCTAGCAGGTTTGCTTGTCTGATTCCTCTTTACAGCTAGCAACATGCCAACGAATTGTTTGTTAAAATGCTAGAATGCTTTAGCCTTCATATATCACATCTTGCTGATTCAGAGGATGGCGATGGATTAACAACGACCTGCTGTGACGGCACAACATGTGCAGGTATGACATTGCCTGACATAATTAGGAGTTGCTTAGGTTGATGTGAGGGGAGTTAATTACTGAAGATCACATCATGCAGGTGCTTCTAGAGCTCCTAATATTTTACTAGCTATTATTTTAATTCGTTGGAGGGCACTGCTAGATTTTGCCTGCTAGCTAAACTGATTTGGCACCAAACTATGAGGACAAAACACATACTAGGAAATAACATTATTTAGTAGTACAAAGACTTTTTTTTATAGAGTTAATTTGATGACAGTAAATTTGATAGAGTTCGTCGTCCTCCTCCTCCCAACCAGGTGGAGGCCCCACAAGTTTTATGAGAAGGTTAATTGGCTATGGTTGCCAAAGTAGTTTGCAATCCAATGTGTCATATAATCTGAGATTATAAGCTGATTGATGCATGATCACTGTCATGCATGTGCTTGATGCCCTTGACACCGCCGGTGTGGACGAACGTGCATTGCACGTGTATAACCTTTCATACAATATGAATGTAGACGGTTACTTAGAAAGTCCGGGTTCATATAATTATGTTGTTATGTGGAATCTGAAGGGGCACTAGATGTTACTTTGAACATAAGTAATTTGTACCGGATGTTAGTATGGCATAGAAAAAATTGTACTTTGGGTCTCCAGTCAGTGACACTCAGGCTCTATTAACCTTATCTCAAATACTTTTTTTGAGAGTTCATATTATCCAGGGTCTTAAACTCACACATAGGTGATCCCTGCCTTGGGGAAGAGAAAAGGGATTAAAATGGAGGAAGAAAGGGAAAGGGAGAGATTAGACAGGGAATGAGAGAAATAGAGTGAGAGGAAGTACTGTAAATGAATCTGTATAGTGGAGGTTGAGAACCTGATATTTAAGTGATACCTATGACATTTTTTAGACGTAGTAGTTAAAGTAGTTTTTTAAGTACCAAGCTGATTAACGTGATGTAATAGCAAGGTGTCAATATTGGTAATTGGTCAGGATGCTTGAACAAGGATGGAGGTGTCTTGGGGAGAGTATTTACATGGACTCGAAGTTTGATCAGAAATCAGGAGAGGACTGACCTCTGCGCGGTGAACGTGGTACAATACTTTTAACCCTTAATTAGGAGGCCTGTGGACATTGTTGCAAGTTCCTTTTTGTTGCACATTCCTCTTCTGTATGTTGGTTTGGCATTTGACAAATGGGTTAGAAATGGTTAATTATTATACAGTGTGCGTGACCATGTAGTACAAAAAATAAACCATAGGTTCAGGAACACCAGCAGTCTATAAACTTCAAAATTAATTTATTTTTTCTTTGACTATTTGAGTAATCCTCAAAACTCAATAAATCTTCTCTTCATAACTATATGTACGTTCTGGTTCAGTGTCATGATCATCATGACCCAAGAGTTGCCATCCAATTCCAGTTAAGAATTGGCATGGGAATGTTATAATCTCCTTTTTAGAAGAAAGAACAGGCCTTTAAATGTACTAGATATAAATTCATTTGTGGTTCAGCTACAAAGGTTTCAAATAATGGAACGAACAGTTTTTGAAATATGAATCTGGAAAAATGGGATTCCACTTGTATGCCACAATTCATTTGCTAATGCTTTGGATAGACTACTTCTACATTCTGCTATTTTCTTGTATAAAGCATAAGCTCTTGATATTATAATGCTGCTTGTTGTATAGCTTTCGGTTATTACATTTGTGGTCAAATTGCTATTTCATTTCTTTTCATAATTTGTGTTCTGCAGCATGAGTTACATACAAACTAACAATTACCATGTAGCAGTCAAACTTACTTATGGAGCTTCATTGGGAAAAAAAATGGTTATCACATCCTTAATATCCTATTTGTTGCCCTGAAGATATTGGCATATTGAACATTTACACTTCTCACATTTATCTATATATACTTTTGATTTGCTTTGTTTCATTTATAAGTAGGTGGCCTTCTTCATTAGTTCTCCAAGGTCTAAGGCTTCAACCAGCCTTAAAATCTGTAAGAGTATCTAAAGCAATGTTTGCCTTGCAATCCTTAAAAGGTAAGGGCATGTTGTCGCTTCCATTTGTGAAAATAGTCTGTGTGAACTTTGACCGTGCATCTGATTGTTTAGATCTGTGCACAATGACACATACATCATTCACATGCTAAAGATTGAATATTTTTCTACTTTTGTTGTCATTATTGTTTATAGAAAACCTTGAGTTAAAAAACCCCCTCTACCGGTGGGGGAAAGACCATCCCACAACATTGCACAAATCTCTACCAATCTGACCGAGAAAACCCCCGAACCCTAGCTTTCACTGGGTCGGCGACTACTGCAACTACCCCCCTAGTAGGGTCCAAAATAGCCATAGCTACCTTAGGCCGGTGCCCTACCATATTTTTTGGGTTGCCAGCGGGAGTATTTTTTCCTACCACCATGTTATGTCCCTAAGTAGCTGAACACCGAATTGGCACAAATAGGAGAGAGTTTATGGCGACAGGATGAGGATTGGATACAGTTTGGAGGAAGTTCAGGAAGAAATCAGAGGTACAAGAGGGGGAGAAGCAAGCAGCTAGGGTTACAGATGGAGGTAGAAGAAGCTGAGGAGGAAGACGAGTTGTCTCTGGTTCTGTTCGATGCCCCGTTCCCCGGGTTCCTTTGCTCTTTTACCTGCCACTTTGGTTGCTCCATGTCTCCCCGGCCGGCCCACCGGGCTATTGGGCGGCCCGGTCCATGACATTCCCCACCGCTTGAAATGCGGTTTGCCCTCAAGCCGCTCGCCGGACGCCGCCCGGATCCCATAGCTTTGCTTGAGAACTATCTCTCGTCTTCTCGCGTGGGTCATTCCATCGAAGCTTCTCGTGTTGTATGCATTCCCTCCCTGAGTTTCTATTTCATCAAGAACACATGTATCTTCTATCCTGGATGCTTTGCTTGAGTTGCTCATAGCTAAATCTTTGCAATCTTCGACTGACAGATTGTTTATCAGCAGGTCAAGGAGCTCTGAGCACCTTATAGCTGCAAACATCAAACTGTAGATGCCTTCTTTCAAGTCTTTTGTACACGTGCAGACAACAAGAGCAACCCAGGCATGTAGACCAGCAGAGAAAGCAAAATTCCATTTCTTCAAGTAGCCTTGAACAACACCAAACAATTGTAATATGGCTGCCCTATCAATGGAACTAAGATAAGACTCCAACCAATATGTCTTGTGTCGAGCATAACCATGATGATGTCGAACCACTACTAGAAGTTGAGATAAATGAATACAAGCAAAATCAGAGCTCTCCCAGATTGCATTAGCACCCCTTCCATAGCTTTCAGTAACCAATGTAAGATAAAGCTCCTGTTCCCATGACTTAGCAGATGCATCCATGCCATCATGTAAAGAATTCCATGTAATAGCCATTGCAGAAAACCACTCCAGAATAATGCAAAAATTTGCTTGATAAGAAGTAACAGGAAGCTGAAAATCTTCAACATCAAACCTGACTTGATGTGATAATGGCTCAGGCAGTAACGAGTTCCTCCCACTGAGTTTGTGTGATAGAAGTGTGTTTAACACCATCACTACCAGAAGCCCAAGGTTTTGTCGAGAAAGCATTTCCAATGGAGAAGAAAGCATTTCCAAGGTTTTGTCCTCAAGCTGCAATTGTAGACCGCCAGGATCCCATGGCGTTTCTTGAAAACTTCTCATGAAACTGTACTCCAGATCCCTCAAACACATGTCCTGAAAAAGACCTCGAGCTCCAGCAACATTGTACTCATCATGCTCTATAATTGTGCAGTCGACCATAGGATCATCAATCTGAAGTTCAAGAAAGCCTCTGTCCACCTTCTGACCCTTTAGCTTGATCTGCACCTTCTGAAACAAGTAGTTGCTGTCGAGGAAGTTCTCGATTTTGAGTATGCTGTGGCAGTTGAGACAAGTCGTCGAACACTTTGTGGGCATGACGGTGAAGACACCCTCCTCTACACCCCGAACAGCCGAGGACGACGATGGCGAGCTCAACGGCGAGGTGAGTCGGTCGTTGGAGCTGCAGCAGATGTAGGTGTACCCGTGGACGACGATGGCGCGTCCGGCGCCTCGGGCGGCTCCTGGCGCGAGCAGATGCGGCCACGACGCGGGCGGATGCGACCTTGGTGCGGGCGGACGCGATCGCGGCACGGACGGACGCGGCCCCGGCGTAGGTGGGCGCGACCTCGATGCGGGCGGACGAGGTTCCGATGCGGACGCGACCGTCTCACATGGACGGACGGGACCACACCTCGCACTACTCCCCGACGCGGGTGGGCGTGGCTCGGGCGTGCCCCCCGGCGCGAGCGGACGCGGCCACGACGCGGCCGGCCGAAGCCCCGATGCGGACGCACAGCTCCAGGAGTGGGTGAACTCAACGAGTCGGTGGAGGTGGTCAATGGAGTTGTGGCCGTGGCACTCTCCAACAACGGCGGCAGTGACGTGAGCCTTAGACGCGGCCCCAACGCGTGCTGCTCCCAGCGTGGGCACACCTGTCTCGGACGGCGTGACGCAGATGTGTCCCCGGTAGACAGGATGAGCGCGAGCGTCTCACCTTGCCGATGCGACGGCCTCTGACACCCAGGAAGCCGCGAAACAACTTGTTCTCCAGCATCTGTCGCAGCGACGTTATCTCGAACATCTTCTGGGCGCCATTGAAGAGGTTGGCCGGCTTGCTCGAAACAGCCGCCAAACCAGGTAGAGGTGCTCCCGGAGGTGTCGAGGTGGTCGGTGGAATTGCCACCGTGATGGTGTTACTCTTGCATGTAGTGGTTGATGGAGCTAGGGCGGTCGGTGCATCCCCAGGTGGCAGCAGCGGCGACTCAAGCCTCGGACATGGCTCATGTGCGCGCGGCTCGGGAACAACAGCCTCCTGGAAGAGCCCCCACTTGATCTGCATCTCACAGCACCCATCATAGATGTTCTGGCCATGGAAATTACTGAAAGCTTCTGCCGCTTGATGCTTCGATTGGAACAGTACATGAGCCTCTATGCAATCCAAACCCTCACGAACATACACACCCTCCACCACTCCAAATTGGTCAAAAACTTGATGTAGGACAGATTCAGTGATGGGGTACCACGCCTTGTAGATGGCAATCTCAAGGGTGCGGCTCGGTGACCTCCAGTGGCCGAACTCGCTCTTTCGCATTTCATCGAACACCTGGTGGTCGCCATGGGAGAGGTTGGGCAGCTTGCCGGAATCGGCCACCAAACTCGGCGAGGACATGCGGTAGCTGGGAGCACGGAGATTCCTGACCTCGGCCATGGTAGGATTCGATTTGGGGAAGAAATTTTTGGGGAAAAATTTGGGGATGGCTCTGAATACCAATTGTTATGTCCCTAAGTAGCTGAACACCGAATTGGCACAAATAGGAGAGAGTTTATGGCAACAGGATGAGGATTGGATACAGTTTTGAGGAAGTTCAGGAAGAAATCAGAGGTACAAGAGGGGGAGAAGCAAGCAGCTAGGGTTACAGATGGAGGTAGAAGAAGCCGAGGAGGAAGACGAGTTGTCTCTGGTTCTGTTCGATGCCCTGTTCCTGGGTTCCTTTGCTCTTTCATCTGCCACTGGTTGCTCCATGTCTCCTGGCCGGCCCACTGGGCTATTGGGCGGCCCAGTCCATGACACACCAGGATTTACAGTTTCGTTCATCGCAGTTCGGCGACGGTGTTCGGTAGTTGTGCTGATGGGCATTGAGAATTTGAGATGAGCTCGACATCTTTGGTGCTCTGGAGGACAACTCACTCGTATGTGGTTGAGAGTTGAGACCTTGAGGGCTGAGGAGATGCTTGGTTGTTACTGGGGCAATAGCGAGCATCGGACCATCACCTTTACTCCCAAGATATTTGTTCACAAATTGATCCTATTCCTGACTGCTTTCTACATTATTTCTCGATGTTATGTTCTTAAAGTTTCTTTAAAATTTGTAGGTTGTTAGCTTGATACCTGTAATTCTTTTCAGTTTTTGATGTGATCAAATTTTTTTATGGACCTTATTTTTCGTACTGTATGATTGCTTTTACATTTGTAAATATCTGTATCTAGGCTTCAATGTCATTCTTAAATCAAATGATTTCGTGTGTGTCTGGAGTTTTAGAGTTATTCTTGGGTATTTTATTATAGCAAAAATATCTACTATCCCTGTAGAGTAGGTGTCTGAAAGATTCAGACCATCATTTACCTTTTGTTCATGTAATGTTTTTTAGTAATTTAGGTTTTCATGCTTTCGGGACAGCCCTAGGGGTCCCCTTAAACAACTGGGGAATCCCCACTTAAAACCCGCAACAAACCAAAGCCAAACGCGCCTCGCTTAAGCACACAGGGCATGGCCCATGCCACGGTGGCCCTGACGGCCCACCAAGGTGGCCCACTCAAATATCCCCTCGAGCAGGCTCCGCCTCGCTCGAGGGCACACACCTCCCTCGGGCGGGCTCCGCCCCGTTCGAGGGGGGTGCGCTACCTCGAGCGGGCTCCGCCTCGCTCGAGGGTCCGCGCGCCGCCCTCGAGCGGTGCTCCGCCGCTCGCCGAGGGCACTCCGCACGCGCACGCCCATTCCCCGTACACGGGCATTTAATGTTCGACAACGGCGGGGCGGCGCCATCATGCGCCTGGGGCTCGCGCCCCGGTTCCGTTGCACCAACTCCCTAGGAGGGAACCCATCCCCGCCACTGTGGGGGACTGTGCGACGTGGCCGGTGCCAGTCCCGTGACGCCGCGCCGCCTACTCCGGTACGGCTAACGCGCCGAGCCCTCGAAGGGGGCCGGCCGCACCCTCGATTTACTTTCCCGTGACTTTGCAGGATTAGGCCAAGGCGTTAGGCCGGCGGGGCGCCGTCCCTGCCACTGTTAACGGCATGGTGGCCGCCCCCGCGCGTACAAACCCACGCCGGGCACTGTGGCAACAGCTCCGACGCTGTGGAGCGTGCGGGAACGGGACGCCGCCTTACCCCGCCACCGTGACCCGTACGGACCGACGTCGGCCAGCTCCCTTGAGCCCGCCCCCGAAGACATCACGGCCGTCCGTCGCACTCCTACCCTCGAAGCTAACACCTGTTCGGGTACAAGATACGCCATGATGGCCGGATCGCGGCAAGGACCGTCAAGGCGGCCACCTACTCTACGGCACGACACACCACGCCTCCCCACGTAGCTAAATAGCGTGGCGTACATGTGATTCGCTCTCTCCTTGGCCTATAAAAGGAAGACGAACTCCCCCGCCGCGAGGGGACGGACAGGACACGATACAAGGAAGAACAACACACGACACTCCCCGTACTCACTCTCCAATTCTCCCACAATATCTTCAGCCACTTCACCAGGGACCTGGAAGTCGCGCTTCCTCTCCCGTCTTACTTGTAGCAGCCCCACTACAGGCACCCCGGTGCTGAGCAATATAGTGCCTCGAGCACACCACTGCTGGACGTACGGCCCCTCGGCCGGAACCAGAATAAACTTTGTGTTTCTAATTGCTTAGCATCGACCATTGAGGGATAAACCTTGGCGCTCATTACTGGTTAGTGTCGGGACCACATTCCGCACCGACACATGCACACTATGATGTATATATAAAAATAATTACAATGTAGTTTAGTTTTTTAATAATTATAATATTTTTAATGTAAGATTGATAAGTTGATGGTTCTGTAAATCTTCAAACTTATACCTCATGCGTGTCGCACGTGCGTCTCGCATGTGCATTTTACTAGTACGTATAAATGTATAAATGCATAAACTGGGTAACCGCCTTAACACACTTATTAGGTCACTTTCGTTCCACTTTTGTTGCTTTTTAAAAAAAATACCGAGTAATAAACTGCATAGTATATCGTCCAATTTATTTGAAGCAAATCACAAATTGCCTTATCAGGACCTCGCAGGCTCTGCCCGAAAGCTAGGTTTAGACTTTAGATATGTTATTTTCAGAAATTGATTTTCTATGAAAGAAAAATCCTAGATATTCCAATAAAACCATAAAAGTAATTTAAAACCCCAAAAAATTCAGGAACATTTCCATGGATAGATTGGAACACGAGGTGTCCAAATAAAGTATTTGGAGCTCAAGAAAAAGATTCTAAGCCCTCTAATAAATAGAATTAGCTCTGGAAAAATGAAAATCAATTAAGAAAAAATGGAAAATTATCAGGACTTGGTGAACACCAGATGCATCAGCATAAATGCAATGCACACAGATCGACACTACTTATAATTTAGGAAAAAACAACCATTTGTTTTTCCTTTACTCATCTCTGTAAAGAAAAAAATATTAGAAAAAAAATTCAAATGATGAGAAAGTTATTGTTTACTTATTGTTTCCAATCACATCTTGGAATCCAATTGCAGGCTAGCTATGACACCGATGTTGTGTTTTGAGTTGAGTCACTACGGGAAACAGGGGCTTTGCCGTGCGCCCCGAGCGCACGGCAAAGGCCTTAAAACGCACGGCAAACCCTTTGCCGTGCGTTTTTTGTCGGGGCGCACGGCAAAGGGCGAACGGTAGCATTTTGCACGGCGAAGCCCCTTTGCCGTGCGCCGCGCCTGACAACGCACGGTAGACAATCTTTGCCGTGTGTTTTTTCACGACGCACGGCAAACAAAAGCAACTAACGGCACCGGCGCCAAACGGCGTGGAACAACCTTTGCCGTGCGCCGGGAGGAAAACGCACGGCAAACAGGGGTTGTTTGCCGTGCGCCTCCCTGAAAACGCACGGCAAACAACCCCCGTTTGCCGTGCGCCTCCCTGGAAACGCACGGCAAACAACCCCTGTTTGCCGTGCGCCTCCCTGAAAAACGCACGGCAAAGGCACTGTTTTGGCTGTTGGTTTTGGTCACTTTGCCGTGCGTCTTCCAAAAGACGCACGGCAAAGTGACCATTGCAATTTATTTTTTTGGTTTTCACGTTTAAAAATACCCAAAAATCACAGTAATGTCATATATATCATAATATTCATCACAGGCATCAACCAAAAACAAAGCAACACCGTGATCTGCGTCTCTGCCATTAAACACATGAAATACATATCTGGGGTACTGAAAATGAGTCGAAGCCGAAGAGCAGAGCAAGGAGCTCAACAAGTACTGATCAAAAGGAATAGCAGCATACACTGATTTTTTTCCCACAACATATCAACTGAAGCATGAAACCAAATACATGAGCACAATCGTCGGGAACCAGTTTTGTGCTAAACAACTCACAAACAACATTTGTCCCATGCAGGGCAGTAGAATACTGTCAAGAATGTGCAAGAAAAGAAGCACAAGAGGCAAGGTCCTTTGGCAGTGCTCGATGCTTACCTTGTTTGCCCCCTTTACAGCAGCATGCAAAGAATTCTTCGAATGGACGTTTCGGAACAGGAATAAGCTTTCCCACGAAAGCCAATGGCCAGCTGCAGAGAAAGACCAGAACAATAAAGTACAATACGTGGGGAAGAGAACATCTAGAATGTTACAAAAGATCAGCCTAGTAATGTATTAGGGAAACCAGAAGAATTATGTCAAGATTTTGCCAAGAGGACTACTGTCCCATGAACATGCATTACCTGAAGAAAGCAAGACCTATGGAAACCAACCACAGCTGCCAGCTTAGCTTGACTGTTGATGCAAACTTGCCGAGGAACTCGACAATGAGTGCCTAAATATAAACAGGAGCAAACATGTGAGAACTAAATCAATTTATATCTTTTCTTAAAAAAAGAAATAGTTCCAGAGATTCTACCTGGAGTAGTACTGTTACAGCTACAATGATGATAAAGAGGTGGTTCCCTGAAATGCCCTTAAATATATTCAGCTCATCTGGTTTACGGGAATTGAATTCGTTGAACACCTAAGAAGACAACATTGTACAACATGTCAGACCCTACTGCATTTGTTGTATAGAATTCCAGGATCGTGTTGGGGCGAAAGAAGCAGAAACCTCATTTCTGAACAAAAGCTAAAAGGTTTCACCTGGCAGAGAACAAATGTGTTGAATATGAAGGTATTTTTCACTTTATCTGCATGTGCATGGTCATCATTTTTCAACTGCAAAAATGCAAAATAGACAGGAACTGAACCAATGTTTCATTACATTATCATGATTGTAATCATACTTTTCAGATTTATGTAACTTAAGTGAGCACAAAGTAGATAGGCACTGAACCAAATGTTTCACTGTTTTTTTAGGTCTACGTAATTCATGTCAAGATACATGATGGCAAGAGAAATGAAAAGAAATGAAAACAATCGAATGTAAAAATGTAAATTCAGAGTACTCAATAAATTTGTGAAAAGAAACATGATGGCAAGAGAAATGAAAAAATTTGTGAAAAGAAACATGATGGCAAGAGAAATGAAAACAATCGAATGTAAAAATGTAAATTCAGAGTACTCAATAAATAACACCTTTTCAGATTTATTAAGGAAATGAGCTAAAGCATATTGCTAAGTGAAGACAAGGAGGAGATGCTAATACCTCATGTTCATGCCCATGACCATGAGAGTGATCATCATGTCCATCCCAAGGATGGCGCAAACCCAGAAAGAATTCAACATATTTAAATCAGAATAAAGGCTGGGAGCAGGAATGAACATGGAACTTGTGAGAAGTAAAAAACATGAACAAGAATGAAGTAAACAGCATGTCGTTAACTGAAAATTCAAAAAGGAAAAACCGATTTGTAGAACAAAAAAATCTGATTTCAATTGCCGACCAAACTGGCCAACATAACAACATCATATAACTTGATACAGGTATAAGCGAGTAAAAAACAATTAAGCACACAAATAAGTAAGCCCTCTCTCTTAAAAAAGACCATAACAAGGTAACAAAATTAGGAAATGCTAAAATGATCGGGAAATCAGTAGAATCACTTTCATCATGTTTTCAATCTCCAAAAAAAGGCAAAAACAAGTGTAAAAGATGTAGAAAATGGGATGTTTGTTTGCACCTATACCAATACACTTGACTAATAATGCCTATGTATCCAAAGAATGCCATATTCTATTTCCTATATACTATCCATCCCAAATTATTATTATAGGTTTTTATATGTACCTAGATATATATTATATGTAAATGCATAGTATAAACTATGAATCTCAAAATGCCAATACTATTTACAATTTGGGACATGATGGGTATCATCAGAGAAAAAAGTTTATTTGTATCGAGCATGTCTAATTAATTTGCATTATTAGATAGATTCTTAACTTGCCCTATCTAGGAACAAACTAACGAAGTATAAAGCTATGGTTTTACTTTTGGCATATATGGTTCCACTAGAATTGTAATCTCTGGATCAGTTAAATTAAAAATCATGAAGGACCTAAAGTTTGTAGGACAAATTAAGTGTTTCGAGTCCTCTGTTTTTTGTTTCAAATTGGAAACAAGATGCTTCACTCAAACATATGTAGTCCATGTGATCTATGATCTATCCCAAACAGGCCCTTGGAACCACAAATTGATGCCCTTGTGATGCTCACTTTCTCACATTGAATCTCTGGTAAAGCTAGATATGCTAATATACACTAGTTGCTATCACAGTTCACCATCACCAACATGTATATGCTAAATAATCAGTTAGAGTTATCTACAGACACAGATGAATACTCACCACGTCGCCGCGTCGGCCACCAGGGGAGGGGGTGACCGGATCCGGCCTCCTCAAGCCGGCCGCAGGGGAGCCGACCTCCTCGCGCGCGCCGCGGGGGATCCGTCCTCCTCACGCCGGCCGCGGGGGAGCCGGCCTCCTCGCGCGGGATCCGCCGCCACCGGCCGGGAGGGAGGGGAGGGAAGGGGACGGGGCCGCGGCTCCGGAGGGCCACCGTGTGGGGGCCGCCGGGGGGAGGGGATGCCGTGGCTCCGGAGGGCCACCTCGCCCGGGGAGGGGGCACCACCGCGCATCGCCGCGCCGTGGAGTAGGGAGAGGGAGGGGAGCCGCCGGCGCGGGGAGGGAGAGGAGGGAGCCGCCGCCGGCGTCGGGGAGGGAGGGAGCCGCCGGTGAGGGTTGGGAAGGAGTGGGGCGGGCGGCGCGGTTTGGGAGGCAGGGGCGGGCGGCGCAGGTTGGGAGGGAGGGGGTAGCCGGCTAGGGTTGGGAGCTTATATGCGTAGCAGTGGGCCGGGCCGGTCTGGCAGGCCGTCTGGCCCAATTTGGCTTTGCCGTGCGTTTTGGCTCCGCGGCGCACGGGAAACATTCTTTGACGTGCGCCAGGTGTCCACGGCGCATGGCAAAGTTTTTTTTCATTTATCTTTATTTGAACTTCATAATTGAAGTTAATGTACTAGAATTATCAAATGGAAAAGAAAATTTACCATAAGTTAAAATGAGATAATATATGTTGTATATTTTCTAAATAAAAAACTTTGAATTGGAATTCAAATTTGAATTTTACTACGCCTACAAAGTGAATCAACTGGCTTTGCATAATGAAAAATTCAACTTTTGCCTTTGCAATAATGAAAAATTCAAATTTTCGTGAATGCGATATTCAAAATCAGATGAAGCTTTCCATTGTAGTAAAAAACATTTTACAAATAGTTTTTCTTTTAAGTTATTTACTCAAATTTAATGCATGTCTATTTAAATTACTTAATTATAGTTAATTATAGTTATTATACGAAAATTAGCAAATTGATCCAAAAAATATCATAAACTAACATGACACAATATATGTTGTGTGTCATTTGAGAAAATGTTTTGAAGTCAAAAACCAAGTTTACATTTTACTAAGACTTCAAACCAAGTTAGGTGACTATAAACACTATGCAACTTGGAGGTAGAGGCTTCGATTTTTAAACAACATGTGTGACACTTTGTTCAAAACCTTTTTTTTACCATTTTTCACAACCTTCCCATAGTATATCATGGGCTCTCCACAAATTTGGTGGCTTTCAAACTTTTTTTGTATTTTATACAATTAAAAAACTTTTCAAATACACATGGATTACCATTTTTCACGAACAAAATGTAAGAAATTTCAAGTACTTCCATGGGTATGACCTTAAAAAGGTATCAATTACATGAATATCATTTTTCGATGAACTATACTCTACTTTTTTACGCACTTGCAGTTCAAATTTGATTTATACGAAAAAAATTCTATCAACAAAAGAAATTCTTTAAAATTAGCAAAAATATAGATATGATCACATGATTGGAATGTAGAGTGCAAAATAATGCACTAATGGAGGGAAAATTAAAAGTGGTTCGAAAAGTTACTTTTCAAAAATTCTTTGCCGTGCGTTAGCACAAAACACACGGCAAAGGTAGATGTTTGCCGTGCACCTGGACAAGACGCACGGCAAACTTTGCGTCTTTGCCGTGCGTTTATTGTAGCGCACGGCAAAGGGTAACGTCGGCACCGGTGTGAACTTGCAACCGTTAGTGAACAACGATTGCCGTGCGTCGGTCGTAGGATGCACGGCAAACACAAATGTTTGTCGTGCGTCGGTCAAAAAACACACGGCAAACAAAGTGATAACCGTGCGTAAATGTGTGCCGTGCGCCTTAGGGAAAACGCACCGCAAAGAATGTCTTTGCCGTGCGCCCGATAAAAAACGCACGGCAAAGTTTTTCACGCACGGCAAAGCTCGGTTTTCCCGTAGTGAGTGTTGGGTAGTGCGTTGGCGTGATGCAGTGCGGACTGATGTTCAAATCCAATCGGCCGATGTTTCAGTGTTTTCTTTGTTTTTTTTTGATTTCCTGCTCCGAGTTTTTTCTTATTTTCAATACAATCGACAGCAGTCCTCCAGCATGATTGGTTTGAATTTTCTGAAAGATGTATCAAGATAAATGTGGATGCCTCATTTGTCGCCAACCATGGAGCTGCAGGAGTTGGTGTCGTTGCCCGTGATTGCACAGGGTGCGATCAAAGTCACGGCGTGTTCTGTTCCGATGTGCCAGTGCTGTGGAGGCAGAACATTTGTGTGGAAGGAGTAATCCCCGTCTTGGCTCCCAATGGGTCCATGATCGACGACCCAGCTATTGTGGAATCAGATTGTGCACAGGTGGTCCAAGCCTTCAAGAGTGAAGGTGCTATCCCATCTCCTCTCGTTGATTGGAAGATAGCTAGCAAAGGTGATGAGAGAAAGCAACAAGTTAGCCAATAAGTTGGCAGCTTTAGCTTGGCGTAGTGTTCACTCAACGATGGGCACATGTACATGTGTCTTTGACCTCATAAAAAAACTATTTTAATACTCTCATGTCCAGCTAATAAAATTCTCTCTCAAGGAGAAATGCCGTCATCATTAAAGCACTCACAATGCATACTTCATCATGGAGTGTAGTAAGTCTATTAATTACCCTCTTATTTGTAACTTTTGGCTGATGTGACGCTGTATTTATTGAACATAAGAGAGTGAAACATAAGAAACTAAGCCTAACTAAGACCATCTGCAAGAGTCTTTCTAGATTTTACTCTTTAAATCTCTAAATCATCATTTAGAGAGTCATTTGCATAAAAAATATTTTCTATATCTTTTCACTTCCCAAGAGATTTTCTATTTCTTATGCGCACTCTAGAGAGCCATTCTCGTCTTCTATATTTGACTAGCGAGAAATCCGGAACAGAAGATAGCTATATTTGGATGACCATTTAGATAAGCTGTTGGAAGACATTTTTTCGCCAAAATCTCTAATTATACTATTTAAAAAGAATATAGAGAGTCTCTTGAAGATACCTCCGAGAAACCAAGTCTTCACGCAACTAATAAGGCTGTCTATGAGAAAGATAAGTGTGTCATGAGATACTAAGATCGAAAATTACAGTGTGAAAGATAGTTTTTGACACGATGTCCTAAATTATAGAAACTACAATAGTTTCCAGCATTGTGAGTGCCTTTAGTGCATGATGGGCAGTAAGGCTAGGCAGCTTCCAGTTATAACGTTCCTAAATAGGTGTTCAGGGGTTTTTTTTAGCGCTGTTCGGGTTTTGTTTTTACTAGTTCCTTCGTGCCAATCGAACTAACGGGAGGAAGTTAAATGAAGAATTCTATTCTCCCAATAATTTTCACCTAAAAGATTCTATAATTGAAAGTGATTCATAAGAAATTTCTATATCTCTTTCTGGAGGAGTATCATGTACGTTTTTTGTTCGGAAAGACCGAAAGAGGGTGACAAAGGATGAGCACACATGTCCAACTCTCCCTGACCAAAAAGTACACACTCGAGGTCCCTATGCCGCACACGCTCAATCGAATCCATCCAGCCTATCCACCGCGTCCCGGAAATATCCCTCGCCGAGATATTTCCCCAGGCGTTTGTCCAAGGACTACAAATATACTCATGCACACTGGCATGGCCAGTACATAGCTGTCATGGCCACCGTCTCCACTTCTTCGCCGGCCACTCTGCAGCCATGCAAGCACTACGCGAGCCACGGCGTGGCGCGGCGGCACTGCTGCCCTCCTGCTCTCCCTCGTCGTCGGAGGAGGAGCCACGGCAAGGTGACCGCGACAAGAGCCACGGCGAGCTCCCGTGGTGGGCAGCCGCCCTCGGCGACGAGCGGCCGGGTTGAGGTGCCCGTCGGCGTCGCGGCAGAGGACGGTGACAGTATCCGGAGGCTGCAGAACGGGCCGGACGTGCGGGGCGTGGCGCTGGAGGGGGAGAAGAGCCGGCCCGTCGACCTCACGCCGCTGGCCGTCGAGCTCATTGCGGAGAGCTTCGGGGAGTGGCTGCACGAGCAGGAGCTCCACCGGCGGCGGCCGGAGGAGCAGCTGCGCGTGTCCGTGGGCCGGGACCCGCGGCTGTCGGGCGCGCGGCTCAGCGCGGCGCTCTTCGCGGGGCTCGCGACGGCGGGGTGCGCCGTGTTCGACGTCGGGCTCGCCACCACGCCCGCCTGCTTCATGAGCACCGTCCTGCCTCGCTTCAACTACGACGCGTCCATCATGGTAATGCTATTCTGTCTCCCTGCTTCAGGGAAGAAGTGTGTGTATGTATATATTATATTTATATAATATAATGTAATATATATATATGGGAGAGCATACTTTGCGGCGGGCCATAGAATAGGTTATTCTATAGCTATACCGTGACCCATGCTCCCTGGTTACATTTGGTGCATGCGTAAGCTGATGGAATCCACATTAACTACGGTGACTGCGGTATTTAACACAAAAAAAACCTGTAGTTAATTCTAGGTAGATTAGTTGACGGGAATTTTGAGAGCAAGATTTGAGTACACATGCATGCATGTGTAGTTATTTTCTTTTTGTCAGGTATCCGTATGTCTGCCGTAAAATCTAGTAATAATTTTCCAACTTAAATTATCTGGTAAATATATTGGCTTAATTACAAGAGCAGAGGTCGTATATATTTTAGTAAATCACGTCGAAATGCATAGTAAATCATTTATGAAAAATTCAAATTCACTATAATGACTAGGTTCATCGTACTAAATAAAATTGTATAGTAATAACTCATTCATATTATCATAATAAGAAATTCAAATTCCCATAAAACGTTTGTTTGGTAAATTTCATTCACCGGTATAGTAAATGGTTCCTCAAAACAGTTTGGCATAGTATTTATAATCCTAGTTACTATAATTAGAGAACCACGATTGTAGTAAACAATTTACTCAAATCAGCATGAAAATAAAGTGGCATGCATAAAAGGTACGAAGTCCAGTAAATGATTGAAGCTATTTCTATGAAGGGTAGTATAGTAATAGTAAAAAATGCATGGAAAAAAGTGTAGATAAACGTATACTACTAACTAGCATCGACACTGCACCTGCAAGTTCCGTGCATGCTCCATGGCGATGACTACGTACATATCGGGTAGGACCACAGTCAAGCCTGGCCGGTAATATATTAACGCAGCAACAGCGGCTAATTACTCTGCGGTCTACCTCCTCCGGAACAGCAGCTTGGCTACCTCATTAAGGCAAAAGGACGTGTGAAAAAAGTCAATCAGAGGCAGGAGATGCAACCTCAAGACCTGGGTAAAGAATAAGTATTCTATGGCTGGCTGTAGAGTACAGTCTCTCTCTCTCTCTCTCTCTCTCTCTCTCTCTATATATATATATATATATATATATATATATATATATATATATATATATATATATATATATATATATATATATAAAATTTATAGCTGTAGTGATTCTGCAGATGACGGCATCACACCTGCCCTACACCCGTAACGGCCTCAAGTTCTTCACCAAGCGCGGCGGGTTAACCTCCAACGACATGGAGAAGATCTGCGATCGCGCGGCGCTCAAGTACGTGGCCCGGAAGATGATGAGCCTCGGCGGCGGCGTGCCCCCGCCGCCACCGGTGGTGATGCGCGTGGACATCATGAGCGCCTACGCGCAGCACCTCCGCGACATCATCAAGCAGCGCGTCGCGCACCCGGCGCACCCCGACACCCCGCTGAAAGGCTTCAAGGTCGTCGTGAACGCCGGCAACGGCTGCGGCGGCTTCTTCGCGCGGGACGTCCTCGAGAAGCTCGGCGCCGACACGTCCGGCAGCTTGCACCTGGACCCCGACGGCACGTTCCCCAACCACATGCCCAACCCGGAGGACGCCACCGCCATGTCGCTGACCCGCTCCGCCGTGCTGGCCCGCGGCGCCGACCTGGGCGTGGTCTTCGACACCGACGTGGACCGCAGCGGCGTGGTCGACGCCGCCGGCGCCGCCATCAATGGCGACCGGCTCATCGCGCTCATGTCGGCGATCGTGCTGCGCGAGCACCCGGGCACGACGGTCGTCACCGACGCGCGCGCCGGCGACGGGCTAACGCGGTTCGTCGCCACCAGGGGAGGCCGCCACTGCCTCTACCGCGTGGGGTACCGCAACGTGATCGACAAGGGTGTGCAGCTCAACGCCGACGGCGTCGAGACGCACCTCATGATGGAGACCACCGGCCACGGCGCGCTCAAGGAGAACTACTTCCTCGACGATGGTGCGTTAACCCCCCTTTACACCTTTTGAGCGAGCTCGCTCTCCGTCGTGATTATTAATTGTCTCTTTGCTCTTGTTTAATTACCGTGAAGGTGCGTACATGGTGGTGAAGATCATCATCGAGATGGTCCGGATGAAGCTGTCAGGAATGGAGGGAGGCATAGGGAGCCTCATCGCGGATCTCGAGGAGCCCGCCGAATCGGTGTTGCTGAGGATGAACATACTGGGTGAACCCAAGTATGCAAAACAGAGGGGTACAATGGCCGTCGAGGCTTTCAAGAAATACATCGAGGTAAATCTAAAATCATTGTATAGCTCTATTATACTGCAACAATCTTATTGAATTCTTCCTTTGTTTCATTTTCGTGCATATATATGTAATTTTAATTAGGAGGGCAAACTTTCGAATTGGGCGCTGGATGATTGCGGGGATTGCTCAGTTGCCGAGGGATGCCTCGTGGACACGAATGATCATCCCATCGATGTTGATGCATACATGTACAGGTATACCGGCCGTATATATATATGATGCCCGCATGGTTTCCTTTTAACCCAAGCTTCGATTTCTTTCACAATGTTCTTCGTGGTAGTAGGCCTATTTTCACTTGCTACTTTCGAAAGCAGAGCTAAATTTTACGACGAGAATGAGAAACCAGTAGGCACGGTCCACGTTCGTCAAAGCGTTCATAATCCAAATATAGCACTGAACATGCAATCTTATGTTCCTGGTGGCTGCAAATTCATGGCAAGGGATCTTCACGAAAGGTACATATATAATAATTCTCAGCACATCCAAAAGTTTTCATAAATTTTATTATTATCATTGAATGATTTAATCTGTAATTATTGATTCCAGGTTTTTGTTGGCAAGTGGAGTAGATGAGTTTCTTGAAATTGGGGAAGTAGAGAAGTTCGTGAAGTAGAGCTATATGTCATCTATATATAGATATGTATAATGTACATATAGATCCTAATTGGAGGAAAGAGTGCACAATAGTTGCAGTTCAGAGATTACATTATTTACGTATCCTTGTATTTAGCGATGTGTATACATGTAAATATTGCCAGTTCTAGTTAAAGGATAACAATTTCAGCAATTTTTCGAAAAAAATCAGCAAATGTACGGTTTGCTTTGAAAAAATACAGAGTAAAATTGCATAGTGTATGGTAGAATTTGAACCAAATTCTTAACTGGACCACTCAACTTCAAAACGGTACATAATGTATCATCGAACTTATGAACTTGTACAGCAAGATCAAAGGGTTGTGTTCACGAAGAACACGGACCTCTAAATGAAGAACAAACGAAGAACACATGAACATATCACCCATATATGAAATCACTAATTTATATGAAATAATTGAATAACTGAAGTAGATCAAAGTCATACTAATAAATAAAGATACAATAGAACTCATACCTAGATCTAAAATAGACTTGGAACCTGAATTAGAGCTTCTCTAGCCTACTCCACTAGCCTTATAAACTAAAAGGGAGATAATAAATCAAGTGATGTGTGCCTCATAAGTGAGCCCCCTCACCTTCTATTTATAGCCCTAGGACACCCTTGCTCCAAGTACTTCAACACCTTCTCGCGCACTCCATTGCCTCTAGGCACCAATCAGGAAGCCCCACGTGGAAGGAGGGCATTGGAGCCCACAAGGGCGGTTCGGTCGAACTAAGGGTTCGACCGACCCATTGGTGGGCCCACTTACCCTCTCCTTTGGCTAAGAGTCCGTCATGTGGGTTCTTATGGTTGTTTGGCGTGCATACGGTGAAATAAGGTCGTTAATATTGTTTGTGGGCCCTTCAATCTATGTGTTGCATGTCTGGTGATGTTCGATTCGCTGAGCTTGCCTCACTTGGATCATAGAAGGTGGTGTTCTCACTCATTTTCATGCTTATTCACCTTCAACCAAATATTCTCCAAGGACAAGTAGAACTACATTCTTTGAATAAAATATGCATTAAGAAATGTCTTTGCTCATTCATCCATGAGAATATTGACCGCTAAAGTAGGTATTTATATTAACAGCCATCGACACCAGTGCTTCTTCCCTCTTGTCGTGCTCATCGCCTTCTTATCCTCCTCCTCCTTACACCCCACCACACACAGGTCATGCTACAGTCCCTCTTCTAAGTCGTCGCCATCACTTGTCTGTTGTACACCTGCCACCTCTAAGACTCTTGCCATTGGTGCCTTGTAACCTGTTGTTTTTCTTCTCTCTCCTACCGAGGGTTGTCATTTGTGTGACCATGCCTCCTCCAATTGTCTTTTTCGTTGGCAAGGATTGGAGGATGGGTCTTCATCTTCCCCATGGTGCTTCGGGTTGTCACCTTGTCATTGAGTGTATTGCTGGGAAGAGGGTGGGCTTCTGCAAGGGATCCGCTAGCAAACCCTCCACCTGGTTCCCCTTCGGTTGCCAGATTGTTATTTTGTCGTGTTTTCGGTCGTCGTGATTGTCGGGGACAGCCATAAGGGTCCCCTAAACAACTAGGGAAAACCCACTTTCTTTCGCAAAAAACAAAACACAAACAAACCTAAAACACGCTTAGGATAACTCACGGCCCAGCGGCCGGGCCCACGACCCCAGTGGCCCCAGCGGCCCACCGCACGGGCCGGCCCGCACACCCTCGGGCGGAACTCCGCTTCGCTCGAGGGGCACGGCACCGCACTAACAAACTTCCGCCTCGCTCGAGGGCGGGACGCCCCCTCGAGTGAGGCTCCGCCTCGCTCAAGGGCTAGACGCCCCCTCGGGTGAGACTCCGCCTCGCTCGAGGGCCGGTTGCCCCCTCGGGTGAGGTCCTGCCTCGCTCGGGGGCCGGTCGCCCCCTCGCGTGAGGTCCCGCCTCGCTCGAGGGCCTCACGGGCTTGCCGCCCCCATACCTGCTCCCCCGACAGGGGCATTTAATGCTCTGACATTTGCAGGCACCCGGGTCAAAGACGAATCCACGCCGCGCCTCTGACACGCCTGGGAATCCGTAACACTATGCCGCCCACTCTCGTACGGCCAACGCGCCATGCCCCTGAAAGAGGACGGCGGAACCCTTGAAGGGGGGATGTTTATTCCACGCTCGCCCAGGACTATGACGTGACATCATGCCAACGGGACGCGTCTCCTCCGTCGCCATCGGTCCTGTGCGGTCATCCCCGCCACCGCAACGCCATCCCGAGCACTGCAGCGCCATCCCCGACGTTGTGGGGGTACGGGGCGACAAGACGCCACCACGCTGGCTGTTGTGCGCCCTACGGCCTCCCGTTAGCTGCACCCTCGAGTCAGCGTACGGACGACGACTCAACGGAAGATTTCAACACGACCACCCTCGAAGCCGCTCCTGGACGGACACAGGGCACGCCGTGACGCTCCGCCAGAAGCCAGATTCGCCAGGACGGCCGTCTACTCCGTTGCACTGTACGCCATGCCATTACACGTAGCTAGAACAGTGCGACACGCCTGTAAACTGCCTCCTCCTTGGCCTATAAAAGGAGGGGTAGTCCCCTAGCCGCGAGAGAGGACATATAGCATTCACCTGCTCGTTTTCTACCTTCACCACGATATTGGCACTTGCCTGAATCAAAAAACCTCTGGGACCTGGAGGCCCGCCTCCTCTCCCACCTCGCTTGTAACCCCTCTCTGCAAGCACTACGGTGCAACGCAATATAGTGCCCTGAGCACACCACTGTTGGACGTACGGCCCCGGCCGGAACAAGGATAAACCCGGTGTCACTAGTTGCTTAGCACCGGCCATCGAGAGATAGATCTCAGCGCTCTTACTAGTTAGTGTCGGGACTACTTTCCGCACCGACAGTGATGGTGCTCACTTTTTGCTGATGCGCTTGTGGATGTCCTCTTTGTCTACGCCGTGGATTACTCACTTCCATCCCATTGATTTGACTATCTTCCGTGCCTTAGTGGTCTATTGTGCAGAGTTGGTTTTGGTTGCATTTGATGAAAGCCTGGTCGGGCATTTGTCGGGGCCGACTACGATTGCATCTTTGGATGTAGCTCACCTCGCTCGGGGCGTTGTTATGGCCACCGAATCCAGTGGTTCTTGCAAGGTGAAGATTTGTTGTGCTCCCTCAGAGATAGACAGATGATGGTGGTGGTGTGGTCACTTCCTCCCTGGAGGCATCATTTTGCGGGACCTAAAGTTGGGTTGTTGTAATTCTCATCTCCTTAATGAAAAATGTGTTATGTACGTCTTCATGAAAGAATAGTTGCTCTTATTTTTTTTTCTTGCAATACATCCATGTAGCAAATTATCAAATGAACAGGGAAAAATAAATAGCATATTACATATTCAAGTAACTTTGATATTAACAGGTTATCACATGCACACTGAAGAGCATCTAAATCAAACATTTATCGGGTCTTTGGGTAGACACCATGGTCGTTGATGCCTCGGTGTCCCTTGCACTTGTAGTAGAACGCGGCCTTGGTGCAGAAGTCGAACACCTGCACGGCGGCCATAAGGATGGTGTACAGAAACCTCCGGAGCAACCCTGACGCCATGTCATTAAGGACGGGCCAGATGGTAGCATCGAGCGCGACAGTCACCACCAAGAAAAGCACGGCCCGTAGGAGCTTCCCCTTCATCAACCGCCAGGCCCGCACAACTGCGCCGGCGCCATGGCAACCGGGCTCGGCGACTGCCACGACGATGCTCAGCGAGCATACGAAGGCGAAGTATTCGACGAAGATGCTGAGCGCGAACGTGCCAAGCAGCACGCCTACAACAAGCAGCACGCCTGGCAAGGTGTCGTGCTCCCATAACATGAGGAAGGCGAGGATCCTGGACATGGCCTTGAAAAGCGCGATGTGAGCTATCTCCACCGCGTGGACGAAGGCGAGTGTCAGGAGGGGGCCTTTCAGCTTCGCCTTGGCTTTGCCGAGGATCGGAGCGACGCAAAGGTGAGCAGCTCGCCGGAGTACGTCGCAACGGCGGCGAAGAAGATGACGATCTGGATGACCCATCCCATGCACTTGGAAACCAGGCGATCGACCGCGGCGCCGGTGAACAAGAGATTCCAGATGTCATCCGTGATCGCCTGGACGAGAGGAAGGAATTTTCGGCTACTGGGGAGCGGCTTGCTGTCGATGTGGACGACCCCGTCGGTGACGAGGGACTGGACGGCGAGGTCGTTGCCCAACAGGTAGTGGCAGTGGCGGATCCAGGATTCGGACCTTGGGTAGTCCTAGCAAAAAAAAATTTAGAACGCAATCTAGTATAATCCAAGAGAAGTTCGGTAACTTTATGCTATGAAATAGTCAAAAGTACAAATCATAATTAAAAAGATGTCATAGCAGCATCATTTCAACAAAATTAGTTCGAAACACGAATAGATTCTAACATAAATGGTTCTAATACTGATAAATGACTTGCATCAAAAGAAGATTACAGTAATAGTTTAGTTCCATCATTAATTTATGTACCAAGTTGCAGTTCAAGTTCCATTATTTGAGCAGTTTAAAAAGTACTTGTGATAAAAGTAGCAATACCATGCATGAGTCTCTTATAGATACACACCGTACCAATTAATTACTGGATATAAGAATCTAACTTACAATTTCCGATTCATAACCAAGATTGAGTGGAGAGAAGTGGATAACGGTGATGTACCAGCCAGCAGATGTTGATTCGATTGGGGAATGGAGGAACGGGGCATTGACAATGGGGAATGGCTGGCAGCACTTAATAATGTTCAGGGGCATCAGCCATCGGGAACACTAGGCACAGGAGCACAGGAGCACGACCTCGTGTTGCGGCTAGCGTCTACGGCCCTGTCTCCGGGAAAGCAGAGACCTTTTGTTGCTGGCTGGCTGCAGCGTGGAGCTAGGGTGCTGCCACCATGACAGGGAGGCGGCGAGGCAGCAGGCGGGCCGCGGGGGAGCACAGAGGGTACATGAGCAAGCGTGGCCGGTACAGTAGGTTGGGCTACAAATTTATTGTTTGGGCTGATTTGGATTAGAAATTGGAAGTACTAAAAATATTTTGGGCCGAAATTTAGGGTAGTCCCAGGCCTACCTGGACTACCCATTGGATCCGCCCATGGGTAGTGGGAAGCGGCGATTATCACAAAGACCTGGAACACCCTAATTTTCACTTTTGAGTTCAAATAAAAATTTGCTTAGCAACCATCGTTCTTGTTTAAGGAATATAAGGTGTTTGTGTTTTTCTAGGCATTTAATTATTTTTGTTAATTAAATAATGAAAATATATGAGTTTACTGTTGCATACATGCTGGAGCATTTATTTTTGGTTGGTTGGATTCAAACTTGTGTTTGAATCGTGTTTGAATCTTTTGTTTAAAAAAAATAGAAAACCCTTCCTTTTTCCTTTTCCTGTTTGCTGCGCAGCCCAACCCCTCAGTCCGCCCATGCCCCTAGTTCTTTTTTTCGTCGGCCGCTCCCCCACCCGCCGTGTCACGGCCCGGGGCCTCCGGGCGACGGCCCAACTCGCCTCGACCGCCGCCGGGTGGGGGCCGCCGGTCATCCCCCACCTCGCGCGCGTGCCCGGGTCGGACTCGGGGTCCGACCCCGAGCTCGCGCCGCGCGCGCATGTGGCCTCGGGCCCCGCTCGCCGGGCGCGCTTCCCGCGGCCTATAAAGGCCACCGCCCCTTGCCGTGCCGCCCCCCTTCGCCCAAAACCCTAGCCCGAGCTCGCGCGCGCCGCCGCCAAACCCTAGCGCCGCCGCCGCCGTGAACCGCCCGTCCGCCGCCTTGCCGTCACCAAGGAGGTCGCCGGGACATCGCTCCAAGGTAAGGAGCGCGATGGTGTCACTTGTTGTCATCCGAGAGCTCGCATCGCCGTAGCGGGGTCGCCGGAGTTGCGCCGCCGCGCTTGGCCGCCCCCGCCGCACCTTGCGCCGTCGCCACCACCCCGGCGTCCGCCCGTTGAGTTCGCGTGCTCGTGCTATTCATCCCGGTGTTTTCCCCGTGGTAAATGGGGCACCCTAGCGCCAAAACCACTTTGCGCCGGCGACTCCGCCGCCGGGCGCCGCCGCTCGCCGCCGCGGCGCGCCGCCGCCGGCCGACCGCCGCCTCCTGGGCGCGTGTGCTCGTCTTGGACTGCCTGATCGCGATCCAACGGATTGGGTCAGTTTTGACCCGAGTCCGCGCCGGTCAACCAGCACCGCCGCACCCGCATGCTACCCTAGCCACCGGATCGTGATCCAACGGATCAGATCCGTCTGCCTCGGGTCAAACCCGCCACCGCTGGTCAACCCCCGCCTTGGCTGGGCGGTTTTGCAAAGAAAGCCTAGGGTTTCTTTAGATTTACAAGCCAGTCCTCCCACCTTAGGGTTTTCCTTGCGGTTATGTCCAGTTTTCTTCGCTTTAGCCCAGGAAGTTTAGTTTTCTTTACAGTTTAGTCCCTAATCTTGTTTAAGCCATATCTTGGTCGTTTTAGCTCCGTTTTTAGTGTTCTTTATGTCCATACGATCGTCTCGACGAGTAGATCAGTCTTATACCTCTGTTTTGTTCTGTCCGTACTGTTTTGTGATTGTTTCTGAACTTATTCTATTGTATGCTTGTATGTGAATGTGTGGAGCGTAGAGTACGAGCAGTTCGAGGATTTCGCTGTCGTTGAAGACTTTCAAGACCCTGAGCAGTTTCCAGAGCTGGTAGAAGGCAAGTCCTTGCTGCATTCCCGTTGATCCTATTACAACATGCATTTTAATTACACCATATTTATTTATTGCTATGCATTAATATGATGGGTCCGATTATTTAAGGATTTTCCTAGTGTTGTTATCCTATGCCTTGATCAACCTGGGTTTACTTTATGTTGGGTAGAACTAGCTAGAGCTTTACCTTGATTTCGAGTGGTTTAATGAACATTTATCAATCTAGATTTATTTATGTTATTATTCATATAATGCAAGAACACCTTATACTTGTAATCGGAACATGGAGAACCACCCAGGAAAATAGTACAACCACAAGACATATGGCTCTGTCTTGGCTGAATAACTAGAAAACTTGGTGTTAGGTATGCTTTTACCTGAAAGGGGTTGGGGGCTGACGGTAGATGGCGTATAGACCTGCTCTGGCGGGGAGTTAGGCTTGGCTAAGACATGGTACCCACTAGAGAGCTTTATGCGTTGCACTCATCAGTTAACCTAGCGAGCAGCCTGCACTAGGGGATCTTCGTAAAGGCCTCGTAGCGTCCCTATGCAGCCGCACCTCGGTAGTGTGGTATTGTGCCTACTTTTGCACAACATGGTTGGGTCTAGAACTCTTTGAGCTTTTACGTGACTTGTGGGTAAAGTGTACAACCTCTGCAGAGTGTAAAACTGACTAGTTAGCCCAGCCCACGGTCAAGGGCGGCCTGGAACCTCACATGAGTAATTTATGAAAGATGGAACTTTTAAACTTGTGCATTGAATTCAATGGTTCTGTTGCACTTGTTAATTGGGTTTGGTATACACTTTCACTTGTTAGTAACAATTGCTTAATAAAATTTGACCAACTAAAATGCTGACTTGCTTTACAACCATCAGCTTCCACCATAAAACATTGCATGTTGTTATAGAACTTTTCTCTTGTTGAGTACGATATGTGGTCATGCTTGTTGTTTCTATATTGCATCTACACTACTCGGCTGCTGCTCAGATGGACGCATTAAGGATTTCCCTGGAGAGTTTGATGAGTTCTAGGCGCTCGTTCTCCAGTCAGCTGTCTGTGGAGGACTTCTACGTTTATTTCTTTTCCGCTGTTAGCTACTCGAACGATTGTTAGATTGAAACATTCAGTCATGTAATAAAGTTTAATACTCTCTATACGTTTTTACACTGTGTTTTGGTATTCACTGAGTCGGTGCATGTGTGTAACTTGATCCTGACGCACATGTATTCTTACATTCGGATTTGCCCTTAAATCCGGGTGTGACAAGACCGCAGCGAAGAGCCTCCTGTTGTGGTGTTGTGGTGGGTAGGGAGGAGCAGGCCTTCCTTTAGGAAGTTGAAGAGCGGTGGCGTCGAGCTTTGCGCGGTGGCCATGGTTGGAGCAAGGGTGACGACTGACGAGAAGCTAAGAGGGTGTTTGGCTGGTAGAATGAATAGTGCTCGAATGGTAGAATGAATAGTATTCTGTGAGAGGAAATAAGCCAAGACAAGTCGAGATATGCCAAGATATGCCAGCCGAACAGGCTGTAAGTCAGAGGAGGTTGTGTTCGGAGATTGAAATTTCACGTGGACTACAAGAAGTCGCTGCTGATCAAGAGAAGAGTCAGCAAATAATACTAATGGGCAAAGGTGGCAGAACCGTCCAATGGTAGTATATATAATTTAACAGTCTGTCGGATCTCTCTAGCGTGGAGGTCACTCTGTCATCCATCTTTGGGTCTACGGCGACTTGGAAGAAGCCTCGTGCATCGCTAATTAGTTTTGTCCGTCGCTTGGAGCCAGGGAGGATGGACCAATACAAAGATAAAAGATGCAGCGTCTGGATTACACGTTACTATTATATTCCAAATGGTCCGGGCACGATTGGCGGCACGAGACACGACAGTAAAAAGCACGATACTAGCCCGGCCCGAGGCACGACCGATAGTGCTTAGTGCCGGCACGACACGATAGGTTGATAGTGCTTGGGCCGCCACTTCGGCCCATAGTGCCGGCCCGAGGCACGGCCCGATTTTGAGCGGCCCGATGTAAATTTCCATCTCATATATATACACAGAGAAACCCTAATTCTCCACTTCCACCTCTACCAATCCTGCCGCCGTCCCTCCCTATGCGGCGCCCCCTGCTCCTCCTCCCTATCCCGGCGCCGCCCTCCTCCTCCCATTCCTGCCGCCGCCCTTCCCTATCCCGACGTTCCTCTGTGCAGCCGCGTCGGCCACCCGCAGGAGTGTTTCCTAGAGATCACCTCCGGCGGCTGTGGCTCGGGACGACGCCGCCCCTCCTCACCCCGACCCGACCCCACCACCCCTCTCCCTCAACCTCAAGATCCGCCGCCGGGGGCGCAAGGCGGAGCCGCGTCGGCCGCCCTCTCTCCCCTCCGGCGCCGGCCGGGAGCCGCGCCGCCCGCCGCCCTCGTGGGCGCGGCCGCGAGCCGCGGGACCGCCGCCACCACAGAGCACGCCTCGACGAGCCCTAGGCTGCTGCCGCCCCGCCTGGAACTCCTTTCCTCTCTCCAGACGTCGCGCCAGCGGGATCTGCATGCCGCCGGGATTCACGCAAATGGCGTGGCACGGCAAAGGACGGGTCGGTCGAGCCCATCGGGCTGGTGGGCCAACCGGGCCATCGTGCCGGCCCGACACGAAAAGGAGGCCATCGTGTCGTGCCTGGGCCACCAGGTCGGCACGGTAGCACGGCCCGACACGGCACGAAAAGACCATCGGGCCTAATAGGGTCGTGCCGCATCGGGCCGGGCCACATCGGACTCGTGCCGGGCTAGGGCCGGGCGGCCCGTTTGGAATACTATACGCGTTACTATGGTCATGCACCCACGAAACAAGGATGACCTTTACTTTGTTGCTACGTACATAATATAATTGAGCTTTGTTTCTGTGCTTCGAAGTACCAGGTATATATTACCTTTTACTGTATTTTTTCCACCAGCTAATTTATTTGAAGTACTAGGTATGTAGTAGTACCTTGTACTGATGTTCTTTCCACCAGGTAATTTAATTATAGTACCAGGTAGTACCTTGTACTATCACCGTTATATATCATCAGAAGAAAAGTTCACATTAATTGCACCCTAAACATTCCTGATATAATTAACAAAAAGAAAACCGCAAAATACACTGCCAAAATTGCATACTACTCCAAGTGTTCTTAAGTAGTAGTAATAAAACAATACCACTAGTCATAGTACATGAGAATATTCACTGGAGAAATTTAGGCCAAGTTTAATTCCTCTTTCTAAAATTTTCCATAATATGTTTGGAGACATGCATGGAGTATTAAATGCAGACAAAGATAAGTGACAACTTAAACCTAATTAATCTATAATTTAACAATGTCGTGATGCAATAAATATATGCTGATGACGGATTAATTAAACTTAATAAATTTGTCGGTAGATTCCACCTCATTCTGACATCACACGAATGATGATCTGATGTGTATCAAACACGCATAAGCTTAAAATGTGCACGTCAACGAGTCAGCATCGCTACTATGCGGATTGCGGAGCATGTGAGTATTATCTACTATACTTGTATTATTATATGCAGTCCTCTGTCGGCCAAGATTTCTAGCGCCTGATTTGCTGCAAAACTATACTTCCTCCGTCCCTAAATATAAGCATTTTTCGGTTTCCGTGCTGCACGTTTGACCATTCGTCTTATTCAAAAATTTGTGAAAATGTAAAAATAATTATGATACACTTAAAATATAGATGATGATAAAACATGTCATAGCAAAATAAATAATATTTTCATAAAATTTTTAAATAAGACGAATGGTCAAACGCGATCAGCAAAAGTCAATGAATGCTTACATTTAGGGACAGAGAGAGTACGACGGAAGAATAGAGTCATGTGATGCCGGCTGCTACCATGTGTGACCAGAGTGTCCTCTTTGACAAGTGAGGAAATCAAATGAAGGAGAGAGCGTCAAGTCTTCCATATCTTGTTTTGAGCTAGCTCCATTTGCACTAACTACAAAAAAGTTTTGCAGGAGCCAGTAAAATGAAGTTTTCAGAGGGTGGCTAATCCGCTTCTAACTTTCCCAGCTCAAATAGCTGTTACCGAGAGCGGGTAAAAGACCCGTTCTTACAAACTTTTTTCCAGGAGCGGGTAAAATAAGTTTTCAGCGGATGAAGCTGTCAGGTTTTTACTTTGTTTAACTGACGAGTTAGCAGGAGAGCGTTTCATAATTGATCAGCATTCAAATTAAAAGGTTTCGAGACCACTTACAAATTAAACGCAATCACAAACACACCCCGGAAGCCACATCCAAACGATTTAACCCACTTTACTGTGAACAACATACGATAGGACAATGATGTGCCACTCCTTTAAATGAGATAACATGACCTTTTTTGTGAAATAAAGATAACATGACTATCGCTTGCACGGCCCCAGCTGCACAATCCTAGGTAGATATACTTTTTAAGTACTTGTCCACAATATCGAAACCACATAGTTCTTTCACCAGTGTCATTGGGGCAGGGACATCCATCTGGAATTCCAGAGGTGAGCTTCCAGATCCAGTGGTGTTTGCAAACTCCTTTCTCGCTGCTCTGATAGCTTCCCTCAGTGCACAATGAACTGATGAGGCAGCAATCAAGGCAGGTTCACCAGAAGCTGGAAGAAACAGTAGTTAATTAATATCTACAAGTTTTTATTTTCAACCTATGCTGCATTAAGGAAATCACTGAAGTTGCCTACCTTTTGAAGAAAGCACACGGTTCTTATGATATCCGGTGTTCAGAACCTCGGCATTAAACTGCTTTGGGATTATGTCGACGCTTGGAATCTTGTAATCCCATGTGCTGTTGCTAATCATCAGACCATCATTGTTTGTAAGATATTCTTCATAGATGAAGAAGCCAATTCCCTGTATAAAGGAACCTTCAATCTGGAAAAAAAAAGTCATTTTGATAAGATATGGTGCCATCATATCAATGCTCTACTCCCTCCGTCCCAAATTACTTATCGTTTTAGCTTTTCTAGATACATTTATTTTGTTATGCACCTAAACATAAATAGAGGGAGTGGATCCCAATAAGTATGTTGCAAAACATATGCAAGTATTTAGTTATAGTAATGTGCCGAAAGGGTCAGCGTGGCATGAAACAGAGCAAAATCTTGACTAGGGAAATGCCGAAATAGCTACACGATGATTTTGTCATCTAGTTGTGTCTCATTGTTAGCATGCCGATCATTTATAACTAGCCAGAAATATATGGTATTTGCTGGATGTCACAACATTTGGAAACATGCAACATTCAGCAGCATTCGTATTGCAACGATTCATAACTACACACCTGCAACAAAACGAAACAATGTTCACAAATAAAATAAAATAAATAAATAAATAAATAAATAAACTCTGAGCACTAAACTCCCAGAAATGTCAGCCAACAAGTTAATTATCTAATATACACCAAACAATGAACATAATATGTGGTTCATCTTACTCATGTACTTAAATTATGTTTTCCTCATCCTGTCTTTAGCTTATGACAGTGTTTGTTCGATAGATCAATGGACTACTTACATTCCAAATTTAGAATTTGGTAAAACAGTGAACAGAAAATAATGGACTGCAAACCTGGCCTAGGTCCACTGCGGGGTTCAAGCTCTTCCCACAGTCATATACAAGATCGCCCCTTAGCAAAGTAATTGCTCCTGTAAGAAGGTCAATCTCCACCTGCACTTTTCAGAATATATTTTGAAAAGAAAAAATATCACCTAATAAGTGATCGAAACATGATTAAACTGCATTGTTCCAAATTGGCCTTTAAAAGAACGTTTTGCCGCACCTCACTTATAGCAGCTCCATAGTTCAGGTACTTATTAGACACTTGGCCAGGCACCCAGTATGCACTCGCAGATAAATTAACATTTTCTTTAGAGGCCTGTTTGGAAACAGTGCATTATAGCAAGAAACAGTATATATTGTGAGTAGCATGAAGAAAACTAGAGGGGTTTAAACTTACCTGAGAAATCAAAGTATCCCATGAAACATCTTTGGATTGCTGATGCAGCTTATCGAAGACTGGCTTTAACCTTTCAACCAGCATATTGCACGCCTGAAGGGTTGCTGCACAACTGGATTCAGATGTAGTGCTACCAGCAGTAAGTCCGCCTTGTATTAAGTTCAAGGTATCAGCCTGTAGGACACGCACTCTCTCAAGAAGACCATCAATCCCATTTGGCCATAATTTTCCCAGAGCAAATGCAGTCATCTGTTGCACTTTAGTCCACAGTCCTTGACCGATTTCAGTTCCTCCAACTTCCACCACTATGGAGCCATCATTGAGCACAGAAACCCTTCCAGGAGCTGGCCTTGGTTCAACTTTGAAAATGAGGGGAACACAAGAGATACCCCGTTTCCGCCACTTATTGCTACGGTTAAACTGCTTGATGGATTCAGCTCGATCCAAGTACCTCGAAGTTGAGATCAACCTATTGAAAATAGAATGTAATGTGTATGTAGAAGCTTCACCAGCACTATCTGGGTAGAACAACTGAAGACTACCATAGGTGTGAAAATTCTTTTCCCTCACGCTGTTAGCATCAACTGAAAGTACTGATGCAACATGCTCAATGATAGCATCAGCTATTAGAGAGCCTTGCGTATCCCCAGGAGCCCGCATTACAGATTTGGATGTATTATTTGTTTTGCAGACCTTGATGTCAAATGACAGAGCACCCCAATTGTACTTCTTCACACTTGATATAATTGTGCCTGGCATCAGAGGGCTTGCATCTGGAGATATCCCAGCATTAATTAATAGGTCTAGGTGCAAAGCTGTAATTTTCCCATCAGACTTGAATCCAACAGAGTATCGAGCTTTCACTGGGTGCCTACCACCAATCATAACCATATCGGTGTTGCGATTAAGGTACATCCGTACAGGACGTCGCAACTTGTATGCACAAAGTGCAGCTGCTGTTGCAACCTACACAAGCATGTACCATATCTATCAGAAGAAGTTAAATACAAGGGAAAGGAACAAAAAAGGATGACAGCAAACAACTGCTGGTCACTTTAAGGAATTTTATCTCGAACACGCAGGAGAGATGCGTATCAATATATTAAGAAGAAAAAAGGGTGAAGCACCCATACATCACTGGCACAATGTAGCCAATGTATTGGGCAAAGGGCGCTAGGGCCAAAGCACTGGCACAACAGGCCCAGTCATGCCCTACATGGGGCTCCCATGGTTCAGGCATGGTCGAGTGGCAGTCCAACTCACAGACCTTTAGAAGGTTGTGTTAAATATCATTTCGTTACATTATCCCACTGCAGGCACAAACATTTACACATATAGGGCACCTTCTTGTGCCATCAAGGAGTTGAACCAGGACTAGGGTGCTACTAAGGTTGCTGCAACAACTAGGCTAAGACCCATTCAAATACTTTCAAATACACAAGACTGGTCCCAATCCTTTTTTTTCGGGCATTAGTCCCAATCAAAACATGCATAGAGATCCAAAGTTCAAAAGATTCAGAAAGTATTAAAAATCCTCTCTACAAGTAAAAACTTTGAAATTATTTGGATTAAAAAATATAATTTGAACTATTGGGCTAGTGATCTAGTTGGTTAGATTCTAACCTGGAATGATCTGAATGCCTTTCCACCAAAGCCACCTCCAGCCCTTCTTGTAATGACACGAACCTTGCTAAATGGAATTCCCAAACACCGTGCAATGACACTTTGTGCAAGTTCAGGGTACTGTGACGAACTGTAGACCACCAAGGTGTTATCCTCATCTGGAACTGCCAGTGCAGTCTGTGTTTCCATGTAGAAGTGGTACTCAGAGGCAAGTTTTACCTGCAGTCATCAAAATCACTAATGATTGCTATGCTCTCTTGATTTCCACAAAAAGGAAAGTAGACTGGTGCTAGAAGAAAAGGTACAGTGATTGATCTTATCATATTATCCAAAGATAGTCTGAGTCGATTCAATTTGAATTTTCATAACCTCCTCTGTAATTGATGCTTTTGAATCCATGCGGTATATATGTTTCAAATCATCAAAGGTGGATATACAAAACATGCCTGACTAAATGTATCATTGTAGTTTTAAAATCTGATCATTGCACTCTCTGTAAATTCTAGAGATGAAAGTGATATATGAACTAATTGCCATGTTGCATACCAAGAGCATCAAAAGATCAAACCATCAGGTAAGAAAGAACTTTGTTGGATGCGTTGAGGGGGTGAGGGTGTAATGGTGTATAAGTATAGTTGTATCTTCAATTTGCATATGAATTCAATTGTAAAAAATACAAAGCAGTATTATGCGACAGCATGTTGGTTATTGATTTAAAAAATTACTACTCTACACCCAAGAGGCTGATCACTGAATTGAAAACTGAGGTTTATACTGGCAGTTATTACTTAAGACAATTACTTTACTAACTCAGAAATCCTCAATTTTCAGTTATGTAATGGAGTAGGTAGGACTCCAGAGTCCAAACCTATTAATAACGATAGTAATATTCTGTTCAATGGACTGATTCAACTTTTGGCTTCTCAGATGTGATAAAATTTCTCTCTAATGATGTATTAACGCAGTAATATTTATAGTATAGTTCAAAGAGGACCCAAATTTCAACTTTTGGAGCAAGTAGAGCCACAACAATAATTCCGTTTTCAATTATAAGCATGCAAGTGAAAATAAATAATGAAACAATCTGAAGGTTGTTGAACTAAATACTTCAGTTGACGGGATCTTGTGATCAGCTTCTGCCATGCCCTTGGAAACATCGCCAACTTCTGTAGGATACACCTCTGGGGGAACTTTGAAGTAGCTACTTTTTTCAACTGCCTGTTCCACAGTTAAGATTGGTGGGCCCAAACCTTTAGTGTCATATTCAATAATAACCTGCTTGGCTGCCATATCAGCATACCTTTGGGTTTCTGCAATCTGGGGTAAAGGCAATGTTTTAGCAATATAATATTATTCATAACTATATTCTATAAAGTGTTTTAAGTAAGCAGTAATCTGTTGGAGTGAGCCCTACCACAACACCAAGAGCCTGTCCAGCATACTCAGCAACTGGATCACCAAACAGAGGTTCATCCCCAAATTGGAACGTCGATCCAATATTTTCTCCGCCACTTGGAATATCCTTGGCAGAAACAACATCGATGATCTTCTCTGACGCTAATGAAGACTTGAATTTAATACTCTTGACATAAGCAAGAGGTTGTGTGCTGTAAATAAATTCTCCAAAGAGGCAATTTTTTGGAGCCGGAATATCATCAACATAAACTGCCTCCCCTGGATTACAAAACAGAAAGTTCAAAGCTAGCCTTGAAAGGAGATTTTGGAAAATATCCTGACAAAAATACTAAAATTTCTAATGATGTACTCCCTCCGGTTTGGTAAATGAAGTCGTTTGGGACATGATTTGAGTCAAACATTGGGAATATGAGTCATTAATAACTTTTAAGTCATTGAGTTTTGAAATGTGAAAACTACATGAATAGATCTGTTATGCAAAAATACTTTCATAAAAGTATACATATGTTAACTTTCAACAGATATTTTTATAAAAATAATAAGTCAAAGTTGTACTTTGGAGACGTGTCACTGTCCTAAACGACTTCATTTACCAAACCGGAGGGAGTAGCTACGTACCAGAAGCTTGAAGTTCAACACCATACTTCTTAATTGGCTCGCCAACTGGTTTATAATCGTCATTGGAAATTGTTTCTTGACGTGATGATACTGGCAGGTTACGCACATCATCTGTATCTGCTGAATCAGCAAAACCACTTGTCAGAGCTTTTCCAGGCTGTGGGATGCCTTTCGCAAGTGGAGATAGGAAACTGAAGAGAAATCCAACAGCTGCACTGACTCTATATTCAGGATGTGATGTTCCCTCCATTGGCACAATCACATCCCTAAGTAACTGAATTCCTCCAAGTACAACCGACGCAGTGAGTGATTTACCAGCTAGGAATTCCTCCACTTTCTTTGCTCTAATAGCATGTTTTGTTCCATATGCACCAAAAGCGAAGCGCAAATTGTTCAATATAAGAGCATTTGATTGTCGATCCACAGAAGCATGCCCCAAGAAAGCACAATTTACATATGAAACAGCATTTCCAAGAGGACGAGGTGCTGCCCGGTAAGTTTCAAATAACAAAGTTGTTTTTGTCTGATATTTTGAAATCCAATGTGGAATGAATATGCTCAGGAGTAAAGTAGTAGGATCCAAAGGAGGCTGCTCTAGGAACTCTTCCAAAGTAATTTTCCTCCGTCCTGCAACAACCTGAAGACAAACAGTAGCACCAGCACCGAGAAGTATGGTTGCAATGTCTGAGGGAAATGGATATTTTTGTGCCAAAATTATGTTGCCTCCAATACTAGCTGTGTTACGGACAAATGGTGTGGCAACTTTGCTCATGTGGTCAGCAAGTTTTCTGAAAACAACACTGCCATTTGGAGACGATATAGATTCACATTCTTGCTTAAGTATCTCAATGGTCCTAGAAATTGTTGTAGCTGCTCCAATTTCAAAGCCTGCCTCTGTTTTTACAATAGTTGAAAGTTCTGGAATACCGCCTATCTCAATATACTTATTGTAGAGGTCTTGATCCTTGTATCCTGGAATACCGGTACTGGTGTTCCCAACAACCACTTTGACTGAGTGACTAGACAAACAAGAATTTAATAGCACATAATACTCTTTGATACTTCTAGGATGATACCAGCCCTCCCTGGATGCTGCAATACAAACATCACTCAAATAATCAAGGGAAGATTTTATCTCAGATTTTAGGAAGTCTGGGAAAGTGCAGACACCACCACCAAGAGTGTAACTTGGCAAATCACTAACGTCTGGATTCTTATCACCTCTCTTCCAGAATATATTAAGGCCCAAATCCTCCAAATCAACATCTGATGCAAAACTTTTGCACGCATCAACAATTGGACGGTAACCGGTGCATCTACACAAGTTGCCTGAGAAAGCCTTTTCTGCTTCTGATACTTTTAGTTTTGAGAACCCTTTTGGTGGTTCAGGCCTCTTGGATTTGTCAGCATTAATAAGGGACGTGAAAATAGACATGCACATTCCAGGGGTGCAGAAGCCACACTGAGAAGCATGAAACCCGGACATCCTCTTCTGAACAGAGTGAAAGCCATCTTGGGTATTCCCCAGACCCTCAGTGGTGATAATTGAACAGAAATTTATACTGTAAAGAAGTGTCAGGCATGAACTTGCTGTAAATTCAGTTACTTCATCTGTCTTGGGGTTATATTTTGCTATAAGTACGACACAAGCCCCACAACCACCTGCAACGTAAATTAGTGATACCATGTTAAGTTACATCTATCATCACACATGCGCGATGGCGAGTATATGATGAACTGGAAGATCTGAATCTAACTTACTAAAATAACATGATTTGTTGCGATTTTACCTGTCCCAATTGGCAAATATTTTAATTCCAAGCATCAATTTTAGATAATCATACAAAAATGAACCAAACTAATTGAGTTTAAAGAACAAGCATTTTCAGCATTTGACATCTTTTCATTCTCTTCACACATTTAGAACACTGAGAGTCTAAGAAATTTTGACCACATGACTTGAAAATAACTTGCTGCATCCTCTCATCTCTCAGTCAGGAATATAATTTGCTCTCAAGATAGTAGATACACCTCCTCTGTGGAGGACATCTTAGCAGATTGCTCCACCAAAATTTCTGATCGATGTCAAGAAATGCAGAGCTAACCTGAATCAGTGAATCCCAAAGTCGAACTGCAGTATTTCGCGATAGGCGTCACTGGTGAATTCAAAGGCAGTCGCAAACACAAGGAGGCACCTGAGGTGGAACGCACTGACGACGGAGACCCATCTGGCCATCTGCCCCACTGCAAGCAGGGGAGGGGGGCAGCGGCGTCCCTGAGCAGCCTTGGGGATGAGATCGCAGCGCGCACGGCCTAGATCCACCGGTTACAGGGATCCCTCGTTCCGCCGCCGCGACCCACGCCTTCCGCCACCCGCCGCCTGCCTGCCTCTGATCGAGCTAGACGGACCTTGCCGCTGACGCGAGCTAACCGTGCCCGCATTCCGCGGCCACCCCCACCCTTGCGCCATGAATGGGACCGTGCTTTGGCGAAGCAAGGAACAGGAACGGCGACTCCCCGTTGTGCGCATCCGAGAAGATCGCTAGAGAGCATGGAGACGGCGCCGCCGCAGGCCGCACGAAGAGGAGGCAGCTCCGAAGACGCTCGACGAAATTACACGATCGAGGGCAAATTGGTCATTTGTTCCTATCAAATCTATTCGTCACTTGTCTCATCGAGTAAAATCTTCTTTATTCTAATACTATTCATACGTGCAATTTGCTAAACTAAACGGACTCACATTATGCAAACGGAGACCAAGTTATGAACAGCTCTAGTAGACCCTCGGAGCAAACCCTTACGTAAAGGGTCATATGAAAAAATGCACTAGAGTTAATCTAATACCCTCAATCATTTTACTTTGCAAGACTTGATTCATCTTTTAAACATTTAATCGTATTTTTGTCTCTATTATTTGTCATGTGATTTCTCTTGCTCCCTATTTCCGCAAGTCTTCCACACTGAGACTGACCTAAAGAAAAAAAATATAAATATTTAAAGGACATAATTAGTATTATTAGATTAGATAGATTGTTCAAACTATTTTATAATAAACTTATTTAGAGATACAAATATTACTAATATTTTCTACAAATGTGGTCATCTTTTTGACTTGTTAGTCCTAGTCCATAATATAACAAGAAGGGTATCTTTTTTTTATTCTAGCTTACCGTGCGATCTGTGCAATTCGCACGTCGATTCCGTACAAATATAGGGAAAACAATTATAGCTAGAAGAGCACGTCGGCTTGTCAGCATCACTACAATGCGGATTGCGGATCGCTTATATATAGTGTAGTACTATTATTTATTATACGGATCGAGTATATACTCCTGTCACTATCGGCGAAGATTTCTAGCGTCTCTGATCAGCTGCGAAAAACTGTATGAGCGTAAGAACAAGTAGTGATGCAGCTGGGGGGATCAGAGTTAAATAAATAGCGGCACTATTTCTGATTGGTTGCGTGACACCGACCGGCTGTACGTACTAGTAGACTATATGTGTCCCGTGTCCTCATTGACGAAATGGGGAAATCAAATATAGGAAAAAGTCTATTTTTGACCATCCAACTATAGTCTAAGTTTGGTTTTGGCCATCGAACTTCAAAACCGGACATCTTTGACCATCCAACTGTCAAAACCGTTCAAATTTAGCCATCGGGCGGTTTGATGGGCGGTTTTCATTTTTTTTATTTACGATTTAGTCCTTAGATCTTAAAATGATTATTACTTTTTTCTCATACTTCCGATTTCGGTGATTCTTGCGGTCATGCATTCGTAATGATGAGCTTTTTCTTTTCAAATGTTATTTATACTATTTTATCACAATTTGTTATATTATTATTATGTTGTGATGTAGAAACAACAATATATGAAAAGTAAAATAAACATGTACAAAATAATATGAATAACATTTTAAAATATAACTTAAATCGAAGATATGAGGAAAAAATAGTAAACATTTTAAGATCAAGAACTATTTTAATCATTTTATTTACAGTTTAGTCCCCTAACTTAAAATGATTACTATTTTGTACTTGTATCTCTGATTTAAATGATTCTTGTGGTCATGCGATCTTAACGATGAGCTTTATATTTTGAAATGTTGTTCATATTATTTTGTACCCGTTTATTTTACTTTTCGTATATTGTTGCTCCTACACCACAACGTAAGAATAATATAATAAATAGTGATAAAATAGTATAAATAACATCTGAAAAGATAAAGCTCACCATTATGAGTGTGTGACCGCAAGAATCACCGAAATCGGAAGTATGAGCAAAAAGTAATAATCATTTTAAGATCTAAGGACTAAATTGTAAATAAAAAAATTGAAAACCGCCTGTCAAAACCACCCGATGGCCAAATTTGAACGGTTTTGACAGTTGGATGGTCAAAGATGTCCGGTTTTGAAGTTCGATGGCCAAAACGAAACTTAGCTTATAATTGGACGGTCAAAAATGGACTTTTTCCTTAAATATATTAGACATCTTCTTTTTCCAGATCGCAGATGAGATCAATTCATTTCAACGTTGCACTTGTTCTTGCAGCAGAGACTTCACTTCCATGATAGTGCCTTCTGTTCAATTCCTAATATGTGCTTGCCCGTGTGGTCGTCATCCAACTAACTGACATGATGGCACCTTAAGTAGAGCTAGTAGTAGTGTTTGAAATATCTGCCTAGCTGATTAAGGATTTAGCCAGGGGGCGGGATAGACGCCTAGGGCCACCCGGCCGTGGCCCTAGGCGTCGGCCCACGATTTGTATACTTTGTAGCACTACCGTAGCACAATGTAGCATAAGGTTTAGGCTCATTTCTCGAAGCCTGGTCCACATAGTGGCCCTAGGCGTCGGGCATTTAGCTACATGACTCTAAAATAGCTAATAGCAAAAGTTAAATTGAGTTACAGTAGAACCTTTTGCTTTAGAACGACGACACAAGTACGTGCGTATCCATCCATATCAATCAGATCGGATCTCCCATCCATATCCTAAACCCTAAACGGCCTAACATTTAAAGTGGAAAGAAGTGTATCCAACCAAATTATACATCAATATAACATAGTTTGCTGGAAGTCATACTTTTGTGCATTATTCTGAAATTTTTTTTATGGTACCTTATTTTGATTAGCGTAAACTTTATCAGCTATATATTCTACTTTCACAACTTGTAGGACGATGTACACACATATGACGTATGGATCCAGCTAAATGTACAGAGCTCCTAACTCTGCTACCTCTTTGGGGATTTTTCTAAACTTGCACCGTTGTAATTCTTTTTAACGAAAAAATGTGTTATGCACGTCTTAAAAAATTGCACAAAGCTTGAATTTTAAGTTCATCCAGCAATCCAACTGGGATGATGGCCGGGACATGTTTGTATGTCGGTGCTCAAAAAGGATGCATGCATGTGTGAGGACATGTGTGGCACGTACTATATCTAGATGAGCCTCCTCCGATCCAAAAGATAAAGGAAGTTGTTGGTCTGCATCTAATAAATCCAAAATAAAAAAGATAATAATTTCGATTCCAATCATGGTTATATTGTCACAATTGATACGCCTGCGATTTTATGACTTGCAGTCCAACGCTGAAATTAACACACCAATAATGACCAAACACAACACAGTAGTGCATGTATATATGGACCTGCTGGACACCACAATTAGCAATAATGCAATAATTGGGGTTACAGGCTGGTTCTCTACCACTGAAAGGTAAGGTGTTACCTTCGCCGCAGCCGAGCTTGGTGCCCTTGAACGGCGTCTTGGTGCGGATGAACTCCAGCAGCCTCGTCGACGGATCAGCTCCGGCCACCTCGTACCGCTGCCCGTTCAGCGCGAACACCACCCTCCTCACCGCAGCCGATGCCGCCGCCGTCTCCGCCATGGATGGGAGATCGACCGATGATGGTTTGCACAACACCACTCTCTGCTTGATCGAGCTTGTTTGTTGCCTACACCTGCCCGACCTTGCCGGGGCGGAGAGCTGTGTATATATATAAATGCGGGCTGTGCGCTGCGTGTTCGGTTGCGTGACGCGGGCTGCCTCAGATCGCGTCGGATCGTCGGTGACGCTGTCGCCGGAGGCAAAATCGAAGAAGGCGACGGCACCGAACGGCGCGACGACCGCGATAGCTTTGTTTGTTTTACTAGCGCGACGTCGATTGGTAGGTGTGGCAACCGCACGGCTGCGCCGCACGTGCGAAAGATAGTGACTGCGATTTGAACGTAGCTCAAATCGCTAGCTGTATATATAAGCGTCCGAGACGACGACTATAGCTCTTGATGATGCAGTAGTATATATGGTTATTTTTTTCAATTTCCTTCACCGTTTGTGTATGAGCGTGTATGCATGGTAGTGTGAGAGCACGTAAAGCAAAGTCTTGGAGGCAGAGGCAGAACGTTGATTTTTTTAATGTTATATGGGGTCAAACTCATTAATTTTTCAAAAAATATTCAAATTTGGAAAAAAAAGTGGTAATTTGACATTCACAGAGGGGCCAAACCACCTACCAAACACCATTCACAGAGGAGCGTTAGTGTTAAAAACATTTTGTAGGTGCGATGGGATCGGCATTTCCGAAAAAACTACCAGCCAATGTTGAAATCGCGGGCTATAGAATTTAGCGTAGTCCTTCCGAAAAAGCTATAAGAGCTATAGCGCAGCTATAGCGGAAGCTATAACCTTTAGCGGTATGCAAAAAGTAATAAAATTTAGACCTAAACATTAGTAATTTTATAAATTTCAGCTCATATTTCATATATATGTGTAGGCATTAGTGAAAACATAAGTAAATCAGTCCTCATTCAGAAGACAAGTGATAAATCATAACTCATAGTTCATAAATATCAAGTATATAAGTTTGTAGTTGAACCATAGCGGTGTTAGCGGTGCTAGGCTATTGAATTTAGCGGAGATATTTCATGATATAGCGAAGTTAGCGGCATTAGCGGTAAAATATGCAATATCGTAGCAGAGGGGCACCTGTCTCAAAAAGCTATAGTGGAGCTATATCGACGCTATAGCGGGCTATTTGCATCACACTAGGCCGGAAACGATTTGTCCCGGCACTAGCAAATTAGCGTCTTTGGCGGGTGCAACTATGAACCGCTAGCAAAGTGGGGCGCGGGGGCGCCGGGACAACGAACCGCCATCATAGAAGTATCACCTTTGGCGGGCGACATAATCCACCCGCCAAAGACAAATGGTACTATTTATCTTTGGCGGACGAGTTATGTCGACCGCCGGCATAGAAGCTTTAGTAGGGGCGGCCTACATAAGCCAACCGCCGAGCATAAATGGTCCTATTTACTGTTGGCGGGTGGCTTATGTCGACCCCGAAGATGGATATTTACTCTTGTCGGTTTTCATATGCACCCGCCAACACAGTGAAGCCGAAAATAGCTTGAAATTGGTACAAATTACCAATATTTCAACATGCATGGACAGCAACAATAAGTAAAATTCAAACTGAAATATCAACACAAACAACACCTTAGAAAGATTTATTTCATACAAACAACATGCATTGCATGATGACAAATGTTTCAAAGCACACTTAAAACCAACACAAATTAAAGTACAATACATTAGGGGCCTCACTCACAAATCAACACAACTTTGCCTCACTCAAATTTCTTTGACGGTCAAATTTGTGATATAGCTACCAAGCACTAAACCTATTATCAAGACCACAACAGGCGATGATGGTGCCCTGCATGCGAATCCTTGATTTTTGTTGCGCTTCTTCCGATAGCCAATTTCCGCCATAATGTCAATAAGTTGCCCTCTATGGTCCGCAAGTTCAAGCCTCGTTTCATTACTCGCTATCTTCAAATCACTCATCCCCACCTTCGGATCGAAATGACACACTTCATCCGATTCCATTGTTCCGAAATTCTTAATTTGCTAGTGGTGGCTCCACACCTGCCCCCGGCGGATACACAACACTAGACGGTTGTGCCGCTCCCGTGCCGGCGTTGCACCAACTAAACCGCCGAACGACCGATAGTTTGGCGGCAGCAAATGAGGGTGAAAATTTTTCAAATGGTTGATGTATTGATTTTCAAAATAAACTTCCTGACATGAATTAGGGTCCCCCTAAAAGAATAAACAACAAATGTGGCTTCCATCAATAAATTGGATAATTCTATAGACATAAAATTATATCAACCAAAGAATTAATAATCAACAATTGTGGATAATTCTATATCTACTGAATCAATAATAATCAACAAATCTGCTAATATTATATCAACCAAATCATTAATAATCAACAAATCCTACTAATATTATATCAACTAATAATCAACTAATAATCACTATTATTATATCAACCGAATCGATTACTAATAAAATGAATTAGGGCATGGGATGAAAAACAAACCAAGTGGTTGTTCGGGCACTTGTAGATGATGCTATTTGTCTTGGTCTTGTACCAAATTAACCGGAGCCGACACGACGGGCGGATCGGGGGGGGAGAGGCACGGACGGCTAAGGTTCGGCGCGGCCGAGCCGCTCGCCATGCGACGGCGGTGAACACCGCTCGACGTCGGTCGAGGAACCGGAGGTTGAAGAGTGGGTCGACGAGTTTGCCGACGGCGGCGGGCCGAGGCGCGGCGGCACGCGGGCGAAGCTCACGCACGAGCGGCGGTGGCAGGGGGCAGGTCGGTTGCGGCAGCTTGCGGCGGCGGCTAGGGTTGCTAGCGAGTGTGTGAGTGAGAAGTTGAGTCAAACCGCGTTAGGACCGAAGATATTCAGACAAGTGTGCTGGCGGTTGTCTTAACAGTCCGCCAGCAGAGGCATCAGTGCTGGCGGGTGGCTTAATAGCCCGCCAGGGAGAGGTATCGGTCTTGGCGGTCGGCTTATGCCACCCGCCAGCATAAATGGACACAGTGCTGGCGGTCAACATTAGGCACCGCGCCGGCGCGAGAATCACCCGAGGGGGCGTCAGGCCCTCGAGCGAGGCGGAGATGCGCTCGAGGGGGCGTCGGACCCTCGAGCCGGGCGGAGATGCGCCCGAGGGGGCGTCGGACCCTCGAGCGAAGCGAATGTGTGAGTGAGTGAGTGAGTGAGTGAGTGAGTGGTTGAGTCAAACCACATTCCGACCGGAGATAGTCCGACAAGTGTCTTTGGCGGTTGGCTTAACAGCCCGCCAGCAGAGGCATCAGTGCTGGCGGTTGGCTTAAGAGGACCGCCAGCATAAATGTACACGATCTTTGGCGATCACGTATAGCACGAGAGATTACTGCTGGGCGGTTTCCTTATGCCAACCACCGGCCTTTGTGTCTTCTATAAGTATAGACCGGCCCCTTCTTCCCGGCAACCTTCCAATGGCGTTGTGCCCGAGAGGAGCTCGGGAAAAGCTCCAAAAACACCAAATCTAGGGGGAGGTTTTGCTCTTGGTTTTCTTGGAGGAGGTGGCTATATAAGGTGAGTTTGTGCTATTTTAACCTTAGTTTTCTCCTTTTATTAATGATTTCTATGTAGTTAGGGATCTAGATCTAGACTTAGGGTTAGCTAGGAGAGAGAGGGGAGTGAAGAGAGATATTGATTTAGATATTTATTTTTTAAATAGCTTTAGATTTAAATTATATTTAATTATTATTGCAATTATAGAAGCAAGTATACATATTAAATTATTAGTTTGTAATTAAAATTATTATCTTCAATAATTAAATTTATAGAATTTAGTTTTGTTTTCATTTTTTACATATTAACTAAATGAAGCATAGAGCATCCCGAGTTTATAATTAATATAATTACTTTTATAGGTGTTATTTAAGATGGAACATAGAGCGTGGATGTATGGCATACGAAGAAATTCGTCTACATTCTTGACAGAGTTAACAAACTTTCTTGAGGTTGCGCAAAAGCATGCCCAAATTTTTAGGACCAAGCAAATACATTGACCATGTTGTGATTGTTGCAACAAAATTGTTTGGGATGATATTAATTTCATCAAGATGCATTTGATAAAGCGTGGTTTTGTGAAAGGATACAAAACTTGGTCCCACCATGGTGAAGCAGAAAGTACTTTCAACAATGCTGACATCGGCATCAGGTATGATGAAGTGGGTGATGAAGATGCAGGATGAAAATGATAATGTCATGACGGATGATGCTTTTGGTCATGAAGATCAAAATGATGATCAAACGGATGCACCACAGGTGGACGAGGAATGTGATGTTGATATGGAAGAAATGTTGCGCCACATTGAACTGGAGGTGTTGCTAGGGAGTGCTAAAGGGTTAGAAAATTTTTAGACACTAAAGAAGGCAGCAAAGGACCGTATGTATGAGGGTTGTGGGAAGGAGTGGACCGTGTTGCATTTCATGCTCCATCTTCTGATTGTGAAGGCAAAATTTGGATGGTCGGACAATAGTTTTAACGAACTCCTTACTTTGTTGGCCAATCTACTCCCGAAGCCTAACTTGGTCCCAAGAAACACATATGAAGCAAAGAAGATTATCAACCCATTGAAGATGCGAGTGCAACGAATACACGCATGTAGGAACCATTGCATATTGTACCGCGGTGACTATGCAGAACTAGAGAAGTGTCCAAATTGCGATGCTAATCGTTACAAAAGTAATGCCGATTTTGCTGTGGAACGGGTCATTGCATCTAAAGGCACGAAGAGGAAGGTTGGTGGAAAGAAAAGTGTAATTTCTCAAGTTGAGGAGGAGTATAGTATTGGTACGACACTGCTACTCAACGTAAAGTCCCTACATTGGTGATGTGGTACTTGCGGTGGAGGATCGTCTAAAGCGATTGTTCTCGAACCCAAAGACCGGCCGAACTAATGACTTGGCACACGGATCGCCCCGAGAGAAGTCCGATGGGAAGCTTCGACATCCTTCTGATGCTCGGCAGTGGAGGAACTTTGATTCCAAGCACAAAGAGTTTAGAGAAGAAAAAAGAAATATAAGGTTCACGTTAAGTACAGATGGTATGAATCCATTTAGTGAAAGAAGCAGCACGCACAGCACATGGCCAGTGTTTATGACCATATACAACCTCCCCCTGGCTATGTCACAAGAGAAGGTTCCTTTTGCTTACCATTCTAATCCAAGGACCGAAGCAACCTGGTATTGATATAGATGTCTTCCTAGAGCCATTGATGGAAGAAATGGAGAAGTTTTGGAAACATGGGGTTGAGATGTGGGATGAGTACGAAGGGAGAATTCACACTTAAGGCAATTATCTTTGTTACCATTAATGATTACCCTGCCCTATTTTCTTTGTCCGGTCGAAAAAAGGAAAAACAAGTTGTAGTTTGTTTGAATGGTACAATATCCGTGTACACGAAAGGATCTCGAGAAGACAAGTGTATATGGGGCACGGACGCCGGCTACTAAGGACTCACAAGTACCGTAAGATGGCGGACTATTTCGATGGAAAGATTGAGAAGTACTCTTTTGCCCCACAACCGGCCACCGGTAGAATCATATTTGAAATGTGTCAGAAGGTCAAGTTTAAACTTGGTAAGAAATCAAAAGGTGATAATTCAAAAGGGGGAAGGAAGGAGGCTGAAACTACAGAAAACATTGATGTGCCTTTCAAGAAGATGTCTATATTTTTTAAGTACTTGCCATACTGGGAAGATTTGACAATGCGCCATGCCATCGATGGGATGCATCTTCAAAAGAATGTGTTTGAAAGCACAATGGGATTCTTAGGCTTAACAGGAAAGGTAAAGGACGGACTGAAGTCGTGTAAGGATCTTGTTGACCTAAAAATTAGGCAAGAACTTCACCCACAACCACGTCCTAATGGTAATCAGTACCTTCCACCTGCTAGCTTCAACTTAACACAAAATGTGAGGTTGGCTATCTGCAAATTCTTGCGCGGGCTGAAAGTGCCAACCGGATTCTCATCCAACATCCGATCATTGGTCTCGTTGAAGGACATGACGTTTACTAGTTCTAACTCTCATGACTGTCATGTGATGATTACTGTTTTTCTCGCGATTGCGATCCGAGCTATCAAACCAATATTCCTTAAGATGGTCATCACAAGGATATGCTACTTTTTCAACGTCATTTCGCAGAAAGTGGTAGATTGTGTAGAGTTGGCAAGGCTTCAGCTGTTTATGTCAGAAACTCAAGCCCAGCTCGAGATGTGCTTCCCTCCGTCATTTTTTGATATCATGGAACATCTAATGATCCACATGGTCGAGCAAATTACTTGAACTAGGACCTATGTACTTTCATCGATGTGGACGTACGAACGTTTCATGTCGATTCTCAATGTATACATGAGAAACGGGGCATTTCCGGAGGGAAGCATGATCGAGAGCTACCATACGAAGAGAGTGTTGATTGTTGCATAGACTACATAAAAGATAAGAGAGCGATCGGTTTACCGGAATCTCGACACGAAGGCGATTGTCGGGGAAAGGGACCATTGGAAGGAAAAGATTCATTGACGATGACAACCAACAACCGGAGAAAGCACATGCTAGTGTTCCGCAACAACTTGCAATAGTGGAGCCATTTATCGTGCAACACGAAAATGAGATCCGTGAGGAAAATGACAATCGGACCGAGGATTGGGTCATCAAAGAGCAAAAGCGTCGTTTCCCATCATGGTTAAAGGAACATGAGCATCTATTTCAAGGAAATTCCATAGATGACACAACGTTGACTAGGTTGGCGGCTGGTCCATCAAGCAATGTTACCTCATGGCAAGCATACGAAATTAATGGGTACACCTACTATACGAAGGCGAAAGACAACAAGAGTGTTGCGTATCAAAATATGTCGGTGTTTTAGACCGGCAACCTACTAAGGGGAGTACCCGAAGTAGATGAATGTGGCCTCGCCAAGATCGGTAACTCGAAGGAAGAGACACGTGGCACACAATTTAGACGAGGTTCGGGCCGCGTGGTGCGTAATACCCTACGTCCCGTATGCCGCGTAGCTCGGGATTGATTGGGCTCGATTACAAGATGGTGCAATAGAGCGCCATGAGTTGTATGAGATGTGTTGTGTTCCTAGAGAACGGTCCCCGCCTCGCCTTATATAGTCCGGAGAGCGGGGTTACAAGTCGGAGTAGGGAGAGAGTACTAGTCGAGTATGTCTAGGAGTCTTCCATACGGTGCGGGACATGTACGGCCTTCCTAACCGAGTACTTCTCCTCTCGCAAGTCCTTGTGCTCCACGCCTTCGGGTGCCGTGTAGCGCAAGCCGGTAGTCCCAAGGGCCCACCGAGTAGTCGGTCCCGGTACCCACCGAGGTAGTGGGCCCGGGGAGGTCCATACGACAAGCCCCCGAGTACTTTGTAGTCGAGAAGGATAGCTTCAAGTAGTCTTGATGGCCTTAACGAGTAGTCCTCAAGCGTCCCCGAGTGCTACAAGTCAAAAGTCCTCAAGAGTAATCGAAGCATCCCGAGGCCGGAATGTACTCCGGTCGATGTTTGAGCAATCTTGAAGTCTTCTCGAGTAGTCCCAATCGTCCTCGAGTGCGCCTCCGAAAGTCTTCAAGAAATGCCCGTCTTGTCTTGAAGTCGGAGTCGATATGGAGGTGCGATTGCAAAATCGCACTCCATATGGAGTAGCACCCGAGCCTTAGGTTGAGCGCGAGGCTCGGGCCGAGGGTCCATCCGAAGTCTTGGCAAGAAAATCCCGAAAAATCCGGAGAGAAAAAACCGAAGGACACGTGGCACGAAGCCCCCGAACCTTGAGTCGAGTACTTCCTCTCGAATTGAAGGGTCATCTTGAAGAATGTGTCCCGAGACGCTCCCGAGCCCCGCCGCTACCCGGTAGTCGAGTAGAAGTAGCCGAGCCCCCGAGGTGAGACGCGTCGACTAGTAGAATACGAAGGGTCACGCGCGGCCGCCGAGTCGGCGCGCGCGGACTTATCGTTCGGCCGTTGGAGGACCGGTTTGACTTATAAAATAGAAACCAAAACCCTTAGGGTTTTCCACCCATCTGTGTTGTAGTCATTTCGACTCCATCTGAGGTAGATCTACTTCCAGCGCACGCTGCCGCCTTAGTAGATCCAAGTGCGCCTCCACCCAGAGCTTTTAGGGTAGCCCCCGAGCGGATGCGCGTGAAGACGCCCTGCACTTGGAAAATGAAGCCTTCACCGTCCAAGTTTGCGAAGGCCGCCGGGAAGAAGAGGGGCCGCGAAGAGGCCGCCGCGGCTGCCACTGAAGCGGCCGGCGCCAATATCTCCACCGCGGGCCGATCCAAGCCGCGAGTGGAAGAAATCAAAAGTGAAGACCGAAGATCTGTTGGCCCTCCTAAACAAACAGATTCATCCGGGAAAAAGAAGTTGATATGTGGAGGGCCGCCGCCGGAGATCCATATCCGATGGAGAAAGCCGAAGATGAGATTCCAATGTTTGCGCGGTTCGTGGAGCGCGGACTCGCGCTCCCAGCTAGTGATTTCTTCAAAGGCCTCCTCGGGTACTATGGAGTTGAGTACCTGAATCTGAACCCTAACGGTATTTTCCATACCGCGGTCTTCGTGCATTTTTGTGAGGCTTTCCTTGGGATCAAGCCGCACGGATCCTCTTCCGAAGTTTTTCCGGTGAAGCCGCGACCAAGCGCCACCAATCCAAGAGTAGTCGGAGGAGCCGACATCCGGTTGAGAGAAGACGCCGCGGGAGCAAAGATTCGTTGTACAAGCTCGTTGACTCCAACACCGATTGGAAGACGAGGTGGTTCTACATCACAAACCACCACCCCGCCCGCCGAAGCCGAGCGGAAGGCAGGCCCGAGCACCGACCATGCAGGAAGGGATCCAGCTCCCCGAGCTGCTGGCACGCATCAAGGTGCTCAGGGAAGCTGGACTGAGGGCCGAGCACGTGGCCTTCAGTTTCATGAAGCGGAGGGTGCAGCCACTGATGGCCCGTGACACCTTGGGCTTCGAGTTCACCGGCGACGACGACACGTCGCGGATGCCCGGAGGCGAGATGGACGACGACGACATCATCGAGAGGCTGACGCGGATCTTCAAGGATATGCCGTCGTACACGGCGTGCCCCCGTCCAGAGTACTCCGCCGCGCGCCCGCCGAAGGAAGTGAGTAGTCGTGCTCCCCTAGTCGAGTAGTCCTTACTTGGAGTAGACGTGCTGATGTCTTGTGCCTTTGCAGGATGACTTGAAAAAGTTCGTCTCCGAGCTGCAGCCGCCCCTCACGGGATCGAGATCCCGAAGGAAGGGAAGGCCAAGGCCAAGGAGCGGCGAGAGGTTGGCGAAGGCGATGATACCGTCATCGTGGAGGACACCACCGATGATGATGACGACGACGACGAGGAGACGTTGCAAGACCACTTTCGACCGCGGTCGAGGTTTAGCCGTCCGTGCTTACCTCATGTGCCTCTTGTGCAAGACCCGTCGACTAGCACCGGAGGCTAGCCCGGCCGCGCGCCGCGGCCGAAAGCCGCGCAACCCCGCCCGCAAGCGGGTGACAAAGAAGTTGAAGGTCTCGCAGACCACGCCTCGGAGGTAAGATGTCTTGAATAGAATAGTCGAGTACCCATCGTACGAGTACGCTTGCCGATGAGTAGCCTTCCTTGTATGCGGGAGGTGCCTCCGGCGGAGCTCGTCGAGGAGGGCGACGAAGGCGGATGGGACATAGTGGGGGAGCCGGGCCGAAGTCGTAGTCCGGCCCCCCACCGTCGAGGAGCTCTTGGCGCGGTTGGAGCGCCGCCCCCTCGCTCCACAGAGAGCACGGAGCCCGCGGCCGCCGCCGTTGAAGAGGTGGTGGCTACGGGGAGCGCATGAGGGCACCGCGCCGCCGCCGCCGCTACGCGCAGGAGGCGGTGGCCGCGGGGCGCAAGAGGAGGCGCCCGCCGAGGGTGGACCGGTAGACATTGCCGCATCCTCGGTGCCCCGCCGTGACAATAGTCCTGGTCAAGCTTGTAAGTATCGCATCTTCCCCGAGTAGTACTTGTTGTAGTAGTTGAGGTTGACCGACGACCAATTGTGTGTGCTTCTCGCAGAAGTCGACGGATCCGTCCCGGGACGGAGATGAACCCTCTTCGGCGGTGGCGGAAGAAGTCGAGGCGCCCGCCGAGGAGCCCGCTCTCGCTTCCCGGGCGGTGCTCGAGCCGCCGGCTACCGAAGCGCCGTTGCCGGAGGCCGGCCGTGGTCGAAGGTGAGTACTCTTCCGAGGCCGTAGAGTTCCTCGAGGGGTAGCCGTGGTCGTTGATACACTTGTCGTCTCTTTGATAGGTGCCGAGGCCGAAAGGGAGTGACATCCCCGCGGGGGTGCCAATGCGAGTCGACACCGGACGCGTCGGAGGGCCGCCGTAGGAGCCCCCGAGCCCATGGAGGAAGTCGTCGAGAAAGCCGCCGTGGCGGCCGCAGGAGAGGGAGTCATCACGTCGCCGGAGATCGCTGCGGAGGTGGCTATCCGCTCCCCGGAGATCCAGGACGCAGAGCCCATCCGCTCTGCGCCAATGACGGAGGGCCGCCACGAGTAGTCGTGGCGGGATAGAACTGCTCGCGGACGATCTTGTCGACCCGGCGACGGTGGCTAAGCACCTGGAGGCAGTCCGCCAGGCCGAGCAGTGGATGAAGGTAAGTAGCCGTAGCTTCTGAGTAGTCAATCCTCTGTTGTTGAGTACTTGTTGACGTGTGTTGTCTGTGCAGGACGTCGCGGAGAGGTCCCGCGAGAAGTCCAACATGCTGCAGGGTTTTGGTGACGCGGTGCTCCGGGCTGAGGCTCTGGAAGAGCAGCTTTTGAAGTCGCGGAAGCACGCGGCCGCCATGCAGTCTAAGCTCGACGCCGCCTTCGCCAAATATCACAATGATGTCCAAGAGTTGCAGGCGAAGGGCGACGACTTGGTGCGGAAGAATAAGAGCCTCCGCAACAAGAACAAAGGTACGCCGCTGGACTTGTCGGGTAGTTGTTGGAGGTCGAGAGCTAGTCTGACCCGCTGTACTGTTGCTGTGTTGCAGAGCTTGAGGGCCAGGTGGAGCAGCTGAAGTCCTCGGAGACGAGCATGAAGAATCTCTTCTACCGGGAGCAAGAAGCCCGCCAGGTACTCGAGCTCGACTACAAAGAACTTGCCTTCGAGTGCGAGAAGCACATGGAGCTCCGGATTGCATCTGACCGCGATCTCGTCAACTGCTACAAATCATTGCGTGTTGAATGAAGACTGCGAGGCGCTGCGGGCCCAACTGAAGGAGCTTGAGGACGCCGCGCTGCCGATCGCAAGGCTCTTGGTGCCGCACCCGGGCGGCCCCAAGATTGCTCCACTGGTGGATCGCCTCAAGGAAGCCCCAAGCCGGCTGGCAGCTTATGTGAAGCATATGGCAAGGTCGATCCCAAAGCGTGGTCTTGGCATTCATGAAGTCCTACTTCCCGAAGGCCCCAAAGGAAGTAGTCGCTAGCGGGGTAGCCGCCAACCGCGCCGATGAGCAAGACTCGGAGGCCGCCGGAGCGCATGGCTCCCATCGCGGAGCAAGTAGCCGATAAGCTTAATCTCCGTAGCCCCGTAATAGATAGCTAGTAGCCAAAGTTGTACAAAAACAATTGTAATGAGTTGCCTAAGTATTAATGAAAGAGAATTTCCGGCAATGAGTACTCGTAGTCGCGATCTCGAGAGTGCGGAGCCCCCATCGTGGAGTGAATGTGAGTAGTCGCACTTCGGTGGTAGTGGTCCCATTGAAGGGAGTAGGCGGTAAAGAAGTTGATTGAACGATCAAACTTTATTACCGAAGAAGTACACCGGATGGCCGGGCCGTAGTTACAGAGAAGCCGTCTGGACCCGGAGGCCGCTTACAGCTGAGTAGTGCTAGAGCGGGTAGCCGCTTACAGTAGTAGATCCGTAAGTAGCCATGTAGGCTGGATCTTGGAGTACATGGTCTCTTAGTAGACCGCTGCTAGAGTCCTTGATGCTCGTCGCAGCCCAGGATCCGTAAGTAGCCGCACGGGCTGGATCCTGGAGAGGAGAAGTCCGGAGACTGGAGCCAGGAGCCGGAGGCTGCTTACGGTAGGGGGGTGTTGATGTAGTCGTGTAGACTTGAACCCTGGAGTAGTCGTGTAGACTAGGCGTAGAATCGACAGAGCTGGTCGACGTTCCACGAGTTGTTGATGTCTTCGTCTTCAAGTGTCTGGAGGCGGTAGGAGCCCGGCCCGGTCACCTTTGCAACGGAGAAGGGACCTTCCCGTGGGGGAGGCCGAGCTTGTGTAGTCCTTCCGTGTTCTAGATACGGCGAGTACAAGATCTCCAATGTTGAAGGAGCGTTCCTTGACGTTGCGATCATGGTAGCGTCGGATACCCTCTGTGGTACCTTGCCGATTGGACGAGGGCGGCGCAACGAGCTTCTTCGAGGCTATTGATGTCAACTCGTCTGCGTCTTCCGAGACACCTTCGTCGTAGTGCTCCACCGCCGGCGAGTTCCATATGACGTCGGCGAGAGAGGATTGCTTCGGAGCCGTAGACCGAGAAGTAAGGGGATTGCCCCGTTGGCTTGGATGGCTGAGTCCGTAGCCCCCAGAGTGCGTTGGGTAGTTCCTTGATCCACTTGCCCCCTTTGGAGTTAGCAGCGTCGTGTAGCCGCTTTTTGAGAGCGTCGAGCACCATCCCGTTGGCGCGCTCGACTTGTCCGTTGGCCCGAGGATGGGCAACTGAGACGTATCGTACGTCGATCCCACTGTTTTCGCAGTACTCCCAGAACTGGTGATTGTTGAAGTTGGAGCCCAGATCTGTGATGATGCGGTGGGGTAGTCCGTAGCGATGTACGAGTTCATCCAGGAAGTCGAGTACTCTGTCAGCCTTGGGGCATGTGACCGGCTTGACCTCGATCCACTTGGTGAACTTGTCGATGGCCACCAATACCCTGTTGAAACCGCCTGGCGCCGTTGGCAGTGGCCCAATCATGTCGAGCCCCCAACAGGCAAAGGGCCAGGTTGGCGGTATGGTGACTAGCTTGCGAGTGCTAGGACGTGTTGTTGCTTGGCGAAGTGCGGCATCCTTGGCACCTTCTCGACGAGTTCTTCGGCATCGCCCGCAGCCGTGGGCCGCAGAAAGCTCACCGGAAGGCCTTGCCGACCGGCGTGCGTGAGGACGCGTGGTTACCGCGACGCCCTTGTGGATCTCCTCCAAGATGTCCTTACCTTCTTCACGAGGGACGCACATCATGAGTATTCGGAAGATGCGCCCCGCTTGTAAAGCTTATCTCCGACGAGGACGTAGGAATTGGCACGGCGGACGAGGCGCTCGGCCCAAGTTCTTGTCTGAGGGAACCTTTTGCTCGCTGAGGTAGTCGATGAAGGGTTGCCTCCAGTCCACGTCGATCATCATGACCTCCTGCCCAGCTGGTGGGTGAGCTGGGACAGTGGTCGGTGGAGCCGCTCCGGGATGGATGGCGCGTGAAGCTCGTGGACGAAAACACCCGCTGGTACTTGAGCGCGGGTGGATCGAAGCTTCGAGAGGACGTCCGCTGCAACGTTGTTGTCGCGGACGATGTGGTGGAACTCGAGACCGTAGAACTTGCTCTCGAGCTTGCGGACTTCCGGGCGATGGCGTCCATGTTCTCCTTGTTGCGGTCCCGGGACTTATTGACTTGGTTAATGACCACCTGCGGAGTCGCCGTAGACTAGTAGCCGCTTGATGCCCGGTGAAGCCGCGAGGCGGAGCCCGTGTAGAAGGGCTTCGTACTCGGCTTCGTTGTTTGAGACCTTCCGAGAAGATCCGCAAGACGTACTTGAGTTGTTCGCCCGTTGGAGAGATCGGAGTACCCCCCGCACCCGCGCCCTCGAGGTTGAGTGAGCCGTCGAAGTACATCACCCAATGCTCGGTCGCACCGTGGGAGTAGGCAGTGGTTCTCCCGCCACTCGCCATGAAGTCGACTAGTGCCTCGCGACTTGATGGTCGTGCGTGGCTTGAAGTCGATAGTGAGGGCACCGAGCTCGACCGCCCACTTGGAGATTCTTCCGGTAGCATCTTGGTTTCGCGGATGTCGCCGAGCGGGTAGTCGGTGACGACGGAGATCGAGTACTCCCCGGAAGTAGTGTCGTAGCTTCCGCGAGGTGATGAGTACCGCGTACGGAGCTTCGCACGGCCGATAGCGGGCCTTGGACTCGATAGAACCTCGCCGACGAAGTAGACCGGGCGGCCCCGGGCCCGGGTAGGCGTGGCCGTCTTCCCCGCCGCTCGACGACGATGGCGGTACCGACCACGTGGGTAGTCGCGGCGAGGTAGAGCAAGAGGCCGCTCGCCCTTATGAGGAGTCGTGAGGATCGGTGGCTTCGATAGGAAGTCCTTGAGCTGGGCAAGGGCTTGATCCGCCTCTGGAGTCCACACGAACTTTTCTTGATGCTTGAGTAGTTTGAAGAAGGGGAGCCCCCGTTCTCCTAGCCTTGAGATAAATCTGTTCAGTGCCGCCATGCACCCTGTCAGCTTCTGGACATCTTTGATGCTCGTGGGAGCTTTCATGCGTTGGTGATGGCGGAGATCTTCTCGGGGTTGGATTCGATGCCGCGGCCGGGCCGATGATGAAGCCGAGTAGTTTGCCCGAAGGTACGCCGAAGACGCACTTGTTCGGGTTGAGCTTCCGGCGGTACTCGCGCGAGTGATGCGAAAGTCCCTTCAAGGTCGTCGATGAGGGTATCGGAGTTTCGGTCTTGACGACCACGTCATCCACGTAGGCTTCGACGTTCTTGTTGAGTTGCCTTTTGAAGCGAGCCCGGATAGCTCGTTGGTAGGTGGCGCCGGCGTTCTTCGGCCCGAAGGACATGGTCGTGTAGCAAGATGCGCCAAACGGGGTGATGAACGCGGTCTTCTCCTCGGTCTTCTTCCTTGATCGCGATCCGGTGGTACCGGAGTAGCGCTCTAGGAAGCAGAGCGAGGTCGCGGCCCGCCGTGGAGTCGATGACTTGATCGATCCGCGGCAACCCGAAGGGGTCCTTGGGGCGGTGCTTGTTGAGGTCGGTGTAGTCGACGCACATCCTCCACTCGTTCGAGTTCTTCGGCGGACGAGGACGGGGTTGGCGAGCCACTTAGGATGGAAGACCTCTCCGATGAAGCCGCCCACGAGTAGTTTGGCGAGTTCCTTCTTGATGGCGTCCCATCCGTTGTCGGCGAAGCGTCGGAGGTGTTGTCGCTTGGGGGTGGCCTTAGGATCGACATTGAGGCAGTGCTCAATCAGCTCCCTGGGCACTCCTGGCATGTCCGCTGGCTTCCACGCGAAGATGTCGCGGTTAGCCCGAAGGAAGCTGATGAGCGGGTCTTCCTATTTGGGGTCGAGGCCAGCCCCGATGGTGGTGGTCTTGCTGGGGTCGCCTGTTCCGAGGTCGATTGTCTTGACGAGTACCTCCTCAGGTGGCTGAGGCTTGTTGGCGCTGTCAGACTTCTCTGGGATGTCGAGTTCACTTGTAGCAAGCTTCTTCGACGCGGCGTAGACCTCCATCATCGCGTTGGGTACTTGGTTCGTAGAGGCGATCTCCACGGCTTCTGTGTCGCAGTCGTGAGAGATCTTCAAGTCCCCTTGAAGGGAGAGTACACCAGCTGGGCTTGGCATTTTGAGTACCAAGTAGGTGTAGTGGGGCACCGCCATGAACTTGGCGATGGCCGGTCTGCCGAGGATGGCGTGGTAAGAAGTCTCGAAGTCCGCGACCTCGAACTTGATGTACTCGGTACGGTAGTTGTCCCGAGATGCCCCGAAGGTAACGGCGGGACCACCGTTGACGGTTAATAATTATATCAAAGTTCGTTTGTGACTTGCAAGCGGACAAGTCTCCCGTCGTAGTCAAGGGACCCTTCTTCCCTCGAGTGGTGAACCCAAGGTATCGAATTCGTGGAACAAATGTGTGACGCAAAACTTAGTCTAATAAAGCCGGGTAACTCCAATCTTCGATAAAAGAAACCCTAATGCATCTAAGTAAAAGACACGAAACGAATCTAATCTACTAGAGACCGTAGAAAACAAAGTAAGATTGGGTAGATAAACCGATCTAGAGGGATCGGGGTAAGCCTTTTGTTGAAGTTCCAAGCAAGAGAAGAAGTAGCAAATCGAATCTTAATAGAAGCCTCTTTAAATCGTGGTTTCCCGTCCAAATCCGAAAAACATCCGCCTTTCGGAACCCTCGTTCTGTCACAACGTATCCCTACTCATGCGGGGAGCTTAGGGCGAGTCAAAAGACAAGTCGAGATTCTTTCGGAAGATCCGGCGTGTACCTCTAGCCACCGCGGCTACAAGAACACCCTATGTAATCTATCTCGAGAATAGAATTGGAATAATCAAAGCCGATCGAAAAACGAAATCTTCGAGGAAACACTTGATCGCTAGGAAAAGATTCAACTTGATAATTCAACTATAACAATGATACATACACAAGATCACCACCGGATCCTTCCTTGATCTTGCTTCTAGCTCGGGAACTCCGACGTGGTCTTCCGTGCAAGGTTCCCACGTCGGCTAGGGAAACCCTAGTCAACTAGCTCGACCCTCTCCTCTCCGAGATGGTGTCCCTCTCTTCTCTCGCTCCTCGGCGGCCGATGACGAATTCTTCTCTCGCGTGGCTCTCGGTCGGGGGGCTATAAATAGCCCGATTGGCGGCTAGGGCAAAGGAGGGGGCAAATGGGCCCCGGAATGGGCCGGGCCGACCGGACCGGGTCGGCCGGCACGGGCCCATCCAGGACCCGGCCCGAGGCCTCCTTTGCTCTACGTCGGTTCCCTTGCTTCCTCGGATGTTTCCCCCTTCGCATGTAGGTCCATGTCGTCGGTTTCTCGCCGAATTGGACTCAACTCCTTGTCTTGCAAGATTCGAGCACTTTTCCGGTCGGGTCCTCGGTGTCCGTCGTCTTCTTGGATCAAGTCCCCGGCTTCTTGGAGTTAAGTTTGCTTCATTGCATGACTTGTACGGGGCTTCAAGGTCTTGTCATGAGGTGCTTGATGCACTTATCCCGAAAGTCTTGCATTCAACATTAAAACCCCGCATAAACATTAAACTCCAAAACCGACATGCACACGTGAACTTGTTATACCACGGGGGTTAGTACCAATGGATAAGGTATAAAACTCATGCCAACACCGAAGGTAAACTCATGGCTAGGTTGACGGATTTTCACCGTCAACATCTCCCCCCATGCTTAAACCTTGCTCGTCCTCGAGTAAGCCTTCGATGGATATCATCATTGTCAAACAATGTTTAAACCTTGCTCTTGATCATACATGAGAAAACATAATGCTCTCAAAATTTTAATTCATTAAAGTTCCATAATGTACTAGCCTTCATCTCTACGGAGGGTAGATTCTTATTAAGCTTATCCCACAAGTATTCACAAAGTTTAAATAGATCTAGAATTTTTGAAATAAAGAATGAGATAAAAAAAAGCTAAACCAAGTTCACAAATTTAAATCATCTTGCATATTGCTCAAGAACTCTCATCTCACTTGTCTCTCACGCCTATATTTTCTACTCCTTTCCCTCTCATAACATATATGTGTGGTAGGGTTATATGGAGCTTTGGAAAGTTTAGTCCTACCAAGATTTTATAAATGAGGTGTTGTCAAAAAAAGACAAGCTTCTCATGGTCTTACCGAGACTCGTCAAAAAGGTCATTGGAAAATAATGTTAAATCAAGGAGGGGAAAGAGAAAAATACACACACTTTAGATAAGTGGACATGTGCAAATGGCAAAGAGTGATCCCGAGGCACAAAGGAAGTCCTCGTTATCGGATTGCACATGGTTGGAAAATGAGAATGGATCTTTTTAACTTGAAGCCTTGAATGCACTCTTAGAGAACCGGGGAGTTCACTTTACGCATATATTTTTTCTCTTTCTCATATTTCTCATTCTTTTCTTTCTTTCTTTCTTTCTTTCTTTCTTTCATTCATTATATATATATATATATTTCTTTCTTCTTGTGAGACCTTCACCTAGAAAGTCACGTTCATCGCCGAATTATTTTTCATTCATCATTTTTTAAAAATACTCCCCTTTGAACTCTAAAACTGCACCGTACCTACCTCCTCCCCCATGCTTAAACATTGCTCGTCCTCGAGCAAAGAGGCGAAAAATAAGGTAGGTACCGGAAATATTTTTCCTTGGAGAGATACTTGAAATCTTCAATGTTGGCACCGTCTTGCGATCTTGCTTGAATTGATGATCCATTCTCAACGATAGGTTGTGGTCAAGGAGGTAATCACAAAAGATGATATTTGGTTTAAGGGTGGATATCCGGCGAAGTTTGTGAGATCTCCAATGCGGGGATACACAATGCACGGATAAGAGGCTAGCAAAAAGATAGATACGCAAAAATGGAATGACCAACTTCTTAGTCTCGGGCCGGAGAAATCATGGCCTGCAATAACTCACTCAAAAATAAATCTTGTACACTAAGGTTTATGCACTCAAATATATATTAGGCTTTGGATAGGTTGAGCAACACACAAGTGATATTTATGACAAGGTTAGCGATATTTTTGAGCAAAAAAGACATCTTTATTTATTCATAACTTGAGAGCACATAAAACACTATGGGTCTTTATTTTAATCATAACCTCCGCTGAAAATTAAGCTAGCATTTAAATAAATTCAGATTTGTATTTTTAAGAGAGCACTAGCTTAAACATGCATAAATCAATTACAAAGATAAACAAAGCTGCAATTTTAATCATATATCATCATGGCACAAATTTTTGTAACTTCTCCAATGATATAATCAAGGTGGTGTCTTTATTAATGACAATATCAAGTTGAAATACAAACTGAAAATAAACAAACATGCTTGCTGAAATTGAAATAAAAACAGAAAATACTACGCAAACACACATAAGCAAAAGCTGAAAATTACAGAGAAAAAGAAAAGAAAACTAAAGTTCCTAAATCTTCTAGTCCTCCGCCGGTGGTTGATGTTGATGATCTTGATAATAATACCCTTGATCATAATATGATTGGACATTTCTTCCGACGAATTGATTTGGCTCCACAAGGTGAAGGCGTCCGAGCTCAAAGGCAATATTTGCATTGCCCTCACCAAGTTGAGTCGCATTAGCTTGGATGGCTGTGATGTTTTGGGCGTTTCTTGCAGCATACCCTCCAATTATGGCCATGCTTTGTTGTGGTTGGGGATGATGTGCGTAGGACTCCGCGAATAGGCACCACATAATTTGGTGGGGGTACCGGTGCACCACCCCCCATGCTTGCTCTTGTGGCCCTCCGTAATAACTTGGCGGAGGAGGGATCCCGCCGAATGGTTGCACATTGGGTTGTGCTCCACTCGCTTGTGCGGAGGATGTTCCCTCCTCTACGATTCTTCCTCTTTTGTTCTTCCTTGCAGGGACAAGTAGTCCCTCTTCCAACCAATCTTCTCTCCCTTCGATGAAAAGCCTAAGCCTCTCATTGGGAAGGGGTAGGTTCACTATGGCCAACCGATAACCTCCTCTCTCATCTCCACTAATGTATTTGCCTTGCCGCAAATACTCAATTCCGAGAGAGGTGCCACGCAAAAGATGGTCGGGGTTTCTTGCGATCCCCGGCCGTAAGGGGAAGGCCAACATGGAGAGGTAGCACCCCGAACCAATATTACCCGCCCCCGATGTTGCTTCACAACACCAACGGTTGATCATAAGGTAAGAGGGGTCTATTGGCTGCCTGGCAATTAAAGCCGAGTATAGCCAATTCAACTCCGTGTCGGTCACCTTTGTCTCCTTCATCCTCCCCAATACCCTCTTGCACATCCAAGAGTGAAATATCCGGATAATGGGGTTGCGGATGCAATTGCGTTGTTGATGGGCTTCTCCGGAGATCATATTCCAAAATCCCGCTAACATGTCGGGTGGCACGTCAACTTTCTCTGGAGCTCCCTTGTGGAATCCAAGCAGCTCCCTAACGTGCTCATAGGGAACCACTTGTTGGACTCCCTCCAAACGGAATGACAAGCTTTGCACCCCATCATCAAGGATAGGTGCAATAGTCATTAAAATTTCCAAGGCGAACCCCAAGTGGGTGTCCACCGATACTCCGTTGGAGAACCGCACCCATCCAAGGTGCCCCAACATATAGTATATGTCGGTGCCAAAACCCAAGGTGTAGAGTGCTTGGTCGTCGAACTCGACGTTGGGCACAAGCCTCTTCTCAAGATTAGAGAGCCTCTCCTCCTCCTTCGATGACAAGATGATGAAGCCGTACGAAGAGTATGTCGGGGTGTAAGGAGGTGGCGCGGTTGAACGGGTCGATCGTCATGGTGGCGCGAGCTGCTCCTCCGTGTGCCCACGAGGTTTGGTAAACCTCATGGACGTGCTTCTTGCAGCCCTCATACCACCAAGGAGGAGAGCATCGTTCCTCCTCGGTGGTGCCGTATCCGTCTCCATGCTCCGGGAGACTTGGAAACCGAGTGCCTCCTCGAAGACGTGGTTGATGATGGCTTGGACGACGACGAACTCTTCTTCTTGGAGAAGGGACTTGTGGTTTTCTTCCACATGGTTGCTGCACTCTTTTCTTCAACTAAAACTCCGGGTTGCAACCGGTAACTAGGCACTTAAACTCTTTGCTTCGAATGTGGACTTTGAGTGGATTAAGGATGTGGATTTTTTTCTTGAGCTATCAAGCTTGGGAAGGTTGGCTATGTCTACGGAGGTTTTGAGCACACAAACTTGAACACACAAACAAAGGAAGGAGAGGGAAGCTTGCTGCAGAAAACGGGAGCCGGGGCTCTTTATGTAGGGGAGGCCGGCCGGGGGCCTCGGTGCACCTCCCCGCCTCGTCTTTCTTCCAGGCACGATCATTTCGCCTCGCAACTTTCCCCGCCCGCGTGCTCCACGAGTTGCACCGCCCAAACGCTCTCGTCCACTCCTTTTCTTGCATTATTGGTCCTTCCACTTGATGCTCCATGCTTTGGGTCATATCCATGCTCCCTAGCTCCACTTGCTTCACATGCCACCATGAAATTCCTGCAAAGTTGATGCTTGCTGCCCACCATGCTTGTCCTTTGCATGTGGAATTGGTGAAAGTTGATAAAAGGGAATCCAATGGTGCATGCATGATTAATTCAAACTAGATTGCCTCCATTAAGGTGTGTTTAAGGTTAAGCACTCCTCTAATTCGAAATTTAAAATATTTTTCAGAGTCATGCAAGAGCCCAAACATATTTTTAGAGAAGTTTTTAAACCATTAAAAACAAATGTAAGTCGAAAATATTTTTCGACTACGTTGATTTCGGTCTCACCGGTATAGTTTGCCTTCATCGGTTGAGAGCAAACTTTTCCCGGCTTGATCATGGGGGCATAGGTTTAGGTTCTAATTTTGGCTAAATAAGAAAGATTTTGAATAAAACAAAATTAGAATAGGCTTAGAAAAATTCTAATCCTAGAGAAACCAAGGATATAGATTTTAAATCCAACCAAAAGTTTTGATTTCTAGGTTCACGCGAGTTCTACCACGTGCTGAATTTTATTAACACCTAAATATAAATCGTGGCTCTACTCGTATGGTTTTAGCATGAAACATAAGTCAACCTCAGCACCATAGTGAGGGTAAAAGGTTGAGTTAGGTTCTGAAATTATTTGGTTGAGGTTTCTCGAAAAGAAAAGAACAAACAAGCACATAGGAGGGTTCATGCAAAGGGTTTATGATAAAGCAAACATTCAATCAAGAATTATGTCTCTAATATTGTTCAACCACTTCTAAGTCTAATGTCTTTGCGTAATAAAACTCAAAAACTAAATTATTAAAAATACTCGAAAAACCTGGAATCGGGTTGTCCTCCTGGTAGCTTATTCTTGACTCGATGAAACGGGTTGCCTCCCGCCTAGCGCTTCATTTATAGTCTATAGCTAGACTTCTTCACTTGATTACTTCGGATCAACGCTCTTTGCGGGCGTTACAATCTTGGGTACCCACTTCTGCACCATCTTGGGCACGGGTTTGTCTTCCGGCTTAGTCATTTTTTTGGTCTTCACAGGCGGCTTCTCTTCCTTTGTCTTGACGGATGCAACACCTTCTTTGATTTTTTTTACATTCATTTTTTTCGGCTCCTTCTTCTTTTTTAGCCCCTCCTTTTGTTTTGGTTCTCCCTTCACTCCAATCATGTTGCATGCCTTGATTCTTGGACAGAACTTGAAGGAACTCCTTTCTCCGTTGATATCGAACATGATCTCCCCCTTGCCAACATCAATAGTAGCTCCCACGGTTTTGAGGAAAGGCCTCCCTAGGATGAGCGGTGGCTTCTCCCTCTCTCCCATCTCGAGCACAACGAAGTCGACGGGGATGAAGTGGTGTCCGACCTTCACGGGTACATCTTCGCAATGCCCAAGGGATAGCGAATGGAGTTGTCTCCCAACTCCAAACATATACCCGTAGGCTCCATTGGTAGGCATAGCTTCTCGAACACATCCTTCGGCATGACGCTCACACTTGCTCCAAGGTTGCATAACGCCTTCTCGAAGTTGAAAGAACCAACCGAGCATGGAATAGTAGGGCACCCGGGGTCCTTTTGCTCCTCTAGCCCATTAGCAATAGCGGCACTACACTCCTCGGACAACTTGACATGATCTACCCCGAGTGTTGCTATCTCATATTTATTTGCAAGTATGTCTTTAAAGTAACGAGAATATGTAGGTACTTGTAGGGCATCTAGTAATGGCATGTTGATGCTAAGTCTACGCACAACTTCCACAAACTTCTCAAAGTGGTTGTCAAGTTTACATCGGAAGAAGCGTGGCTTGAGTTGCGATATCCTCATGTCTTCCTCCGCATCTCGAATTCGGGTTCCTCGGTGACGATCCCCGTAACCTTCTCTTTAGCAACTCCTTCCACCTCGGTGGATGGTTTAAGCTTCCTTGCTCCCGCGGAACGTTCCGGATCTTCGGTCTCCTTCCCCGAACGTGTTTGAATGGCCTTCGCCGATTCGGGACTTTTGGGTTGTCCCGGAAGCTTCCCTTCATCATTAGTGAGGCGCCCCCGCAAGTTGTCCAACTTGCGTCTCGAGCATCTTCATCATGTTGAGCACTTGATGATTGGAACTTCCGACCTCCGTCACTTTGCTATCGATGTTCTCCAACACCTTGTCTATGGTCTTGAACTTGGTGACGGTGTCCTTGTTGATCTTAGCTTGCTCATCCATGAACTCCTTCAATTGTATACGAAGCGGAACCGCGTTAGGAATAGATGAGCTTGCATTAAATTGAGGCCTACCTTGACCGTAGCGGAAGTTCGGCAATTCTCCCTTCCTCATGTAGTCGAGCACTTTGGCTTCCTCCGACAATCTTTGCGGACATGGCCATACTCTCCACATTCTTCGCATGTGGACCTTGCTTCGGCGGCCTTCAAGTCTTGAGCCTCTTTCTTTTCCATTTCCATCTTCTCCAACCTCCTCATGAGCGAGTCGATCTTGCCATCAAGTATGTTCTCCTTCTCCACTTGAAAGACTCCTTTGACGTTCCCCGTGGGTTGAACCGGATGTAGGCGCCGGATGACGCCCACGTGTCATTATCCGCGACCTTCTTGAATAGAGTGAAAGCTTCCGTCGGTGTAAGTTCGATGATGGATCCTCCCGCCGATGCATCGATGATCGTCCTTGACGCCATGGTGAGTCCTTGATAGAACTTTTGCACGAGGTCTTCCTTCGGGAACTTGTGATGTGGAACCGCCCGAGTGTACTCGTTGAAGCGCTCGAATGCCTCCGAGATAGTTTCCGTAGGATATTGAACAAAGGTGGCAATCTTATTACGCAAGCTTTGAGTTTTACCCGGTGAGTAGTATTCCTTCATGAAAGCCTTCATCAACGTGTTCCAATTTTGCACCGTCTCCGCCGGTTGAGAGTGGAACCATTGCAAAGCCTTCCCGAGTAGTGAAAACGGAAAAAAGCCTTGCCCTCATTTGGTCTTGAGTCACCCCATCCATGTTGAAAGTCTGACATAGTTGAATGAATGCTTGGAGATGAAGGTTCGGATCCTCTTTACCGGTGAAGGGTGAATGTTGCACCATGCGGATTGTTGAGGTCTTGATCTCGAACGGTCTTCCGATCTCCTCGAGGTTCAAGATTGGTAGGTCGATGATGTCTGGGGTGCATAGCTCCCCAATCTTGCGTTCTTGCGGTGGTTGGTCACCCATCGGTGGAAGTCGATTCTCCCGAGGACTTTTGAGGTGGTGGATTCTTAGGAGATTCCTGCGATCCTTTGTCTTCCGACTCCGAATCTACAAAATCTAGCTTTTTAGCTTGATGTGCTTCACGTCTCCTTAGCCTCGTAAAGTTTTTCTCGGGTCATCCACAAAATTATCGGGTTTGTTGGAGAGGTAGCCGTCCATCTCCTGTTAGGGTTAGCAATAAACAAAGTATGCAAAAACTAGAAAGTGAAAACAAATCTATAAAAACTAGGGTTAGACAAACTAGATTAGATGTATTTTGAGGATGATCAAAATTTAGTAGATGCAAAAAGAAAAACGAAAAGAAAACTGAAAAATACAAAAAGGCAATAAAAAAATCAAATCTTGATCACTTGTTCCCCGGCAACGGCGCCAGAAAAAGGGGCTTGTTGACGGTTAATAATTGTATCAAAGTTCGTTTGTGACTTGCAAGCGGGACAAGTCTCCCGTCGTAGTCAAGGGACCCTTCTTCCCTCGAGTGGTGAACCCAAGGTATCGAATCCGTGGAACAAATGTGTGACGCAAAACTTAATCTAATAAAGCCAAGTAACTCCAATCTTCGATAAAAGAAACCCTAATGCATCTAAGTAAAAGACACGAAACGAATCTAATCTACTAAAGACCGGAGAAAACAAAGTAAGATTGGGTAGATAAACCGATCTAGAGGGATCGGGGTAAGCCTTTTGTTGAAGTTCCAAGCAAGAGAAGAAGTAGCAAATCGAATCTTAATAGAAGCCTCTTTAAATCGTGGTTTCCCGTCCAAATCCGAAAACATCCGCCTTTCGGAACCCCCGTTCTGTCACAACGTATCCCTACTCATGTGGGGAGCTTAGGGCGAGTCAAAAGACAAGTCGAGATTCTTTCGGAAGATCCAGCGTGTACCTCTAGCCACCGCGGCTACAAGAACACCCTATGTAATCTATCTCGAGAATAGAATTGGAATAAGCAAAGCCGATCGAAAAACGAAATCTTCGAGGAAACACTTGATCGCTAGGAAAAGATTCAACTTGATAATTCAACTATAACAATGATACATACACAAGATCACCACCGGGATCCTTCCTTGATCTTGCTTCTAGCTCCGGGACTCCGACGTGGTCTTCCGTGCAAGGTTCCCACGTCGTCTAGGGAAACCCTAGTCAACTAGCTCGACCCTCTCCTCTTCGAGATGGTGTCCCTCTCTTCTCTCGCTCCTCGGCGACCGATGACGAATTCTTCTCTCGCGTGGCTCTCGGTCGGGGGGCTATAAATAGCCCGATTGGCGGCTAGGGCAAAGGAGGGGGCAAATGGGCCCCGGAATGGGTCGGGCCGACCGGACCGGGCCGGCCGGCTGGGCCATCCGAGCCCGGCCCCGAGGCCTCCTTTGCTCTACGTCGGTTCCCTTGCTTCCCGGATGTTTCCCCCTTCGCATGTAGGTCCATGTCGTCGCTTTCTTTCCAAATTGGACTCAACTCCTTGTCTTGCAAGATTCGAGCACTTTTACGGTCGGGTCCTCGGAGTCCGTCATCTTCTCGCATCAAGTCCCCGGCTTCTTGGAGTTAAGTTTGCTTCATTGCATGACTTGTACGGGGCTTCAAGGTCTTGTCATGGGGTGCTTGATGAACTTATCCCGAAAGTCTTGCATTCAACATTAAAACCCTGCATAAACATTAAACTCCAAAACCGACATGCACACGTGAACTTGTTATACCACGGGGGTTAGTACCAATGGATAAGGTATAAAACTCATGCCAACACCGAAGGTAAACTCATGGCTAGGTTGACGGATTTTCACCGTCAACAACCACCGAGCCCGGTGGAATAGCCGCGTTGCCGGGGACGATGCCGTAGAAGGGCGTGTTGCTCTTGGTGAGCATGTGGGTGATGTCGAGCTTCATTTTCTTCAAGGTCTTGGTGAAAAGGACGTTGAGCCCGCTTCCACCGTCGATAAGCACCTTGTTGAGTTTGGAGCCCGCGACCACCGGCTTCGGACGAGGGGGGAACCATCCCGGTTCGGAGAAGCTAGTCCATTGATCCGCACGGGAGAAGGTGATGGGTACCTCCGACCACCCGAGAGGGGTCGGGACCGCCGGCTCAATAGACATGACTTCGCGGTGGGTAGCCTTCTCGCTCCCGCCCGCTGGGGCGATCCGCCGAAGAGGACGTTGACGGTCTTGTCGGGCTCCCGGAAGTCGTTGTTGTCGCCGTACTTCTTCTTGCCCTTTTTGTCGTGAGGGTGCGGTGGCTCCGGCGTATCCTTGAGTGCGTGCCTGAGTTGGTAGCACTGCTCGGTGGTGTGGTTGCCGTTTGGATGCCACGTGCACCTTTCCTTCAACAGGTCCTTGAAGCCGCCGGAGTTCTTCTTCGAGTTCTCCTTCGCAGGGCGCTGGATAGCCGCGACAGTGTTGTCTGGCTTGCGCTTGCGGTTGGGACCCGAGTAGTAGTAGTAGTTGTTGTTGTTGCGACCGCCTTGGTTCGCGTTGTTGCCGCTGCCGCCGCCCTGGTTCTGCTTGCTCTTGCCACGGATGGCGTCGTACTTGGCATTGGCCTTGTCTTCTTCATCCGCCCAGGACGTGATCATGTCCTTGAGGTGGGGGATGGACTGGGGTGACGACGACCGAAGTCTTTGAAGGTGCGGCGGTGGTAGAGACCGTCTTGGAAGAGGTCGATGACTTCCTTGTCGGTGACGTCGACGACGGTGGCGCGCTTGTCGAAGAAGCGGCGCATGTACTTGCAGAGGGTCTCGCCTTGTTCTCGCTTGACCATGGCTAGGTCCATGCGAGTACCCGATCGGCCCATGGCGCCCGCGAAGTTGCCGGTGAACTCGCTCCTTCGGCTGGTCCCACTTGTCGATCGAGTGCTTGTCCAAGTGACTCGAGCCATGTGAGTGGAGCTTGGTCCGAGCGAAGGGGAAGTAGAGGCACTTGGTGTCGTTGTTGCCGCCGCCGTTCTCGATGGAGAGGGCGTAGCACCCGAGCCACCGGATGGGGTCTCGCTCGCGTCGTACTTGGTGATCCCCAAAGGCTTAAACTTGTCGGGGAGGAGCAAGTTGCGAAGTCGAGGTGAGAAGGCGGGGAAGCCGTCGCCGTCGCCCGCGGTGGTCGACTTCTTCCGCCGCAGCTCCTCAATCTTCTGGCGGGCGTCGTAGCCGCCCTGTGAGGCGCCAGAGGCGTGGCTGTTCGCGTGGCCTCGGCCGCCGCGCGACCGCCGCCGCCACCGGCCCTCCCCGTTGGCTCCATGATTGGAGCTTCCGCCGCGCCGCCGCCGCCGTCGGGGGTCGTTGCCGCCACCGCCGGCCGGAGCGTGGTGGGGGGGCAATCTCGCGGTTGTTGTTGTCACGCCGTGGAGGTCCACCGCCGTTGGAGCGATGACGGTTCGGCTCGGGCCGGGAGCTCGGCTCGAGTACGGTTGGGACCATTATTGGCGCCGCGACTTGTGGCTTCGTTGTCGCGGGGCCTGGCTGGAGGAGGTTGGTTGACTCTGTTGTCGACCCGCATGAAGTAGGCATCTTCAGCGAGCTTGGCGATGACCTCTCCAGCGCGTATGCCCTGAGCCTGGCGTGCGATCGCTGTGATCGACATGAGGCATTGCTCAGGGGTAGTGTGTACTCTACTCTCGACCGCCTCGAGAGCTTCCGCAAGGTTGCGGACGGGGAAGTTGTCGCGGAGGCGTCGGCGACGCTCGGCCGCGCTTCCGGTTACACTCACGTCGAGCGTCTCTGTCCGCGGGGGTCTCATTTGTTGGAGCATCAACAGAGAGCTCGTCGGAGGAGATGTCTTTAAGGTACTTGTCTTGGGCTGTCCCTGAGGGTCCTGGGGTGTCGCCGGCAGCCATGAAGACTTGACGATCGGGGGTGCCAAGGCTGGACTCAGAAGGCGCCACCTCAGTTGGTGTGCTTGAGTCAGCCCGGGCTAGTGGCGTTCCCTCTCGGAACGGTAGCGAGTCGATGTAGGCGACGTAGCGTGAGTCCCCACTTATCAGGTCCGCGGGCTTGCGGTCTGGCCAGTAGACGAATCTCCCCGACCGGTGTGGACGTTATAACCAGCCCCGCAGGTCGGCCCCGTCAAGGGAAGCTCGGTGGAGTTGTCCTCGGACTCGGGCTCCTCAGGGTCCGACCCGAAGTCGAACTCGTAGTCGGGGTTCGAGTAGAACTCGGAGAGAGGGTTGGAGTCCGAAGCGCGGCCGGGGGCGGTGTCGGAGTCCGAGTTGTACTCGGCACGGGCTCCTTGCCGGCCCGACGCGAAGAGGGAGCCCCCCGTGCGGGCCCGGGCGAGGGTGCGGAGGCCACGCGCGGAGCGCTCACGAGGTGAGGGGACCGCCTGCGATGGCTGAGCAGCCGGCTCGCAAGCGATGGCCCATGGAGACGTCGAGTTCGAGTTGGAAGCGGACTCGAGCTCGAAGTCAGCGTGGTGGTTGAAGAGCGAAATTTCGCCGAACTTGCCGGCGAGTTCGCCTGTGACAACTTCAGGAAGCGTCACGAAGCCGGTCTTCGGGTTGGGCGGCATGGTTAGACGGCGTTGGAAGGATCTCCGCGCCGTCGGCGGTGCGGCACCCGTGCACCGAACACGAAGGTGTCGCCGCGGTTGAAGGCGACGGTTGGCTTGAAGTAGATGGGAGTCGTCGAGTTCACCATGTGATCTCGGGCGAGATCCCCCTACCCGGCGCGCCAGCTGTCGGTGTTTTAGACCGGCAACCTACTAAGGGGAGTACCCGAAGTAGATGAATGTGGCCTCGCCGAGATCGGTAACTCGAAGGAAGAGACATGTGTCACACAATTTAGACGAGGTTCGGGCCGCGTGGTGCGTAATACCCTACGTCCCGTATGCCTGCGTAGCTCGGGATTGATTGGGCTCGATTACAAGATGGTGCAATAGAGCGCCGTGAGTTGTATGAGATGTGTTGTGTTCCTAGAGAACGAGTCCCCGCCTCGCCTTATATAGTCGGGAGCCGTGGTTACAAGTCGGAGTAGGGAGAGAGTACTAGTCGAGTACGTCTAGGAGTCTTCCATACGGTGCGGGACATGTACGCCTTCCTAACCGAGTACTTCTCCTCTGCCCCGGTCCTTGTGCTCCACGCCTTCGGGTGCCATGTAGCGCAAGCCGGTAGTCCCAAGGGCCCACCGAGTAGTCGGTCCCGGTACCCACCGAGGTAGTGGGCCCGGGGAGGTCCATACGACAAAATAGTGGTGTTCGCATAGATGCGATTGATAAATCCGGAAACAACATCACTTACTACGTGTTCATAGAGGAAATATGGGAACTTGACTATGGAGAGAATATCAGGTTCCCCGTGTTTCGGTGCCAATGGGTCAAACACCCGAATGGCGTCACAGATGACAATTATGGATTGACACTTGTAGACCTTGCCAATGTAGGTTACAAAGATGATCCATGGGTACTCGCCGAGCGTGTTGCACAAGTTTTCTACATAGTTGATCCTATGAATGTGAAGAAGCACATTGCCGTCTCCGGAAAACAAAGAATTCTAGGAGTAGAAGGTGTAATTGATGTTGAGGATTACAATCAGTTCGAGGAACTAGTCTTGTTCACAGATCATGAGAAGAGAATAAAAAAAATTGAAGCCACCATTCCTAAATCGGAGAAGCCATGGTTACGTACCGATTGTGATGGGAGAATTGTTAAAGGATAAATTTGACCGTATTAGTCGGGCTTGATGTATCACTTGTACGACTTTATATAATTAGTGTTGTTGTAAGACTTTCAATCAATTTAGGAGAGTTTTGGAATTAAGTTTTGACGAAATGAGACTCTCCTCCTGTAAATAAATTCAAATTATGGAAATTATGGTTTCAATTAGTGTTTGAATATTTGAATTATGTATATGAGGTGTTTTGTCATAAAAAGGTTTGCATTTGAAAATGAGACTCCAGGCTCAAACAACCTATAACTCATTAGGTGTATGAACCTATTTGAACTAACCTTTTCTAACTAGGACTTATTTTACAAAAAACACACCCCCTATACTTAAATTGAAATATTTTATGATACATTGGGAAGTTTCAATGAAATTTGAATAATTTAAGCCCCTGTTTCAAATTTTGCAAATTATGGAAAAACACTATGCTGGCGGTTATCATAAGTCAACCGCCAGCATTGTGGTTTGCCAAAATTTGAAAATTTGAAATCTGGCTTGAAAATGTTCAAAACTCTTTGAAACTTCCAAAACTTATCATAAAATATTTGAATTTATTTATAGGAGGTGTTTTGTTAGAATAGGTTTGAATTTGAAAAGGTTAGTTCAAATGAGACCCTAGGGTCAAACAACCCATAACTCATTAGGTGTATGAACCTATTTGAACTAACCTTTTCTAACTAGGACTTATTTTACAAAAACACACCCCCTATACTTAAATTGAAATATTTTATGATACATTGGGAAGTTTCAATGAAATTTGAATAATTTAAGCCCCTGTTTCAAATTTTGCAAATTATGGAAAAACACTATGCTGGCGGTTATCATAATTCAACCGCCAAAGATAGCGGTTTGCCAAAATTTGAAAATTTGAAATCCTGGCTTGAAAATGTTCAAAACTCTTTGAAACTTCCAAAACTTATCATAAAATATTTGAATTTATTTATAGGAGGTGTTTTGTCATTTGCATTAGAAAAGCTTTGCACTTGAAAAGTAAAGTTTGAATTCTTTCATATCACAGCGCTGGCGGGCGCTTATGATAACCGCCGGCGGGGAATTCTCACCACCGGCGGTTGCTTATGTGACCCGCCCGTGGTAAGGTTCACCGTTGGCGGCTGGTTTATGTGACCCGCCGGTGGTGAGTCCATCTATATATACACGAGACACGGTCTCGAAAATTTTCTAAGTCCGGCGCGAATACGAAACGGCGCCCGTCGGCCGCCAAATTTTCCCGCGGAGCGCCGCCGTCGTCCCCGACCGCCGCCGCCCCTCCGACCACCCCGCCGTCGTCCGGAGTGCCCGGTCCACTTCCACGAGCGCCCCGCCGTCATCCGCGAGGGCCCCGCCGGTCTTTCGCGGTCGCCCCGCCGCCCCTTCTCTCGTGGACCGCCGCCGCGCGTCGTCGTCCACGGTCGCCCCGCCGCCCCGCCGACCGAGCGCCACCGCCCCTCTTCCCTACCGGGATGGCGTCCTCCTTCCCGCCGGCCTCTTCCCCAACCACCGGCCGGGACCCGCCGGTGATCCCCCCGCTCCGCCGCCGCCGACGGCACCGCCGCCGCCTCCGCCGCGGCGCCGCCCCCGCCTCCTCCGACGCGCCGCCCCCGCTCGCCACCGACAACTCATCTCCTCACCGCTCGGGACGCATGGACGCCGGGGATAGGGCCGGCGCCGCCGCCCCTGCTTGGTTGGTGTTTTTTTCTTTTTTTTTTCAAAATGCAATTACATGAGTTTAATTTGTGGATAAATAGATTGTGGATAATTGCAATTACATTGATTGTGGATGAATAGATTTAAAAATGTTACAAATGGACTATGGATTTTATTTTATTAATTTTGTTGTATAAATAAAGGGATGATGCATTTTGTATAAATAAATGGATGATGCGTTTTGTATAAATAAATTTATTATAAGTAAGCACTATGGATTGTGTCTATGAAGAGGTTAAATAGATTTATTATATAAAATGGACTATGGATTTAATTTTATTAGTTTTGGTGTAGAAATAATGAAATATGGAATATGGATTGTTGATAAATAGATTTTTTTATAAAAATGGATTCTTGTATAAATATGGACTATAGATTATTGTATAAATATGGACTATGGATTATTTATGATCAAATGTTAACAGTGAACAATCCGGTGAGGAGGAATCTAGTGATAGTGATATAATTGGAGACTATGAAACTCCCTCTGAGTACGAACCAAGCGAACCACGACCTCGTAGGCGTCCCGAAGAGGATGATGTTGATTACGAACCAAGTGATAATGAGGTCTGCGCAGCACATTCACTCAACTTAATGTTTGTTTATTCAATTAAGATATACTTTAAATAGTGTTTTATGTGTAGAACAATGACTAATCCCCGCGACGACGTCGTAGAGCATCTAACATTCGTGCCCGGGAGGCGAAGTCATTTCGAACCGGAACCTTCGGGTACTACTAGTTCTAGTAACTCGAAAAGGAAACGTGGTCATAGAAGAAGAAACCGGATCCCGAAAGAGGACAACTTGTGATAGAACGGTTGGGTGACAAAGGTGAGCCCGTCGAACCTAAGGGGATAGTTGCTAGGTTTCGAAACATCGTCGGTGCAATTGTTCGAGACCAATTGGCGTCTTGGATAAAAACTACTAATTGGAAGACGGTCCCTAAGGCTACGAAGGATGTATTATGGGCCAAAGTGAAAGAAAAATTTGTTTATCCGGAAGGTACGGAAAATGCGGGTAGAACTTTTGCCGAGGGCCTTTGTGGAAGAGCTCTTAGGAATTGGAGGTCTACACTTAATACCGAATTTTTCCGAAAGGAAAGGATGCTAGGGATGTGTATGGTAACATTCCGCTAGCGATCCGGGAACAATTCGTAGATCGAAGAAGACGACGAAGCGGTAGCTCTGAGCGTCCAACAAAAGGAGAAGGCTATTAAAGCTGCTGAGAACCCCCATCGCTTGGGTTCCGGAGGATATGCTGCCAAAATGGCAAAATAGAGGAAGGAGGAAGAAGAAAGGTGGGTAGCTGGTTTACCAACTATTTTTGAAGGCATGGATGAGCGTAGCAGGAATTGGATCCTTGCTCGAGTTCCGGCTATAGCACCTGACGGTAATGTTCCATTCCAGAAGCCCTCAACAAAACAATTTTATCACAAGCTGGAAGAACTTGCAGAAATGCAAAAGAAAGGTCTTTTCGTGCCCGACAGGGAGAAAGATATGCTATCCGCTGCGATCGGAACGCCTGAGCACCCTGGACGTGTTCGAGGGATTTCTTCTACCTTGCCCTGGGGTAAAGCATTTCGTGAACACCGGTCAAGTTATAAAAAGCGAGACCGTTATAAGAAGAAGCTTGAAGACAAGATGAGAGAAATTGCCAAGCAAGAATTGATAGGCTTCTTCATACAACAACAACAACAACAAGCTTCTGTTGGGCCAAGTGCAGAGAATCTAGTATCTGGTGGTTCTGGACAGGTTCCTCCAAATTTGATGCTTGACCAGATTAGAGCCATCCCGACTCCAAGTAGTGTTGGTTCTATTGCTATCGCCAAGCATCCAGTGCATGACATTGTAGAGGATACACCATGCAAATTGGTTATTCCATATGGAAGAAAACTAGATAAGTTTCGAGAAGTTGGGACAACCATGGTACTAACGGGTCGTGTGTTTCCGAATTCACCACCGCTAGAGTACACATGGGTTCAAGTTGTTTCGGTTTCTGATGAGTCGTGCGAGATTGATATCCCTACTGAGGAAGGGATCGCGCTTCTCGGTGATGCGAGGAACCAATACATACTGTGGCATCGTCGAGATGTCATAATTAATACATCACCAAGTCCCTGCTTGCAACCTAGCCAAGAACGAGTACCCCTCGGGATCCGGATGCTTCGCAATGGTCGAGTACACGATGGGTGGGGAACGTGGAGGCGGTAACAATGACAACAACATGATGGTTGTGGAGCAGGGAGTTGACGATAATGACAACAACATGCCACAAACTCCTCCGGCATCAGGGGCAGGGGCAGGAGCATCATCATCCCCGAAATCCGATCCAAGACCACAAACTCCTCCGACATTAGGGGCAGGGGCAGGGACATCATCTCCGAAATCCGATCAAAGACCACAAACTCCTCCGACATCGGGGGCGAGGGCGGGGGGCACCACCATATCCTCTCGCCATGTCCAAGACCACCATCTCCTCCTCCATCAACCAAGACGCCAACAACAATACACCGGATGATAAACTCATATGAACCAAAGACGAAATCATCCGATGTTGACTTGTTCTTGAAAGTACTTGAAGAATAAACCTAAACGGGCTCCAACATCGGGTAAAGAATCACCTAATGTTCAAGTACTCAAGAAGGCACCGGATGAAAAGTCTTTATCCCGCACCTCTTTACAAAAACAAAAGGAGGAGCACATAAGTATGTTTTCGTCGGATGAGGTGCCCGACAAGTATGAGCATGGCAAACCATTCTTGTTTAGGTGGCAACTGAACGAAGGGCCGTCGAATTAATGAGGCCGCATACTTGGATCATGCACGCCATGAAGCAAGGCATTAACACTATCACCGCCAATCTCCCGAAATGGGTGTTCAGTAGCTCTTATGACCGGAAGGTTGCAATCGATTTCCCCGATTTGCATGCGATGTTCCGTCGTGAAAAACTCGACATCAATCTCGTCACCATTTGGTCCATGTAAGTCAACATCCCTATACTACATCCAAATCTATTCCATATGTATTGTTATTACCATCCTAAATAAACTTTTTTGTGGGATGCAAGCGTCCGATGAAAAGAAAACAAATGGCGGGTGGAAGGTAGCATTTATTGACCCACAACAAGTAACCAAATCACAACACACGTTCATAATGAGGGATGAACTAAGAAAGAAAATAGAGGAATAAGCAAAGACACAAGAAGAGAAAGAAAAATTAATAAAGAATTACGAGAAAGCTAAACTTCACGAGGTGTCTCGTATACATTTCAACGGTCATGAGGAAAAACCAACATAAGGATTCTATCAAGTTTGCTTACAATTTTGAGTAAGATCCTTTAAATAACTATTTCATCATTTGCCTTCATTTTTTAGTCTATTTATATTAATTATTTTAATTTTATGCGTGATCATTTCATTTGCTTTCACATGTGTCCGAAGTTGGGAATCGTGGGGGTCTTCGACTCATTACACTATTCATCGTCTTCTTACAATACAATCATTGATATTATAAAAAAGTAAGACAACTAAGTGCAATATATAATCACTAATGCATGCGTGTATCAACTATATTTCAAATTGTATTACTAACTTATGTTTTTATATCCTTAAAGTGCGTATAGGCTATACATACTCAATGGTGGGGATCACAAGAAGAAAAAAATTGGTGATACGCAATGACAAATGGGTAAGAACACTTCGTTAATAAGTATCAATCATTTTTTATCGAGTTGGTACACTTCGTTAATTAGCACCGATCATTTTTTATTTGGTTGCGGTGCTACAAACAACCTCATGGCGAGTGTACTATGTGGATATTATGTGTGTGAGGTTTTGAGAAATAATGGGAGGTACGGACGAATCCTGAAGACGTAAGCCTCTAGTTTGTACACAACTATGTATGTGCTAATTATGGTCCTGATGGTAATGCATAACAATCTTCATTTATTGTGTTTACGTGCAGATGCCTACCATTGACAAATCATGGGGGCAACTTGGTGACAATCAAATCACCAACATTTGTGCGGACATGGCGAGATTCATCCTACGTGAGATTTGCCACGAGGATGGAGAATTATTCGATAAAGAAGGAGTTTTGACATTAGATGATGCAGAAAGGTTACGTAGATGGGTGTCGTAGGGTTATCTATTATGCACAATGTTTTGTAACGTGACTTATGTATACATTATTTATTTTAGTTTGGATTGTGTGTTTGTGAGACATGTATTTGGATTTGGCGGTTAAATACAAATTGAATTACTGTAAATTAAAGTGAATTTAGCATACAAATGCCAATGTGAAAAAAATAATGGACGAAAATGACAAATTATATACAAATAATAAACAATTATGGGGAATTATATAGGAAATGGGAAAAATGCTTTACGTGGCGGGCGGTCTAAGCAACGCCAAAGCAAAGATGAATTTTGTGCCGGCGGGCGTCCTAAGAAACCGCCGGCGGTGATGGCATTTGTCTTTGGCGGGGCATAAGTCACCGCCGCGCGATGACATTTGTCTTCGGCGGTCGTTTAAGTGACCCGCCGACGATGACATTTGTCTTTGGCGGTCGTTTAAGTGACCCGCCAGGCACAAATGGCTGTTGTCGGCGGGCCGGCCACCCGCCAAGACAAAGAGCCATTTCTCTGGCTCAAAGTTCTTTGGGGGTGCCTCGCCCGCCAAAAAAAACCGGTTTTAGCCGCCGGGACAAATCGTTTCGGCTTAGTGTCGGTGCTACCCGCTCTTATCTCTCGGCTCGCAGCTGCATCATTCGCCTTTAGAAAGTTTGATGATCTGGAGGTGTTATATATCATCCGCACTTGGAATTAAATATTGATTCCGCCAAAATTCGGTGCCGTTTTCGCGTCAAATTTTTAAATAGTGGTTCTCAATTAAAAACTCATTCAAATCTAACACTGAAAGAACATGTATATACATTCAATTGAAGTAGTTGTCTAACCAGCTGCTATTAAAAACGTACAGGTACATCCTCGTCGCAATTCTTACATTACCGTACCGCAAGTTTGTACATCGATCTCTACTTAAGTTCGTACCAGTTCAAATCCATAAAAAAGAGTAGGGTGCATGTGCATCCTTGCATTCCTAATCCGGCTCGCACTTGTAGAAATGAAAAATAGTTAATGTTTCTAATCGTCTGATCTAGAACTTCATCAAAATAAGATAGCACACGGATGCAAGTGCGTAGCCAGGACTCTAACATTAGGGGGGGGGGGGGGGGGGGGGCTAGCTGCCAGCCCCCTGGCTCCACCCATGTACGGATGAGTGCACTCTCCTCCGCTTCTCAATGACGTTCACATTCAGTACTGCAAATATCGAACAATAGATCATTTGGTTGATTTGGACGGCTCATTCGTTGTATGATTACTGATGCTGATTTGTTTTGAGTGAAAGTACCGCTGGTTGGTGACTGGTTGTTTAGAGAAAAAATATTGTTGACGATAGATTTGCTCGGTGCTTCCAATCTCTAGGTAAGAATGGGTATCCACCATTGTAAGTCAAACCAATCTTTTCTACGACTCGATAAAAAATTGTATGAAAACTGATTGCCGCATAGGTTGAAACTCAAAGCCTTACTACACTACGGGAAAACCAGCGATTGTCGTGCGTTTCGTACGCACGACAAACATCAAAAAACGAACGGCAAAGCCTTTGTTGTGCGTTTTTCTCAGAAATGCACCGCAAAGGCCGCACGACAGATATTTGCACGACAATGGACCTTTGTTGTGTGCTTTTCGTCGCACGCACATCAATGGACCTTTGCCGTGCATCGGGGACGACGCACGGCAAAAAAAAGTAGCCTGACGATGCGGCCATCTGTGACGGCGGCCGACGGAGTCGTGAGCTCTTTGCCATGCGCTGCACTGTGGACGCACGACAAACGAAACAAAAAAAAGAAAAAAACCCTAACATAGGTCGGGCCCACCACCGATGGGCCACCACTGCGCCAAGATGCCGCCCCAACTACCACCGTCCTCCGCCGCGCCGTGGACGCCGCCGGGCCTCCACCACGTCGTGCTCCTCCTCGTCATTGTTATGTGTTGCGTTGCCGCCGAGCTCTAGCACCTACAAGAAAATGGGGAAGAAGCGAATTCATATACGAATCCAATGAGGAATGGGCGGGGGGACAGTAACGAGGGGTGAGGGAGGACAAGGCATACCTTGGCGGCCGAGATACTCGAGGACGGGCTCCGCCCGTCGGTACTCCACCGCGTCGGGGCCGACACCGAGCCTCCACCGCAACCTCCACCACGTCGCCGCGTTGGCCGAAGGGGAGGGGGCGACCGGATCGGCTTCCTCGCGCCGGCCACCGCCGGTCGCCGGATCCGGCCTCCTCGCGGCGGATCCGGCGCCACCGTGCCGGAGGGAGGGGAGGGAAGGGGGGCGGGGCCGCGGCTCTGGAGGACCACCGCGTGGGGGGCGCCGGGCCACCAAGGGTGTCGAAGTCGGCCTCCACCACAGCGGGCAATGCCGGATCCGCTGTAGCGAACATGGCCCCATTTGCCATTTGTTCGAGTTGATTTTGGTGATTCATGCTAACACAAGTAATGGGACTAACCACATTGTCTAGCATGTCTTTGTAGGCATTCATAGGTCTCATGGATGTTACCACATGTTAACATACCATGCACAAGTTAACATACCATGCCCAAGCTAACATGTCATGCCACAAGCTAACATACCATGGACATGTTAGGTTACTTACAACAAATTTGAGGCTATAAGTAATGGCATGTTAAGTATGTTAAGTTGAAGCAAAGATCCAAGTTGAAAACGCGAAGACAAAGAAGGAAAAAGACATTGTCGGATGAACCGACAGTACCCAAACAGCAAGCGTCGGTGCAATCGTCGGACGAGTTGGTACACTAGTTGAAACCCTAGGCACCGTCAGATGAACCGACGGTCCATTTCCTAGTAGCGTCGGACGAGTTGCAGAGGAAGAGCAGCAAAGACAGCAGCACCGGATGATCTGACGGTCTGAGTGGGGACACCGTCGGTCTATCCGATGCTCAGTTTGAATCAAGACAGAGACGCGCCAAGACGAAGCCTTCAGCACCGGATGATCCGACTCCTTGGTCAAGGTGAAGCGTCGGTCTATCCGACGGTCGCGTGGAAGCTAACAGAGGCGACTTGGACGCGGGGTCTTCAGCACCGGATGATCCGATGCACCGTCGGTGCATAGCGTCGGAGCAGTTGTGTCAGAGAAGTCATGTGCGGTGGAGGCAACGGCTAGTAGCACCGGATGAACCGACGCCCGGAAAAAGATAGCGTCGGATCATCCGACGGTACTACTTTCAGCAGCTTTTAGCCAACGGCTAGTTTGATGCCTTGGGCTATTTATACCTCCTCCACCCGCCCATTTGAGGTTGCTGGATTGTGTGGAAGTGCAGAGGAGTTCAAGACACATTGAAGATCATATCCAATCCATCCAAGTGCTTAATTGCTCATCCTTAGACTTGCATATGCTTTGTGTATGTGCTTAGTGCTAGGCTTAGCTTAGAGCTGAGTGAGTGCAAGGTTGTGCCAACCTTGTGAGGTGATTTTTGAGTGAATCCAGTTGTACAAGGTTCGCCGGAAGCCTTGGGGCCTAAGTGGCTCACCGGCAATCGTCATCGACCCTCCGGCTTGGTGTGGAGCGGCGAGGACACTTTGTGCGGGGGACGTGGAGACGCCCTTCCTTGGTGGAGAAGCTCCTTAGTGGAGGCGGCATCAAGGTGACCAAGGGAGCTTGGCAAGTGCCTAAGTGGCTAGCCTTTGTGGCGAGTCAAGTGGTGCTCTTGGGAGAGACTTGGTGACCGGGAAGCAATACTCTTGTGTGAGTGCTTCAACGTGGACTAGGGGTGGCTTAGTGCCTACCGATACCACGGGATAAATCGCGTGTCAAGAGTTTGCTTCCTCTCATCCCCTTTACATTTCCGCATTTACTCTATTGCAGTCTTTGCTTGCCTTTACTCACCTAGAGTAGTATCATGCTAGGATTGGCTATAGGTTGCAAACCTTGTTTTGGGATGGGAGTTTCACACTAGAACAACCCTAGTTGCACATCTAGATAGTATGTTCTAGTTTATCTTTGAGTAAAAATAGTGAAGCCATATGTTAAAATTTTTAGTTGCCTAATTCACCCCCTCCCCCTCTTAGTATAAAGAGCATTCGATTCCTTACATCCGCCACAGAAGAGAGGTAGGGGGAGCGGAACGCGCCACCGTAGGGGAGGAGATGCGCAGTGGTCGGCCGCTAGCGTGGAGGAGATGCCAGGAGCTCTGGCCTCCGCCGTGGCCAGGAGAGGAGGGGAGGTAGGGCGCCGGTGGAGTGGAGGGGAGGTAGGAGCACCGGTGGAAGGGAGAGGATCAGGTTGGGGCGGAGTGGGAGAGGAGGGGTGTGCGCGGCAGCAGGAGAGGGAGCGGCAGGATGATTCGTGGCTGCCGGATGGAATCAGACGGTCGATGGAGCTCAACCGATTTTTTCTTTTTATTTGGTCGGCGGGAACCGATGGGACCGTGGAGTTGGGCCAGCCGGTGGAGTTTGCGTGTGCCAGTTGTAAAATGCACGACAAAGCTATTTCTTTGTTGTACATTTCGGAAAAGCACACGGCAAAGGCACTCTTTGCCGCGTGTTTTTCCAAAAATGCACGGCAAAGGCTTTTTCATAAAATCTAAATGTTACTTATAAAAACACTAAAATTATCAAATGACTCCGTAAAAACACCAAACTTTTACATAGAACAATTTATATTGTCTATTGCTTAAAGAAAAAAATTGAATTCAAATTCAAATTTGATTGTTGCTTTTCATTCAAACCTAACCATCTACTTCTCATCTCTCTAAAACTTCTTCGGAGATGTTTCGATTTATAAGCACCATACAAGACAAAATATTCAAAACTTGTTCAAACTTTTACTACAGCCTCCACGTATGATATCATGAATCCTTGACGAATCTTATAATTTTCATACTTTGATTGCATTTTTTTAGAATTTGTAAACCATTTGGACACACGATCATGGTCGTGTTTCCTAGTTAAGATGTTCAAAATTTCTTTTGATTTCATGGAAGAGGTCTTAAATTGGGCTAAATAATGTGAATATTATTTTTTCATTCATTTATTCTATTATTTGAATCACTTGAAGTTGAAATTTGGTCTCTTTGAAAAAATTGCTTGAAATGCAATTAATTAGTTAAATATAGCAAATTAATATAAAAAGCATACAAATTTTACCATGAAGTATCACATGTTGTATGTATAAAGTAGAGAAAAAATCAAAGTGAGAAGAATTTGTTTTGAGGGGCTATTGAATTTGAGGCTTAGTAGGAAATATAAATGGAAAAAAACTTTGCCGTGCGCCATGCCAAAAACACACGGCAAAGATACCTCTTTGTCATGTGTTTTTCCACAAGTGCACGGCAAAGGCACTCTTTGCCGTGCGTTTTTCCACAAGCGCACGATAAAGGCTTTTTTATAATCTAAAATTTAATTATAAAAACACTAAAATTATCAAATGACTTCGTAAAAACACCAAACTTTTACATAAAAAACTTATATTGTCTATTGCTTGTAAGAAATTGAATTCAAATCCAAATTTGATTGTCGCTTTTCATTCAAATTCAAATTTCAAAGTGAGAAGAATTTGGTTTGAGGGGCTACTGAAAAAAACTTTGTCGTGCGCGCCATGTCAAAAACGCACCTCTTTGTCGTGCGGCAAAGGCACTTCGCCTCCACCTGTTCGTTAACGGTTGCTAATGGCCGGTGTGAGAAAAATGTTTGCTGTGCGCCAAGAAATAAAATGCACGGTAAACAAAATCTTTGCCGTGCGTTTTTTCCTGACGCACGGCAAAGAGCTTGCTTGCCGTGAGTTTTTTCTTTGTCATGTGCCCTATAAAAAATGCACAGCAAACAATCTCTTTGTCATGCGCCTGATATAAATCGCACGGCAAAGAATTTGACGCACATCAAACGTAGGTTTTCTTAGTGCGTTTTTAACCATGCGGCCCACACGCGTAGTTCCGGCAATTCATTTGCACCCACCTACCTCATGCTCCCAGAGGAGATGAGAATTAGAAAGTAGTAGAGAGATAATATATGTAAGTGTACTCTCCTGTGCTAAGTTTGTGTAGTTCCGGCAATGCATTTAGCTCATAAGCAGTGTGTGTTGAATAATTTGGTACGTACACAGCTTGCAACATGATGTGACGTGTGCCACCGAAAGAAACCTAGCTAGCTAGTATCCTCAAAAGTCTTTTATTGCAGATTAAACGTGCACCAAGATCTGATCGTGACGGGACCATCGTAAGTCGTCGTTGCTGGACCCTGATTCGACTAGACGTGACATCTTTTTTTTTTAATTAGGGAGTAAACCTTGGTGGGAATTCCAAGTGGGTACCCTATACTGTACCCTGGAAAATTAACATTTTAGATCACTTTAATTATCTCAACGACGTTATTCAAAATGGTTGCTTTGAATCGAGCCGATTAATATACACAACAACTTATGTCCTAATCTACGGTTTATGGGATGTCAGAAATTTGCCTTGCTTTACACTGTGTTTATTTTTCAGCTTATAGGAACTTCGGGCAGCTAGCTTTCCATACAACCCAAAGTCAGATATTCTCAAAAAATAATGCATTTAGCTCTTACAGTGTGTGTTGAATATTTGATGCACACAGCTTGCAACATAGTATTCGATTAATTAGATATATGGTAATTAGGCCTTCACTACCTATTTTTTGCCTATCGGTAAAAGTTTTCTCAGGAAACAATGTGCCATGTGAGGCAGTCGCCGAGGAGTGGCGGCCCGAAGTGTCATGGGGAGCCGGAGGACGAAAAACGACTGGAGGACAGGAGGAGGCATGGCCACACACAAGACAATCATCGGAGGATCAACAAATGAAAGTGACGACCCAATGAAGTCATCTGGTATGTCCTCGCCGATCGAATAGTGACTGAAGCACGACCAGGGTAGGGGGGAGAGAAAGAGGATAGAAGAGTGACCTTGGAGCTCACACAGATGCCCACCACAAGGCCACCACACTGGCAAAGCCGCAAAGGGGTGGTGGAGTCGTGGAGAGAACGAGCAGCGGCAACTAACGGCGACGGCACGAGGGAGCCCTCGTGCAGCCCCGTGGGGGTTGGGCACAAAACCGGCCGGCCAGGAGGACGGGACAACGGCCACGACGACGGAGCGAGCGGTCAGGCCCACGGGGAGATGGGGGTCGTTACAACTTGCAACCCATCAGCACCAGCGCTCGGGGGGGGGGGGGGGGGGGGGCGGGGGGGGGGGGTCTAGAGCGAGTTGACGTGTGGCCACTGCTTCTTTTTGCACCCACCTATCAAATTCCTGCACCCAAATGAGCAAGTAATAGAGAGATTATATACTTAAGTGTACTCTCCTTCTAAGTTTGTGTATCTATATAATGCATTTAGCTCTTAAGTAGCGTGTGTTGAATATTTGGTACACATCTTGCAATTGTATTAGATTGGATGGTACCTTCGCTACCTTTTTTTTTGCCTATCGGTAAAGATTTTCTCAGGATGTGATGTATGTCACCGTAAGGAAGATAGCTAATAAGTATCCTCAAAATTTTATTGCAGATTATTAAACGTGCATATATCTGATCGTGACGGGGCCATCTTAAGTCGTCGTTGCTAGACTGTTAGGCTTTGTTTAGATCGGTAAGTTTCTACTTTTCATCCGTCACATCAGCTATCCTCATGCTAATTAGGAGTATTAAATGTAGATTAATGACAAAATCTATTTCGTCGTAACTCCGACTAAATTCGCAAGATGAATCTATTGAGCATAATTGAGTCAGATGCTATAATGAACTAGTGATAGTTTAATTATAATAAATAGATTCGTCTCGAGATTTCTAGTGCATCTATGTAATTAGTTTTTATAATTAGATCTTATTAAGTCTTCCTAATTAGCATCGGTAAGTTCGATGTGACATTTTCGATAAGTTTCTTCACCCAACTACAAACTGCTATCATTATTTCCCTAGACGTGACATCTTAAGGACAGTTCTCTCGTTCCAAAACAAAAAGACTGTGTCTCTCAAAACAAATAAATATATGCTTGTGTATTTTTTTTTAAAAAAGAGAGAAACCGCGGTGAAAATGCAAGTGCGTAGCCTGGGAAATTAATATTCTAGGTCACTTGAATTATCTCAACATTATTCAAAATGGTTGCTTTGAACCGTGCCAACTTATGTCGGCTTATGTGATGTCAAAATTTTTGCTCCAACTTGGTTCCCAAAATCCGATATGTCACTATTTTAAAGCCAATTGCATAATAAGGTCGGTTAGTTTGTGTTGCTTCTGTGGAGTGTTCTCCATGGGTCGATTTCTTTTGGATCAGCCGGCTGATACGTTGCTTGCTTTGGTTTATTTCCGACGCGGCTAGCTGCTGGCCGGCCCGGTGCAAATAATTCCAATTAATCAATGCTGCAGATGCAAACGGAGTTGTATATTCCGTCACATCACGCGTGGTCTCGATCGACAGAGATCGTTTTGCTTTTTTTAATACATATATTTAAAGATGTAGATTATTTTGTTTTTTATTAGATACATATATTTTTCTATGAGTCTAGACATAACTCTTGTTTTGGATCGTCCACCTGCAATTACAGTTTTGTTTGATTCTTTTGATTCGCATGATACATTTTTGTACTCCGCACTGGATGGCATATCGGTTGTACCAGCATAAAGATTTCAATGTTTCTGATGGTATTTACCTGTTTGCTAGACAATATCAAAGTGCTAATTTCTCTCAACATTGGTGTTGATAGCTGCAAATTATGCTCTAGTTTTTTCTTCATGGGCTGATTGTTCTTCTAGGTACTTCTCCACAATATCAAAACCACATAATTCCTTCACAACTGTCATTGATGCAGGGACATTGAGCTGGAATGTCAGCGGGGAGGTTCCAGACTCGGTGCTGTTTGCGAAATCCTTTCTCGCTGCTCGGATTGCTTCCCTGAGTGCACAATGGACAGATGATGCAAGAACCACGGCAGGCTCACCAGAAGCTGCACAAGTTGAATTTAAAGATTGATTTTTTAATCTATGTAAAATGCATACTACAATGAGGAGATCACAAAAGGGGTTACCTTTTGAGGAAAGCACACGGTTCTTATGATATCCAGTGTTGAGCACCTCAACATTGAACTGCTTTGGGATAGTGTCGACACTTGGGATCTTGTAGTCCCATGTGCTGTTGCCGATCACCAGGCCGTCACTGTTGGTCTGGTGTTCTTCATATATGAAGAAACCAACTCCTTGTATAAAGGAACCCTCAATCTGTAACAGGTTACACAGCTTAAATACTAAACCATCAAAAATAGGGTAACTATCGAATGGATTTGTATATAAAATAAAAAGGGTCAAATTTCACAGCATAGCTACTTAAAAAAGGAGGTGGATTACATTGCCAGTTAGTAGTATGGTATATTTCAAATACAAAAAAATGCAATTGGATGCAATTGGCAACGTCGTGAAGCACAAGGCAAGGCTGCTAGCCAAGGCCTACGTGCAGCAAGAAGGAGTGGACTTCGAAGAGGTCTTCCTTCCGGTGGCACGGATGGAATCCGTGCGGCTGTTGATGGCGATGGTGGAGACCAAGGACTGAGAGATCCATCACATGGATGTTAAATCCCCCTTCCTGAACATGGAGCTCGTGGAGGAGGTCTTCGTACAGCAGCAGCCGGGGTTCGTGGTCGCCGGCTAGGAGCACAAGTGCTCCGCCTGCGCAAGGCACTCTACGGCCTGCGGCAGGCGTCACGGGCGTGGAACATCAGGCTCAACGAGAGCCTGGCAACCCTCGGCTTCGCCAAGTGCCCCATCAAACACGTGCTCTGCACCAAGCGGGTGATTCACAACACAATCATCATCGGCGTGTACGTGGCGTCGCAGGCGTGGAACATCAGGCTCGGCGAGAGCTTAACGACCCTCGGCTTCGCCAAGTGCCCCAGCAAACACGCGCTCTGCACCAAGCGGGTGACACACAACACAATCATTATCAGCGTGTACGTGGATGATTTGATCACCACTGGGGAGAATACGACGGACATCGATGCCTTCAAGAAGCAGATGACGAAGATGTTCCCATGAGCGATCTGGGATTGCTCAGCTACTACCTCGGAATTGAGGTGGAGCAGGGGAGTCGCGGCATCACCCTGTGCCAGAGCGCGTACGTGAAGTGGCTCCTGGACCGGAGCGGCATGAGTGGCTGCAAGGGATGTCAAACACCGATGGAGGAGAAGCTCAAGCTGTCAAAGGACAACACGATGGCGAAGGTCGACGCCACACGATACCAGAGCATCGTCGGCGGCCTGAGGTACCTCACACACACGCGACCGGACATCAACTTTGGCGTGGGGTATGTGAGCCGCTTCATGGAGGATCCCAGGGAGGATCACCTCACCACGGTCAAACATCTGTTAGGGTACATAGCAGGGACGAGTGGGTACAACATCATCTACCCGCGGCAAAGAATGACAACGCTGGAGTTGACATGGTACAACAACAGCGATATGGCGGGTCACATTGATGGAAGAAAGAGCACCTCGGGCGTGTTGTTCTTCCTTAGTGATTGCCCCATCACCTGGCAGTCACAGAAGCAGAAGATCGTCACATTGTCCACCTACGAGGCAGAGTACATCACGGCGGTGGAGGGCTGCGAGGGAGTGTGGCTAGCATGGCTGCTCAAGGAGCTAACCGGAGAGAAGCTCTGGGTGCCAGCCCTGATGGTGGACAACAAATCCGCCATTGCATTGGCCAAGAATCCTGTGCAGCAAACACAACGACACCAAATTCCACTACATCAGGGACTCCATCGAGGAAGGGCGGATCAAGGTCGAGTATGTTGAGATGCTCGACAGCTTGGCGACCTTCTCACCAAGCCTCTTAGGCGGCTTCGGTTCCAGGAACTAAGTGAGGTGGAAATGGAGATCAAGGAGCATCACAATTAGGGAAAGAAATGTTTATGTAATTGCTTAGCTCCTCTCTCACCCCCTCTTAGCAGAAGTCAATGGAGTTGGTAAAACAACTCAAGTGCCCCTTGTCCAGCCTTATAAGGCAACAGGGCACTCATTTGAGTGGGCAAGCATGCCCTGGGTAATCATGTACATAGCCTAGTATTTGTAGTAGTATATGTACTTGTAGCTGGTAGAAGTAGTGAGTAGTTTTGTACCTAGAGTTGACTTTGGCCACTACAAAAGGGTAGAATGGCAGCAATGCAATTCAGTTCAGCAGAAAGCACTTGTGCACAGAGGTGTGGCGTGTGTGTGTGAACTCACTTGGTGAGCTGAGAGCTCGGTGGTGGAGGCAGCAGGGCTGCTCCATTGCCTACAGCCACTGCCCACTTGCCTGCAGTTTGGATGGCGAGAAACTGCACCAGGCCACAGGGGACAACATCATGCAGATGCCTGGGCACACATACCAAGCTGGATGGAGCCTCAGTGACATAGGGGCGACCATGCAGTTCCAGGCTCCAGCAGGTGCCACTTGATCCTAGTCATTTAGGTTAGTTGTGTTTCAGTTACTACAGTTGTGTTCTTCATTGTCGTGTTTAGCTTCCCAGTCAAAGTGATCATTGTCCCCTTTCTTCCTGAACTAATGTTGTGTGGGCACTTCTTACTCAGCAAATTATCATTGGTGGATTGCCTAATCAGCCGGCATGGTTACGCTCGTCAAATGCAAATGAGGAATGGCGCGTGCTATATCATCACTCATCAGCTGGAAGGAGTTTCACGGCCCATGTCATCATCATGGATATTGGGGAGGTACAACATACATAGTCCATCAAAAAACAGCTTCTGATCATCTGTCCGCTATGTGATACTATAATGCTTGCTATATATGGTTTCTCATTGAGTATAATGCAAGTTGTGTTAAATATCTGTCAAAAAGTGCTCAGGTTTGCAAATTCTATGATATTTTTCAGTCAAAACACTAATAAAATTTGTCAAAAAATAAAACAGTGGCAAAATAAAAAAGTTATCAGAAAAGGAGGGGCAAATCTGCAAAGGCATACATGTCTTTTTACGCTGAATAGACATAGCAAGTCCTCTTAATGGAATAAATGTAAATAGAATTCTAGTTTGAAAAGGCAGGGGGTAAAATGACAAAGCTGGAAAAGCAGGAGCAAATCATAGTTGAAGAAGAAAGTATGGATAAGAATGCAATTTGCCCAGTATAAAATATATGCTAAATGAATGAAACATAAATTTTGTGTACAACAAAGGAACAAAAAAAAGTAAAAACACCAACAAACCTGACCCAAGTCGACTGCAGGGTTCAAACTCATGCCACAATCATAAACAAGATCACTCCTTAGTAATGCAATAGCTCCTGTGAGAAGATCAATCTCAACCTGCATTTTTCAGAAGATTTTGAACAGAGCTAGTTAAATAAATAGTATCCATACACGAATGAATCGAATATGTAATTGACATCTGGCTGGAAATTTGGCACACCTCACTTATTCCAGCTCCATAATTTAAATAGCTACTGGACCCTTCAGGTACCCAGTACACACTTGCAGACAAATTCACATTTTCCTGATAGGCCTGTGAGTGAAAAAGGTTACATCAATTTCAAGTAAAAACTAGGGACCAAATGAACTTTTTCATGGATGAATAAACATTCTATTCAGCATAATGAGAAACATCAGATATAAATTACCTCAGAAATCAAATCATCCCATGAGACAGTGGCTGATTGCAGTCGCAGCTTATTCATGACAGGATTTAATCTGTTAATCAGCAGCTTGCATGCCTCAAGTGTTGCTGAGCAACTAGATTCAGACGTGCTGCTACCACCAGTAACTCCACCCTGTATTAAGTTCAATGTATCAGCCTGAAGAACTCTCACTCTTTCAAGAAGGCCTTCACACCCCTCAGGCCACAGCTGCCCCAAAGCAAAAGCTGTCATCTGTTGTACTTTCGTCCAAAGTCCTTGTCCAATTTCAACTCCTCCGACCTCAACCACAATAGAACCATCCTTGAATACAGAAACTCGGCCAGGTGCTGGCCTTGGTGATACATTGAAAATTAGGGGCACACAAGAGATACCCCTCTTCCGCCACTTATTGCAACTGTTAAACTGCTTGATGGTATCAGTTCGATACAAGTAACTTGAAGTTAGTGCTAATCTACTGAAAATAGAATGTAATGTGTATGTAGAAGCTTCGCCTGCACTTGCTGGGTAGAACAACACGAGACTATCATAGGTGTGAAAATTTATTTCCCTGACACGGCTGCTGTCAAGTGATAGAACTGAAGCAACATGCTCAATGATAGCTTCAGCAATTAAAGAACCTTGTGTATCTCCTGGGGCCCGCATTGTTGATTTGGATGTGTTGTTTGTTTTGCAAAGCTTGATGTCAAACGAGAGAGTACCCCAGTTGTACTTCTTCAGACCTGATATAACATTACTAGGTATTATAGGGCTTAAATCTATAGATATCCCAGCATCAATTAGCAGATCTAGGTGTAAGGCTGTAATTTTTCCATTAGACTTGAAACCAACAGAGTAATGAGCTTTTATGGGGTGCCTACTGCCAACCATGATCATATCAGTATTACGATTGAGACACATCTGCACAGGGCATTGTAACTTGTATGCGCAAAGTGCCGCAGCTGTTGCAACCTACAAAACCATATTTTGCATCAGTCAGCAGCAAGAAAATGTGCTCAGTGTGCCTCTTTATCTTGGAGTTCATAATCACATTCTAGAATTCTTTCAAAAATCATATTGTTTGTACCCTGCCTGTTGCAGTACTCCCTCTGTCCCAAATGACCTTGATTGCCCCTATTTATTTGCCATATTAGATGCTAATTGATTGTTGCATGCCTACGTGCACATGCACACATGCCAAATTAAGTACCTACAACGTCATTCTTTTTGGGACGGAGGAGTAGGTGCATAGTGAAATAAAAGAACATGTTCCTAGATGGCCAGATCTTGTGCATGTTACTTTGAGCAATCTACCATACTCTGGCCAGGCTATCCATTGTGGTTCTTTGGTAAGGACCATGTACTTGTTTATTCTGTACAAATATATACTTGTGCCACTAGGAAATTGTCCTACTGCTCTCCATAAAGAAAAGAAAAGAAACACACTCATGCATGTTATGATCTATCAACAGAACATCAACCATAGCATGTTTTCTACTCTTATGCTCATTAAGACATAAGCTAAAAGTAACAATGCAATTGCTAATGTGAACAAGTATATGATAGTGCTAAACTCCAAATTATAATAATATATTCAGTCATAGCATATGATAAGTTCGGTTGTGTGTCAGCTTGAATAGTTTTAAGGCATTCAAATACGAAATAATAAGATTTGCCAATTTGCAAAAAATATTGATGGACAGAAGATAAAAAGTGTAGTCACAGGTCTAAAGTAATCACTAAGAATACTGATTTAATTCATCGAATTCTCACAGGGAACGATCGATATCCCTTTCCACCAAAGCCTCCTCCAACCCTTCTTGTAATGACACGGACATTGCTGAACGGAATACCAAGGCACTTAGCGATGACAGTCTGTGCACGTTCAGGGTATTGTGATGAACTGTAGACAACCATGGTCTTATCTTCATCTGGAACTGCCAGTGCTGTCTGTGTTTCCATGTAGAAGTAGTACTGGGAAGCAAGTTTTACCTATGAAGATCAAAGGAACACAAATTACCAAATGACACAAGGGTTTACAATGTAATAGTGTTTATTGTACTTATAATATGGTAAAGTTGCACATCTTCCTTCCACAGGTGGTAACACTTGTATCATGATAAGAATGGGTCTATGTTTTTGTTGGTGGAAGTCGGGCCCGAAGGGTGGACGCCGACACAACAGCCCCCTGAGTTCTTTCCCTCCCTTCGCTTCCTATCACGAGGCTACTTCTTCTACTAAGGCGAGGAAAGCAAATGCGAAACACTTAACAACACAGTAAATGAAACAGGGAAAATACTCAGTAGACCAAAGACCGAAAGACTAGCAGTAGCCTTCGATGCTCTCTTCTCATTACAGTGTGTCCGTTTCATTACAAGGGGTTCACTATTTATAGGAGACCCCTGGGTATGGTCATTTGCCTCAATTACACCTTTTCCGTTCCTGACAAACGGCTTTAAACACTTTACAAGGGTATAACAGTAACTCCTCGAGTCGTACAAGCCTCCAGCGTGTCTTCGTACGGCCGAAACGCCTTTACACGCGGCGTCCCTTGTCTCTGCCCCGTGCGGTGCCCTCTTTACACGTCCGCAGCGTCCACGTGTCGCAGCGCACCGCACCTTCGGTGCCGAAGCGACTCGGGGTCTCGCGCGGCCGCGTCGTGCCTCTTGGGACATCATGGCCATGAACACGAAGGTCTTTGGAGAGCTTGGGGCCGCGGTGGGGGTTCGCACACTTGCTTACTCCGTATGCTCGCCGGTTCCCGCGGATCGTCCCTCTTCGGAGAAGACCATCGGCAAGGGCGATCTCCGGCGCCTTACGAAGGACAACTATGAGTGGCCCACCGATGCCGACCTCAATGTCGCGCAGCCGCCCGTGCTCCCGAAGAATCTTGCCAAAAATTTTAGGAACACTTTCTTCGCGCGGCGCGGGTATCGCCTTACGTTGGACGAGTCTGCTCGTCTGAGTGCTCAGGTTTGCCGAAGTCACTCTAATTCCTGCTTTGAAACATTGCTTGTAATGCCGCTTCGTACCTGTGCTGACATGTTGCCCTTGATGTGCTGCAGATTAGGCCTCGGTTGCAGGACCGTGTTTACGATCGCCTCCGGGTACGATTTGGCGGCACTCCGCCCTTGCCCCGGTTCATGGCGGAGGGCAGCTGGATCGCTATGCCTGGTGTTCCTCTTATCACCGCCGGAGGTCCCGAAGCTGCTGCAAGAGAAGAGGGCGAGGTCACCGGCGCTCTCGGCGATGAGGGCGGCGTTGCCGAAGACACGACGGCGCCGACTACCGAAGGGGAGCGCGCGGACGGGCATCGGGACCCTCGCCGCCGAAGTCGACCACACCGAGGCCGACGAGGAACCGTTCCTCCCGCGCTCGCTTCCGCCGAGCCGCACCGGAGTTGAGTCTATGCCCGTGCCCGACGAGGCCGGCGCGGTCGTCGCCAACACCGAAGAAGACACCGGAGCGAGACGCTTCGGAGGCGCCGCACGCCGCGGAGCTTGAGGCCGTGCTTTGTTGGCCGCCCGCTCTCCCGGCGCGAGAGTCCCGGAGCCCGCGGCCGACGCGGCCGCCGTGCCCGCCGAGACCCCCGACGCGACCGCCGCGCCAAGTGAAGCCCCGACGCAGCCTCCGCGCCAAGTGAAGCCCCCGTCGTCACCGAAGGAGCTGAGGTCTGAAGAGCACCAGGCTTGACCTTGTAATCAGACGAAATGCCTCCTTCTGGAGTCGTGATTTTTGTAAGAAACACTAATGTAAGGTATCTCTGCGCGGGTTCCTTCGGTGGTACCTGCGCAGGGAGCCAAAGGTGGGAGCAGTTCACCTTTGCCCTTAAACTCTCTTTTCGTTGCGCCTAATGTATGGACGAACTTTAGCATACGCCACCCAGGCGTGTCGTACTCAGGTTTTTTGTCGTATCGTGCGGAATGCTACCGCCTTCACAACGAAGCCGCCAAGCGTTTCTTTGCAGATTTTTCGAAGGATCCCGCGCGTCGGGAGGCCATTCTTAGAGAACGAGCCGCCCGTAGGGCGGCTAAGCGAAACTTAGTGGACCCCTTCGTACCTGAAGGGGTCGTTCCAAAAACAGAGCCGATCGAAGAGGGGGTCCTCGGACCGCCCGAGTATGTGTATTTAAGTCCTGACGCCTCGTCGAAAAGCTTCGCAGCTGTAAAAGTTGAAACGGAATGACTGCTCGCGCACTGACCATGATCCCGTCTTCGGCGCAGGGCGGATGCCTACCGACGCGACGCTCCGGGCGTGCGCTTACTCGAGGCCAAATCGGGGCCTCGTACCGCGTCAAGCGGACTTAATCTTCGGTCAAATCGGGACCGACGCGACGCTCCGGGCGTGCGCTTACTCGAGCCAAATCGGGGCCTCGTACCGCGTCAAGCGGACTTCATCTCGGTCAAATCGGGACCGACGCGACGCTCCGGGCGTGCGCTTACTCGGTGCCAAATCGGGGCCTCGTACCGCGTCAAGCGGACTTCATCTTCAGTCAAATCAGGACCGACGCGACACTCCAGGAGTGCGCTTACTTAGGCCAAATCGGGGCCTCGTACCACGTCAAACGGACTTCATCTTCGGTCACGACGATAAGTGACTGGCTTGGCTCGGGCGCACCTAATGTAGCTCGTTCCCACGCCGTCACTTACCCCGCCGAAGGCCACCTCGAAGACTATGCCCCCCCTTCGGGGGGGCGGCATAGCTTCGACGGCGTTGTGCAAACATGCTCAGATAGGACAAATTCTTGGTACGAAGGTTGGGGAACACTGACTTATATTACATGTCAGAAACAAGGTACAAGGGGCCGCCTCGTTAAAAACCTCACACTTCGTGGATCCAGAGGGGAACCACGAAGCCTCCCCCGTGAGGAAAAGAGTACGTCCCCCACTACTTACTGTACATATGTTACAGACTCCTGAACATAACTAAAGAGAAAAAAGGAACTACTGTAACTCAATCTACACTGGCTGCCCACGGCAACTTCAGACGAAGTATTTCTGAAGCATGTCCACATTCCAAGTGTAAGGCTCTTCTTCGCCGGTCAACCGGCGCAATTTGAATGCTGCTTCGTTTGCTGTCGCGGTTGCTATGAACGTGCCTTCCCACTTCCCCATGCATTTTGCCCTTCAGCTTTCCCTTCGGCACCTTGCGCAGCACCAGATCCCCTGACCGTATGAGCTTCGGTCTGATCTTCTTGTTTTTCCACCTCCGGGTCTCATCTTGGTAAGCCGACAAGTTTGTGGCCGCTTGCAAGCGCACGTCCTCAATGTTTTGAACCGAAGCTTTGAGGTCTTCGTCGCCGGAGGGGGTGTCCCTCCAAGTGCCCAGACACAATTCTTCGGGCAACATGGCTTCTTCCTCGTACAACAGCTTGAAAGGCGAGAACTGGGTGGTCCTAGATGTAGTGGTATTATGGAACCAGATCACCCTCGGTAGCTCTTCGGCCCACTTGCTCTTAGGCAGATCAGTGATGTTCCTTTTTATGCCGGCGAAGATGACTCCGTTCGCCCACTCCACCGCCCCATTGGACTGCGAGTGGTAAACCGAAGCGAAACACAGCTTGCTCCCCAAGTATGTACAGAATTCCTTGAAGTCGGTGCTATCAAACTGGTTGCCGTTATCCACGGTGACTTCGTGCGGCACGCCGAAGCGGCATACGATGTTCTGCCAGAAGAACTTCTGTATTGTGTCCGAAGTAATGCTCAACAACGGCTTCGCTTCAACCCATTTGGAGAAGTATTCGACCGCCACTACTGCATGAGTGTAATTCCCAGGTGCCGTGGGTAACGGGCCGACGATGTCAATGCCCCAACGAGCGAAGGGCCACACCGGTGGTATCAGTTGTATCTCGTTTAATGCGAATTTGTTGTAGGGCGCATGGCGCTGACACTCTGGACAGTGGCGCACTATGTCGTGTGCATCTGCGACCGCCGAAGGCCAATAGAAACCCTGGCGAAAAGCCTTCTGCACTAAGGCCCTCGTGCCGAGGTGATGTGAGCACATGCTGCTGTGGATCTCATGGAGTAGTTGCTTGCCCTCGGTCACCGATATGCACTTGAGCAATGGGGCGCACACACCCTTTCGGTACGGGTTGCTATTAGAGATATTGTAGATATCCTAGATAAATTACCTTGTATAGGTGATAGCCTTGCCTTGTATACTTATTTGTATCCTTGTATTGCAAGCCTTCTAGGCTATATAATGAAGGTCACCCCCCTCATTAGGGAGTGACGTGTTTTCCCTGAATCCTGCCTTTCTACATGGTATCACGAGTCCAAGGTTTCCAACTTCCTCTTCCGCTTCCCTAATCTCGGCTCCTCTGTTTTCTTGCACTGCCGGACCACCGGCCGCGCCCTACCCCAGCGCCGCCGCCCCTCCGGCCGCGCGCCGTCCCCTTGCCCCCCGCGTCGCCGTCCATCCGCCGCGCACGCCCCCGCGCCGCCGCCGCTCCCGCCGCGCCCCTCACCCGCGCCGCCGCTCCTCCGGCCGCGCGTCGGCACCCCTGGCTGCGCCCTGCCTCACCTTCGCGCGTCGCCAGTCCGCCGAGATCCACCTCCCCGATCCCCCCTGCTAGGATCCGGGACCCGTCGCCGCCTCTGCCCATCCATCTATGGAGCGGCACCCCTCCTCTGTCGCCATGTCGACGTCCTCCACCACGTCCGCGACGTCTAGGGTTCTGCACTCCCAGTCCACGACCGGCACTGGTGGTGATGCTGGCCCCGTCTTCATCCACTCCTATGCCACGGTGAATGTCAAGTCGCATGTTCCCGTGACCCTCGAGCTGAAGACCTCCAATTTCACCAAATGGTCGTCCTTCTTCCGTGCCTTATGCGGCAAATTCGGCCTGTTGACACACATCAATGGGCCCGTCCCTGCAACCCGCGATCTGGCATGGGAACAGGCGGACTGCTGCGTCCGCCGGTGGGCATTTGGCTCCGTCTCTGACGCCGTCCTCGACCTCGCCATGGAACACGCCGTGGACGGCACCGACCAGACGGCCAGGGAGCTCTGGGTCGCCATCACCAACCTGTTCGAGGCCAACAAAGCTCCGCGTGCCATCTTCCTCGCCCACGAATTTCATTCGATGACTCGGGGGGACTCATCCATCGACGACTACCGCATTCGCATGAAGACCGCCGCCGACGCCCTACGTGACGTCGGGCGGCCTCGTCTCCGAGCCCACCCCCGGTGCTCAACTTGTCGCGTGGCCTCGCCAAGCCCTACTCCAACACCGCCGACAATATTGCCGGCGCCGCCAACCTCACGTTCGCCTCCGCCCGCAACCGGCTTCTTCCCGAAGGAACTACGGTTGAAGAACGAGGAGAAGGTCACTTCTGCTTCAGCCCTCGTCGCCGTGTCCTCCCCGTCGTGCGGCTCCTCTGGCCGCCGCTCCTCCTCGTCCGGCGGGGCCGGACAACGGCGGCCGGCAGCCGCGCTCTGATGGCCAGCGGCGCAACAAGAAAGGCAGCGGTGGTAAGAAGAGCTATGGTGGCGGCGGCTATGGCGGTGGTGGTGGCCAGTTCCGCTCCCAAGCTGCTCCATCTGGCCTACCTGCTGGCTAGTGGATCTGTTTCTCCTCGTGGACTCGGCGGGCACTACGGCGGCAAGCGACACCGAGAGTGGCCGTGGCCGGGCCGGCCAAGGCGGACGTGGTCAGCGGGGACTTCGGGCAACATGCCGCAGGCCCATACTGCTTTTGTGTCGGTTCAGGTCTCCCCACCAGGCCAGAGTGTTGATGCGGCTGGTCTGATGGCTGCTTTGCAGCAGATGTCCATGGAGGGCAACTCGGGCTGGGTGATCAACACCGGCGCTTCTGCTCACATGTCGTCATCCGATGGTATACTTCTGCAGCACCTGCCCCCTTCCACTTCATCTATTTTAGTAGGCAGTGGTACTAGTATTCCCGTCACGTCTAGAGGTCACTCTATTCTCTCCATCAATGCGTCTAATTTTGCTCTCAACAATATTCTTGTCGCACCTTCTATCGTTCGCAACTTACTTTCAGTTCGTCAATTGACACGCGACAATAGTTATTCGATTGAGTTTGACGCTTGTGGTTTTTCTGTCAAGGACCTTCGGACCCGGCACGTGATTCTTCGCTGCAATAGCGATGGGGGTCTTTACACCTTGCCATCTTCCACCCCGGCTGCCACCACCCACGCACTCATCGCTGCCTCCTCCACGCTATGGCACCAACGCCTCGGCCATCCAGCGCCTGCTGCGTTAGCTAGTCTTAATAAGAAGCATCTTATTTCCTGTAATAAAGTAGCACGCTCCATTTGCCACTCATGTCAGTTGGGCAAACATACACGTCTACCTTTCAGTTCGTCTAGTTCACACACTGCTGCTCATTTTGAACTCCTTCATTGTGATGTTTGGACGTCACCTGTTACTAGCATTTCAGGATTTTCATATTACTTGGTGATTTTGGATGACTGCACACATTTCTGTTGGACTTTCCCCCTCAGATGCAAGTCTGATGTCCACCAGCACCTGGTTGATTTTATTGCATATGCTAATACTCAATTTGGTCTAGTCGTTAAGTGCTTTCAGGCTGACAACGGCACGGAGTTTGTGAATAATGCCACCACAGCCTACCTGGCCGCACGTGGCATTCATCTTCGCCTCTCCTGCCCTTACACCTCTCCACAAAACGGCAAGGTCGAACGTGTGCTCCGCACGTTGAACAACTCCATCCGCACCCTTCTGTTGCATGCATCTATCCCACCATCATACTGGGCTGAAGCTCTAGCCACCGCGTGCTATCTGCTTAACAGGCGCCCCTGCTCTTCCATCAACAATGACGTCCCCTTCACTCGACTCCACGGCAAGCCACCACAGTATGATCACCTTCGAGTATTCTGGTGCCTTTGCTACCCCAACCTCCAGGCCACGTCTGCGCACAAGCTTGCTGCTCGGTCCACCGCATGTGTGTTCCTAGGCTATCCCTCCTCACATAAGGGTTACCGATGCCTTGACCTCTCGTCTCGCCGCATAATCATCTCTCGCCACGTCGTCTTCGATGAGTCGATCTTTCCATTCACCTCGACGGATTCTATCACCAATAGTTTCGTCTTTGATTTTTTGCTAGACGTTGACGAGGATACTGTGCATTGCTCTACTAACCCTGTAGCTGTCCATTCACGTGGACACCCCCCTGGCTCGGTGGTTGCTCCGTCCCCTCCGGATGTCGAGCGACTGCTCCCTACATCGACCACTCCGGCTGTTGCCCCGTCCGCTCAGGACGTCAAGCGGCCGCCATCTCCGACCTCGAGTGCTGCGCCACACGGTTGTGGTCTTGTGCCCCCGTCTGGCTCCAACGTACTCCTTCCGCGTGCTGGTGGGTGTGGCCCTGTGCCTCCGCCGCAGCTCCACGGATGCTACCGGCCCGGTGCCCGCCCTCCCGCACTTCTACACGCGACGTCCCGCCGCATCGACCTCATCCACCGCGACGACCGTACCATCGGGCCGCCTCCCCTCCGACCTCGGTACCTACGATCCGCCTGCCGCGGCACGACCTATGACCCGGACACGGACGGACCATACCGCGCGTGCGATACAAGGGCTTGATTACCGCCACTATTCCGTCACCGGTCCCTTCTAACTACCGGAGTGGGCGGGCCGACCCGAACTAGCGTGCGGCAATGGCTGAGTACAAGGCTCTCATCGACAACGACACATGGCGTCTTGTTCCTCGACCTCCTGGTGCCAATGTTGTGACGGGCAAGTGGATCTTCACTCTTAAGTACCACTCCGATGGTACTCTTGCCCGTCACAAGGCCCGCTGGGTGGTTCGCGGCAACAACCAACAAGCTGGTATCGACTACGACGAGACCTTCAGTCCGGTTGTCAAACCGGCGACCATTCGGACTGTCCTGAGTATTGCCGCGTCCCGTGGTTGGCCTCTTCACCAGCTCGATGTGAAGAACGCTTTGCTTCATGGTCACCTTGAGGAGACCGTCTCTTGCCGCCGGCCGCCCGGTTTCGTCGACCCCCGCCGCTCCCAACCACGTCCGCTTGCTCCGCAGGTCCTTGTACGGGCTCGCGGTGCTCCCGGCGTGGTACCAGCGATTCGCCACGTTCTTTCGCCAACTCGGTTTTGTCGCCTCCACTTCTGACACCTCCCTCTTTGTTCACAAGGGGGGGATCAGATCGCCTACTTGCTGCTCTACGTCGACGACATCATCCTCACCGCTTCGTCTACGGCTCTTCTCCAGCACATCATGGCCAAACTCAGTTCTGAGTTCGCCATGACTGACCTCGGTGACCTCCACCACTTCCTCGGCATCGCCGTCACTCGCTCCACTGACGGTCTCTTTCTGTCCCAGCGACAGTATGCTGTGGACCTTCTGCAGCGTGCCGGCATGGCTGAGTGTAACTCTATAGCGACTCCTGTTGACACTCATGCCAAGCTCTCGGCCTCTGATGGTGCACTTCTCTCTGCGGTTGATGCCTCCCACTACCGGAGTATAGTGGGTGCCCTTCGCACCTCACTTTGACTCGGCCCGACCTCGCGTATGCCGTTCGGCAGAGTGTGCCTCTTCATGCATGCCCCACGTGAGCCACACCTAGCATTGGTCAAGCGTATTCTTCGCTACGTCAAGGGCACGCTCTCCTCCGGTCTTCACATCGACGCACCGGTCCTCGTTCGCCTCTCGACCGCATATTCGGATGCGGATTGGGCCGGGTGTCCGGACTCTCGACGCTCGACCTCCCAGTTTCGTGCGTTTTTCTCGGCGACAACTTAATTTCTTGGTCCTCCAAGCGCCAGACCACGGTGTCTAGGTCTAGCGCCGAGGCCGAGTATAGGGCTGTTGCTCATGCTGTTGCCGAGTGCTGCTGGATCCGCCAGCTACTGCAGGAACTTCATGTTCCCCTCACCTCGGCCACGGTTGTCTTTTGTGACAACGTGAGTGCCGTCTACATGACGGCGAACCCAGTTCACCACCGACGCACGAAGCATATCGAGATCGACATTCACTTCGTTCGTGAGAAGGTGGCCCTGGGACAGTTTCGGGTTCTTCATGTCCCGTCCTCTCACCAGTTTGCGGACATCATGACCAAGGGACTTCTGTTCGGGTCTTCACCGAATTTCGGTCCGGCCTTTGCATCCGTTCTCCTCCCGTCGCGACGCGGGCGGGTATTAGAGATATTGTAGATATCCTAGATAAATTACCTTGTATAGGTGATAGCCTTGCCTTGTATACTTATTTGTATCCTTGTATTGCAAGCCTTCTAGGCTATGTAATTAAGGTCACCCCCCTCATTAGGGTGTGAGGTGTATTCCCTAAATCCCGCCTTTCTACGGTTGCCATCAATGAGGTGGTAGTTTCTTGCCCTGATGGCCACTCTCTTGTTGGTGACGCCGTCTTCGGCTTCATAGTAGCCCCTGACCGCCGCTACTATTGGGGCGCGCCAGTCCTCACTTTGTATGGCATTCACAAACTTGGGGGCGCTGCTTCGTCGGCGACGGATTTCACAGTTGTCGTTTCGTAGAACACATCTGGGGGCAAGGATTCGAGCAGAGCGGTTGCTTTCGCAATAGCGTCGGCTTCTTTGTTGTAGTTTCTGGGAAAGCTTCGCACTGTGATGTCGATGAAAAATTTTTCCATGCTTCGGACGGCTTGCAGATACTTCATCATATCAGGATTTTTTGCCTTGCAAGTTTTTCCGATATGGCAGGTGACAAGTTCATAGTCTGTCAGGATGACAAGTCTTCTTGCTCCCACCGCCCTGGCCTTCCGCAGTGTGAGCAGCAAGCCTTCGTACTCTGCCACATTGTTTGTGCAGTTGTCATAGTTCAACCGTAGGGCATAACGAAGCTTGATGCCCGAAGGGGACTTTAATACTGCTGCGGCCGCTGACCCAAGACGGCAATATGCACCATCGCACTGAACTTCCCACACTGGTTCTGTGACTATGGATCCCCCCTTTGGCGCCGAGGGCGTCCAGTCGGCTACGAAATCAGCGAGGACTTGAGATTTTATCGCACTGCGGGCGACGAAGTTTATGACGTGCTCTGCCAACTATGTGGCCCACTTGCCCATTCTCCCCGTGGATTCCTTGTTCTCAAACATGTCCCGAAGAGGGAAAGCTGTGGGGGCTGATACATTGTGGCTCTGGAAATAGTGCCGAAGCTTCCTTTTTGCCATCACCACGGCATATGGCATCTTCTCCATTTCGGAGTAGAAGAATTTTGAGCCACTCAGGGCTACGGAGACATAATAGATGGGGAACTGCTTTAAAGCATCCGCCTCCTTCCGCTCTTCCACAAGTACTGCACTAACCGCTGAGTCAGTCGCTACGATGTATAGCAATAGTTCAGCCTTCGGCGATGGCTTGGTCATGACTGCCGTGTCTTCAAGGTATTTCTTGAGGTCGTCAAAAGCTTTTTGTTTCTCTGGGCCCCATTGAAAGGTTGAGTTTGCACGAAGCACTTTGAAGAAGGGCAGACTTCGCTCGGCGGCCTTAGAGATGAAGCGGTTTAGTGAGGCTATTCTGCCTGTGAGTCTTTGGACCTCTTTTCTGCTGCTTGGGGGCTGCATCCTTCGTAGAGCTTCAATCTTTTGGGGGTTTGCCTGAATGCCCCGCTTGGAGACCATGCATCCCAACAACTGCCCTTTCCGGATGCCGAAGATACACTTCTCTGGGTTGAGCTTGAGGCCGTTCCGTCTCATGTTGTCGAAGGTCTCGAACATGTGTCCGCAATGTGATCTTTCTCTCTTTCGCTCATGATGACGATGTCATCAACATAGGCCGAGGCGTTGCGCCCACCGGGCGCCTAGAATCGGCTTCATCATGCGGTTGAAGGTGGACCCGCATTGCGAAGGCCCTCCGGCATCTCGACGAAGCAAAAGATGCCGAAGGGGGTCGTGAACCCGCTTTTAGCTTCGTCTTCCCTTCGCATCCACACCGGTGGTATCCGGAAAAACAATCCAGGAGGCTCAAAGCATATCACAACCGCCGCCCGATCAATGATGACGTCGATCCTTGCCGGCGGGTAAGGGTCCTTCGGGCATGCCTTGTTGAGCTCTCGTGAAGTCAATACACATGCGCATGTTGCCGTTCTTCTTTGGCACCATCACTACATTGGCCACCCGCACGGGTACGCACTTCTCCGATGATTCTTGCGTCGAGCGACTTTTGTACTTCGGCCTCCGCGGACTTGACCCCCGTCTCCCGACATTGGCCGTTGTCTCTGCAGCCTTCGGTTTGACCCTTGGGTCGGTGTTGAGAGCATGTTCTATGACCGAGCGGTGGACGCCCGTCAAATCGGACTTGGACCATGCGAACACATCCTGGTTGTTGCGAAGGAACCGCAAGAGCCCCGCCTTCGTCTTCCGTGCCGACTTCGGTGCCTATCATGACGGTCCCCGCTTGGCACGTCCGCGCACGGGGGACCGTCTTCGTGACATCGACCGCCTTCATGCGCTCGGCTTGACCCCTTTCATGGATTGCCTCATTTGGGCCTCGGCCCTCTGCTCTTCGGCTACCGCAGCCTTCGTTGCCCTCGTCTTCATTGATGACATGGACTTGTCCGTTGTGTACCGACGTGTTGCGTTCGGCTCTTCGGGCCTCCTCTCCTGCGCCATACACCGAAATTACCCCCGGCAACCCGTTGGTATCTTCATCGGCGGTATCCTTGATGGATGACCGCCGCAAACTTGTTGATGGTGTCGCGGCCGAAGATGGCGTTGTACGGGTACACAAAGTCAATAACATCGAAGGTTATGATCTCGGTTCTCATGGTGGCATCTTGACCGAAGGTCACATTGACGTCAATTTTGCCCAGGGCTTCGATTCTCTTGTTTCCGAAGCCGTACACGGTGCTCGCTTTCTTCAAATCTTCCTTCTTGAAACCCATGCCGGTGAAGCACCGCCGGGTCAAAATGTCCGCCGAACCGTCGTTGTCCACCAGATTCTCCCCACGTCATTGCCGAAGTAGTACTTCGTGTTCTTGCCGATGTTGGCTCTTATGACGAGCGCATCGTTGTGAGGGTAGTGTTGCGGCCCGAATGTCGGTACCGTGAAAGTTATTGGAATGTGGGACCATGGCAAATGAAAGTACTTACGGAGCGGATGTGTGACACGCTTCGGTAGTAGTCTTGCCGTTGCCTCTTCGTCTCATGCACCGCTCATTGGACTCGCCGGAGATTGCATTGATGATGTTGACCATGCCCATCATTCCCCGAGCCGCTAGAGTCGGGGGCCTCTTGCTTTGGTGGGGGTGGTGGTGGTGGGCGGGTGTAATGTGTTTGATGGTGGGCGGTTGGGTTCGGCCACGAAGGCACGAACACCGAAGATTGCTGCGCGTGCATGGGAGGGGGGCGGCGGCGGTGCCGCGGCGCCGAAGGTGTGTATGACTGCGGTGGGTGGAATGCATGTGCGGGTGCCGAAGGCTGGAAGGACTGGTGATGGTAAGGTGGTGGCGGTGGCCCTAAACCGGCCCGCATTCGGTACTTCATGACGTGATTCATGGCCATGCCCGCCGCCTTCGCCTTCTCCTCGGCTTCCCACTCCGGCTTCATCTTGACCGCCGAGGGGCACCGGTGTGTGTGATGCCGGGCATCGATCCCGTGGAGCCACCGGAAAAACGCTCACCGCCGCTTCGCCGAGGTGGGTTTCGTCTTTGCGGCTTCGGCCCTCTCGCCATTCTTGTATCCGCCCTTGTGCCCGCCGCCGCTTCGGTTCGGTTCGGTCGGGGGGGGTGCGGATACGTTGTTGATCTGACGGTTTGCTTGCTTCAGCGGCTGATTTTGCCACCCCTTCGGTTGGTCCCACTGCCCCTGTTGCTTCTGCTTCTTCGCTGCATTGGCTCTGTCAAGCCTTCGGCGGCGGCCTTTGTCGGATTTGTAATATTCTTGCATGACTTCGAAGAGTTCTTGCAGAGACTTCGGCTTGACTCTATCGAGCACATCCTGGCAATTTCCAACCCTCAGGCCCCCAACGATGGTGTCGATGATGCGCTTTCGAACACCCCGGCGCGCGCCGCCGCCTTGACCACCCCGTGCATGTACGCTTGCGGTGACTCTCTCGTCCCCCCGGACACACATGTTGACGAGGTCATTGGAGTCCGGCTCTTCGACTCGCATGCCCTTGAAACCGGATAGCAACTTGTTTCGCAACCTGGAACCAGATGTTATGTGCCCCTTCGGTATGTTTGCATACCAATACCGAACCTCTCCCTTCGGTGCCGGCACAAGAGCCTTTGCCTTCGTAGTGGCATCGCCTCCGTTGGACTCCACTGCCGCCTCGAACTTCATCAGGAACTCCTTGGGATCGTAGTCACCGTCGTGCTTCGCGCAGTATTGGCGTTGAAACGACGGGGCCACGGCGCACTCTCGAGCTCAACTGAGAGCGGGGACACCGGGACGACATTGCGAAGCGGTGCGTCATCGGGTGCGAAGTGGTCATGCGCTGCCCCCTCTCCCCCGCGGTGGCCGATGCTTTGCCCTTCGGAAGCGTCCTTCGTCGCTCCACCGATCCGGGCCCGAGCACCGCATGGCCTCGCGGGGTGTGCCGGCGTGCCGCCGGGCCGCCGGCGCGGCATGCGCGGCGGTGTTGGTGCCGGGTGCGGTGGCGCGAGGATGACTCGCCGCGGCGGCGACGTGCCGCCGATGCGGCTTTGCGCGCGAGCGAGGTAGCGCTCGGCCTGCCTGATGTTGAAGTCGATGGAATCGAAGTGGTGTGGGGTGGAACCGCGTCCCGCCTGCCGGGATGGCTGCACTTGCGACGAGGACGGGCGCGTCTCCCCGCTCTTGCCGGGCCGCGACGGACTTGCCCTCGCGATGAGAGCCCGGATCCTTCGGAGAGCCTCGATGTCTTGCGCCGAAGCCCCCCGGCCCGTCGAAGGCCGGGACGGCCAAAGCCGACGGGTTGGCGGGTTCCGACGTGAGCGGAGGGGTCGACGCCTGAGCCGTGGTGGCTTCGGCGCCTGCCGATCAGGTCCTCGCCATGTGGTCTTGGATTCTTCCACGAGGTGGGCGCCAAACTGTTGGTGGAAACCGGGCCCGAAGGGTGGACGCCGGCACAACAGCCCCCTGAGTACTTTCCCTCCCTTCAGTATGCTATTACGAGGCTACTTTTTCAACTATGGCGAGGAAAGGAAATGCGAAACTCTTAACAAAGACAAGAAATGAAACAAGGAAATACTCGACGGACCGAAGACCGAAAGACTAGCAGTAGCCTTCGGTGCTCTCTTCTCATTACCGTGTGTCCGTTTCATTACAAGGGGTTCACTATTTATAGGAGACCCCTGGGTATGGTCATTTGCCTCAATTACACCTTTTCCGTTCCTGACAAACGGCTTTAAACACTTTACAAGGGTATAACTGTAACTCCTCGCGTCGTACAAGCCTCCAGCGTGTCTTCGTACGGCCGAAACACCTTTACATGCGGCGTCCCTTGTCTCGCCCCGTACGGTGCCCTCTTTACACGTTCGCGGCGTCCACGTGTCCCGCCGCACCACACCTTCGGTGCCGAGCGACCCGGGGTCTCGCGCGGCCGCGTCGTGCCTCTTGGGACATCATGTCCGTGCCGCTTCCGGCCCCCGCCCGAGGCGTTCCCGACGCGCGGCACTCCCGGCCCCTTCGAAACCTTTGACACCGAAGCACGACCGCCCGCGCCTTCGCACCGATGGTCGGCACCGCTCGGATGGGCTGCTCCCGCACGACAAAAACTCACATGATTCCGAAAGCGTTAGCGTTTCCGTCGCTCGGCATTCCGAAGACTCCTCGTTGTGACCGTAGTTGCGCGTGAGCCGAAACCGTCGGCCGGCCGGCGTGGACAAGGCTTCCGAAGGCCACTTCCCCAACGTTTTACTTACAGAAAGTTGCATGATTCCCTTTAAGAAATTCAGATATAGTTTGTAAAGGTATACTGTATTGTACAACCAAAGTACTTATCTTATGTGAGTCTGTTTAACAACAGAGCAGTTCATACTATATCATAGCAGTAATCTATTTAGATTTATGGACTTTATGGAGTACAGTGTGGAAGGAAAGCATTCAGTGTGAACCTTGGTTTACACTTAAATAAATATGTTGGAGTATGTGTGTGTTGGCCCATGAGGCCTGGCCCATATATGAGGCCCATGTACTGTCTACTATATATCCCACCCTCTAGGGTTAGTGTAATACACTGAATTATTTCCTCCTACATGGTATCAGACACCTAGGGTTCCTGGGAGCTCTCCCTGTGCAGCCGTCGCCGCCGCCTAGGGTTTCCTCTCCCTACGCCGCCGCTGCTCCCTTCCTTTCCCGAGCTCCCCTCCTTCCGCTGCCTGAGGCGCCCCCAGGGAGGTCGCCCATGTCGATCTCCGCCGGGGGCCGCACCCTCCTCTGATCCACGCCCCACCAACCGCGTCCGTCGTCGTCGAGTCAAGCACAGCAAGGGACCTACCTCCAACCGCCGCCGCCGTGCGCGGCCCTGCCGCCACCAGGTTGAGCGCACGGGGGCCCACGCCGTCGTGCCGGCCGCGCCCCGCCCCCACCGCGCCGCCGCGCGCGCCCGGGCCGCCGCACCCACCCCCACCGCGCCGGCGCGCGGGGGCGTTTCTGCCCCGCCCTTGCGGCCGGTCTGGGCGAGGGCGCGGCTCCTCTACTGCTGCTGCCATGCGCGGCTGCCGCGGGCGCCCCCCGTCCACTCTCCTCTGCTCCGGGTGTGGGGCGCTCCCCTACTTTTCTTGGCGAGCAGAATCCTGGTGCACTCCACTGGGTCGTGCTTGCAGGCGAGGTGGAGCAGCTGCGGCTGTTTACCTCTGCCTCTCCTCCTCTGTTTCTTGTGGCTTCAACCATGTCGGGAAGAGATGAGAGGGGCCGAGAATCGCTAGGGGGCACCGGAGAGTGTACAAGGTTCCTACTGCTGTTGTGTATCCTTTTCTTTTCCCAATCAGAGATCGGATTGCGTCGCCCTGCCGATCGTCTTCGCTCGTCGTTAACACTCCCAAAGGCCGTTGTTCGTGGTCAAGCCATCTACCGGCGTCGCCGCCTCTTCAGGCGGTGGTGCCACTCGCCGCCGGTCATCGTCAAGCAGGTGCTCGATCCGCCTCCGCGCCTCCAGCCGTCCTCGCGCGGACACAGCTACCGATGTCGTTGAAGGAAGTTGAAGGAAGACGTCGTCGCCACCCCTGCTCTGAGCGTGACAGCAGCTGCTCTGCGCCGCCGCCACCCCTGTCCTGAGCGTGACCTACGCGATAGCTGCTGCAACCTGTGCTGTCGCCACCCCTGTCCTGAGCGTGACAACTGCAGTTTGCTCGTCTACTGTCGCCATCCGCCGCCACCGTCCTGCTGCTGTCTTCGGCGAGTTGCTGCTGAGTTTGTGGATTTGAGCACCTCGTTGACGCTTCGACCCACGCCCCCTCCACGGCTTCGATCACGACCACCCCGCCTTCGTGTACCTCTGCACTAAAGGGCTTTTATCTGCACAAGTCTCCAGTCAAAGCTTTCACACCGGTGTTCCGACTGCGGGGGAGCTAGTCTCAATTGTTCTCCAGTCTGTCCGTCCGTGTTGCTACCGCTACGACTGCAGGGGGGCTTTGTCCCCAAGTGTACTTTCGTTCGTTTCGTGTCCAGTCTTGAAACTCCGTTGTGTCGGTAGTTCAGACTGCAGGGGGGGTTAGAGTATGTGTGTGTTGGCCCATGAGGCCTGACCCATATATGAGGCCCGTGTACTGTCTACTTATATCCCACCCTCTAGGGTTAGGGTAATACACTGAATTATTTCCTCCTACAAAATAACATGTAGAAGATGGCTGCATGGCATGGATCAAAAGGGATTTGAAATTCTACTAGAGCTATAGACACACACTGGGATAAGAGAGCGATAAACATACACTGGGATAAGATATAGCAAAAGGAGACGAAACTACGAAGGAAATACTCCTATATCTCTTTCTTTGCAATGCATGCGGTTATAGTAGTAAACTTTGAGACCTCCGACACTTGTAACGATTTGAATGCTATCATATCACAAATACTCGTATCAACCCTCCTTGACAAAATCCTATTATAGTACTAAACATGATCTCAATTTTCTTAATTATCTTCCAACATTTCTCATCCAGCAGCAAGTAACCCTCTTGAATGCCTGTACTGCTTGCATGGGAGCCTTTCCTCTTACCCCATAGCAAACATTGACTGCTGGAGGTCCAGTCAAAACATGTCACAGACTGGGCCTTTGTCACTAGCATTTTGTTAAGGAGGGTTTATGTAAGTTAATTGTGTCACTCCTGTTACATGGCTATTTGTCATTAGCATCTCAACTATTGATTTAATAAAAGAAACAAAATTTAAAGGTGAAGAACTGAAGATAGCTAGTATCAACTTTCGAAGTAGGAGTCTATAATTTCATATATTATCTTTTCAGAATGCATTTGATATGACATTGTAAGTAGATGTCAAAGAATATTGAGTTAAACATACTTCGGTTGACAGTATCTTGTGATCAGCTTCAGCCATGCCCTGCGAAAAATCACCAATTTGTTTGGGATACAAAACATCAGGAACATTAAAATAGCTATTGTTCTCCACTGCTTGTTCCACAGTTAAGATTGGTGGCTTCAAATCTTCAGCAGCATACTCAACAACAGCCTGTTTTGCTGCCATGTCGGCATGTCTCTGTGTTTCTGCAATCTGATGTAAACACCAAGTTTAGCAACATCTATCCTAAATTCTATTGAGTGTTATATGTTCAGGAAATAGAAATCCCTTATATGACTGTTATAGAGGGACCAATGCTAAATAGCCCTTGCATTCACTCCTCCAAGGAGGTGGGAATAAGAGAGTACTTAAACATGAAATAGATAAGTACCACAACACCAAGAGCTTGTCCAGCATATTCAGCAATTGGATCACCAAATAGTGGTTCGTCACCAAACATGGTCATTGATCCAACGTTTTGTCCTTCGTTTGGAATATCCTTGGCAGAAACAACTGTGATAATCTTCTGTGATGCTAATGAAGACTTAAATGTAATATTCTTGACAAAAGCAAGAGGCTGTGTGCTGTAAATAAATTCTCCATGGAGGCAATGCTTTGGAGCTGGAATGTCACCTACATATACTGCCTCACCTATATATCCCAAAAGAAATTGGTGAGATGCCTTTAAGAAAGACACTTTTGAAAAACTTTAACGACTGTATTAGTTCCTTTTTTAATTTCATGGTTGTATTAGTAATTGTGATGATTTAATGTGACCACCAACCTGAAGCTTGAAGCTCAACTCCATACTTCTTCATTGGCTCACCAATTGGTTTGTATTCATCACCAGAAATTGCTTCTTGACGTGAAGAAAATGGCAATTCACAGACATCAATTACATCCACAGAATTAGCAGAGCTAGTACTAAAAGTTTCCCCAGGACCTGCAATGCCTTTTACATGTGCAGAAAGAAAACTGAAGAGAAATCCAACAGCCACACTGATTCTATATTCAGGATGTGATGTTCCATTCATTGGTACAACAGTTTTTTTCAGTAAACGAAGCGCTCCATGAACAGTTGATGCAGTGAGCGATTTCCCAGTTAGGAATTTCTCCACCTCCCTTGCTCTAATAGCATGTTCTGTTCCATATGCACCAAAAGCCAACTGCAAATTGCTGAAAACATGATCACCTGAGGATTCATCAAAACTAACATGCCCCAAGAAAGCAGAGTTTACATATGAAATAGCATTTCCAAGAGGACGAGATGCTGCTCGGTATGTTTGAAAGACCAAACTTTTTTCTGTTTTAGAATCTGAAATCCAGTGTGGAATGAATATGCTTAGGAGTAACCATGTAGATTTCAGAGGAGGCTGCTCCAAGAACTCCTCCAAAGTAATATGTCTCTGTCCTCCAAGAACCTGAACACAAACAATTGAGCCAGCACCAAGAAGTATGGTTGCAATGTCTGAAGGAAATGGGTACTTTTGTGCTAAAATTATGTTTCCTCCGAGGCTAGCAGTGTTACGGACAAATGGTGAGGCCACCTTGCTCATGTGCTCAGCAAGTTTTCTGAAAACCACACTTCCATTTGGAGAGATTAATTTACTTTCCTTCTCAAGTATTTCAATGCTCCTAGAAATTGTTATTGCTGCTCCAATTTCAATGCCCTCACCTTTCCTTACAATAGAAGAAAGTTCTGGAATTCCTCCAATATCAATATACTTATCATAAAGGTTATGATCCTTGTATACACCAGTACTAGTGTTCCCAAGGACCACTTTGACAGAACATTCACTAAATAGAGTAGAATTTATTAATTCATAATAATGTTTGATACTTCTAGGGTGATACCAACCTTCCTTGGAGACTGTATAGTTAGCATCATTTAGACGATGTCGCTGCAATTTAAGGCCAGACTTTAAAAAATCCAGGAAAGTGGAGATTCCACCGCAAAGAGTATTTTGTAATCTAGGATGATACTGACTCCCCTTGGAGGTTGTAATGTTAACATCATCCAGATGTTGTAGATATCTGAGCTCAGACTTCAGAAAGTCTGGAAAAGTGCAGATTCCACCACCAAAAGTGTAGCTTGGCAACTTGCTAACATCTGGTTTCTTATCACCTTTTTTCCAGAATATATTAAGGCCTAAATCCTCCAAGTCAACATCTGATGCAAAACTTTTGCAGGCATCAACAATTGGACGGTAACCAGTGCATCGACATAAGTTGCCTGAGAAAGCCTTCTCTGCTTCTGATACCGTTAGTTTTGAAAACCCATTTTGGGGTTGAGGCCGCTTCAAATTGTCGGCACTAACAAGGGAAGAGAAAATTGACATGCACATGCCCGGGGTGCAGAAGCCACATTGAGATGCATGGAACCCAGACATTCGTTTCTGAATAGCATCGAAGCCATCTCGGGTGTTCCCAAGCCCCTCGGTGGTGATAACTGAACAGAAGTTCAGACTGTAAATGAGAGTGAGGCATGAACTTGCTGAAAATTCAGTCACTTCATCTGTTGTGGGGTTATACTTTGCTATATGGACTACGCAAGCCCCACATCCACCTGCATGAAGAGAAAAGGTAATTGAGTACGTGACAAAACGTAATGTTAATTTGTACCACATTAGGTACATAGGCATGGCTATAATTTTAACAATGATTTCCAATTTTCCATAGAATATATACCTAGAACCTAACAAAAACAACAATGTAACAAAATTGCACATAGACATTCCATCTAAATGCATAAAAAGATATTGCAGGTCAGAATTAAAATGGTCCCACAGCCTTCCGAGTGTCATTTTTTAAATATCACTGGAGGGTGTACATTTTCTTCTCAGGAAATGGCATAACTGAGGAATGAAACCTTAACTGGACTAAAATATGCTATCCTATTTGTTCCAATTTGGATGGGCATCTGGTATCAAAATCCGATGTGTAGAAAAAAGAACCATTATTTTTAACCCAAGCTGTGCCCCATTTCTATTCATATTGAAACAGATTTGATAATGCCGAGGTCTACTTGAATCTACAGTCTAAGATCTCGCAATGTGGGCACAGATGACAGAGGCTTGGTTCCGATGCCTACCTCGAGGATTGCAGAATTTGGCAGGGGAGGAAGTCCCGGAAGCGGGAACCGAGGACGCCGGCAGAACGGGAAGGCACCGAAGGGGCCCCGTGCCCGCGGCGGCGTAGTGGATGCGCCAAGTTCCGGCGGCAGCATTGCGCTGAGGAATGCCTGGAGCGGACGGCGCCGACGCGCCGCACGGGGGCGGGCGGTGAGCCGACGACGGGGATGGTGGAGCCCAAGGAGTGTAGGTACGGCAGTCAACAATTCAACATCATGGTCCTTCAAGTTTCTCCAAGCGTTTCAATTTGCTCCTTCGCAGTCGCAGTAAAATCCAATTTACAGCATTGTCCTTGTTCAAGTTATGCCCTCTACTATTTTTCTATCTTCCGTGAGAGTTTCGTTTCCCAGTTTCCAATAAGTGACATGTGATCGAAAGATATTTTAGGGCAAATCCAATTTGCAGTTTCATAAACTAGCCTAATAAATAAAAAAACCAATCAATAGTTTTTTAGGGCAAATCCATTTGCAGTTTCATAAACTAGCCCTAATACTCGTTTCAACCGGTTCCATAATTTTGGAAAAAGTATTCCCCTCTTTTTTTCATAATTAGAATGTCGTGTCATCAAAATTAAGGATGTATCATATTATTAAAAAACTTTTATTAGACCCTTACTTCACGAAGAATGGACTTAGTAGTGCAATTAACTTACCATTGTTTTTTATGGTTAAGTTATGTTAGTAGTGCATTTATTTAAAAATAGTTTTCCTTCTCTCTAAGTGACTAAAAATTTGATTACTCATCCCTCATTCACTTATACATTTTGTACTAAAAACCTGAACCATTCACTCAACAATTTCGTACTAAACATGTGAACTTAACTTAGGGTCTAGAGAATTGGAAGTTCGGGGTTCGGGATGAGGTGCAAGAGGATTAAATGATACTGTCTCTGTCCCAAAATATAGCTACTTTTAGCATTCAAACATTTTCCTATATATAGTCGCCAAGTTCCGGCGGCAGCATTGTGCTCAGGAGTGCCCGGAGCGGATGGTGTCGAGTCGCCGCACGTGGGGTGGCGGCGAAACGGCGACGAGGATAGTGGAGCCTGCTTCTTTATTTGTTCTTCTTCTTCTTCTTCTTCTTTTAATAATGTACATACGGGTACTAGAAAGGGTGAAGCCAAAATAGTCAACACTCAAATTATAAGATCATATCCGAATCCAAGTATTTCATATCCGTACTCATTATCGTATTCATATCCGGATATTCAAAGTTGGATTTTTAAGGTCTGAACATGATGAATCTATACGACACATCATGATTTATTCATATCCGAATTCAATTCAATAGTTTGATCTGAGAAAAAACTATTTGTATTTTTATCCGCAGTATCTGTATTTTTCGTATTTGATCCATTTTCATCGCTAACGTAACATGGTCCTTCAAGTTTCTCCAAGCATTTCAATTTGCTCCTTCACAATAAAATCCAATTTACATCATTGACCTTGTTGAAGTTATGCCCACTACCATTTTTTTATTTTCGCTGAGAGTTTTTTTTCTAACAAAACAGGGTCCAGACAACTTACAGGGGTCCTAACTAAAGGCATCCAGGCAGAAACAAAAGGATGACCGAAGGTCAGTCATGAAACGTGCAGAGTGGAGCAAGCTTTGCCTCTTGAAGTTACAAAACCAACGGGAAACTGTCGGCTCGTGCCTATTGAAGGTTTTATCATTTCTGACTTTCCAAAGTTCCCACGCCGCGATCAGAGCTGCCTCTATGAAGAAGTCAAGGCCATTAGAGTTTTTCGCCTGGATGGTTCTGTGATTCTGTCCCCTAAACTGAGTGAGAGGTCCCCGTTGGGGAAGTTGGTCGACCGGGACGACGAGTCCGGGGCCCGCGGCGGCGTGAACGAAGCGTACAAAGAGGCCCGACGCCTCAGATCCGGGGTCGCTGCTTCGGCGCCGAAGGTGCCGACGATCCCGGACACGTGGCCACCGCCAGCGTGTAAAGCGGACTCCGGTCGGGGCGGGGACGGGGGCGGCCGCGTGTAAAGGCGTTTCGGCCGTACGAAGACACGCCGGAGGCCTGTACGACGCGGGGACTTCTCGTTATACCCTTGTAAAGTGTTTAAAGTGGATTGTCGGGGAGCGAGAAAAGTTGTAATTGAGGCAAATGACTATACCCGGGGGGCCTCCTATAAATAGTGAACCCCTTGTAATGAAACGGACACACCGTAATGAGAAGAGAGCACCGAAGGCATTTGCCGCTTCTTCGGTCTTCGGTCCAACGGAGTATTTCTTTGTTTCCTATTCGGTCTTATTAAGTTTCGGCGTTCCCTTTCCTCGCCCAAGTAGAAGTAGGAGCCTCGCGAGAGTGAGCGAAGGAAGGGAGAGAGAACTCGAGGGGCCGTTGTGTCGGCGTCCACCCTTCGGGCCCGATTTCCACCAACAGTCCCCTGTGAAGTTGAGTTTTGTCCAGCAGTCCCTCGCAAAGTAACAGTAAAGAACATATGCTCTATGGTTTCGTTGAGAGTATCATTTCGCAGTTTCCAAGAAGTGGCATGTGATCCAAAAAAATATTTGAGTTTGATTAATAAAACAAGACCAGAAATGCACATTTTGATTTAATTTGCAGTTTCACAAAATAATACACATTTTAACCGGTTCCATAGTTCTCGAAAGAGTATTTCCCCTTCTTTTTTCATAATTAGCATGTCATGTACCAAATTAATGATGTGTCGTATTATTAATAAGAATGGAACTTTTATAAAACCTTTACTTCACTGAGAATGGACTTAGAACATGAGCAATTTACATATTACATATCAATGTTTTTTATGGGTGAGTTATGTTAGCAGTGCGTTTATTTAAAATAGTTTTCCTTTTCTCCAAGTAACTAATACTTGATTACTTATTCCTCATTCACTCATAAATTTTGCATACTAAAAATGGGAACCTGGGTCGAGGGAATCGGATCAGAAGTTGGAGGTTTGGAGATGAGGTGCAAATGGATTAATTGATACTCTCTCCATCCCATAATATAGTTACATCTAGTATTAAATCAAACATTTTTATATAATATAGACACTTTTGAGTTCGCAAGTAGATTAATTGACATGAGAGGTATAAAGTGTCCCCCATCCATGCATATCAATAATGTAAATTGGCACATGGAAACTAATGAAGGATCATATATAGACTTTATTCTAATTCACATTCTTTTATCATAATTAAGGCTCTGTTTGGCCACGCTACTCCGAGGGCTGGAGCCGGAGCGAAGCAGGTGGAGTTGAGTTTTTTAGCTCCCTCCGCTCCTTCTGTTTCCCAGCGAGCGAAGCACTCCTTGCCTTTAAAGAGCTCCGGGAGTTATTCGTGGAGCGCTCCCAAAGGAGCCCTAAGCATCATCGGTCATTACGAGGGAAAATGTTAAGTGATTGAATCCCCTCGACCACTTACACTGAATGTTGAGAATCTTGTAATGTGTCAAAAATATGTGATGAGATACAAATATAAACAAAATCAAGAAACTCCTTTTAAAATGAACATAAGACTAAATCCTCTTTGGCTATTGAATGATTAGTACCTATCGGCTTGTTTCAAAGAAACCATAAATTACTCTTTACTAATTAATCTTTTATCTCAAAAGAACTGAGTCAAATCAAAAGATAATAGATTAATGTATCTAGGGAGGAATCTAGTGTTAAGCTCTAGGGAGATTTCCCTCTACTTTTTTCTTCAAATTTCCATTCTCATTCTTCCATCTCAAATTGTAGTGTGGCCGACAATATTTCAATAAAAAGAATATTTTCTTCAATAAAGGAAACTACTCTTGACTACAGGACAAAATTGTAGTAGTGGGCTCGCAGGTCAGCTGCTACTCTATCCCTACCTTCCTTTTTCTTTTCTGCTCACCTCTTACTTGTCAGACCAATCACTTCTTTCCCAGTTCCCACACCGTCTCCCTCGTCTTCGTCCCATGTCATGGCCCGGCGCGAGCGCACCTAGCCCATGGCCACCACCGCGTTTGGATCGCCGTCTACGGCAGCTGTGGCCCATGCGGGCAAGCCGCACCGACCACTGGCAATGCCTACCCCCAAGCCGGACTTCACGCGTACCATCATCGTCCGCTCTGCCAACCTGTTCGTTTGGCTGGTGGTGATGACCAATATTGGTTTGTTCCGAGAAAAAAAAGTCTACTTGGCCGATTCTTTGGTGGGCGATTTGTTCGGAGAAAATTATCACGCTGGTTTGGTGGGCGATAATAGTTCGAACGAACAGGGTTGTGCAACCCACTGCGCCTCCGGAGACAAAGGATGGAAAACGAACTATTGGATGAGGACAGTCACAACTTTTACTTATAATTATCGGAGTGGTCCTTTGCAAAATTGTACTTTAAAGTTAATTGTGAGTTTGTGACCGTCAGGAATGGATCCAATGGTGAAGCGGACGGGGCTCGAGCCCTTCCTAAATTCAAAGAAGCCCTCTAAGCTTTTTCTACAAATTTGATGGAAGAACGAGAGAATAGAAATCTAAAGAAAAGAAAACGTATAGGGAAATCTCCCACGAGCTTAATGCTAAATTCCTACCTGATGACCGGTAAAACGAAGGAATCTTTTATAACACAAAGAACGTGATAACGGCACGTCGCTATCTGCACATCAGGGGAGAAAATGACTAGTTTGTATTGCTATATGCGACACGTTGATTTGAAAGGTACAATGACGAAAAAGAACAAACCAACTGATATTTATAGAAAAGGGCCATCAACAAGTATCTTTCTCGTGTTAAAAGTTTATAAGATATTTTCTGTAGGGCCATTCTCAGTATACTCTCTCTAATTAAGACTCAAAAGTGCTCATCATCGGTCGATCTAATCACTCAATTGACAATTAAACTTGCAAAATGTACTATATGATCTATATGTCGTCATGTCAAACCAGTTTGGGAATAATCAGTTCCCTTACATGGCCATGCGATTAGATTAATTTGTGCAGGTAATTAGTTTAAACCACTTGCTGGAGATGCAGTCAAGGAACATGCGCGTATATTCAGATGTTCTCACTAAGGAAAAACAAAATGAAGAACAATAAGATAATATAAGAACTTATGCTGGCTGAGAGTCTGAGACGACGGCGGCGCACCTTCGCCGCAGCCGAGCTTGGGCCCCCTGAAGGGCGTCCGGGTGCGGATGAACTCCAGCAGTGTCGTCGACGGCTCCAGCTCCGCGGCGGCCACCTCGTAGCGCCGCCCGTTCAACGCGAGCACCAGCCTCTCCACCAGCAGCGACGACGACGACGACGCCGCGCCGCTCCTCGTGGCCACCATGGCTCCGCTCACCACTGCTGGCTCCATATATGGCTCTGACTCTGATGAGGTCGTCGTCTGTGCAAGCTAGCTGTGCAAAGTTAAGTGCATGACTCTGCTGAGATTGGAAAAGCAACGCCCACTGGCATCTGTGTCTCTTATCTCTGCAAAAAATATCTTTCGCGTGGTCAGTTGGTTTCGTTGTGCACGTGACGCCAAAAATAGGCCAACCGCATATTTCCATCGTTTGGACTTTATAAACACATATAAGGGTGTTCGAATCCATGAGTTATTTTTTAGCTCACTCCTTTTTTAACTTAAATAGCTCAAATAACAACCAAATATGTGGGTTATTTTAGTGATACTAGTAAAATGTACGTGCGGCACGCACGTGTTTTAAAAAATTGAGTAACCACAAATAAGTTAGAAAGATCATACGATTTTCGAAATCATCTTCATCATTTCTTTTCTTAATGTATACATATCACAGTCTCCTTTGACCTTCATGCTAAACCTTTATCCTTTCTATTGTGGAAACAAAATGATCAGAATTCCCCAAGAAAAAGAATCATCTAATGCGGCTACAATGAGGTACGGCTCAGCACACGACAGGAGCAGCTGCATCTGCAGAAGACGCAATCCAGGAATGGTCTAGGCGTCCAACCAGTCGTCCAAGCGCGGCTGGAGTCCAATCTCGACATTGTCGTTGTGGCCACACGCCTCAATGGTGCCACGTGCTGGACAAGCTTTCCAAGGGGCACCACCGCACCAACACCATCGCTGGCCTGCTTGACCTGGTCGGGGCTGCTCCTCGAGATGTGTCTGGTGCGATTACGCCTTCACGGATGGCTTGTCGGTGCGGAAAGTAGTCCCCGACACTAACTAGCCGAGAGCGGCGAGATCTATCTCTCGATGGCCGGTCTTCAAGCAACTAGTGACACGAGATTTATCCCGATTCCGGCCGGGGCCGTACGTCCAAAGGCGGTGGTGTGCTCGGGCACTATATTGCGTTGCACCGTAGTGCTTGCGAGAGGGGGCTACAAGCGAGGCGGGAGAGGAGGCCGGGCCTCCAGGTCCCTGAGGTTTTTGATTGAGGCGAGTGCCAATATCGTGGTGAAGGCAGAAAGCGTGTGGGTGGGTGCTCTCTGTCGTCCCCCTACGGCCAGGGGACTGCCCCTCCGAAGGATCGAAACGGCGAACCGGAGAGGGGGGGGGGTGAATGGGAGCCGATAAAAATTCTTTCTCAAAAGAATTCGGCCTATATCCCAATCGCAACTCCGTGTCACACACAAACAAGCGGAAGCACACACAAACCTCTCTCGATACCTTAGGAACAAGGCTTGAAAGGCTAGGAAGCAAAGCGGAAGCAAGCACGAAAGAACTTGAGCAACAACTAAGAAGGCCGAGACCTACGGGTCAACCCAAGCACAAGTGACCGGTCACCCCGAGCCTTACGAGCCGCACGGGTCACCCGGCACAAGTGACCGGGTCAACCTACCCCCTTCGGGTCACCCGGCACGGTGTGCCGGATCACCCGGGACGACCCGTAAAACCGCCCGCGAAATCGCCCCAAACTTTGGATCAAAGGATCTCCCAAACCACTTGGAGTCTTGAGACGAAATTTTGGGGAGATGATGAACACCCCAAGGAGAGGTTATGCCCCAAAAATTATGGTCTCAAACTCCCTACAACTCCCGGAATCGCAAATCCTTGCCAAGAACACAAAGACCTAGGGTTCATCCAAAAGTCAACGAATCGAAGGCCAAATCCGGCGTTTGAGGGGTCAAGATCATCACCAAAGGTGCGCAAGGCATCCATCCATGTTTCCCTCAAAGAAATCCGGGGAGAAACCAACTCAAATTCGCGGAATCACACCGGGAACAAAGGCACGAAAACAAGCACAAAAAGCCACGAAAAACAACCCCGAATCTTCTATACAAACCAGGAAAGATTCACAAGGTCTAGCATGCCGCCCTAGCATCCATCCCTCTCAACAAATCTCTCATGAAGCTCTCATGCTAGCCTAGAGAAAATAGAAGGAAAAATAGCTACGAAAATGAGAAAGAGGAGGGGGGAAATGAAACCCTAAGTCCCGAGAGAGGGAGCCATCAACACACACTCCGGGCTTATATATCGAGTCCCGCCGGAGTGGTAAATGACTCGACTACCCCTAACTACACTACCGGCGATACAACCCACGTAGGGGCATTTTGGTAATGTATGTGGGTCTTGCCATCGGACGGCCACGCCTTTGCCGCACCCCGCGTCCTCCCGACGCAAGCCATGCGATCCCGCCGCGTGTCCTCCGCTTCGAAGCTTCCCGACACGCCCGATCCCGTCTCCGTCGTGTTGGGCCCTCGGACTTGGTTTTGAGGCCCAAACCAAGAAACCGTCCGTCGATGGTTTTGTGGGCAAACCACCAAACCCCGCGTGCCCGGTCCGGCCTCCCGCCAAACCACTTGACTTGACCTCCACCGTGCACCGGCTCATCTGTCCATGACTTCGTCTTGCTTGTGTCGCCACCATGTGACCCGCACCCGGGCCCCGTCGTCCACCGGTCCCTCGAACCGAGCCTACTTGTCTCTCCATCTCCCGGAGGCCCCTCAAGGTCCGAAGACCTTTCGCGCCCGTTCTTCACCCGCAACAACATGAACTAGGCCGCGGCCTACACCCGCGCACTAAGCCAAGAGTCGGTCCAACACCCGTTGTCAATCACTCATCACTAAGGAGCGGTCATCCACCGACCACCGGGACGCTCCCGGTCCACAATCTCCCCCTTGATGAGTGCATTGACAACACACAACGCGAAATGAAATTCGCAGTAAAAGAGAGAAAGAAAGAAGAAAGAGAAACAAAGAAGCTCAACTCATGACCAAAACCGAAGAAAGGCGAAGAAAGGTCACAAGCCAAGCAAAGCACAAAAATCCACACCGAAAACGAGAAGAAAGCTCCCCCCGAACAAATGCCTCCCCCCGAACATGTGGATGCAAACTCATGCAAACACCCAAATTTCAGCTCACCTCTTCCGAATTTTCATTAAGCTCACCTTTTCTCCCCCTTGTTGACAATGTATGAATCAAGGTGAAAAGGCGAAATGCAAAGCAAAGCATATAAACAACTACATGAGCTTCTCAAATAGGCCAAATCTAGTGTCAAAGGCTAAAAATGAGACAAAGATCACACACATGAATCATAGCATAGTCACAAGCATTGCCACAAGTAATATATGAAAATACAAGCATGTGACAAAGCAAAATTTTCAGATTTAAGCAGCTTTATCAAAAGAAGGCTCGCTTCACATGTAGAAGCCTATCCATGTCACACTTGAGCCACAAACATGCATACCATTTAAAGATCATACAAGGATATCAAATTCTCAAGCAAAAGATCATGGCAAACACCCATAAAGCAAAGCATGTCATGTCAAAGCTCATGAGCCATGTGTCCACTTCGGGGAGACTTCTCCACTGGTGAACATCATGCAACATGTTTTGCACCCATATGTGAAAGATAAGACATTTTAAGCATAGACATGATGGATGAAGCATTTTTCAAGCATTATGCACTTCTTTTCAAGATTGATTCATTTCATGGTACATGAAGTGCCTTTGCGGCAAAAAGAAGCTTATGCTCCCCCATGAATGCAACATAGGCTAAACATTCACAATGATATCCGGCCTTTGGCCCAAATGCAAGAACAAGGCATCCAAGCACAATCTAAGCATGAAAAGCATATTTAGACCAAACTGTGACATGGATACACAACTACACACGAGTGGATCAAAATTTCATCAAAAGTTAGTCAAGTTAAGCATGTATTTCAAAAGGGGCTATCTCACCACACATATATCTCAAATATTCCAAGAGCATAGCCTCACATCACCATTTCTCCACACATATGACCAAAATCTCACAATTAGCCAAAGAGACTCACATATGGCATATGAAAGAAGCTCATCATCCTAAAATGCAATATAACACAAATGCAACATGATATATGACAAGATGGCTATCCTACCATGGTTTATACATCAAGTAAAGCATGTATATACATCAAAGTAAACATGGTATGATACATATGGTACAAAATGAAATCCCCCAAGAAACAACTAGAAAGGGCAACAAACCCCAAGTTCCCCCGCAAGCGCACAAATGTAGCTTGGTCGAGAGGCTTTGTAAAGATGTCGGCTAGCCGATCTTGGGTAGGGACATGGCTCAAAACAATGGTTCCTTTCTCCACATTGTCCCTCGGAAATGATACCTCACTTCTATATGTTTGGTTCCGGAGTGAAGCACTTTGGATTTTTGGCTACGCTTATGGCACTGGTGCTATCACAAAGAAGTGGGATCCGGGTGCACTCCTCACCAAAGTCTCTCAAAGTGTATGAAATCCACAACAACCGGGAGCAACAACTCGCGGCGAGAACATACTCCGCCTCCGTGGTAGACCGAGCTACACTAGACCGCTTGCGGGAAGACCATGAGACCAACGAAGAACCAAGAAACCGACAAGTACCGAAGTAGACTTCCTCTCGACTCGACAACCAACAAAATCCGCATCGGAAAAACCATGAAGTGAAAGAGTCGAGGAGGAAGAATACCAAAGGCCAAGACCGAGGGCGGACGTAGGTACCGAAAATCCTCTTGACGGCTCCGTCGATGTGATGTCCTCGGCGAAGCCCGAAAACGAGCGCACGGACACACGCCGAACCGTATGTCCGGCCTCGTCGCCGTCAAGTAGAGGAGGGAGCCGATCATGCTCCCCGTACTCCCGCCGGTCCACCGGTTCCCCATCCTCATCCGCATCCAAAGTTGCCGTACTCCCCATGGGAGTCGACATCGGCTTCACATCTTGCATCCGGAACTTCCTCGGCATGTCTTTCGTGTACTTGGTTTGGTGCACAAATGTACCATCCTTCACTTGCTTGATCTGCACCCGAGAAAATACCGCAACTCGCCCATCATGCTCATCTCGAACTCCCCGCTCATCTCATCCGCAAACTTGGCAACAAGGTTATGTGACGAGCCACCAAAGACAATATCATCCACGTATATCCGCACAATCGGCAAGTCGTTCCTATGCTTGAGGAGAAACAAGGTTCTATCCACGGTACCCATCACAAACCCTCTCGCTCAAAAGAAAACCTCTCAATCTCCCATACCAAGCACGGGCGCCCTGTTTCAACCCATACGAGCCCTTTTCAACCCGTATACCCCGTGTGGGTACAACTCGCTCTCAAACCCGTGTGGTCGCTTCACATACACCTCCTCCTCTATGACCCCATTCGAAAAGCACTCTTCACGTCCATCCGAAACAACTTGAACCCTTTAGCCACGGCAAAGGCTAGAAGGATCCGAATTGCCTCAAGACGGGCCACGGGAGCAAAGGTCTCCTCATAGTCGATCCCCTCCTTCGACTAAACCCCCGAGCAACAAGTCCGGACTTGTTCCTCACAACCATCCCATTCTCTCCCTCTTTGTTCTTCCAAACCCACTTGGTTCCTATGGGATGGCAATTTGGAGGTGGTTCAACTAACTCCCACACACCGGTTCCTCTCAAAATTTTCCAACTCCTCATGCATAGAATTGACCCGGTTTGCATCGGATAAAGCATGTCCAATGTCCTTGGGCTCAAAAGTAGCAACAAAAGCGAGATGAGCAAAATGAGAGGAATTCCCGGACCTCGACCGTGTAGTGCGTTCATTGATGTCTCCAATGATCTTCGACGGGGGATGCACTTCTTGAATCCGCCGGGAGCCTCACGCCTCGAGACTACCTCCCCCTCAACTTCGGCTTCTCTCGCCTGGTCCTCTTGTTGCACCGTCGTTGTCCATGAAGTAGACGGTCCATGCTCCAAAGTGGTCGTAGGGGAAGTAGTGGGTACATGCTCGGCTTCGGCGCATGGTTCTCCCCATCATCATCTCCATCTTCATCTTTCTCCTCCTCAAAGAGGTCCTCGGCCATCTCTTCATCACCTCGCACATTCAAAACCAAGAGAGGTACATGGCATTGTCTCGTCGAAGGTCACCTCGCAAGTCTCCATGATTTTTTTAGTCTCAAGGTTAAGCACCCTATAGGCTCTAGAGTGGTTAGCATATCCAAAGAAAATACCATCACTAGACCTAGCCTCAAACTTGTCGAGTTTTCCCTTCTTCAAAATAAAGCACTTGCGGCCAAAAACTCGGAAGTGACTCACCTTGGGTGCCCGACCATGCATAAGCTCATAACAAGTCTTCTTCTTGAAAGCTCTCAATAAAATCCGGTTGGAAACATGGCAAGTCGTATTGACCGCCTCGGCCCAAAACCTCCTAGGAGTCCCGTGCTCATCGAGCATCGTCCTAGCCATCTCACAAAGAGTCCGATTTTTCCTTTCCACGACTCCATTTTGAGGGGGCACATAAGGGGTCGAATACCGATGTTCAAGACCTAGATCACGACAAAAGGCATCAAAACGATAGTTCTTGAACTCGCAGCCATTATCACCTGCGGATAGCTCGAATAGCATTCCCATGCCTCTCGTTTTTCAACCTCACGATCGGATCTCGAACAAAACCAAATGTCTCACTCTTATCCTCCAAGAAGAACACCCGAGGCATAGCGAGAGTAATCGTCCACCACAACAAGGACATACCACTTCCCACCCACCGAGCGAACTCGAGCTGGCCCAACAAGGTCCATATGCAACAGCTCTGTCGGACACTCGGTCATGACATCGGTCAGGGGTGGATGGGGAGTGGCTACCATCTTACCATGCCTACAAGGAGCACAAACCAAATCCTTCTCAAGCTTCAACCTCGGCAATCCTCGGACAAGGTCAAGACCACTCAAGCGGGAAACCAAATCAAAGCTCAAGTGTCCCAACCGCCTATGCCATTTCCACAAATCAGAAGAAGGACCGGCCATCAAACAACGAGCAGGACCCAAAGAACGAGAGAAATCAGCCCTGAAAATCTGACCCTCGGGGATGATCATACAGACAAGATCACCTCGAGAATCAAGCAAACGAGACTCGCCAGACTTGAAACGCACCTCAAAACCCTCATCAAGCAAACCGAGAAACCGAAAGCAAATTAAAACCCAAAGACTTCACAAGAGCCACTCTCTTCAACGTTACCTTGTCACTCACATGCACAACACCCTCTCGAAAGCACCCTACCTCGTCCATTGTCCCCAAATGTGATGTCTTGCTTTTCCTTCACCGGGGTGAGGCCGGAGAACCACTTCTTATCTCCGGTCATGTGTCGAGAACACCCGGAGTCGATCAACCAAATGTTCTCCAAGCCTCCCCGCCCGCAAATCGAAACAAGAACGAGAATGAGCTAGCGACTCGACACCGGGGTTAGCACAAAGAAAGTTAAACCGAGTGTCGAGCCATCTCGCTCAAAAGAGGGGTTAGCAAACATCACTCCCTTGCCACCAAACTTCCCATGTCCCATGGGAGGAGTACGAGCACCACGAGGGGGAAAACGTGGTCCGTAGTTCCTCCGGAACCCAAAGCTGCGACCATCTCCCCTAAACCCATACCGAGGACGAGTAGGAGGACGTCCAAAGAAAAACCACCACGAGCCCGGCCAAACCTCTCACCGGCCCCGCACACCATCATCTCTCCCGACAAACCTCTCACCGCCACCACCTCTCCGTGGGAACCCGCCAACACTCCTCACACTTCCCACACCCCGTGGAAGTGGCACTCTAGGCTCGGGAATACCGCGAGGGCCGGCGATACTGTCTCCGGTTTGCTTGCTCCCTAGCAAGCCTCTCATCCCTCTTCCTCTTGTAGCAAAACTCGCAAGATGCCTCTCCTTGCCACAATACTCACACCCGAAGGGGATGGGTTTTGGTTTTGGCTCGGCTTCTCTCTAGGCTTCTCACCCTTCTCACCCACAAACTTCACCGGTTTCGGAAATCATTTGTCTTAGGTGGGAATTTGGGTGGATCTTGGGTTGTGTCAAGCTTGTTGCAAAGGTGGTTGGGTTTTGGTGTGAAAGAGTTCTTGGGTGCTTTTGGGAGTGGGACTTGGATCTCTCCGATCACCTCAAACTCGGGGTTAGACTCAACACACTTTTCGTACACACTCTCCCCACTCGTTCTCTCTCCCACTTTCTCACCCAACTTCTCAAACCCCAAACCACGACCATCGGCTCTCTTGAACTCCTCAATCATGATTTTCAATTGAGGTTCCCCGCCCGTACAACCAACCCAACACCTTTCTCAAATAGTCATTCTCCTCATAGATGACATCCAAACGGGAAGTAAGTTCAAGGTTACGCAAAGTGACTTCATCACGGCTAGAACATGCATTTGCAACAGGAGATTTCAAAGATGCTTCCAAAGAACTAATGGTAGAACGAGCATCGACAAGCTTAGCATGCATAGTAGGACATGATTTGCAAGCACCAAGCAAAGTAGGTCTAGCCTTAAGCTCATCATGTTCGAGTCCTAAGAGCATCTAGTTGAGCCAAAATAGAAGCATTCTTCTCGTTAAGCATTTTGATCTCATTCAACCAAGCATCACATTCAACACATTCAACATCATCGGGAGTAGTAGGAGCAAGTTTCAAAGAGTCATTCTCAAGTTTCAATTCAAGCAATTTTGACTCTAACTCTCCTACTTTCTCGCTAGCATTCTCAAGCCGAGCCCTAAGATCTTTCCTCATCTTTTTGGCATCTCTCGGCACACTATCACGGTTATCAAGCAAACCATTCAACCTAGCAATCTCGGCAAGCAAAGAGTCGGGGTCACGGTTTACCTCATCCTCCGAGTCGGAGTCGCCGTCTTCCTTCACACTCTTCTTGCTTCGCTTGAGCTATGAGCCATGCCACAAAAGCCCTCGAGCGCCACACGGCTCGGCCCGCCGAGGTTCCGCTTGCACTCTTCTTGCCATTGCGCCTCCCGGCGTCTTCATCTTCGCCGCTTGAGCTTGATTGCTCCTCGCTTGAGCTTGAGTCGACGTCGCTCGCACCGGCCACCATCGCTCTTGCCTTGTTCTTCTTGTAGGCGCTCTTGCTCGGTCGCCGCTTGTCCTTGTCCTTGCTCTTGGACTTGTTGAAGTGCTTGCCCTTGGAGGAGTACTTGTCTTCACGCCTCGGGTGCGCCTTGTACTCGTTCACCTTGTACTTGTTCTCCTCCGCTTCCGGCACTCGGCGATGAAGTGGCCGCGCTTGCCACACTTGTAGCATGTCCCCGAGCTCCGCCTTGCATTCCTCCGACTCTCGTGTAGTCGTTCAAACCTTCTTGAGAGCAAGGCCGGCTCCTCCTCGCCCGGCACATCAAACTCCTCATCCGGAATGGACATAAGAGAGGACAAAGAAAACTCGTCGACGGAAGGGTTAGATTTGCCCTTTGATCCTCCCACAAGAGCAAGACTATGGTCCGTCGAGCCCTCATGCTTGGATAGCAACTTCCCGTCAACCTCGGCCGACTTGAGCTTAGAAAAGAGGTCATCCAACTCAATAGTCAAATAGTTCCCGGACTCCTTGATGGCCTCAACCTTAGCACCCCAAACATTTGGATCCAAGACATGCAAGAGCTTCAAAGCTCGATCATGCTCGGAATACGGAAAATCCTCAACATTTGCCTTCATGTTGTTCACGATGGCGGTGAACCTCTCGAAACATCGCATCAATGTCCTCACCGGGAAGTGGAGTGAAATTCTCATATTGCATCCGGTAAGAGACAAAGAGGCGAGCCTTCACATGGTTATCACCACCGTGAGCAACCAACAACTTATCCCAAATTTGCCAAGCAAGATTCAAATGGCGAACACGCTCAAACTCTGGATCACACAAGCTCCGGCACAAGTGATCAACGGCTTTTGCATTAGCCTCATACTTGGCCTTGGCATCGGCATCGGTCACCATAAGAGTATGGATGTTGACCGGAATAGCATATGTCTTGTCAAGCACAATAAAATCCAACAACTTCCCTCGAAGAAAGATCATCATACGAGCCGCCCACTTGTGGTAACCCTTGCCATCGAAGTGCGGCGGACCGCCCCCGCTCAACGTACGCCATCTTAGGATTCGAGACTTGTCAAAGTCGCAAAGAATCCGGCACCAAGCTACGATACCAATTGAAGGATCGAAACGGCGAACCGAGAGGGGGGGGGAGTGAATGGGAGCCGATAAAAATTCTTTCTCAAAAGAATTCGGCCTATATCCCAATCGCAACTCCGTGTCACACACAAACAAGCGGAAGCACACACAAACCTCTCTCGATACCTTAGGAACAAGGCTTGAAAGGCTAGGAAGCAAAGCGGAAGCAAGCACGAAAGAACTTGAGCAACAACTAAGAAGGCCGAGACCTACGGGTCAACCGGCACAAGTGACCGGTCACCCCGAGCCTTACGAGCCGCACCGGTCACCCGGCACAAGTGACCGGGTCAACCTACCCCCTTCGGGTCACCCGACACGGTGACCGGATCACCCGGGACAGCCCAGAAAACTGCCCGCGAAATCGCCCCAAACTTTGGATCAAAGGATCTCCCAAACCACTTGGAGTCTTGAGACGAAATTTTGGGGAGATGATGAACACCCCAAGGAGAGGTTATGCCCCAAAAATTATGGTCTCAAACTCCCTACAACTCCCGGAATCGCAAATCCTTGCCAAGAACACAAAGACCTAGGGTTCATCCAAAAGTCAACGAATCGAAGGCCAAATCCGGCGTTTGAGGGGTCAAGATCATCACCAAAGGTGCGCAAGGCATCCATCCATGTTTCCCTCAAAGAAATCCGGGGAGAAACCAACTCAAATTCGCGGAATCACACCGGGAACAAAGGCACGAAAACAAGCACAAAAAGCCACGAAAAACAACCCCGAATCTTCTATACAAACCAGGAAAGATTCACAAGGTCTAGCATGCCGCCCTAGCATCCATCCCTCTCAACAAATCTCTCATGAAGCTCTCATGCTAGCCTAGAGAAAATAGAAGGAAAAATAGCTACGAAAATGAGAAAGAGGAGGGGGGAAATGAAACCCTAAGTCCCGGAGAGAGGGAGCCATCAACACACACTCCGGGCTTATATATCGGTCCCGCCGGAGTGGTAAATGACTCGACTACCCCTAACTACACTACGGCGATACAACCCACGTAGGGGCATTTTGGTAATGTATGTGGGTCTTGCCATCGGACGGCCACGCCTTTGCCGCACCCCGCGTCCTCCCGACGCAAGCCATGCGATCCCGCCGCGTGTCCTCCGCTTCGAAGCTTCCCGACACGCCGGATCCCGTCTCCGTCGTGTTGGGCCCTCGGACTTGGTTTTGAGGCCCAAACCAAGAAACCGTCCGTCGATGGTTTTGTGGGCAAACCACCAAACCCCGCGTGCCCGGTCCGGCCTCCCGCCAAACCACTTGACTTGACCTCCACCGTGCACCGCTCATCCGTCCATGACTTCGTCTTGCTTGTGTCGCCACCATGTGACCCGCACCCGGTCCCCGTCGTCCACCGGGTCCCTCGAACCGAGCCTACTTGTCTCTCCATCTCCCGGAGGCCCCTCAAGGCCGAAGACCTTTCGCGCCCGTTCTTCACCTCGCAACAACATGAACTAGGCCGCGGCCTACACCCTCGCGCACTAAGCCAAGAGTCGGTCCAACACCCGTTGTCAATCACTCATCACTAAGGAGCGGTCATCCACCGACCACCGGGACGCTCCCCGGTCCACAATCTCCCCCTTGATGAGTGCATTGACAACACACAACGCGAAATGAAATTCGAGTAAAAGAGAAAGAAAGAAGAAAGAGAAACAAAGAAGCTCAACTCATGACCAAAACCGAAGAAAGGCGAAGAAAGGTCACAAGCCAAGCAAAGCACAAAAATCCACACCGAAAACGGCAAGAAAGCTCCCCCGAACAAATGCCTCCCCCCCGAACATGTGGATGCAAACTCATGCAAACACCCAAATTTCAGCTCACCTCTTCGAATTTTCATTAAGCTCACCTTTTCTCCCCCTTGTTGACAATGTATGAATCAAGGTGAAAAGGCAGAAATGCAAAGCAAAGCATATAAACAACTACATGAGCTTCTCAAATAGGCCAAATCTAGTGTCAAAGGCTAAAAATGAGACAAAGATCACACACATGAATCATAGCATAGTCACAGCATTGCCACAAGTAATATATGAAAATACAAGCATGTGACAAAGCAAAATTTTCAGATTTAAGCAGTTTTATCAAAAGAAGGCTCGCTTCACATGTAGAAGCCTATCCATGTCACACTTGAGCCACAAACATGCATACCATTTAAAGATCATACAAGGATATCAAATTCTCGGCAAAAGATCATGGCAAACACCCATAAAGCAAAGCATGTCATGTCAAAGCTCATGAGCCATGTGTCCACTTCGGGGAGACTTCTCCACTGGTGAACATCATGCAACATGTTTTGCACCCATATGTGAAAGATAAGACATTTTAAGCATAGACATGATGGATGAAGCATTTTTCAAGCATTATGCACTTCTTTTCAAGATTGATTCATTTCATGGTACATGAAGTGCCTTTGCGGCAAAAAGAAGCTTATGCTCCCCCATGAATGCAACATAGGCTAAACATTCACAATGATATCCGGCCTTTGGCCCAAATGCAAGAACAAGGCATCCAAGCACAATCTAAGCATGAAAAGCATATTTAGACCAAACTGTGACATGGATACACAACTACACACGAGTGGATCAAAATTTCATCAAAAGTTAGTCAAGTTAAGCATGTATTTCAAAAGGGGCTATCTCACCACACATATATCTCAAATATTCCAAGAGCATAGCCTCACATCACCATTTCTCCACACATATGACCAAAATCTCACAATTAGCCAAAGAGACTCACATATGGCATATGAAAGAAGCTCATCATCCTAAAATGCAATATAACACAAATGCAACATGATATATGACAAGATGGCTATCCTACCATGGTTTATACATCAAGTAAAGCATGTATATACATCAAAGTAAACATGGTATGATACATATGGTACAAAATGAAATCCCCCAAGAAACAACTAGAAAGGGCAACAAACCCCAAGTTCCCCCCGCAAGCGCACAAATGTAGCTTGGTCGAGAGGCTTTGTAAAGATGTCGGCTAGGCGATCTTGGGTAGGGACATGGCTCAAAACAATGGTTCCTTTCTCCACATTGTCCCTCGGAAATGATACCTCACTTCTATATGTTTGGTTCCGGAGTGAAGCACTGGATTTTTGGCTACGCTTATGGCACCGGTGCTATCACAAAGAAGTGGGATCCGGGTGCACTCCTCACCAAAGTCTCTCAAAGTGTATGAAATCCACAACAACTGGGAGCAACAACTCGCGGCAGCAACATACTCCGCCTCTGTGGTAGACTGAGCTACACTAGACTGCTTGCGGGAAGACCATGAGACCAACGAAGAACCAAGAAACTGACAAGTACCAGAAGTAGACTTCCTCTCGACTCGACAACCGGCAAAATCCGCATCGGAAAAACCATGAAGAGAAAGAGTCGAGGAGGAAGAATACCAAAGGCCAAGACCGAGGGCGGACCGTAGGTACACGAAAATCCTCTTGACGGCCCGTCGATGTGATGTCCTCGGCGAAGCACGAAAACGAGCGCACGGACACACGGCCGAACCGTATGTCCGGCCTCGTCGCCGTCAAGTAGAGGAGGGAGCCGATCATGCTCCCGTACTCCCGCCGGTCCACCGGTTCCCCATCCTCATCCGCATCCAAAGTTGCCGTACTCCCCATGGGAGTCGACATCGGCTTCACATCTTGCATCCGGAACTTCCTCGGCATGTCTTTCGTGTACTTGGTTTGGTGCACAAATGTACCATCCTTCACTTGCTTGATCCGCGGCCCGAGAAAATACCGCAACTCGCCCATCATGCTCATCTCGAACTCCCTGCTCATCTCATCCGCAAACTTGGCAACAAGGTTATGTGACGAGCCACCAAAGACAATATCATCCACGTATATCCGCACAATCGGCAAGTCGTTCCTATGCTTGAGGAGAAACAAGGTTCTATCCACGGTACCCATCACAAACCCTCTCGCTCAAAAGAAAACCTCTCAATCTCCCATACCAAGCACGGGGCGCTGTTTCAACCCATACGAGCCCTTTTCAACCCTGTATACCCCGTGTGGGTACAACTCGCTCTCAAACCCGGGGGCGCTTCACATACACCTCCTCCTCTATGACCCCATTCGGAAAAGCACTCTTCACGTCCATCCGAAACAACTTGAACCCTTTAGCCACGGCAAAGGCTAGAAGGATCCGAATTGCCTCAAGACGGGCCACGGGAGCAAAGGTCTCCTCATAGTCGATCCCCTCCTTCGACTAAACCCCCGAGCAACAAGTCCGGACTTGTTCCTCACAACCATCCCATTCTCTCCCTCTTTGTTCTTCCAAACCCACTTGGTTCCTATGGGATGGCAATTTGGAGGTGGTTCAACTAACTCCCACACCCCGGTTCCTCTCAAAATTTTCCAACTCCTCATGCATAGAATTGACCCGGTTTGCATCGGATAAAGCATGTCCAATGTCCTTGGGCTCAAAAGTAGCAACAAAAGCGAGCATGAGCAAAATGAGAGGAATTCCCGGACCTCGACCGTGTAGTGCGTTCATTGATGTCTCCAATGATCTTCGACGGGGGATGCACTTCTTGAATCCGCCGGGGAGCCTCACGCCTCGAGACTACCTCCCCCTCAACTTCGGCTTCTCTCGCCGGTCCTCTTGTTGCACCGTCGTTGTCCATGAAGTAGACGGTCCATGCTCCAAAGTGGTCGTAGGGGAAGTAGTGGGTACATGCTCGGCTTCGGGCGCATGGTTCTCCCCATCATCATCTCCATCTTCATCTTTCTCCTCCTCAAAGAGGTCCTCGGCCATCTCTTCATCACCCGCACATTCAAAACCAAGAGAGGTACATGGCATTGTCTCATCGAAGGTCACCTCGCAAGTCTCCATGATTTTTTTAGTCTCAAGGTTAAGCACCCTATAGGCTCTAGAGTGGTTAGCATATCCAAAGAAAATACCATCACTAGACCTAGCCTCAAACTTGTCGAGTTTTCCCTTCTTCAAAATAAAGCACTTGCAGCCAAAAACTCGGAAGTGACTCACCTTGGGTGCCCGACCATGCATAAGCTCATAACAAGTCTTCTTCTTGAAAGCTCTCAATAAAATCCGGTTGGAAACATGGCAAGCCTGTATTGACCGCCTCGGCCCAAAACCTCCTAGGAGTCCTGTGCTCATCGAGCATCGTCCTAGCCATCTCACAAAGAGTCCGATTTTTCCTTTCCACGACTCCATTTTGAGGGGGCACATAAGGGGTCGAATACCGATGTTCAAGACCTAGATCACGACAAAAGGCATCAAAACGATAGTTCTTGAACTCGCAGCCATTATCACTTTGCGGATAGCTCGAATAGCATTCCCATGCCTCTCGTTTTTCAACCTCACGATCGGATCTCGAACAAAACCAAATGTCTCACTCTTATCCTCCAAGAAGAACACCCGGGCATAGCGAGAGTAATCGTCCACCACAACAAGGACATACCACTTCCCACCCACCGAGCGAACTCGAGCCGGCCCAACAAGGTCCATATGCAACGGCTCCGTCGGACGCTCGGTCATGACATCGGTCGGGGGTGGATGGGGAGTGGCTACCATCTTACCATGCCTACAAGGAGCACAAACCAAATCCTTCTCAAGCTTCAACCTCGGCAATCCTCGGACAAGGTCAAGACCACTCAAGCGGGAAACCAAATCAAAGCTCAAGTGTCCCAACCGCCTATGCCATTTCCACAAATCGAAGAAGGACCGGCCATCAAACGGCGAGCGAGGACCCAAAGAACGAGAGAAATCGGCCACGAAAATCGACCCTCGGGGATGATCATACGGACAAGATCACCTCGAGAATCAAGCAAACGAGACTCGCCGGACTTGAAACGCACCTCAAAACCCTCATCAAGCAAACTGAGAAACCGAAAGCAAATTAAAACCCAAAGACTTCACAAGAGCCACTCTCTTCAACGTTACCTTGTCACTCACATGCACAACACCCTCTCGAAAGCACCCTACCTCGTCCATTGTCCCCAAATGTGATGTCTTGCTTTTCCTTCACCGGGGTGAGGCCGGAGAACCACTTCTTATCTCCGGTCATGTGTCGAGAACACCGGAGTCGATCAACCAAATGTTCTCCAAGCCTCCTGCTGCCCGCATCGAAACAAGAACGAGAATGAGCTAGCGACTCGACACTCGGGGTTAGCACAAAGAAAGTTAAACCGGTGTCGAGCCATCCGCTCAAAAGAGGGGTTAGCAAACATCACTCCCTTGCCACCAAACTTCCCATGTCCCATGGGAGGAGTACGAGCACCACGAGGGGGAAAACGTGGTCCGTAGTTCCTCTGGAACCCAAAGCTGCGACCATCTCCCCTAAACCCATACTGAGGACGAGTAGGAGGACGTCCGGCCAAAACCACCACGAGCCCGGCCAAACCTCTCACCGACCCGCACACCATCATCTCTCCCGACAAACCTCTCACCGCCACCACCTCTCGTGGGAACCCGCCAACACTCCTCACACTTCCCACACCCCGTGGAAGTGGCACTCTAGGCTCGGGAATACCGCGAGGGCCGGCGATACCTGTCCCGGTTTGCTTGCTCCCTAGCAAGCCTCTCATCCCTCTTCCTCTTGTAGCAAAACTCGCAAGATGCCTCTCCTTGCCACAATACTCACACCTGAAGGGGATGGGTTTTGGTTTTGGCTCGGCTTCTCTCTAGGCTTCTCACCCTTCTCACCCACAAACTTCACTTGGTTTCGGAAATCATTTGTCTTAGGTGGGAATTTGGGTGGATCTTGGGTTGTGTCAAGCTTGTTGCAAAGGTGGTTGGGTTTTGGTGTGAAAGAGTTCTTGGGTGCTTTTGGGAGTGGGACTTGGATCTCTCCGATCACCTCAAACTCGGGGTTAGACTCAACACACTTTTCGTACACACTCTCCCCACTTGTTCTCTCCCACTTTCTCACCCAACTTCTCAAACCCCAAACCACGACCATCGGCTCTCTTGAACTCCTCAATCATGATTTTCAATTGAGGTTCCCGCCCGCGACAACCAACCCAACACCTTTCTCAAATAGTCATTCTCCTCATAGATGACATCCAAACGGGAAGTAAGTTCAAGGTTACGCAAAGTGACTTCATCACGGCTAGAACATGCATTTGCAACGGGAGATTTCAAAGATGCTTCCAAAGAACTAATGGTAGAACGAGCATCGACAAGCTTAGCATGCATAGTAGGACATGATTTGCAAGCACCAAGCAAAGTAGGTCTAGCCTTAAGCTCATCATGTTCGAGTCCTAAGAGCATCTAGTTGAGCCAAAATAGAAGCATTCTTCTCGTTAAGCATTTTGATCTCATTCAACCAAGCATCACATTCAACACATTCAACATCATCAGGAGTAGTAGGAGCAAGTTTCAAAGAGTCATTCTCAAGTTTCAATTCAAGCAATTTTGACTCTAACTCTCCTACTTTCTCGCTAGCATTCTCAAGCCGAGCCCTAAGATCTTTCCTCATCTTTTTGGCATCTCTCAGCACACTATCACGGTTATCAAGCAAACCATTCAACCTAGCAATCTCAGCAAGCAAAGAGTCGGGGTCACGGTTTACCTCATCCTCCGAGTCGGAGTCGCTGTCTTCCTTCACACTCTTCTTGCTGCTTGAGCTATGAGCCATGCCACAAAAGCCCTCGAGCGCCACACAGCTCAGCCCGCTGAGGTTCCGGCTTGCACTCTTCTTGCCACTGCGCCTCCCGGCGTCTTCATCTTCGCTGCTTGAGCTTGACTGCTCCTCGCTTGAGCTTGAGTCGACGTCGCTCGCACCGGCCACCATCGCTCTTGCCTTGTTCTTCTTGTAGGCGCTCTTGCTCGGTCGCCGCTTGTCCTTGTCCTTGCTCTTGGACTTGTTGAAGTGCTTGCCCTTGGAGGAGTACTTGTCTTCACGCCTCGGGTGCGCCTTGTACTCGTTCACCTTGTACTTGTTCTCCTCCGCTTCCGGCACTCGGCGATGAAGTGGCCGCGCTTGCCACACTTGTAGCATGTCCCTGAGCTCCGCCTTGCATTCCTCCGACTCTCGTGTAGTCGTTCAAACCTTCTTGAGAGCAAGGCCAGCTCCTCCTCGCCCAAAGACATCAAACTCCTCATCTGGAATGGACATAAGAGAGGACAAAGAAAACTGTCGACGGGAAGGGTTAGATTTGCCCTTTGATCCTCCCACAAGAGCAAGACTATGGTCCGTCGAGCCCTCATGCTTGGATAGCAACTTCCTGTCAACCTCAGCCGACTTGAGCTTAGAAAAGAGGTCATCCAACTCAATAGTCAAATAGTTCCCGAGACTCCTTGATGGCCTCAACCTTAGCACCCCAAACATTTGGATCCAAGACATGCAAGAGCTTCAAAGCCCGATCATGCTCGGAATACGGAAAATCCTCAACATTTGCCTTCATGTTGTTCACGATGGCGGTGAACCTCGAAACATCGCATCAATGTCCTCACCGGGAAGTGGAGTGAAATTCTCATATTGCATCCGGTAAGAGACAAAGAGGCGAGCCTTCACATGGTTATCACCACCGTGAGCAACCAACAACTTATCCCAAATTTGCCAAGCAAGATTCAAATGGCGAACACGCTCAAACTCTGGATCACACAAGCTCCGGCACAAGTGATCAACGGCTTTTGCATTAGCCTCATACTTGGCCTTGGCATCGGCATCGGTCACCATAAGAGTATGGATGTTGACCGGAATAGCATATGTCTTGTCAAGCACAATAAAATCCAACAACTTCCCTCGAAGAAAGATCATCATACGAGCCGCCCACTTGTGGTAACCCTTGCCATCGAAGTGCGGCGGACCGCCCCGCTCAACGTACGCCATCTTAGGATTCGAGACTTGTCAAAGTCGCAAAGAATCCGGCACCAAGCTCTGATACCAATTGAAGGATCGAAACGGCGAACCGAGAGGGGGGGAGGGTGAATGGGAGCCGATAAAAATTCTTTCTCAAAAGAATTCGGCCTATATCCCAATCGCAACTCCGTGTCACACACAAACAAGCGGAAGCACACACAAACCTCTCTCGATACCTTAGGAACAAGGCTTGAAAGGCTAGGAAGCAAAGCGGAAGCAAGCACGAAAGAACTTGAGCAACAACTAAGAAGGCCGAGACCTACGGGTCAACCGGCACAAGTGACCGGGTCACCCCGAGCCTTACGAGCCGCACGGGTCACCCGGCACAAGTGACCGGGTCAACCTACCCCCTTCGGGTCACCCGGCACGGTGACCGGATCACCCGGACGGCCCCGAAAAAAGCGCCCGCGAAATCACCCCAAACTTTGGATCAAAGGATCTCCCAAACCACTTGGAGTCTTGAGACGAAATTTTGGGGAGATGATGAACACCCCAAGGAGAGGTTATGCCCCAAAAATTATGGTCTCAAACTCCCTACAACTCCCGGAATCGCAAATCCTTGCCAAGAACACAAAGACCTAGGGTTCATCCAAAAGTCAACGAATCGAAGGCCAAATCCGGCGTTTGAGGGGTCAAGATCATCACCAAAGGTGCGCAAGGCATCCATCCATGTTTCCCTCAAAGAAATCCGGGGAGAAACCAACTCAAATTCGCGGAATCACACCGGGAACAAAGGCACGAAAACAAGCACAAAAAGCCACGAAAAACAACCCCGAATCTTCTATACAAACCAGGAAAGATTCACAAGGTCTAGCATGCCGCCCTAGCATCCATCCCTCTCAACAAATCTCTCATGAAGCTCTCATGCTAGCCTAGAGAAAATAGAAGGAAAAATAGCTACGAAAATGAGAAAGAGGAGGGGGGAAATGAAACCCTAAGTCCCGAGAGAGGGAGCCATCAACACACACTCCGGGCTTATATATCGGTCCCGCCGGAGTGGTAAATGACTCGACTACCCCTAACTACACTACGGCGATACAACCCACGTAGGGGCATTTTGGTAATGTATGTGGGTCTTGCCATCGGACGGCCACGCCTTTGCCGCACCCCGCGTCCTCCCGACGCAAGCCATGCGATCCCGCCGCGTGTCCTCCGCTTCGAAGCTTCCCGACACGCCCGGATCCCGTCTCCGTCGTGTTGGGCCCTCGGACTTGGTTTTGAGGCCCAAACCAAGAAACCGTCCGTCGATGGTTTTGTGGGCAAACCACCAAACCCCGCGTGCCCGGTCCCGCCTCCCGCCAAACCACTTGACTTGACCTCCACCGTGCACCGGCTCATCTGTCCATGACTTCGTCTTGCTTGTGTCGCCACCATGTGACCCGCACCCGGTCCCGCCGTCCACCGGGTCCCTCGAACCGAGCCTACTTGTCTCTCCATCTCCCGGAGGCCCCCTCCTTTTATAGGCCAAGGAGGAGGCAGTTTACAGGCGTGCCGCACTGTTCTAGCTACGTGTGATGACATGGCGGACAGTGCAACAGAGTGGACGGTCGTCCTGGCGAATCTTGCCTCTGGCGGAGCATCATGGCATACCCTGTGTCCGTCCAGGAGCGGCTTCGAGGGTGGTGGCGTTGAAATTTCCTGTTGAGTCGTCGTCCATACGCTGACTCGAGGGTGCAGCTGACGAGAGGTCATAGGGCGCACAACAACCGGTGTAGCGGCGTCTTGCCGCCCCGTAGCCCCACAGCGTCGGGGATGGCGCTGCAGTGCCCGGGATGGTGTTGCGGCGGCGGGGATGGCCGCACAGGACTGATGGTGACGGAGGAGACACGTCTTATTGGTCCGACGTCACGGCGTCGTCCTGGGCGAGTGCGGAGCAGGCGTCCGTCCCCCCTTCGAGGGTTCCGCCGTCCTCTTTCGAGGGCGCGGCGCGTCAGCCGTACGAGAGTGGGCGGCACAGTGTCACGGATCTGACACCGGCCTTGCCGCACAGTGCTGTACATTGGCGGGGATGGCCTCACCGGGGGAGTTGGCGGAACAGCGCCGGGGCATGATTCCTAGGCGTGTCAGAGGCGTGGCGTGGATTCGTCTTTGACCCCGGCGCCTACAAATGTCAGTGCATTAAATGCCCCTGTCGGGGGAGCAGATATGGGGGCGGCGAGCCCATGAGGTCCTCGAGCGAGGCGGGACCTCACCCGAGGGGGCGACCGACCCTCGAGCGAGGCGGGACCTCACCCGAGGGGGCGTCTGGCCCTCGAGCGAGGCGAAACCTCACCCAAGGGGGCGACCAGCCCTCGAGCGAGGCGGGACCTCGAGCAAGGCGGCGTCCGGCTCTCGAGCGAGGCAGAACCTCACCCGAGGGGGCGACCGTCCCTCGAGCGAGGCAGAGGTTTACTAGTGCGGTGTCGTGCCCCTCGAGCGAAGTGAAGTTCCGCCCGAGGGTGGCTGGGCCGACTGTCTGGAGGGTCGTTGGGGCCACTAGGGCCATGGGCTCATGAGTTTATCTTAAGCGTGTTTTAGGTTCGTTTGTGCTTTGTTTTTTGCGAAAGTAAGTGGGTTTTCACCGGTTTTTAGGGGACCCTTATGGCTGTCCCCGATAGTAGCCCCCGAGCATCTGCGGGAGTATCCTTTTGGATCCCGCAGATGCTGACGCTTGCTGATGGGACTTTCTTCCCTCTTGGTTGTTGTGCTATTCCGTGGGGTCACGCTAGCGGACCCGCGGGTCTAGCCCCCGAAGCCTTGCAGGAGCGTGGGTGCTCCTGCAAGGTTTTTTTCGCAGTCTGCCGGTGTGCGAGGTGTTAGTTTCAGCCGGCATCGGCAATATCCCAGCCAGCCTCGGCGGTGCCATGCGCACGTGTTTGACCTACGTCTGCATTCGACGCATCTCCAGGATGTGTATCCGTGCGTCGAGCCCCTGAGCCTGGGCCCGTTCGAGGTGATTGGGGCGTGCTCTCCGACTTGTTTGTACGTTCCCTTGCCGTCCCCCCGCGGGACGGAGGGTGAGGTTTTCGCAACTCCCATCGAGCGGCTCGCGAATTGTGGATTCCTCGTTGAGCAGTTATCGGGTGGTTCAAGTGGACGCCCATGCCCCGTTCGATAAGGGTTGGCCCATGGTCCGGAGACTCGTCCATGAAAGCACTTACGTGGGTTTGCTAGGTAGGGCTCGGTCCCGGTCGCTGGGTCTGAGGGTGCGGAAGCTCACCCTCGACTAGCTGCTCTCGTTGGCTCTTGAACACGACATGTGGGGCGCCCTCGAGCTGGTGAGCTCGAGGATAGGCTTGAATGTGCGCGCCCTCGTCGTCCCTGACTCTGTTGATCTGGGCGCCTATTCGAACTCGTCGGGGGTCAGGCTTCGAACCCCTGATCAGTAGGGATGTTGCGAGGTGGCAGCTGGGTGCCCCCGTCTTATTCACATCTGCAGGGCTCGTGGGCTCGCGGCCAAGCCGGCCCTCGAGCTGCTGATCAGTAATCCTCTAGAATCGAGGGCACCTGTGGCACCCGCTCTCGCCGAGCGGGTCTCGAGACCACTGGTCAGTAATCGCACCCTTCGAGAGTCTGATTTTTTGAGCTCTGGGCTCGGGCCGTGCGAGGGTCACGCTTACTTGGTAAGGGACTGAGCCATTAAATGCCCACAGTCGTGGCTGCAGTTGTGTGCCGCGGGCGCGCCTTTTCAGGCGGGGCAACCGCGCGCGTAGTGGGCGACGTGGGGGATGTACGTGATGGGCCGCCGTGGCCCTTTGGTTGCCGCGCCGTAATGATCGTGCGTGCGCGTGTGCTTGGCCATTTTGGTGATGTGGGGCCCACTCGTCAGTGGTAGATGCGACTACCTGCAGTTAATGCGTGCAGCGCGTGCACGGTTTAGGGAGCGCGGCTCCCCGGATCTATAAATCCAAGGAGAGGGAGAGGGAGCCACTTACCTCAACACTTAGCATGCGCTGCCCTTCGCTTCTTGCATTCGCCTCAAAGCGCTGCGCACCCCTTCGTTTTCGCCAGTGCCCGCTTCATCTCCGCGCGCCTCCGCCAACCGTAATGTCCCGCCCGCAGCCAATCACGGTGTTGGATCCGCTACCGTGGAACCGCTCGTCGGTGACGAGGTTCGCCCTGAGCGAGCTCGTGAACGGCGTCCACCTGGCGCCGAATGTGGATGGGCAGCCCCCGGCGTGGATTGTTCCGTCGGAGACGGATCTGGAGCCCAACCCGTCGTACGCTACATCGTCAGCTTCGTGCAACACCACGAGCGTTGCTTCGCCGCGCCGGTGAGCCGCTTCATGCGTGGATTGTGCTACCACTACGGGGTGGAGCTGCACAACTTCGCGCCCAACGCGATTTCGCAGGCAGCCACCTTCGTTGGCGTCTGCGAGGGATTCCTGGGGATCCCAGTGAACTGGGATCTCTGGGTCCACCTCTACCGCGCGGAGCTGCACACGCTCGCCACGCCCGAGCCACGGGTCCGCCGCGCAGTGCGTGCCGGCGTCCTGTCGATCTTGCTGCGGGATTCACGCAGGGAGTTCTACATCCCCTGCACGATGACCTCCAACAACGCGGAATGGGAGCGGGGGTGGTTCTACCTCCGCAACGACGGCGTTGGCCTCCCCCCTACACTGGTGAGGTGCTGATGGAGAAGGCCGACTGCTGGCACCACGACGTGTCTCCTTCCTCGCACCAGGCGCGGCTGGATTCGCTCCTGACCACATTGAAGAACCTGACGGACGCCGTGTTGGGGGCGGCTTCGGTCCTCGCGAACTTGCACCACTGGCGGATCGTCCTCCTCATGGAGAGGGAGCTCCACATTCACGAGATGAGCAAAGCGGCCAACCCTATGGTGTTGGCGCGTTCGCGGTTGCTGCACGACCGCTTCCCCCCGGAATACGCGACCACGAGGGCGAGGCATGCCATTAGCCTCAAGGACGTCAGGCACGACAACGACGACCTCTGGTCGTTAATTATGCTCCCCGATGCCCCAGCAGTGAGTGGGTCTTCCTCCCCTTCTCATTCTCTCGCAACGTACCGGCGTGGTTTTGACAATCATTTTTAGCAGAGGGTGACTGTGGATGCCGCACGATCCGACCTGCCCACACCCCGAGCCCGAGCGGCCTTGCACGCGGCACAGCGACGGGTGCAGGAGCAGGCGGCGCACAAAAAGGAGAAGAGGATCCGGCGGCGGGAGCGCCGGGAACAGCGGGACGAAGAGTACCGGCTGCGCGAGCAGCAGGTACTCTCTCCCCCGGCGACTTCGGAGAACTCGTCGTCGGCAGAGGAGGAAGAAGAGGAGAGCGATGGGGGGCAGGCCCCCCTAAGAGGTGGAATCCCTCGCCCCCCTCACCAAGAGCCGCAGAGGCGGCAGAGGAGCAGGCACCCGTGGCGGGCGCGGAAGCGCCGCCGCCGGGGCGGTCCGTGGAAGAGGCGGTGCGCGGCGCGGAGGCGCCGGTGCGCGCCGTGGAAGCGTCTGGGAGCGCTGCAGTGGCGATGACGGGCGCCACGGCGGTGCCTGCCGAACCCTCGAGGAAGAGGAAGCGGGGCTTCTCCACCTTGAGGTAAGAGGTCGCTCCCAGACGTTCCGGTTTCGAGGGGCTGGAGCTCAGTGTTTCATGTCCTTTGTTCATAGGGTGGCGCCGACCGTCCCCGCCCTTGCGCCCGCTATGGCGCTAAGGTCGGACGTGTTTGTGCCCACGAGGCGGCGCTCGTCGAGGGCACCGCGGCGCGAGAGAGCACAACGGCGACGAGCGAGCCACCGCACGACGCGGACGTGGCCACGAGGTCGCGACAAGAGGTGGCAACCGTGGTGGCGGCCGCAGTAGCGGCAACCGCCGCGTCGGTGTTTCCTCTGGCACCTGTCCCTACCGCGGTTGATCGGGCGGCTGTGGTGGAGATCCCCGACGACGCCGCCCTGCCACCCAGGTGGATCCAGTGGGAGAACTGGCCCACGCCAACCCCCGAGTCCGCGGCGGGGGTACTGGTGATGCGAGAAGACGGCTGCGTGATGCCGCGGCAGCCGACGCACGGCGCCGAGGCTACCAACTCCGGCGAGCACTCAAGGACATCTCGGAACCATGACACCCTCACGACAAGAAAGGCGGGGAAAAAGGCCGATGAGGGCAACGACGACTTCCAGGAACCCAATAAGACGGTGAACGTCCTCTTCGGCAGGACTACCCAACCGACGGGCTCAAAAGGCGACCCGACGAGAAGTCCTAAGCATTGAACCAGCGGTCCCGACCCTCTCCGGTGGTCGGAGGTACCCATTACCTTCTCCTGCGCGGATCAATGGACAAGCTTCTTTGAACCAGGACGGTTTCCACTCGTCCTGAAACCGGTAGTCGCGGGCTCCAGACTCAACAAGGTCCTCATCGACGGTGGAAGCGGGCTCAACGTCCTTTTCACCAAGACCTTGAAGAAGATGAAGCTCGACATCACCCACATGCTCACCAAGAGCACCTCGCCTTTCTACGGCATCATCCCCGGGAACGCCGCTATCCCACTCGGCTCGGTGGTCCCGCCGCTTACCTTTGGGGAGTGTTGACGGTGTATTTTGGTGCACCTAGCATGTTCATTACACTTTGGTTTGGATATGATTATGGAACTAACCCGCCACTAGGCACACTAATCATATAACAAGTTCATCTTTGTGCATGCATTTGGAAGTGTTGTGTTTATGTAGGAAAACATGGACATAAAGGACGGATTCGCAATAAGTTCAAAGGAGCATTCATGAAGTCTTGTTCATGTTCATGAGCTCGCTGAAATTACTTCCAACGGTGGTGAGGACCGAAGTGCTACGAGGAACACCCCGGGGATTGAAGCGTAAAAGATCAAACTTCATGCAAAGAGAGCATCCATCTTGATCGCGAGGATAACGGCGTCAAAATCATGCAAGTGGAGGGGGCAAAGTAGATAAGTGCACGAGGACCCACGGAGCAAAAAGGGCGACCGAACCGGGCCGAAATTGGGCTGGGCCGGCCGGCCCAAGCGGCCGGCCCGGCCCACTTCGGGCATCGGTTCGGTCCCGTCTTCCTTGCCCTCGAAGGATCTTCGACCCTAAAACCCCCGACGCGCCGCCAACACGGAGGGGAGGAGTTATTCGCACCCGAAGGCCATCCACAAGCTAGAGAGAGAGGAGGAGGATCTCCGGTGGAGATCAACCGCCTCGAAGGAAGCACCCTCTCGTGGAGAAGAAGGAAGACACGGCGGAAGGGAAACCATGATCGACGGTGCCATGATCGGCACCTTGATGGGGTAATCTTCTCATTCGTCCATGGGTTGTAATCGATCTTGAGATGTAATCGCACTTTGTCGATTATCTATCTATCATCTTTTGTTGAATATACTTTAATGCTTAAGGCTTGCAACCGTGCCGTAAAGGGAGTATAGGCTTCAATGCTTCCTTGGATCCATTCAATACGCCGTGGCCATCAAAGGTCTAGTCATGAATACCTTCGCGTAGTGACGGTACGAGAGGAGGGAAAGGGCGAAACCGTGGTCACATCCCCGATAGATTAGATTGGTTTTCATGTCTTTAAGCGATTGCATGCTTTAGTATCGTAGACCCGTGGGCGAGTGTCTTCTATCTTGATCGTTTATCATTCTCTCTAGTGTAGTTTAGTTGTTTTTCTAGTATAATAGTAGTTAGGGTTTTAGTAGCTAGTGAGTCGTTGTTGATCGAACGCTTGTAATCCTCTTGCTCCGCGGATTGACAAGAACCTTGGGAATCCCGTGGTGAAAAAGGTGTGGGGTCCGTACGCTTGCGGATCATAGAGGGATACGTCTTTTATCCGTCAACAAGCCCCTTTTTCTCGGCGCCGTTGCTTGGGGAGCAAGTTAGTTTACATCGTTTGATTTGCATCTAACTTAGTTTTGTATTTTAGTTTATCTTTTATTTGCTATATCTAACATATATTACCGAAAAAACACTTGTTTCTTTTTTTGTTTTTGTTTTTATCTTATTGTCTAGATGGAGTTTGTTAATCAACCCGTGGAAGAACCGGAGAAATCATTAAGGGATTACGCTAGCCCTCGATGTGAAGACATAAAAGTACAAGAGTCGGATTCGAAGCTCGAAGCGACCAAGTATGAAATTAAATCCAAGATCATCAAGATGGTGGCGGAAAACCCATTTGAAGGGATGGTTACGGAGAACCCATATAGACACATAAGGGATTTCACGACAATATGCAACACGGTGCGTCAAGAAGGAGTTCCCGATGAATGGTTCAAATGGAATCTCTTTCCCTACTCACTTGCCGGCAAAGCAAAGACATGGTATTCGGTTGCGTCCTTTGAAGTTGAAGGCAATTGGAACAAGTTGACAAAGAAGTTTTATGAGAAGTTCTTTCCAATTAGCAAGGTTCAACATCTAAGGAGGCAAGTGATCACTTTCATGCAAGGAGAAGAGGAAGGGATAGATCAGGCCTGGGATAGGTTTAATGAACTAATCGAACAAGAACCAAAACTCGGCTTCACCGGTGACGTACTCTTGCATACATTTTTCTTTTCCCTAACCCCTAGTTGCATGCGACACGTCGAAATGTGTGCAGGTGGGGATCTCATGGAGAAAACACTCACGGAAGCTGCCCAACTTCTACAAAAAGTTAGTAAAGCGGCTGCGATGCGAAGAGATTGGGAAACAAGACTTGCGGAAGAGCCGGAATTCAATTCAAGGAAGAAGAAGCTTGCTGATTTTTCTAAAGAGGCAACCCCGGAAGTCACAAAAGAGGAACCAATCATGGAGAAGCTTGAACAAGAACACATCAAGTCAAGAACTACACCAAACGTCGACTTTGCCGCGCCAAATGAGACGAACAAGAGAAGCATGTCAAGCGCAAAGCCACTAAGGGAGTTCGAGCCAATGGATTGGGTTCCTATTGATTACGGAGAAGTATTCGACAAGAGAAGACCGTTCCCTAATCAAAAGGGAATGGTAAGAGCATTGGAAGTGGACTTCCCACCGGAGAAGAAAGCTGAAAATTCATACGACCTCGAAACCACCGGTGAGATTTTTGAAAAGCTCTTTGGAGATGACGTGGTGGATCCGAACATATTGCCGAGGTGAAGAGAATCATGGGGATCAAGCCCGAAGCATCACCATACGCTAGCCTTGCTGAAATTTATTCGATTGGATCCGAAGAAGAGAAGATGACACCGCACTTGAGTTGCGAGATCAACAGAGTTCAATGCAAAGCTTTATGCGACATCGGAGCGCAAGTAAGTGTTCTATCTTCTAAAATTTACGATAAAGTTCAATACCACAACCTAGACTTAGCTCCTACATCAACGAAATTAATTATGGGAGATGGTAGAACTATCAAACCTCTAGGTATTGCTTGCAACATGAAAGTAAAAATTTCTAGAAACTATATACCAACCGATTTCTTTGTTATTGATGCTTACCATAGTAATTCTGATCATATAATCTTAGGTAGGCCTTTTCTTAAGTTGGTTGATGCCGTGTTAGATGCCGGGAGAAGGCAAAGTAACAATGAACCTTAATGGAACAAAGTACACATATAACTTTCTTCGTGCTTCTAAACACCTTACACCTTTTCCTCCCGAAGATGAAGAAATAGAAGAGATAGATAGTCTTTGTTTTGTTGAAACCCTTAGAGACCCGCTGCAAAGAGCGATGGAAAATCAAATTAATAATCAACAAGATGAAGAACTAGAGGAAGCGACAAGAGGCTTAGAGCCGCATGACGGTAGCGTGGAGGAAGAGAAGTTCGAAGACATAGGAGAAATCAAACCCGAGGAGCCGCAAGTACCCGAAGTAGACCTTAAACCTTTGCCCAAGGGATTAAAATATGAATTTTTGGGCTCGGACAAAACTTATCCGGTCATTGTGAGCGACGAGTTGAGCCCCGAAGAAAATGAAGCGTTGCTGATTTTATTAAAAAAACATAGGAAGGTGATTGGATATTCAATTAATGATCTCAAAGGTATTAGCCCAGCGTTTTGCACTCATCGTATACCAATGGAAGACCAATGTAAGCTTTGTAGTGGACCACCAAAGGAGGCTAACTCATGCCATGCGAGAGGTAGTAAAGAAAGAGGTTATCAAGTTACTTGATGCCGGAATCATCTACCCGTTCCGCATAGCGAATGGGTGAGCCCGGTACATTGTGTACCGAAGAAAGGAGGTTTGACCGTGGTGAAGAATGAGAAGAACGAGTTGATACCGCAAAGAACCGTGACCGGGTGGCGGATGTGTATCGATTACCGTAAGCTTAACAAAGCGACGAAGAAAGATCACTTCCCCCTACCGTTCATAGACGAGATGCTCGAGAGGTTAGCAAACCACGCTTATTTTTGCTTTCTCAACGGATACTCGGGGTTCATGCAAATCCCCATTCACCGGAAGATCAACATAAGACAACGTTTACGTGTCCTTACGGAACGTTTGCATATAGGAGGATGCCCTTCGGCCTATGCAACGCTCCGGCCTCTTTTCAACGTTGCATGATGGCCGTGTTTTCGGAATTCATCGAGGAAATTGTTGAAGTGTTTATGGATGATTTTTCCGTTTACGGGAAGACGTTCGTGGATTGCTTAGCAAACTTAGAAAAGGTCCTTACAAGGTGTGCGGAGGTAGATTTGGTGTTAAATTGGGAAAAGTGCCACTTCATGGTTAAGCAAGGCATAGTGCTCGGACATGTTATATCCGAGAGAGGAATTGAAGTGGACAAGGCTAAGGTAGAGACGGTTGAGCAACTCCCACCTCCTACGGATGTTAAGTCCTTAAGGAGCTTTCTAGGCCATGCCGGATTCTATAGAAGATTTATAAAGGACTTCTCGAAGATCACTAAGCCTTTAACGCACCTTCTTCAAAAGGATGTGGCTTTCGACTTTGATGAGAAGTGCCTAGCGGCATTCCGAACCTTGAAAAATGCGTTGGTGAGTGCTCCCATCATCCAACCTCCGGATTGGAGCCAACCTTTCGAGATCATGTGTGACGCAAGTGACTACGCCGTAGGCGCGGTCTTGGGACAAAGAAAGGAAGGCCGAGTTCACGCCGTTTACTACGCTAGAAAAACTCTTAGTGGGGCACAATTAAATTACGCTACTACGGAAAAAGAGTTGTTAGCGGTGGTATTCGCTTTCGAAAAATTCAGATCTTACATCGTGAACTCGAAAGTCATTGTTTACACCGATCACGCGGCCATCAAGTATCTCTTGGCTAAGAAGGAAGCTAAACCACGTTTGATTCGTTGGATCCTTCTTCTCCAAGAGTTTGATGTTGAAATTCGTGATAAAAAGGGGGTGGAAAATGTTGTGGCCGATCATTTGTCTAGGATGAATCGTGGACAAGATGATAAAGAGCCCATAGAAGATAAGATGAGAGATGACCACCTCTATAGAGTGCTTGATAAAGATACTTGGATGATCGACATCATTCGAGCAATTCGAAAGATGCCCCTCGATCATCTAGACAAAAACACTCAAAGGAAGATTATTTCCGAAAGTAAGAAATATTTTTGGGATGCACCATACCTCTTCAAACTTGGCAATGATGGAGTGATGAGAAGATGTGTGCCAAGAGAAGAGAGGCTTGAGATTCTAAGGAAGTGCCACTCGGCGAGTACGGTGGACACTATAGCCATTTTCGAACCGAAGCCAAAGTATGGTCGAGTGGATTCTATTGGCCGGAGATGCATGAAGATACTAAAAGATATGTTGCGTCATGCCCCGAATGCCAAAGAACCGGAAACATCTCTCAAAGAAATTCTATGCCTTTGAAATACAACTTGCAAATCGACATATTCGATGTATGGGGCATAGACTTCATGGGGCCTTTTAAAAACTCATTTGGATTCGAGTATATACTTGTTATGGTTGATTATGTATCCAAGTGGGTAGAGGCTATACCATGTCGTAAAGCTTCCACGGAGGAGTCCATCACTATGATCAAGAACGTGATTTTTCCCCATTTCGGTACACCGAGAATCTTGATAAGTGATGAAGGAACTCATTTCACGGGAAGAACTTCAAAAGGTGCTTGTCCAAGTTGGGAATCGAGCATAGGGTCTCCACGGCCTATCACCCACAAACCAACGGACAAGCGAGAGACGTCAAATAGTCAATTAAAAAGCATACTCAACAAAACCATAGAGAAGGGAGGCAAGGATTGGTCAAAGAAATTAGACGGAGCTTTATGGGCTTATCGAACGGCGTTTAAAACACCAATAGGTATGACCCCTTATCAATTTGTCTATGGAAAAGCTTGCCACCTTCCGTTGAGTTAGAACATAAAGCCTATTGGGCGATTAAAGAAATGAACCTTGATCTCGATGCCGCGGTGGTGAAACGAAGAATTCAAATAAGCGAGCTAGAGGAGTTGAGGTTGAAAGCATATGAAAACGCAAGCATATACAAGGAGAGAATCAAAAGGTGGTATGATAAAAGATTGAAGAAAAAAGAATTCAAAGAAGGAGATAAGGTCCTCCTCTACAATTCGAGGTTTAAAACCTTCGGAAAGGGGAAATTGCAAAGCATGTGGGATGGACCTTATGTTGTGCATTCGGTGTTCTCCAACGGAGCGGTAACCATTATGGATATAAACGGCGATCAATTTGTGGTGAATGGACGGCGGCTTAAGGTTTACTACGAACCCGATGTCGTCCCCCTTCACCATGTTAACGTTTTCACCATGGAGGAAGAGCCCGAACGTCCCGCCTAGGACGAAAAACAAGGCATCAACTTCGTAAATAATTTTTCTTTTAGCTTTACGGAGTTTTTCGCGAAGATTTCTTGGGCCAATTTTTTCCCATGGGCTGAGGAAGAAAAAAATAGGGCGGTGTGCAAAAACCGGACCGGCCGGCCCCCGAGGCGGGGTGGGCCGGCCGGCCCGGGCGGACCGGCCCGGGGGTGGCCCGACGCCCGATGACCCCGAATTTCGCACGAATTGCTCCTTTTTGACTTCCTTGTTTGGTCGGAAAATTTTAAGGGAAGTGTAAAAAAGGAAAATAAGGTTTCCGCAGCTTTCCTCTCGGGACTATTTATTTGGCCGAATTGGGAGCTCGAGAATCAAACCTTTCAAGCAATGTGTTGCACCCTTGTAGCGACCATTGAGCCTCCAAAAAGCTTAGAGTTGAAGCTAGAAGCCAAGAAGCCATCGATGGAGGAGGCGATGCGATGCGAGCTCAAGCTACCCGTCAAGAGGACCGCACGTATCCGTTGCGGAGGATGTGTCCCGACCGGAGCTCTTGCATCTCGCAACCCCGTCAAAGGAGAGAAGGTCCCTACACCCGTTCGAAGGTCGGCACGTCTCCAAGGCATCAAGCGCAAGGATTACAAGGAGGTGTCGCCGGAGCCTAAGGATTATGGGGATAGCGACTACTCCGACGATCGTAGCCCGAGCTCGTGGGCGGCCGCCGGTAGAGATGATGATGATTGGGATGAGCAACCCTATGAAAGGACTCCCGAAGGCCCCAACGGCAACGGCAACGGCGGTGGTGAAGGCAACAACAATGGAGGTGGCGACGACGGTGGTGACAACGGTGGAGATTATGGCGACGACGACCCCTTCGGATTGCATCCGGTGTCTTTGTCGAGTTTGCCGTCAATCCATCGCGGATCTCTACACGTCGGCCGACGAATGTCTCCAAGCCATGGAAGCGATGAAGCGGCGTATGGAGGACTTGGAGCGTGTAGTTGAAGATGACTACAAGTTCCTTAACCGCAACGTGCGCAAACTTTTTGGCATGGTTGGAAACATGAGAGGCAAGTGGTGCAAAACCTGCTTGAAGTACCACTAGATCTAGTTTTCCCCTTAGGATTTTTGTAAGATACGACGAGGACGTCGTATGTTTTAAGTGTGGGGGAGAGCTAGCTCGCTAGCCTTAGCTTTTGAACTTCAAATTTAGGTTCGGTTTAATCTTCGTGTGAGAGTCTTAGTGTTTTAATGAGTCTTTAGTTTTTGAGTCCGTTTTAAAATTTTTGCAAGTGTCTTAATTAGCATTGAGTCAAGAAAACCAAATAAAAAGAGTCTTTACATATCTTTGTGTTTTATGTATTGTTTATCTTTATTTACTTGTTTGTTTAATCTTCGATTCTTGATATATGAACACAAGTATGTGGTTTGAAAAACGTTTACCGTGGTGCTTAGTGGAATCGCTACTACTTAAAGTACCCATACCGCACTTCGATCTTGAGCTTCACATGTCAGTTGTGTAATGTTCGATGCTAAAAATTGGAGGATTTCAGTTCTGAAAATTATTTTAAAACCCTTGTAATAAAGGTTAGCAAAACCTCTTTTTCCAAGTTGAGAGTAAGAAGAATTTCCTATCCAAAGCCAAGTTATTTTTTTCGCTCCACCATAAGTGTGATTAGCACGATGAGTTAGGCTAGGACCCTTCTCTCTTGGTGAGTCTTAATTTCGAGCAATGATCATGTCCTTGTGCTTATCTTTTGTTGCTAGCCTCGTCATATATTCGAGTCCATGACTTTCACAACGAAAGTCATAAATATCGCCGGATTCCATACCCAACCCTATACATCTCTTTTGTACATCGTATTCCTTGAACACAACCTATTTTCAAAGTTTCGTCTCGTCTCTAGCATGATTTAATTAAAAATTTCAGATTGTATGCATGCAAGGAAAGAGAGAATTGAAAGCTTTGAAAAGTTGTCAAGAGAGAGAAAAATAAAGAGAAAAAGTATGTGTATGGAAAAGAAAGAAAGAAAGAAAAATCATATGTGAATGAAAGAAGAAAAGGAAAAGAGAGAAAGATGAGTTAGCAATGAAGATATGAGAGGGATGGATCAAGTGAAAGAAAAGAAAAAAAAATAATAAAGTGTAAGGAAGGATGTCACGTTGATTGTGAGACGAAACTTTTACTCTATTTCCAACCATGTGCAATCCGACAACGAGGACATCATTGGTGCCTTGTAGTCACAATTTTCTTTTGCCCTTGCACATGTCCACCATTCTAAATCTTCTCATCCTTGATATCCCTACATATGGTTAATTCTCATGATCATTGGCTTTGAAAGGTAGACAACCATTAGAGGAAGTTCTTAGTTTGACAATACTTGTGTTGATTGCGCTAGCCCTACCTATAGCTCCACTTTACATGATATATGAGAGATTAATGGGAGGTGAGAGTTTTATAAAATTTGGTTAGGATAGCCACATCATATGAGTGACTTGAGAGAGCTTGGAGAAAGGTTTTTGTCTAATACTTGTTGCAGGAATTTTTGTTTTGAAAACCATAAAAAAACCCTCCGATGGAAGCAAAGGAGTAAGCATGGCTGAAATTGAAGACTTCAAGTGAAAGGTTTGAGTTGTGGGGTAAATCTTGACGTGGTAAAAATTTTAAACGCCCATGTTTATGTTTGATTATCATTACTTTGTGTTTATGTATTAAAGATGAAGGGATTGACTAACTTGTGAAGAAGGATAAGTGGTACACGATTACACTCCTTGGACAAAATTCTTTTACGAGTACTTGCTCGAGGACGAGCAAGAGTTAAGTGTGGGGGAGATGTTGACGGTGTATTTTGGTGCACCTAGCATGTTCATTACACTTTGGTTTGGATATGATTATGGAACTAACCCGCCACTAGGCACACTAATCATATAACAAGTTCATCTTTGTGCATGCATTTGGAAGTGTTGTGTTTATGTAGGAAAACATGGACATAAAGGACGGATTCGCAATAAGTTCAAAGGAGCATTCATGAAGTCTTGTTCATGTTCATGAGCTCGCTGAAATTACTTCCAATGGTGGTGAGGACCGAAGTGCTACGAGGAACACCCCGGGGATTGAAGCGTAAAAGATCAAACTTCATGCAAAGAGAGCCTCCATCTTGATCGCGAGGATAACGGCGTTAAAATCATGCAAGTGGAGGGGGCAAAGTAGATAAGTGCACGAGGACCCACGGAGCAAAAAGGGCGACCGAACCGGGCCGAAATTGGGCTGGGCCGGCCGGCCCGGGCGGGCCGGCCCGGCCCACTTCGGCACCGGTTCGGTCCCGTCTTCCTTGCCCTCGAAGGATCTTCGACCCTAAAACCCCCGACGCGCCGCCAACACGGAGGGGAGGAGTTATTCGCACCGAAGGCCATCCACAAGCTAGAGAGAGAGGAGGAGGATCTTCGGCCGGAGATCAACCGCCTCGAAGGAAGCACCCTCTCGTGGAGAAGAAGGAAGACACCGGCGGAAGGGAAACCATGATCAACGGTGCCATGATCGGCACCTTGATGGGGTAATCTTCTCATTCGTCCATGGGTTGTAATCGATCTTGAGATGTAATCGCACTTTGTCGGATTATCTATCTATCATCTTTTGTTGAATATACTTTAATGCTTAAGGCTTGCGACCGTGCCGTAAAGGGAGTATAGGCCTCAATGCTTCCTTGGATCCATTCAATACGCCGTGGCCATCAAAGGTCTAGTCATGAATACCTTCGCGTAGTGACGGTACGAGAGGAGGGAAAGGGCGAAACCGTGGTCACATCCCCGATAGATTAGATTGGTTTTCATGTCTTTAAGCGATTGCATGCTTTAGTATCGTAGACCCGTGGGCGAGTATCTTCTATCTTGATCGTTTATCATTCTCTCTAGTGTAGTTTAGTTGTTTTTCTAGTATAATAGTAGTTAGGGTTTTAGTAGCTAGTGAGTCGTTGTTGATCGAACGCTTGTAATCCCCCTTGCTCCGCGGATTGACAAGAACCTTGGGAATCCCGTGGTGAAAAAGGTGTGGGGTCCGTACGCTTGCGGATCGTAGAGGGATACGTCTTTTATCCGTCAACGGGGAGACAAGGGAAAACTACCGCACCGAGTACATCAAGTTCGAAGTCGCGGACTTCGAGACCTCCTACCATGCCATCCTCAGCAGACCAGCTATCACCAAGTTCATGGCGGTACCTCACTACACATACTTGGTACTCAAGATGCCAAGTCCGGCCGGTGTACTCTCCCTGCAAGGGGACTTGAAGATACCCTTCGACTGTGACACAAAAGCTGTGGAACTCGCAGCCACGAATCAAGTACCCAACACAATGATAGAGATCTACGCTGCATCCAAAAAGCTTGCCCCAAGTGAACTCGACATCCCAGAGAAGTCGGACAACGCCAACAAGCCTCAGCCAGCTTAGGAGGTTCAAGTCAAGACGATTGACCTTGGGACAGGCGACAACAGCAAGACCACCACCATCGGGGCGGGCCTCGACCCGAAATAGGAAGACACGCTCATCATCTTCCTCTGGGCTAACCGAGACATCTTCTCTTGGAAACCGGTGGACATGCCGGGGGTGCCGGGGAATCGATCGAGCACTCACTCAACGTCGACCCTAAAGCTACCCCGAAGCGACAACACCTCTCCGCTTCGGCCGACAACGGACGGGATGCCATCAAGAAGGAACTCGCCAAACTACTCGCGACCGGCTTCATCGGGGAAGTCTTCGATCCCGAGTGGCTCGATAACCCCATCCTCATCCGCAAGAAGAACTCGAACAAGTGGAGGATGTGCGTCGACTACACTGACCTCAACAAGCACTGCCCCAAGGACCCCTTCGGGTTGCCGCGGATAGACCAAGTCATTGACTCCACGACGGGTTGCGACCTGCTCTGCTTCCTCGACTGCTACTCCGGGTACCACCAGATCACAATCAAGGAAGAAGACCAACAGAAGACCGCGCTCATTGCCCCGTTTGGTGCGTACTGCTACACGACCATGTCCTTCGGGTTAAAGAACGCCGGCGCTACTTACCGAGCTATCCGGGCCTATTTCAAGAGGCGGCTCAACAAGAATGTTGAAGCCTATGTGGATGGCGTGGTCGTCAAGACCAGAAACTCTGACACGCTCATCGCCGATCTTGAAGAGACTTTCGCATCCTTGCGAGAGTACCGCTGGAAGCTCAACCCGAACAAGTGCGTCTTTGGCGTACCGTCGGGCAAACTACTCGGCTTCATCATCAGCCATCGCGGCATCGAAGCCAATCCCGAGAAGATCTCCGCCATCACCAGCATGAAAGCTCCCACGTGCATCAAAGATGTGCGAGAAGCTAACCGGGTGCATGGCGGCCCCGAACTAAATTCATCTCGAAGCTTGGAGAACGGGGGCTCTCCTTCTTCAAATTACTCAAGCATCAAGAGAAGTTCGCATGGACTCCGGAGGTAGACCAAGCCCTTGCTCGGCTCAAGGACTTCTTATCCAAGCCACCGATCCTCACAACTCCTCGCAAAAAGGAGCGACTCTTGCTCTACCTCGCGCCGACTACCCACGTGGTCGGTACTACCATCGTCGTCGAGAGGCGGGGAAGACGGCCACGCCAACCCCGTCCGGCGACCGGTCTACTTTGTCGGCGAGGTCTGTCGGAATCTAAGGCACGCAATCAACCGCATACGAAGCTACCGTATGCGGTGCTCATCACCTCGCGGAAGCTACAACACTACTTCTAGGAGTACTCGATCTCCGTCATCACCGACTACCCGCTCGGTGACATCTTGCAGAACCAAGATGCTACTGGAAGGATTTCAAAGTGGGCGGTCGAACTCGGCGCTCTCAACATCGACTTCAAGCCACGAACGGCCATCAAGTCACGGGCACTAGTCGACTTCATGGCGGAGTGGCGGGGAAAATCGACTACCTACTCCAACCGAGCGCCCGAGCATTGGGTGATGTACTTCGACGGCTCGCTCAAGCTTGAAGGCGCAGGTGCAGGGGTACTCCTGATTTCCCCAACGGGCGAACAACTCAAGTACGTCCTGCAGATCTTTTGGAAGGTCTCAAACAACGAAGCTAAGTACGAAGCTCTACTACACGGGCTCCGCCTCACAACTTCATTGGGCATCAAGCGACTACTAGTCTACGGCGACTCTGCAGTGGTCATCAACCAAGTGAACAAGTCTTGGGACCGCAACAAGGAGAACATGGACACCTACTGCCTAGAAGTCCACAAGCTCGAGAACAAGTTCTACGGTCTCGAGTTCCACCACGTCGTCCGTGACAACAATGTTGTAGCGGACGTCCTGTCGAAGCTTGGCTCTACTCGCGCTCAAGTACCAGCAGGTGTCTTCGTCCACGAGCTTCACACGCCATCCATCCCGGAGCCAGCGCCACTGACCACTGATCCAGCGCATCCCCCAGCTGACCAGGAGGTCATGATGATAGATGTGGACTGGCGGCAACCCTTCATCGACTACATCCACGAGCAGAAGGTTCCCACGGACAAGAACTTGGCCGAGCAATGCATCCGCCGCGCCAAGTCCTACGTCCTAGTCGGAGACAAGCTCTACAGGTGAGGCGCATCTTCCGGAGTACTCATGAAGTGCGTCCCTTGAGAAGAAGGCAAGGGCATCTTGGAGGAGATCCATAAAGGCGTCTGCGGCAACCACGCGTCTTCACACACGCTGGTCAGCAAGGCCTTCTGACGAGCTTTCTACTGGCCCACAGCTCTGGGCGATGCCGAAGAACTCGTCAGAAGGTGCCAAGGGTGTCAATACTTCGCCAAGCAACAACATGTCCCGACCTACAAGCTAGTCACCATACCACCAACCTGGCCTTTCGCCTGCTGGGGGCTCGACATGATTGGGCCTCTCCCCGACTGCGCCAGGTGGGTTCAACAGAGTCCTGGTGGCCATCGACATGTTCACCAAGTGGATCGAGGTCAATCCGGTCACATGCCCCAAGGCCGACGAGTACTCGACTTCTTGGATGAACTCGTGCATCACTACGGACTACCCCATCACATCGGCACGGACACGGGCTCCAACTTCAACAACCACCGAGTTCTCGGAGTACCGCGAGAACAGTGGGATCGACGTCCGATATGTCTCAGTCGCCCATCCTCGGTCCAATGGACAAGTCGAGCGTGCCAATGGGATGGTACTCGACGCTCTCAAGAAGCGACTGCACGATGCTGCTAACTCAAAAGGAGGCAAGTGGATCAAGGAACTACCCAATGCGCTCTGGGGGCTGCGTACTCAACCCTCCAAGCCAACGGGACAATCTCCTTACTTCCTGGTCTACGGCTCCGAAGTAATTATCCCTGCCGACGTCATGTGGGATTCGTCGGTAGTAGAGCAATACGATGAAGGCATATCTGATGATAGCAGGCGAGTCGATATCGATGGACTCGAAGAAGCTCGCTGTGCTGCCCTCGTCCAATCAGCAAGATACCTTGAGGGTATCCGACGCTACCATGATCGCAACGTCAAGGAACGCTCCTTCAACGTTGGCGATCTCGTCCTCCGCCGTATCCAGAACACGGAAGGACTGCACAAGCTCAGCTCGCCATGGGAAGGTCCCTTCATAGTTGCAAAGGTGACAGGACTAGGCTCCTACCGCCTCCAGACTCTTGAAGGCGAAGACATTAGCAACTCATGGAATATCGACTAGCTCTGTCGATTCTACGCCTAGTCTCTCGACTACCCTGGGAGCTCAAGTCTGCACGACTGCTCCAAGACCCCTTCGCTGTAAGCGACCTCCGGGTCCAGGCACTAGTCTCCGGACTACTCTACTCCAAGATCGAGCGTTCACGGCTACTAACGGATCTCGGGCTGCTCAGAGCGTCAAAGGACTCCAGCAGCGGTCTATTAAGAGACCATGTACTTCTAGATCCAGCCTACACGGCTACTAACGGATCTACTGCTGTAAGCGGCTACGCGCCCTAGCACTACTTAGCCGTAGGCGGCCCCCGGGTCCTGGCGACTACACTTGTAAAACGGCCCTGGCCATCCAGGTGTACTTCTTTCAGTAATAAAGTTTGATTATCTATCAACTAACTTACTGTGTCTCCCTCAACGGGCCTACTAGCAAGTACCACTACTCGTGACAACTCTATGATGAGCACTCCGCATATATATCTCGCGACAACGAGTACTCATTTATGGAAGCTTTCTCATTCATACTCACACAAGTTCATTACAACCTTATTCATATACAACTATTGCTACAAGCTAACCCTATAGGACTACTGGAGGTTCAGCTTTCCGGCGACATGTTCAGCTATTGGTGCCATCTCCTCCAGGACCTCCGTGTATTCCTCATCAGTACAGTTGGCGGCTAGTCCACCCGCGACTACATCCACCGGAGCCTTGGGGAAGTACGACTTCATGTACGCCAAGACTTGATTGGGGATGGACTTCGCCAGATGCTTGACGTACGTCGCCGGACGACCAGAGCCTCTCTCGGCCCGGTCAACCAATGGAGCAATCTTCGGCCCGCCCGGATGAGGCACCGGTAGCCTTGCAACGGGAAGTGCGGCTTCTTCAAGTTTTTTGAGTTGTCCCCGCAACTTCTCGCAATCCTTGTTCAACTTCGCGGGATTTGTAGCATTTGACAAGATCACGATCCAAGGCAATCCGAAGCTCCATGTGCTTATCGCACTCGTAAGCCAACCGCTTATAATCATATTCAAGTACCTCGCGGGCCTCCTTCTCCCGGTAGAAGAGATTCTTCATGTCGACTTCGAGGCCTTCAGCTGTTCAACCCGGGTCTCAAGCTCTGCAATCAACAAAGACGACGATGTCAGACTACCGTAGAGTACTTCCAATACGTACTCGACAAGACAGCAGCATACCTTTGTTCTTGTTGCGGAGTGACTTGTTCTTGCGCACCAGTTCGTCGCTCTTCGCCTGCATGTATTGGACTTCATTATGGTACTGGGCGAAGGCACCATCAAGCTTCGACTGGAGCATGGCGGAGTGCTTCTTGGCCTTAGCGCGTTCTTCTTCCAATGCTTCCGCCCGGAGCACCGTATCGCCATATCCTTGGAGCATCTCAGATTTCTGTCGGGATCTCTCCACGACATCCTGCAGCAGACAACAATCGTTACTCGGGTACTCAGCACTTATGGCAGTTGACCATTCAAGGGTACTGATAACTTACCTTCATCCATTGCTCGGCCCGGCGCATCGCCTCCAAGTTGCGCGCTACTGCTGCTGGGTTGACGAGATCGTCCGCCAAAAGCTCGATCCCACCACGACTAGTTGTGGCGGCCCCGGACATCGGCGTCGAACGGATCGGCTCCGCATCCTGAATCTTTGGTGAACGGACGACTACTTCCAGGCTTGATTCTGGCAGTACTTCATCACGCTTCTCTTCGGCCACCCCGGGGGCTCCTTGGCTGGCTACCTCCGCCGGCTCGGTTGTTGCTTTGGCGGCTTCTTGAGTCTCCGGCACCACGCCTTCAACAGGCACAGCCTCAGGGATGGTGCATCCCTCGGCTTCGGCCCCTGTCAACAGAAGACACATGGATTAGTTTCCCTCGGGGGCTACGACTACTACTCGAGGAAGGCTGCGTTCGTGCAGTACACTCACCTTCAACAATTCTGGTCTTCGGCAGTGTAGCCTCTACGGCCGGCGCCACGGTCTCGGCCTGGGGGAGGGGAGCGGACTCCTCGGCAGCTGGCGTGGAATCTTCTTCGGCAGCTGCCGCGTTGGCTCATCGCCCTCCCCGGGTCAAGTCCGTCGATTTCTGCGCACGGTACACGGTCGGTTGTCAACCAAGTACGACTACCAATTTACATGTACTACTCGGGAAAGATCTACACTTACGAGCTCGACCGGATAACGATCACGGTCGGGGCGCCAAGTATGCGGCGATGTCGACAAGCCCGGCTTCGGCGGGCGCCTCTTCTTCGGCTTCGCTTGCCGCCGGCTCTTCGGCCAGCCAGGGGTTGCGGGCGGCTCCGTCCTCGCTCTCGGCAACCGGCGCCGCGCGGCTTGACTTCTATCACGGCGTGGGCGGGGGCCGCGGCTTCTTTTAGCCGGCTCCCCCACCGTCTCCCGCCGCCTTCGTCCCCTTGATCTACGGGGTTGGAAGGCGAATCTCCCGCAAGCACTTGAAATTCTCGTTGTCGGCATATATTGCAAGACAAGTACTCGACTACTCTACTTGAAGAGTTTACCTCTTGAGATGTAGTCTCAGTGACTTTCAGCTTCTTGGCAACGCACTTGCGTGCCACGTTGCGCGGCCTCCTCGGCGGCGCAGACAGACTAGCCTCCAAACTAGTCGGAGGATCATGGACAAGGGGGACATTGGGCGATCCCGGGCGGGCCGAACCTCGACCGCGACCGGAACCGCTCTCCTGAAGCGTCTCCTCGTCTTCTTCGTCTGACGTGTCCTTGACGATGAAGGTGTCGTCACCTTCGCCGACTTCGCGGCGCTCCTTGGCTTTGCCCTTCCCCTCCTCGGGGATATTTACAAGTCGGGGAGGCGAAGCCGGCTCAGAGACAAACTTCACTACGTCATCCTACAACAAGCACATTGGGTGAGCATGACTACTACCACATAATTAGTACTCGTATACTGAGTGCGACTACTGACCTCGTTCGGCGGATGAGCGGCGGAGTACTTGGGGACCGGACAGGGCGTGTACGCCGGCATGTCCTTGAAGATCCTGCCCATGCTATCAATGATGTCGTCATCATCAATCTAACCGCCAGGCATCCGCGACGAGTCGCCCTCGCCGGTGTACTGGTAGCCGAGGGTGTCGCGAGCCATCATTGGCTACACCCTCCTCTTCATAAAGTTGAAGGCCACATGTTCGGCCCTCGGCCCGGCTTCCCTTAAAGCCTTGATCTTCAGCAGCAGCTCGGATAGCTGGATACCCTCCTGTATCATTGGCTCCGTATTCCACCGGGGCCGGTGCTTCGGCCGCCCTTCCCGCCGGGCTTCGGCGGCCTCCGGTGGTGGTTGGTGATGTAGAACCACTTCGACTTCCGATCCGGTTGGAGTCGATCAACTTGTACGTCGGTGCATCGCTCGGCCGGTGTCTTCACGCATCTGGATGCCGGCCCCTCCGACTACTCTCGGATCATTGGCGCTTGGCTGGGGTTTCACACGGAAGAACTTCCGGAACAACACCCAGTGGGGCTTGATCCCCAAGAACGCTTCGCAGAAATGGACAAAGACAGATACGTGGAAGATGCCATTGGGGTTGATGATGAGGTACTCGATACCGTAATATTCAAGAAGACCCTTGAAGAAGTCGCTCGCTGGGAGTGCCAACCCGCGCTCCACGAATCGTGCGAACATTGGGATCTCATCGGGATTCTTCTCCATCGGGTATGGATCTCCCGCAGCGGCGCGCCACATGTCAACCTCCTTCTCCCGGAGGAATCCGCTGTTCAGCAGCGCCAAAAGGTCCTCAGTCTTCGCTTTGGATTTCTTCCACTCCTTGTTTGGATTTGGGCGCGGGGGAGACACTGGCGGTGTTGATCCTCCGGCGGATCCAGCAGCCTCCTCGCGGGATCTCTTCTTCCCGGTGGCGGTCTTCATGCTCTTTGATGATGAGGGCTTCATTCTCCAAGTGCAGCGGGTTTTCACTCGCATTCGCTCGGGGGCTGTGGCACTGGTTGTGGCGCGTGGATCTACGACTTTCGGCGCGGTGGCAGTGTGCACTGGCGGCGGCCTTTTAGCGAGATCTGCTTCGAGTGGCTGCAAGTGCGGGGGGTGAAAAACCCCAAGGGTTTTGGATTTTATTTATAAGTCAACCAGCGGCTTCGCAACGGCCAGATTGATATGTTTCAAAACAGCTGACTCAGCGGCGACGCCTGACCTTTCAACTTCCAGTAGTCGATGCGCCTTATCTCGGGGGCTCGACTACATATACTCAATTCCCTGGGTAGCGACATGATTCAAGAGCAACTCAGGACACATTCTACATTCAAGATGACCCTTCAATTCGAGAGGAAGTACTCGACTCAAGGCTCGGGGGCTCCGTGCCACGTGTCCTTCATTTTTTTCTACGGATTTTGCGGGATAATCTTGCCGAACTTCGTATTGACCCTCGGCCCGTAGTCTATGACTCAACCTAAGGCTCGAGGGTGAATCCATATGGAGTGCGATTTTGCAATTGCACTTCCATATAAACTTCGGCTTCAAGACGGCGCGAGTATTGTTGAAGACCGCAAGAGCGAACTTGAGGACGCTTGGGAACTACTCGAGAAGACTTCGAGGATTGCTCTAGGATCAGCTGGAGTACCTTCCAGCCTTGGGATGCTTCAAGTATTCTTGAGGACTTTTGGCTTGTAGTACTCAGGAACACCTGAGTACTACTCGTCAAGGCCATCAAGACTACTCGAAACTATCCTGCTCGACTACAAAGTACTCGGGGGCTTGTCGTATGGACCTCCCCGGGCCCACCGCCTCGGTGGGTACCGGGACCAACTACTCGGTGGGCCCCCGGGACTACCCGCCCGTGCCACACGACACCCGATGGCGTGAGGCGCAAGGACTACGGTGGAGAAGTACTCGGCTAGGAAGCTATACATACCTTGTACTGTATAGAGGACTCCTAGACGTACACGACTAGTACTCTCTCCCTAAACCGACCTGTAACCCTTCCTCCTGGACTATATAAGGCAAGGCAAGGACCCTTCTCTCTCATACGCATCATCTTGTAATCACACCCAATCAATCCAGAGCTACGCAGCATACAGGACGTAGGGTATTACGTACCTCGCGGCCCGAACCTGTCTAAATTGTGTGCCACGTGTCTCTTCCTTCAAGTTACCGATCTCGGCGAGGCCACATTAGTCTACCTCGGGTACTACCCTTGGTAGGTTGCCGGTTTAAAACACCGACAACGTCACTGCTTGCTCTGCCTTGAGATTCGTGATTGGGCGCACCTCGACCGACTTGGAGAACTTGTCAATGGCGACCAACAGGTGCATGTAGCCCCCATGCGCCTTTCGCAAGGGCCCGACAATGTCTAGCCCCCACACGGCGAAAGGTGTCACACCCGATTTTCCGTAGAAAACCGAATGCATCTCATATGTGTGCCGGGATCACAATTTCACACATATGATAGACTCATGAGTGTAATATCGCAAGACAATGCTCAAAACGTACGAGTAAAAGATTTATTAACTTTTATTACACTCACGATAGAAGACACAAAGGTCTTTACACGAACAACGATAACTATGAAGACGCGACTCCATCTTCATCTTCCACGAGCATCCGACGGTTGATCGCATCCTCGAACTCCTCGTAGTCGGTGAAGTGCTCCACTCCAGGGTTCTTCTCTGAACAGCGTAAGCAAGGATGAGTACACTTATGGTTGGTACTCAGCAAGGCCACAGGAATAACCGGAAAGCAATATTAATCCATCTTTAAGTTCAATTAATCATGTGAGGGTCCAGGCCGCTCTTGACCGTGAGCACGGCTGATCGATCAGTTTTACACTCTGCAGAGGTTGCACACTTTTCCCACAGCTCGCGTAAAAGTTCCAAAGAACTTTGAACCCAACCACGCATGTGCTGATCAGGCACAATACCACACTTCCGAGGTGTGATTGCATAGGGACGCTACGAAGCCTTTACAAAGATATGCAAAAGCATCAACAACCCACGACGATTCTGACTCGGGGTGGACCATAACCCTCCCTAGTGGTCGCACCTTAGCAAAGGCTGCTACCCCAAAAGAACCGGGCTATACCCCCGCAACCCGAGCCCCCCGTGTTCCTTTCGGATAGGGTCGTCAACACAATCACACATCTAATTAATTGGCTAAGCCGAGCCATATGGACCGTGGTTGCACCGTTTTCCCGGGTGGTTCTCCATGTTCCGATTAACTTATAGTGTTCTTGATTAAAGCATAGGTAGAAGGGTGGTTAGGGTCACTTGCCTTTCTCCAAAGATAAGCTACTCTCCTTAACTCGCAAAGCTCGCACTTGAACTTCCTTGAACGGCGCGTTGGCTACGATCATGCAAGAAAACATACAACAATACATCAAACATTACCAAAAGACTAAAACAAGCTTTTAGAAATGACGGGCTCGGAGAGACGATCGCGTGGATACCAAGAACGCGTAAAACGGAGCTAGGATGGAAAAGTTATGGCCGAAACAAGATTCAGGGACTAAATTGTGAAAGAACTGGAAGTTTAGGGGGTTTTCTGCAAGATTTCAGGGACCTAAACATAAATATGTGTGAAACTTAGGAGGTCTAATATGAAAAAGGTCAAAAGGGTAGGCTATTAAACAGAAAACCTAAGAGATCAGGGGCCTAGATATAAAAGAAAGGACCTAGTTGTAAGGCTTTTATATAGGTGGAAGGGTATTTATGTAATATTAAAAACCGCAGGGTCCTTTTTGCAAAAATGCCTGGGCGGCCGGCGGGTGAGCCATGGGAGCGACACGTGGCGGGCTGCGGTTGGACGTGATGACGCAAGCGATGACGTGGCGATGACGTCAGCGGTGGACCGCGCCCGTGGACTCGGTCCACCGTCCACCGTGGACCGGGTGAAGGGGTACGCAGCCCTTTTAATCCGAGCCGCGCGATCTTCATCGGACGGCCGTGGCGGTCCGTGGGCGACGGGCGGCGCGCGGCCGGCCGGCGACGACTCGCGGCGGCGGCTCGCCGGAGTGCTTACCGGCGACGGCCAAACAGGCCTTCCGTGCACTAATCGCGGAGGGGAAAACACCAAATTGAAGAGGAGAGCAAGGGGAACTCACCGGTGATCTTGAACAGGAGGAAGGAGCGCCGAGGAGGTAGATCGGCGGCGAGGGGCGGCGGTGGCGGCGGTGCTCCGGCGGTGGCACGGTGGAGGAGTGGAGGAGAGGAAGGGAGGGGTGCGGGATGAAGAGGAGATGTTGCCCGTCCTTTATAGGGCGTAGGCAGGGGAGGGGAAAGGGCGACCGAGGCGGTGGGGCGGCGGTTCCGGCGGTGACCGCCATTAATGGCGTGCGAGTGCGGTGGCGGTTAGGGGAAGGGGAAGGGGCGGTGGTAGGTGAGTGGGCGGCGCATTGAAGACCGAGAGGAGGAGGTGGACGAGCGCGGAGAGCCGGGGGAGGCGGGGACGGCGGCGCGGGTAGCGGCGCGCGCCGCGCGGGGAAGAAGAGGGGGCGCGGGCCGGGAGGTAGAAGATGGCCCCGACAGGGGGCCCCACCCGTCGGCGGCCGAGAGAGAGAGGAGGGAGAGAGGAGGCGGCGTTGCGGGCCGCGTGGGCCGAAAGCGGATGGGCCGCGGGTTGGGGTGGGCGGTAGGTTAGATTTGTTTTTTTTTCTTCTTTTTCTTTTCAAATTCTTTTCAAACCAATTTCAAATTCAAATCTTTTTCATCTTTTCAAACTCCAATTTTAACACAAATTCACCAACTATTTTAAGACTTTTAGAAAACCTTTTAAACAAGTTTTCAAACATTTTGAAATTCAAACTTTCATCATTTTTTTAATTCAAACTTTCACACCAATTTTCCAATTATTTTTTTTTTCACAAATATTTTAGGACTTTTAAAATCACACCACAAACAGAACTCATGCATTTCAACATGATGCACAATCACTTATTTGATTCTAATTATTAAATGATGTTTAATTTTAATTAAAGGCAAATTTATTTATTCAAATTTATTAAATCCTTAGAAAAAATAAAACTAAGCCATGTTGCTAACAATATTTTATTGTGATGGAATTTTCGGGTGTTACAAATCCTACCCCCTTAAAAAGAATCTCGTCCCGAGATTCGGAGGGATCGGGAAACAAGAGGAGATACAAGATGTTCTTGATAGATGATGGTTTACTATCACAGAGCTTGTTCACTTCTCCTTCTTCTTCGGGCTTGTAGCGGCAAACTCAATCCTATCTCCTTGCGGGGTAGTTAAGAGCACCGACTTCTTGGCACACAAAATGATTCCATCATGCTTGCTTAACCAATCCATACCAAGGATCACATCTATTCCACTTGGATGTTAGAATCACTAAGTCCGCTTCAAAATCTATTTCTCCGATCTTAAGATTGACTCGTGGGCATACATAGGTGGATTTCATTTCACCGTTTGGAGAACTAATTAGCAAATGTGTCTTCATGGAACTCTTGGGTACATCATGCTTTGTCGCGAATCGTTCAGTAATAAATGAATGCGATGCCCCGAATCAAATAAAGCTGTTGCGGGTACAGAGTTGATAAGAAACGTACCGAGCACAACATCTTTGTCTCCTTGAGCTTCTTCGACCGTCACATGGTTCACCCTACCATGCATATTGTTCCCGTTGACCTCTCGTTATCTCTCCGGGGTGTCGGCATATTGCGCCGAGGGCAAATACGGCGTAGTGTCCCAATTCTCCGCAATTGAAGCATCCACCGGGGTGAACCGGAGTAGTGTTCCTTATCGGTGCACCCGAGCGATTCTGATGAGGACTTGGAGCCTGAGGTGTCATTGGGTTGGATTCTTCGGATTCATCAAACGAACGATAGAACGGTTGATTCTGTCCATGGCTTCTGCCTTGTGTGCTAGAACGAAACTGAGAGTCTTGCGATGAGTTGTAACGAGGGCGGGTGTTACTGCTAGATTGACCTTGAGGTTGAAACTTGCGCTTCTGTTCACGGAGTTCCTTGCGTTTATTCTCCAAGCCTATAGCCTTATTGAGTAACATCTGAAAGTTAAGAAATGTGTGGCTCTGCAACTGATAGTTAAGTGGCCCTATCAATCCATCGAGAAAGCGTTCTTGTCTCTTGGCATCCGTGTTGACTTCATCTGGTGCATAGCGGGACAAATGAGTAAACCGATCCGGATACTCACTAACCGTCATGTTGCCTTGCTTTAGAGCTAGAAATTCCTTCTTCTTCGGCCTTCTTCACACCAACTGGGATGTGATGTGTACGAAAACTCTCCCGGAACTCCCCCGGTGTAATGGTGCTCGGCAAGCAAGATGCGCGACGGTGTAAGCATCCCACCAATCGGCGGGCCGCACCTTCCGGACGTCCCGAGGCATACAAAACCTTCTCACGATCATTACATTGGGTGATATTTAGCATCTTGTTGATGGTCTTCATCCAATCATCGGCATCGAGGGGATCCACTAAATGAGAGTAAGTGGGCGGGTTGTGGCTCATGAATTCTCTATGCTTGTTCACTGGTGGTGGAGGTGGTGGGGGTCCTTGTGGTGGTGGCCGGTTCTCGTGCTCGTAGATTCGGGACGCTGGCGGTGAGGTTCTAATCAACCGCATCCGTTCCGTAAAGAACTGCTGGCATCGCGGGATCCATCGCTAATTCTTGTGGTGGAGGAGGGAACTTGATTCAGCTGATTGATGACGAACGGATTATCGTGTCCAGTTCCTGACCTGACGTTTACCATTTGATTGTTAGAGAGAGAAGTTTTCCGATAGGAAGTTGAATTGATAAAGGTGAATCAGAGAAAAGGGGCTAAGATTCAAATTTTTAACTTTAATTATTTTATTGATGTATTTGTGGCCATCACTCCACAAAAACATTTCAATCATGTCAAAGATCCAAATCATGCATGTTTACAATCAACAAGCATTAACATCGCACGTCCTCACAAGAACGGCTCTATCGAAACGAAACTGATAGAAGGGTAGGCAACCTAAGAATCTATCCTATAAAGCACGTGTGGTAGTTCAAGGTGGAAGAACAAGAATCGATTCGGTATAGAAGAAAACAAAAGATTTGATTTTGTTTAGAGAATAAAGAATAAAATATTTTTTTAAGCGTAAATAAGATATTTTGAATGTTAGAAGGGCTTCCTAGAAAGAGAGACCTTAATATCGACCATTTCTATCCGAGGCCGCGTCCTACGATCGCCGCAATGCTCGATACCACTCTGTCACACCCGATTTTCCGTAGAAAACCGAATGCATCTCATATGTGTGCCAGGATCACAATTTCACACATATGATAGACTCATGAGTGTAATATCGCAAGACAATGCTCAAAACGTACAGAAAAGATTTATTAACTTTTATTACACTCACGATAGAAGACACAAAGGTCTTTACACGAACAACGATAACTATGAAGACGCGACTCCATCTTCATCTTCCACAGGCATCTGACTGGTTGATCGCATCCTCAGAACTCCTCGTAGTCGGTGAAGTGCTCCACTCCAGGGTTCTTCTCTGAACAGCGTAAGCAAGGATGAGTACACTTATGGTTGGTACTCAACAAGGCCACAGGAATAACCGGAAAGCAATATTAATCCATCTTTAAGTTCAATTAATCATGTGAGGGTCCGGTAGCCGCTCTTGACCGTGAGCACGCCGATCGATCGGCTTTACACTCGCGGAGGTTGCACACTTTTCCCACGGCTCGCGTAAAAGTTCCAAAGAACTTTGAACCCAACCACGCATGTGCTGATCGTGCACAATACCACACTTCCGAGGTGTGATTGCATAGGGACGCTACGAAGCCTTTACAAAGATATGCAAAAGCATCAACAACCCACGACGATTCTGACTCGGGCGGACCATAACCCTCCCTAGTGGTCGGCACCTTAGCAAAGGTCGCTACCCCAAAAGAACCGGGCTATACCCCCGCAACCCGGAGCCCCCGTGTTCCTTTCGGATAGGGTCGTCAACACAATCACACATCTAATTAATTGGCTAAGCCGAGCCATATGGACCGTGGTTGCACCGTTTTCCCGGGTGGTTCTCCATGTTCCGATTAACTTATAGTGTTCTTGATTAAAGCATAGGTAGAAGGGTGGTTAGGGTCACTTGCCTTTCTCCAAAGATAAGCTACTCTCCTTAACCGCAAAGCTCGCACTTGAACTTCCTTGAACGGCGCGTTGGCTACGATCATGCAAGAAAACATACAACAATACATCAAACATTACCAAAAGACTAAAACAAGCTTTTAGAAATGACGGGCTCGGAGAGACGATCGCGTGGATACCAAGAACGCGTAAAACGGAGCTAGGATGGAAAAGTTATGGCCGAAACAAGATTCGGAGCTAAATTGTAAAAGAACCGGAAGTTTAGGGGGTTTTCCGCAAGATTTCGGGGACCTAAACATAGATATGTGTGAAACTAGAAGGTCTAATATGTAAAAGGTCAAAAGGGTAGGCTATTAAACGAAAAACCTAAGAGATCGGGGGCCTAGACATAAAAGAAAGGACCTAGTTGTAAGGCCTTTATATAGGTGGAAGGGTATTTTTGTAATATTAAAAACCGCGGGGTCCTTTTTGCAAAAATGCCCGGGCGGCCGGCGGGTGAGCCATTGGAGCGACACGTGGCGGGCTGCGGTTGGACGTGATGACGCAAGCGATGACGTGGCGATGACGTCGGCGGTGGACCGCGCCCGTGGACTCGGTCCACCGTCCACCGTGGACCGGTGAAGGGGTACGCGGCCCTTTTAATCCGAGCCGCGGATCTTCATCGGACGGCCGTGGCGGTCCGTGGGCGACGGGCGGCGCCGCATGGCGGCGCGCGGCCGGCCGGCGACGACTCGCGGCGGCGGCTCGCCGAGTGCTCACCGGCGACGGCCAAACGGGCCTTCCGTGCACCAATCGCGGAGGGGAAAACACCAAATTGAAGAGGAGAGCAAGGGGAACTCACCTGGGTGATCTTGAACGAGGAGGAAGGAGCGCCGAGGAGGTAGATCGGCGGCGAGGGGCGGCGGTGGCGGCGGTGCTCCGGCGGTGGCACGGTGGAGGAGTGGAGGAGAGGAAGGGAGGGGTGCGGGATGAAGAGGGAGATGTTGCCCGTCCTTTATAGGGCGTAGGCAGGGGAGGGGAAAGGGCGACCGAGGCGGTGGGGCGGCGGTTCCGGCGGTGGCCGCCATTAATGGCGTGCGGGTGCGGTGGCGGTTAGGGGAAGGGGAAGGGGCGGTGGTAGGTGAGTGGGCGGCGCATTGAAGACGGAGAGGAGGAGGTGGACGAGCACGGAGAGCCGGGGAGGCGGGACGGCGGCGCGGGTAGCGGCGCGGCCGCGCGGGGAAGAAGAGGGGGGCGCGGGGCCGGAGGTAGAAGATGGCCCCGACAGGGGGCCCCACCCGTCGGCGGCCGAGAGAGAGAGGAGGGAGAGAGGAGGCGGCGTTGCGGGCCGCGTGGGCCGAAAGCGCATGGGCCGCGGGTTGGGGTGGGCCGGTAGGTTAGATTTGTTTTTTTTTCTTCTTTTTCTTTTCAAATTCTTTTCAAACCAATTTCAAATTCAAATCTTTTTCATCTTTTCAAACTCCAATTTTAACACAAATTCACCAACTATTTTAAGACTTTTAGAAAACCTTTTAAACATGTTTTCAAACATTTTTAAATTCAAACTTTCATCATTTTTTTAATTCAAACTTTCACACCAATTTTCCAATTATTTTTTTTCACAAATATTTTAGGACTTTTAAAATCACACCACAAACAGAACTCATGCATTTCAACATGATGCACAATCACTTATTTGATTCTAATTATTAAATGATGTTTAATTTTAATTAAAGGCAAATTTATTTATTCAAATTTATTAAATCCTTAGAAAAAAATAAAATTAAGCCATGTTGCTAACAATATTTTATTGTGATGGAATTTTCGGGTGTTACAAAAGGCCATGTGATGGTGATCGTCTGGAGGGAATGTGCTGGGAGGTTAGTTTTGCGGGCGTAAAATTGACATCCTTCGCAGGTACGCACGATCTCGCTGGCATCGGCGACCACGGTGCGGTGGGCCAATAGAAGTCCTGGTGGAATGTGTTGCCCACGAGGGTGCGCGGCGCCGTGTGGTGGCCGCACACGCCTGCATGAATGTCTCGAAGGAGCTCGCGCCCCTGGGAACGGGTATGCACCACTGCAAGACGCCTGATGCGGCGCGCTTGTACAGCTCGCCGTCGAAGAGGGTGAACGATTTGGCCATCCTGGCGATGCGTCTGGCCTCAGACCAATCTAAGGGGAACTCCACTCACTCCATCCAGGTGATGTACTTGGCTCGCTAGTCCACCGCACGGGGGGCTGGCTCTGTGTCCATGGCCCCAGCCTTGTCCGCACTGTAGCCCTTGAGTAGGGAGAGCACGAACGTCTCGTTCGAGGGTTCCTCATCCATGGGCTCTGCGCCCGCTGGGTTCGAGGGAGCCCCCGAGGGTTCCTCTTGGTTTGAGGGTGTCAACTCGAAGTTGACGAACGGTTTCACGACGTCCCGCGAAAAGACGTTCGGGGGAATGGTGATTCGCCCCGACGCGATCTTGGCAAGTTCGTCCGCCTCCTCGTTGTACTGGTGGGGAATGTGACTGAGCTCAATGCCGTAGAACTTGTCCTCGAGGGCTCGCACGGCGTTGCAGTAGGCCTCCATCTTGTCGTCGTGACAACTCGCATTCTTCATGACCTGGTCGATCACGAGTTGCGAGTCCCCCCTGACGTCGAGGCGTTTGATGCCTGTCTCGATGGCGATTCGGAGGCCGTAGAGAAGGGTTTCGTACTCTGCCATGTTGTTCGACGCGGAGAAGTGTAGGCGTACTGCATACCTCATGTGCTCCCCGAGGGGTGAGATGAAGAGCTGGCCCGCACCCGCCCCTGTTTTCATCACTGACCCGTCGAAGTAGAGGGTTCAGCACTCGGCCTGGATTTGCAGCGGCGGCAGTTGTGTGTCCGTCCACTCGGCGACGAAATCTGCCAGGATCTGGGACTTAATTTCCTTGCGCGGCGCATAGGCGAGCGTCTCGCCCATCGCCCGTTCGGGGACAGCCCTAGGGGTCCCCTTAAACAATGGGGAAAACCTCACTTAAAACCCGCAACGAAGCCAAAACACGTCAAGCCTAACCATGCGGTGCCTAACCATACAGACACGGCCCACGCCGCAAGAACCCCGATGGCCCATCGAGGCGGCCCACTTAGAGACCCCCTCGAACGGCTCCGCCTCCGTTCGAGGATGCGTGTACCCTTCGGGCGGGCTTCGCCCCCGCTCGAGGGGCGCACTTCCCTCGAGCGGGCTCCGCCCTCGCTCGAGGGTACGCCCGCCCTCGGCCGGGGTCCGCCACGCTCGAGGGTGCCCCTCACGCGTGCGCCGGCCCCCCACACGGGCATTTAACGCCCGACGCCGCGGACGCGCACCATCATGCGCCCGGGGCTCGCACCCCGCGCCGCCGCACCAACTCCCCTGGGAGGAGCCCATCCCCGCCACCGTGGGAGGGGACCGTGCGCGGCGGCCGGTGTCGATCCCGTGACACCGTGCGCACGCCCCAAGACGGATAACGCGCCGAGCCCTCGAAAGGGGACCGACGCACCCTCGATGCACTTTCTTGTGACCCTACAGGGGTTAGGTGGAGGCACTAGGCCGGTGGACCGCCATCCCCGCCACTGTAACGGCGTGGCCGCCGTACCCGCGCGTGCGGCGCACGCCGTGCCCCGTAGCCACGACTCCGGCCCCCCGTGAAGTGCGTCGGGAAGGAACGTCGTTCTGCCTACTCCTGTACTCCGTACAGGCTTGCGTCAGCACCTCCCTCGAGCCTGTCAGAGGACATCACCGCCATTCGCTGCTCTCCTACCCTCGAACCGCCACTGTTCGGGTACAAGTCAGGCCATGATGACCAGATCGCTGCAAGGATCGCCCGGACGGCCGCCCACTCTACAGCATAGCACGTCGCACTTCCCCACGTAGCTAGATAGCGCGGCGTGCATGTACCTCGCCTCCCCCTTGATCTATAAAAGGGGGACGAACCCCCCCGGCCCGCGGGGGACACGGGACGGAGAGGACAACAACACGCTCAAGGTCACGGCACCAGAGCCCTTCACATACACCGTGCACTCACTCTCTAATTCTCCCACAACATCTTCACCACTTCACCGGGGACTTGGAAGCCACGCTTCCTCTCCCGCCTCGCTTTTAGTAGCCCCACCACAGGCACCCCCCGTGCCGAGCAATATAGTGCCGTGAGCACACCCCTCGCCGGACGTACGGCCCCCTCGCCGGGAACCAGGATAAAAACCCCGTGTCACTTGTTGCTTAGCATCGACCATTGAGAGATAGACCTCGGCGCTATCTACCGGTTAGTGTCGGGGCCATATTCCGCACCGACGCTGGCGCCCACCGTGGGGCAAACGAGCGCCTAAGGTCATTCCGTCGACTCCCTCCATGGTGATCCGCACCGAGTACCGTGCTACGCGCTACCGCATGGGTAGCTCGGACCCCCCTCCCCGGCCGGGTTCGAAATCCGCTTTGGGGACCCGAACTTTCGTGCCACGGGGAACGGCTATCTCATGCGCCTCACCAACCGTGAGGAGCCCGCGCGCGCCGCCGTGCCGGCCGCCTTTGGCCCCCGCCGCGCGCACCACCACGGCGCGGACGCCCGCAGCACGGATGCCGCGGGCCCGCTCGGCCGCCACGACGCCACCGTCGCTCCGGCGGCGTTCGCGTCGGGCGCGGTCCGAGCGGCGGCGGGCCGAGCGCGCCGCCGCCCGCCGCGGTGCGCCCACCATCACGACCGCCACCGCCCCCGGCGGGCGGGCCGCGCGATCTCCGACCACGCATCCCCCATCGGGCCGCGTGGCGCTACGACGGCCTACAACGCCAACGTCAACACGACGATGCGCGGGGTTCCGCCCCGGCCGCCACGTCTTCATCGCCGGGATCCCGCGCCTCGGCAGGGGATGAGTCATCCCCGGGCTCCGTCGACACGATGCCACCCGCCAACCGCCACGGATACGCGGAGTGGGGACTTCTCCCGCGTGCCGGACCCGCCGCGTTCCGGCGTTTCCTCGACGCCGCGGACTACCGGTTTGGTCGCTCCGACGACTCCAAAGCACAGGAGCTACGACCCCGCGCGGGAGTGCCGCGCCGTCATCACCAACGACCCGGCCAACGCCGCCGTGCGGTGGGCGCCGGGAGACGGGGAAGTCACACCCGCCCCGGGGATCGCGCGCGCCCGGCCGCGGGGCCAAGCGCTCCCACCGGGGCCGACGCCGACGCGCGCCTAGCCCAAGCCCGCGAGCTCGAGGCCAAGCCGGCGGAGGAATACCGAACGGTGCGGTTGCTACGCGCCTCAATGGCGGGGAAGCCCCGCGCGCGCGCGCGAACGCGCACGGGAGCCGGGCCGGCAGGTCCGCGACCGCATCAACACCGTCCCCAACGTCGAAAACGCGTACGTGCCCCCGCGCGGCGAGCCGAAGCTCGTCGCCGCCGCGACGCCGCCGCGGGCTATGCCGCACCCTCGACCCCCGAGGCTCGAGACATGCACCGCGAGGTGCAAACTCTCATCGAGCAAGCGGCCGTCCGGCAGAGCCGAGAGCTCGGCCTCACGCATCCGCCAATAGGGGGATGCGCGGGGCGATGAAGCCGCACCGGGAGGCGAACCCCTCGGTGCACGCGGGGGGACCGGGGGCGGGGCGACCCACCGAGCAAGGGCGCACGCCGGCCAAGGAGCGGCTCCTTGACGCGCGCAGGCGCCGGATGGTGACGCCCGCAACGTCATCAACGCCGGCGCACCGGCAAGGCGCGACGCACGAGCGGCAAGGGGCTACCACCCTCGACGGGGTGGGCGCTACGACAGCGGCGAAGACCGCTCCCCGACGCCGAAGCCCCCAGGCACCCGTGTGTTCAGCCGGGAGATCCGTGCGGCAGCGTTCCCCCAACGCTTCCGCCAACCCTCGACGATCGTCAAGTACAACGGGGAGACGGACCCCCGCGTGTGGCTCAACGACTACCGCTTGGCTTGCCAGCTGGGCGGGGCCACCAGCGACGAGGTCATCATCCGCAACCTCGCCCCTACATCTTGGCGACGCGGCCCGGACATGGCTCGAGCACTTGCCCGCCGCCCGCATCCATAACTCGGGACGACCCGGTCCACACGTTCGTGGGCAACTTCCGGGGCACATACGTGCGCCCCGGAAATTCATGGGACTCGCGCTCCCCGCACGCGAGCCCGCGAGTCGCCGGCGGACTTCATACGACGCTTCTCCAAGCGCCGCACGGAGCTCCCCAGCGTGGCGCAGTCCGAAATCGTGCATGCCTTCCTCGAGGGCACCACGTGCCGGGATCTCGTGCGGGAGCTGGGACGCAGCCCGCCCGCGGACTCCAACGAGCCGGTTCGACATCGCCACCGCCCTCGCCTCCGGGGAGGAGGCCGTGGGGGCGATCTTCGACGGCAAAAAGGGCAAGCGCTCCGAGGACGCGCCCGCGGAGGGCAGCAAGTCCAAGGAGCCCCACCGCAACGACAAGCGAGGCAAGAAGGGGGAAGAAGCCGCGCCGCGAGGCGCGCGAGCGGGGGCGCGATGGCGGCAACGCCGAGGTCCTCGCCCCGTCGACCCGGCCGACGGGGCCCTCGACCGACCCCTCGAGGCCCGGGGGTGTTCGATGACATGCCGAAAAAGCCATGTCCCTACCACAAAACCCCGCGTGCATCACACCCTTGAGCAAGGCGACATGCTCAAGAAATTCTACGGCCGTGCCGCCGCGAAGGAGGCGGAGGCCAAGAAAGACGGAGGCGATTGCGACGCGGGCGGCTTCCCCGCCGTCAAAAACGTGTTCCTCATCTTTGGGGGACCAACCGTCGACATGTCGACACGCCAACGCAAGAAGGAGCGGCACGAAGTCCTCGTCGCCGAGAGGGCGCCTCCGTCCTTCCTCAATTGGTCGGAGGACGCCATCACGTTCGGCCCGGAGGACCACCCAAACCGCGTCCCCAACCCGGCCGCACCCGCCGGTGGTTGACCCCATCATCGGGAACGCCCGTTCTCGAAGGTCCTCATGGACGGAGGCGCGCAGCCTCAACATCCTCTATGCGCATACGCCGCGCCCGATGGGGATCGGATTGGACCACCGCCCGCGGCCCGGCACGAAGCCGTTCCATGGCATTGCGCCCGGCAAGCAAGTTCGGCCCCTCGGGCGCATCGACCTCGCCGGTGCGGTTTGGCACCCCTAAGAACTTCCGCAAGGAAACCCTCACCTTCGAGGTGGTGGGGTTCAAAGGGGGCCTACCATGCTATACTTGGGCGACCCCGTTACGCCAAATTCATGGCGGTCCCCAATTATACCTACCTAAAGATGAAGATGCCCGCCCAAATGGCATCATCACCGTCGGCTCGTCGATCGAGCACGCGTTCGATCGCTATGTCGAATGCGTGGAGCACGCGAGGCACCGGCGCCGGATGAAGCGCCGGTGAACACGCCGGAGAAGATGGTCAACGAAGACCTCAACTCCGCCGCTAAGCACGCCGGCACCTTCGAGGCCGCGAGAGCGGACCAAGGGGGTCCCCCTCGACCCTTCCGCTCCCGAGGGCAAGGCGTTGAGGGTCGGCTCCACCCTCGACCCCAAATAGGAAGTGGTGCTCGTCGACTTCCTCCGCGCCAACGCCGACATCTTCGCGTGGAGCCCCTCGGACATGCCGTGCATCCCGAGGGAAGTCGCCGAGCACTCCCTTGACAATCGCCAAACGCTCGCGCCGTGCGACACGGCTCCGCCGCTTCGACGAGGAGCGGCGACGGGCAATCGGAGCGGAGCTGCGAAAGCTTCTCGAGGCCGGATTCATCAAGGAGGTGTTCCACCCAACATGGCTAGAAAACCCCGTGCTTGTAAAGGAAAAGAATGGGAAGTGGCGGATGTGTATAGACTACACTAGTCTCAATAAAGCATGTCCTAAAGTTCCTTTTCCTTTGCCACGCATTGATCAAATCATTGACTCAACACCGGGTGCGAACTGCTCTTCCGTTTCCTTGATGCCTATTCCGGGTACCACCGGATAAAGATGAAAGAGTCCGACCAGCTCGCGACCTCGTTCATCACACCGTTCGGGACGTTCGCTACGTCACGATGCCATTTGGCCTCGAAACGCAGGTGCGGCATATCGGCGTTGCATGCGGCACGTTTTTGGGGATCACATCGGGCGGACGGTCGAAGCGTATGTGGACGACATCGTCGTGAAGACCGGAAGGCGGACGACCCGGTTGGCGACCTTGGCGTCGCGTTCAACCGCCTACGGGCCAATGGGGGTCGAAGTTAAACCCCCGAAAAATGTGTCTTTGGAGTGCCGCGAGGCATGCTCCCGGGATACATCGTCTCCCAGCGGGGAATCGAGGCCAACCCCGAAAAGGTCGCGGCCCTCGAACGAATGGGTCCGATCCTGGACCTCAAAGGGGTGCAAAAGGTGTTGGGGTGCCTTGCCGCCTTGAGCCGCTTCATCTCGCGGCTCGGTGAGAAGGGCCTGCCCCTCTACCGCCTACTCAAGAAGCACGAGCGCTTCTTCGGACCACCGAGGCCCGGGACGCGCTCGACAAGCCGAAGGCGTCTCGACGCACGCCCCGATCCTCACGCCGCCGCGGGACGGCGAGCCCCCCGCAGCTCTACGTGGCCGCGACCACCCGTGGGTGAGCGCCGTGATCGTTGTGGAGCGCACGGAGGAAGGGCATGCCTTGCCCGTGCGGCGGCCATTCTACTACGTCGCCGAGGTCCTTTCGGACACAAAGACGCGCTACCTCCGGGTCCGAAGTTGTTGTACGCAGTGGTTCTTGCGCGGCGCAAACTCCGCCACTACTTCGAGGCCCACCCCGTCACGGTGGTTTCCTCCTTCCCACTAGGAGAAATCATCCGCAACCCCCGACGCCGCGGGCGAGGATCACCAAGTGGTCCGTGGAGCCGATGGGCGAGACGCTCGCCTACGCCCCCACGCAAGGCTGTCAAGTCCCAAATCTTGGCGGATTTCGTCGCCGAATGGACGGACACGCACCGCCGCCGCCACGGATCCAAGCGGAGTGCCGAACTCGTTCTTTGATGGCTCGGTGATGAAAACGGAGCGGGCGCGGGCTCGCTCTTCGTGTCACCCCTCGGGGAACACATGCGGTACGCGGTGCGCCTCCACTTCCCCGCGTCTAACAACATGGCCGAATACGAGGCCCTCCTCTGCGGCCTCAAAATCGCCATCGAGTTAGGCGTCAAGCGCCTCGACGTAAGGGGCGACTCGCAGCTCGTGATTGATCAAGTCATGAAGAACGCGAGCTGCCACGACGACAAGATGGAGGCCTACTGCAAGGCCGTGCGAGCCCTCGAGGACAAGTTCTACGGCATCGAGCTCAACCATGTGCCCCGCAGGGCAACGAAGAGGCGGACGAGCTCGCCAAGATCGCGTCCGGGCGGATCACCGTCCCCCCGAACGTTTTCGCGCGCGACATCGCTCAACCCTCGGCCGCCTTCGAGCCATACCCCTCGAATCACAACGAACCCTCGGGGGCTCCCTCGAGTCCGGCGGGTGCGGAGCCCATGGACGAGGACCCCTCGAACGAGGCGTACGTGCTCTCCCTTCTCGAGGGGTACGGCTCCCACGAGGCCGACGTGATGGACATCGAGCCGGCCCCCCGTCCGGGGCGGACCGGCGGGAAAAATACATTGCCCGGATCGCTCGAGGAGAAATCCCCGCGGACCGGGCCGCGGCCAGGCGCATCGCTAGGATGGCTAAGTCTTTTGCCCTCATCGACGGCGAGCCGTACAAGCGCGCGCCTCCGGCATCCTACAACGGTGCGTGCCCATTCCCGAGGGGCGCGAGCTCTCGCGGGACATCCACGTGGGGATCCGTGGCCACCACGCCGCGCCCGCACCCTCGTCGGCAACGCGTTCCGCCAGGGCTTTTACTGGCCCACCGCGGTCGCGGACGCCGCCGAGATCGTGCGCACCTGCGAGGGGGTGCCGCTTCTACGCCCGCAAGTCCAACTTGCCCGCCCACACCCCCCCCGCAAACCATCCCCGTGACATGGCCGTTCGCCGTGTGGGGGCCGGACATCGTCGGGCCCCGCGGAAGGCGCCGGGGGCTTCACCCACTTGTTGGTCGCGATCGACAAGTTCTCCAAGTGGGTGGAGGTGCGCCCCATCACGAATTTAAGGGCGAGAGCAAAGCGGTGACATTCTTCACCGACATCGTCTACCGCTTCGGAGTGCCAAACTCCATCATCACCGACAATGGATCCCAATTCACGGGCAAGAAGTTCTTGGAGTTCTCGCGACAAGTTCCACATCCGTGTGGATTGAGCAACTGTGGCGCACCCACGGACCAACAACCAAGTGGAACGTGCCAATGGGATGATCTTACAAGGCCTAAAGCCCGGAATTTTCGACCGCTTGAACAAATGCCGGCGGAAATGGCTCCAAGAATTACCGGCGGTTGTGTGGAGCCTAAGGACCACCCCCGAGCAGAGCCACTGGGTTCACCCCGTTTTTCCTAGTCCACGGCACGGAGGCCGTCCTCCCCACGGACTTAGAATACGGGTCGCCCAAGGTTCGAGGCTATAACGAGGATGCTAACCAACGAGCCCGCGAGGACTCGTTGGACCAACTGGACGAGGCACGCCTCGTAGCCTTGATGCATTCCGCGAGGTACCAGCAGTCCCTCAGGCGCTATCAAGCACGCAAGATACGCCGGCGGGATTTCAGCGAAGGGGACCTGGTCCTAAGGCTACGCCAAGACAACCGAGGGCGTCACAAGCTATCGCCCCCATGGGAAGGACCCTACGTCGTGGTGAAGGTACTCAAGCCCGGCACATACAAGTTGGCCAATGAGGACGGTGAAGAGCTCACCAACGCTTGGAACATCCAACAGCTACGTCGCTTCTACCCTTAGCTAGGATTTCCAAGTATTTTTTGGTTGTAAAAACCGCACGACCAACGCCCCGGTTGGTTGCAACTATGTAAAAGCTTTAAGCTTAACAAAAAGGGCAACTCGGCTTTCCCCGAAACCCAAGTTACCCTCGGGGGCTACCGCGGGGGCTTCCCCCCCAAAATGGTCCCATTTTTTCGCGCAAAAAATGCAACAACTCACACGCGCTAAGTTCGTTTCCTACTTCAACCTCGAGCCACGATTCGAACGGGGCGCGGGCGGCACGACGGAAGGAGCGTGCGAGCCGAGAGATAGCCTACGCCACGTGGACATGGCCCTTCTCTCTCGCTTCCAACCCGGCGGGCCCCCACGCGAAAATCGAACTCCCCTAACTAGAATCTACTCGGGAAGAAGGAGAAACAAAAAGCGTGATAAACAAACGACTTCATTTACGGCAAATGCTCATGTTCATGAAACAACTTGTTCATTTACAAAAGGCCACGAGGCCAGAATACTGATACACATAAAAAAAACGGGCCTAGCGCCCAACTGCTTTCGGGCGGGAGGAGCAGCAGCATCGCCGGCGGCGTCCGGAAGAGGAACTCCTCGAAGGCCTCGGCGAGCGACCCGGCGGCGTCGGCAGCGAGCGCATCCACACGCTCCATGGCCACCTCGTCCTCGACGCCCTCGGGAACGATGTAGCCCTCGCCGCCGCCTCGAAGTTAACCTCGTAGTGGGATCGCACCACTCCGAGGGCTTTCCGGACGCCCGGTGCCGCGCCGGCGCATCCGCTCGGTGACATGGCCACCAAGGGCGCGCGGGGCGGCGGCCGCCGAGCCGCCGGCCCGTGCCTCGCCCTCCTCAACGGCGCGGCGGGTCTCGAGGGCCGCATCGCGCGCGCTCCCGCCGCCTCCGGCCGGAGGAATTGTAGGAAGCCCCGCCGCCGCCGGCCCGCTCGCCCGCATGCCCCGGGCGGTGCGCAAGCACGGAAACGCCAAGGCAAGAAAGAAATCAGAACAAGGGAATGCGAGTTCCCAAACAAAAAACCAACAAGACAAGAGTCAGACAGTGGCTCACCTTCGACTTGCTTCCTCTCCATCTCGAGGTCGCGGCGCACGGCCTCGACCGTCAGCTCGAGGCGCTCGACGGTCTCGCCCTGCTCCCGGAGGGACATCTCCTGATTGGCGTTGGTGATGCTGAGCATAATCACCTCGCCCTCGGCCTTGGAGAGCTTGGCGTCCCGATCCGCCAAGGACTTCTGCGTCACCTCGTGGGCGGCGCGCTCCTGCTCCAGCGCCGCACGGGCATCGGTGAGGGCGGCCTGCTCCTGCTGGAGCCGCTCCTCAGCCCCTTGGCGGGCGGTGCTCTCTTGCAGGAGCCGCTCCTCAGCGACGACGAGGGCCGCGACCTTGGCGTCGAGGGCGGCCTTCGTGTCGTCGGCCTCCTTGGCCCGCTTGCTCCCGGCCCCGCGCGCCCGCTCCTCGGCCCCTCGGCGGCTGGCCGCGCCCGCGCCCCCTCAAGCGACGAGCGAAGCTCCCGGGCTTCGGCACGGACGGTCGCCACCTCCGCCTCCCGGTTAGCGGCCGGCGTCCGCGTCTTCTCCAAGTCCGAGCGCGCGTGCCACGGCGCCTCATCACGATCGATGAGGGCTGCGCGCGCACCCGCTCGAGGCTCGAGCGGCGCGCCGTGTCTCCGCCTCGAGCTCTCGGGCGGCTCGTCGAGCCGGGGCCGGGGCCGTGCACGCCGGCCCGCTGTCCGGGGACCCGAGAGCTTCGGCAAGCGCGTCGAAAGCGCCGCACCGCTCCCGGAGCTGGTGGACCTCGGCGTTCACCCGGTCGAATGCATCGTACTTGTCGTGGGCGCGGCGCTCGAGCTCCTGGCAACCACAGAATCAAAACCCATAAGTGCGGAGACACGAAGGCAAGCATACACAAACGAAAGAAAGGAGAGAACAAGCAACCACGGCTAACCTGGAAGACGAGCCATGCCGGGCCGCCATGGACCCGTAGCGCCTCGTTCAGCGCGCGGTTGAGCGTAGCGCCGTGGCTCCGCAGCTCGTCCCGTAGCTCTGCTCCCCCCCCCGGCGTCGGCAAACGCAGGGGGATCGTTGACGGCCCCCTCCACCGGGGGCGGGCGGCCGCGCGGGAGGACGAGGCCTCGGCGCGGGTGTCCTCGACCCCCACCACCAGGGTGACCCTCGCGCCGCCTCAAGAGGGCCCCCTCCCCGGGGCTCGGGGGGTTCGTGGGCCGGTGGCCCCCCGATCCCACCCGGCGGCGGGGGAGTCGTCCGAGACCTCCACCACCTCCACCGCCGAACGCCGGCGGGCGCCGCCGCTTGTGCCGCCTCCACCGGCGCCTCCACTCGCGCCTCCGTGGCCGTGGGCACCGGATGCGGCGCCACGGCCACCACCTGCGGTGCGCCTCTGCGGCCACGGCGCCGCCGCAGGTTGCGCCCGCTCCGCCTCCTCCGCAGCCGGCGCCGCGGGTTGCTCCCGCTCCGCCCCTCCGCGACTACGACCTCCGCGGGCCGCGCCTCCACCACCGCCGCCGCCGCGGCCTCGCACCCCCACGACGGCCGGTCGGCCGGCCGCTCCTCGGCGACCACCGGCCGCGCCGCGGCGGGGCCGGATCCGCTGGCCGAGGCCTCGAGGCCTCGAGCTCCGGGCTTTGCGAGCTCTCGCCCGCCGCCGCCGTGCTTGCCCCCGCCCACGGCGCCCTCGACGAGCGCCGCCGGGTGGGGATGGACGCGTCCGTCCTCAGCACCTTGGCAGGTGCGAGAGGAGGCACGGTTGGCACCACCCTGCGCAGGCACGAACGGAGGGTTAGGACGCCTGATCATCAACAAATCAAACCGAGCGAAGGATCGAACCCCTTACCTCGAGGAGGAAAAGGCGCGCTTCCTCTTCCTCAAAGCCTCAACGGATGAGGCCGGCGCGGCCGCGCGCCCGCCGCCGCGGCCGGCGCGCCCGCCGCCGCGTCTCCCCGACGGCGCGCCGCGCGCGTGGGCACACCCGCCCCGCGCGCGGTCACGCCCGATGCCGCCGCGCTCCCCCGACGACGCCGCCGCGCGCGCGGCACGCTTCCCCCGCGCGCGGGGCACGCTCGATGCGCGCACGGGCGCGCTCGCCGTGCGCGCCCCCCGACGAGCGCGGCGGCGCCCCTCCGCGGCACGCGCCGCCCTCGATGTCGATGGCCGGTGGCGGGCGCCGTTGCGCCCGCCCGGAGTGATGCCGCCCTCGCCGCCGGCCGCCGCTCCGGCGACGGGGGCGCGAGGCGCCACCGTCGGAGGGGCCCTCCCCCTCAGCCTCTTCCTCTTCGTCCTCCTCCGAGGACGAGTACTCTTCGATCCCCGGGGAGGAGAGCCCCAGCTCTTCGCGCCGTCGGTACTCTGCGGCCCGCCGGTTGCGACGCGCTTGACGTCGCCTCGCGCGCTCCCTCTTGCGCGCCACCTCCTCCTCCTGCCGGCTGCCGCGCCGCCCGGCCCGCGCGCGCGGGAGTCGGGGGGTAGGCGGAACGGACTTGGCGACGGTGAAGGTCACCACCGGTACACACGGAGCAACAAGGGCGCATCGGAGGCAAAGGCAACACAAAGAACTAAAACGAAATCAAGAACTACGCTCACCAACGGGCCGGTGGGGAGCATCTCGAGGTCCCACGGGGGTCCGACCCGCAGGCATCGGCGGCGTCCGTGTGTCGACGGCGCTCCGCGCCCCGGTGAGCGCATATGGCCGCTCGAGGGGCGTCGGGAGCATCCGCGACCTCGCCGAGTCGATGGAGTTGGCCGCCTCTCGTCATCTCGAAGATGCGGAGCGGCCTCTCCATCAAGGGCACGACCCGCCTATGATGGAGGAAGGCGAGGACGCCCATCGCGTTCGGCCCCATCGTCGCCGGGCGGCGCCGCGGCCAGACCGACTCTGCCGCGCCGATGCTGGGACCGTGGACACCCCGTAGCCCCGGGAGTCGGGCCTCTCCTTGAACACCCGGCCGGTGTAGGGGGGAAGGCCGGGCTCGGCGTTGCGCGGATAAAACCATCCCCGCTCCCGGCCGGCGTTGTTCGTCGTCATGGTGCGGGGGGATGTAGACGTTCTTGAATTGCCCCCGCAGGGCAAGCGACATCCCGCCGGCGCGCACCGCACGGCGGGTCCTTGGCTCCGTCGTGGGCTGCGTGAAGAGCTCCGCGCGGAAAAGGTGTACCCAGAGCTCCCAATTGACTGGGATCCCCAGGTACCCTTCGCAAACGCCGACGAACGTAGCCGCCTGCGAAATCGCGTTGGGGGCGAAGTTGTGCAGCTCCACTCCGTAGTGGTGGCACATCGCCCGCATGAAGCGGCTCGCCGGTGCGTTGAAGCCCCGCTCGTGGTAGCGGATAAAGCTGACCACATAGCCCTCCGGCGGGTTGGGCGCACGGTCCGCCGCCGGCGGCACTATCCACTCCGCCGGACGTCCGTCTTCATTGGCCGCGAGGCCGGCCGGCGGCGACCCGGCTCGCCAAGGGCCGGCGACGTCACCGTCGACCTCTCCCGTGGCATACGGCTCCAGGATCGTGAGGGGAAGCCGAGGCGGCGCCATGAAGAAGGCGAAGAAAGGCGATGGCGGAGGACAAGGAACGGAAGAAAAGCTCTAACGGCGACACCGCGCGATGGCAAGAGCGAGGCGAAGACGAAGGGGCGGGGACCGAAAATGGTGAGGCGTCAAGGTAAAAAATCGCCGTCTCCTCCACCCCTCGGATTTATAAGCCGACGGGGCGAGCTCTCCGAGCGGATGCCCCGCTCGCATTAACCGGCAGGGAATCTTCCCTTCACGCCGACGGACGGGCCCCACCACGACCGCGGCGGCCACATCACTTGCGGCGCGGGCCATCATCACGGCGAAGACCCGCAGGGATCGAGGTGAAGCCGTCACGTCCACCTGCCACGCCGCCCACTACGCGCGCGCGCGCGCGCGCCGCCTAAAAAGACGCGCCCGCGCCGCAAAAACCGCGGCCTCGAATGCGAGGCATTTAATGACCGGGTCCCTTGCCAAACAAGGAGAACCCTCGAGCGGGGCGAACCCCCGGCTCGAGACAAGGGCAACCCTCGATGGGATATCGACGTGAGAAGGCCGCCCGGACCCGCTTGATGTCGCGGGCACCACGGGTACCCATGCCGCGTAAAACCCTCGAGCGGCACGAGCCCTCGGCTCAAAACGAAAACAGCCCTCGATGGGATATCGGCGCGAGAGGGTCGCCCGGGCCCCGCTTGATGTAAAGCGAGGGCACCGCGGGCACCCATGCCGCGTAAAACCCTCGAGCGGCACAAGCCCTCGGCTCAAAACGAAAACAGCCCTCGATGGGATATCGGCGCGAGAGGGTCGCCGGGGCCCTGCTTGATGTAAAGCAGGCACCACGGACACCCATGCCGCGTAAAACCCTCGAGCGGCACGAGCCCTCGGCTCAAAATGAAAACAGCCCTCGATGGGACATCGACGCGAGAAGGCCGCCCGGACCCCGCTTGATGTAAAGCAGGCACCGCGGGTACCCATGCCGCGTAAAACCCTCGAGCGGCACGAGCCCCCGCTCGAGACAAAATCAACCCTCTAAAGAGGGCACGCGCGTGAGAGGGTCGCCCGGGGGCCGCTTGAGGTAAAGCGGGCACCGCAAGCACCCATGCCGCGCCGTGCTACCAACCGGCACCTCGAGGGCTCGGCTCGCCCGGACCCTCGACGGCCGCAAACGCGAAAGACGGGGCCGCCCAGGCGCCACCCCGCACGGCCCTACTGATCAGAGGTTCGAAGCCTGACCCTCGACGGGTTCGAACAGGCGCCACAGATCGCAGAGTTAGGGACGACGAGGGCACGCGCATTCGAGCCGTTCCTCGAGCCCGTCGGCTCGAGGGTGCCCCACATGTCGTGTTCGAGAGCCAGCGAGGGCAGCTAGCCGGGGGATCCCACCGAGGGAGAGCTTCCGCGCCCTCGGTCCCTATCGAACGGGACCGAGCCCCACCTAGCAAACCCACGCAAGCGCTTCCATGGACGTGTCTCCGGACCGCGCAGCCTACCCTTATCGAACGGGGCATGGACGTCCACTTGAACCACCCGCTAGCGGCTCGACGAGGAATCCGCAATCCGCGACCCGCCCCGATGGGGGTTGCGAGAAACCTCACCCTCCGTCCCGCGGAGGGACGGCGAGGGCGCGTTAAAAAACAAGTCGCCAAGCTCTCCCCGATCGCCTCGAACGGGCCAAGGCTCGGGGCTTGACGCACGGCCGCACCTCCTTGAAATTGCACCCGTCGGAGACAGCGCCGCCGGTGCGTGCACCCCCGAAGCCGGCCGAAATACCGCCGATGCCGGTTGGAATATGTGCCACGCCCTCCGACCAAAATTCTCGCGGATTAACCCCCCGTAGGAGCACCCACACTCCTGCAGGGCTTCGGGGGCTAGACCCGCGGGTCCGCTGACGTGGCCCCACGGAAAGCGTTCGCAGAACAAGGAGGGAAGAACGTCCTATCAGTAGGTTCCAGCATCTGCGGGAGCCTCAATGGCAAACCCACAGATGCTCGGGGGCTACTGTCGGGGACAGCCCTAGGGGTCCCCTTAAACAATGGGGAAAACCTCACTTAAAACCCGCAACGAAACCAAAACACGTCAAGCCTAACCATGCAGGTGCCTAACCATGCAGGACACGGCCCACGCCGCAGTAACCCCGACGGCCCATCGAGGCGGCCCACTTAGAGACCCCCTCGAACGGGCTCCGCCTCGTTCGAGGATGCGTGTACCCTTCGGGCGGGCTTCGCCCGCTCGAGGGGCGACTTCCCTCGAGCGGGCTCCGCCTCGCTCGAGGGTACGCCCGCCCTCGGCCGGGGTCCGCCACACTCGAGGGTGCCCCTCACGCGTGCGCCGGCCCCCCGTACACGGGCATTTAACGCCCGACGCCGCGGGACGGCGCCATCATGCGCCGGGGCTCGCACCCCGGCCGCCGCACCAACTCCCCGGGGGAGGAGCCCATCCCCGCCACCGTGGGAGGGAACCGTGCGTGCGGCCGGTGTCGGTCCCGTGACACCGTGCGCACGCCCCGAGACGGCTAACGCGCCGAGCCCTCGAAAGGGGGCCCGCGCACCCTCGATGCACTTTCTTGTGACCCTACGGGGGTTAGGTGGAGGCACTAGGGCCGGTGGAATGCCATCCCCGCCACCGTAACGGCGTGGCCGCCGTACCCGCGCGTGCAGGCGCACGCCGGGCCCTGTAGCAACGACTCCGCCCCGTGAAGTGCGTCGGGAAGGAACGCCGTTCGCCTACTCCCCGTACTCCGTGCGGGCTGCGTCGGCACCTCCCTCGAGCCTATCAGAGGACATCACCGCCATTCGCCTGCTCTCCTACCCTCGAGCCGCCACTCGTTCGGGTACAAGTCGGGCCATGATGACCGGATCGCCGCAAGGATCGCCGGACGGCCGCCCACTCTACGGCGTAGCACGTCGCACTCCCCCACGTAGCTAGATAGCGCGGCGTGCATGTAATTCGCCTCCCCCTTGATCTATAAAAGGGGGACGAACCCCCCCGGCCGCGAGGGACACGGGACGGAGAGGACAAAGAACACGCTCAAGGTCACGGACCGGGGAGCCCTTCACATACACCGTGCACTCACTCTCTAATTCTCCCACAACATCTTCGCCCACTTCACCGGGGACTTGGAAGCCACGCTTCCTCTCCCGCCTCGCTTGTAGCAGCCCCACTACAGGCACCCCCGTGCCGAGCAATATAGTGCCGTGAGCACACCCCTGTTGGACGTACGGCCCCCTCGGCCGGAACCAGGATAAAAACCCTGTGTCACTTGTTGCTTAGCATCGACCATTGAGGGATAGACCTCGGCGCTATCTACTGGTTAGTGTCGGGACCATATTCCGCACCGACAAGTTCCACCGACCACTTGGCGATTCTGCCCGCCGCATCTGGGTTGCGGATGATCTCACCCAGCGGGAATGAGGAGACCACCATGACCGGATGGGCCTCGAAGTAGTGACGAAGCTTGCGCCGCATGAGCACTACCGCGTAGAGTAGCTTCTGGATCTGCGGGTACTGCGCCTTGGTCTCGGACAGTACTTCACTGATGTAGTACACAGGCCTCTGGACTGGTAGGGCATGCCCCTCCTCTGTACGCTCCACCACGATGACGGTGCTGACCACCTGAGTGGTCGCGGTGACGTAGAGGTACAGAGGCTCGCCGTCTTGGGGCGGCCTTAAGATTGGCGTGTGGGCGAGCGTCGCCTTGAGCTTGTTAAGCGCATGGGCCTCGGCGGTCCATGAGAAGCGCTCGTGCTTCTTAAGGAGTCGGTAGAGGGGTAGCCCCTTCTCCCCGAGCCGCGAGATGAAGCGGCTCAAGGCGGCAAGGCACCCCACCACCTTCTGGACCCCCTTGAGTGTAACACCCTAATTTTGCTAAATTTGGTCTTTATTAAAATTGGCTAGAAACCCCTTTAATTGCTTAAGGAATATAAGGTTGCTTTATTTTTCTTTTAGGCATTTAAAATTTTTCTAAAATAAAATTAATGAATCATAGGAGTTAATTGTGGCATACATGCTGGAGCATTGTTTTTGATTGTTGGAATTCAAATTCAAAGTTTGAATTCTATTTGTTTGAGTCCTTTTTAAATTCCTAAGCCTTTTCCTCTCCCTACCCTACTTCTTTCTTCATTTCAGCCTGTCACTCCTTTCTAGCCCGCTCTGCAGCAGTAGCCGCGGCCCAGTCCAGCTAGCGTCGCAGCTCGCCGCCGTTGCTAGGCCGCCAACCGCTCCACCCGCGTCGAAGCCCGGCTAGCGTAGCGGCCCGGTCGGCCCGGCGACCACCGCCGGCTCGCCACGGCCGCTTCCCCTCCTCGCGCCGCGCCGCCGTCCACCGGCAGGGGCCGGGGCCCGCTCGTCATCCCCTCCACCCCGCCGCGCTCCGGCCCGACTCGGCCGAGCCCCGCGCCGCCGCCCGTGTCCGATCCCGGCACGCGCCGGTGCTTGCCCGCACGCCAAGGAGACCCCCGGGCGCCCTTAAGCCGCGCGCGCGCGCCCCCGGACTTCCCCACCCCGAGCCGCCGCCTTTGCCTACCCCGGTGCGCCGCCGGGCCGAAACCCTAGCTTCTGCCGCCGCCTCCAATTCCTCGCCTCCGCCGCCGTTTCGTCGACGTGAAGCCGTACAAGAGCCGCGCACGGAGGTGGGCTATACGCCGTGGTCACTTATTGTCGAGTTCGTGCATTGTAGCACCCTAGAGGCCTCGCGGAGTTCCCGAGCCGCGCCGCTGTGTCGTCCGCCCGCTCCGCCCGCGTCGCCGCCGCAACCGCCGTCCCCGTTGGCTTCGTCTCCCTCGCGCGCTACGCGTAGATGCGCTCCGCGTCCCAAACCGAGCACCGAGCCCTAGTTAGGGTTCGCCGGTGAACTCCGCCGCCGCTCATCGCCGGCCGCCGCCGTCCCTCGCCGCCCGCCGCCGGCCGGTCGGTGTTTTAGACCGGCAACCTACTAAGGGGAGTACCCGAAGTAGATGAATGTGGCCTCGCGGAGATCGGTAACTCGAAGGAAGAGACACGTGGCACACAATTTAGACGGTTCGGGCCGCGAAGTGCGTAATACCCTACGTCCCGTATGCTTTGCGTAGCTCGGATTGATTGGGCACGATTATAAGATGGTGCAATAGTGCGCCGTGAGTTGTATGAGATGTGTTGTGTTCCTAGAGAACGGTCCCCCGCCTCGCCTCATATAGTCGGGAGGCGGGGTAACAAGTCGGAGTAGGGAGAGAGTACTAGTCGAGTACGTCTAGGAGTCTTCCATACGATGCGGGACATGTACGCCTTCCTAACCGAGTACTTCTCCTCTGCCCAGTCCTTGTGCTCCACACCTTCGGGTGCCGTGTAGCGCAAGCGGGTAGTTCCGGGGGCCCACCGAGTAGTCGGTCCCGGTACCCACCGAGGTAGTGGGCCCAGGGAGGTCCATACGACAAGCCCCCGAGTACTTTGTAGTCGAGAAGGATAGCTTCAAGTAGTCTTGACGGCCTTGACGAGTAGTCCTCAAGCATCCCCGAGTACTACAAGTCGAAAGTCCTCAAGAGTAGTCGAAGCATCCCGAGGCTGGAATGTACTCCGACCGATGTTTGAGCAATCTTGAAGTCTTCTCGAGTAGTCTCAAGCGTCCTCGAGTGCCGCCTTCGAAGGTCTTCAAGAAATGCCCGACTTGTCTTGAAGCCGGAGTCGATATGGAGGTGCGATTGCAAAATCGCACTCCATATGGAGTAGCCCCCCGAGCCTTAGGTTGAGCCGCGAGCCTGGGCCGAGGGTCCATCGAAGTCTTGGCAAGAAAATTCCGAAAAACTGCGAGAGAAAAAAACCGAAGGACACGTGGCACGGAGCCCCCGAGCCTTGAGTCGAGTACTTCCTCTCGAATTGAAGGGTCATCTTGAAGAATGTGTCCTGAGATGCTCCTGAGCCTTGTCGCTTCCCAGGTAGTCGAGTTGAAGTAGCCGAGCCCCCGAGGTGAGGCGCGTCGACTAGTAGAATGCGAAGGGTCACGCGCGCGCGCTCGAGGCGGCCCGAGCGCGGACTTATCGATCTAGGCGTGTGGAGGGCCGGTTTGACTTATAAATAGAAGCCGAAACCCTTAGGGTTTTCCACCCATCCGTGCCGCAAGTCATTTCGATTTCATCCGAGGTAGATCCACTTCCGGCGCGGTCGCCGCCATAGTAGATCCAAGTGCGCCGCCACCCGCAGCTTTTAGGGTAGCCCCCCGAGCGGATGCGCGTGAAGACGCCCGTACTTGGAGAATGAAGCCGTCACCGTCCAAGTCCGCGAAAGCCGCGGGGGAAGAAGAGGGGCCGCGAAGAGGCCGCCCCCGGCCGCCACCGGAGCAAGACCGCCAATGTCTCCACCGCGGGCCGATCTAAGCCGCGAGTGGAAGAAGTCAAAAGTGAAGACCGAAGATCCGTTGGCCCTCTCGGAACAACGGTTTCTCCGGAAAAGGAGGTTGATATGTGGAGGGCCGCTGCCGGGAGATCCGTATTCGATGGAGAAAGCCGAAGACGAGATTCCGATGTTTGCGCGGTTCGTGGAGCGCGGACTCGCGCTCCCGCTAGTGATTTCTTCAAGGGCCTCCTCGGGTACTATGGAGTTGAGTACCTCAATCCGAACCCTAACGGTATTTTCCATACCGCGGTCTTCGTGCACTTTTGTGAAGCTTTCCTTGGGATCAAGCCGCACCGGATCCTCTTCCGAAGTTTTCCGGTGAAGCCGCCATCGAGCGCCAACAATCCAAGAGTAGTCGGAGGGGCCGGCATCCGCTGAGAGAAGACGCCGCCGAGCGCACTGGCGTACAAGCTCGTTGACTCCAACACCAATTGGAAGATGAGGTGGTTCTACATCATGAACCACCACCCCGGCCGCCGAAGTCGAGTGGGAGGCGGCCCCGTGCACCGCGACTGGTGGAACACGGAGCCCACAATGCAAGAAGGGATCCAGCTCCCCGAGCTGCTGGCACGCATCAAGGTGCTCAGAGAAGCTGGACTGAGGGCCGAGCACGTGGCCTTCAGTTTCATGAAGCGGAGGGTGCAGCCACTGATGGCCCGCGACACCTTGGGCTTCGAGTACACCGGCGACGACGACACGTCGCGGATGCCCGGAGGCGAGATGGACGACAACGACATCATCGAGAGGCTGACGCGGATCTTCAAGGATATGCCGCCGTACACGGCGTGCCCCGTCCAGGAGTACTCCATCGCGCGCCCGCCGAAGGAGGTCGGTGAGTCGTACTCCCCTAGTCGAGTAGTCCTTGCTTGGAGTAGACGTGCGATGTCTTGAGTCTTGTAGGAGGACTTGAAAAAAGTTCGTCTCCGAGCCGCGCCGCCCCCTCACGGGATCGAGATCCCGAAGGAAGGGAAAGCCAAAGCCAAAGAGCGGCGAGAAGTCGGCGAAGGCGATGACACCGTCATCGTGGAGGACACCACCGACGACGACGACGACGAGGAGGAGACGTTGCGGGCCACCGCTTTCCACCGCGGTCGAGGTTTAGCCGTCCAAGCTTACCTCATGTGCCTCTTGTGCAAGACCCACCGGGCCAGCCCGGAGGCTAGCACGGCCGCGCCGCCACGGAGGCCGCGCAACCCCGCCGCAAGCGGGTGACGAAGAAGCTGAAGGTCTCAGAGACCACGCCTCAAGAGGTAAGATGTCTTGACTAGAGTAGTCGAGTACCCATCGTACGAGTACGCTTGCTGATGAGTAGTCTTCCTTGTATGCAGGAGGTGCCGCCAGCGGAGCCCGTCGAGGAGGGCGACGAAGGCGGATGGGACACAGTGGGAGAGCCGGCCGGAAGTCGTAGTCCAGCCCCCACTGTCGAGGAGCTCTTGGCGCAGTTGGAGCGCCAGCCCCCTGCTCCACAGGGGAGCACGGAGCCCGTAGCCGCCGCCGTTGAAGAGGTGGTGGCTACAGGAGCGCAGGAGGGCACTGCGCCGCCGTCGTTGCCGCAGAGAAGGCGGCACGTGCAGGGGCGCAGGAGGAGGCGCCCGCCGAGGGTGGACTGGTAGACATTGCCAGCATCCTCGGTGCCCCGGCCGTGACAATAGTCCAAGTGTGACGCCCCATGTTTTTAATTACCAGTCATTAACGATAATGACCGGACCGCCCGAGTCAAACCAGTCAAACCCCGGTCAAACCTAGGTCAACCTGGGTCACCACCCGAAAACCTTGCCAATGAACCCCGATGAACCCCTTGACCAAGCCCACACACACCCGTAGTCAACTCTTGGTCAAAGACACGGTCAAAACCCGCTTGACCGTTGACGTCAGCGAATGTCGTCCGGAACTTTTGCCGCGTTCCCCAAAATTCACCTAAACACTTCAAAATCTACCTTTATGAAAGTTGTCCATCTTGTTGAGGGACACAACTTTCATGTAGATTGGCATTTCAAATTTTGGGTGGAAAATTGTGAAAAACCCCTTGCAAGACAGATTTCCCTGTTTTCCAGAACGTGTCGACATTCAAAGTTGGCACGACGTTCCTGCAAAATCCGTTGAGAAAAACACTATATGGCCTTTTTGAAAGTTGTAGAGGGTAGCTAGATCTACAACTTTCCTATTCATTGCTTTGTGCACTTTTATTCAATTTTTGGGAGAAAAATCTACTTGAACAGGGCCAGTTTGAATAACCTCAGGCGCTCTGCGCGCCGAGCCGCGCCGCCGCGCGCCGCCGCCGCGCCTGCCCGCACCGGTGCCCGTGCCTCGGCTTCCGGCCCACCGGCGCACGTTCCCAAGGCCCCTCGCATGTTCCCCGGCCGCCCCGTGCCCCGAGGTGCCTCGAACGGCGGGAACGCCGCGGAACCCCGCGCCGCCGTACCCCCCCCCCGCCCGCCGTGGTACTTGTCCCCGCCCGCCGCCGTACCCGCCGTGGCCCGACCTGCCCTTGCTGCCCTTCGCCGGGCCGTGCTCGCGCGCTCCCCTTTTAAGCGGCCACTCGCTCCTCCCGCGGCATGCGCACCCCCGCCCCGCCGCAACCGAGCCGCCGCCGCTGCCATTAGGGCCGGCCGCGGTGAGCTCCGGCCTCCGGCCAAACACGCGCCGGTCGACCACTCTTTCACCTCCCCTAGCATCCCCCGAAGCTTCTCCCGCCGCGCATTGCCGACCCCGGCCCTTCCTCACCGGCGCACACAGCCGCCCGCGGCCGCCCCTCCCCGACCACCGCGCGCGCGCTCGCCGGCAGCTCTTCCACCCCGTCCGACCCCACCGAATTGAAGCATAGGACACCCCTAGACCTCCCCCAGCCCTTCCCCGGCAAGGACCCGCGGCGAGCTCGCCGGAATCGAGCAGCCCGCGCCGCGGCCGGTGCCCAAGGACCCAATTGCAAAGGGGAAAAACTTATTGAGGGCCTGATTGCAAGAAGGTAACTCAAATAGTTGAGCTGAATTGCTGTAACTGGTAAATTGTGTAGAAAATCACGAAAAATTCAGAAAAATGTCAAACCAATTTTGTTGGATCCGTGGTGATTTAAACTACAACTTTTGTTATTCTAGGCTGAGCTTATTCCTTTTTGTTTTTGCATGAAAAATACAAATGTGAAAACCCTAGATCTGCAATATCTCAAAAACCATAGAACCTCTGTAGCTAATTTTTGGATATGTTGTGTATTAGGTCATGGCTAGCTCCTATGCCAAAAATTGCACAAAGTTATCATGTAAATATTTTTATAAAAATGTTTTTCTATCTCCCGACGTAACTGCATAAATGAGTTTTCATGTTAAATATATTTATGTTCTTGATCCCAACTTGTGCACACTGTCTTGTAATACTAAGAGGCACATCTTCTGAATTAATAATGAATTTTGGATTAACAGAAGTAATTACTCTTGATTTATGCATGTTTTCCTTGGTAAATTAATAAAACAAGTTCAGTAGAGATTCCATGCAAACATGTTGGTTTTCTAAGCTTGTTTAGGACCAGAGAGAATCCACAAGAAAGTTTGGATCATTTGGATGCTTAATTATTTTTATATGCATTTAAATTGAATCACTAGAGAACCTTTGCCATTTTCCATAATATTTATTTTTCCTAGCATCCAACCTTTACATGTGGGTCCAATGGACCAGTATAGATGCTAGTAGGCTTAAGAAACATCCCATTAATTTTTGGTAATTTAATTGTTTAATAAAAAGCTTAAAAGCCTTTTTCTATTAAAGGGAAATTAAATAAAGAAAAGCCCTTATTTAATTCTTTTTTTCATTTTGAGAATATTATCTAATTTAATTAAAAGATAATTAGTTCTCATTGCTAATGAGGAATTAATCCAAGGATAAAAGTATTAATTATATTTTTGCTTGTGAAAGGAAAATGATTAAAAGCTTTTCACATGAAATGACTAGTATAAAGAAACCTTTATTCAATTGTGCAATAAAGAGAAATCACCAAACCATCCATGTAACTTGAGTGTGATTGTAAATCATGTTAAAAAGGTTAAATGGACCTACCCACTACTGTTGATGAAATTAAATTAAATTATTTACATATATGTGTACACAATCACCATCGAAAAGAATAATTAATAAAGAGTTGCATATTGTTCCTTCATGGAAGAGTATGCCTGAATGTGTTCTTATCTAGGTGAATGTGCCCAACAAATACACCCCTTGATTGTCACGGTGGTTTGTGAGTGATTAAAGTATAAACCGTCGAAAAATCTTGCATTTGCATCTTCGTGTAGATCCTTCCGCCGCAGACGTACGCTCGTGCGGAAGGAGGAGACGAAGGTGCCGACCAAGAGCTGCCGTGCGTAAATGTAGCTCAAGACCTGGACCCAAGTCCAGAAGGGCCCAAGGCCAACCTTGCCAGCGAAGGCAAGCCCCGGATCATTAACCCCGCCTTTTAAAAAATTATGCAATTATGTTTGCTCTGATTGTGCACTTACGTTTCAGGAATTGAATTGAAACCCTAGATGCATGATCCCTAGGTACCTATGCTCTATCACTAGTATGCTAGGTCGATAGCTGCCATGCTATAGGACCGATAGAAGTCGAGTGATGTTCGTCACTCTCGAGAATAGGTTCCTAGATAGGAATCATAAGATATCCTTAAATGGATCGCTCATGTGGTAAGAGCATGGGATTGGGCTCCGGTCCAGTGGGCATGTGGGCTAAGCTTTTGAACGTACTAAGCACATGCCGGTTATGGGGCCGGTAAGCCTAGTACCTTAATGAGGCGGCACGGGATCTTACTATTACTACTCTTGAGAAATCTCCTTACCGGCTAGCTACCGGAAAGGATGGTGTATGGTGACTCCGGGTATCTCGCGGGGTATGCCGGATAGCCCGCACCGGGGACCGTAAGATTCGATCCCAACCCGAAGATTTATGGGGACGGCACGGGGAGTTGTCCTCGCGGGGGCAACCGACCATGTGTTTGGGTCTACCTTGCAAGGTTTAAATCAATCGATTGTCGGCCTCTCACCGTTATCCGAGACTCGCTTATTCTATCGGCCATGATATCCCATAATGATGGAACTTTGAGAAATATGGTTGGATGAATTAATTGCTTGTCCAATTATTGATTGAATTAGTTGGCACACTTAGAAATGGTAATCAACTAGAACTTGTGCTAAAAGATTGAAAGTAAGGATCCACTCTTAGTAGCTTTCCAGCAAAAGAAACTCCACCGGCCAAAAGCCTTTCATGTCTAGAGGTTGGTGATGTAGTCATCACCCGACGGTTAAGTCTTGCTGAGTATTAGTATACTCAGCCTTGCTTTAAAATTTTTGATTGCAGGTGTGATTGACCGGATGGGTGACGACAAGTAAGGACATAACGGATGGCCTTTTGTGATGTTCACCGTTGCGCTAGTTTATTTTATTTCCGCTGTATTTTCAAACTCTGAACCTTTACTCCATGTCATGAACAATGGTTTGTAATAAAATGTTTAATTCATGTTGTACTCTGGACTCACCTTCGCGTGAGTTTTAATGCATGTGTCGATCCTCTGTTCGATGTTCAAGTGATTCACCGGGCGATAACCCGGCAACCAACGACGGGATGATACTTTACTATTGCTTAGCGACCAAAGTGGATCGGTCTTAGGCGATAGTACGGTATTTTCCGGGCGGGTTGTCACAGCTGGTATCAGAGCGACTACATGCACCAGAGTTTAATTAACAACCCTAAGCACATGATTTTCGAATAAAATTTGCCAAGATTGTTGGAATTGCAAAAACGTTGGTCCGTTAAGGATAAACTAGACCGAGAGGCCCAAGAGGGAAATTTTTGGTTTCTTTCAGGTGGCTTATTAATCTATGGTCTATTTTGCTAACTTCCAGCACATTACTTTATGTCAGACTTACTTTCTCGCACAACCAAACTAGATGAGCCACGTGTGTTATACGTGTCTTCGTTCCGCATCACGGGAATTGCGAGGGTTGATGGAGTGATCCATTCCACGGATCCCATCTTCGCGTATGTTTATGAGTTGTGTCTCGCCACGTGTTTCATACGTGAGCATTCCGCATGTCGCTCATGCGAGGCAAGGATATACTCCATTCAAACGGAGAATGTCCGAGGTTGGACGCTGTCCATGCAGCGGCTTAACGCATGGATGCCGTTTCTATAGTGAACGGTAATGTATGTGGACGCTTTCATGAGTGCTGGCATGAAAGGTTCGTTGTGTTCTGTGATCTTCGCGAGTACACTAACCTCGTTCGTAAGTCGCTAAGTAAGCATCGACTAGATCTCGACTAGATATTATAGGGAGATACGTGTATGTGCCATGCCACCGGCGCTAACTCCGAATTTTGGCTTGGTTGCCATTGTGAGGACGAATAGGACGTCTTGCATCATGATTAACAATCAAGAAGGAACCTAAACTGAACTCATGTCTGTCTTCGTGCTCTCTGAAGTAAACAGTTATAGCGTGTTTTGTTCTGTTCGCTTCTTTAGGGTAGAAGTGCTGTCAAGCTTAAATTTAACAAAAGTGTTGCTTAAAATTGTTGTTCTTGTCCAAGAAACTTTCGTCTAGATGATCTTAACCTAGGCCGCTTCAATCTAATCCCGATCTGCTGGCCCCAAGCTCGCGATCATACCTTGGTCTGCCGCAAGTATGCTTGGTAGTCAACCTTGTCTTGACATCCCCTAGCACCTGTGAACCTTGCTTGGTTCAGCACCTTTCTAGTTCCTTAAGCTCAACCTTGAGGACCCAACTTAAGTTTCATAACCTTGCTAAGTTGCTACGCCCATTTGGGGAAGTATTGAACTCTGGTTTTGAGTAGGATGTTCGGTTCCAGATTGCCAGACCTTGTATCGTTGGTATGCCCGCTCGTTCGAGCTCAGCATACGATGGTATTTAAGTATGCATGGTTACCCCATACCTTAACCCTTACCCAATTCGTGGATCGAGTTACTTTTGTACACTCGCACCCGCCTGATTCTCACTTTTGTCGTATGTCCAGATGGACAACGTTGGCTCTACATCGACCGATGTGGAATCATGGACTCTCGTGGACTACCTCGAGGAGGGTGGTTTCCCGGCACTTTTGTGGGACACCCTAAAGGACTTTGGGTACACCACCTACCCAGAGTACTCGACACGTGAGATCATGACCACCGGTCAACTCCTCCGTTGTGAAGTAAAGGTGAAGATTTCAACATGCCCGACCAATCCTGCTTGGGATGAGTGGGAGTGTACGGCACACGGAAGAAACTTGTCCGACACGGTGCAGAAGGCTGCTCTCGAAGCACTCACAACTTTCTGTAGAAAGCACCCTGCCGAGATAGCCAACTCTGTAGCTAAAGTCATTCCGGTACCCGAGCGACACATTGCACCGGGTGGTGAACGAGAAACTATCCTTCCAACCTCGCAGCAACTCTCACCGTAGTCCCGAACTCGTCGCCTCGGTCCGCTTTTCGTAAGCCATGTACGACACCTATCCGCGGATGGTGGGAGAAAGCGTATTCTATAGACACCAAATCTATAGATACAAAGTAAGGAAGTAGAGTGTTCAGCTCAAGCGTTGAAGGAAGCCCGAGCAATGATTGCTACTCTCGGGAAGGACAAGGCAAAGATACAAGAGTTAACCGAGATCATCCATGAGCAGAATTTCTTGTTGCGGCATAATGATCGGTATATGCTTGAACTAGAAAATCAACTGGAAGCTCTAGCCGTTCCACCCCCGCTAACCCTGTCATCCCGGGACCGGCGCAAGAAGAAGAAGTTGAAGATATCCAGGGTGAATCTGGAATTGAGTCTGGACCTGAGTCACCGTAGACTTTCGGAATGGAAGATCCCACCCTCGGAAGTTGGTCCATTGGGAATAAAAGTTCTAAGTTGAAAGAATGTAGTGTTGTGAGGAATCCTAGTGTACCCTGACCACTTCTGGTCGACTCTCGCTGTCAGTTGGACTAGGAACCTTGTCATTGCAGCTAGTTTGCCTTGTAATCCTAAAGGTTGTTGGTAATCCTGAAAACTCTTATCGATGTATTGCCTTGGTTAAACATCTCTTTCAGCAATGATGTTTGTAAGGCATTAATTATGTTGGGTTGTGGACAATCAAGATCCGTATTCCACGAATTCTTATGTCAGCCAAAAATCCAATCGATTCCTCAACCCGAACTTGTTCTTTTCGGTCTTGCTCAAACCTTGTGATTTGAATTAGAATGTGGCTTTGAGCATGCGTTGCATAGCATGTGCATTTAGGAAGCATGGGTATACTAACGTGCATCCGCATGAAATTCCGTACCCCTACCCTGCCTCTTTTGTTTGGTGATGTTGTTACCCCATAGTCAAAGGTGCCGCGACGGAACCTAGGGTATCGTGTGTGCTGCAGCCACACGACTGCCACTAGGAGCGCGCTAGGTATCTTGGTTGTGAGATAGCAACTCGTCACACAGATCCCCCTCTCTACTTTGATTTCCCTTGCGATCACTAACGCATATGGGTAACCCAAGGTCATTCTAACGTGCATCATGAGCCCATACTGCACAAGCATATGCATCGCGTCAAATTTGAAAAGTGTTACACTTTCAAAACGAGTTGTCAAAACCTCAAAATTTGCGAAATAAGTAAAGGTGTGAGCAAGATTATTCCTTGAAGTTCCCACTTGAAGTCGTCTTTCGTGTATAAGGGATTATGGAACTCTGTCTTTAGCCTCCCATTTCGTTGTAATGATCTATTGGGAATCCTTGACCAATTGGTCCCTTGCCGTGAATCTCGACGATCTTGCAGCATCGATTCTTTTCCTTCTAGCCAAGTGGAAATGGTAGAAGTAGAAAATTTTCTCTAGCGGTCACAAGGTTCTCGAATAGTCAACTTGGAGAAGTCATCCATCGTGTATTTGTTCTTGGTCCGTGCTCTTAACTTTCAAATTCTCAAAAAATCAAACAAGGAAGTACGCCCAGGATCGATCGAAACTTTTTGCTACGCTCCTCAGTGTTGCTATCGCAAGCGTGAGGCGTAGTACACCGAGTTTCCTCGTTTTGCTCCCCATCACGATCGATTATTTAGACCGTTGAGCCCCATCGTCATCAGTGTCACGGTCATACGACGCCATGACGTCGTTCTGCCTTCAATTTCCGCGACCGTATTCACGACGCAGAGATCGCGTGAGCTGACCTTGTCGAGCTCAGTGTTGTATACACCAGATACCCGACTGGGTCAACTGACCGTTACAGCCCCGCATCGGTTATAAAATGGAACCTTTTACCCGGAACCGCCGATGCGAAAGCCCCATTTCCATCTGAGCTCGGCAGTATCACTGTTCTTGATCTTCTTCTAGCTAGCCTAGCTACTTGCCACTAGAGTACCCCCCCGGATACTTCGTCGGTGCGGAATATGGTCCCGACACTAACCAGTAGAAAGCGCCGAGGTCTATCCCTCAATGGTCGATGCTAAGCAATAAAAGACACGGGATTTATCCTGGTTCCGGCCGAGGGGGCCGTACGTCCAGCAGTGGTGTGCTCAAGGCACTATATTGCTCAGCACCGGGGTGCCTCGTAGTGGGGCCGCTACAAGCAAGGCGGGAGAGGAAGCGAGGCTTCCAAGTCCCTGGGGGAGTGGTCGAAGATATCGTGGGGGAATTGGAGAATGAGTACGTGGTGTGTTGTGTGCTCTCGTCCGTTGTCCGTGTCCCCCGCGGGCCGGGGGGTTCGCCCCCCCTTTTATAGATCAAGGGGGAGGCGGATTACATGCGCGCTGCGCTACCTAGCTACATGGGGAAGCACGACGTGCTATGCTGTAGAATGGGCGGCCGTCCGGACGATCCTTGCGGCGATCTGGCCATCATGGCCTACCTTGTACCCGAACGAGGGCGGTTCGAGGGTAGAAGGGCGGCGGATGGCGGTGATGTCCCCTCGATAGGCTCGAGGGAGGTGCGACGTTGGCCTGTACGGAGCACGGGGAGTAGGTAAAACGGCGTCCCTTCCCAACGCGCTTCACAAAGGCTGGGGTTGCTGCTACGCGCGCCCGGCGTGCGCCCGCACGCGCGGGGACGGCGGCCACGCCGTTACGGGGCAGGATGGCGTTCCACCGGCCTGGCGCCTCCACCTAACCCCCCGTAGGGTCACAAGAAAGTGAATCGAGAGTGCAACCGGCCCCCTTCGAGGGCTCCGGCGCATTAGCCATACCGGGAGCAGGCGCACGGCGTCACGGGACCGACACCGGCCGCGCCGCACGTCCCTCCCCACGAGTGATGGGGATGGGCTCCTCCCCGGGGAGTTGGTGCGGCGGCACCGGGGCGCGAGCCCCGGCGCATGATGGCGCCGTCCCGCCGGTGTCGTGGCGTTAAATGCCCGCGTACGGGGGACGCGCGCACGCGTGAGGGGGCGCCCTCGAGCGTGGCGGACCCCGGCCGAGGACGGGACGTACCCTCGAGCGAGGCGGAACCCGCTCGAGGGGGGAGCGAGCCCTCGAGCGAGGCGGAGCCCGCTCGAGGGAAGTGCTAGCCCTCGAACGGGGCGGAGCCCGCCCGAGGGGGCGCGCATCCTCGAGCGAGGCGAAGCCTTGCTCGAGGGGATCTCTAAGAGGGCCGCCTTGATGGGCCGTCGGGGTCCCCGCGGCGTGGGCCGTTTCCTCGCATGGTTAGGTAATTGTGTTTTGGCTTGGTTGCGGGTTTTAAGTGAGGATTTCCCCGTTGTTTAAGGGGGACCCCTAGGGCTGTCCCCGACAAGCGCCCCCGAGCATCCGAGGGTTTGCCATTGAGGCTCCCGCGGATGCCGGAACCTCCGATAGGACGTTCTTCCCTCCTTGTTTTGCGAACGCTTTCCGTGGGGCCGCGTTAGCGGACCCGCGGGTCTAGCCCCCGAAGCCCCGCAGAGTGTGGGTGCTCCCCGGCAGGGGTTAACCGCGAGAACCGATCGAGGGCGTGGCATATGTTACAACCGGCATCGGCGAGTGTCTCGGCCGGCTTCGGTGGCGCACGCACTTCGCCGGCGGCGGCTCCCGGCGGGTGCGGCCAAGGAGGTGTAGCCGTGCGTTAAGCCCCCGAGCACGGGCCCGTTCGAGGCGATCGGGTAGAGCTTTACGACTTGTTTCTTAACGCGCCCTTGCCGTCCCTCCGCGGGACGGAGGGTGAGGTTTCCGCAACCCCATCGAGTGGGTCGCGAATTGAGGATTCCTCTTTGAGTCGCTAGTGGGTGATTCGAGTGGACGCCCATGCCCCGTTCGATAAGGGTAGGCCGCGTGGGTCCGGAGACACGTCCATGGAAGCGCTTGCGTGGGTTTGCTAGGTGGGGCTCGGGCCCGTTCGATAGGGACCGAGGGCGCGGAAGCTCTCCCTCGGTGGGATCCCCCGACTAGCCGCCCTCGCCGGCTCTCGAACACGACATGTGGGGCACCCTCAAGCCGACGGGCTCAAGGAACGGCTCGAATGCGCGTGCCCTCGTCGTCCCCGACTACGCGATCCGGGGCGCCTATTCGAACCCGTCGAGGGTCGGGCTTCGAACCTCGATCGGTAGGGCCGTGCGGGGGCGGCGCCGGGGCGGCCCCGTCTTTGCGTTTTCGGCCATCGAGGGGCTCAGGCAAGCCGGCCCCTCGAGGTGCGGGTCGGTAGCACAGCGCGGCATGGGTGCTTGCGGTGCCTCGCTTTACTTCAAGCGGGCTCCGGCGACCTTCTCACGCATGTGCCCTTTTTTAGAGAGTTGATGCCTCGAGCCGGGGGCTCGCGCCGCTCGAGGGTTTTACGCGGCATGGGCACCCGCGGTGCCCGCTTTACTTCAACCAGGCCCCGGCGGCCTTCTCGCGCCGATGTCCCTTCGAGGGGCCAACACCGGTCTTGAGCGAGGGGCTCGTGCCGCTCGAGGGTTTTGCGTGGCATGGGTGCCCGCGGTGCCTGCTTTACTTCAAGCAGGCCCCGGGCGGCCTTCTCACACCGATGTCCCTTCGAGGGCTATCTTTGTCTCGAGTCAGGGGTTCGCCCCGCTCGAGGGTTCTCCTCGCTTGGCAAGGGAGCGGGTCATTAAATGCCTTAAAGTCGAGGCTGCGGCTCTGCAACGCAGGCGCGCCTTTTCAGGCGTTGCGGCCGCGCGCGCGCGCGTAGTGGGTGGCGTGGCAGGCGGATGTGACCGCTTGCCTAGGTCCCTGCTAGTCTTCGCCGCGATGATGGCCCGTCCGCGTGATGTGGCCGCCGCGATCGTGGTGGGGCCCGTTCGTCGGCGTGAAGAGAAGATTCCCCGCGGGCAATGCGCGCGCGGGACATCCGCTCCGAGAGCTCGCCCGTGGCTTATAAATCCGAGGGGAGGGGGGGGAGACGGCGGTTTTTTACCTTAACGCCTCACCATTCCGCCCTTTGTGCCTTCGTCTTCGCCTCGCCTTTGTCACCGTGCGGTGTCGCCATTAGAGCTCTTCCTCCGTTTCTCGTCCTCGCTCTCGCGTTCCTTTGCCTTCTTCCCATGGCACCGCTTCCACCCGTCACGATCCTTGACCCATATGCCCGGGAGCGGCCGACGGTGACTCCGCCGGCCCTTGGCGAGCCGATCGCCGCCGGCCACCGGGCGGCGAACGAGGATGGCCGCCCGGTGGAGTGCATAGTGCCGCCGGGCGGCGGACCGCGCGCCCAACCCGCCGGAGGGCTACGTGGTCGCCTTCGTTCGCTTCCACGAGCGGGGCTTCAACGCGTCGGCGAGCCGCTTCATGCGGGCGCTGTGCTACTATTACGGCGTGGAGCTGCACAACTTCGCGCCCAACGCGATTTCGCAGGCGGCCACGTTCGTGGGCGTCTGCTAGGGGTACCTAGGGATCCCGGTCAATTGGGAGCTCGGGTACACCTCTTCCGGTGGAGCTCTTCACGCAGCCCACGACGGAAGCCGAGGGACCCGCCGCGCGGTGCGCGCTGGCGGGATGTCGCTTGCCCTGCGGGGGCAGCTTTAAGGACGACTACATCCCCCGCACCATGACGACGAACAACGCCGCCGGGAGCGGGGATGGTTCTACTTGCGCAACGCCGAGCCCGGCCTCCCCCTACACCGGTCGGGTGTTCAAGGAGAAGCCCGGGCCTCTTGGGGCTACGGGGTGTCCACGGCCCAGCATCGGAGACGGCAGACTCGGCCCCGGCCGCCCCGAAAATCCCGCGGCGCGAGGGCCGACCGCGTTGGGCGTCCCCGCCTTCCTCCATCACCGGCGGATCGTGCCTCTCGATGGAGAGGCCGCCCGCATCTACGAGATGACGGAGGCGGCCAACCCCGTCGATCCGGCGAGGTCGTGGATGCTCCCCGACCCCCCCGGGCGGCCGTACGCGCTCACCCCGCGGAACGCCGTCGACACCCGGATGCCGATGCATCCGGACCGACCCCGTGGGACCTCGAGATGCTCCCCACCGGCCCACCGGTGAGTGTGATCCTTGATTTTGTTTTAGTTCTTGGTGTTGCTTCTGTCTCCCCGACGCGTCCTTGATGTTCCCGTATGCGGTCCGGTGAGCTTTACCGCCTCGAAGTCCGTTCCGCCCACCCCCGACTCCCCGCGCGCTTGGTCGGGCGCGCGCAGCAGCGGGGAGCAAGAGCGGGCGGCGCGCAGAGGGAGTGCGCGAGGCGGCGCAACAAGCGCCGTGAGCGGCGGAACGCGGAGTACCGCGGCGCGAAGAGCCGGGGCTCTCCTCCCCGGGACCGAGGAGTACTCGTCCCTGGGGGATGACAAAGAGGAAGAGGCCGAGGGGGGAGGCCCCTCTCGATAGGTGGGAGCCCTCGCCCGCCGCCGGAGCCGGCTCCGGCGGCGAGGGCGGCATCGCTCGGGGCGGGCGCAACGGCGCCCGTTGCCGGCAATCGACATCGGGGGCGCGCGCGGCGGCGCCGAGGCGCCGGCGCGCACCTCGGGGGCGCGTGCGGCGAGCGCGCCCGCGCGCGGGGCGCGCGCGCGCGCGCGCGCGCGCGGCGCGACGTCGAGGTGCGGCGGCGCGGCGTGCCGGCCGCGCCGGCCTCGTCCGCCGAGGGCTTCGAGGAAAAGGAAGCGCGCCTTTTCCTCCCTCGAGGTAAGGGGCTCGATCCTTTACTTGGTTTGATTTGCTGATGATCGGGGCGTTCTAACCCTCTCGTTTGTGCCTCGCGCAGTAGTGCCAATCGTGCCTCCCCTCGCACCGGCCAAGGTGCCGAGGACGGACGCGTCCATCCCCACCCTCCGCGGCGCTCGCCGAGGGCGGCACCCCCCCCGGCGGGGACAAGCACGGCGGCGGCGGCGAGAGCCGCAGGCGCGGGCCGGGGCCCCGAGGCCCGCCCGGCCAGATCGCCCCGGCCGCGCGCGGCACCGTGGTCACCGAGGAGCGAGCCGGCCGCCAGCCATTGTGGGGGCGCAGCCGCGGTAGCGGCCGTGGCGGAGGCGCAGCCCGGGCGCAGGTCGTTGCTCGTGGAGGTGCGGCCCATTGCGCCACCGCAGAGGGAGGGCGGAGCGGGTGCAACCCGCGGCGGCCCCCGCGGGCCGCAGAGGCGCAGCCGGAGGTGGTGGCCGTGGCACCGCGCCGCGCCCGCGGCCACGGAGGCGCAGGGAGGCGCCGGTGGAGGCGGCGCAAGGGCCGCGTCCGCCCGGCGGTTCCCCGGCGGAGGTGGTGGAGGTCCCGGATGACAACTCCCCGCCGCCCGGTGGGATCGCGGGGCTAGCTTCCCCACACGCTCCCCCCGAGCCCCAGAGGGGGCCCTCGTGAGGCGCACGAGGGGCACATGGTGGCGGGGGACCGAGGACACGGTGTCGAGGCCTCGTCCCTCCGCGCGCGCCACCCCGCCTGTGAGAGGGGGCCATTGACGATCCCCCCGGCGTTTTGCCGACGCCCGGGGGGAGCAGAGCTCCGGGCGAGCTCGGAGCCACGGTGCCACACTCAACCACGCGCCGAACGAGGCGTTGCGGGTCCATGGCGGCCCCCGCATGGCGCGTCTTCTAGGTGGGGGCGTGGTTGCTTGCTTTCTTCCATCTCTCGTTTTTGTGTGCTGCCCTCCGTATCGTGGAGCTTACGGGTTTTGATGTGTGGATGCCGTGAGCTCGAGCGCCGCGCCCACGACAAGTACGACGCCTTCGACCGGTGAACGCCGAGGTTCACCAGCCTCCGGAGCGGTGCGCCGCTTTCTACGCGCTTGCCGACGCCCTCGTGTCCCCGAACACCGGGCCGGGCGTACGGCCATGGCCCGGCGCGACGAACTCCCCGAGAGCTCACGGCGTGACCCGCGCGCTCGCTCGAGCCTCGAGCGGGTCCGCGCGCCCTCATCGATCGTGATGAGGCGCCGTGGCGGGCGCGCCGCAGTTGGAGAAGATGCGAACGTTGGCAACCAATTGGGAGGCGGAGGTGGCCAACGTCCGCGGTGAGAACAGGGGAGCTTCGATCGTCGCTTGAGGGGGCGCAGGGCAGCCAGCCGCCGGCCGAGGAGCGGGCGCGCGGGCCGGGAAGCCGGCCAGCGTGCCGACGACTTGAAGGCCGCCCACGACGCCTGGGCGCGGCGCTCGTCGTCGCGAGGAGCAGCTCCCGGCAGAGCGCACCGCCCGCCAAGGGGCCGAGGGGCGGCTCCAAAGCAGAGCAGCCGCCCTCGTCGACGCCCGACGGCGTTGGAGCAGGAGCGCGTCGCTCGCGAGGCGGCGCAGGTCCTCTCGCGGAGCGGGACGACAAGCTCTCCAAAACCGAGGGCGAGCTCATTGTGCTCGGCATTGCGAGCGCAAACCAGGGAGATGGCCCCTCCGTGAGCAGAGCGAGGCCGGCCAAGCGCCTCGAGCCGGGCGGTCGAGGCCGAGCGCCGCGCTCTCGGATGGAGAGGAAACAAGTCGAAGGTGAGCCACCGTTTGACTCTTGCCTTGTTGGTTTTTCTGTTAGAGGGTTCGCATTCCCCTTTCTGATTTCTTTCTTGTCTTGGCGATTCCAGGCTTGCGCACCGCTCTGGGGCATGCAGCTGAGCGGGCCGAGGCGCTGCAGGCTTCCTACAACTCCTCCGAGCAGGAGCCGCGGGAGCTGCATGGTGCGGCCCTCGAGACCTGCCGTGCCGTGGAGGAGGGCGAAGCACAGGCCGGCAGCTCGCTGGCCAGCCGCCTGCGTGCCCTTGGCGGTCACGTCACCGAGCGGATGCGCCGGGCGCTGCATCTGGGCGTCCAGAAGGCCCTCGGAGTGGTGCGGTCCCACTACGAGGTCAACTTCGAGGCGCTGGCGGAGGGCTACATCGTTCCCGAGGGTGTCGAGGACGAGGTGGCGATGGAGCGTGTGGATGCGCTCGCCGCTGACGCCGCCGGGTCGCTCGCCGAAGCCTTCGAGGAGTTCCTCTTCCCCGGGACGCTCCTCCCGCCGCCGCTCCTCCCGCCCCGACAGCAGCTGGGCGCTAGGCCCGTTTTTGTTCGTGTATCGCATTCGGGGCCATGCGTCCTTGTAGATAAGCACATTGTCTTAATCGTAAACATTTGTTGATACGAAATGAAATCTTTTGCTTATTGCACTTTTTTGTTTCTCCTTCTTCCCCGAGTAGATTTTACTTAGGGGAGTTCGACTCTCGCGGGGGCCTCGCCGGGCTGGAGGCGAGAGAGAAGGGCCGTATCCTCGCGGCGTAGGCTATCTCTGACTCGCGCGCTCCTCCCTCTAGGCCGCCCGCGCCCCGTTCGAATCGTTGCTCGAGGTTGAAGTAGGAAACAAACTTAGCGCGTGTGTGAGTTGTTTTATTTTTGCGCAAAAAATGGGACCATTTTGGGGGGATGCCCCCCGCAGTAGCCCCCGAGGGTAACTTGGGTTTCAGGGGAAAGCCGAGTTGCCCTTTCCATTGGACTTGGAGGCGTTTACATAGTTGTCACCAACCGGGGCGTTGGCCGTATGATTTTTACAACAAAATGCTTAGGAATCCTAGCTAGGGGTAGAAACGACGTAGCCGTTGGATGTTCCAAGCGTTGGTGAGCTCTTCACCGTCCTCGTTGGCCGCCTTGTACGTGCCGGGCTTGAGTACCTTCACCACGACGTATGGTCCTTCCCATGGGGGCGATAGCTTGTGGCGCCCTCGGTTGTCTTGCCGTAGCCTTAGGACCGCATCCCCTTCACCGAAATCCCGCCGGCGTATCCCGCGTGCTCGGTAGCGCCCGAGGGACCGCCGGTACCTCGCGGAATGCATCGGGGCCACGAGGCGTGCCTCGTCCACACGGTCCAGCGGAGTCCTCGCGGGCTCGGCCGGGCGGCATCCTCGTCATAGCCTCGAACCCCGGGCGAACCGTATTCTAAGTCCGTGGGGAGGACTCGCCTCCGCGCCGTGGACTAGGAAAACGGGGTGAACCCAAAGGGCTCGCTCTGGTGGTCCTTAGGCTCCACACAACCGCCGGTAATTCTTGGAGCCATTTTTCGCCCCGATTTGTTCCGACCGATCGAAAATTCGGGTTTTAGGCCTTGCAAGATCATGCCATTGGCACGTTCTACTTGGCCGTTGGTCCGTGGGTGCGCCACGCCGCCCAATCCACACGGATGTGGAACTTGTCGCAACTCCAAGAACTTCTTGCCCGTGAACCGGGATCCATCGTCGGTGATGATGGAGTTTGGCACTCCAAAGCGTAGACGATGTTGGTGAAGAATGTTACCGCCTGCTTCGCCCTTAGATTCGTGATGGGGCGCACCTCCACCCACTTGGAGAACTTGTCGATCGCGACCAACAAGTGGGTGAAGCCCCCGGGCGCCTTCCGCAGGGGCCCGACGATGTCCAGCCCCCACACGGCGAACGGCCATGTTACGGGGATGGTCTGTAGGGCATGGGCGGGCAAGTTGGACTTGCGGGCGTAGAACTGCACCCTTCGCATGGGTGCGCACGATCTCGGGCCGGCGTCCGCGACCGTAGTGGGCCAAGAAAGCCCCGGCGGAACGCGTTGCCGACGAGGGTGCGGGGCGCGGCGTGGTGGCCACAGATCCCCGCATGGATGTCCCGGCAGAGCCTCGCGCCCCTCGGGGATGGGCACGCGCCGTTGTAGGATGCCGGATGCGGCGCGCGTGCGCGGCTCGCCGTCAACGAGGGCAAAAGACTTGGCCATCCCGGCGATGCGCTCGGCCGCGGCCCGGTCCGCGGGGAGTTCCCCTCGAGCGATCCAGGCGATGTATTTTTCGCGCCGTCCGCTTGGACAGAGCCGGCTCGATGTCCATCACGTCGGCCTCATGGGAACCATACCCCTCGAGGAGGGAGAGCACGTACGCCTCGTTCGAGGGGTCCTCGTCCATGGGTTCCGCACCCGCCGGATTCCAGGGAGCCCCCGAGGGTTCGTCGTGACTCGAGGGGTAGGGCTCGAAGACGACCGAGGGTTGAGTGACATCGCGCGCGAAAACGTGTTGGGGGACCGTGATCCGCCCGTACGCAATCTTGGCGAGCTCGTCCGCCTCTTCGTTGTACCGCGGGGCACATGGTTGAGCTCGATGCCGTAGAACTTGTCCTCGAGTGCTCGCACGGCGTTGCGTAGGCCTCCATCTTGTCGTCGTGGAAGCTCGCGTTCTTCATGACTTGATCGATTACGAGCTGCGAGTCCCCCCGCACGTCGAGGCGCTTGACGCCCAACTCAATGGCAATCTTGAGGCCGCAGAGGAGGGCCTCGTATTCAGCCATATTGTTAGACGCGGGGAAGTGGAGGCGCACCGCGTACCGCATGTGTTCCCCGAGGGGTGACACGAAGAGCGAGGCCCGCGCCCCGCTCGTTTTCATCACCGAGCCGTCGAAGAACAAGAGTCCAACACTCCGCTTGGATCCGCGGCGGCGGTAGCCGCGTATCCGTCCACTCGCCGACGAAATCAGCCAAAAACCGGGATTTGGATGCCCCTTGCGCGGGGCGTAGGCGAGCGTCTCGCCCATCGCCTCTACGACCACTTGGCGATCCCGCCCGCGGCGTCGGGGTTGCGGATGATCTCTCCCGAGGGGAAGGAGGAAACCACCGTGACGGGGTGGGCCTCGAAGTAGTGGTGGAGTTTGCGCCGCGCAAGGACTACCGCGTATAGCAACTTCCGGACCCGGGGGGTAGCGCGTCTTCGTGTCCGACAGACCTCGCTGATGTAGTAGACCGGCCGCTGCACAGGCAAGGCATGCCCTTCCTCCATGCGCTCCACGATGATTACGGCGCTGACCACTTGGGTGGTTGCGGCCACGTAGAGCTGTAGGGGTTCGCCGTCTTGCGGCGGCGTGAGGATCTGGGCGTGCGTTAGAGACGCCTTCAGCTTGTCGAGCGCATCCGGGGCCTCGTGGTCCGAGAGGAAGCGCTCGTGCTTCTTGAGTAGGCGGTAGAGGGGGAGCCCTTCTCACCGAGTCGCAAGATGAAGCGGCTCAAGGCGGCGAGGCACCCCAACACCTTCGCACCCCTTTGAGGTCCCGGGATCGGACCCATTCGTTCGAGGGCCGCAACCTTTCGTGGTTGGCCTCGATTCCCCGCCGGGAGACAATGTATCCCATGAGCATGCCTCGCGGCACTCCAAAGACACACTTTTCGGGGTTTAATTTGACCCTATTGGCCCGTAGGCGCTGAACGCGACGCCAAGGTCGCCAACTAGGTCGTCCGCCTTCTCGGTCTTTACGACGATGTCGTCCACGTATGCTTCGACCGTTCGCCCGATGTGATCCCCAAAAACGTGCCGCATGCAACGCCGGTATGTTGCACCCGCGTTTCTCGAGGCCAAACGCATCGTGACGTAGCAAGACGTCCCGAACGGTGTGATGAACGAAGTCGTGAGCTGGTCGGACTCCTTCATCTTTATTTGGTGGTACCCGGAGTAGGCATCAAGGAAGCAAAGCAATTCACACCTGCCGTTGAATCAACGATCCGATCAATGCGTGGCAAAGGAAAAGAAACTTTAGGACATGCTTTATTAAGACTAGTATAGTCTATACACATCCGCCACTTCCCATTCTTTTTCTTTACAAGCACGGGGTTTGCGAGCCACGTTGGGTGGAACACCTCCTTGATGAATCCGGCCTCGAGAAGCTTCCGCAGCCTCCGCTCCGATTGCCCGTCGCCGCTCCTCGTCGAAGCGGCGGAGCCGTTGCCGCACGGCACGGCGTTTGGCAGATGTCAAGGGAGTGCTCGGCGACTTCCCCTCGGGATGCCCGGCATGTCCGAGGGGCTCCACGCGAAGATGTCGGCGTTGGCGCGGAGGAAGTCGACGAGCACCACTTCCTATTTGGGGTCGAGGGTGGAGCCGACCCCAACACCTTTCCCTCGGGGTCGAAGGGTCGAGGGGGACCCCTTGGTTCGCTCCGCGGCCTCGAAGGTGCCGCGTGCTTGGCGGCGGAGTCGAGGTCTTCGTTGACCATCTTCTCCAATGTGTTCACCGCGCTTCATCCAGCCGCCGCGCGCCTCCGCGTGTTCCACGCACTCGACGTCGCAAGCCGAATGCGTGCTCGATCGACGAGCCAACGGTGATGATGCCGTTTGGCCCCGACATCTTCATCTTCAGGTAGGTATAATTGGGGACCACCATGAATTTGGCGTAACAGGGTCGCCCAAGTATAGCGTGGTAGGCCCCCTTGAACCCCACCACCTCGAAGGTGAGGGTCTCCTTGCGGAAGTTCTTTGGGGTGCCAAACCAAACTGGCAGGTCAATCTGCCCGAGGGGCTAGACTCGCTTGCCGGCGCGATGCCGTGGAACGGCTTCGTGCCGGGGCCGCAACTCGGTCCAACCCGATCCCCATCGGCGCAACGTATGCGCGTAGAGGATGTTGAGACTCGCCGCCTCCGTCCATGAGGACCTTCGAGAACCGTGCGTTCCCGATGATGGGGTCGACCACCACGGTACGGCCGGGTTGGGGACGCGGTTCGGGTGGTCTTCCCGGCCGAATGTGATGGCGTCCTCCGACCAATTGAGGAAGGACGGAGGCGCCCTCTCCGTGGCGAGGACCCCATGCCGCTCCTTCTTGCGCCGGCGTGTCGACATGTCGACCGTGGGCCCCCCAAAGATGAGGAATACATTTTCGACGGCGGGGGAAGCCGCCCGCGTCGCCATCGCCTCCGTCTTTCTTGGCCTCTCGCCTCCTTCGCGGCGGCACGGCCATAGAACTTCTTGAGCATATCGCACTGCTCAAGGGTGTGGTTCACTGGGGTCTTGTGGTAAGGACATGGCTTTTTCAGCATGTCGTCGAACACCCTCGGCCTTGAGGGGCCTGGCCGAGGGCCCCGTCGAGCCGGGTCAACAGCAAGGGCCTCGGCATTGCCGCCATCGCGCCCCTGCTCGCGCGCGCGGCGCGGCTTCTTCCCCCTTCTTGCCCCGCTTGTCGTTGCGTGGGGGCTCCTTGGACTTGCCGCCCTCCGCAGGCGCGTCCTCCGAGCGCTTTCCCCTTCTTGCCGTCGAAGATCGCCCCCACGCGCCTCTTCTCCGAGGCGAAGCCGGTGGCGATGTCGAACAACTCGTTGGAGTCCGCAGCGGGCCGCGTCCCGCCTCCCGCACGAGGTCCCGCACGTGGTGCCCTCGAGAAAGGCGTGCACGATCTCTGACCGCGCCACGCCGGGGAGCTCCGTGCGCCGCTTTGGAGAAGCGCCGTATGAAGTCCCACAAGTGACTCGCCGGGCTTCTCGTGTGCAAGAGCGCGCGCATCCCACGAATTTCCGTGGCGCACGTACGTGCCCCGGAATTTGCCCACGAACATGCGGACCGATCGTCCCGGGCCAGTGGATCCGGGCCGGCGGGCAAGTGCTCGAGCCATGTCCGGCCGCGTCGCCAAGATGCGGGCGCAAGTTGCGGATGAAGACCTCGTCGCCGGGTGGCCCCGCCCACCGGCGGAGCCAAGCGGTAGTCGCTGAGCCACACGCGGGGGTCCGTTCTCCCCGTTGTACTTGACGATGGTCGAGGGTTGGCGGAAGCGTTGGGGGAACGCCGCCGTGCGGATCTCCCGGCCGAACACACGGGTCCCCCGCGGGGCTCCGCGCGTGTGGGAGCGGTCCCCGCCGCCGGCCGTAGCGTCCACCCCGTCGAGGGTGGTAGCCCCTTGCTGCTCGTGCGTCCGCCCCGCTGGTGTGCCCGGGCGTTGATGACGTTACGGGCGCCGCCATCCGGGGCCGCCCCCGCGTGCGTCAAGGAGCCGCTCCTTGGCGGCGTGCGTCCTTGGTCGGCGGGCCGCCCCACCGGTCCCCTCGCATGCACCGAGGGTTCGCCCTCCCGGTGCGGCTTCGTCGTCCCTCGCATCCCCCCGTTGGCGGATGCGTGAGGCCGAGCTCTCGCCCGCCGGACGGCCGCTTGCTCGATGAGAGTTTACACCTCGCGGTGGCGGGTGTCTCGAGCCTCGGGGGTCGAGGGTGCCGGCATGGCCCGCAGCGGCGCCGCGGCGGTGACGAGCTTTTGGCTCGCCCCCGCGGGGGCGCGCCCGCGTTGTCGACGTTGGGGACGGTAGCTGATGCGGTCGCGGACCCGTCGGCCCGGCCTCCCGTGCTCGTCTCGCCGCGCGCGGAGTCTTCCCCGCCATTGAGGCGCGGAGTAGCCGCACCGTCCGCACTCTTCCGCCGCTTGGCCTCGAGCTCGCGGGCTTGGGCCGCCGCGCGTCGCCGTCGGCCCCGCCCCGGAGCGCGCTTGGCCCCGCGGCCGGGCGCGTGGCGACCCCCGGGGCGGGCGTGCTCCCCGTCTCCGGCGCCCACGCGCGGCGGCATTGGCCGGTCGTTGGTGATGACGGCGCAGCACTCCCGCGCGGGATCGTAACTCCCGTGCCGGAGTCGTCGGGAGCAGCCCAAACCCAGGAATCCGTGGCGTCGAGAAAGCACCGAACATGACCGTCCCGCACGCCGAGAAGTCCCACTCCGCGTACCCGTGGCGGTTGGCGGGTGGCAACACGTCGAGGGGAGCCCGTGGATGATTCGTCCTCGCCGAGGCGCCGGGGTCCCCGGCGACGAAGACATGGCGGCCGGGGCGGAACCCCGCGCATCGTGGTGTTGACGTTGGCGTGTGGGTCGACGTAGCGCCACGCGCCCGATGGGGATGCGCGGTCCGAGACCGTGCGCCGGCCCCCCGGGTGGTGGCGTCGTGATGGCGGGCGCGCCGCGCCGAGTGGCGGCGCGCTGACCCGCCGCCGCCGGGACCGCGCCGGCGCGAACGCCGCCCCGCAGGCGTCGGCGGCGGCCGTGGCGGCCGACGGCCCGCGACATCCGTGCCTCGCGGGCGCCCCGCGCCGTGGTGGTGCGTGCGGCGGGGACCGCAGCGGACCCGGCCCGGCGCGCGCGCGCGAGCTCCCCTCACTTCGTTGGTGAGGCGCATGAGATAGCCGTTCCCCCGTGGCCCGAAAGTTCGAGTCCCCGAAGCGACTTCGAACCCGCCGGGAGGGGGTCCGAGCTACCCATGCACAGAGCGTGTACCGCGGTACTCGGTGCGGATCACCATGGAGGGAGTTGACGAATGACCTTAGGGCGCTTGACCGCCCCACCAGTGGGCGCCAACCTGCTCGGTGCGAATATGGTCCCGACACCAACCAAGAGAAAGCGCCGAGGTCTATCCCTCAATGGTCGATGCTAAGCAATAAGAGACACGGATTTATCCCGGTTCCCCGCCGAGGGGGCCGTACGTCCAGCCAGCGGGTGTGCTCAAGGCACTATATTTCTCGAAGACCGGGGGTGCCTATAGTGGGGTTGCTACAAGCGCGCGGGAGAGGAAGCGAGGCTTCCAAGTCCCCGGGGGGAGTGGTCGAAGATATCGTGGGGGAATTGGAGAATGAGTACGTGGTGTGTTGTGTGCTCCGTCTCTGTTGTCCGTGTCCCCCGCGGGCCGGGGGGGTCCGCCCCCCTTTTATAGATCAAGGGGGAGGCGGATTACATGCGCGCCGCGCTACCCAGCTACATGGGGAAGCACGACGTGCTATGCCAGAGAATGGGCGGCCGTCCGACGATCCTTGCGGGCGATCCGGCCATCATGGCCTACCTTGTACCCAAACAAGGGCGGTTCGAGGGCAGAAGGGCGGCGGATGGCGGTGATGTCCTCTCGATAGGCTCGAGGGAGGTGTCGACGTTGGCTCCGTACGGAGCACGGGAGTAGGTAAAACGGCGTCCCTTCCCAACGCGCTTCACAAGGCCGGGAGTTGCTGCGCGGCGCCCGGCGTGCGCCCGCACGCGCGGGGACGGCGGGACACGCCGTCGCGCGCGGGGATGGCGTTCCACCGGCCTAGCGCCTCCACCTAACCCCCGTAGGGTCACAAGAAAGTGAATCGAGAGTGCAACCGCCCCCCTTCGAGGGCTCCCGCGCATTAGCCGTACCGGGAGCAGCGCACGGCGTCACGGGACCGACACCGCCGCGCCGCACGTCCCTCCCCACGGTGATGGGGATGGGCTCCTCCCCCGGGGAGTTGGTGCGGCGGCACCGGGCGCGAGCCCCCGGCGCATGATGGCGCCGTCCCGCCGGTGTCGGTGTTAAATGCCCGCGTACGAGGGACGACGCACACGTGAGGGGCGCCCGAGAGTGGCGGACCCCGGCCGAGGGCGGGACGTACCCTCGAGCGAGGCGGAACCTCGCTCGAGGGGGAGCGAGCCCCTCGAGCGAGGCGGAGCCTCGCTCGAGGGAAGTGCCACCCCTCGAACGGGCGAGCCCGCCCGAGGGGGGCGCGCATCCTCGAGCGAGGCGGAGCCCTCGCTCGAGGGGATCTCTAAGAGGCCGCCTTGATGGGCCGCTGGGGTCCCCGCGGCGTGGGTCAAGCTCTCGCATGGTTAGGCAATTGTGTTTTGGCTTGGTTGCGGGTTTTAAGTGAGGATTTCCCCATTGTTTAAGGGGACCCCTAGGGCTGTCCCCGACAACTTCGATCTTCCCGAGCAACCGTTCTTCGTCTTCATTTCCGACGTCAAGAAGAAGCTCGTGAGTGGACCGAAAGCGTAAACCATGACTCCGTCTTTAGAAGAGCTCGAGTCTTTCCGCCGGACATTGTTAGGGATGTACCTCTCGTATAGTAGGAGGATTATGTTCTGCTATTAGTTGTGCATGTGCACATTCATCGTCCCGCTTCCTCATGAACGGCGATGAGGTAGTAGAAGGACACACCTTGTACTTTTTGTTCCATCTCGCATTCCCGATCATGGGATGTGTGTGGCAAAGTTTTTACCAATTTGATATTGTGACTATTGAGATGTCCAGGTTTGCATTGCTTACCGTGAACGAGTCTCGTACAATATGTCCGAATTATAAGCTTGGGTGAGATTTCCGATCATGCGCTAATTAGGGACTCAAATTTCGGATGTTCGACCGGCATGGAATAACCCCAATGATTTTGAAGCATCGTGTAGTGGCGATCGTACGCAACCGCCGCCCACAACGTTGACTGAAGCTTTCGTAGCAGCACACACCGAAGTGTTGTGCCAACTCCTACAGACCCAACAGCAAATGGCTCAACAACTACAACAAATGCCACCAATGCAATCAAAGCTTCAACCTTCCAAGCCCGTTCACCGTAAGTACCCACCCGCAGGGACATCAACACCATTGTCGGCGCCACTCAACCGCTAGAAGGCGTAATTCCGTGTTGAATCGATGGTGCACGATATCATCCAAGGACATTATGGGAAACCATATCAAAATAGTTTGCGCATGCGTCTCTCTCGCTCCTTATCCGCCTCTATGGTCGAACAAGCCCGTTTGTTCAATCTCGTTGGAGGAGTATGTTAATCAAGACCAGCCCCAAGCCTCGACTCAATATTACCACCGTCTCGACTACCAATGGATCTTAGAGCAGAAGAGAAGGCTGATCAAGGCCACAAACGAGGATTATCTGAGATAGATGTAAGTGAGTGGGAAATTACCTGTACAGAGACTTGTCCACGTGAAGGCAAGCGAAGCTGTAACCCTAGCAAGACCACTCAACGCACCGCTATTACAACACCCGCGCGAACCTCGAAGAAGGCAAAGAAAAAGGAGAGAAAGAGGCTCCGCCTTATCCGTGAAGCCCAAGAACCGATCTCCACACCCATAGATATTCCTCCCCGGGCTGTGCTACAATTGTAGACATCCCGGCATTTTGCCAATAAGTGCCCGAACCCCCTGCCACAGGCGTAACCCCGGATCCGCTATCAACAACAACAAGCCAAGCCCTCAAGTGGAGCAAAGCCAACCGAATTTTGTAGGTAACACTTCTATCCGTAATCATCCTTCACCTCCCCTTGTACTTTCTAATCTCGGGACGAGATTCCTCTTAAGGGGGGTAGACTCGTGACGCCTGTGTTTTTAATTACCGTCATTAACGATAATGACCGACTTACCGAGTCAAACCGGTCAAACCCCCGTCAAACCTAGGTCAACCCGGGTCATCACCCGAAAACCTCGTCGATGAACCCCGATGAACCCTTTGACCAAGCCCACACACACCCGTAGTCAACCCTTGGTCAAAGACACGGCCAAAACCCGCTTGACCGTTGATGTCGCTGAATGTCGACCGAACTTTTGCCGCGTTCCCCAAAATTCACCTAAACACTTCAAAATCTACCTTTGTGAAAGTTGTCCATCTTGTTGAGGGACACAACTTTCATGTAGATTGGCACTTCAAATTTTGGGTGGAAAATTGTGAAAAACCCCTTGCAAGACAGATTTCCCTATTTTTCCAGAACGTGTCGACATTCAAAGTTGGCACGACGTTCCTGCAAAATCCGTTGAGAAAAACACTATATGGCCTTCTTGAAAGTTGTAGAGGGTAGCTAGATCTACAACTTTCCTATTCATTGCTTTGTGCACTTTTATTCAATTTTTGGAAGAAAAATCTACTTGAACAGGCTGGCCAATAACCTCAGCGCCCCGCGCGCCGAGCCGCGCCGCCGCGCGCCCGCCGCGCCGCCGCCGCGCCCGCCCGCACCGGTGCCCGTGCCTCGGCTTCCGGCCCACCGCGCACGTTCCCAAGGCCCCTCGCATGTTCCCCCAGCCGCCCCGTGCCCCGAGGTGCCTCGAACGGCGGGAACGCCGCGGAACCCCCGCGCGCCCGCCCCCCCCGCCCGCCGTGGTACGGTCCTCGCCCGCCGCCGTACCCGCCGTGGCCCGACCGCCCGCGCCGCCCTTCGCCGTGCCGTGCTCGCGCGCTCCCTTAAGCGGCCACCGCTCCTCCCGCGGCACGCGGCGACCCCCCCGCCCCGCCGCAACCGAGCCGCCACCGCGCCATTAGGGCTAGCCGCGATGAGCCCCGGCCTCCGCCAAACACGCGCCGGTCGACCACTCTTTCACCTCCCCTAGCATCCCCGTGGCTTCTTTCGCCGCGCATTGCCGACCCCGGCCCTTCCTCGCCGGCGCACGCAGGCAGCCGCGGCCGCCCTCCCCGACCACCGGCGCGCGCTCGCCGGGCCGGCCCCTCTTCCACCCCGTCCACCCCACCGAATTGAAGCATAGGACACCCCCTAGACCTCCCCCCCGCCCCTTCCCCGGCAAGGACCCGCGGCGAGCTCGCCGGAATCGAGCAGCCCGCGCCGCCGGCCGGTGCCCAAGGACCCAATTGCAAAGGGGAAAAACTTATTGAGGGCCCGATTGCAAGAAGGTAACTCAAATAGTTGAGCCGAATTGGTCGTAACTGGTAAATTGTGTAGAAAATCACGGAAAATTCAGAAAAATGTGAAACCTATTTTGTTGGATCCGAGGTGATTTATACTACAACTTTTGTTATTCTAGCCTCGAGCTAATTCCTTTTAGTTTTTGCATGCAAAACACAAATGTGAAAACCCTAGATCTGCAATATCTCAAAAACCATAGAATCTCTGTAGCTAATTTTTGGATATGTTGTGTGTTAGATCATGACTAGCTCCTATGCCAAAAATTGCATAAAGTTATCATGTAAATCTTTTTATAAAAATGTTTTTCTATCTCCTCGACAGAACCGCATAAATGAGTTTTCATGTTAAATATATTTTTGTTTTTGACCCCAACTTGTGCACACTGTATTGTAATACCAAGAGGCACATCTTGTGAATTAATCATGAATTTTGGATTAACAGAAGTAATTATTCTTGATTTATGCATGTTTTCCTTGGTAAATTAATAAAACAAGATCAGTAGAGGTTCCATGCAAACATGTTGGTTTTCTAAGCTTGTTTAGGACCAGAAAGCATGCACAAGAAAGTTTGGATCATTTGGATGCTTAATTATTGTTATATGCATTTAAATTGAATCACTAGATAAACTTTGCCATTTTCCATAATATTTATTCTTCCTAGCATCCAACCTTTACATGTGGGTCCAATGGACCAAGATAGATGCTAGTAGGCTTAAGAAACACCCCATTAATTTTTGGTAATTTAATTGTTTAATAAAAGGCTTAAAAGCCCTTTTTCCATTAAAGGGAAATTAAATAAAGAAAAGCCCTTATTTAATTCTTTTTCCATTTTGAAAATATTATCTAATTTAATTAAAAGATAATTAGTTCTCATTGCTAATAAGGAATTAATCCAAGGATAAAAGTATTAATTATATCTTTGCTTGTGAAAGGAAAATGATTAAAAGCTTTTCACATGAAATGACAAATATAAAGAAACCTTTATTCAATTGTGCAATAAAGAGAAATCACCCAACCACCCATGTAACTTGAGTGTGATTGTAAATCATGTTAAAAAGGTTAAATGGACCTACCCACTACTGTTGATGAAATTAAATTAAATTATTTACATATATGTGTACACAATACCATCGAAAAGAATAATTAATAAAGAGTTGCATATTGTTCCTTCATGGAAGAGTATGCCGAATGTGTTCTTATCTAGGTGAATGTGCCCAACAAATACACCCCTTGATTGTCACAATGGTTTGTGAGTGATTAAAGTATAAACCGTCGAATAAATCTTGCATTTCCATCGTCGTGTAGATCCTTCCGCCGCAGACGTACGCTCGTGCGGAAGGAGGAGACGAAGGTGCCGACCAAGAGCCGCCGTGCGTAAATATAGCTCAAGACACCCCGGACCCAAGTCCGTAAGGGCCCAAGGCCAACCTTGCCGGGCGAAGGCAAGCCCTGGGATCATTAACCCCGCCTTTAAAATTATGCAATTATGTTTGCTCTCGATTGTGCACTTACGTTTCGGTGAACCGAATTGAAACCCTAGATGCATGATCCCTAGGTACCTATGCTCGTCACTAGTATGCTAGGTCGATAGCTACCATGCTATAGGACCGATAGAAGTCGAGTGATGTTCGTCACCGCGAGAATAGGTTCCGAGATAGGAATCATAAGATATCCTTAAATGGATCGCTCATGTGGTAAGAGCATGGGATTGGGCTCCGGTCCAATGGGCATGTGGGCTAAGCTTTTGAACGTACTAAGCACATGCGGTTATGGGGCGGTAAGCCTAGTACCTTAATGAGGCGGCACGGGATCTTACTATTACTACTCTTGAGAAATCTCCTTACCGGCTAGCTACCGGAAAGGATGGTGTATGGTGACTCCGGTATCTCGCGGGGTATGCCGGATAGCTCCCACTGTGGACCGTAAGATTCGATCCCAACCCGAAGATTTATGGGGACGGCCTGGGGAGTTGTCCTCGCGGGGGCAACCGACCGTGTGTTTGGGTCTACCTTGCAAGGTTTAAATCAATCGATTGTCGGCCTCTCACCGTTATCCGAGATCGCTTATTCTATCGGCCATGATATCCCATAATGATGGAACCCGAGAAATATGGTTGGATGAATTAATTGCTTGTCCAATTATTGATTGAATTAGTTGGCACACTTAGAAATGGTAATCAACTAGAACTTGTGCTAAAAGATTGAAAGTAAGGATCCACTCTTAGTAGCTTTCCAAAGAAAGAAACTCCACCGACCAAAAGCCTTTCATGTCTAGAGGTTGGTGATGTAGTCATCACCCGACGGTTAAGTCTTGCCTGAGTATTAGTATACTCACCTTGCTTTAAAATTGTTGATTGCGGTGTGATTGACCGGATGGGTGACGATTAGTAAGGACATCACGGATGGCCTCTCGTGATGTTCACCGTTGCACTTGTTTAAATTATTTCCGCCGTATTTTCGAACTCAAACTTTACTCCATGTCATGAACAATGGTTTGTAATAAAATGTTTAATTCATGTTGTACTGACTCGCCTTCGCGTGAGTTGTAATGCATGTGTCGATCCCTCCGTTCGATGTTCAAGTGATTCACCGGCGTTAACCCGCAACCAACGACAGGATGATACTTTACTACCGCTTAATGACCAAAGTGGATGGGTCTTAGGCGTTAGTACGGTATTTTCCCCTCGGGCGGTTGTCACATCCAAGCCAAGTTTGTAAGTACCGCATCTTCCCCGAGTAGTACTTGTTGTAGTAGTCGAGGTTGACCGATGACCAATTGTGTGTGCTTTCCCCGCAGAAATCGAGCGTATCCGTCCCGGGAGGGGGGATGAACCCTACGGCGGTGGCGGAAGAGGTCGCGCCGCCCGCCGAGAGTCCGCTCTCGCTTCCTGTGCGGTGCCCGAGCCGCCGGCTACCGAAGGCTGCCGGCCGTGCGGAGGCCGCCGTGATCGAAGGTGAGTACTCTTCTGAAGCCGTAGAGCTCCCTCGAGGAGTAGTCGTAGTCGCTAATACTCCTGTCTTCCTCTTTGACAAAGCCGAGGCTGAAAGGAGTGACATCCCCGCGGGGGTGCCACGTGCGAAGTCGACACCGGACGTGCCGGGAGGGCTCGCCTGGAGGAGCCCCCGAGCCTATGGAGGAAGTCGTCGAGGAAGCCGCCGTGGCGGCCGGAGGAGAGGGGGTCACCACGTCGCCGCAGGTCGCTCCGGAGGTGGCTATCCATTCCCCGAGATCCAGGACGCGAGCCCATCCGCTCTCGCGACGATGACGGAGGCTGCCACGAGTAGTCGTGGCGGGTAGAGCCGTCGCGGACGATCTTGTCAACTCGACAATGGTGGCCAAGCACTCGGAGGCGACCACCGCCAGGCCGAGCAGTGGATGAAGGTAAGTAGCCTTAGCTTCTGAGTGGTCAATCCTATGTTGTTGAGTACTTGTTGACTTGTGTTGTCTGTGCAGGACGTAGTGGAGAGGTCCCGCGAGAAGTCCAACATGCTGCAGGGCTTCGGTGACACGGTGCTCCGGGCTGAGGCGCTGGAAGAGGCGCCTTTGAAGTCGCGGAAGCACGCGGCCGCCATGCGCTCAAGCTCGACGCCGCCTTTGCCAAATATCACGCTGATGTCCAAGAGTTGCGGGCGAAGGGCGACGACTTAGTGCGGAAGAACAAGAGCCTCCGCAACAAGAACAAAGGTACGCCGCCGGACTTGCCTGGTAGTTGTTGGAGGTCGAGAGGTAGTCTAACCCGCTTCGGCTTGTTGTGTTGCGTAGCTTGAGGGCCAGTGGAGCGAGTTGAAGTCCTCGGAGACGAGTATGAAGAACCTCTTCTACCGGGAACGGTGAAGCCCGCCAGTACTCGAGCTCGACTACAAAGAACTTGCCTTCGAGTGCGAGCAGCACATGGAGCTTCGAGATTGCATCCGACCGCGATCTCGTCCGCGAATCGCTACAAATCATTGCGTAGTTGAATGAAGATTGCGAGGCACCGCGGGCCCAATTGAAGGAACTTGAGGAAGCCGCGTCGCGATCGCTCTTGGTGCCGCACCCGGCGGCCCCCAAGATTGCTCCACGTGGATCGCCTCGCGGAAGCCCCATGCCGGGCCGGGGCTTATGAAGCACATGGCGAGGCTCGATCCCAAAGCGTGTCTTGGCCTTCACGAAGTCCTACTTCCGAAGGCCCTGGAGGTAATCGTCGGCCGGGTAGCCGCCAATCGCACCAATGAGCAAGAGCGGAGCCGCCGGAGCAGATGGCTCCCATTGCGGAGCAAGTAGGCGATAAGCTTAATCTCCGTAGCCCCGTAATAGGTAGCTAGTAGCCAAAGTTTGTACAAAAACAATTGTAATGAATTGCTTAAGTATTAATGAAAGAAAATTTCGAGCAATGAGTACTCGTAGTCGCGATCTCGCAGTGCGGAGCCCATCGTGGAGTGGATGCGAGTAGTCGTACCTCGCGGTGGTGGCCCCGTTGGAGGGAGTAGACGTAAAGAAGTTGATGAACGATCAAACTTTATTACCGAAGAAGGACACCCGGGTGGCCAGGCCGTAGTTACGCAGTAGTCGCCCGGACCGGAGGCCGCTTACACCGAGTAGTGCTAGAGCGGGCTAGCGAAGCTGGCGGCAGAGATCCATAAGTAGCCGAGTAGGCCGGATCTTGGAGTACATGGTCTCCTAGTAGACCGCCTCGCTAGAGTCCTTGACGCTCGCCGCAGCCCGAGGATCCATAGGTAGCCGCGCGGCCGGATCTCGGAGAGGAGTAGTCCCGAGACCGGAGCCGGGACCCGAGGGGCCGCTTACGACGAGAGGGGTGTTGATGTAGTCGTGTAGACTTGAACCCCGGGAGTAGTCGTGTAGACTAGGGATACAGAATCAACAGAGTCGGGTCGACGTTCCACGAGTTGCCGATGTCTTCGCCTTCAAGTGTCTCGGGAGGCGGTAGGAGCCCGCCCCGCTCACCTTTGCAATGGTGAAGGGACCTTACCGTGGGGAACCCGAGCTTGTGTAGTCCTTCCGTGTTCTCGGGATACGGCGGAGGACAAGATCTCCAACGTTGAAGGAGCGCTTCCTTGACGTTGCGATCATGGTGGCGTCGGATACCCCTAGGTACCTTGCCGATTGGACGAGGGCGGGGGGGCGGGGCGAGCTTCTTCGAGGCCGTCGATGTCAACTCGTCTCGCCGTCTTCCGAGATGCCTTCGTCGTAGTGCTCCACCGCCGGCGAGTTCCATATGACGTCGGCGGGGAGGATTGCTTCTGAGCCGTAGACCAGAAGTAAGGGGGATTGCCTCGTTGGCTTGGATGGCGCCGAGTCCGTAGGGCCCCCTGAGTGCGTTGGGTAGTTCCTTGATCCACTTGCCCCCTTTGGGGTTAGCAGGCCGTCATGTAGCCGCTTCTTGCGAGCGTCGAGCACCATCCCGTTGGTGCGCTCGACTTGTCCGTTGGCCCGAGGATGGGCAACTGAGACATATCGGACGTCGATCCCGCCGTTCTCGCGCACTCCCGGAACCGGTGATTGCTGAAGTTGGAGCCGGATCCGTGATGATGCGGTGGGGTAGTTCGTAGCAATGTACGAGTTCATCCGGGGAGAGTCGAGGTACTCGTCAGCCTTGGGGCATGTGACCGGCTTGACCTCGATCCACTTGGTGAACTTGTCGATGGCCACCAATACTCGTTGAAACCACCTCCGGCGTTGTCTGAGGTGGCCCAATCATGTCGAGCTCCCAAAGAAGCGAAGGGCCGTTGGCGGTATGGTGACTAGCTTGTAGGCCGGGACGTGTTGCTGTCGTTGGCGAAGCATCGGCATCCCCGGCACCCTCCCCCGACGAGTTCTTCGGCATCGCCCGCGTCGTGGACAAGAGAAAGCTTGCGGGAAGGCCTTGCGACCGCCGTGCGTGAGGACGCGTGGTTGCCGCACGCCCCTTGTGGATCTCCTCCAAGATGTCCTTGCCTTCTTCACGAGGGACGCACTTCATGAGTACTCCCGAGAAGATGCGCCCGCTTGTAAAGCTTGTCTCACGAGGACGTAGGACTTGGCACGGCGGACGAGTCGCTCACGCGAGCTCTTGTCGAAGGGGACCCTTCTCGCTCGCCGAGGTAGTCGATGAAGGGTTGCCTCCAAATTCACGCTCGCATCATCATGACCTCCCGCCCACCGGTGGGTGAGCTCTCGGACGTCGGGCCGGTGGCGCCGGCTCCGGATGGATGGCGCGTGGAAGCTCGTGAACGAAGACACCCGCCGGTACTTGAGCGCGGGGTGGATCCAAGCTTCGAGAGGACGTCCGCCGCAACGTTGTTGTCGCGGACGATGTGGTGGAACTCGAGACCGTAGAACTTGTTCTCGACTTGCGACTTCTAGGAAGTAGGCGTCCATGTTCTCCTTGTTGCGGTCCCGTGACTTGTTGACTTGGTTGATGACCCCCGCGGAGTCGCCGTAGACCAATAGCCGCTTGATGCCCGGTCGAGGGCCGCGAGGCGGAGGCCCGTGTAAGAGAGCTTCGTACTCGGCTTTGTTGTTTGAGACCTTCCCGAAAGATCTGCAGACGTACTTGAGTTGTTCGCCCGTTGGAGAGATCGGGAGTACCCCCCGCACCTCGCGCCCTCGAGGTTGAGTGAGCCGTCGAAGTACATCACCCAATGCTCGGTCGCCACCTGGGCGTAGGTGCGCTAGTTCTCCCGCCTATTCCCCGCCATGAAGTCGACTAGTGCCTCGACTTGATGGTCGTGCGTGGCTTGAAGTCGATAGTGAGGGCGCCGAGCTCGACCGCCCACTGAGATTCTTCCGTAGCATCTTGGTTCCGGGCAGATGCGCCGAGCGGGTAGTCGGTGGCGGCGGAGATCAAGAACTCCCGGAAGTAGTGTCGTAGCTTCCGCGAGGTGATGAGTACCGCGCACGAGCTTCTACACGGGCCGATAGCGTGCCTTGGACTCGATAGAGCCTCGCCGACGAAGTAGACCGGGCGCCGGACCGGGTAGGCGTGCCCGTCTTCCCGCCGCTCGACGATGATGGTAGTACCGACCACGTGGGTAGTCGCAGCCGAGGTAGAGCAAGAGGCTGCTCGCCCTTGTGAGGAGCCGTGAGGGATCGGCGGCTTCGATAGGAAATCCTTGAGCCGAGCAAGGGCTTGATCCGCCTCTCGGAGTCCACACGAACTTCTCTTGATGCTTGAGTAGTTTGAAGAAGGGGAGCCCCCGTTCTCCGAGACTCGAGATAAATCTGCTCGGAAGGCCGCCATGCACCCGGTCGCCTCGGATGTCTTTGATGCTCGTGGGAGCTTTCATGCGTCGGTGATGGCAGAGATCTTCTCGGGTTGGCTTCGATGCCGCGCTGTCGATGATGAAGCCGAGTAGTTTGCCCGAAGGCACGCCAAGACGCACTTGTTCGGGTTGAGCTTCCAGCGGTACTCGCGCAAGGATGCGAAAGTCTCTTCAAGGTCGTCGATGAGGGCATCGGAGTTTCGGTCTTGGACGCCCACGTCATCCACGTAGGCTTCGACGTTCTTGTTGAGTTGCCTCTTGAAGTAGGCCCGGATGGCTCGTTGGTAGGAGCGCCGGCGTTCTTCAACCCGAAGGACATGGTCGTGTAGCAGTACGCGCCAAACGGGGTGATGAACGCGGTCTTCTCCTAGTCGTCTTCCTTGATCGTGATCCGGTGGTACCGGAGTAGCAGCTCGAGGAAGCAGAGCAGTCGCAGCCCCGCCATGGAGTCGATGACTTGATCAATCGCGGCAACCCGAAGGGTCCTGGGGCGTGCTTGTTGAGGCTCAGTGTAGTCGACGCACATCCTCCACTCGTTCGAGTTCTTCTTGCGGACGAGGACGGGGTTAGCGAGCCACTTAGGATGGAAGACTTCTCTCGATGAAGCCGCCACGAGTAGTTTGGCGAGTTCCTTCTTGACGGCGTCCCGTCCGTCGTCGGCAAAGCGTCTGGGAGGTGTTGTCGCTTGGGGGTGGCCTTAGGATCGACGTTGAGGCGAGTCTGCATGTCCGCTAGCTTCCACGCGAAGATGTCGCGGTTAGCCCGAAGGAAGCCGATGAGCGCGTCTTCCTATTTGGGGTCGAGGCCACCCCCGATGGTGGTGGTCTTCTCGGGGGTCGCTCGTTCCGAGGTCGATCGTCTTGACGAGTACCTCCTCGGTGGCCGAGGCTTGCTGGCGCCGTCGGACTTCTCTCTCGGGATGTCGAGTTCGCTTGTAGCAAGCTTCTTCAACGCGGCGTAGACCTCCATCATCGCGTTGGGTACTTAGTTCGTAGAGGCGATTTCCACGGCTTCGTGTCGCAAAGGCCGTGAGAGATCTTCAAGTCCCCTTGAAGAGAGAGTACACGGCCCGGGCTTGGCATCTTGAGTACCAAGTAGGTGTAGTGGGGCACCGCCATGAACTTGGCGATGGCCGGTCCGCCGAGGATGGCGTGGTAGGAAGTCTCGAAGTCCGCGACCTCGAACTTGATGTACTCTGCACGTAGTTGTCCCGAGATGCCCCGTGCGTAACCGCGGTGACCACCGAGGCCCAGGGAATAGCCGCGGTGTCGTGGACGATGCCGTAGAAGGGCGTGATGCTCTGGTGGGTGAGCATGTGGGTGATGTCGAGCTTCATCTTCTTCAAGGTCTTGGTGAAAAGGACGTTGAGCCCGCTTCCACCGTCGATGAGCACCTTGCTGAGTTTGGAGCCCGCGACCACCGGCTTCGGACGAGGGGGAACCGTCCCGGCTCGGGAGAAGCTAGTCCATTGCTCCGCGCGGAGAAGGTGATGGGTACCTCCGACCACCCGAGAGGGGGCCGGGACCGCCGGGCTCAATGGACATGACTCCCGCGGCGAGTAGCCTTCGCTCCCGCCCGCCGGGCGGCCCGCCGAAGAGGACGTTGACGGTCTTGTCCGGCTCCCGAAGTCGTTGCTTTCGCCGTCCTTCTTCTTGCCCTTTTTGTCGTGAGGGTGCGGTGGCCCGCGTGTCCTTGAGTGCATGCCGAGTTCGTAGCACCGCCGGTGGTGTGGTTGCCGTTTGGATGCCACCGGCACCTTTCCTTCACAGGTCCTTGAAGCCGCCGAGTTCTTCTTCGAGTTCTCCCTCGCAGCGCCGTATAGCCGCGACAGTTGTTGTTCAGCTTGCGCTTGCGGTGGGACCCGAGTTGTTGTTGTTGTTGCGACCGCCTTGGTTCGCGTTGCCGCGCCGCCGCCGCCCGGTTCTCGTTTGCTCTTGCCACGGATGGCGTCGTACTTGGCGTTGGCCTTGTCTTCTTCATCCGCCTGTGACGTGATCATGTCCTTGAGGTGGGGGATGGACCTTGGGCGGCGACAACCGAAGTCTTCGAAGGTGCGGCGGTGGTAGAGACCGTCTTGGAAAAGGTCGATGACCTCCTTGTCGGTGACGTCGACGACAAGCGCGCTTGTCGAAGAAGCGGTGCATGTACTTGCGGAGGGTCTCGCCTTGTTCCGCTTGATCATGGCCGTGTCCATGCGAGTACCCGATCGGCCCATGGCGCCCGCGAAGTTGTCGGTGAACCGCTCCTTCAGGCTGGTCCCACTTGTCGATCGAGTGCTTGTCCACGACTCGAGCCATGTGAGTGGAGCTTGGTCCGTGCAAGGGGAAGTAGAGGCACTTGGTGTCGCCGTTGCCGCCGCCGTTCTCGATGGAGAGGGCGTAGCACCCGAGCCACCGGATGGGATCCGCTTCCGCATCGTACTTGGTGATCCTCAAAGGCTTGAACTTGTCGGGGGAGGAGCAAGTTGCGAAGTCGAGGTGAGAAGGCGGGGAAGCCGCCGCCGTCGCTCGCGTGGTCGACTTCTTCCACCGCAGCCGTCGTAGCCGCCCGCGAGGCGCCGCAGGCGTGGCCGTTCGCGTGGCCTCGCCACCGCGACCGCCGCCGCCGCCGCCCTCCCGTTGGCTCCATGGTTGGAGCTTCCGCCGCCGCCGCCGTCGGGGTCGCGCCGCCGCCGCCGGCCGAGCGCGTGGGCGACGACCCTCGCGGTTGTCGTTGTCACGCCGTGAAGGTCCGCCGGCGTTGGAGCGACAACGGTTTGGCTCGGCGGGAGCTCACCGAGTACGGCTGGGGACCGTTGTTGGCACCGCGACTTCTGTGGCTTCGTTGTCGCGGGCCTCGGCCGGAGGAGGCCGGTTGACTTCGTTGTCGACCCGCATGAAGTAGGCGTCTTCGGCGAGCTTGGCGATGACCTCTCTAGTGCGTATGCCCCGAGCCCGGCGTGCGATCGCCGTGGATCGACATGAGGCACTGCTCGTGGGGTAGTGTGTACTTTGCTCTCGACCGCCTCGAGAGCTTCTCGCGAGGGTGCGACGGGAAGTTGTCGCGGAGGCGCTGCCGGCCGTTCGCCGCGCCTCCGGCTACGCCGCGTCGAGCCGCCTCTCGTTGGCGGGGGTCCCGTCCGCCGGGGCACGCGAGAGCTCGTCGGAGGAGATGTCTTCAAGGTACTGGTCTTGAGCCGTCCCCGAAGGTCCCGGGTGTCGCCACCGCCCATGAAGACTTGGCGATCGTGGGGTGCCAAGGCCGGGACTCGGAAACCGCCACCTCGCCTGGGGGTGTCCGGAGTCGCCTTCCGGTGTGGTGCCCTCCCCGGAACGGTAGCGAGTCGATGTAGGCGACGTAGCGTGAGTCTCCACTTATCGGCCGGCCAGCTTGCGATCCGGCCGCAGACGACTCTCCCGGCTTGGTGTAGATGTTATAACCCCCCCGTAGGCCGCCCGACAAGGGAAGCTCAGAGTTGTCCCCCTGACTCGGCTCCTCGTGTCCGACCCGAAGTCGAACTCGTAATCCGGGTCCGAGTAGAACTCGGGAGAGAGGGCCGGAGTCCAAGCGTGGCCGGGGGCGGTGCTCTGAGTCCGAGCTATGCCGGTGGACGGGCTCCTTGCCGACCCGACGCGGACGGGGAGGCCCCCCGGCGGGCCCGCCGAGGGTGCGGGGGGCCACGCGCGAGCGCTCACGAGGTGAGGGGACCGCCTCCGATGGCCGAGCGCCCGCCGCATGCGATGGCCCATGGAGACATCGAGTTCGGTGGAAGCGACTCGAGCTCGAAGTCGCCGCCGTGGTTGAAGAGCAAAATTTCACCGAACTTGCCGGCGAGTTCGCCCGTGGACAACTTCGGGAAGCGGCCACGAAGCCGGCCTTTCGGGTTGGGCCGCATGGTTAGGCGGCGCCGGAAGGAGCCCGCGCCGCCGCCAGCGTGCACTCCGTGCGCTCGAACACGAAGGTGTCGCCGCGGTTGAAGGCGACGGTTGGCTTGAACCGGACGGGAGCCGTCGAGTTCGCCATGTGATCTCGGCGAGATCCCCTACTTGGCGCGCCACCGTTCTGCTTTAGGACCGGCAACCTACTAAGGGGAGTACCCGAAGTAGATGAATGTGGCCTCGCCGAGATCGAGAACTCGAAGGAAGAGACACGTGGCACACAATTTAGACAGCTTCGGGCCGCGAAGTGCGTAATACCCTACATCCCGTATGCCGCGTAGCTCGGATTGATTGGGCACGATTACAAGATGGTGCAATAGTGCGCCGTGAGTTGTATGAGATGTGTTGTGTTCCTAGAGAACGTCCCCGCCTCGCCTTATAGTCCGGAGGCAGGTTACAAGTCGGAGTAGGGAGAGAGTACTAGTCGAGTACGTCTAGGAGTCTTTTCATACAAGACAGACATGCATGCCTTCCTAACCGAGTACTTCTCCTCTCAGCCCTTGTGCTCCACACCTTCGGTGCCGTGTAGCGCAAGCCGGTAGTCCTGGGGCCCACCGAGTAGTCGGTCCCGGTACCCACCGAGGTAGTGGGCCCAGTGGAGGTCCATACGACACCGCCGGCCGCTTGCACACGATTCGTGCCACGGACGAGATCCGACGCACCTCGATCTAAACCCACCGCCCCACTTAACCCGCATGGGTCCCATCGCAAGATCTAACGGATCTAGATCAAGTCAATCTCGAGTCCACCGGGTCAACCTGCCGGCTCAGAATCTTGCGTAAAACCCCCGTGTTTTCTGATATTCACAAAAATACCCTTCCGCCTTAGGAAATTTCTTGCAGTTTAGTCCTTTTTCTTTATTTTAGCCCCGATTCTTTTTAAAACTTCACAGATTAGTCCCTGCACCTTTATTAGGGCGTAACTTGGTCGTTTCAGCTCCGATTTTAGCGTTCTTTATGTTCACGCGATCTTCTCGAAGCGTAAATTAGTTTTATGCTTCTGTTTTGTTCTGTTTGTACTATTTGGTGACTATTTCTTATTTATTCTTGTTGTATGCTTGTATGTGATGATTGTGAACTATAGAGAGCGAAGCGTTTGAAGGATTTGAAGATCAAGACGCGCCGGAAGTTCCGTTGAAGGCAAGTCTTCCTTGATGCATGCCCGTTGGTCCTACATAACATGCATTTAAATTCACAGTATTTATTTTTCCTGCTTGCATTAACTTGACGGGAACCTATTAAGGATCATGCCTAGTCTTTTACTACCTTTACCTTGTCACCAGGTTTATTAAATTAATATTGTTGGTAGCTATGGCTTAGCATGCTCAACTGGGATTGGTATTAATCAAACTTGGATTTTTCATATTCTATGTTCCATTTATGTTACTTTACTTTACAAGACCACTTTATTGTGATTAATCGGAACATGGAGAACCACCCAGGAAAACAGTACAACTACAAGAACTAAACGGGCACTGGTCTTGGCCAATTAATTAGGAACTTTAGCTTGGGGTGATCTTACCTTATAAGGACAAGGGATCGGCGGTACCGTGGGGTATAGACTCGCTCTAGCAGGGGGTTGGGTGAGTTATTCTTTCTATCGTGGGGTATCGACCTGCTAGGGGACTTTATACATTGCTAACTGATCCAGACCTTGTAGGTCATAATTTGCTAGGGAACCTTTGTAAAGGCCATGTAGCGTCCCTATGCAACCATGAAGGGTCGAGATGGCGGACTAGAGGGGGATGAATAGTCCTTTCTAAAACATTAACGCATTGGCTAACCGAAACAAATGCGGAATAAAAACTATCGGTCTAGCCAAGACTACACCCCTCTATCTATATTCACTAGCACCTTATAAAAGATCCTAAACAAGCAAATAAGGTGATGGCCTAGCATGAGCTCACCTAAACAGTTTTAGGAGCAATGCCACACAAACCTATGCCACTAGTACTTTAAGCACCAGGGAGCTCCTACACAATTCTAATGAGCAAAAGCACAAAGCCTACCTAAGCTCACTAGATGCACAATAGACAAGACTACACAAGTCTAATCCAAAAGCTCAATTTACTTAGCTTCTAATTACAAGAGCAACTACACAAACACAATGATATGTAATGATGTAAACACAAAGGTTGTGATTGAGAAGTGCAAACCACCGAGACGAGTAGACAATGTTGACACGGTGATTTTTATCCCGAGGTTCACTTGGTTGCCACCAAGCTAGTCCTCGTTGTGTCGACCAACACCTCGATTGTTCTTGGGCAAGGTTCTCAAGCCGCCGCCACTGCACACACCAAGACACCACTCACAAGTGTGGTAGCTCAATGACACACTCCACTAGAGTTCCTCTTCGCGATCCCCACGGGGTGAGCACAACCCCCCTCACAAAGCCTTCTCCGGAGCTACACACAATCTCCTTGCGTGCTTCAACAGAGCCACAATCCACCAAGCCGTCTAGGAGGTGGCAACCTCCAAGAGTAACAAGCACACCGGCTTGCAACACGAACATCTAGTGCCCCTCTATGAAATCTCTCAAAGTAATGCACTAGATTTGCACTCACTCGCAATTGATTCGCAATCTCACAAGCACAAGTGAGTTAGAGAGCTCCCCTAAGCCAAGCACTACCATGGGAAACACATCCCCAAGGTGCTTAACATCCTCCAATTCCCCGCACCCTTTTATTTATAGAGGGAGGAAGAAAACTAGTCGTTATACCATTTTTTCGAGCTCTAACGGCTCTCGAACCGTCCGCGATACACCCCCTGACCGTCCGTCATTCAAAAACTAGCCGTTGGCAGGCCCACGGACAGTCCGTGAGGCCCGACGGGATCGTCCGAGGTCAGAGGACGGACTGTCCGTCACCTACGCACGGACCGTCCGACCCCGGAAGGCCAAAAAAAAAACTCGTCTCGTCTAAAACACGATCACCTGCGGGACTATCCGCGACCTTCTATTTCAGCACAACCGAGGCCTCGGGAGAACGGCTCTAACTTTTAGCCCGATGTCCAAATTAGATGATCTTGGACTCTATGGAAAGCCTATTCCGAGAACTATCCATCCCAACTAAATGCTTGACCCAAAACACTTTGGATCAAAGCAGAATTGCTAACCAAGATCCACCACATACCAAAACCATCAATCCAATCTTCAACCCCTTCGCAAATGTGCCAACCCCATAAGTGTACCACCTTAAGAGTGAGTGAGTTAGCATTTTCACAAACATTTTTCAAAGGGATTTTCACTCTCTTCACCACGCCACTCGATCCTAGCAGCATCGCAAGATAGATCGCTCATGGCATTAGATGACCGTATATGCAAACAAGTTTGCCCCTCTTGATAGTACGGCCATCTATCCTAAACGCAGTCATAAACTTCTCTAGACACCTATGACCGGTGAAATGAAATGCCTATTGGATATACCTTTGCCTTGCGTGTTCCATTCCCATCTTCTCCAATATCCATCAACACCATCACAAATAATATGATCCACTTCATATCATCATGCGACGTGTTGGTTCATCGATCTAGACTTCACTTGCTCTTCACTGTTGCATTGGTCCAGTGGCGCCAGGTCATTACTCAAGCATCCCGCCACGCGTTCCTAAAGGTTGCCTAGCCTCTCGATTTGCCCTTCACACTTGCAACCAAATCTCCGTCAAGCCAAGTCTTGTCTTGATCTTCTCCATCTAGTCACATGACTCTATGTCATGTCTCATATGCAATGAGCTCCTTCAACACATAATCACCCGTGGACTAATCACATGTGTATTTCACTCAAACACATATTAGTCCACCTAAGTTGTCACTCAATTACCAAAACCAAACAAGGACCTTCAATCTCCCCCCTTTTTGGTAATTGATGACAACTCTACAAAGATATGAAAATTAAGTTTGTTTGGACTTTATGATCCTCATCCAACATTTCAGCTCTATGTTAGAATTTGGATAAGCACCATAAAATCCAACTAGGCAGTGATAATTCCCCCCTACATATGTGCTCAAATGGTTTGGTTTCAAGCTTGCACATATGCATAAATATGAAATTTTGGGAGTGTTATCACTACTAGTGATGCTAACGTATATAGGATAAACCCTTGTAGCGTGATACCAATTGATGTCGCACATTGAAGTCCATCCTTAGCACCATCATTAGCTAGATGCCACAAGAAACGCACCAGATACCTCATGAGATCAATATTATAGGCAAGGTTCTAGTTTTACAAAGGAACATATCTACCTACCAACATATGCATGCTAGTTATCATTTCATCATTCGAATCCTATAACTAGCACACACCACACAAGTATGCATACCAATTTTAAGGCTTATGCAATATGCAATCAAGCACATGAATATGCACATATCAAATGCAATCAATCAAATTCATAAGCTTGCTCCCCCTACTTGTGTGCTTCTCTTTGTCCAAGAATTTCACTCCCTCTCATTTTTGCTCCCTCTCTTTGTCCAAGAATTTCACTCCTCTCATTTTTGCTCCCTCTTGATTATGTTCATACTCTCTCACCCCCTTTGTCATCACATATCCAAAGACAATTTCATATCTTTGTCCATCTTTCCCCCTTTGTCATCAATAACCATAAAAGGTATGCCTCTTTTGATACAAGAGGGTGGCTCTAGGAGTAGACGATTGATTCTTAAATCTTCATTTTTGATGGACACCACCATATGCTCGGAATGACACCACTTGTAACTATCACATGTGGAAGCATGAAGACCATCTTGAAATGCCACATGTAGGTCACTTGTAGGACCCTTGACCTTGATGCCATGTAGTGGGGCTCCTCCCCCATATGTCAAGGCATATGTCATACCACTTAATCTTTTTGAACTCTTGTCGATGAGGGTAGCTTTCTTGATTTGAATTGATCACTTAAAGTTGAGGATCACTTGTGAGATATCATTTGTAATATTGATATGGACATCACTTGAATACCAATTGAAAATATACCATTTGAAGAGATACCAATTTATAGATCATGTACCTCTTGTATGATGAAAACCACTTATAGGATGAAACTCTATAGCCATTTGGATTGTTGTTTTGTTGTTGAACTATATTCTCTTCATGAGCTTCTCAAATTTGACTTGAATACAATGATTTGCCTAAGCTTCCAAGTTCGGGCTTAAACCCTTTATAAGCTTCTTCACACGCATGAAGCGGTTATCTTATCAAGGTTGTACTTGTCACTTGTTGGCAATCCAAAATACATCAAGTACTTGGGTTTACTAGCTCATGAACAAACTCATATACTAACCACTAAATCACATAATCATTCAAACAATAGTGGTAGGATATGAATCTAAAAACTTTTATTTTCAAGGCATGATCCTATAAGCATGTACTATATGCACTAACCACATACTAGTAAGGGATGAAAATGATTAATGCACATTACAATGATACCTTTGCTATATTGGAGTAGAGGATAGTCATTAAGATTCCAAATTAGCCGAAGGATCGATGGTGACTAGAGAGGGGGGAGTGAATAGGAGCCAGAAAATTCTTCTCAAAGAACCCGCCCATACCCTAGTCAAATCCCTGGTCACACACAAGAGATGGATTGAATCACACACCAATCGCCAAGACAACGAGGTTATGGATCAACCTCTAGTCCTAGGAATCGAACCAAGAAGCAAAGCACACAAGCTCAGGCACCGTCCGGCCAGAGGGGGCGACCGTCCGCACCGCTCGCGACCGTCCGGCCGCGCGCGGACCGTCCGCGCCAACCCCGCGGACCGCCCGACCCTACGCCGCGGACCGTCCGACAAAACACATAGAACCACTAGAGACGCACCGCGTATGGACCGGACTCGTCCGCGGGAGCACGCGGATCGTCCGCTGTGCACCCGCGACCGTTCGCCCAAGACACACGGACCGTCCGCAACTTCATCCAACCAAAACTCAAAGCCACGACGGACGAAACGAAAGGTGAGCAAGAACACGAAGAACACCGACGAACACCGTTCACGCGACCGTCCGCCCGACCCTCGCGACCGTCCGCTCGTGCACGCGACAAAACCGAAAACAGCCCGACCCCGAAAGTCAACTCCCCCAAATCATCATCGGATTTCCCAAACGATTGAAGCCGTGGGATGCAAGATTTTGGGGACTTGAAAAGCGTCACAGAAGGATGCTATAGCCCAAAAATCTTGCCTCCTAACTCCCTAAATCACCGGGAATCGCGAATCCTTCGAGCACCACCAAAAGCTAGAGCACCGAACGAAAATCTTCGAATCGAAGTGGTTTCCCCGGCGTTTGAGGGCACAAGATCAATCACAAAGATGCACGAGACATCTATCCATGTTTCCCCCAAAGAAATCCGGGGAGAAACCCACTCAAATCCGGAAACACACCGAGAACAAAGGCACGAAAACAAGTACAAAAAGACCACGAAAAACACAACTCCGAATCTTCTATACAAACCAGAAAGATTCACAAGGTCTAGCATGCCGCCCTAGCATCCATCCCTCTCAACAAGTCTCTCATGAAGCTCTCATGCTAGCCCAGAGAAAATAGAGGAAACATAGCTACGAAAATGAGAAATGGGAGGGAGGAAATGAAACCCCAAGTCGCGGAGAGAGGGAGCCATCCACACACACTCATGGCTTATATATCATGGTCCCGCCGGGGTGGTAAATGACTCGACTACCCCTAACTTAACTACCGGTGATACAACCCACGTAGGGGCATTTAGGTAATGTTTGTGGGGTCTTGCCACCGGACGGCCACGCCTTGCCGCACCCCGCGTCCTCCCGACGCAAGCCATGCGATCCCGCCGCGTGTCCTCCGCTTCGAAGCTTCCCCGACACGCCCGGATCTCGTCTCCGTCGTGTTGGGCCCTCGAACTTGGTTTTGAGGCCCAAACCAAGAAACCGTCCTCCGATGGCTTTGTGGGCAAACCACCAAACCCCGCGTGCTCGGTCCCGCCTCCCGCCAAACCACTTGACTCGACCGCCACCGTGCACCGGCTCGATTGTCCATGACTTCATCTTGCTCGTGTCGCCACCATGTGGCCCGCACCCGGGCCCCGCCGTCCACCAGTCCCTCGAACCGAGCCTACTTGTCTCTCCATCTCCCGGAGGCCCCTCAAGGTCCGAAGACCTTCGCGCCCCGTTCTTCACCCGCAACAACACGAACTAGGCCACACCGCACCCGCGCACTAAGCCAAGAGTCAGTCCAACACCCATTGTCAATCACTCATCACCGAGGAGCGGTCATCCATCGACCACCGGGACGCTCCCGGTCCTCATTAGCTCCATAATAGCAACATGAAGTCCAACTAAAAGCTTGGTGAAGATCAATAAATACCAATATTAATTCCATCCTTCACCTTATGAATTGACAACCACTAAAGATCAAGTGCACTCTTCTTGTTGTGATTGGCTTTGAAGGACCGATACGGCGAACTTAGAGGGGGGAGTGAATGGGAGCCGATAAAAATTCTTCTCGAAGAAGATGGAAATTCCAACAAGATGAACACGGCTTCCAACACACGGCCTCCGACTCACTACTCAAGTTGGCCAAGCCCACGAGCCACCGGAGTGCCACCGGGACCTAGGAACCAACACACACACCCCTCCGACCCGAGAAAGCGCCGAACACCAAACCTCGAGTCCACGACACCAACACCGCGTCAAACCGGTGAGCACCACCGCCGACCGGTCCCCGATGGTGAACCGGGCAACTTTCACCGAGTGGATCCACACCGGCCGACCGGGTGAGACGCACCGTCCGACCTGGCCACAAACCCCTCGTAAAGCCCCCAAAGCACCGAATAGTGCCAACCGACCTCCAAACCGACCCAAACTTGAAACAACAGGAACACAAGACAACATCGAACACACACGGACGTTCACCCGAGCAAAAACCCACCGAGGGTTGCACCGGCCGTACCGGGAGAAGAGCACCGCCGACCGGTAGCTCGGGCACCTGATGAACAAGACCCGCGGTCAACTCCCCCAAACCAAACCTCGATCTCCCGAATCGCTCCACCGACATGAACAAGACTTTGGGGATATTAGGAACACCTCATGAGGAGTTCATAGCCAAGTTTAATCCCACCAAAACTCGTCCAAAAGGAGGAATCGAAGAAATCCCGCCAAAAGCACCTCTAACCCTAGAACTTGAAAACCCCAAAATCGAGCCCCTTTACTTACAAATTTGGGAGGGGAATCACACCAAAGAACCACGAAGGGTTCCCACAAATTTCCCCCATCAAATCCCCAAGAGAAGGGTCCCGAAAACAACCCAAAGAAATCACCAAAAGAGGGCTCCGAAAATCACCACCAAGAACAACCTAGAACAACACATCCAAACCTTGACGAACCACGCCGAATCATTTATACATGCAACAAAGGTTCTTACAAGGTCTAGCTTGCCACCCGATCATCCAACCCTCTCACAAGATCTCACCATGAAGCTCTAAAGCTAGTCCTATGGAAATCCTAAGGAAAATAGGAAGGGAAAATAGGAAAGCAAATGAACTAGAGTTTCAAGGCTTAGATGCCATCCTCTCACCACTTGGGTTATATGGAGGCAACCGAAAGTAAAAAATGCCCTTTCCTAATAACTAGGATACAAGCCCCTCAAGGGCGGATTTGGAAGTCTTCATGTCTTCTCCACCGGACGGATGCCCTGGCGACCGCACCCCGCGTAGCCTCGACGCAAGCCATGCGATCCCAACGCGTGTCCTCCGCTTTCGAAGTCTCCGGACCGCGTCGCCGCACACGGCCGACCGTGCTCCCTACGGCCGACCGGGACGACCGTCGTACCTGGGCCGTACCCCCCCGGCCGTGGGACCGGCCCTCGGCACCGGCCGCAAAGACCGTCTTCTCTTCTTCGCTCTTGGCTTTGTGGATCAACCAAGGAACCCGGGGGGGTTTCTCGGGTGAACCACCGGAAACCCCGCGAACTCCCTGCAGCCTCCGCCACACCACTCATGACTCGGCTCCCACGTAGTCCCGGCCGACCTTGGTTTTGAGGCTCAACCAAGAAACCGTCCACGACTTCATCTTGCTGTTCATGCCACCATGCGGCCCGCACTTGACCCCGCCGGCCACCGGTCCCTCGAATGAAGCCTACTTGTCTTCTCCACACTGGGAGGCCTCACCGGTGACGACCTTTTGCACTTGTTCTTCACCCGCACCAACACCAGCAAGCCGCAACCGCACCCGCAATACTTAGCCAAGAATCAGTCCACACAACGTTGTCAATCACTCATCACACAAGGAAGCGACCATCCACCTGGCCCCTCGAACCACACATGGTCCTCAAAGCTTGCTTTCTTGATCAACCCTTTTGATTGTTTCAACTAAGCATCCAAATTTTCCATAGATGACCACTTCCATTTTAGCCTTCCAAACCCCATACTTGGGTTACCCATGCATTGCGCATCATGTCCCTACACAAGGGAGAAGTGACCTCTCTCCAAGAACTATTTTGGACACTTACTTGAAATGAATTTGCTTGGCTGATCCTCTTGATGATCCTATCATGATGAGTAATCCCAAAACTTATGTAGTCCTTTTTTTATTTTTACAAAATAACTTCTAATAATAACTAGAATTTAACCTTTTTCCATCATCTTGAGCTTGGCTCCTGATCTTCAACATGAGTACCAAATGCACTCCTCAATCCGATGACCTTGTACTCATTTCTTTTCATGCTTCCAGCTCCTCTCAAAACCAAACTTAGGTGCCTAAGCACTTATAAACATGATTCCAACTTAATGACCCTTCAATCAAAGTGACTTTTGATTAATCCCAGATAATTGTCACTTTTTCTGGCAGATTCTATACACTTCAAAGAATAATCCATAACTCCCAATGTACAACTCAATGATCATGAAATTTGGTGGAGATGTGGTTTACTAAGTCATCTTCCAGCCATAAAAAAATTGAGCTTCATTTGACTTCTAATTACTGCCAGATTTCACATCTTGCCCACTGCTGCATGCTAAAAACTGGTTGCACATGTGAGAAGATCCACTTCAAAAAACCGAAGTATCTTCTTATCCAATACTTATGAGATTTTCACAGCAGCTCATATCATAAGTGTAGAGCATGTATACCAATTTTAAAGCCAACTTAAATAGATTTGATCACTCAACAATGGCTATCATCACAATCAGCTCAATTTTTTTGCAATATAGGACAGATTTCTAAATTCTGAGCTATACTTCTTCAACTTGAATCAAACTTGATTAATACTTTCACAAAACATGTCCATTCAGTCCACTTACTAAAATGAAAATCTTGAAAATATCCATCCAAATGAATCCAAACTTGAAGTGTACTTATTTGGAGAATCAACATAATATATATCATTTGAGATAATCCATGAAGTCCTCTAGTCCAAGCCACCAACCGTATGCTACATGAAAAGAGGGTTCCGCAACTTTCAATCCTCATAACCCATGAATACCTATGCTTCTTGCCACCAAAAATTGGCCATAGCATCACAAGAGTATGTTCAACACATTCACAAACAAAATCTCAAATTTATGGAATAATTCCTCAGCCTGCCAACCTCAAACCTTAACCACCTTTCTTGCTCAATCCGAGTAAACTAGTGAGAGATTCGATAAAATACCCGGATGACATGGTGGTGACTTCGTGGATGTGCTCGGACGGTTCGAGGAGAGCTCCAATCAAAATCCCTGCGTAGGTCTTTCTTTGAGAGAGAGAGCAAGAGAGAGGGAGATAGATGAGGCTATGGTCGGGCTTGATTAGAAAGTGACCGCCGACTTGACTTAGCAACTCGCGACCTTGGGCCCTCCCGCGCGTGGCACGCGTGCATGTGCCCGTGCAACGCACTTATGAGCGCCCTCGCTTAGGCGCGCGGACGGTCCGCACCCCGGCGCGGATGGTCCGCAATTACCACCGCAGTATCCCGCAGCTCTTCGCGCCTTCCGTGACCCGTGTGGACAGCCTCCGTGGGGACCCGCGGACGGGCCCGCTCTAGTAAGGCCGGACGGTCGGCCTATTCGCCGCCGACTTCGGGCCCGAGATCCTCTTTTCTTTTTCGGGGCCTTGAGATTCTTTGAGATAATGATTTGAGTTTGAATCTTTTGGGATCATAGCTCATGATTATCCTTAATACCACTGAATCAATCATAACCCTAGTAAAAATGTCTTGAACCAAAATTGTTCCTCATCAAGATCAAGATGTCCATTTTTGGGCATATGTGTCCGAATTAATTTTGCATTTTCCATACCAAAGTTCTTCAATAAGTCATTCTCATATTCAGATTGACAATTAAATTTGCCTTCCCTCAATTTTATTTCAAGACCAAGAATGAAGCCTTAATTTACCGATTATAGGAATCTCAAATTTCATCCATCTTGAGTGTGGTCTTGAGCAATTAACCTTGATTTGTTTCTCATGACAAGTAACATTATAACTCTTGGGCCTCAAAGCCAAATCTCAAACTTGATTCTAAATGTTATCTCATAGCAAGCAATATGCATATATATATCCAATTCAATCAACTCATATGCATTTAAAATGAATTTGATCACTTATAGATATACCTTCATGGATTATGATCAACCCTTAGCAATCTTCAACTCAAATATTTTGCAAGCCTTCAAATATATCAAATGAATCACCACACAACTTGATAGATTGCACTTGTATGTTGTAGCACATTTGGACTTCACTTATTTAACTTGGCATTGGGATGAAATAGCATTAAGCTTTATTACTTTACTCAATCATATGATGAACAAATGAATCCACCCTGAGTCAGTCGTCGGGGACAAAATGAGCAAGGGTCCCCGAAAATAACAAGGGGAAACCCGCTTAAAACCCGCAAAACGCAAAACGCGACCGAACCCACGAACCCAGCACACACACGACAAGATCACGACCCCCGTGGCCTCCCGCAACCTCGCCGTGGTGGTACGGCGACGACCCCTCGGGGCGGGGTTCGCCTCGCTCGAGGGCCGTACGCTCCCACGAGCTGCGGAGTCCGCCTCGCCGGGCCCTCAACGCCCCATCGGACGAGGTCCACCTCGCTCGAGGGCTCAACGCTCCCTTGGGCAAGGTCCGCCCGCCCGAGGGCTCGACACCCCCCTCGGGCGAAGTCCGCCTCGGGCCCGAGGGCGCCGCACGCACGTCGTCCCCGCTCCCCGGCCCTTTCTGTGATTTTATTTAATGCTCCGACACCGCAGGATGCGCGCCACGACCCCGACACGCCCAGAATCTTGTCCCGGCGGCTGTTTCACCAACTCCTTGGGAAGGCCATCCCCGCCACTCGTGTAGCACCGTTCGATGAGGTCGGTGCCGGCCCCGTGACACCGTGCCGCCTACCCCCGTGACGGCCATCGCACCGAGTCCCCGAGCGGGGGCCGCGCACCCTCGAATGCCTTTTCCATGACTATGTCAGTGGCCACGCCGTGGATGCCAGCTCGACGGGAGCGGTCTTTCTTGTCGCTCGGCTAACCTTGTGCGGCCATCCTCGCCACCGCAGCCGCCACACCGGGCACCGTGACGACATCCCCAAACGCTGCCCTGGAGTGCACGGGGACAAGACGTCGCCACCACCACTCAAGGCCGTGGCGGCCCCCTCCCCCCGTTGACGGGGTACTTTCGAACCGGCCCGGCGGCTAGCGGCCGGACGACCAACCACTACGCCGCCACCCTCGAAGCCGCCGCCGCACGAGCATGGGATGCACCACGACACCTCGACCGGGAGTAGGATTCGCCAGACGACCGGCCGCCTCCGTGGCACGCTTCTTCACCATGCCTCCACACGGTGTGGAAATAGTGCGGCACGCATGGGGAACCGCTCCATCCTTGGCCTATAAAAGGAGGGCAGGTCCCCCCACCCCGATGAGGACACGAGACGACTCGACGCCGATCACCCACACGCTCCTCGCCTTCTTCACGATATTGCCACTTGCCTCTAACCGTACCCTCCGGGACTTGGAGGCCGTGCATCCTCTCCTGTGATGATTGTGAACCATAGAGAAGCGAAGCGTTTGAAGGATTTGAAGGGAATCAAGACGCCCGCCGAGTTTGTTGAAGGCAAGTCTTCCTTGATGCATGCCCATTGGTCCTACCTCATAACATGTATTTAAATTCACATAGATTTTTTTTCCCCTTGCCTTACTTGACTGGAACCTAATAAGGATGTGCCTAGTCTTTTTACTACCTTTACCTTGTCACGGGTTTATTAAATTAATATTGTTGCTAGCTATGGCTTAGCATGCTCAATCGGGATTGGTATTAATCAAACTTGGATATTTCATATTCTATTTCCATTTATGTTACTTTACTTTACAAGACCACTCTTTTTGTGATTAATCTGAACATGGAGAACCACCCAAGAAAACGAGACAACCAAGAACTTAAACGGCACCTTGGTCTTGGCCAATTAATTAGGAACTCTTCGCTTGGGGTGATCTTACGGCGATAGGACAAGGGATCAAGCAGGTGCGTGGGGGTATAGACTCGCTCTAGTAGGGGGGTTGGGTGAGTTATTCTTTTCTATGGTGGGGGGTATCGATCTCTGCTGGGGACACCTTATACTTGCTAACCGAAGTCCGGACCTTGTGGGTCATAATTTGCTAGGGAACCTTTGTAAAGGCTTGTCATGTAGCATCCCTATGCAACCATGAAGGGTCGAGATGGCGGACTAGAGGGGGGATGAATAGTCCTTTCTAAAAATTAACGCATTGGCTAACTTGAAACTAAATGCGGAATAAAAACTATCGATCTAGCCAAGACTACACCTCTCTATCTATATTCACTAGCACCTTATAAAAGATCCTAAACAAGCAAATAAGGTGATGGCCTAGCATGAGCTCACCTAAACAACTTTTAGGAGCAATGTCACACAAAAACCCATGCCCACTAGTACTTTAAGCACCCGGGGAGTCTCCCACACAATTCTAATGAGCAAAAGCACAAAGCCTACCTAAGCTCACTAGATGCACAATGGACAAGACTACACAGAAGTATAATCCAAAAGCTCAATTTATAGCTTCTAAATTACAAGAGCAACTACCCACACAACCTACAATGATATTGTAATGATGTAAACACAAAGGGTTGTGATTGAGAAGTGCAAACCACCGAGACGAGTAGACAATGTTGACACGGTGATTTTTTTTTTTTATCCCGGAGGTTCACTTGGTTGCCACCAAGCTAGTCCCTCGTTGTGTCGACCAACACCCCAGTTTGTTCTTGGGCAAGGCTCTCGACATTGCCACTCGGAGCACACCAAGACACCACCACAAGTGTGGTAGCTCACCCACACACTCCAATAGAGTTCCCCATCACGATCCCCGCGGGGTGAGCACAATCCCCCCGCAGCCACAGCCTTTTCCGTGAGCTATGCAAATCTCCTTGCGCCGCTTCAACCGAGCCACAATCCCTTCAAGCCCCCCAGGGAGGTGGCAACCTCCAAGAGTAACAAGCACATCGGCTTGCAACACGAACATCTAGTGCCACTCATGAAATCTCTCAAAGCAATGCACTAGATTTGTACTCACTCACAATTGATTCGCAATCTCAGAAGCACAAGTGAGTTAGAGAGCTCCCAAGCCAAGCACTACCATGAGAAACACATCCCAAAAGGTGCTTAACATCCTCCAATTCCCCGGCACCCTTTTAGCTATAGAGGGAGGAAGAAAAACTAGTCGTTACAGCTCATTTTTTCGAGCTCTAACGGCTCTCTCGAACCCCTCGGCGATACATACCCTTGACCGTCCAGTTATTCAAAAAACTAGCCATTGGTGCGTCACGGACGATCCGTGAGGCCCGGACCGACGCTCCGAGGTCGAGAGGGACGGACTGTCGAGTCACCTAGGCGACCGGACCGTCGGGCCACAGGAAGGCCAAAAACTCGTCTGCTCGGCGGAAAACACGATGCACTTCGCGGACTATCCGCGACCTTCTATTCCAGCTCTACGGGGCTCGGTAGAACGGCTCTAACTTTTAGCTCCGATGTCCAAATTAGATGATCCTGGACTCTATGGAAAGCCTATTCCGAGAACTATCCATCCCAACTAAATGCTTGACCCGTAAAACACTTTGGATCAAAGCAGAATTGCTAACCAAGATCCACCACATACCAAAACCATCAATCAAATCTTCAACCCCTTTGCAAATGTGCCAACCCCATAAGTGTACCACCTTAAGAGTGAGTTAGAATTTTCACAAACATTTTTCAAAGGGATTTTCACTCTCTTCACCACGCCACTCGATCCTAGCAGCATCGCAATGTTAGATCGCTCAAGTGGCACTAGATGACCGATATGCAAACAAGTTTGCCCCTCTTGATAGTACGGCCATCTATCCTAAACCCGGTCATAAACTTCTCTAGACACCTATGACTGGTAAAATGAAATGCCTATTGGATATACCTTTGCCTTGCGTGTTCCATTCCATCTTCTCCAATATCCATCAACACCATCAGAAATAATATGATCCACTTCATATCATCATGCGACGTGTTGGTTCATCGATCTTGACTTCACTTGCTCTTCACCGTTGCATTGCTCCATCGGCGCCAAGTCATTACTCAAGCATCCCGCCACACGTTCCAACGCCTAGCCTCTGGTTTGCCCTTCACACTTGCAACCGGTCCGTCAAGCCAAGTCTTGTCTTGATCTTCTCCATCTAGTCACATGACTCTATGTCATGTCTCATATGCAATGAGCTCCTTCAACACATAATCACCCGTGGACTAATCACATGTGTATTTCACTCAAACACATATTAGTCCACCTAAGTTGTCACTCAATTACCAAAACCAAACAAGGACCTTCAATCTCCCCCTTTTTGGTAATTGATGACAACTCTACAAAGATATGAAAATTAAGTTTGTTTGGACTTTATGATCCTCATCCAACATTTCAGCTCTATGTTAGAATTTGGATAAGCACCATAAAATCCAACTAGGTAGTGATAATTCCCCCTACATATGTGCTCAAATGGTTTGGTTTCAAGCTTGCACATATGCAAAAATATGAAATTTTGGGAGTGTTATCACTACTAGTGATGCTAACGTATATAGGATAAACCTTTGTAGCGTGATACCAATTGATGTCGCACATTGAAGTCCATCCTTAGCACCATCATTAGCTAGATGCCACAAGAAACACACTAGATACCTCATGAGATCAATATTATAGGCAATGTTCTAGTTTTACAAAGGAACATATCTACCTACCAACATATGCATGCTAGTTATCATTTCATCATTCGAATCCTATAACTAGTACACACCACACAAGTATGCATATTGAATTTTAAGGCTTATGCAATATGCAATCAAGCACATGAATATGCACATATCAAATGCAATCAATCAAATTCATAAGCTTGCTCCCCCTACTTGTGTGCTTCTCTTTGTCCAAGAATTTCACTCGTCTCATTTTTGCTCCCTCTCTTTGTCCAAGAATTTCACTCCTCTCATTTTTGCTCCCTCTTGATTATGTTCGTACTCCCTCACCCCCTTTGTCATCACATATCCAAAGACAATTTCATATCTTTGTCCATCTCTCCCCCTTTGTCATCAATAACCATAAAAGGTATGCCTCTTTTGATACAAAGGGTGGTTCTAGGAGTAGACGATTGATTTTTAAATCTTCATTTTTGATGGACACCACCATATGTAGGAATGACACCACTTGTAACTATCACATGTGGAAGCATGAAGACCATCTTGAAATGCCACATGTAGGTCACTTGTAGGATCCTTGACCTTGATGCCATGTAGTGGGGCTCCTCCCCCTATGTCAAGGCATATGTCATAGCACTTAATCTTTTTGAACTCTTGTCGATGAGGGTAGCTTTCTTGATTTGAATTGATCACTTAAAGTTGAGGATCACTTGTGAGATATCATTTGTAATATTGATATAGACATCACTTGAATACCAATTGAAAATATACCATTTGAAGAGATACCAATTTATAGATCATGTACCTCTTGTATGATGAAAACCACTTATAGGATGAAACTCTATAGCCATTTGCATTGTTGTTTTGTTGTTGAACTATATTCTCTTCATGAGCTTCTCAAATTTGACTTGAATACAATGATTTGCCTAAGCTTCCAAGTTTGGTTTAAACCCTTTATAAGCTTCTTCACACGCATGAAGCGGTTATCTTATCAAGGTTGTACTTGTCACTTGTTGGCAATCCAAAATACATCAAGTACTTGGGTTTACTAGCTCATGAACAAACTCATATACTAACCACTAAATCACATAATCATTCAAACAATAGTGGTAGGATATGAATCTAAAAACTTTTATTTTCAAGGCATGATCCTATAAGCATGTACTATATGCACTAACCACATACTAGTAAGGGATGAAAATGATTAATGCACATTACAATGATACCTTTGCTATATTGGAGTAGAGGATAGTCATTAAGATTCCAAATTAGGCCGAAGGATCGATGGTGACTAGAGAGGGGGGAGTGAATAGGAGCCGGTGAAAATTCTTCTCAAAGAACCCGGCCTATACCCTAGTCAAATCCTGGTCACACACAAGAGATGGATTGAATCACACACCAATCGCCAAGACAACGAGGTTATGGATCAACCTCTAGTCCTAGGAATCGAACCAAGAAGCAAAGCACACAAGCTGCGGCGGACCGTCCGGCCGGGAGGGGCGGGACCGTCCGCACGCCCGCGGACCGTCCGCCTCGTCCGCGCGGACCGTCCGCGCGCAACCCCCTGCGATCCGTCCGACCCTACGCCGCGACCGTCCGATAAAACACATAGAACCACTAGAGACGCACCGCGTATAACCGACCGTCCGCGGGGAGCACGCGGACCGTCCGCCGTGCACCCGCGGACCGGTCGCCCAAAACACACGGACCGTCCGCAACTTCATCCAACCAAAACTCAAAGCCACGACGGATCGAAACGAAAGGTGAGCAAGAACACGAAGAACACCCGACGAACACCGTTCACGCGGACCGTCCGCCCGACCCTCGCGGACCGTCCGCCGTGCACGGACAAACCGAAAACAGCCCCGACCCCGAAAGTCAACTCCCCCCAAATCATCATCGGATTTCCCAAACGATTGAAGTCTGTGGATGCAAGATTTTGGGGACTTGAAAAGCGTCACGGAAGGATGCTATAGCCCAAAAATCTTGCCTCCTAACTCCCTAAATCACCGGGAATCGCGAATCCTTTGAGCACCACCAAAAGCTAGAGCACCGAACGAAAATCTTCGAATCGAAGTGGTTTCCTGGCGTTTGAGGGCACAAGATCAATCACAAAGATGCACGAGACATCTATCCATGTTTCCCTCAAAGAAATCCGGGGAGAAACCCACTCAAATCCGCGGAAACACACCAAGAACAAAGGCACGAAAACAAGCACAAAAAGACCACGAAAAACACAACTCCGAATCTTCTATACAAACCAGGAAAGATTCACAAGGTCTAGCATGCCGCCCTAGAATCCATCCCTCTCAACAAATCTCTCATGAAGCTCTCATGCTAGCCTAGAGAAAATAGAGGAAACATAGCTACGAAAATGAGAAATGGGAGGGAGGAAATGAAACCCTAAGTCGCGGAGAGAGGGAGCCATCCACACACACTCATGGCTTATATATCAAGTCCCGCCGGGGTGGTAAATGACTCGACTACCCCTAACTTAACTACGGTGATACAACCCACGTAGGGGCATTTAGGTAATGTTTGTGGGTCTTGCCACCGGACGGCCACGCCTTTGCCGCACCCCGCGTCCTCCCGACGCAAGCCATGCGATCCCGCCGCGTGTCCCTCCGCTTCGAAGCTTCCCGACACGCCCGGATCTCGTCTCCGTCGTGTTGGGCCCTCGAACTTGGTTTTGAGGCCCAAACCAAGAAACCGTCCTCCGATGGCTTTGTGGGCAAACCACCAAACCCCGCGTGCTCGGTCCGGCCTCCCCGCCAAACCACTTGACTCGGCCGCCACCGTGCACCGGGCTCGATTGTCCATGACTTCATCTTGCTCGTGTCGCCACCATGTGGCCCGCACCCGGTCCCCGTCGTCCACCGGGTCCCTCGAACCGAGCCTACTTGTCTCTCCATCTCCCGGAGGCCCTCAAGGGCGAAGACCTTTCGCGCCCGTTCTTCACCCCGCAACAACACGAACTAGGCCACGGCCGCACCCGCGCACTAAGCCAAGAGTCAGTCCAACACCCATTGTCAATCACTCATCACTGAGGAGCGGTCATCCATCGACCACTGGGACGCTCCTGGTCCTCATTAGCTCCATAATAGCAACATGAAGTCCAACTAAAAGCTTGGTGAAGATCAATAAATACCAATATTAATTCCATCCTTCACCTTATGAATTGACAACCACTAAAGATCAAGTGCACTCTTCTTGTTGTGATTGGCTTTGAAGGACCGATACGGCGAACCGAGAGAGGGGGAGTGAATGGGAGCCGATAAAAATTCTTCTCGAAGAAGATGGAAATTCCAACAAGATGAACACGGCTTCCAACACACGTCTCCGACTCACTACTCAAGTTGGCCAAGCCCACGTAGCCACTGGAGTGCCACTGGACCTAGGAACCAACACACACACCCTTCCGACCCGAGAAAGCAACGGAACACCAAACCTCGAGTCCACGGACCAACACCGGTCAAACCGGTGAGCACCACCGGTCGTACCGGTCCCCGATGGTGAACCGGGCAACTTTCACCGAGTGGATCCACACCCGCCGACCGGGTGAGACGCACCGGTCCGACCGGTCACAAACGAAAGCCCCCAAAGCACCGAACAGGCCAACCGACCTCCAAACCGACCCAAACTTGAAACAACGGGAACACAAGACAACATCGAACACACACGTACGTTCACCCGAGCAAAAACCCACCGAGGGTTGCACCGGCCGGACGGTAAAGAGCACCGGTCGGACGGCAGTAGCTCCGGCGCTCGGGATGAACAAAGACCCGCGGTCAACTCCCCCAAATCCAAACCTCGATCTCCCGAATCGCTCCACGGACTTGAACAAGACTTTGGGGATATTAGGAACACCTCATGAGGAGTCCATAGCCAAGTTTAATCCCACCAAAACTCGTTCAAAAAGGAGGAATCGAAGAAATCCCGCCAAAAGCACCTCTAACCCTAGAACTTGGAAAACCCCAAAATCGAGCCCCTTTACTCACAGATTTGGGAGGGGAATCACAGCCCAAAGAACCACGAAGGGTTCCCACAAATTTCCCCCATCAAATCCCCAAGAGAAAGGTCCCGAAAACAACCCAAAGAAATCACCAAAAGAGGGCTCCGAAAATCACCACCAAGAACAACCGGAACAACACATCCAAACCTTGACGAACCACGCCGAATCATTTATACATGCAACAAAGGTTCTTACAAGGTCTAGCTTGCCACCCGATCATCCAACCCCTCTCACAAGATCTCACCATGAAGCTCTAAAGCTAGTCCTATGGAAATCCTAAGGAAAATAGGAAGGGAAAATAGGAAAGCAAATGAACTAGAGTTTCAAGGCTTAGATGCCATCCTCTCACCACTTGGGTTATATGGAGGCAACCGAAAGTAAAAAATGCCCTTTCCTAATAACTAGGGATACAAGCCCCTCAAGGGCGGATTTGGAAGTCTTCATGTCTTCTCCATCGGACGGATGCCCGGCGACCGCACCCCCGCGTAGCCTCGACGCAAGCCATGCGATCCCAACGCGTGTCCTCCGCTTCGAAGTCTCCGGATCGCGTCGTCGCACACCGGCCGGGACCGGTGCTCCTCACCGGCCGACCGGTACCCACTCGTCGGACCGGTCGGACCCACCGGCCGACCGGTCCGGCACCGCCGCAAAGACCGTCTTCGGTTCTTCGGTCTTGGCTTTGTGGATCAACCAAGGAACCCGGTGGTTTTCCTCGGTGAACCACCGGAAACCCCGCGAACTCGGTGTAGCCTCCGCCGCTCACCACTCATGACTCGGCTCCCACGTAGTCCCGGCTCGACCTTGGTTTTGAGGCTCAACCAAGAAACCGTCCACGACTTCATCTTGCTGTTCATGCCACCATGCGGCCCGCACTTGACCCCGCCGGCCACCGGTCCCTCGAATGAAGCCTACTTGTCTTCTCCACACCCGGAGGCCTCACCGAGTGACGACCTTTTGCACTTGTTCTTCACCCGCACCAACACCGGTCAAGCCGCAACCCGCACCTCGCAATACTTAGCCAAGAATCGGTCCACACAACGTTGTCAATCACTCATCACACAAGGAAGCGACCATCCACCGGTCCTCGAACCACACATGGTCCTCGTGCTTGCTTTCTTGATCAACCCTTTTGATTGTTTAAACTAAGCATCTCAAATTTTCCATAGATGACCACTTCCATTTTAGCCTTCCAAACCCCATACTTGGGTTAGCCATGCATTGCGCATCATGTCCCTACATAAGGGAGAAGTGACCTCTCTCCAAGAATTATTTTGGACACTTACTTGAAATGAATTTGCTTCGCTGATCCTCTTGATGATCCTATCATGATGAGTAATCCCAAAAACTTATGTAAGTCCTTTTTTTATTTTTACAAAATAACTTCTAATAATAACTAGAATTTAACTCCATCATCTTGAGCTTGGTCTTGATCTTCAACTTGAGTACCAAATGCACTCCTGAATCTGATGACCTTGTACTCATTTCTTTTCATGCTTCCAGCTCCTCTCAAAACCAAACTTAGGTGCCTCAAGCACTTATAAACATGATTCCAACTTAATGACCTTTCAATCAAAGTGACTTTTGATTAATCCTATAATTGTCACTTTTCTGGCAGATTCTATACACTTCAAAGAATAATCCATAACTCCCAATGTACAACTCCAATGATCATGAAATTTGGTGGAGATGTGCTTTACTAAGTCATCTTCCAGCCATAAAAAATTGAGCTTCATTTGACTTCTCAATTACTGCCAGATTTCACATCTTGCCCACTGCTGCATGCTAAAAACTGCTGCACATGTGTGAGAAGATCCACTTCAAAACCAAAGTATCTCTTATCCAATACTTATGAGATTTTCACAGAAGCTCATATCATAAGTGTAGAGCATGTATACCAATTTTAAAGCCAATCCAAATAGATTTGATCACTCAACAATGGCTATCGTCACAATCAGCTCAATTTTTTTTTTGCAATATAGGACATATTTCTAAATTTGAGCTATACTTCTTCAACTTGAATCAAACTTGATTTAATACTTTCACAAAACATGTCCATTCAGTCCACTTACTAAAATGGAAATCTTGAAAATATCCATCCAAATTAATCCAAACTTGAAGTGTACTTATTTGAGAATCAACATAAGACATATATCATTTGAGATAATCCATGAAGTCCCTAGTCCAAGCTGCAGCAACCAGATGCTACATGAAAAGAGGGTCTGCAACTTTCAATCCCTCATAAATCCATGAATACCATGTTTCTTTCCACCAAAAATTAGCCATAGCATCACAAGAGTATGTTCAACACATTCACCAAACCAAAATCTCAAATTTATGGAATAATTTCAGATCACAACCTCAAACCTTAACCACCTTCTTGCTCAATCCGAGTAAACTAGTGAGAGATTCGATAAAATACCCGGATGACATGGTGGTGATTTCGTGGATGTGCTCGGACGGTTCGAGGAGAGATCCAATCAAAATTCCCAAGAGGGTTCCTTTCTTGAGAGAGAGAGCAAGAGAGAGGGAGATAGATGAGGCTATGGTCGGGTTTGAGAAGAAAGGGACTGCCTACTTGACTTAGCAACCCGCGACCTTGGGCCCTCCTGCGCGTGGCACGCGTGGACAGTCCGCAACACACTTGCGGACAGTTCGCTAGGCGCGCGGACGGTCCGGCACCCCGGTGCGGATGGTCCGAAATTACCACCGCAGTATCCGGTAGCTCTTCGCGCCTCCGTGACCCGTGTGGACGACACGTCCGTGGGGACCCGCGGACGGTCCGCCTAGTAAGGCCGGACGGTCCGCCCGTCCGCCGCCGACGGTCCGAGATCCTCTTTCTTTTCGCTTTGAGATTCTTTGAGATAATGATTTGAATTTGAATCTTTTGGGATCACGACTCATGATTATCCTTAATACCACTGAATCAATCATAACCCTAGTAAAAATGTCTTGAACCAAAATTGTTCCTCATCAAGATCAAGATGTCCATTTTTGGGCATATGTGTCCGAATTAATTTTGCATTTTCCATACCAAAGTTCTTCAATAAGTCATTCTCATATTCAGATTGACAATTAAATTTGCCTTCCCTCAATTTTATTTCAAGACCAAGAATGAAGTTTCAATTTACCGATTATAGGAATCTCAAATTTCATCCATCTTGAGTGTGGTCTTGAGCAATTAACCTTGATTTGTTTCTCATGACAAGTAACATTATAACTCTTGGGCCTCAAAGCCAAATCTCAAACTTGATTCTAAATATCATCTCATAGCAACCAATATGCATATATATCCAATTCAATCAACTCATATGCATTTAAAATGAATTTGATCACTTAGAGATATACCTTCATGGATCATGATCAACCCTTAGCAATCTTCAGCTCAAATATTTTGCAAGCCTTCAAATATATCCAATGAATCACCACACAACTTGATAGATTGCACTTGTATGTTGTAGCACATTTGGACTTCACTTATTTAACTTGGCATTGGGATGAAATAGCATTAAGCTTCATTACTTTACTCAATCATATGATGAACAAAATGAATCCAATTTGAGTCAAGCTGTCAGGGACAACCATAAGGGTCCCCGAAAATAACCAGGGGAAACCCGCTTAAAACCCACAAAAAATGCAAAACGCGGACTAACCCACGAACCTAAAGCACACACACGACAAGATCACGACCCTGGTGGCCCCCGCAGCCCGCCAGGGTGGTACGGCGGACGACCCCTCGGGCGGGGTTCGCCTCGCTCGAGGGTCAGGCACTCCCACGAACGGAGCCCGCCTCGCTCGAGGCCTCAACGTCCCATCGGACAACGTCCACCTCGCTCGAGGGCTCAACGCTCCATCGGGCAAGGTCCGCCTCGCTCGAGGGCTCGACACCCCCTCAGGCGAAGTCCGCCTCGCTCGAGGGCGCCTGCACGCACGTCATCCCCGCTCCTGCCCCCGTGTACGGGCATTTAATTCTCTGACACCGCAGGATGCGCGCCACGACCCTGACACGCCCCGGGGAATCTTGTCCGGCGCCGTTTCACCAACTCCTTGGGAAGGCCATCCCCGCCACTGTGTAGCACTGTGCGATGAGGCCGGTGTCAGCCCCGTGACACTGTGCCACCTACCCCCGTACGGCTAACGCGCCGAGCCCTCGAAGGGGGGCCGGCGGCACCCTCGAATACCTTTTACGTGACTATACAGGGCCACAACGTGACGCCAGGCCGACGGGAGCGGTCTTTCCTGTCGCTGTCAACCTTGTGCGGCCATCCCCGCCACTGCAGCGCCACACCGGGCACTGTGACGACATCCCCGATGCTGTTGGAGTGCACGGGGACAAGACGTCGCCACGACCACCACTGTGCCACGTATGGGCCCCCCGTTGACGGCACCCTCGAACCGGCCTGTGGCGGCGGCTGGACGACCAACCACTATGCCGCCACCCTCGAAGCCGCTGCCGTATGAGCAAAGGACGCACCACGACGCCTCGACTGGAGTAGGATTCACCAGGACGACCGTCAGCTCCGTGGCACTGCTCACCACGCCTCCACACGTAGGAAAATAGTGTGGCACGCATGTAAACTGCTTCCTCCTTGGCCTATAAAAGGAGGGGAGGTCCCCCAGCCGCAGAAGACACGGGACGACGGACAGCGATCACCCACACGCTCTCCGCCTTCTCCACGATATTGGCACTTGCCTCAATCAATACCTCTGGGACTTGGAGGCCAGGCCTCGTCTCCCACCACGCTTGTAGCCCCCCTCTACGAGCACCACGGTGCATCGCAATACAGTGCCCCGAGCACACCACTACTGGACATACGGCCCCGGCCGGAACCAGGATAAACTCAGTGTCATTAGTTGCTAGCGCCGGCCCATCCAGAGGCAGATCGCATCGCTCATTACTAGTTAGTGTCGGGACTACATTCTGCACCGACAGTTGGCACACCAGGTAGGGGAATTTCGCGCTGAAGATCGGCCCGTCACCAGCCCTCTCGATGGTGATTCACACCGAGTACCGCGGCCGCAGGTATTCCATAAGCGGCTCGGACCCCCCTCCCGGCCGGGTTCGAAATCCGGCTCGGGAGCCCGAACTTCCAAGGACCCCCCGACGGAAGCACAAGCGGGGCAAGAAAGGGAAGAAGCCGCGCCGCGAGGTGTGCGAGCAGGTGCGCGACGACAGCGGCGACGAGGCCCTTGCTGTTGACCCAGCTCGACGGGTCCCTCGAGCGGCCCCTCGAGGACCTGGGGTGTTCGATGACATCCTGAAAAAGCCATGTCCATACCACAAGACGCCGGTCAACCACACCCTCGAGTAGTGTGACATGCTCAAAAAGTACTACAGTCACGCCGCCGCGAAGGAGGGCGAGGCCAAGAAGGACGGGGGTGATGGCGACGTCAGTGGCTTCCCGGCGGTGGAGAACGTCTTCCTCATCTTTGGGGAACTGACCGTGGATATGTCCAACGCCCCGGCCACAAGCGAGAGAGGCACGAGGTCCTCTCCACCGAGAAGGCGCCTCGCTCCTTCCTCGATTGGTCGAGGACGCCATCACCTCGCCCCGCGAGGATCACCCGAACCGCATCCCCAACCCGGCCGCTGCCCGCCCGGTGGTCGACCCGGTCATTGGGAAAGCGCGGTTCTCGAAGGTGCTGATGGACGGAGGCAGCAGCCTCAACATCCTCTACGCGCACACTCTGCGCCTGTTGGGGATCGGGTTGGACCAACTGCGGCCCAGCACGACGCCGTTCCATGGCGTCGCGCCGGCAAGCGCGTCCAGCCCCTCGGGTAGATCGACCTGCCGGTCTGGTTCGGCATGCCAGACAACTTCCGCGAGGAAACGCTCACCTTTGAGGTGGTGGGGTTCAGGGGCGCGTACCACGCCATCCTCAGGCGGCCATGCTACGCCAAGTTCATGGTAGTCCCCAACTACACCTACCTCAAGATGAAGATGTCGGGCCCAAGGGTGTCATCACCGTGGGCTCGTCGAGTGAGCACGCATTCGACTGCGACGTCGAGTGCGTGGAGCACGCGGAGGCTCTAGCGCTGGATGAAGCGCTCGTGGCGAACTTGGAGAAGTTGGTCAACGAGGACCTCGACTCCACAGCCAAACACGCCGGCAGCTTCGAGGCTGCTGAGCAGACCAAAGAGGTGCCCCGCGACCCTGCCACCCCCGAGGGCAAGGCGTTGAAGGTCAGTTCCACCCTCGATCTGAAATAGGAAGTGGTGCTCGTCGACTTCCTCCGCGCCAATGCTGACATCTTTGCATGGAGCCCCTCAGATATGTCAGGCATCCCGAGGGAGGTCGCCGAGCACTCCCTTGACATCCTACCTCACTCCCACGCCGTGCAAGCAACGGCCGCACCGCTTTGACGAAGAGCGGCGCCGGGCGATCGGAGTAGAGCCGCGAAGCTCCTCGAGGTTGGGTTCATCAAGGAAGTGTTCCACCCTACGTGGCTAGCTAACCCCCGTATTAGTACGAAAAAAGAATGGGAAGTGGCGGATGTGTGTAGACTATACTAGTTTAAATAAAGCATGTCCTAAAGTTCCTTTTCCTTTGCCACAGATCGATCCAATTGTTGACTCGACCGCAGGGTGTGAGCTCTTATGCTTCCTTGACGCCTATTCCGGGTACCACCAAATAAAAATGAAGGAGTCCGACCAGCTCGCGACTTCGTTCATCACGCCGTTCGGGATGTATTGCTACGTGACAATGTTGTTCGGTCTCCGAAATGCGGGCGCTACATACCAGCGATGTATGCAGCATGTTTTCGGGGATCACATCGGGCGGACCGTTGAGGCGTACGTAGACGATATAGTCATGAAAACCAGGAAGGCGGACGACCTGGTTGGCGACCTCTGCATCGCGTTCGGCTGCCTACGGGCCAACGGGGTGAAGTTGAACCCCGAGAAATGTGTCTTTGGCGTGCCACGAGGCATGTTATTAGGATACATTGTCTCCCAGCGAGGCATTGAGGCCAACCCTGAAAAGGTTGCCGCCCTCGAGCGAATGGGTCCAATTCGAGACCTCAAGGGGGTCCAGAAGGTGTTGGGGTGCCTTGCCGCCTTGAGCCGCTTCATTTCGAGGCTCGGCGAAAAGGGCCTACCCCTCTACCGGCTCCTAAAGAAACACGAGTGCTTCTCCCCGGACCGTCGAGGCCCGTGAGGCGCTTGACAAGTTGAAGGCGATGCTCGCCAACACCCCAATTCTTATGCCGCCTCGGGACGGCAAGTCTCTCGTATCTCTACGTCCACCGCGACCACTCGGGTGGTCGCGTCGTCATCGTAGTAGAGCGCACGGAGGAATGGCACGCCCCTACCGGTCCGGCGGTCGGTATATTACATCGGTGAGGTTCGTCCGAGACAAAGGCGCGTTATCCGCAGTCCAAAAGCTGCTCTACGCAGTGATCCCTACTTCGAGGCTCACCCGGTCACGGTGGTCTCCTCCTTTCCGTTGGGAGAGATCATCTGGAACCCTGATGCAGTAGGTAGGATTGCCAATTGGTCGGTGGAGCTGATGGGCGAGACACTCACTTACGCGCCGCGCAAAGCGACCAAGTCCCAGATCTTGGCAGACTTCGTCGCCGAGTGGACGGACATGTAGTTGCCACCGCCACAAATCCAGGCCGAGTGCTGGACCCTCTACTTCGACAGGTCGGTGATGAAGACAGGGGCGGGCACGAGCCTGCTTTTCGTCTCACCTCTCGGGGAGCACATGAGATACGCAGTGCGTCTCCACTTCCCTGCGTCAAACAACATGGCCGAGTACGAGGCCCTCCTTTGCGGCCTCAAAATCGCCATTGAGACAGTCATCAAGCGCCTCGACGTAAGGGGAGACTCGCAGCTCGTGATCGACCAGGTCATGAAGAATGCAAGCTGTCACGACGACAAGATGGAATCATACTGCAAAGCCGTGCAGGCCCTCGAAGATAAGTTCTACCGCATAGAACTCAATCATGTGCCTCGCCGGTACAACGAGGAGGCGGACGAGCTCGCCAAAATCGCGTCGGGACGAATTGCCATTCCCCCGAACATTTTTGCGCGAGACGTCGCCTAGCCGTCCGTCATTCTCGAGCCACGAAGAACCCTCGGGGGCTCCCTCGAGTCCAACAGGCGCGGAGCCTATTGATGAGGACCCCTCAAACGAGGCGTATGTACTCTCCCTGCTCGAAGGGTATGGCGCCGACGAGGCCGAGGCCATGGATACGGAGCCAGCCCCCAGTGAGGGGGATTGGCACGACAAATACATCGCCTGGATGGACAAGGGAAGCTGCCCTCGGACCGATCCGAGGCAAGGCGCATCGCCAGGATGTCCAAGTCGGTCGCCCTCATCGACGGCGAGCTGTACAAGCGCGCCGCGTCAGGCGTCCTGCAGCGATGCGTACCAATCCCTCAGGGGCGCGAGCTCCTCCGCGACATCCACGCGGGCGTATGCCGTCACCACGCGGCGCCACACACCCTCGTGGGCAACGCGTTCCGCCAAGGCTTCTACTGGCCCACCGCGGTGGCCGATGCCAGCGAGATCGTGCGCACCTGCAAAGGGTGCCAGTTCTATGCCTGCAAGTCCAACCTACCCCGCACACGTCCCGCACCATACCCGTCACATGGCCCTTCGCCGTGTGGGGGCCGGATATCGTCGGGCCCTTACGGAAAGCGCCCGGGGGGCTACACCCACCTACCGGTCGCCATCGACAAGTTTTCCAAGTGGGTTGAGATGCGCCCGATCACAAATCTCGGGCGGAGCAGCCGTGACGTTCTTCACCGACATCGTCTACCGCTTTGGAGTGCCCAACTCCATCATCACCGACAACAGTCCCAATTCACGGGCAGGGAAATTCCCCGGAGTTCCGTGGACAAATTCCACATCCGCGTGGACCGGGCGCCCATGGCGCATCCACGGACCAACGACCGAGTAGAGCGTGCCAACGGCATGATCCTACAAGGCCTCAAGCCCAGATTTTCGACCAACCGAACAAGTCCGGTCGGAAATGGCTCGTTGACGGTTAATGTTTGTATCAAAGTTCGTTTGTGACTTGCAAGCGGACAAGTCTCCCGTCGTAGTCAAGGGACCCTTCTTCCCTCGAGTGGTGAACCCAAGGTATCGAATCCGTGGAACAATGTGCAACGCAAGGATTCAATCTAGTAAAGCAAGGTAAGCTATCTTATGAAGGTAAGTTGCATCTAATCTACTAACTCATAAAGAAAACGAATCTAATCTAATCTACTAAAGAGGTAGCAAGAGAAAGCAAGAGATAACCAATCTAGAGAATCTAGATCATGCTTATGTTGTAGCTCCAAACAAGATAGATGAAGATAGAAAAGCGAATCTCATTAAAAGCATCTTTAAATCGTGGCCTTCCCATCCGACTCCGAAAACATCCGCCTTTCGAGACCCCCGTTCGTCACAACGTATCCCTATTCATGCGGGTAGTCTAGGGCGAGTTCGATAGAACAAGTTGAAATCACTTGGCCGGTCCGGTATGCACCTCTAGCCACCGCGGCTACAAGAGCACCCTATGTAATCTAACTATAGCCTAGATCGTAGAAGAAGCAAAACCAAGAAGAAATCAAAATCATCGAGAAGGCACTTAATCGCTAGAAATCGGATTCACTTACAAACTTCACCATGAATGATTACATGAACAAGATCACCACCGGGCCCTCCCTCGATCTTGATCCTCGCTCCGAGCTCCGACGTGGTCTTCCATGCAAGGTTCCCACGTCGGCTAGGGAAACCCTAGACAACTAGCACGACCCTCATCTCCGAGATGGTGTCCCTCAAGCTTCTCTCGCTCCTCGGCGGCGGATTACGACTTCGTTCTCCGTGGCTCTCGGTCGGGGGGCTATTTATAGCCCGAGAAGAAATTAGGTCAAAGGAGAGGCCGATTGGGCCCCGAATTGGGCGGGCCGGCCGGCTCGGGCCGGCCGCCCGGGCCCACCCGGCCCATCCCGCGGCCCGCTTCGTCCGTGTTGCTTCCCACGTCTTCTAGATGTTCTCCCCTTTTGCATGTGGGCCCTTGACGTCGGTTTCTCTCCGAATTGGACTCAACTCCTTGTCTTGCAAGATTCAAGCACTTTTCCGGTTCGGTCCTCGGAGTTTATCATCTTCTCGGGCTAGGTCCTTGGGCTCTTGGAGTTATGTTCACTTCATTGCTTGACTTGTATCGGGCTTCAAGGTCTTGCCATGAGGTGCCTAATGAACTTATCCCGAAGTCTTGCTTTCAACGTTAAAACCCCGTGTAAACACACAACTCCAAAACCGACATGCACAAGTGAACTTGTTATACCACGGGGGTTAGTACCAATGAATAAGATACAAAAGTTATGCCAACACCGAAGGTAAACTCATGGCTAGGTTGACGGATTTTCACCGTCAACGAGTGCTCCAAGAGCTGCCAGCGGTTGTGTGGAGCCTCAGGACCACCCCGAGCAGGGCTACAGGATTCACCCCGTTCTTCCTGGTCTACGGCGCGGAGGCTATCCTCCCCACTGACTTGGAATACAGGTCGCCCAGGGCTCGTGGCTACGACGAGGGCGCCAACCAGTGAGCACGCGAGGACTCGCTGGATCAATTGGACGAGGCCCCCACCGTGGCCCTGATGCACTCCGCGAGATACCAGCAAGCCCTAAGGTGCTACCAAGCTCGAAAGGTACGGCACTGAGACTTCAGTGAGGGGGACTCGGTCCTGAGACTGCGCCAGGACAATCGAGGCCGCCACAAGCTATCGCCCCCGTGGGAGGGACCCTACATCGTGGTGAAGGTGCTCAAGCCCGGCACATACAAGCTGGCCAACGAAGATGGAGAAGAACTCACCAACGCTTGGAACATCCAGCAGCTATGTCGCTTCTACCCTTAGCGAGGATTTCTCAGTTATTTGTTGTAAATAACATGCCCAACACCCCAGTTGGCAGTTTAGATGTAAATATCAGCAAGTTAATAAAGTTAAAGGGCAACTTGGCTCTCCCCAGAAAACCAAGTCACCCTCGGGGGCTACTACGGGGGGCATCCCCCCCCCCCCGAAGAAATGGTCCCGTTTTTTCGCAAAAAATCGCAAGTGCGCCAACTACGCCTCAACCTAAGCCTCGGGCAAGTTCAGATAGAGCGCGGACAGTCAAGCGGGAAAGACGCGCGAGTCGGAGATAGCCTACGCCTCCAGCAGGACACGGCCCTTCTCCCTCGCCTCTGGACCAGCGGGCCGCTCGCGAAATTGAAACTCTGTACCTCAGATTTGCCCAAGTCAGGGAAAGAGTAGCGGAACAGCGTGACAAGGGAAACAAAAAGCTTTACTTATATTTACAGAAACAAGTAAATAATTGTACATTACATGGCCACGAGGCCCGAATGCTAACATTTAAACAAAAAGGGCTCGACGCCCGATGGTCTTCAGTCTTGAGGGTCGTCGACTCCGGAGTGTCCAGGAACAAGAAGTCCATGAAGTCCTCGGCAAGCTCGTCGGCAGCAGGGGAGGCGAGCGTGTCCGCATGATTCAGTGCCTCCTCATCCTCGACGCCGACCGGGACGACGTAGCTGGAGGACACGGCCTCGAAGTTCACCTGGTAATGGGACCCCACCACGCCGAGGGCCTTCTTGACGCCAAGATGGAGGGCACGGTGCATGCGCCGGGAGACATGCCCCCCGAGGGCGCGCAGGCGGCTCGCCAGCGAGCTCCCGGCTTGTGCCTCACCCTCATCGATCCCTTGGCACGTCTCGAGGGCCGCGGCCCGCAGCTCCTCCAACTCCTATTGAGAGGAGTTGTAGGCCGTCTGCACGGCCTCAGCCTGGGTGGTCGTGTTCCCTAGGGCGGTCCGCAGGCCTGAAAGCCACGAACAAAGAAAAACAAAGTTGGGAGCGAATCCCTAAAGGACAAATCGACAAGGGAAAAAGCGGACGAAAGTAAACTCACCTTCGACCTGCTTCTTCTCCCCCTCGAGGGATTTGCGCGCCTCCTCGGCCTGATGCTAGAGGTTAAGGACCGTGGCCTCCTGCTCCTCGAGGGACTGGCGCAGATCTTCGTGCGAAATGCTGATCGGGACCAGTTCCCCGTTGAGCCTCGACACCTCGTCCTCCCGCTGCTTGAGGGCGGTCTGTGCCCCCTTGAGCGTGGTGCGCTCCTGCTGGAGTTGACCAAGCGTCTCTTCTCGTGCCAAGCGCTCCCGCTCAAGCGCAGCCCGGGCCTCGACGAGAGCAGCCTGCTCTTGCTGGAGTTGGGTCTCCGCCTGCTGGAGCGTGGCCCCTTCCTGACGGAGCTGCTCCTCCGCCGCGGTGAGCGCGGTGGCCTTGCCCGCCAAGGTCGTCCTCAACCCCTCCGCCTCCTTGGCCTTATCCTCGGCCTAGCTCTGCCAAGCCCGCGCCCCTCGAGGGCCGCGCGGTCTCGTTGGAGCCGGGCGCGAGCGGCGGCAACCTCGGCCTCCCACGCCGCCGCGGCCGGAGCGTGTCCCGGCTACGGGGTCCCCGGCGCGCCCTGCGCGCCGCGTCGTCTCGCTCCACCGCCGTCACCCTCACCCTCTCGACCGCCGAGGAATCTCCCACGGCTTGGGCGTCTTGCTCCGAAGGCGGGTCCGGAGGGGCCTCGGCCACCGTACGCCGCCCACCCGTCCGGCGACCTTAGGGCCTCGACGAGGGCGTCAAGGGCGTCGTACTGCCCCCGGTACCAGTGGAGGTCAGCGTCGAGGCGGTCAAGGGCATCGTATCTCTCCCAGGCCCGGCACTCCAGATCTTGCCGCCAACAAGCAAGGTGAGAAGAGCAGGAGTCAGGAAAAGCACGAACGCGAAAGAGAGCGGGAGGAGGAACTGTGAGATCTGACAAAATCCAACTAACCTGGAAGACGTGCCACGCAGACCGCCGTGGATCTACGCGCCCTCGTTCAACGCCCCGCTGAGCGAAGCGTCGTGATCACGGAGCTCCCCGCACCGCCCCCGCTCCGCCCGAGCCTCGACAAAGTGGGCCGGCGCACGGTGGCGCGCCGCCCGCTCCCCGCTCCTACTCCGACGTGCCGCGGGTCCGGCGTGCGACGACGAGGCCCCGACACCATCGGCCGGCCCCCCCGGCCGCCGCGCCGTCGTCGCCCCTAACCACAAGCGCCCCGTCGGGGGCTCGGGTGCCGATGTAGCGGGGCTCGCCCATTGGTCCCGGCCCGGCGGCGGGACGTCGTCATCCGGACCTCCACCACCGCCGCCCGCAGCCGCGGCCGGCCGGCGAGCACCGACAAAGTCGACGGTGCGCCGACCGCCTCGACCGTGGTTGCCATCATAACCATCGCCGCCCGCCGCCGCTCCGCGACCCTCGCCGCCCGCCGTGGCTTCGCCGCCGTGGACGGCCGCCGTGGCTCCACGACCGTCGCCGCCACCGCGGCTCCGAAGTTGCGCCCGCGCCACACGAGCCCTCGCTCGCCACCGTCGCCGTGCTCCCGACCGCCCGCGACGCCCTTGATGAGCGCCGCCTAGTGGGGACGGCCGCGTCCGACCTCAGCACCTTGGCAGGCGCGAGGGGGGCACGGTGGGCGCCACCCTGCGAACGTGAAAGCAAGAAAGTTAAACCCTCGCCCGTCTCAAAGACGTGACGTGTGGGGCAGTGGTCACCTACCTCAGGGTGGAGAATCCCCGTTTCCTCTTCCTCGGGGGCTCGGCGGACGTTGCGACTGCCGCCGGCGTGGTCGCCGCCGCACCCCCGGTCGTCCCGGCCGCGCGCGCGTCGCCTCTCTCATAGGGGCGCCGGCGGCGGGCGCTCCGCCGCCCGCCCCGGCGCCGTCTCCTCCCCGCCGCCTCCACGGCTGCGGGTGAGGGCGGCGAAGGCTCCCACCTCTCGGGGAGAGTGCGCCCCCATCGCTCTCCTCCTCCTCGTCGTCCGACGACGAGTGCTCCAAAGTCGCCGGGGAGGAGAGCCCCAACCCGCTCGCGTAGCCGAAACTCCTCACTCCTTTGTTCCCGACGCTCACGTCGCCGAATCCTCTTCTTATTGCGCGCGCGCCCGCTCCTCGCTCCGCCGCGCCGCGCGCGCGCGCGCTCGGACTCGGGGCGTGGGCGGGGTCGGACCGTGCGGCGTTCACGGTCATGAGCCGCAGAGAATAAATGAAAAATCGGACATTGCCGGCGCATCGCGAGTGAATGGCGGAGAGAAGACGGAAGCCCTACTCACCGCGTGGGCCCACGGGGGAGCAAGGCGAACGACCGGAGGTCGTTATCGCTGTGCCTGACGGCCTTGAGGTTGATGGCGCGCCTCGCCCTCGTGGCCGCGTACTCCTGCGGAAGGAGATCGGGCCGCAGTCGTGACTGCGCTAGCGCCACGGGGTCGGCCATCTCCTCCATCTCGAAGATGCGGAGCCGCCTCTCCATGAGAGGGACGATCCGCCGGTGGTGGAGGTTGTCAAGAACCGAGGCCGCAGTCAGCTCGGCGTCCGCCAAAGCCTTCAACGCCTTCAAGGCTGAGTCCAGCCGGTCTTGACGCGAGGAAGGCGACACGCCATGCCACCAGGAATCGGCCTTCTCCCTCACGACCTTGCCGGTCCAGGGCGGCAGGCCGGGCTCGTCGTTGCGGAGGTAGAACCACCCCCGCTCCCACTCGGCGTTATTGGAGGTCATCGTGCAGGGGATGTGAGCTCCCCGCGCATCTCCCCCGCAGCCGCGATCATCATGCCACCGCGCGCACCGCGCGGCGCACCTTCGGCTTCGGCGTGGTGACGGTGTGCGGCTCCGCGCGAGAAGAGGTGGACCCGCGAGATCCCGGTTCACTTGGATCCCCAGCAATCCCTCGCACACGCCGACAAACGTGGCCGCCCGCGAGATTGTGTTCGGCGTGAAGTTGTGCGGCTCCACGCCGTAGTGGAAGCACGGCCCCCGCGCAGAAACGGCTCGCCGGTCTTTGCGAAGCCGCGCTCGTGGAAGGAGATGAAGCCGACGACGTAGCCGAACGACGGGTTGCGCTCCCGGTCCCTCGCCGGCGGGTCAATCCACGCCGAGGGCCGCCCGTCCTCGTTCGCCGCCAACCGGCCGCGCGGTCACCGACCGTCACACCCGATTTCCGGAGGGAAACCGGATGCATCTCATATGTGTGCCGGGATCTAGTTCCACACATATGATAGACGAAATGAGTGTAATATCATAGACGAAAAACGTAACAAGGGGTTTAACAACTTACTACACTCATTCGGAAGACACGAAGGTCTTTAACATCGGAAAACGATAACTATACGACGAGTCTTCGTCTTCCGCTTCCATTGGCACTTGATCGGGGGAGACGCAAGCCTCGAACTCCTCAAAGTCGTTGTAGAACTCTTCACAATTGTTCTCTTCGAACAACGGTAAGCAAGGCCGAGTACACTTACGGTTGGTACTCAACAAGTGGGGGAATATGCAAGGCTATCAAGGATAGGCTATGGTTTTGCGAAGGTTAGCATTTTAATGTTGGTCAAACTTTTATTTAAAGAACGCCTAGTTACTAGATGTAAGTATATACCAACCCACTCAAGAAACTTGTAAGCAAAACAACCCAAAGCTCGTCGAGCTTCACCAAACCACGATTTATTCTCATCTTCAAGTTCATTAATCATGTGAGGGTCCAAGCCGCTCATGACCGTGAGCACGGCTGATCGATCGCCTTTACACTCGCAGAGGTTTGCACACTTTACCCACAACTCACGTAAAAGTTCCGAAGAACTTTGGACCCAACCATGCGATGCCGATCGGGCATCATACCACACTTCGAGGTGTGATTGCATAGGGACACTACGAAGCCTTTACAAAGGTATACGAGAAGACTAACGACCCGCATTGTTACGGATCGGGCGGACCATAACCCTCCCTAGTGGTCGCACCATAGCAAAGGTCGCTACCCCAAAAGGACCAGGCTATACCCCGCAACCCGATCCCCCTCTCGCTCCTTTCGGAAAAGGGCCATCAGATCAATCGCACACCTAATTAATTGGCTAAGGTCAGAGCCATGTAACACCGTGGTTGCTCATGTTTTCTTGGGTGGTTCTCCATGTTCCGATTAAATCACATGATCTTGTCTTACCAAAAGCATCATCGTCATAAAACATATAAGCATTTATCTTCGAAAACCATTTTTATCCAACCCAAGTTGAGCAACTAGCATATTCTACCCAAAAACATTTATTAAACAGGGTTGATCCAAGGATTGTGGGTAAAAGTCTAGGTAAGTCCTTAAAAACGGTGTTCCCATCAATTTAATGCAATATAAATAAATATAAACTTAGTTGTCATGCAATTACATAGGATAAAATAGAATCATGCGGGGGAGAAGACCACTTGCCTTCCTTGCTTAAACACTAAGGTTCTTCTTCTTCAAACACTTGCACTTGATCTACTTCAACCGGCTTCTCGCTTGAAACCGGCACGATGTCTACGAGCACACAAGAATACATTCAATAAACAAAACAATACACCAAGCATGAAAAACTTAAAGGGAAAACAGGGTTTGGGTCTAGGAAAGCGAACACAAGGAACACTCGGAACTAGCGGGAGATTTGGATGATCACAAACAAGAGCTAGCTATGCGTTTGACATCCTTTAATTAAGTAAAATCATGTGTATAGGTTATTTCAGAGAAATAGCCTATTTATAATTAAGCAAGTTATATTTGTATTTTAAAAGACGATGTAAGCTTAGTCCAATTTTACTTATAAATATTCAAGTATGATTTAAGCAAATTAAACATTTAATTTTAAAAGAAGCATGTAAAAGCATCTAGGCGTTTGTCTTTATATTTCGAGTTATTCTAATCAAATTATAATTTAAAAACACATTTATATTATTTTAATCAAATTAACATTTAATTAAGAAAACTCGGGATATAGCCTATGTTACATTTTAGTAGAAAGCAAATTGCATAATCATTAATCAAATTAAGTTTGATTATAAAACCGAGGTATACATCTAATTAACTTTTAATTAAAAGAAATGTTCATTTAATATTAATCATATTGACTTTCTTATGAAAACACGTGTTAAACTTCTAATTAGATTTTAATTAGAAAAGCATGTGTAATAGGATTTAATCATATTTAATATGTAAATAAAATATAAAACAAAGAACATGTACAACATTGGTCCTATCACGTAGTTTTAGTTGATATGAGCCTAACGCAACTTGAAATGGTGGAAACGGGGCTAAAGCGCTAGATCTATGGACTAAACAAGGTTCTAAAACCGACGGGCTTGAAAAGACGGTCGCGCGGACACCAAGAACGCTTAAAACGGAGCAGGACGGAAAAGATATGGCTAAAACGAGATTCGGGGACTAATTTGTGAATATCCGAAAGTTTAGGGGTTTTTTGCAAGATTTCAGGGACCTAAACATAATTATATGAGAAACTAGGAGGTCTAACATGTAAAAGGTTAAGGGTGGGCTTTAGAATAGAGAAATCAAGGACTGCAGGGGCCTAAGCATAAAAGAAAGGACTTAGTTGAAAGGCTTTTATCTAGGTGGAAGGGTATATTTGTGAATTCTGGAAACTGGGGGTTCTTTTTGCAAAATTACCAGGGCGGCCGGCGGAGAGGCTGCGATGGCGCCACGTGGCCGGCCGCGATTGGCCGCGCCGACGCAATGCCGACACAAGCATGACGCCATGCCGTGGACCGGCGCCCGTGGGACCCCGGTCCACCGGGTCCACGCGTGGACCGATCAAGGGGGTACGCCCCCTTTCGATCCGGGTCGTCCGCGCCGATCGGACGGCCGGGTTGCGTGTAGGCGAGGCCGGCGGGGGGTGGCCGGCCCGTGGCGGCGCCCGGCGAGGCTCGCCGGAGGAGCCAAGGACGGCCTCCCGACCACCACCCGCACGGGAAAAGCACAAAAAAGAAGAGGAAGACTCGAGGACTTTACCGGGGGGCTTGGAACGGTGAGAGCGGCGGTGGAGAAGGAGATCGGCGGCGAGGGGCGGCGGTGGCGGTGGTGCTCCGCGGCGGCGGCGCGCCGTGGAGAGGGAGGAGAGGAAAGGAGGGGCGCGGGCCGAAGAGGAGATCCGCGCACCCTTTATAGGGCGGAGGGGGAAGGGGAGGAGGCGCGCAAGGTGGTGGGCGGCGAGGTTAGTGGCGGCGGTGGTCCTCCAATGCGGCGGCGCATGAGGGGAGGCGAGGAGGAGGATGTGGGAGCGCGGGAGAGTGAAGGGGCGGCCACGGGGATCCTTGGGGCGGCTTTATAGAGCGAGAAAGGCGAGAGGGGGCGACGGCCGCAGTAATGGCCATGGCGGTGGCCGGCGACTTCAAAGCATTCAAGAGGGGGAAACTTGATTGGAGCGGAAACGGTAGGAATTGATGACGGGGAGTGAATCGGTGCTTCAATGCGCCTTGATGGAGGCTTGAAGGCGGAGGGAGACGCGGGAGAGGCGTGGGGAGGCGCGCGCGGCCGTGGGGGTCGGGGCGGCCGGAGGTAGGGGAGGAAGCCGACGGGTGGGCCCCGTCCGCCAAAGAGAGAGAAGGAGAGAGTAGGGGGAACGGGCGGCGCGGCGGGGGATGGGCCGCAGAGGCTTTCGTGGCCGCGGGGTTTGGATGGGCCGGCGTGAGGAAGGAAAACGAAAAAAAAAAGGAGAGGTGGGGTGGGTCGCGGGTTGAGTTGGTTAGATAGGTTTTGTTTTTTCTTTCTTTTTCCTTTCTCTTTCAAATCCATTTCAAACCAAAATTCTGAAATTGAATTTTTTTTCAAACTTTTTTCAACTTTTCAAACTTTTGAAATTTAAACTCCTTTTCAAAACTTTTCAAGATTCAAACTATTTTCCAAAACTTTCAAGTCAATTTAAAAACTTTTAAAGTTTAACACCAACAAACAATAAAATCATGCATTCAAATTATGATGCACAAGCACTTATTGCTTCTAAATTATTAAAATGATATTTAAATATTTAAAAGGCCAAATTTATTTGATAATTTAATTAATCCTTAGAAAATTAAAACTAAAACACCTTGTTGCTTAGATTAATTTGGTGATGGAATTTTAGGGTGTTACAAATCTACCCCCCTTAAAAGAATCTCGTCCCGAGATTCGGAGAGATTGAAGAACTAAGGGTATTATTTTGAATCCATCTTGTACGCCGAGCTCTTCCGACAATCGTAGCTCCTTCACCTACTTTCCTAAATCCCGATTCACTTTGCCTTCTTCTTTGGATGGGGCGGTTGTGGCAACCGCAATCCTATCTTCTCGTGGGTTGGTTAAGAGGACTGTCTTCTTGGCACATAGTATTATTCCGTCACATTCGCCTAACCAATCCATTCCCGCATCACATCTATTCCACTAGATGTAAGAACTACTAGATCGACTTGAAAATTTATTCCCTCGATCTTAAGATTGACTTCGAGCATACATATGCAGATTTCATTTCACCATTCGGGGTGCTAACCAACAAATGTGTCTTCATATAACTCATAGGTATATCATGCTTTGACACAAACTATTCGGTAATGAATGAATGTGATGCTCCGAAATCAAATAAAACCGTTGCGGACACGAGTTGACGGAAACGTATCCGAGACAATACCGGGAGCGTCTTGAGCTTGTTCGGTACCGTCACGTGGTTCACTTTGCCACACACGTAATTCCGTTGACCCTTGTTGATCTGAGAATTTGCACTTCATGACGTATCTGAGATGATGGTTGTCCGAATCTTTGACTGTTGTCTTTCTGGGGAGTCTAGATATTACGATTTGGGTAGATGCTAGCATAATGTCCCAATTCTCCACAATTGAAACAACCATTAGGATGAACTGGAGAGTTGTTTCGTACTGGTGCACCTGAGCGATCTCAGTGATGATTTGGAACATGTGGTGTCTGTTGGCTAGAATGTTAGGACTGCTGGGTTGAACGCTGCAACTGAGAATTTTGCAAATAATTTCCACTTGATTAACCAGAACTAAACTGAGAACCATGTGATGAGTTGAAGTGGGGACGTGTATTGCCGATTGTCCATGAGATTGCAACTTGCGCTTCGTTCACCAAGTTTCAAACGTTTGTTCTCCGGACACGTAGTTTGGTTCGGTAATGTAACGAAGTCCGGAAGCCGTGACTCGTAGTTGATAGTTGAGTGGCTCTATCAAACTATCTAGGAAGCATTCTTGCCTCTTTGGGTCAGTATTAACTTCATCTGGTGCATAGAGATAACTGAGTAAACTTGTCCAGATACTTATTAACTGACATATTGCCTTGCTTTAGAGCGAGGAACTCCCTTTGCTTAAGCTTGATCACACCAGAGGGAATGTGGTGCACACGAAAATTATCCTTGAACTCCTGCGCTGTGTGATAGTGTTAGGTGCAGCATGTGCGACGCGTGTACGCATTCCACCATTTAGTCGCTAATCCTTACAAACGAGTCTATTGTATACAAGACCATCTCTCGATCGGTGCATTGTGTTATCCCAACTTCTTGGTGGCGGTCTTTAACCAATCATCAACATCCAATGTATCGGTTGAGTAGGAGTATGTGGGAGGACGGTGACTCATGAATTCCTTATGCTTGTCCACCCGTCTTTGGTGGTCCCGCTCGGTGGTGACCGATTTTGCCGAGCTTGAATGTTTTGAATAGTGGTAGTCGGGTTTTGGATTAGCTGCATTTGAGCGGCAAGGAACCGTTGCGTCTTCGGATCCATTCTTTGGGTTGAGGGGTGGGGGTGGTGCTTGATTCTGCCGATTAGCAATATGAGCACGGACAACGGATGGAATGTCTTGACCTTCTCCCGACCTCGGTGGTTATCATCTCGATTGTTAGAGAAAGGTATTCCAGATATGAATAATGTACTAATGCATGAAGAGATGAACTCAAAAAGATGAAGCAACATGAACTTCCACTTTAAGACAGATTCTCATCCTGAGATTCACAAAGGCTAGCATGAGACAAGAGTTAGGGTGTTTAGCATCCAACACTGCTTATCTTGCTTCCATATAATTCATCTTACACAAGCTCCATAAACATAATTCTTTATTCTTGACAACTCACTTTATAAACATCATTGGAATACTCAACCTAACTCCACTTGTAACTGTCCATTCCTTTCCTAAGCTTCATTGACTTGCACCGTTAGAATTTTCTTGTCGTCTTGATAAAGTGATTTGAATAGAGCCGGATTAACTCCATTTTTTGACTATTTGGAATCACTCTTCAAATCTTTTTTTTTTTTGATCCAAAATCTTCTTGGGGCAACGACTTATGAAATGTCCCTCTTTGTTACAATAGAAACATGCTTTTCTTGCTTTAGTATTTTGACGATCGCATGTTTGACTAGAAGTAGAGGTATTGAGACTTCGATCTTGGGGTTGATTATCATCCTCTTTTGCACACCAACTAGCGAGATGTCCGGTTTCTTCACGCTTGATGCAATATAATCCATCATGACTAGGCAAAATCCTCTTACGCTTTGTTGGACAATTATTAACATAGTGGCCTTCTTCACCTCATTTGAAACATAGTCTCTTAATACCTTTGTCTTGGCTTTCTTCACTTGCATGCTTCTTGAGTTGTTTGATTCCGTCGAGTGAATTTCATTGAAAGTTATACTCCAATCCTCAAGGTTGATAATCTGATTACTATCTATAGCTTGAGCAACTTTTTCTAGGACTGGATTTTGGGTACATAACTTCATCTTCTTATTGATATCCAAATGGTAACATTGTCTAGCCTCATCTCTCATTAGGCTGGCTTCTTTTTGGAGACATGGACGACCATAATGCTCACAACATTGACATGCTCATGTAGTCTTCATGTGTTCATGTTGTTCATTCTTCCGCAACTCTGGTGCTCCATGACTTCTCTTATTATTTTGATGATTCCATACCTCTACAACTTGCTTCTTTACTTGGTTCGGCAGGAACTCCGCTTTTGGTTATCTTTGTGTTATGAGGGGATGATGTGTTGATCTCCTTTTGTCCTTGTAAGACTTGAGCTTGCATGATCGATAGATTTTCTTTATACAATGACGATGAAACAGTTGGAATCGACGGTTTCACCCAAAACAAGGTTGGAATTCTTAGGATTTGATGCTTGCTCTATAATATACTTGATGGATATTACCCATGGTTTGAGTCATTGCTTGCAGAGTCTGAGTTTGTGTTGCCATATACTCTAGCATCTTGCATTCAATTGATGAGGTTGTAGATGGAATATCGATGTTTCGTTTGTTGTCTTTATATTCGTGATTTCCATTGGGACTCGCCATCAGGTTGTGTGATAAAGATAAACTCAGAAGAGGTTGGAAATAAAAAAATTGAGGAGCAAGGTAAAATCATTGATATCATATCCATCTTTTCTTGTTGTGATTGTAATCACACTGTGGTAGAGAGAAGAACAACAGGGGTGAAAGAAATTGACCATCTTTTTCTTTAACTTCTCTCATATGTTGATGTCTGTATTCACTAGTAGATTTCTTGTTGTCGATGTTGGTGTTATTTCTAGGCTTTGATCTTTCGACATCAACCAACTTGAATGGCAGATAAGGATAACCCAGATTTAAACCCAAACTATCTCTATTAATCTAATAATTTATTTCTTGTTGCATTTGTGGCCATCACTCCACAATACAACTCACACAATCAAAACTCCAAATCAAACATGTGTTCAAACAATCAAACATTTACATCGAACGTCCTCACAGGAACGAGTCTATCGAAGTTGATAAGAGGGTAGGCCATCTAAGAACTTATACTAGGAAACACTGGTGGTAGATCCAGCTGACAGAATAAGAACTGAACTCAGTATAGATCAAAAAAATTGATGGGTTTTGTCAAAGAACAATGGATAAATTAGATTTTATGCGTAAATAAGATAATTTTGAAGGATGACATGGTTTTCTAGAACATGAATCCTTAATTTTCGACAATTTCTAGCTAAGGTTGCGTTCCTACGATCAACACCCTCTCCCGATACCACTCTGTCACACCCGATTTCCGGAGGGAAACCGGATGCATCTCATATGTGTGCCGGATCTAGTTCCACACATATGATAGACGAAATGAGTGTAATATCATAGACAGTAAAAACGTAACAAGGGGTTTAACAACTTACTACACTCATTCGGAAGACACGAAGGTCTTTAACATCGGAAAACGATAACTACACGACGAGTCTTCGTCTTCCGCTTCCACGGCACTTGGTCGGGGGAGACGCAAGCCTCAGAACTCCTCAAAGTCGCTGTAGAACTCTTCACCATTGTTCTCTTCTAAACAGCGGTAAGCAAGGCTGAGTACACTTATGGTTGGTACTCAACAAGTGGGGGAATATGCAAGGCTATCAAGGATAGGCTATGGTTTTGCAGCGGTTAGCATTTTAATGTTGGTCAAACTTTTATTTAAAGAACGCCTAGTTACTAGATGTAAGTATATACCAACCCACTTAAGAAACTTTTAAGCAAAACAACCCAAAGCTCATCGAGCTTCACCAAACCACGATTTATTCTCATCTTCAAGTTCATTAATCATGTGAGGGTCCAAGCCGCTCATGACCGTGAGCACGACTGATCGATCGGCTTTACACTCTGCGAGGTTTGCACACTTTACCCATAGCTCGCGTAAAAGTTCCGAAGAACTTTGGACCCAACCATGCGATGCTGATCAGGCATCATACCACACTTCGAGGTGTGATTGCATAGGGACTCTACGAAGCCTTTACAAAGGTATACAAAAGACTAACGACCCGCATAGTTACGGATTAGGGCGGACCATAACCCTCCCTAGTGGTCGGCACCTTAGCAAAGGCTACTACCCCAAAAGGACCGGGCTATACCCCCGCAACCCGATCCCCCCTCCGTTCCTTTCGGAAAAGGGCCATCAGATCAATCGCACACCTAATTAATTGGCTAAGGTCAGAGCCATGTAACACTGTGGTTGCGCATGTTTTCTTGGGTGGTTCTCCATGTTCCGATTAAATCACATGATCTTGTCTTACCAAAAGCATCATCGTCATAAAACATATAAGCATTTATCTTCGAAAACCATTTTTATCCAACCCAAGTTGCGCAACTAGCATATTCTACCCAAAAACATTTATTAAACGGGGTTGATCCAAGGATTGTGGGTAAAAGTCTAGGTAAGTCCTTAAAAACGGTGTTCCCATCAATTTAATGCAATATCAATAAATATAAACTTAGTTGTCATGCAATTACATAGGATAAAATAGAATCATGCAGGGGGAGAAGACCACTTGCCTTCCTTGCTTAAACACTAAGGTTCTTCTTCTTCAAACACTTGCTCTTGATCTACTTCAACTGGCTTCTCGCTTGAAACGGCACGATGTCTACGAGCACACAAGAATACATTCAATAAACAAAACAATACACCAAGCATGAAAAGCTTAAAGGGAAAACGAGGGTTTGGGTCTAGGAAAGCGAACACAAGGAACACTCGGAACTAGCGGGAGATTTGGATGATCACAAACAAGAGCTAGCTATGCGTTTGATATCTTTTAATTAAGTAAAATCATGTGTATAGGTTATTTCGAGAGAAATAGCCTATTTATAATTAAGCAAGTTATATTTGTATTTTAAAAGACGATGTAAGCTTAGTCCAATTTTACTTATAAATATTCAAGTATGATTTAAGCAAATTAAACATTTAATTTTAAAAGAAGCATGTAAAAGCATCTAGGCGTTTGTCTTTATATTTCGAGTTATTCTAATCAAATTATAATTTAAAAACACATTTATATTCTTTTAACCAAATTAACATTTAATTAAGAAAACTCGGGATATAGCCTATGTTACATTTTAGTAGAAAGCAAATTGCATAATCATTAATCAAATTATGTTTGGTTATAAAACCGAGGTATACATCTAATTAACTTTTAATTAAAAGAAATGTTCATTTAATATTAATCATATTGATTGTCTTATGAAAACACGTGTTAAACTTCTAATTAGATTTTAATTAGAAAAGCATGTGTAATAGGAATTAATCATATTTAATATGTAAATAAAATATAAAACATAGAACTTGTACAACATTGGTCCTATCACGTAGTTTTAGTTGATATGAGCCTAACGCAACTTGAAACGGTGGAAACAGAGCTAGAACGCTAGATCTATGGACTAAACAAGGTTCTAAAACCGACGGGCTTGAAAAGACGGTCGCGCGGACACAAAGAACGCTTAAAACGGAGCTAGGACGGAAAAGATATGGCTAAAACGAGATTCGGGGACTAATTTGTGAATATCCGAAAGTTTAGGGGGTTTTCTGCAAGATTTCAGGGACCTAAACATAATTATATGTGAAACTAGGAGGTCTAACATGTAAAAGGTCAAGGGTGGGCTTTAGAATAGAGAAATCAAGGATTGCAGGGGCCTAAGCATAAAAGAAAGGACTTAGTTGAAAGGCTTTTATATAGGTGGAAGGGTATATTTGTGAATTCTGGAAACTGGGGGTTCTTTTTGCAAAATTACCAGGGCGGCCGGCGGAGAGGCTGCGATGGCGCCACGTGGCTGGCTGCGATTGGCCGGCGCTGACGCAATGCTGACACAAGCATGACGCCATGCCGTGGACCGGCGCCCGTGGACCCGTCCACCGGTCCACGGTCGTGGACCGATCAAGGGGGTACGCCCCCTTTCGATCCGGGTCGTCCGCGCCGATCGGACGGCCCGGTTGCGCGTAGGCGAGGCCGGCGAGGGAGTGGACGGCCCGCGGCGGCGCCCCCGGCGGCGCGCGCGGCGAGGCTCGCCGGAGGAGCCAAGGACGGCCTCCCGACCACCAATTCGCACGGGAAAAGCACAAAAAAGAAGAGGAAGACTCGAGGACTTTACCAGGGGGCTTGGAACGGTGAGAGCAGTGGTGGAGAAGGAGATCGGCGGCGAGGGGCGGCGGTGGTGGTGGTGCTCCGCGGCGGCGGCGCTGTGGAGAGGGAGGAGAGGAAAGGAGGGGCGCGGGCTGAAGAGGAGATCCGGCGCACCCTTTATAGGGCGGAGGGGGGAAGGGAGGAGGCGCGCAAGGAGGTGGGCGGCGAGGTTAGTGGCGGCGGTGGTCCTCCGGTGCGGCGGCGCATGCGGGGAGGCGAGGAGGAGGATGTGGGAGCGCGGGAGAGTGAAGGGGCAGCCACGGGGATCCTTGGGGGCGGCTTTATAGAGCGAGAAAGGCGAGAGGGGGCGACCGCCGCAGTAATGGCCATGGCGGTGGCCGGCGACTTCAAAGCATTCAAGAGGGGAAAACTTGATTGGAGCGGAAACGGTAGGAATTGATGACAGGGGAGTGAAGCTGGTGCTTCAATGCGCCTTGATGGAGGCTTGAAGGCGGAGGGAGACGCGGGAGAGGCGTGGGGAGGCGGCGCGGCCGTGGGGGGTCGGGGCGGCGGGAGGTAGGGGAGGAAGCTGACGGGTGGGCCCCGTCTGCCAGAGAGAGAGAAGGAGAGAGGAGGGGAACGGGCCGGCGCGGCAGGATGGGCCGCGCAGAGGCTTTCGTGGCCGCGGGGTTTGGATGGGCCGGCGTGAGGAAGGAAAACGAAAAGAAAAGGAAAGGTGGGGTGGGTCGCGGGTTGAGTTGGTTAGATAGGTTTTGTTTTTTTTCTTTCTTTTTCCTTTCTCTTTCAAATCCATTTCAAACCAAAATTCTGAAATTGAATTTTTTTTCAAACTTTTTTTCAACTTTTCAAACTTTTGAAATGTAAACTCCTTTTCAAAACTTTTCAAGATTCAAACTATTTTCCAAAACTTTCAAATCAATTTAAAAACTTTTAAAGCTTAACACCAACAAATAATAAAATCATGCGTTCAAATCATGATGCACAAGCACTTATTGCTTCTACATTACTAAAATGATATTTAAATATTTAAAAGGCCAAATTTATTTGATAATTTAATTAATCCTTAGAAAATTAAAACTAAAACACCTTGTTGCTTATATTAATTTGGTGATGGAATTTTAGGGTGTTACACCAGCTCACTCGGGGTGAACCTCGTCACCGCGAGCGCGGCCACGGAAGCGGGTCGGTAACGGTGATGGACTGCGGTGGAGCCATGCGGATCGGCGGAGAAGCGCGCGGCGCAAGGTAAGTGCTAGGTGAAGACGAAGGAGCGCGCGCCGCTCTCCGGGTCGGAAGCGGAAGGGACGAGGACGACGGGCGCTAAGTGCCGAGGTAAAGATTCACCTCGCCCTCCCCTCGGATTTATAGATCCATGGAGCCACGCTCCCCGAATCGCGCGCTTTGCACGCATTAACCGCAGATTATTGATGGATAAAAGACGTATCCCCGTACGATCTACAAGCGTACGGACCCCACACCGTTTTCACCATGGGATTGCCAAGGTTCTTGTCAATCCGCGAGCAAGGGGATTACAAGCGTTCAATCTACAACGACAAACTAGCTACTAAAACCATAACTATTATTATGCTAGAAAATAACTAAACTACACTAGAGAGAATGATTAAGATATCAAGATAAAAGACACTCGCCCACGGGTCTACGATACTAGAGCATGCAATCGCTTAATGACATGAAAACCAATCTAATCTATCGGGGTTGTGACCACGGTTTCGCCCTTCCCCTCCTCTCGTCATCGTCACTACGCGAAGGTATTCATGACTAGACCTATGATGGACACGGCGTATTGAATGGATCCAAGGAAGCATTGGAGCTCTACTCCCTTTACGGCATGGTAGCTAACCTTAGGCATTAAAGTATATTCAACACAAGATGATAGATGGATAATCCGACAAAGTGCGATTACATCTCAAGATCGATTACAACCCACGGACGAATGAGAAGATTACCCCATCAAGGTGCCGATCATGGCACCGTTGATCATGGCTTCTCCACGAGAGGGTGCTTCCTTCGAGGTGGTTGATCTCCCTCCGGAGATCCTCCTCCTCTCTCTCTAGCTTGTGGATGGCCTTATGGTGCGAATGACTCTACCTTTACGGTGATGGCGGCGCCCAAGCTTTTTAGGGTTGAAGATCCTTCGGGTGCAAGGAAAACGGGACCGAACCGGCCACCGAAGTGGGGGTGGGCCGGCCGGCCGGGGCCGACCGTCCCGGGCCGACCGGCCGGGCCCACCTCGGCCCGGTTCGGTCGCCCCTTTCGCTCCGTGGGTCCTTATGCATTTATGTACTTTGCCCCCTCCACTTGCATGATTTTGATGATGTTATCCCCGCGTCCAAGATGAAGGTTCTCTTCGCATGAAGTTCGGTCTTTTACGCTTCAATCCCCGGGGTGTTCCTCATAGCACTTCGGTCCTTGCCACCTTTGGAAGTGATTTCATCAAGCTCATGAACACGAACAAGACTCCGTAAATGCTCCTTTGAACTTGTTGCGAATCCGTCCTTTATGTCCATGTTTTCCTACATAAACACAACACTTCCAAATGCATGCACAAAGATGAACTTGTTATATGATTAGTGTGCCTAGTGGCGGGTTAGTTCCATAATCAAATTCAAACCAAAGTGTAATGAACATGCTAGGTGTACCAAAATACACCATCAACATCTCCCCCACGCTTAGCCCTTGCTCGTCCTTGAGCAAGTACTCGTAAAAGAACTTTGTCCAAGGTGTTGTAATCGTATACCACTTATCCTTCTTCACAAGTTAGTCAATCCTTTCATCTTTAATACATAAACATAATGTAATGATCATCAAACATAAACATGGGCGTTTAGAATCTTTACCACGTCAAAATTTACCCCACAACTCAAACTCTTCACTCGAAGTCTTCAATTTCAGCCATACTTACTTCTTTGCTTCCATCGGAGGGTTTTTATGATTTTAAAAACAAAATTCTTGCAACAAGTATTAGACAAAAAACTTTCTCCAAGCTCTTTCAAGTCACTCATATGAGGTGGCTATCCTAAACCAATTTTATAAAACTCTCACCTCCCATAAGTCTCTCATGTAAAGTGGAGCTATAGGTAAGGCTAGCGCAATCAACACAAGTATTGTCAAACTAAGAACTTTCTCTAATGGTTGTCTACCTTTCAAAGCCAATGATCACGAGAATTAACCATATGTAGGGATATCAAGGATGAGAAGATTTAGAATGGTGGACATGTGCAAGGGCAAAAGAAAATTATGACTACAAGGCACGGATGACGTCCTCGTTGTCGGATTGCACATGGTTGGAAAAAGAGTGAAAGTTTCGTCTCTCAACAACGTGACATCCTTACACTTTATTTTTCTTTTCTTTCACTTGATCCATCCCTCTCATATCTTTATTGCTACCTCATCTTTCTCTTTTTATTTTTTTCTTTTTTCATTCTTTCATTCTCATATTTCTTTCTTTCACATATATTTTTCTTTCTTTCTTTCTTTTCTTTTCCATACTCATATACTTTTTCTCTTTATTTTTCTCTCTCTTGACAACTTTTCAAAGCTCTCAACTCCTCTCTTTCTCGCATGCATACAATCTGAAATTTTAAATAAATCATGCTAGAGACGAGACGAAACTTTTGAAAGTAGGTTGTGTTCAAGGAATGCGATGTACAAAAGAGATATATAGGGTTGGGTCTGGAATTCGGCGATGTACGAGACTTCCAAGGTGAAAGTCTCGTGACTGAATGAATGACGAGGCTAGCAATAAAAGATTAGCACAAGAACATGATCATTGCTCGAAATTAAAACTCCCAAGAGAGAAGGATCCTAGCCCAACTCATCGTGCTAATCACACTTATGGTGGAGCAAAAAAAATAAATTGGCTTTGTATTGGATTTTTTTTCTTACTCTCAACTTGGAAAAAGAGGTTTTGCTAACCTTTATTACAAGGGTCTTAAGATAATTTTCAGAACTGAAATCCTCCAACTTTTAGCATTGAACATAGCACAACTAACATGTGAAGCTTAAGATCGAAGTGTGGTATGGATACTTTAAGTAGTAGCAACTCCATTAAGCACCACGGTAAACGTTTTTCAAACCACACACTTGTGTTCATATACCCGTAATCAAAGACAAACAAACAAGTGAATAAAGATAAGCATCACACAAGAAAATATATAAAGACTCTTTTTATTTGATTTTCTTTGACTCAACACTAATTTAAGACACTTGCAAACTTGCAAAAATTTAAAAATACACTCGAAAACTAAGACTCATTAAACTCTAAGACTCTCGCTCGAAGATTAAACCGAACCTAAAAACTCGAAACTCAAAAGCTAAGGCTATCTAGCTAGCTCCCTCCCACGCTAAAAACATACGACGTCCTCGTCGTATCTTACAAATCCTAATGGGAAAACTAGACCTAGTGGTACTTCAAGCAAGTATTGCACCACTTGCCTCTCATGTTTCCAACCATGCCAAAAAGTTTGCGCACGTTACGGTTAAGGAACTTGCGGTTGTCTCCAACTACGTGCTCCAAATCCTCCATACGCTGCTTCATCGCTTCCATGGCTTGGAGACATTCATCGACCGACGTGTAGAGATCCCCGATGGATTGACGGCAAGTTCGACAACACATCGGATGCAATCCGAAGGGGTCTTCATCGCCATTGTCTCCACCATTGTCCCCGCCGTCGTCGCCACCTCCATTGTCGTTGCCGCTCTCATTGCCATCGTTACCGTCGCCGTTGGGGCCTTCGGGTGTCCTCTCTTTAGGCTGCTCATCCCAAATGTAGAGGTTGTTATCATCTCTTCCGGCGGCCGCCCACGAGCTCGGGCTACTATCGTCGGAGTAGTCGCTACCCCCATAATTCTTAGGCTCGGGCGACGCCTCCATGTAGTCTTTGCGCTTCATGCCTTGGACGCGTGCCGACCTTCGAACGGGCGTAGGGACCTTCTCTCCTTCGACGGGGTTGCGAGACACAAGAGCTCCGGTCGGGACACGCCCTCCGCAACGGATGCGGGCGGTCCTCTTGACGGGTAGCTTGAGCTCGCATCGCATCGCCTCCTCCATCGATGGCTTCTTGGCTTCTAGCTTCAACTCTAAGCTCCTTGGGGGCACAATGGCTGCTGCAAGGGTGCAAAATATTGCTTGGAGGGGTTGATTCCCGAGCTCCCGATTCGGCCAAATAAATAGTCCGAAGAGAAAAACCCTAAGAACCTCATTTTCCTTTTTTAAACTTCCCATAAAATTTTCTGACAAAAGAAGGAAGTCGAAAAGGAGCAATTCGGGCAAAAATCGGGGACAACGGCCGCCGGGACCCACCGGGCCGGTCGGCTCGGACCGGCCGCCCACCCTATCTCGGGGGCCGGGCCGGTCCGGTTTTCCGCGTACCGCCCTTATTTCGCCTCCTTAGCCTTGGCCCGGTAAATCTTTGCGAGAAACTCCGAAAAAACTAAAAGAAAAACTATTTACGAAATTCATGGCTTGTTTTTCGTCCTAGGCGGGACGTTCGGGCTCTTCCTCCATGGTGAAGACATCAACATGGTGAAGGGGCACAACGTCGGGTTCTAGTAAACCTTAAGTCGCCGACCATTCACCACAAATTGATCGCCGTTTATATCCATAATGGTTGCCGCTCCGCCGGGGAGCACCGAATGCACAACATAAGATCCGTCCCACTTGGTTTGCAATTTCCCCTTTCCGAAGGTTCTAAACCTCGAATTGTAGAGGAGGACCTTATCTCCTTCTTTAAATTCTTTCTTTTTCAATCTTTTATCATACCACCTTTTGATTCTCTCCTTGTATATGCTTGCATTTTCATATGCTTTCAACCTCAACTCCTCTAGCTCGCTTATTTGGATCCGACGTTTCACCACCGCGGCATCAAGATCGAGGTTCATCTCTTTAATCACCCAATAGGCTTTATGTTCCAACTCAACCGGAAGGTGGCAAGCTTTTCCATAGACGAATTGATAAGGGGTCATACCTATCGGTGTCTTGAACGTCGTTCGATAAGTTCATAAAGCTCCATCTAATTTCTTTGACCAATCTTTGCCTCCCTTCTCTATGGTTTTGTTGAGGATGCTTTTCAATTGCCTATTTGACGTTTCCGCTTGTTCGTTGGTTTGTGGGTGATAGGCTGTAGAGACCCTATGCTCAATTCCCAACTTGGACAAGCACTTTTTCAAATTCTTCCCGTGAAGTGAGTTCCTCCATCACTTATCAAGATTCTCGGTGTACCGAAACGAGGAAAAATCACATTCTTGATCATAGTAATGGACTCCTCCGTGGAAGCCTTACGACATGGTATAGCCTCTACCCACTTGGATACATAATCAACCATGACTAGGATATACTCAAATCCAAATGAGTTTTTAAAAGGCCCCATGAAGTCTATACCCCATACATCGAATATGTTGATTTGTAAGTTGTATTTCAAAGGCATAGAATTTCTCCGAGAGATGTTTCCGGTTCTTTGGCATTCGGGGCATGACGCAACATATCTTTTAGTATCTTCTTGCATCTCCGGCCAAAAGAATCCGCTTGACCATACTTTTGCTTGGGTTCGAAAATGACTATAGTGACCACCGTACTCCCGCCGAGTGGCACTTCCTTAGAATCTCAACCCTCACTTCTCTTGGCACACATCTTCTCATCACTCCATCATTGCCAAGTTTGAAGAGGTATGGTGCATCCCAAAAATATTTCCTACTTTGAGAGATTATCTTCCTTTGAGAGTTTTTGTCTAGATGATCGAGGGGCATCTTCCGAATAGCTCGAATGATATCGATCATCCAAGTATCTTTATCAAGCACTCGATAGAGGTGATCATCTCTCATCTTATCTTCGATGGGCTCTTTATCATCTTGTCCACGATTCATCCTAGACAAATGATCGGCCACAACATTTTCCACCCCCTTTTTATCACGAATTTCAACATCAAACTCTTGGAGAAGAAGGATCCAACGAATCAAACGTGGTTTAGCTTCCTTCTTAGCCAAGAGATACTTGATGGTTGCGTGATCGGTGTAAACAATGACCTTCGAGTTCACGATGTAAGATCTGAATTTTTCGAAAGCGAATACCACCGCTAGCAACTCTTTTTCCATAGTAGCATAATTTAATTGTGCCCCACTAAGAGTTTTGCTAGCGTAGTAAACGGCGTGAACTCGGCTTTCCTTTCTTTGACCCAAAACCGCGCCTACGGCGTAGTCACTTGCGTCACACATGATCTCGAAAGGTTGGCTCCAATCCGGAGGTTGGATGATGGGAGCACTCACCAATGCACTTTTCAAGGTCCGAATGCCGCTAGGCACTTCTCATCAAAGTCGAAAGCCACATCCTTTTGAAGAAGATGCGTTAAAGGCTTAGTGATCTTCGAGAAGTCCTTAATAAATCTTCTATAAAATCCGGCATGGCCTAGAAAGCTCCTTAAGGACTTAACATCCGTAGGAGGTGGGAGTTGCTCAACCGTCTCTACCTTAGCCTTGTCCACTTCAATTCCTCTCTCGGATATAACATGTCCGAGCACTATGCCTTGCCTAACCATGAAGTGGCACTTTTCCCAATTTAACACCAAGTCTACCTCCGCACACCTTGTGAGGACCTTTTCCAAGTTTGCCGGGCAATCCATGAACATCTTCCCATAAACGGAAAAATCATCCATGAACACCTCGACAATTTCTTTGATGAATTCCGAAAATACGGCCATCATGCAACGTTGAAAAGAGGCCGGAGCATTGCATAGACCGAAGGGCATCCTTCGTATGCAAACGTTCCGTAAGGGCATGTAAATGTCGTCTTGTGTTGATCGTCCGGTGAATGGGAATTTGCATGAACCCCGAGTACCCATCGAGAAAGCGAAAATAAGCGTGGTTTGCTAACCTCTCGAGCATCTCGTCGATGAACGGTAGGGGAAAGTGATCTTTCTTTGTCGCTTTGTTAAGCTTACGATAATCGATACACATCCGCCACCCGGTCACGGTTCTTTGCGGTATCAATTCGTTCTTCTCATTCTTCACCACGGTCAAACCTCCTTTCTTTGGTACACAATGTACCGGGCTCACCCATTCGCTATGCGGAACCGGGTAGATGATTCCGACATCAAGTAACTTGATGACCTCTTTCTTTACTACCTCTCGCATGGCATGAGTTAGCCTCCTTTGGTGGTCCACTACGGGCTTACATTGGTCTTCCATTGGTATACGATGAGTGCAAAAGGTCGGGCTAATACCCTTGAGATCATTAATTGAGTATCCAATCACCTTCCTATGTTTTTCAATAAAATCAGCAACGCCTCATTTTCTTCGGGACTCAACTCATTGCGCACAATGACCGGATAAGTCTTGTCCGGCCCAAAAATTCATACTTTAATCCTTTGGGCAAAGGTTTAAGGTCTACCTCGGGCGCTTGTGGCTCCTCGGGTTTTATTTCTCCTATGTCTTCGAATTTTCCTTCCTCCACGCTTCCATCATGTGGCTCTAAGCCTTTTGTTGCTTCTTCTAGTTCTTCATCTTGTTGATCACCGAGGACCATGTATGGTTCGAGGACCGGTGGATGGTCGCTTCCTTGTGTGATGAGTGATTGACAATGTTGTGTGGACCGATTCTTGGCTAAGTATTGCGGGTGCGGGTTGCGGCTTGACCGGTGTTGGTGCGGGTGAAGAACAAGCGCGAAAGGTCGTCGCGGTGAGGCCTCCGGTGTGGAGAAGACAAGTAGGCTTCGTTCGAGGGACCCGGTGGCCGGCGGGGGTCAAGTGCGGGCCGCATGGTGGCATGAACAAGCAAGATGAAGTCATGGACGGTTTCTTGGTTGAGCCTCAAAACCAAGGTCGAGCCGGGACTACGTGGGAGCCGAGTCATGGGTGGAGATTGGCGGAGGCTACACCGAGTTCGCGGGGTTTCCGGTGGTTCACCGTAAAACACCGGGTTCCTTGGTTGATCCACAAAGCCAAGACCGAAGAACCGAAGACGGTCTTTGCGGCAGCCGCGCGGACCGGTCGACCGGTGGGTCCGACCGGTGAGGAGCACCGGTCGACCGGTGTGCGACGACGCGGTCCGAGACTTCGAAGCGGAGGACACGCGTCGGGATCGCATGGCTTGCATCGAGGCTACGTAGGGTGTAGTCGCCGGCATCCGTCCGATGGTGAAGACATGAAGACTTCCAAATCCTCCCTTGAGGGGCTTGTATCCCTAGTTATTAGGAAAGGGCATTTTAGACTTTCGGTTGCCTCCATATAACCCAAGAGGTGAGAGGATGGCAGCCAACTCTTGGAACCCTAGCTCATTTGTTTTCCCATTTTCCTTCCTATTTTTCCTTAGGTTTTCCATAGGACTAGCAAGAGAGCTTCATGGAGAGATCTTGTTGAGAGGGATGGATGATCGGGCGGCTTGCTAGACCTTGTATGAACCTTTGTTTCATGTATAGATGATTCGGCGTGGTTCCTCAAGGTTTGGATGTGTTTTCCCCGGTTGTTCTTGGTGGTGATTTTCGGAGTCCTCTCTTGGTGATTTCTTTGGGTTGTTTTCGGGACCTTTCTCTTGGGGATTTGATGGGGGAAATTTGTGGGAACCTTTCATGGTTCTTTGGGCTGTGATTCCCCTCCCAAATCCGTGAGTAAAGGTGCTCGATTTTCGGGTTTCTTGAGTTCTTGGGTTGGAAGTGCTCTTGGCGGGATTTCCTTGATTCCTCCTTTTTGGACGAGTTTTGGTGGGATTAAACTTGGCTATGGACTCCCCATGAGGTGTTCCTAATATCCCCAAAGTCTTGTTCAAGTCCGTGGAGCGATTCGGGAGATCGAGGTTTGGATTTGGGGGAGTTGACCCGCGGGTGCTGTTCATCCCGAGCTGCCCAGGCTACACCGGTCTGACCGGTGCTCTTGACCGGTCTGACCGGTGCAACCCTCGGTGGGATTTTGCTCGGGTGAACGTCTTGGTGTGTTCGCTGTTGTCCCGTGGTGCTGCTGTTTCAAGTTTGGGTCAGTTTGGTGGTCGGTTGGCTCTGTTTGGTGCCTTGGGGGCTTTCGGGCCGTGATCGGTCCGACCGGTGTGTCTCACCGGTCTGATCGGTGTAGAGCCACTTAGTGAAAGTTGCTCAGTTTCACCGGCGGCGACCGGTCCGGCCGGTGGTGCTCACCCCGTCCGACCGGTGTGGGTCCGTAGACTCGAGGTTTGGTGTTCCGCCGCGTTCTCGGGTCGGAAGGTCGTGTGTTGGTTCCTAGGTCCGGTGGCACTCCGGTGGCTACGTGGGCTTGACCAACTTGGGTAGTGAGTTGAAAAAGTGTGTTGGAAGCCGCGTTCATCTTGTTGGAGTCTCCATCTCCTTCGGGAAGAATTTTCATCGGCTCCCATTCACTCCCCCTCTCTCGGTTCGCCGTATCGGTCCTTCAAGTGGTATCGAGCCGGTTCGGGTCTTTGTTGACTCTAACCGCCCAAGATCCAAGGTTCGGGTCCTCCACACTTCGATGGCAAGAACTACCAGATGTGGAGCAAGCGGATGGGTGCGTTTCTCCGCGGAAAGGGTCAGATCCTTTGGGATGTCACGGTGGACACAGGCTATGTCCAGTCGATGGACTTCCTCACTCCAGGATCGAGGGACATATTCGACGCCAACAATAAGGCGGTCGACTACTTGTTTCGTGCTTTGTGTCAGCCTGAGTTCGATCGGGTGCACACCGAGCACTTGGCTTGTAGGATTTGGGCGGTGTTGAAGGAGGCTCATGTTGGGAACGCCCGTGTTCGAGCACGGATGTATGCGACCTACGGAGAGAGTACGAGAACTTCACTCATCTCCCCCGTGAGTCCATCGATGCCTTGTTTCGGAGGTTCACGGTGGTTGTGAACAACATGAGGGCCAATGTGGACGTGCTCCCGTACGATGATCATGATAGAGCGGTCAAGCTCTTACACTCTTTGGATCGTACGATTTGGGGCGGAAAGTTCGAGGCCATTGTGGAGTCGGAGAAGTATGACACTCGACGGTAAACGAGCCGTTCTCGAAGCTCAAGTCGGCCGAGGTGGATAGGGGCATGATCGCCAAGCTCGAGGGACCGACTAAATTCCCATAGTCTTGCCCTCGTTGGTGGTTCCAAAGGAAAGGCTAACTCTAACCCATCCACCGGGATGTTCTCTTTGTCCTCTTTGATGTCTATGCCGGATGAGGAGTTCGACGAGCTTGGAGAGGAAGAGCCGGCGCTCCCGACGAGGGCGGTTCGAGAGGCCGCACGAGAACCGAGTGAACATGAGGAGGAACATGAGGACTTGCTTCCGGTGCGGCAAGCCGGGACACTTCGTCGCCGATCGCCGGAGAAGGTCGAGAACAAGGATAGCTACAAGCACAAGTCGAGGACGGATGGCAAGTACCACTCGAGGAGCGACCACAAGAGCAAGCACAAGAACAAGTACAAGGACGAGCGACGATCGAGGAAGAAGGAGAGCCGAGGCGAGGCCCGAGCGATGGTGGGAGCGAGCGACGTCGACTCCAGTTCCGCGTACTCCACCTCGAGCTCGAGCAGCAGTGAACATGAAGGTCATCGTTGCAAGAATAAGAAGTCATCCAAGAACCTGAGCGGGCTGAGCTGCTTCGCGATAGACGGCTTCTGCACCATGGCGCTGAGCTCCGGCAGCAAGAAGAGCACACAGAGCGACTCGGACTCTGATTCCGACGACGAGGTGCATGATGAACTTCCCTTCTTGCGCCAGAGAATGAGAGGCTTGGCTCTTTGCTTGATAACCGTGATGACATGCTTAGAGAGGCCAAGAAAATGAGAAAAGAGCTTAGGGCTTCACTCAAGTATGCTAGGACTAGAGTGGCCGAGCTAGAGACACGGGTGCTTGATAGCAAGCTTGAGATTGATTCCCTTAAGGCTAGCCATGTTGTTTCATATGAGAATGATTGTGTTGATTGCTCCATATTTCTTGCCGATCTTGCTTTGTTTAAGGAGAAGCATGCCTCCAAGTGTGAGGAACTAGATGTGCTTAGGGTTGAAGTGGCCGAGCTTAAGTCTAGACTCGCTTTGCTAGGTGCTTGCACTTCTTGCCCCGTTTTGCATGCTAAGATTGATGAGATGCATGTTTACACCGGTTCTCTTGAGGCTAAATTGAAGGAACCCATGCCTACATCATGCTCTACCCGTGAAATGCATGCTTTGAAAAATTTGGAACTTGCACATTATGTTGATCATTTGCAGGGATGAGAACGATGACTTGAGGAAGTTGATGGGTTGGTTGTCCCGGTCATGAGCCTCGGTTGAGGATGATGATCGAGGCGTTTAAGAGGCGAGGATGGTGAGGGACTTGGGGCAAACAAGGTTGGTGAGGGAAGTGGAGAGAATATCCCGGAGCCACCAAAAACCCACCACAAAAAATGATTTCCCCCCAAAACCTAACCATCTTAGGAACCGACTAGACACAACCCCAGCTCCACCCGTGTTTCCTACACCCACAAATGACCTACAAAAGCCTATCAAGTTTGTTAGCACTTCGGGGGAAAGTGTTCTTTGGGAAAGGAAGTGAGAAGGCTAGTGAGGGGAAACTGGTGGAAGAGTTGAGTGGAGAGAAACCCAGTGAGCAGCCACATCCCAAGCCTAAGCCTAAGCTTGTGAGGTTCCATTGTGGCTATTGTGGGAGAGATGGCCATAAGGAGGAGTTTTGCTTCAAGAGGAAGCGTGAGGAGAGAATGGCAAAGGAGTGGGCTAACAAGGACAAGTACCACCCTTCCGATGGTAGGACGGTTCGTGTGCGAAGCCCGGGGCCGGGGCGAATGTTAGGACGGTTCGGGCTTCGGGAGAGCGGAAGGTCGTTGGAGGCGCTCGGCGCCCGGGTCACACCGGTCGGGCCGGTGTGGGGCACCGGTCGGACGGTGCAGGCCCGGACGAGCGGCGTTTTGGGTTTCGGGCTCGTACGGGTGCAAGGGTTGTTTCCGGAGGTCGTGGTTCGGTGGTTGGGCCGGAGAGTTTGTAGGTGGTCAGGTTGCTAGGCGTTCTCCCCCTCGAGTTCACTACGGGGATGGGAGGAGTCGTAGCTTTGAGAAGGAGAGGAGGGACGGTCCACGGGTTCTCTTTCGTGGTTTTGGTCCTCCTCCAGGCAGAGAGGGGTGGTTCCCTCAGGGTGGTTACCGTGGTGGTGTTCATGGAGGTAGCTTTGGTAGGAGAGATGCTTTGGTTGGTGCTAACCCCACTTTCGAGCAAATGGCTCGGCACTGGTTTTACTCTTTTGGTACTAACCCCGGTCTTTGAGTCGTTTGTTCGCTCACGTGCTCATTTTTGAATTTCGTGGTGGGAGACTTGAAGAACATTTGGTTGATTGACTCCGGTTGTTCGAGGCATATGACCGGAGACAGGGGGTGGTTCTCAAGTCTCGTCCGGTGGTGACGAAGAGGTACATCACCTTTGAGGACAATGGGCGTGGGCGTGTGCTTTCGAAGGTGAGATCAAAGTGAGTGACAAGATCACTCGAGGCGTGTTGCTCTTGTTCAATCGCCGGGGTACAATTTGCTTTTTGTGTCCCGGTTGTTGGATGAGGGCTTTGAGGTGTTGTTTCGGCCGGTGGTTCTCGGATTTTGGACTCTCGAGGGGACCTTGTCCGTATGGTCGTTCCCGAGGGTCGGGTGTTTCATGCTGATTTTTCTCGGTCTTCGGTGTGGAGCGTTGTTTCTTGGCCGGTTCTTCGAGTGAGTTGTGGAAGTGGCATAGGAAGTTGGGTCACTTGAGCTTTGACCTTTTGTCTCGCTTGAGTAAACTCAATTTGGTCCGAGGATTGCCACGGTTGAGGCTTGAGAAAGAGTTGGTTTGTGCGCCATGTAGGCATGCCAAGATGGTAGCCTCTTCTCACCCGCCTCTCATCGATGTGATAACCGAGCGTCCATGCGAGCCGCTCCATATGGACCTTGTTGGCCCGGCTCGTGTGCGATCCGTGGGTGGGAAGTGGTATGTCCTTGTTGTGGTGGACGACTATTCTCGGTATGCTTGGGTGTTCTTTCTCGAAGATAAGGGGGAGACGTTTGGTTTTGTTTGAGATCTAGTCTTGAGGTTGAGGAACGAGAGGCACGGAGATGCCATACGAGCTATCCACGAGTGATAATGGCTCGGAATTCGAAACTCTCGTTTTGAAACCTTTTGCCATGACTTGGGTCTTGAGCACCCGCTTTTCGAGTCCGTATACGCCTCCCCGAATGGTGTTGTGGAAAGGAAGAACGGGACCTTGTGCGAGATGGCTCGGACGATGCTTGATGAGCATAGGACTCCGAGGAGGTATTGGGCTGAGGCGGTGAATACCGCGTGCTATGTGTCGAACAGGATATACCTCGAGTGCACAAGAAGAAGACATGCTATGAGTTGATGCATGGTCGCACACCCAAGGTGAGTCACTTCCATGTCTTTGGCTACAAGTGTTTCATTCTGAAGAAAGGCGGGGAAGTTGGATAAGTTTGAGGCTAGGTCTCGTCGATGGTATTTTCTTTGATTATGCATCTCATTCTAGAGCATATTGTGTGCTCAATCTTGAAACTAACCAAATTGTGGAGACTTGCGAGATAACCTTCGACGAGACGAGCCACGTAGTCGGCTTGTCTTTGAGTGTGCGGGTGATGATGAGCTTGGCGAGGAGATCTTTCGGGAGGAGAAGCATGAACATGGAGATGATGAGGATGGCGGTGTGGTTCCCCCCGGCTAAACATGTACCCACTACTTCGACTACGATGATGGACGGACCCTCTACTACACCTATGACGACGAATCAAGAACGAGGAGAAGGCGATGTTGAGGGGGGAGGTAGCACGAGGCGAGACCCTCCCCGGCGAATTCAAGTGGATCACCCGGCTTCGAGGATCATCGGCGACATGAATGAACGCACTACACGGTTGAGGGTTCGGAACAACTCTCATTTCGCTCATGCTGCATTTGTTGCTACCTTTGAGCCCAAATACATTGGACACGCACTATCTGATCACAATTGGGTTAATTCGATGCATGAGGAGTTGGAGAACTTTGAGAGGAATCAGGTGTGGGAGTTGGTTGACCCTCCCCCCAGGGTGTAAGCCGATTGGTACAAAGTGGGTGTGGAAGAACAAAGAGGGAGAGAAGGGTGAGGTTGTGAGGAACAAGTCGAGACTTGTTGCTCAAGGGTTCAGTCAGAAGGAGGGGATCGACTACGAGGAGACCTTTGCTCCCGTATCCCGTTTGGAGGCGATTAGGATCCTTCTAGCCTTTTTCGTGGCTAAAGGGTTTAAGTTGCACCTAATGTATGTGAAGAGTGCTTTCCCGAATGGTGTGTTGGAGGAAGAAGTGTATGTGAGACAACCTCCGGGTTTGAGAGTGAGAAGCACCCCCACCGGTGTACAAGTTGACGAAGGCGCCGTATGGGCCGAGCGGGCGCCTAGAGCTTGGTATTGCAGGTTGAGGGGGTTCTTGTTTGAGAGAGGTTTTGAGATGGGGAAGGTCGATCGGACCTTGTTTTTGCCGAGGCGGGCGGGAGATATCCCGATTTTGCGGTGTACGTGGATGATATTGTCTTTGGTGGCTCGTCTAACTCTCTTGTTGCATGGTTTGCGGATGACATGAGCGGGGAATTTGAGATGAGCATGATGGGCGAGTTACGGTTCTTCCTCGGGCTACAAATCAAACAATCAAAGGAAGGAACATTTGTGTACCGTGCTAAGTACACCAAGGACATTGTGCGGAAGTTCAAGATGGAGGACTCCAAGGCTATGACGACACCGATGAGTACGACTACGGCTCTTGATGCGGACGAGGAAGGTGAACACGTGGACCGGAAGGAGTACCGAGCATGATCGGGTCACTCCTCTACTTGACGGCGACGAGGCCGGACATACGCTTCTTTGTGTGTCCGTGCGCTCGTTTTCAAGCGTCTCCGAGGACTTCGCATCGGCAAGCGGTGAAGCAAATTTTTAGGTACTTGCGTCACACTCCCGACTTCGGCCTTTGGTACTGCGTCTTCTTCTTTGGTGCTTCATGATTTTTCGGACGCGGATTTTGCCGGTGTCGGTTGGATAGGAAGTCCACTTCTGGGACTTGCCAGTTTTTGGGTTCCTCTTTGGTGTCTTGGTCTTCCCGCAAACAATCGAGTGTTGCTCAATCCACTACCGAGGCCGAGTATGTTGCCGCTGCTAGTTGTTGCTCTCAGCTCCTTTGGATTTCATACACCATGAGTGATTTTGGGGAGGAGTATACCCGTGTCCCACTTCAATGTGATAGCACCGGTGCCATAAGTGTTGCAAAGAACCCGGTGCTCCATTCCAAAACCAAGCACATAGAAGTGAGGTATCATTTTCGAGAGACAACGTAGAGAAAGGGAAGATAGCTTTGATCCATGTACCCACACATGACCAACTAGCCGATATTTTCTCCAAACCCCTAGATCAAGCAACTTTCACTCATTTGTGGGGGGAACTTGGTGTGTGTTTGATTTCTTGAGTTCGGTGTGTGGGAGCTCTCTTTGTAGCATATGTATAGCTTTCCTTTGTGCATTTCTTGCATTTTGCATGGCATATGTAACATGATGTATAGGCATCCTTGTATGTTAGATTGCATGCATTTTGTATCATATGCATTGGTTTGGAAAAGCTTCTCTCATATACATTGTTCACCATGGAATGAAATATATGTCTTTGTAAGCTTGTTTGGTATGCTATGGTTAGTTTGGCTTAGCTCTTGATGATCTTGATGAATAATCCATGGTTGATGGCTATGTTTTTGAAAAATTGTCACATGTATGCTCTCTCATGTGTAAATGCCTTTATATGATCTTGACATGTTTTAGTGGCTTGGCTATGCTTAATTTGTGGTTGGATAGCTAGTTTATTTATCATATGGGGCCAAAGGCTCATTTGCCATCATGAATGTTTAGCCCTCTTGTTTTATCTTGTGGAGGGGCATAAGTTCCTCTTTGTCGCAAAGACATTTCATGTACCATTTACAAATCTGAAAATGAAATGAAAAATGCTAGGAAAATATGCTCCCATGTCATTTGTGCTTGTATTTAATTTGCTTTGGGTGCTAAACCGTTGCATGATGCCTACCAATGAGAAGTCTCATACATAGAAGTAGGCACATGGCTCGGTGGCTTTGACATGACATGAGGTGCTTGTGGGTGTTTAATGGCTGTCCTAGCATGAAGTTTGTGTGGCTTTGCCATTTTGATATGCTTTGATCATGTTTAGGACTTTGCTCATGAGAGGCAAGTTTTTCGCAAAATTGCCAAAATCCATCTTAGCTTCGTCCAATGGTTGTGAAACTTGGTGATCATGTAGTTGAGATCGATACGAAGCCGTAGAGTATCTAACTTGCTCATTTGGACATGTGTAGCATTCTTTGTTGAATTTTGTCTATTTGAGAAGCTCTAGGTTGAAAGTTTTGCATTTTTGGCTTGATTCATGCATTGCCAACAAGGGGGAGAAGTTTGAGCTTGAAATGGCTTGTTGGACGCGTTTAGAAGGTTTTCAGGTGGTTTCGAGCCATTTCTGGGCTCTGTTGTGCACCGGTCTGACCGGTCAGGGTCACCGGTCTGACCGGTGTGAGTGATGGTTCTGTTCACATGTTGCACACCGGTCGACCGGTGGTGTTGACCGGTCGACCGGTCGGGGCTATGTTGTTGCGGCTGCCCCTGTTTCAAGTGGTGTCTTGCATGCATTCGTCCGGGGGAGGTGCATTGGTTTAGGGGGAGCTTGCATGTGTGCGGGGGGAGCTCTTTGTGGTTTTTCGAGCTTTGCTTTGGTGGTTTGCGCTCTTTGCTTGAGCCTTGTTTTGTCTCGGATGTGTCGAGCCGTTGCCCTTGCCTAAGGGGTCCGAGACTTGTCTTCTTTAAGTGATCTTCCTCTTTGCCTTTGTTTGGCTTTCGATCGCTTGTTGGAGTTTCTTCTTGTTCGTTTCTTTTCTTTTTCTTTTCTCTCTTGTTACTTTCGTGTGGGTGTTGTCAATGCACTCATCAAGGGGGAGATTGAGGACCATGTGTGGTTCGAGGACCAGTGGATGGTCGCTTCCTTGTGTGATGAGTGATTGACAACGTTGTGTGGACTGATTCTTGGCTAAGTATTGCGGGTGCGGGTTGCGGCTTGACCGGTGTTGGTGCGGGTGAAGAACAAGTGCGAAAGGTCGTCGGCGGTGAGGCCTCCCGGGTGTGGAGAGGACAAGTAGGCTTCGTTCGAGGGACCGGTGGCCGGCGGGGGTCAAGTGCGGGCCGCATGGTGGCATGAACAACAAGATGAAGTCATGGACGGTTTCTTGGTTGAGCCTCAAAACCAAGGTCGAGCCGGGACTACGTGGGAGCCGAGTCATGGGTGGAGATTGGCGGAGGCTACACCGAGTTCACGGGGTTTCCGGGGGTTCACCGGAAAACACCGGGTTCCTTGGTTGATCCACAAAGCCAAGACCGAAGAACCGAAGACGGTGCTTTGTAGCGGCGCCGGGCCGGTCGGCCGGTGGGTCCGACCGGTGGGGACCGGTCGACCGGTGAGGAGCACCGGTCGACCGGTGCGCGACGACGCGGTCCGGAGACTTCGAAGCGGAGGACACTCGTCGGGATCGGTTGGCTTGCGTCGAGGCTACGCGGGTGCGGTCGCCGGGCTTCCATCCGATGGTGAAAACATGAAGACATCCAAATCCGCCGTTGAGGGGCGTGTATGCCTAGTTATTAGGAAAGGGCATATTAGACTTTCGGTTGCCTCCATATAACCCAAGAGGTGAGAGGATGGCAGCCAACACTTGGAACCCTAGCTCATTTGTTTTCCCATTCCTTCCTATTTTTCCTTAGGTTTTCCATAGGACTAGCAAGAGAGCTTCATGGAGAGATCTTGTTGAGAGGGATGGATGATCGGGCGGCCTGCTAGACCTTGTATGAACCTTTGTTTCATGTATAGATGATTCAGCGTGGTTCCTCAAGGTTTGGATGTGTTTTCCCCCGTTGTTCTTGGTGGTGATTTTCGGAGTCCTCTCTTGGTGATTTCTTTGGGTTGTTTTCGGGACCTTTCTCTTGGGGATTTGATGGGGGAAATTTGTGGGAACCCTTCATGGTTCTTTGGGCTGTGATTCCCCTCCCAAATCCGTGAGTAAAGGTGCTCGATTTTGGGGTTTCTTGAGTTCTTGGGTTGGAAGTGCTCTTGGCGGGATTTCCTTGATTCCTCTTTTTTGGACGAGTTTTGGTGGGATTAAACTTGGCTATGGACTCCCCATGAGGTGTTCCTAATATCCCCAAAGTCTTGTTCAAGTTCGTGGAGCGATTCGGGAGATCGAGGTTTGGATTTGGGGGAGTTGACCCGCGGGTCTTGTTCATCCCGAGTCGCCCGAGCTACACCGGTCGACCGGTGCTCTTGACCGGTCTGACCGGTGCAACCCTCGGTGGGATTTTGCTCGGGTGAACGTCTTGGTGTGTTCGCTATTGTCCCGTGGTGTTGCTGTTTCGAGTTTGGGTCAGTTTGGTGGTCGGTTGGCCTGTTTGGTGCCTTGGGGGCTTTCAGGCTGTGATCGGTCTGACCGGTGTGTCTCACCGGTCTGACCGGTGTAGAGCCACTTAGTGAAAGTTGCTCAGTTTCACCAGCAGGGACCGGTCTGACCGGTGGTGCTCACCGGTCTGACCGGTGTGGGTCTCGTAGACTCGAGGTTTGGTGTTCCGCCGCGTTCTTGGGTCGGAAGGTTGTGTGTTGGTTCCTAGGTCCAGTGGCACTCCAGTGGCTACGTGGGCTTGACCAACTTGGGTAGTGAGTTGAAAAAGTGTGTTGGAAGCCGTGTTCATCTTGTTGGAGTCTCCATCTCCTTCGAGAAGAATTTTTATCGGCTCCCATTCACTCCCCCCCCCCTCTCTGGTTCGCCGTATCGGTCCTTCAAGTGGTATCAGAGCCGGTTCGGGTCTTTGTTGACTCTAACCAGTCTAAGATCCAAGGATGGCGTACCAGGAACGGGGTTCGGGTCCTCCACACTTCGATGGCAAGAACTATCAGATGTGGAGCAAGCGGATGGGTGCGTTTCTCCGCGGAAAGGGTCAGATCCTTTGGGATGTCACGGTGGACACAGGCTATGTCTAGCCGATGGACTTCCTCGCTGCAGGATCGAGGGACAGATTCGACGCCAACAATAAGGTGGTCGACTACTTGTTTTGTGCTTTGTGTCGGCTCGAGTTCGATCGGGTGCACACCGAGCACTTGGCTTGTAGGATTTGTGCGGTGTTGAAGGAGGCTCATGTTGGGAACGCCCGGAGTTCGAGGCACGGATGTATGCGACCTACGGAGAGAGTACGAGAACTTCACTCATCTCCCCGGTGAGTCCATCGATGCCTTGTTTCGGAGGTTCACGGTGGTTGTGAACAACATGAGGGCCAATGTGGACGTGCTCCCGTACGATGATCATGATAGAGCGGTCAAGCTCTTACACTCTTTGGATCGTACGATTTGGGGCGGAAAGTTCGAGGCCATTGTGGAGTCGGAGAAGTATGACACTCGACGGTGAACGAGCCGTTCTCGAAGCTCAAGTCGGCCGAGGTGGATAGAGGCATGATCGCCAAGCTCGAGGGACCGACCGATTCCCATAGTCTTGCCGTATCGGTCCTTCAATCACTAATTTGATTTTCCATCGCTCTTTGCGGTGGGTCTCTAAGAGTTTCAACAAAACAAAGGCTATCTATCTCTTCTACTTCTTCATCTTCGGGAGGGAAAGGTGTAAGGTATTTAGAAGCACGAAGAAAGTTATATGTGTACTTTGTTCCATTAAGGTATTGTTACTTTGCCTTCTCCGGCATCTAACACGGCATCAACCAACTTAAGAAAGGGCCTACCTAAGATTATGTGATCGGGATTACTATGTTAAGCATCAATAACAAAGAAATCGGTTGGTATATAATTTCTAGAGATCTTTACTTTCATATTGCAAGCAATACCTAGAGGTTTGATAGTTCTACCATCACCCATAATTAATTTTGTCGATGTTGGAGCTAAGTCTAGGTTGTGGTCTTGAACTTTATCATAAATTTTAGAAGATAGGACACTTACTTGTGCTCCGATGTCGCATAAAGCCTTACATTGAACTCCGTTGATCTCGCAACTCAAGTGTGGTGTCATCTTCTCTTCTTCTTCGGATCCTATCGCGTAGATTTTGGCGAGGCGAGCGTATGGTGATGCTTCGGGCTTGATTCCCATGATTCTCTTCACCTCGGCTATGTGTTCCGAATCCACTACGTCATCTCCAAAGAGCTTTTGAAAAATCTCACCGGTGGTTTCAAGGTCGTATGAATTTTCCGCTTTCTTCTCCGGTGGGAAATCCACTTCCAATGCTCTCGCCATTCCCTTTTGATTAGGGAACGTTCTTCTCTTGTCGAATACTTCTCCGTAATCAATAGGAACCCAATCCATTGGTTCGAACTCCCTTAGTGGCTTCGCGCTTGACATGCTTCTCTTGTTCGTCTCATTTGGTACGGCGAAGTCGATGCTCGGGGTAGTTCTTGACTTGATGTGTTCTTGTTCAAGCTTTTCCGATTGGTTCCTCTTTTGTGACTTCCGGGGTTGCCTCTTTAGAAAATGCAGCACACTTCTTCTTCCTCGAATTATATTCCGGCTCTTCCGCAAGTCTTGTTTCCCAATCTCTTCGCATGGCAGCCGCTTTACTAATTTTTTGTAGAAGTTGAGAGGCTTCCGTGAGTGTTTTCTCCATGAGATCCCCTTGCCCGCACACATTTCAACTTGTTGCATGCAACTAGGGGTTAGGGAAAAGAAAAATGTATGCAAGAGTACGTCACCGGTGAAGCCGAGTTTTGGTCCTTGTTCGATTAACCCATTAAACCTATCCCGGGCTTGGTCTATCCCTTCCTCTTCTCCTTGCATGAAATTGATCACTTGCCTCCTTAGATGTTGAACCTTGCTAATTGGAAAGAACTTCTCGCAAAACTTCTTTGTCAACTTGTTCCAATTGCCTTCAACTTCAAAGGACGCAAACGAATACCATGTCTTTGCACCGCCGGCAAGTGAGTAGGGAAAGAGATTCCATTTGAACCATTCATCGAGGACTCCTTCTTGACGCACCGTGTTGCATATCGTCGTGAAATCCCTTATGTGTCTATATGGGTTCTCCGTAACCATCCCTTCAAACGGGTTTGTCGCCACCATCTCGATGATCTTGGATTTAATCTCATACTTTGTCGCTTCGAGCTTCGAATCCGACTCTTGTACTTTTATGTCTTCACATCGAGGGCTAGCGTAATCCCTTAATGATTTCTCCGGTTCTTCCACGGGTTGATTAATGAACGCCATCTAGACAATAAGATAAAAAACAAAACAAAAATGAAACAAGTGTTTTTCTAGATAATATATGTTAGATAAAGCAAACGAAAGATAAACTAAAATATAAAACTAAGTTAAATGCAAATTGTTGACGGTGTATTTTGGTGCACCTAGCATGTTCATTACACTTTGGTTTGGATTTGATTATAGAACTAACCCGCCACTAGGCACACTAATCATATAACAAGTTCATCTTTGTGCATGCATTTGGAAGTGTTGTGTTTATGTAGGAAAACATGGACATAAAGGACGGATTCGCAACAAGTTCAAAGGAGCATTCATGGAGTCTTGTTCGTGTTCATGAGCTTGCTGAAATCACTTCCAATGGTGGTGAGGACCGAAGTGCTATGAGGAACACCCCCGGGGATTGAAGCGTAAAAGATCAAACTTCATGCAAAGAGAGCCTCCATCTTGGACGCGAGGATAACAGCATCAAAATCATGCAAGTGGAGGGGGCAAAGTACATAAATGCGCGAGGACCCACGGAGCAAAGGGGTGACCGAACCGGGCCGAATTGGGCTGGGCCGGCCGGCCCAGGCCGGCCGGCCCCGCCCCACTTCCGCACCGGTTCGGTCCCGTTTTCCTTGCCCTAGAAGGATCTTCAACCATAAAACCCCCGACGCGCCGCCAACACGAAAGGAGTAGTCATTCGCACCCGAAGGCCATCCACAAGCTAGAGAGAGAGGAGGAGGATCTCCGGCGGGAGATCAACCACCTCGAAGGAAGCACCCTCTCGTGGAGAAGAAGGAAGACACCGGCGGAAGGGAAACCATGATCAACGGTGCCATGATCGGCACCTTGATGGGGTAATCTTCTCATTCGTCCATGGGTTGTAATCGATCTTGAGATGAAATCGCACTTTGTCGATTATCTATCTATCATCTTGTGTTGAATATACTTTAATGCTTAAGGCTTGCAACCGTGCCGTAAAGGGAGTAGAGCTCCAATGCTTCCTTGGATCCATTCAATACGCCGTGTCCATCAAAGGTCTAGTCATGATTACCTTCGCGTAGTGACGGTACAAGAGGAGGGAAAGGGCGAAACCGTGGTCACATCCCCGATAGATTAGATTTGTTTTCATGTCTTCAAGCGATTGCATGTTCTAGTATCGTAGACCCGTGGGCGAGTGTCTTCTATCTTGATCGTTTATCATTCTCTCTAGTGTAGTTTAGTTGTTTTCTAGTATAATATAGTTAGGGTTTTAGTAGCTAGTGTGTCGTTGTTAATCGAACGCTTGTAATCCCCTTGCTCCGCGGATTGACAAGAACCTTGGGAATCCCGTGGTGAAAAAGGTGTGGGGTCCGTACGCTTGCGGATCGTAGAGGGATACGTCTTTTATCCGTCAACAAGCCCCTTTTTCTGGTGCCGTTGCCGGGGAGCAAGTTAGTTTACATCGTTTGATTTGCATCTAACTTAGTTTTATATTCTAGTTTATCTTTTGTTTGCTATATCTAACATATATTATCTAGAAAAACACTTGTTTCGTTTTTGTTGTTTTTATCTTATTGTCTAGATGGAGTTCGTTAATCAACCCGTGGAAGAACCGGAGAAATCATTAAGGGATTACGCTAGCCCTCGATGTGAAGACATAAAGGTACAAGAGTCGGATTCGAAGCTCGAAGCGACCAAGTATGAAATTAAATCCAAGATCATCAAGATGGTGGCGGAAAACCCATTTGAAGGGATGGTTATGGAGAACCCATATAGACACATAAGGGATTTCACGACAATATGCAACACGGTGCGTCAAGAAGGAGTTCCCGATGAATGGTTCAAATGGAATCTCTTTCCCTACTCACTTGCCGGCAAAGCAAAGACATGGTATTCGGTTGCGTCCTTTGAAGTTGAAGGCAATTGGAACAAGTTGACAAAGAAGTTTTGCGAGAAGTTCTTTCCAATTAGCAAGATTCAACATCTAAGGAGGCAAGTGATCACTTTCATGCAAGGAGAAGAGGAAGGGATAGACCAAGCCCGGGATAGGTTTAATGAATTAATCGAACAAGGACCAAAACTCGGCTTCACCGGTGACGTACTCTTGCATACATTTTTCTTTTCCCTAACCCCTAGTTGCATGCGACACGTCGAAATGTGTGCGGGTGGGGATCTCATGGAGAAAACACTCACGGAAGCCGCACAACTTCTACAAAAAGTTAGTAAAGCGGCTGCCATGCGAAGAGATTGGGAAACAAGACTTGCGGAAGAGCCGGAATTCAATTCAAGGAAGAAAAAGCTTGCTGATTTTTCTAAAGAGGCAACCCCGGAAGTCACAAAAGAGGAACCGATCATGGAAAAGCTTGAACAAGAACACATCAAGTCAAGAACTACACCAAACGTCGACTTCGCCACCCCAAATGAGACGAACAAGAGAAGCATGTCAAGCGCGAAGCCACTAAGGGAGTTCGAGCCAATGGATTGGGTTCCTATTGATTACGGAGAAGTATTTGACAAGAGAAGACCGTTCCCTAATCAAAAGGGAATGGCAAGAGCATTGGAAGTGGATTTCCCACCGGAGAAGAAAGCTGAAAATTCATACGACCTCGAAACCACCGGTGAGATTTTTGAGAAGCTCTTTGGAGATGACGTGGTGGATCCGGAACATATTGCCGAGGTGAAGAGAATCATGGGGATCAAGCCCGAAGCATCACCATACGCTCGCCTCTCCGAAATTTATTCGATAGGATCCGAAGAAGAAGAGAAGATGACGCCGCACTTGAGTTGCGAGATCAACGGAGTTCAATGCAAAGCTTTATGCGACATCGGAGCCCAAGTAAGTGTTCTATCTTCTAAAATTTACGATAAAGTTCAATACCACAACCTAGACTTAGCTCCAACATCAACGAAATTAATTATGGGAGATGGTAGAACTATCAAACCTCTAGGTATTGCTTGCAACATGAAAGTAAAAATCTCTAGAAACTATATACCAACCGATTTCTTTGTTATTGATGCTTACCATAGTAATTCTGATCATATAATCTTAGGTAGGCCTTTTCTTAAGTTGGTTGATGCCGTGTTAGATGCCGGAGAAGGCAAAGTAACAATGAACCTTAATGGAACAAAGTACACATATAACTTTCTTCGTGCTTCTAAACACCTTACTCCTTTTCCTCCCGACGATGAAGAAGTAGAAGACATAGATAGTCTTTGTTTTGTTGAAACCCTTAGAGACCCGCTGCAAAGAGCGATGGAGAATCAAATTAGTAATCAACAAGATGAAGAACTAGAGGAAGCGACAAAAGGCTTAGAGCCACATGATGGTAGTGTGGAGGAAGAGAAATTCGAAGACATAGGAGAAATCAAACCCGAGGAGCCACAAGTGCCCGAGGTAGACCTTAAACCTTTGCCCAAGGGATTAAAATATGAATTTTTGGGCCCGGACAAAACTTATCCGGTCATTGTGAGCGACGAGTTGAGTCCCGAAGAAAATGAAGCGTTGCTGATTTTATTAAAAAAACATAGGAAGGTGATTGGATATTCGATAAATGATCTCAAAGGTATTAGCCCGACCTTTTGCACTCATCGTATACCAATGGAAGACCAATGTAAGCCCGTAGTGGACCACCAAAGGAGGCTAACCCATGCCATGCGAGAGGTAGTAAAGAAAGAGGTTATCAAGTTACTTGATGCCGGAATCATCTACCGGTTCCGCATAGCGAATGGGTGAGCCCGGTACATTGTGTGCCGAAGAAAGGAGGTTTGACCGTGGTGAAGAATGAGAAGAACGAATTGATACCGCAAAGAACCGTGACCGGGTGGCGGATGTGTATCGATTATCGTAAGCTTAACAAAGCGACGAAGAAAGATCACTTCCCCCTACCGTTCATAGACGAGATGCTCGAGAGGTTAGCAAACCACGCTTATTTTTGCTTTCTCGATGGATACTCGGGGTTCATGCAAATTCCTATTCACCCGGAAGATCAACATAAGACAACGTTTACGTGTCCTTACGGAACGTTTGCATATAGGAGGATGCCCTTCGGCCTATGCAACGCTCCGGCCTCTTTTCAACGTTGCATGATGGCCGTGTTTTCGGAATTCATCGAAGAAATTGTTGAAGTGTTTATGGATGATTTTTCCGTTTACGGGAAGACGTTCATGGATTGCTTAGCAAACTTAGAAAAGGTCCTTACAAGGTGTGCGGAGGTAGATTTGGTTTTAAATTGGGAAAAGTGCCACTTCATGGTTAAGCAAGGCATAGTGCTCGGACATGTTATATCCGAGAGAGGAATTGAAGTGGACAAGGCTAAGGTAGAGACGGTTGAGCAACTCCCACCTCCTACGGATATTAAGTCCTTAAGGAGCATTCTAGGCCATGTCGGATTCTATAGAAGATTTATAAAGGACTTCTCGAAGATCACTAAGCCTTTAACGCACCTTCTTCAAAAGGATGTGGCTTTCGACTTTGATGAGAAGTGTCTAGCGGCATTCGGACCTTGAAAAATGCGTTGGTGAGTGCTCCCATCATCCAACCTCCGGATTGGAGCCAACCTTTCGAGATCATGTGTGACGCAAGTGACTACGCCGTAGGCGCGGTCTTGGGTCAAAGAAAGGAAGGCCGAGTTCACGCCGTTTACTACGCCGGCAAAACTCTTAGTGGGGCACAATTAAATTACGCCACTACGGAAAAAGAGTTGCTAGCGGTGGTATTCTCTTTCGAAAAATTCAGATCTTACATCGTGAACTCGAAAGTCATTGTTTACACCGATCACGCGACCATCAAGTATCTCTTGGCTAAGAAGGAAGCTAAACCACGTTTGATTCGTTGGATCCTTCTTCTCCAAGAGTTTGATGTGGAAATTCGTGATAAAAAGGGGGTGAAAAATGTTGTGGCCGATCATTTGTCTAGGATGAATCGTGGACAAGATGATAAAGAGCCCATAGAAGATAAGATGAGAGATGACCACCTCTATAGAGTGCTTGACAGAGATACTTGGATGATCGACATCATTCGAGCAATTCGAAAGATGCCCCTTGATCATCTAGACAAAAACACTCAAAGGAAGATAATCTCTCGAAAGTAAGAAATATTTTTGGGATGCACCATACCTCTTCAAACTTGGCAATGATGGAGTGATGAGAAGATGTGTGCCAAGAGAAGAGAGGATTGAGATTCTAAGGAAGTGCCACTCGGCGGAGTACGGTGGACACTATAGCCATTTTCGAACCGAAGAAAAAGTATGGTCGAGCGGATTCTATTGGCCGGAGATGCATGAAGATACTAAACGATATGTTGCGTCATGCCCCGAATGCCAAAGAACCGGAAACATCTCTCAAAGAAATTCTATGCCTTTGAAATACAACTTGCAAATCGACATATTCGATGTATGGGGCATAGACTTCATGGGGCCTTTTAAAAACTCATTTGGATTCGAGTATATACTTGTTATGGTTGATTATGTATCCAAGTGGGTAGAGGCTATACCATTTCGTAAAGCTTCCACGGAGGAGTCCATTACTATGATCAAGAACGTGATTTTTCCCCGTTTCGGTACACCGAGAATCTTGATAAGTGATGGAGGAACTCATTTCACCGGAAGAACTTCAAAAAGTGCTTGTCCAATTTGGGAATTGAGCATAGGGTCTCCACGGCCTATCACCCACAAACCAACGGACAAGCGGAGACGTCAAATAGGCAATTAAAAAGCATACTCAACAAGACCATAGAGAAGGGAGGCAAGGATTGGTCAAAGAAATTAGACGGAGCTTTATGGGCTTATCGAACGGCATTTAAAACACCGATAGGTATGACCCCTTATCAATTCGTCTATGGAAAAGCTTGCCACCTTCCGGTTGAGTTGGAACATAAAGCCTATTGGGCGATTAAAGAGATGAACCTTGATCTCGATGCCGCGGTGGTGAAACGAAGAATTCAAATAAGCGAGCTAGAGGAGTTGAGGTTGAAAGCATATGAAAACGCAAGCATATACAAAGAGAGAATCAAAAGGTGGTATGATAAAAGATTGAAGAAAAAAGAATTTAAAGAAGGAGATAAGGTCCTCCTCTACAATTCGAGGTTTAAAACCTTCGGAAAGGGGAAATTGCAAAGCAAGTGGGACGGACCTTATGTTGTGCATTCGGTGTTCTCCAACGGAGCGGTAACCGGTATGGATATAAACGGCGATCAATTTGTGGTGAATGGTCAGCGGCTTAAGGTTTTCTACGAACCCGATGTCATGCCCCTTCACCATGTTGACGTCTTCACCATGGAGGAAGAGCCCGAACGTCCCGCCTAGGACGAAAAACAAGGCATCAACTTCGTAAATAATTTTTCTTTTAGTTTTACGGAGTTTTTCGCGAAGATTTTCTCGGGCCAACTTTTTCCCATGGGCCGAGGAAGAAAAAAATAGGGCGGCGTGCAAAAACCGGACCGGCCGGCCCCGAGCGGGGTGGGCCGGCCGGCCCGAGCGGACCGGCCCGGGGGGGGCCCGACGCGCGATGACGCCGAATTTCGCCCGAATTGCTCCTTTTTGACTTCCTTGTTTGGTCGGAAAATTTTAAGGGAAGTGTAAAAAAGGAAAATAAGGTTCCCGTGGGCTTTTCTCTCGGGACTATTTATTTGGCCGAATTGGGAGCTCGAGAATCAAACCTTTCAAGCAATGTGTTGCACCCTTGTAGCAGCCATTGAGCCTCCAAAAAGCTTAGAGTTGAAGCTAGAAGCCAAGAAGCCATCGATGGAGGAGGCGATGCGATGCGAGCTCAAGCTACCCGTCAAGAGGACCGCACGTATCCGTTGCGGAGGACGTGTCCCGACCGAGCTATTGCATCTCGCAACCCCGTCGAAGGAGAGAAGGTCCCTACACCCGTTCGAAGGTCGGCACGTCTCCAAGGCATCAAGCGTAAAGATTACAAGGAGGTGTCGCCGGAGCCTAAGGATTATGGGGATAGCGACTACTCCGACGATCGTAGCCCGAGCTCGTGGGCGGCCGCCGTAGAGATGATGATGATTGGGATGAGCACCCCTATGAAAGGACTCCCGAAGGCCCCAACGGCAACGGCAACGACGGTGGCGAAGGCAACGACAATGGAGGTGGCAACGACGGTGGTGACAACGGTGGAGATTATGGCGACGACGACCCCTTCGGATTGCATCTCGTGTGCTTGTCGAGTTTGCCGTCAATACATCGCGGATCTCTACACGTCGGCCGACGAATGTCTCCAAGCCATGGAAGCGATGAAGCAGCGTATGGAGGACTTGGAGCGCGTAGTTGAAGATGACTACAAGTTCCTTAACCGCAACGTGCACAAACTTTTCGGCGGGGTTGGAAACATGAGAGGCAAGTGGTGCAAAACTTGCTTGAAGTACCACTAGATCTAGTTTTCCCCTTAGGATTTTGTAAGATACGACGAGGACGTCGTATGTTTTAAGTGTGGGGGAGAGCTAGCTCGCTAGCCTTAGCTTTTGAACTTCAAATTTAGGTTCGGTTTAATCTTCGTGTGAGAGTCTTAGTGTTTTAATGAGTCTTTAGTTTCGCTAGCCTTAGCTTTTGAACTTCAAATTTAGGTTCGGTTTAATCTTCGTGTGAGAGTCTTAGTGTTTTAATGAGTCTTTAGTTTTGAGTCCGTTTTAAAATTTTTGCAAGTGTCTTAAATTAGTGTTGAGTCGAGAAAACCAAATAAAAAGAGTCTTTATATATATCTTTGTGTTTTATGTATTATTTATCTTTATTTACTTGTTTGTTTAATCTTCGATTCTCGATATATGAACACAAGTATGTGGTTTGAAAATCGTTCTTGTGGTGCTTAGTGGAATCGCTACTACTTAAAGTACCCATACCGCACTTCGATCTTGAGCTTCACATGTTAGTTGTGCTATGTTCGATGCTAAAAATTGGAGGATTTCAGTTCTGAAAATTATTTTAAAACCCTTGTAATAAAGGTTAGCAAAACCTCTTTTTTCCAAGTTGAGAGTAAGAAAAAAATTGCTATCCAAAGCCAAGTTTATTTTTTCGCTCCACCATAAGTGTGCTTAGCACGATGAGTTAGGCTAAGACCTTTCTCTCTTGGTAAGTTTTAATTTCGAGCAATGATCATGTTCTTGTGCTTATCTTTTGTTGCTAGCCTCGTCATATATTCGGTAACGTGACTTTCACAACGGAAGTCACGTATATCGCCGAATTCCATACCCAACCCTATACATCTCTTTTGTACATCGTATTCCTTGAACACAACCTATTTTCAAAGTTTCGTCTCGTCTCTAGCATGATTTAATTAAAAAATTCAGATTGTATGCATGCGAGGAAAGAGAGAATTGAAAGCTTTGAAAAAGTTGTCAAGAGAGAGAAAAATAAAGAGAAAAAGTATGTGTATGGAAAAGGAAGAAAGAAAGAAAGAAAGAAGAAAAATCATATGTGAATGAAAGAAGAAGAAAAAGAAAAAGAAAAAGATGAGTTAGCAATGAAGATATGAGAGGGGTGGATCAAGTGAAAGAAAAGAAAAAAATAAAGTGTAAGGAAGGATGTCACATTGATTGTGAGACGAAACTTTTACTCTATTTCCAACCATGTGCAATCCGACAACGAGGACCTCATTGGTGCCTTGAAGTCACAATTTTCTTTTGCCCTTGCACATGTCCACCATTCTAAATCTTCTCATCCTTGATATCCCTACATATGGTTAATTCTCATGATCATTGGCTTTGAAAGGTAGACAACCATTAGAGGAAGTTCTTAGTTTGACAATACTTGTGTTGATTGCGCTAGCCCTACCTACAGCTCCACTTTACGTGATATATGAGAGATTAATGGGAGGTGAGAGTTTTATAAAATTTGGTTAGGATAGCCACTTCATATGAGTGACTTGAGAGAGCTTGGAGAAAGGTTTTTGTCTAATACTTGTTGCAGGAATTTTTGTTTTGAAAATCATAAAAACCCTCCAATGGAAGCAAAGGAGTAAGCATGGCTGAAATTGAAGACTTCAAGTGAAGAGTTTGAGTTGTGGGGTAAATCTTGATGTGGTAAAAATTCTAAACACCCATGTTTATGTTTGATTATCATTACTTTGTGTTTATGTATTAAAGATGAAGGGATTGACTAACTTGTGAAGGAGGATTAATGATACACGATTACACACCTTGGACGAAATTCTTTTACGAGGACTTGCTCGAGGACGAGCAAGAGCTAAGTGTGGGGGAGATGTTGACGGTGTATTTTGGTGCACCTAGCATGTTCATTACACTTTGGTTTGGATTTGATTATGGAACTAACCCGCCACTAGGCACACTAATCATATAACAAGTTCATCTTTGTGCATGCATTTGGAAGTGTTGTGTTTATGTAGGAAAACATGGACATAAAGGACGGATTCGCAACAAGTTCAAAGGAGCATTCATGGAGTCTTGTTCGTGTTCATGAGCTTGCTCAAATCACTTCCAATGGTGGTGAGGACCGAAGTGCTACGAGGAACACCCTCGGGGATTGAAGCGTAAAAGATCAAACTTCATGCAAAGAGAGCCTCCATCTTGGACGCGAGGATAACAACATCAAAATCATGCAAGTGGAGGGGGCAAAGTACATAAATGCGCGAGGACCCACGGAGCAAAAGTGGCGACCGAACTGGGCCGGGTGGGCTGGGCGGCCGGCCCGGCCCACTTCCGGCACCGGTTCGGTCCCGTTTTCCTTGCCCTCGAAGGATCTTCAACCCTAAAACCCCCGACGCGCCGCCAACACGAAAAGGAGGAGTCATTCACACCGAAGGCCATCCACAAGCTAGAGAGAGCGGAGGAGGATCTCCGGCGGGAGATCAACCACCTCGAAGGAAGCACCCTCTCGTGGAGAAGAAGGAAGACACGGCGGAAGGGAAACCATGATCAACGGTGCCATCATCGGCACCTTGATGGGGTAATCTTCTCATTCGTCCATGGGTTGTAATCGATCTTGAGATGTAATCGCACTTTGTCGGATTATCTATCTATCATCTTGTGTTGAATATACTTTAATGCTTAAGGCTTGCAACCGTGCCGTAAAGGGAGTAGAGCTCCAATGCTTCCTTGGATCCATTCAATACGCCGTGTCCATCAAAGGTCTAGTCATGATTACCTTCGCGTAGTGACAGTACGAGAGGAGGGAAAGGGCGAAACCGTGGTCACATCCCCGATAGATTAGATTGGTTTTCATGTCTTTAAGCGATTGCATGTTCTAGTATCGTAGACCCGTGGGCGAGTGTCTTCTATCTTGATCGTTTATCATTCTCTCTAGTGTAGTTTAGTTGTTTTCTAGTATAATATAGTTAGGGTTTTAGTAGCTAGTGTGTCGTTGTTAATCGAACGCTTGTAATCCCCTTGCTCCGCGGATTGACAAGAACCTTGGGAATCCCGTGGTGAAAAAGGTATGGGGTCCGTACGCTTGCGGATCGTAGAGGGATACATCTTTTATCCGTCAACACAAATCAAACAATGTAAACTAGCTTGCTCCCCGGCAACGGCGCCAGAAAAAGGGGCTTGTTGACGGATAAAAGACGTATCCCTCTACGATCCGCAAGCGTACGGACCCCACACCTTTTTCACCACGGGATTCCCAAGGTTCTTGTCAATCCGCGGAGCAAGGGGATTACAAGCGTTCGATCTACAATGACACACTAGCAACTAAAACCCTAACTATTATTATGCTAGAAAACAACTAAACTACACTATAGAGAATGATTAAGATATCAAGATAAAAGACACTCGCCCACGGGTCTACGATACTAGAGCATGCAATCGCTTAAAGACATGAAAACCAATCTAATCTATCGGGGTTGTGACCACGGTTTCGCCCTTTCCCTCCTCTTGTACTGTCACTACGCGAAGGTATTCATGACTAGACCTATGATGGACACGGCGTATTGAATGGATCCAAGGAAGCATTGGAGCTCTACTCCCTTTACGGCATGGTAGCTAACCTTAAACATTAAAGTATATTCAACACAAGATGATAGATAGATAATCCGACAACGTGCGATTACATCTCAAGATCGATTACAACCCATGGACGAATGAGAAGATTACCCCATCAAGGTGCCGATCATGGCACCGTTGATCATGGTTTCCCTTCCGACCGTGTCTTCCTTCTTCTCCACGAGAGGGTGCTTCCTTCGAGGTGGTTGATCTCCCTCCGGAGATCCTCCTCCTCTCTCTCTAGCTTGTGGATGGCCTTCGGTGCGAATGACTCTCCCTTTCGTCGATGGCGGCGCCCGGGCTTTATAGGGTCCAAGATCCTTCGGGTGCAAGGAAAACGGGAACGAACCGGCCACCGAAGTGGGGGCTGGGCCGGCCGGCTCGGGCCGACCGGCCCGGGCCCACCTCGGCCCGGTTCGGTCACCACTTTTGCTCCGTGGGTCCTTATGCATTTATGTACTTTGCCCCCTCCACTTGCATGATTTTGATGATGTTATCCTCGCGTCCAAGATGTAGGTTCTCTTCGCATGAAGTTCGATCTTTTACGCTTCAATCCCGGGGGTGTTCCTCGTAGCACTTCGGTCCTTGCCACCTTTGGAAGTGATTTCATCAAGCTCATGAACACGAACGAGACTCCGTAAATGCTCCTTTGAACTTGTTGCTAATCCATCCTTTATGTCCATGTTTTCCTACATAAACACAACACTTCCAAATGCATGCACAAAGATGAACTTGTTATATGATTAGTCCGCCTAGTGGCGGGTTAGTTCCATAATCAAATCCAAACCAAAGTGTAATGAACATGCTAGGTGTACCAAAATACACCGTCAACACGGATGAACGGTACCCGACGCCGATCGGCGGGGCCCACCACGACCGAGTGGCCGGGCGCGCGCACGCGCTCGATCATTACGGCGCGGCAACCGAAGAGCGGCGGCGAGCCGTCACGTCCACCCGCTCACGTCACCCAATATGCGCGCGGCCGAGGTGCCCGAAAAGGCGCTCGCGGCTCACGACTGTGGGCATTAAATGGTCGGTCCCTTACCAAGTAAGGACGACCCTCGAGTGGCCCGAGTGCGAGGCTCAAAGAGCCTGACCCTCGAAGGGTGCGGTTACCAACCTGAGGCCTCGAAGCCCGCTTGGCGGGAACGGGAGCCACAGACGCCCTCGATCTACAAAGACTATTGATCTAGGGTTCGAGGGCCGGCCCGGCTGCGAACCCTCGAGACCTGCAGATGCAAAAAGTTGGGGGCACCCAGTGCCACCCCCGCGGTTGCCCTACTAATCGGGGGTTCGGAGCTTGACCCTCGATGGGTTCGAAACAAGCGCCCCGGATTGACGAGTCGGGGATGACGAGGGCACGCGCATTCGAGCCTATCCTCGAGCCCACCGGCTCGAGGGCGCCCCACATGTCGTATTCAAGAGCCGGCGAGGGCAGCTAGTCGGGGGGATCCCATCGAGGGAGAGCTTCGCGCCCCTCGGTCCCCAGCGAACGGGACCGAGCCCCACCTAGCAAACCCGCGCAAGCGCTTCCATGGACGAGTCTCCGGACCACGAGCCAACCCTTATCGAACGGGGCATGGGCATCCACTTGAATCACCCGATAACAGCTCGACGAGGAATCCACAATCTGCGACCCGATCGATGGGGGTTGTTGAAACCTCACCCTCTGTCCCGTGGAGGGACGACGAGGGAGCGTACTAATACAAGTCGGGGAGTTCGCCCCGATCGCCTAGTACGGGCCCAGGATCGGGGGCTCGACGCACGGCTACACCTCCTAGGGAGCACCGAACGCAAGAAGTACCAGTCATGCGCGCGTGACCGAAGCCAGCTGGAACATCGCCGACGCCGGTTGAAACAAATACCCTGCACACTGGTAAAGACTCGCGAATAAACCCCTACAGGAGCACTCACGCTCCTGCAGGGCTTCGGGGCTAGACCCGTGGGTCCGCTGATACGGCCCCACGGAAAAACATTTAGCAACCGGGGGGAAGAATGTCCCATCAGCAAGCATCAGCATCTGCGGGACCCTAACGGGTACACCCGCAGATGCTCGGGGGCTACTGTCGGGGACAGCCATAAGGGTCCCCGAAAATAACTAGGGGAAACCCGCTTAAAAACCGCAAAAAACACAAAACGCGGACTAACCCACGAACCTAAAGCACACACACGACACGATCACTACCCTGGTGGCCCCCGCAGCCCGCCAGGGTGGTATGGCGGACGACCCCTCGGGCGGGGTTTGCCTCGCTCGAGGGTAAGACGCTCCCACGAGCGGAGCCCGCCTCGCTCGAGGCCTCAACGCCCCCTCGGACGAGGTCTGCCTCGCTCGAGGGCTCAACGCTCCCTCGGGCAAGGTCCGCCTCGCTCGAGGGCTCGACACCCCCTCGGGCGAAGTCCGCCTCGCTCGAGGGCAACAGCACGCACGTCGTCCCCGCTCCTGCCCCCGTGTACGGGCATTTAATGCTCTGACACTACAGGACGTGTGCCACGACCTTGACACGCCCAGGAATCGCGTCCCGGCGCTGTTTCACCAAATCCATGGGGAAGGCCATCCCCGCCACTGTGTAGCACTGTGCGATGAGGCCGGTGTCAGCCCTGTGACACTGTGCCGCGTACCCCCATACGGCTAGCACGCCGAGCCCTCGAAGGGGGCCGGCGGCACCCTTGAATGCCTTTTCCGTGACTATACAGGGCCACACCGTGACGCCAGGCTGGCGGGAGCGGTCTTCCCGTCACTGTCAACCCTGTGCGGCCATCCCCGCCCCCTGCGGCGCCATGCCGGCACCTGTGACGCCATCCCCGATGCTGTTGGAGTGCACGGGGACAAGACGTCGCCACAACCGCCATTGTGCCGAGTACGGGCCCCCCGTTGACGGCACCCTCGAACCGGCCCGCGGCGGCGGCTGGACGACCAACCACTATGCCGCCACCCTCGAAGCCGCTGCCGTATGAGCAAAGGACGCACCACGACGCCTCCACTAGAGTAGGATTTGCCAAGACGGCCGTCAGCTCCGTGGCACTGCTCACCACGCCTCCACACGTAGGAAAATAGTGTGGCACGCATGTAAACTGCTCCCTCCTTGGCCTATAAAAGGAGGGGCAGTCCCCCGGCCGCAAGGGACACACTACGACGGACAGCGATCACCCACGCGCTCTCCGCCTTCTCCACGATATTGGCACTTGCCTCAATCAATACCTCTGGGACTTGGAGGCCAGGCCTCCTCTCCCACCACGCTTGTAGCCCCCCTCTACGAGCACCACGGTGCATCGCAATACAGTGCCCCGAGCACACCACTGCTGGACGTACGGCCCCGGCCGGAACCAGGATAAACTCAGTTTCATTAGTTGCTAGCGCTAGCCCATCGAGAGGCAGAACTCAGCGCTCATTGTTGGTTAGTGTCGGGACTACATTCCGCACCGACACAAGCCTCCAATGCCTATGGTACCTAAAATCAACATCCACTTTTTGATGGTACCCAAACTAGTTTGTGTCTTCTCAAGTTAGGAGCAACATACTTAGGCATAGCCTTAGTATGAGTAGCGGGATGTTTTGCAATTGCAACCAATGAGGTACCATTGCCATCCTTTCTAAGAACAATATCATCATCAATTGAAATAGGCTTAGAGTTCTCACCTAGGGAACATGAATGTGCCATGGGTCCCCTTTCTCGGCATGAGTAGCAAACTCTCTTTAATTTGGCCTTTTCTTCATTTCTTATTTGTTGCTTCCCATTGCCTTGCCTCTTCAATTTTGCTTGAATTTTCTCCTCAATCTTGGTAGGACACCTCGAGGCAAAGTGTCTCATATCTTTTCACTTGAAGTACTTGATGTGAGCATGATCATTCTTTTCATCTTGAATCTTGCTCATCTTTTGTGCAGCTTGATTAGGAGCGTGATGCCTTACTCTTGCTTTACCACCTCTTCTTGTCTTCTTCTTCGTCATCATCATCCCCAAATCACCATCTTGATAGTTGACATGAACTCAATTTTGGGATTTTTCTTTTGGCTCAACTTGAGGCCTCTTGGTTGGGCAATACTTTGCAAGATGTCCCATATCATGGCACCGATAGCACATGAAGTGAGAAATCTTTTCTTCTTGCATATTCTTGTTCTTGCCCTTGCTCTTGCTTTCTAACCTGTTGCTCAAATTCTTCACTTCATTTTTGAGCTCATTGTTCTCCTTCAAAATGTTAGTCTCACAATATATAGAAGTAGAACAGGAATCTATTTGTGAAGAACATGGCATATATAATAAATCATCACAAGAGGTGGATACATGCTTCTTGCCTACATCACAAAGGTTAGCAACATCATGTGATTGATCATGTGACCCAAGTGATGAGCTCTTACTAGTTTTAGTCTTTTCATTTGGAAGTTCCTTAGTGAGAAAAGCATGATCTTGTACCAAATTATTATGAGTAACACTAAGTTTTTCATGAGCCATTTTTGGTTCCTCATGTGAACAAGTAATGACATAAAGTAGATGCTTTTGTTGTTCACATTCTTTAGAAATGAGTTTTCATTTTCCAATTTACTTGTTTTAGCCATCTCATTTTCAAAAGCAATGTTCATGCTAACAAGTCTACTAACAAGCTCATCATATGAATCATGACCAATCACATTGCAACTTGATACCCTTTTGTTACCTTGTGACATGAGGCAATGTAGTGGTGTTGGAGAGCTTGCGGTAGCATAATCATTCGAGCATGAACAATCACAATTATCAATTGTTCTTGGAATATAACAATGATTTACATCACTTGATATTGAGCCATCAATCTTGTCAAGTGAACTAGTATTTGATCTTTCATCAATATTTGCATCACTTGACCATGAGGAGGAGCAATCTTCCACAATAACCAAGTTGTGGTCATGCTTAACATCCTCATACACCTCCTCCTGGGGCTCGCCATCTTTATCATTGGAGACCATCCCATACTTCTCATTGAGATAAATCCAAATCTCATGAGCATTCTTCTTGTTGATAATTCCCCCAAATATGCTATCATCCAAAGATCTATAAATGATGTTAGTAGCTTGGCAATCGAGATGTAGGCATTTCTCTTGCGCTTGAGTTGCATTGTTTTCATCAATAGCATGAGAAAATCCCACATCTATAATCCACCATATTTGAGGGCAAATAAACTTAAAATTGCATAGCATCCAATTTTTCCACCGTGCAAAGTGTGTGCCATCAAACAAGTGTGGACACTTAACATCTAGCCCATAGTTCGCCATCCTCTCGGGTCGGTAAAGACCACAAATGAGAGACCTTGGCTCGATACCACTTGAAAGGTCGAGATGGCGGACTAGAGGGGGGTGAATAGTCCTTTCTAAAAAATTAACGCACCGGCTAACCGAAACAAATGCGGAATAAAAACTATCGGTCTAGCCAAGACTACACCCATCTATCTATATTCACTAGCACCTTATAAAAGATCCTAAACAAGAAAATAAGGTGATGGCCTAGCATGAGCTCATGAGGACCATGTGTGGTTCGAGGACCGGTGGTTGGTCACTTCCTTGTGTTATGAGTGATTGACAACGTTGTGTGGACTGATTATTGGCTAAGTATTGCGGGTGCGGGTTGCGGCTTGACCGGTGATGGTGCGGGTGAAGAACAAGCGCGAAAGGTCGTCGCCGGTGAGGCCTCCAAGTGTGGAGAAGACAAGTAGGCTTCGTTCGAGGGACCGGTGGCCGGCGGGGGTCAAGTGCGGGCCGCATGGTGGCATGAACAACAAGATGAATTCGTGGACGGTTTCTTGGTTGAGCCTCAAAACCAAGGTCGAGCCGGGACTACGTGGGAGCCGAGTCATGAGTGGAGATTGGCGGAGGCTACACCGAGTTCGCGGGGTTTCCGGTGGTTCACCAGAAAACCACTGGGTTTCTTGGTTGATCCACAAAGCCAAGACCGAAGAACCGAAGACGGTGCTGCAGCAGTGCCAGACCGGTCTGACCGGTGGGTACCGGTCTGACCGGTGAGGAGCACCGGTCTGACCGGTGTGCGACGACGCAGTCCGGAGACTTCGAAGCGGAGGACACGCGTCGGGATCGCATGGCTTGCGTCGAGGCTACGCAGGGTGCGGTCGCCGGGCATCCGTCCGATAGTGAAGACGTGAAGACTTCCAAATCCGCCCTTGAGGGGCTTGTATCCCTAGTTATTAGAGAAGGGCATTTTAGACTTTCGGTTGCCTCCATATAACTCGGGAGGTGAGAGGATGGCATCCAACTCTTGGAACCCTAGCTCATTTGTTTTCCTATTTTCCATCCTATTTTCTTTAGGTTTTCCATAGGACTAGCAAGAGAGCTTCATGGTAGGATCTTATTGAGAGGGATGGATGATCGGGCGGCTTGCTAGACCTTGTATGAACCTTTGTTTCATGTATAGATGATTCGGCGTGGTTCCTCAAGGTTTGGATGTGTTTTCCCCGGTTGTTCTTGGTGGTGATTTTTGGAGCCCTTTCTTGGTGATTTCTTTGGGTTGTTTTCGGGACCTTTCTCTTAGGGATTTGATGGGGGAAATTTGTGGGAACCCTTCGTGGTTCTTTGGGTTGTGATTCCCCTCCCAAATCCGTGAGTAAAGGTGCTCGATTTTGGGGTTTCTTGAGTTCTTGGGTTGGAAGTGCTCTTGGCGGGATTTCCTTGATTCCTCCTTTTTGGACGAGTTTTGGTGGCATTAAACTTGGCTATGGACTCCTCATGAGGTGTTCCTAATATCCCCAAATTCTTGTTCAAGTCCGTGGAGTGATTCGGGAGATCGATGTTTGGATTTGGGGGAGTTGACCCGCGGGTGCTGTTCATCCCGACCTCCCCGAGCTACACCGGTCGACCGGTGCTCTTGACCGGTCGACCGGTGCACCCTCGGGGGGATTTTGCTCGGGTGAACGTCTTGGTGTGTTCGCTGTTGTCTCGTGTTGCTTTCGTTTCGAGTTTGGGTCGGTTTGGTGGTCGGTTGGCCTGTTTGGTGCTTTGGGGGCTTTCAGTGTGGCCGGTCGACCGGTGTGTCTCACCGGTCTGACCGGTATGGAGCCACTTAGTGAAAGTTGCTCAGTTTCACCAGCAGGGACCGGTCTGACCGGTGGTGCTCATCGGTCTGACCGGTGTAGGTCTGTAGGCTCGAGTTTTGGTGTTCCGCTGCGTTCTCGGGTCGGAAGGTTGTGTGTGTTGGTTCCTAGGTCCAGTGGCACTCCAGTGGCTACGTGGGCTTGGCCAACTTGGGTAGTGAGTCGGAGACGTGTGTTGGAAGCCGTGTTCATCTTGTAGGAGTTTCCATCTCCTTCAAGAAGAATTTTTATCGGCTCCCATTCACTCCCCCCCTCTCTGGTTCGCCGTATCGGTCCTTCAAGTGGTATCAGAGCCGGTTCGGGTCTTTATTGACTCTAACCAGTCTAAGATCCAAGGATGGCGTACCAGGAACGGGGTTCGGGTCCTCCACACTTCGATGGCAAGAACTATCAGATGTGGAGTAAGCGGATGGGTGCGTTCCTCCGCGGAAAGGGTCAGATCCTTTGGGATGTCACGGTGGACACAAGCTATGTCCAACTGATGGGCTTCCTCGCTCCAGGATCGAGGGACAGATTCGACGCCAACAATAAGGCGGTCGCTACTTGTTTCGTGCTTTGTGTCGTCCCGAGTTCGATCGGGTGCACACCGAGCACTTGGCTTGTAGGATTTGGGCGGTGTTGAAGGAGGCTCATGTTGGGAATGCCCGGGTTCGAGGCACGGATGTATGCGACCTACGGAGAGAGTACGAGAACTTCACTCATCTCCCCGGTGAGTCCATCGATGCCTTGTTTCAGAGGTTCACGGTGGTTGTGAACAACATGAGGGCCAATGTGGACGTGCTCCCGTACGATGATCATGATAGAGCGGTCAAGCTCTTACACTCTTTGGATCGTACGATTTGGGGCGGAAAGTTCAAGGCCATTGTGGAGTCGGAGAAGTATGACACTCTGACGGTGAACGAGCTGTTCTCGAAGCTCAAGTCGGCTGAGGTGGATAGGGGCATGACTGCCAAGCTCGAGGGACCGACTGATTCCCATAGTCTTGCCCTCGTTGGTGGTTCCAAAGGAAAGGCTAACTCTAACCCATCCACCAGGATGTTCTCTTTCTCCTCTTTGATGTCTATGCCAGATGAGGAGTTCGACGAGCTTGGAGAGGACGAGCTGGCGCTCTTGACGAGGCGGTTCGAGAGGCTGCACGAGAACCGAGTGAACATGAGGAGGAACACGAGGACTTGCTTCCAGTGCGGCAAGCCGGGACACTTCGTCGCCGACCGCCGGAGAAGGTCGAGAACAAGGACAACTACAAGCACAAGTCGAGGACGGATGGCAAGTACCGGTCGAGGCGCGACCACAAGAGCAAGCACAAGAACAAGTACAAGGACGAGCGACGATCGAGGAAGAAGGAGAGCCGAGGCAAGGCCCGAGCGATGGTTGGAGCGAGCGACGTCGACTCCGGTTCCGCATACTCCACCTCGAGCTCGAGCGGCGGTGAAGACGAAGGTGATCGTCGCAAGAACAAGAAGTCGTCCAAGAACCCGAGCGGGCCGAGCCGCCGCGAGAGACGGCTTCGCACCATGGCGGCGAGCTCCGGCGGCAAAGAAGAGCACACGGAGCGACTCGGACTGCGAGTCCGACGACGATGTGCGTGAGGAACTTCCCTTCTTGCGCCGGGAGAATGAGAGGCTTGGCACTTTGCTTGATAACCGTGATGACATGCTTAGAGAGGCCAAGAAAATGAGAAAAGAGCTTAGGGCTTCACTCGAGAATGCTAGGACTAGAGTGGGTGAGCTAGAGACACAGGTGCTTGATAGCAAGCTTGAGATTGATTCCCTTAAGGCTAGCCTCGTTGTTTCAAATGAGAATGATTGTGCTGATTGCTCCATATTTCTTGCTGATCTTGCTTTGTTTAAGGAGAAGCATGCCTCCAAGTTTTAGGAACTAGATGTGCTTAGGGTTGAAGTGGCTAAGCTTAAGTCTAGACCTGCTTTGCTAGGTGCTTGCACTTCTTGCCCTGTTTTGCATGCTAAGATTGATGAGATGCATGCATACACTAGTTCTCTTGAGGCTAAATTGAAGGAACCCACACCTACATCATGCTCTACCCGTGAAATACATGCTTTGAAAAATTTGGAACTTGCACATTATGTTGATCGTTTGCGGGATGAGAATGATGACTTGAGGAAGTTGATGGGTTGGTTGTCCGGTCATGAGCCTCGGTTGAGGATGATGATCGGGGCGTTTAAGAGGCGGGATGGTTAGGGACTTGGGGCAAACAAGGTTGGTGAGGGAAGTGGAGAGAATATCCGGAGCCACCAAAAACCCACCACAAAAATGATTTCCCTCCAAAACCTAACCATCTTAGGAACCGACTAGACACAACCCCGGCTCCACCCGTGTTTCCTACACCCACAAATGACCTACAAAAGCCTATCAAGTTTGTGAGCACTTCGGGGAAAGTGTTCTTTGGGAAAGAATGTGAGAAGGCTAGTGAGGGGAAACCGGTGGAGGAGTTGAGTGGAGAGAAACCTAGTGAGCGGCCACATCCCAAGCCAAAGCCTAAGCTTGTGAGGTTCCATTGTGGCTATTGTGGGAGAGATGGACATAAGGAGGAGTTTTGCTTCAAGAGGAAGCGTGAGGAGAGAATGGCAAAGGAGTGGGCTAACAAGGACAAGTACCACCCTTCCGATGGTGTACTTGAGTCTCGTTTGCGGATGCCCGGGGCCACGGCGAATGTGAGGACGGTTCGGGCTTGGGGAGAGCGGAAGGGCTGTTGGAGGTGTTCGCTTGCCCGAGTCACACCGGCCGGACGGTGTGGGGCACCGGTCGGACCGGTGCGAGGCACAGACGAGGCGGCGGTTTGGGTTTCGGGCTCGTACGGGTGCGAGGGTTGTTTCGGAGGTCGTGGTTCTTGTGGTTGGGCTGGAGAGTTTGCAGGTGGTCAGGTTGCTAGGCGTTCTCCCCCTCGAGTTCACTACGGGGATGGGAGGAGTCGTAGCTTTGAGAAGGAGAGGAGGGACGGTCCACGGGTTCTCTTTCGTGGTTTTGGTCCTCCTCCGGGCGAGAGAGGGGTGGTTCCCTCAGGGTGGTTACCGTGGTGGTGTTCGTGGAGGTAGTTTTGGTAGGAGAGATGCTTTGGTTGGTGCTAACCCCACTTTCGAGCAAATGGCTCGGCACTTGGTTTTACTCTTTTGGTACTAACCCCGATCTTTGAGTCGTTTGTTCGCTCACGTGCTCGGTTTTGAATTTCGGGTGGGAGACTTGAAGAACATTTGGTTGATTGACTCGGTTGCTCGACGCATATGACCGGATACGGGGGGTGATTCTCAAGTCTCGTCCGGTGGTGACAAGGAGGTACATCACTTTTGGGGACAATGGGCGTGGGCGTGTGCTTTTAGAAGGTGAGATCAAAGTGAGAGACAAGATCACTCTGAGGCGTGTTGCTCTTGTTCAATCACTGGGGTACAATTTGCTTTTTGTGTCCCAGTTGTTGGATGAGGGCTTTGAGGTGTTGTTTCGGCCAGGTGGTTCAGGGATTTTGGACTCTCGAGGGGACCTTGTCTGTATGGTCGTTCCCGAGGGTCAGGTGTTTCGTGCTGATTTTTCTCAGTCTTCAGGTGTGGAGCGTTGTTTCTTGGCTGGTTCTTCGAGTGAGTTGTGGAAGTGGCATAGGAAGTTGGGTCACTTGAGCTTTGACCTTTTGTCTCGCTTGAGTGAACTCAATTTGGTTCGAGGATTGCCACGGTTGAGGCTTGAGAAAGAGTTGGTTTGTGCGCCGTGTAGGCATGCCAAGATGGTAGCCTCTTCTCACCCGCCTCTCACCGATGTGATGACTGAGCGTCCATGCGAGCTGCTCCATATGGACCTTGTTGGCCCACCTCGTGTGCGATGCGCGGATGGGAAGTGGTATGTCCTTGTTGTGGTGGACGACTATTCTCGGTATGCGTGGGTGTTCTTTCTTGAGGATAAGGGGGAGATGTTTGGTTTTGTTCGAGATCTAGTCTTGAGGTTGAGGAACGAGAGGCACGAAGATGCCATACGAGCTATCCGCGGTGATAATGGCTCGGAATTCAGAAACTCTCGTTTTGAAACCTTTTGCCATGACTTGGGTCTTGAGCACCGAGTTTTCGAGTCCGTATACGCCTCCCCGGAATGGTGTTGTGGAAAGGAAGAACGGGACCTTGTGCGAGATGGCTCGGTCGGTGCTTGATGAGCATAGGACTCGAGGAGGTATTGGGCCGAGGCGGTGAATACCGCGTGCTATGTGTCGAACGGGATATACCTCGGAGTGCACAAGAAGAAGACATGCTATGAGTTGATGCATGGTCACACACCCAAGGTGAGTCACTTCCATGTCTATGGTTGCAAGTGTTTCATTCGAAGAAAGGCGGGAAGTTGGATAAGTTTGAGGCTAGGTCTGTCGATGGCATTTTCTTTGGTTATGCATCTCATTATAGAGCATATCGTGTGCTCAATCTTGAAACTAACCAAATCGTGGAGACTTGCGAGGTAACCTTCGACGAGACGAGCCACGTAGTCGGCTTGTCTTTGAGTGTGCGGTGATGATGAGCTTGGCGAGGAGATCTTTCGGGGAGGAGAAGCATGAAAATGGTGATGATGAAGATGGCGGTGTGGTGCCCTCGGTGAACATGTACCCACTACTTCGACTACGGTGATGGATGGACCCTCTACTACACCTACGATGACAAATCAAGAACGAGGAGAAGGCGATGTTGAGGGGGAGGTAGCATCGAGGCGAGAACCTCCCCGACGAGTACAGAAGGATCACCCAGCTTCGAGGATCATCGACGACATGAATGAACGCACTACACGGTCGAGGGTTCGAAACAATTCCCATTTTGCTCATGCTGCGTTTGTTGCTACTTTTGAGCCCAAAGATATTGGACACGCACTATCTGATCACAATTGGGTTAATTCGATGCATGAGGAGTTGGAGAACTTTGAGAGGAATCAGGTGTGGGAGTTGGTTGACCCTCCCCCAGGGTGTAAGCCGATTGGTACAAAGTGGGTGTGGAAGAACAAAGAGAGAGAGAAGGGTGAGGTTGTGAGGAACAAGTCGAGACTTGTTGCTCAAGGGTTCGGTCGAAGGAGGGGACCGACTACGAGGAGACCTTTGCTCCCGTATCCCGTTTGGAGGCGATTAGGATCCTTCTAGCCTTTTCCGTGGCTAAAGGGTTCAAGTTGCACCAAATGGATGTGAAGAGTGCTTTCTTGAATGGTGTGTTGGAGGAAGAAGTGTATGTGAAGCGACCTCGGGGTTTGAGAGTGAGAAGTACCCCCACCGGGTGTACAAGTTGAGGAAGGCGGCTGTATGGGGGTGAAGCGGCGCCTATAGCTTGGTATGGTAGGTTGAGGGGCTTCTGTTTGAGAGAGGTTTTGAGATGGGGAAGGTCGATCGGACCTTGTTTTTTTGAGCGGGGGCGAGGGGAGATATCCCGATTGTGCGGGTGTACGTGGATGATATTGTCTTTGGTGGCTCGTCTAACTCTCTTGTTGCAAGGTTTGCGGATGATATGAGCGAGGGAATTTGAGATGAGCATGATGGGCGAGTTGCGGTTCTTCCTCGGGCTACAAATCAAACAATCAAAGGAAGGAACATTTGTGCACCGGGCTAAGTACACGAAGGACATTGTGCGGAAGTTCAAGATGGAGGACTCCAAGGCTATGACGACGCCGATGAGTATGACTACGGCTCTTGATGCGGACGAGGAAGGTGAACACGTGGACCGGAAGAGTGCGGAGCATGATCGGGTCACTCCTCTACTTGACGGCGACGAGGCCGGACATACGGTTCTCGGTGTGTCCGTGCGCTCGTTTTCAAGCGTCTCCGAGGACTTCGCATCGGCAAGCGGTGAAGCGAATTTTCGGGTACTTGCGTCACACTCCCGACTTCGGCCTTTGGTACTCCGCGTCTTCTTCTTTGGCGCTTCATGGTTTTTCAGACGCGAATTTTGTCGGGTGTCGGTTGGATAGGAAGTCCACTTCGGGACTTGCCGAGTTTTGGGTTCCTCTTTGGTGTCTTGGTCTTCCCGCAAACAATCGAGTGTTGCTCAATCCACTACCGAGGCCGAGTATGTTGCCGCCGCTAGTTGTTGCTCTCGGCTCCTTTGGATTTCATACACCATGACTGATTTTGGGGAGGAGTATACCCGTGTCCCACTTCAATGTGATAGCACCGGTGCCATAAGTGTTGCAAAGAACCCGGTGCTCCATTCCAAAACCAAGCACATAGAAGTGAGGTATCATTTTCCGAAAGACAACGTAGAGAAAGGGAAGATAGCTTTGATCCATGTACCCACACATGACCAACTAGCCGATATTTTCACCAAACCCCTAGATCAAGCAACTTTCACTCGTTTGCGGGGGGAACTTGGTGTGTGTTTGATTTCTTGAGTTGGGTGTGTGGGAGCTCTCTTTGTAGCATATGTATAGCTTTCCTTTGAGCATTTCTTGCATTTTGCATGGCATATGTAACATGATGTATAGGCATCCTTGTATCTTAGATTGCATGCATTTTGTATCGTATGCATTGGTTAGGAAAAGCTTCTCTCATATACATTGTTCACCATGGAATGAGATATATGTCTTTATGAGCTTGTTTGGTATGCTATGGTTAGTTTGGCTTAGCTCTTGATGATCTTGATGAATTATCCATGGTTGATAGCTATGTTTTTGAAAATGTCACATGTATGCTCTCTCATGTGTAAATGCCTTTATATGATCTTGACATGTTTTAGTGGCTTGGTTATGCTCAATTTGTGGTTGGATAGCTAGTTTATTGATCATATGGGGCCAAAGGCTCATTTGCCATCATGAATGTTTAGCCCTCTTGATTTATCTTGTGGAGGAGCATAAGTTCCTTTTTGTCGCAAAGACATTTCATGTACCATTTATCAATCTGAAAATGAAATGAAAAATGCTTGGAAAATATGCTCCCATGTCATATGTGCTGAATTCAATTTGCTTTGGGTGCTAAACCATTGCATGATGCCTAACAATGAGAAGTCTCATACATAGAAGTAGGCACATGGCTCGGTGGCTTTGACTTGACATGAGGTGCTTGTGGGTGTTTGTGATGGTCTTATGATTAGAATGGTTTGTCCTAGCATGAAGTGTGTGTGGCTTTGCCGTTTTGATATGCTTTGATCATGTTTAGGACTTTGCTCATGAGAGGCAAGTTTTTCGCAAAATTGCCAAAATCCATCTTAGCTTCGTCCAATGGTTGTGAAACTTGGTGATCATGTAGTTGAGATCGATACGAAGCCGTAGAGTCTCTAACTTGCTCATTTGGACATGTGTAGCATTCTTTGTTGGATTTTGTCTATTTGAGAAGCTCTAGGTTGAAAGTTTTGCATTTTTGGCTTGATTCATGCATTGCCAACAAGGGGGAGAAGTTTGAGCTTGAAATGGCTTGCTTTGGACGCATTTAGAAGGTTTTCGGGTGGTTTCGAGCTATTTAAGGCTCTGTTGTGCCTTTGGTCGACCGGTCAAGGTCACCGGTCGACCGGTGTGAGTCTTGATCTGTGCACATCTTAGGCACCGGTCGGCCGGTGGTGATGACCGGTCGACCGGTTTGAGTGAAGATTCTTTGCGGCTGCCTGCCCCGTTTTCAGTTGGTTTGCTTGCATTCGTCCGGGGGAGGTGCATTGGTTTAGGGGGAGCATGCATGTGTGCGGGGGGAGCTCTTTGTGGTTGTTCGAGCTTTGCTTTGGTGGTTTGCGCTTTTTGCTTGAGCTTTGTTTTGTCTCGGATGTGTCGAGTCGTTGCCCTTGCCTAAGGGGTCCGAGACTTGTCTTCTTCAAGTGATCTTGCTCTTTGCCTTTGTTTGGCTTTCGATCGCTTGTTGGAGTTTCTTTTTGTTCGTTTCTTTTCTTTTTCTTTTCTCTCTTGCTACTTTCTTGTGGGTGTTGTCAATGCACTCATCAAGGGGGAGATTGAGGACCATGTGTGGTTCGAGGACCGGTGGTTGGTCGCTTCCTTGTGTGATGAGTGATTGACAACGTTGTGTGGAGCGATTCTTGGCTAAGTATTGCGGGTGCGGGTTGCGGCTTGACCGGTGATGGTGCGGGTGAAGAACAAGCGCGAAAGGTCATCACCGGTGAGGCCTCCGGTGTGGAGAAGACAAGTAGGCTTCGTTCGAGGGACCGGTGGCCGGCGGGGGTCAAGTGCGGGCCGCATGGTGGCATGAACGGCAAGATGAAGTCGTGGATGGTTTCTTGGTTTAGCCTCAAAAACCAAGGTCGAGCCGGAGACTACGTGGGAGCCGAGTCATGAGTGGAGATTGGCGGAGGCTACACCGAGTTCGCGGGGTTTCCGGTGGTTCACCGAGAAAACCACCTGGGTTCCTTGGTTGATCCACAAAGCCAAGACCGAAGAACCGAAGACGGAGGCTGCGGCGGCGCCTCACCGGTCTTACCGGTGGGTGTGACCGACCGGACCGGTGGGTACCGGTCGGCCGGTGAGGAGCACCGGTCGGCCGGTGTGCGACGACGCGGTCCGGAGACTTCGAAGCGGAGGACATGTGTCGGGATCGCATGGCTTGCGTCGAGGCTACGCGGGGTGCGGTCGCCGGCATCCGTCCGATAGTGAAGACATGAAGACTTCCAAATTCGCCCTTGAGGGGCTTGTATCCCTAGTTGTTAGAGAAGGGTATTTTAGACTTTCAGTTGCCTCCATATAACCCAAGAGGTGAGAGGATGGCAGCCAACTCTTGGAACCCTAGCTCATTTGTTTTCCTATTTTCCTTCCTATTTTCTTTAGGTTTTCCATAGGACTAGCAAGAGAGATTCATGGTGAGATCTTGTTGAGAGGGATGGATGATCGGGCGGCTTGCTAGACCTTGTATGAACCTTTGTTTCATGTATAGATGATTCGGCGTGGTTCCTCAAGGTTTGGATGTGTTTTCCCCGATTGTTCTTGGTGGTGATTTTCGGAGCCCTCTCTTGGTGATTTCTTTGGGTTGTTTTCGGGACCTTTCTCTTGGGGATTTGATGGGGGAAATTTGTGGGAACCCTTCGTGGTTCTTTGGGTTGTGATTCCCCTCCCAAATCCGTGAGTAAAGGTGCTCGATTTTGGGGTTTCTTGAGTTCTTGGGTTGGAAGTGCTCTTGGCGGGATTTCCTTGATTCCTCCTTTTTGGACGAGTTTTGGTGGCATTAAACTTGGCTATGGACTCCTAATGAGGTGTTCCTAATATCCCCAAAGTCTTGTTCAAGTCCGTGGAGTGATTCGGGAGATCGAGGTTTGGATTTGGGGGAGTTGACCCGTTGGTGATGTTCATCCCGAGCTCCCCGGAGCTACACCGGTCGACGGTGCTCTTGACCGGTCGGCCGGTGCAACCCTCGGTGGGATTTTGCTCGGGTGAACGTCTTGGTGTGTTCGTTGTTGTCTGTGTTGCTTTCTTGTTTCGAGTTTGGGTCGGTTTGGTGGTCGGTTGGCTTGTTTGGTGCTTTGGGGGCTTTCGAGTTGTGTGACCGGTCCGACCGGTGTGTCTCACCGGTCGACCGTTGTGGAGCCACTTAGTGAAAGTTGCTCGGTTTCACCGGCGGGGACCGGTCCGGCGGTGGTGCTCGTCGGTCGACCGGTGTAGGTCTCGTAGGCTCGAGTTTTGGTGTTCCGCTGCGTTCTCGGGTCGGAAGGTTGTGTGTGTTGGTTCCTAGGTCCGGTGGTACTCCGGTGGCTACGTGGGCTTGGCCAATTTGGGTAGTGAGTTGGAGACGTGTGTCGGAAGCCGTGTTCATCTTGTAGGAATTTCCATCTCCTTCGAGAAGAATTTTTATCGGCTCCCATTCACTCCCCCCTCTCCGGTTCGCCGTATCGGTCCTTCAACTCACCTAAACAGTTTTAGGAGCAAGGTCACACAAACCTATGCCACTAGTACTTTAAGCACCGAGGAGCTCCTACACAGTTCTAATGAGCAAAAGCACAAAGCCTACCTAAGCTCACTAGATGCACAATGGACAAGACTACACAAGTATAATCCAAAAGCTCAATTTACTTAGCTACACAAACTAAGCAAAGAGGCTAATTAGGCTACACAAGTTAGTTAGTCACAAGATCACTACTTCTAGCTACACAAGCAAGAAGATAATTAGCAAGCTACACAAGCTTCTAATTACAAGAGCAACTACACAAACACAATGATATGTAATGATGTAAACACAAAGCTTGTGATTGAGAAGTGCAAACCACCGAGACGAGTAGACAATGTTGACACGGTGATTTTTATCCTGAGGTTCACTTGGTTTCCACCAAGCTAGTCCTCGTTGTGTCGACCAACACCTCGATGGTTCTTGGGCAAGGCTCTCAAGCCACTGGCCACTCCGGGCACACCAAGACACCACTCACAAGTGTGGTAGCTCAATGACACACTCCACTAGAGTGACACCCTAAAATTCCATCACTAAAATTTCTTAGCAACTTAAATTAGTCTTAAGGATTTAAGGAGATTAAATTGCTATTTAAATTGAGCTCTAAAAATATTAAAGACAATTTAATAAACTTAGAGACAACAAGTGTATGTGCATCATCGGTTGGCTTGCATGGTTTTTGGTTGCTTGTGTGGTCTCTAAAAAGTCTATAAAATTCTTGAGAAAAGTTTGCAAAAGTTTGATTTGAATTTGAGTTGAAAAAGGATTTGAAAATGAAGTTTGAAAAAGAAAAAGAAAAAAACAAAGCCGACCGGACCCTTTCGGCCCAGGCGGCCCAGCCCAGCCCCCCGCCGGCCCACCGCTCTCCCCTTCCCCTTTCTTCTTCACCGCGGCGCCGACAGGTGGGTCCCACCTGTCAGCCCCCTTTCCCCCTTCCTTTCTTCTTCCCCGCGCCCGCCGGCCGCCGCCGCATGCCCGCTGAATCCGCCTTGCCCCCGCCTTCTCCCCTTCCTTTCTCTTCTCTGTGAGCATGCCAATTAAGGCAATTACTCCCCACCCAAAACCCACGGCCGTTTCCCTTGCCATCTTTAAGCCCGGACGGCCCGCCGGCCATCAATGGCAAGCCGCCGCCGCCCCTTCCCCTACCCGCCTCGCCTTCCATCCTCGGGCCCTTTTAAGCTCGCGCACGCGCCCCTGTGTCCCCCTTTGCCTCTGCAACACACACACGCACGCCCCGCGAACCCCAATTCCGCCGCGCGCCGCCTCGGGTTTCCGCCGCCGCTGTCGACTCGTCGCCGCCGGTGAAGGGCTAGACCTCTCGCCCGTTTCCTTTGATCTTTAGGTTCACAAGGAGCTTGACAAGCACGTGTGCCCGCAGGTTTTCGTCCTCGACACCCGTGGCAGCTGCGCCCCGAGCTCACCGGAGCGCCGCCTGAGCCGCCGCCGTCGCCAAGCCTCCCTGTTGCCGCCTCCTCTCCACCCGTTGGCCCGTCACCATCCCCTGTGCGTGGTAAGCAAATTTCCACCCCGGTTCCCTCCTTTTCGCGCCCGGTGGCTTCCCCCGCGGGCTCGCCCGGAGCGCCCGCGCGCCGCCCCCTCACGGTGCGGCCGCCGGTGAGGCCCAATCGCGCCCGTAGATCCCACGAGCATGTGCGCAAGCTCCCCCGCATCATTTTGCGCCGACCCGTAGTTACAATAGTGGCCGGGAGCGCCGTGGGGGGCTCACGCCGGCGAGCTCCCTCCGCGCGCCACCGCCCTCCCGGCGTCGTCGCCGCCGCCGCGCCGCACGCACGCGTCCGGGGCCGTCGATCACGCGCGGACGGCCGGGGATCGCGTACCCCTTCGTTTAAAGAGGGGTGGTCCACGGTGGACCCATGGACCGCGCCCACGGCGGGTCCACGGTGCGCGCGCGCGCCGCTCGCCGTTGGATCTAAGATCCACGGTCTTTGAGCGGCGGATTTGGTTAAGAGCCCCCGGGTTTTCAAACATTAGCAAGCCGGTCCTTCCACCTTTAAGAATATTCACGGTTAGGTCCTGGTTTTTGCAAACTAACCCCTGTCTACCCCGTTTAATTTTTTATTAGGCCCTTTACACTCGTTTTTGCACCTAGACCCTCTGATTTAATTTATAAAAATGTTTAGCCCCTGATTTTATTTATAAACAGCCCTGTAAACTTAGTTTTCTTGCAAATAGGCCCCTGTAAACTGTTTTAATCATATCTTTCTCATTTTAACTCCGTTTTTAGCGTTCTATATACCGAAATGATCGTCTCGACGAGTAGAATCTTTTAAACAGTAAATTTACCAGTTTTGTTACTGTTTGGTGTACTGTTTTGTTTATTGATTGTTATCCATGTTTGACTCGTAGATATCGTGCCTGTTTCGTCTGAGCTCCCTGTCGGAAGTGATCCGGAAGAACCTGTCTTCGAGGAGGATTTCACTCAGCTTGTAGAGGAAGGCAAGTGGCTTTCCCCCTCTGCATTATCTTTTTGAACCTATGACACTACATGCTAAACAATGTTTACTATTCCTGTTATATGCATAAATCTGATGGGCAAACACCTAGCTAAGGACTTGACTAGATGCTTTACCACTTTACCTTGATCAACCCTGTTTAAACAAATGCTTGGGGTAGATAAATGCTTAGTTTGCTCAACATAAGTATGGTTATGCTTTGTTTATGTTATACATCTCGGTTTCGCTTATTATGTGCTTGTGTTTTAAACAAGATAACTTGATATAATCGGAACATGGAGAACCACCCAAGATAACAGTACAACCACAGTCCACATGGCTCTGGCTTAGCCAAGTAATTAGGAGAGTGGGTTAGGCGATAGCTCTTTTCCGAGAGGGGCACGGGGGGCCGGAGTTGAAGGGGTATAGCCGGTCCTTTTGGGGTAGCGACCTTGGCTAAGGTGTTGACCACTAGGGAGGGTTATGGCCCGCTCCGTGCTTTAACTGTTGCGGGCTGTTGGTTTCTCTTCTTTCCTTTGTAAAGGCTTCGTAGTGGACCCCTAGCCACTCACCTTGGAAGTGTTTAAGGGTCTAGCTAACCGGGCAAGATGGGGAACACGAAGCTGTGGGTAAAGTGTACAACCTCTCGCGAGTGTAAAACGATCGATCGGCCCGTGCTCACGGTCACGAGCGGCTTGGACCCTCACATGATTAATAAACTTGAAGATTAATGCAAATCATGGGTTGGAGGTTTGGTTTGAGGTTTCTTTTAAGGTTAAGTGGGTTGGTATACACTTACATCTAGTAACTAGGTGCTTGCTAATAAAACTTGACCAACTTATAAAATGCTTACCGTGTGAACCATAGCCTATCCTTGATAGCCTTGCATTGTTTCCCCCACTTGCCGAGCTCCAACCATAAGTGTGCTCACCCTTGCTTACCGCTGTTCGAGAGGAGAACGTCGGAGGCGAGGACGAGTACTTGGAGTGACTTCGAGGAGTTCTAGGCATGCGGATCCCCCGGTCATCATGCCTATGGATGTCGGTGATGGAGTTGCTCGTCATCGTTTAGTTATCGTCTTGTTCGGACCTTCGAGTCCACCCCTATGGATGTAATAATGGATATCATCTTGGTTTAAACTCTTGTACGTTTGATTACGGCAATGGTATTACTCTCGTTTTGTCTATCATGTGTGTGTAAATGATCCCGGCGCACATATGAGATGCATTCGGTTTTCCCCGTAAAATCGGGTGTGACAAAGTGGTACTAGAGCCGTGATGATCGTAGGTCGCGGCCTTAGTTAGAAATGGACGAAATTAAGGATTCATGTTCTAGAAAGCCTTATCATACTTCAAATCATCTTATTCACGCATTAAAAATCTAATTTAATTTTGTTTATCATTTTAAACTATCATTTTGATTTATTCGTACTCGAGATCGGTTTTGCTTTGACGGATGGCCGGGACTTACATGACCCCTCGCAAGAGCACCGCCGGGCGTTTTCCCTTTTGGACGGTGGCCCCTCGCCATCGTCTTGAAGATGTTGAGGAGGAACGGGGAGGAGTTCCGGCCCGAGAGGTTGAGGTGGAGGAAGACCCGAGAGGAGGTCCGGCCCGAGAAGAAGAAGAGGATCTGAAGAAGTCGAGATGGAGGAGGAGGAGCCGGAAGAGCCATTGGAACGGCCACGGTACCGTACGATGGCACGGTGCTAGAGGCGGACGCGGATGGAGACATCGTGATCCCACCGGCGCCTACGGTCAATGAGGAAGCACCCCCCGCACCTCGCTGATCCCGTGCCGGAAGGTGAAGAAGGTGACCCAGAAGACTCCAGTGATGACAGTGTGGGTGAGGATGATGGTGACAATGCTGTTGGTAACCCAGAGGAAGATGAGGATCCCCGCTACCATGGAGCTGAATACCACAAACACTCTACTGAAGCTGAGAATGGACAGTTCTGCATTCTTCTGTGGAATGTTCTGAGGTATCTGGGGTATACCATAAAGCCTCTCTATGTGACCAAGCATTTCAGTGAGCCTGGAATGAGGGATTACTACACTTGCAGAGTTTACATCGGGAAGCCTCGAATGATGCGAAGGAGGGAGGTATCGCTCATCTCACCATAGCACGGCTCGGTTCTCTACGGATGACGCTGCGGTGAATGATGCAGCAAGGAGGGCGCTACGGTCGGTCCGCCATGCTAACGAGGTGCGATTGTTCCAATCAAAGTACCGCCATGTGCCTCGACGTGCAAGTGGCACGAAGTGACCGTGGTGCCGGCGGGAGGCAATGATCGCATTGATGTCTTGGCACGGGTGGCTGCTGCTACGAACGCGGATCTGGAGGGAGCAACTTTGGAGATAAACAAGTACCATGAAGAGCTACAGGCTGCTCGAGGGCAAAGATAGCGCGTCCGGAAGCACGGTTGGCGGGACGGCGACGCCTCGGAGGTCATGCCATATCGGACTACGGTTCCCCTCCGCGCAAGAGGCTTCGTTACGGCACTGATGAAGCTACCACTCGTCTTGGCTAGGATCCTAGGATGCTCGCCCTTATCATTTACCTTTTCGATAGACCGTTCTGCGTGAACGTATTTGCTTGTAATAATGAATGCTGTTTGCAAACATGCTTGAGTTGGATCTTTGCTTGATTGTGAATTGTATGGTGGAGTGATGGCCACTATGCAATCTGAAATCTTAAGTTAATTAAAGTTTGGTTTGGGTTTTATCGGTTGCCATTGCTTAATCTCTTATGCAAATGTGATTGGATCAAATCTGTTTTCTGCAGTCATATGACATATCAGTAATGTTTTGTTTATAACTCAAGCTACAGAACTCCAAATGACATGAAATCAGTTGGGTTAGTTCAAAAATTTAGAGGATGAATTTCTGTCAAAAATTCAATAGTATACAATACATATTCTGGGAATTATGCACGAAGTAATGAACAAGTCAGAATCTGTAAATTTCTGCTGATATAGCTGTACTGTTTGAATTATATCTCGAGTTATACATATTCAAATGAGGTGATTCCAGTTGGGATGGTTCCATAATTTTATACACTATAATCTGGTAAAAATTTGTGGTCATTGGGCGATTACACAGAAAGTTATGCATAATTCTTTGAGGTCAACAGAATCTGTCTTAACTGAAGTGCATGCTGTCATTTTATTTTGAGTTCCTCTTATGCAATGATTCAAGTACAATTATCCGAGATATGATTTTTCTAACGGTCAGATGGTAAACACCAGGTCCGGAGGAGGTCAAGACGTGCCACCTGTGGTCCGGGCACATATTGCAAATCAGCAAAACCCAGCACCACCTCCACCGATCAACCAAGCAATGGACCCAAACATGCGGCGAGTTCTGGCAGCGCGGATGCAACCGATTCAAAACCTTACCAACACGGTGCAGCGGATGCAAGCCCAACGAGAACCAGCCACCACCACCGATTCCTCCACCACCCCCGCCACCAAGGGACGGGCATAAGGAGTTCATGAGCCACCATCCCCCTACATTTTCCCACTCGGTGATCCACTGGATGCGATGGTAGGCTGAAAACTATCACAAAACGGTGGAAATCGTGCGGTGCACCGATAGAGAGATGGTCTTGTATGCTTTGGAAGACTTGTGGGGCGGGCCGCAGATTGGTGGGATGCGTACTCAACTTGCTCATCCCAACGGGCACAACATCACTTGGCGGGGAGTTTCGTGACAACTTCCGTACTTATCACATTCCTTCGGGGGGTTCTCAAGCTTAAGCGAGAGGGAGTTCTTATCGGCGAGGCAAGGCAATATGTCGGTGGCGAGTATCTGGACAAGTTCACCCACTTGTCACGCTATGCACCCGATGAAGTCAACACCGATCCAAAGAGGCGGGGAAAGGTTCTGGATGGCTTGATAGGTCCTCGAACTATCTCTTGCGAGTCACATCTTCCCGGACTTTCGGATCTTTGGTAAACAAAGCTATTGGGTTGGAAAGCAAGAGAAAGGAGATGGGTGAACGAAACGCAAGTTTCGGTCTCATGGGCGATCTAGCGGTAACACCCGTCCCCGTTACGGTTCTCGGCGAGCTTGACTCCATATCGTCTCGGTGGTCAAGGCCGGGAGGTACCCACGGAACATGCACCTCCGGCGCTCGTTTCGGCCACGGCGTTTCAATCCTCGGACACCTAGAGCTCCTACCCCTCGGGCGAGTCGTCCTAGCAACAAATGCGGGGCACCCGTCGAAACACCAATCTCGTTCGGCTGGTGGATGCTTCAAGTGTGGAGAGGCCGGGGCATTATGCTAACAAGCTGTCCTAAGAGGGTGATGCGGACTCCGCGAGAGAGACATTGGAAACGGGGTCCGGGCAGCCATCTTCGCGAGGCTCGTACTCCACGGACACCCGGCCAAGAGAGGCCGGCGAGTCATGTGCGTGGCCGAGTCAATCATGTATCGGTGGAGCAAGCTCGGAATGATGCCGGCGTGGTATTGGGTACGTTTTTCGTCAACTCTGTACACCTGCTACCGTATTATTTGATTCGGGAGCATCACATTCATTCATAACGATCAATTTGTGGCAAAATATAACTTATCTATGAGTACAATGAAGAACCCACTGATAGTTAGCACTCCTGGGGGAGAAATGAAAACTGGTCATATATGCCCACAAGTAAAGATTAATATCATGGGGGTAGACTTTTTTGCTAATCTGGTAGTTCTAAAATCATGGGGAATAGATGTCATTCTTGGTATGGATTGGTTAAGGAGTTGTGATGGAGTTATTCAGTGTCGGAAGAGGTCAGTACTGTTAACCGGTCCTCAAGGAGAAAGAGTAGAATATGTGAGTGCACCCTCATCTGTCAAAGGAGTTATGAACTCTGTTGAAGGCAAGGCTTTAGAGGATATAAGGGTAGTGAATGAATTCCCTGATGTGTTTCCAGAGGATTTGCCAGGTATGCCACCTGATCGTGACATTGAATTTAGTATTGAACTTATACCCAGGTACTTGCTCCCATATCTAAAAGACCATATAGAATGGATGTTAAAGATCTAGCTGAATTAAAGAAACAAATCGAAGAATTACTTAGTAAAGGGTTTATCCGTCCTAGTTCATCACCATGGGGAGCCCCCACACTCTTCGTTGATAAGAAGGATGGATCTAGGAGGTTGTGTATAGACTATCGATCACTTAACGAGGTTACTATCAAGAATAAATACCCTTTACCTCGGATTGAGGATTTGTTTGATCGGATGAGAGGAGCTAAGGCCTTCTCTAAGATAGATCTTAGATCGGGTTATCACCGAGTTAAAAATCCGTGTGGAGGATATACCAAAGACAGCATTCACATCTAGATACGGGTTATATGAGTTCACTGTGATGTCCTTTGGCCTGACCAATGCACCAGCATACTTTATGTATTTGATGAACAAGGTGTTCATGGAGTATCTGGATAAGTTCGTTGTGGTATTCATTGATGATATCTTGGTATTCTCTCGGAGTGAGGAAGAACATGAAGAACATCTGAGGCTTGTGTTACAGAAGCTACGGGAACATCAGCTGTATGCCAAGTTCAGCAAGTGTGCTTTCTGGTTGAAGGAGGTCTCTTTTCTCGGACACATCATCACGGATGGAGGCATAGCGATCGATCCAAGCAAGGTTCGGGATGTATTGAGCTGGAGTCCATCTAAGAATGTGCCGAGAGATCGAAGTTTTCTTGGACTTGCGGGGTACTATCGGAGGTTCATTGAAGGGTTTTCTAAGATAGTGAAGCCACTTACCACTCTGCTCGAGAAAGGAAGAGAATTCAAATGGGATGAGAAGTGTCGGGCTAGTTTTGAGGAATTGAAGAAGAGGCCGACCACGGCCCTCTGTGTTGATCATGCCGGACATACACAAAGGGTTCGATGTATCTTGTGATGCCTCTCGGCAAGGTTTGGGATGTGTGTTAATGCAAGAAGGAAAGGTAGTAGCTTATGCTTCAAGACGAGTTGAGGAAACATGAGCGAACTATCCTACTCATGATCTAGAGTTAGCTGCGGTTGTTCACGCATTGAAGATGCGGAGACATTACATGATTGGGAACAAGTGTAAGATCTTTACTGATCATAAGAATCGAAGTATATCTTTACTCGAAAGGATTTGAATTTGAGGCAAAGAAGATGGTTGGAGTTGATTAAGGATTATGATTTGGATATCCGGTACCATCCAGGAAAGGCAAATGTTGTGGCGGATGCTTTGAGTCGGAAGGGACGGACTAGCATGCCTGATAGGACACCCGTTACCTCGGGAGCTATGTTGGGAGATGGCACGGCTTAACTTGGGAATGGTTGCTTCGAGTGAGACTCGACGTTAGAGATTGAGTCGACACTTGAGCGAGGATATCGAGAAGGGACGGTTGATCGATGACAAGATTGCGAGAATACGGAAGCCGATTAAGTTAGGCAAAGTTCCGGAATTCGAGAGAAGATGAGCAAGGAACGAGTGTGGTTTAAGAACGAATCTGTGTACCCGAGATCAAGGAGTTGAGAGAAGCTATCTTGAAGGAAGCACATGATTCGGCTTACTCTATACACCCTGGTAGTACCAAGATGTATCGGGACTTGAAGCGAGAGATATTGGTGGTATGGGATGAAGAAAGATGTAGCGACTCATGTAGCTTTGTGTGATGTGTGTCAAAGAGTGAAGGCCGAGTATCAAAGACCGAGCGGGATTGCTACGGCCTACGAAGGTACCGAGTGGAAGTGGGAGGAAATCGGTATGGATTTCATAGTGGGATTACCTCGTACTCGTGACGGGTATGATTCTATTTGGGTTATTGTGGATAGACTAACCAAGGTAGCGCACTTCATTCCGGTGAAGACGACCTATACGGGAGTGAAGCTAGGCTGAGTTGTATAATTCAAGGATAGTGTGTTTGCACGGGGTACCGAAGAAGATAGTGTCGGATCGAGGCACACAGTTCACTTCACGGTTTTGGCGAAGAGTTGCATGAGTCGATGGATACAAAGTTAAACTTCAGCTCGACATACCATCCTCGGACGGATGGGCGGACGAGAGAGAACAAATCGGATACTCGAGGATATGTTGAGAGCTTGTGCGTTGAAGAACGATGGCGGTTGGGATAAGAGTTTGCCTTATGCGAGTTTGCCTATAACAACGGCTATCGGTCTAGAATCAAAATGGCACCTTTTGAAGCTCGTATGGAAGGAAGTGTAGAACACCGTTGTTTTGGAATCAGACTGGTGAAAGACAATTCTTTGGACCAGACAGCATACGAGAAGCAGAAAAACAAGTTGAAATCATAAGGGAGAATCTTAAGGCAGCACAGTCAAGACAGAAGAGTTATGCTGATCCTAGACGAAGAGAGGTGATTTTGGAAGTCGGTGATTATGCATACCTCAGAGTATCACCTATTCGGGGGTTACGAAGGTTTAATGTCAGGGGAAAGTTATCACCTCGATTCATCGGACCTTTCAAGATTTTGGAACGGAAAGGAGAAGTAGCATACCGATTAGAGTTGCCGGCCACGGTTGTCGGGAGTTCATGACGTGTTTCATGTATCACGGCTAAAGAAATGCACAAGTGAGGTTAGCATAGAACCGTTACGGTAGAGGATATTCAAATGGAGAATGACCGACGTATAAGGAATATCTGTTAAGATCTTGGATGTGTCGAAAGAGTTACCGGGAGTAAGATCATCGGAATGTGCAAAGTGCGGTGGAGTCATCACACCGAGGAAGAAGCAACTTGGGAAAGAGAGGATGAACTCAAGGAAGACTTTCCTCGAAATTTGTTCTCTAAGTCTTCGAATCTCGGGACGAGATTCTCTTTAAGGGGGTAGGATTTGTGACACCCTAAAATTCCATCACTAAAATTTCTTAGCAACTTAAATTAGTCTTAAGGATTTAAGGAGATTAAATTGCTATTTAAATTGAGCTCTAAAAATATTAAAGACAATTTAATAAACTTAGAGACAACAAGTGTATGTGCATCATCAGTTGGCTTGCATGGTTTTTGGTTGCTTGTGTGGTCTCTAAAAAGTCTATAAAATTCTTGAGAAAAGTTTGCAAAAGTTTGATTTGAATTTGAGTTGAAAAAGGATTTGAAAATGAAGTTTGAAAAAAAAGAAAAAAACAAAGCCAGCACCGGACCCTTTCGGCCCAGGCGGCCCAGCCCAGCTCCCCCGCCGGCCCACCGCTCTCCCCTTCCCCTTTCTTCTTCACCGCGGCGCCGACAGGTGGGTCCCACCTGTCAGCCCCCTTTCCCCCTTCCTTTCTTCTTCCCCGCGCCCGCCGGCCGCCGCCGCATGCCCGCTGAATCCGCCTTGCCCCCGCCTTCTCCCCTTCCTTTCTCTTCTCTGTGAGCATGCCAATTAAGGCAATTACTCCCCACCCAAAACCCACGGCCGTTTCCCTTGCCATCTTTAAGCCCGGACGGCCCGCCGGCCATCAATGGCAAGCCGCCGCCGCCCCTTCCCCTACCCGCCTCGCCTTCCATCCTCGGGCCCTTTTAAGCTCGCGCACGCGCCCCTGTGTTCCCCTTTGCCTCTGCAGCACACACACGCGCGCCACTGAACCCCAATTCCGCCGCGCCGCCGCTTCGGGTTTCCGCCGCCGCCGTCGATTCGTCGCCGCCGGTGAAGGGCTAGACCTCTCGCCCGTTTCCTTTGATCTTTAGGTTCACAAGGAGCTTGACAAGCACGTGTGCCCGCAGGTTTTCGTCCTCGACACCCGTGGCAGCCGCGCCCCGAGCTCACCGGAGCGCCGCCCGAGCCGCCGCCGTCGCCAAGCCTCCCCGTTGCCGCCTCCTCTCCACCCGTTGGCCCGTCACCATCCCCCCGTGCGTGGTAAGCAAATTTCCCCCGCCCGGTTCCCTCCTTTTCGCGCCCGGTGCCTTCCCCGCGGGCCTCGGCCGGAGCGCCGCGCCGCCCCCTCACGGTGCGGCCGCCGGTGAGGCCCAATCTCGCCCGTAGATCCCACGAGCATGTGCGCAAGCTCCCCCGCATCATTTTGCGCCGACCCGTAGTTACAATAGTGGCCGGGAGCGCCGTAGAGGGCTCACGCCGGCGAGCTCCCTCCGCGCGCCGCCGCCCTCCCGGCGTCGTCGCCGCCGCCCGCCGCACGCACGCGTCCGGGGCCGTCGATCACGCGCGGACGGCTGGGATCGCGTACCCCTTCGTTTAAAGAGGGGTGGTCCACGGTGGACCCATGGACCGCGCCCACGGCCGGGTCCACGGTGCGCGCGCGTACCGCCCGCCGTTGGATCTAAGATCCACGGTGCTGAGCGGCGGATTTGGTTAAGAGCCCCCGGGTTTTCAAACATTAGCAAGCCGGTCCTTCCACCTTTAAGAATATTCACGGTTAGGTCCTGGTTTTTGCAAACTAACCCCTGTCTACCCCGTTTAATTTTGTATTAGGCCCTTTACACTCGTTTTTGCACCTAGACCCTCTGATTTAATTTATAAAAATGTTTTAGCCCCTGATTTTATTTATAAACAGCCACTGTAAACTTAGTTTTCTTGCAAATAGGTCCTATAAACGCTTTTAATCATATCTTTCTCATTTTAACTCCGTTTTTAGCGTTCTATATACCGAAATGATCGTCTCGACGAGTAGAATCTTTTAAACAGTAAATTTACCAGTTTTGTTACTGTTTGGTGTACTGTTTTGTTTATTGATTGTTATCCATGTTTGACTCGTAGATATCGTGCTCTGTTTCGTCCGAGCTTCTGTCGGAAGTGATCCGGAAGAACCTGTCTTCGAGGAGGATTTCACTCAGCTTGTAGAGGAAGGCAAGTGGCTTTCCCCCTCTGCATAATCTTTTGAACCTATGACACTTGCATGCTAAACAATGTTTACTATTCTGTGTTATGCATAAATACGATGGGCAAACACCTAGCTAAGGACTTGACTAGATGCTTTACCACTTTACCTTGATCAACCCCTGTTTAAACAAATGCTTGGGGTAGATAAATGCTTAGTTTGCTCAACATAAGTATGGTTATGCTTTGTTTATGTTATACATCTCGGTTTCGCTTATTATGTGCTTGTGTTTTAAACAAGATAACTTGATATAATCGGAACATGGAGAACCACCCAAGATAACAGTACAACCACAGTCCACATGGCTCTGGCTTAGCCAAGTAATTAGGAGAGTGGGTTAGCTGATAGCTCTTTTCCGAGAGGGGCACGGGGGCCGGAGTTGAAGGGGTATAGCCCGGTCCTTTTGGGGTAGCGGCCTTGGCTAAGGTGTTGACCACTAGGGAGGGTTATAGCCGCTCCGCTCCTTCTATGCGTAACTGTTGTGGGCTGTTGGTTTCTCTTCTTTCCTTTGTAAAGGCTTCGTAGTGGACCCCTAGCCACTCACCTTGGAAGTGTTTAAGGGTCTAGCTAACCCGGGCAAGATGGGGAACACGAACTGTGGGTAAAGTGTACAACCTCTGGCGAGTGTAAAATGATCGATCAGCCGTGCTCACGGTCACGAGCGGCTTGGACCCTCACATGATTAATAAACTTGAAGATTAATGCAAATCATGGGTTGGAGGTTTGGTTTGAGGTTTCTTTTAAGGTTAAGTGGGTTGGTATACACTTACATCTAGTAACTAGGTGCTTGCTAATAAAACTTGACCAACTTATAAAATGCTTACCGTTGTGAACCATAGCCTATCCTTGATAGCCTTGCATTGTTTCCCCCACTTGCTGAGCTCCAACCATAAGTGTGCTCACCCTTGCTTACCGCTGTTCAGAGGAGAACGTCGGAGGCGAGGACGAGTGCTGGAGTGACTTCGAGGAGTTCTAGGCATGCGGATCCCCCGATCATCATGCCTGTGGATGTCAGCGATGGAGTTGCTCGTCGTCGTTTAGTTATCGTCTTGTTCGGACCTTCGAGTCCACCCCTATGGATGTAATAATGGATATCATACTTGGTTTAAACTCTTGTACGTTTGATTACGGCAATGATATTACTCTCGTTTTGTCTATCATGTGTGTGTAAATGATCCCGGCGCACATATGAGATGCATTCGGTTTTCCCTGTAAAATTGGGTGTGACAACTAGAGTTCCTCTTCGCGATCCCCACGGGGTGAGCACAACCCCCCTCACAAAGCCTTCTCCGGAGCTACACACAATCTCCTTGCGTGCTTCAACAGAGCCACAATCCACCAAGCCGTCTAGGAGGTGGCAACCTCCAAGAGTAACAAGCACACCGGCTTGCAACACGAACATCTAGTGCCCCTCTATGAAATCTCTCAAAGTAATGCACTAGATTTGCACTCACTCGCAATTGATTCGCAATCTCACAAGCACAAGTGAGTTAGAGAGCTCCCAAGCCAAGCACTACCATGGGAAACACATCCCCAAGGTGCTCAACATCCTCCAAGTCCCAGGCACCCTTCTATTTATAGAGGGAGGAAGAAAACTAGCCGTTATACCCTTTTTTTGAGCTCTAACGGCTCTCTCGGACTGTCCGCGATACACTGTCAGATTGTCCGTCATTCAAAAAACTAGCCGTTGGTGCGTCACGGACAGTCCGTGAGGCCCAGACGGACTGTCCAAGGTCAAATGACGGACCATCCGACCCCTGGAAGGCCAAAAATTCATCTCTGTCTAAAACTCGATCAATTCACGGACTGTCTGTCTATCACTCGCGGACTGTCCGCGGCCTTCTATTTTCAGCACAACTGAGGCTCGGTAGAACGGCTCTAAGTTTTAGCTCCGATGTCCAAATTAGGTGATCTTGGACTCTATGGAAAGCTTATTCAGAGAACTATCCATCCCAACTGAATGGTTGACCCAAAACACTTTGGATCAAAGCAGAATTGCTAACCAAGATCCACCACATACCAAAGCCATCAATCAAATCTTCAACCCCTTTGCAAATGTGCCAACCGCATAAGTGTACCACCTTAAGAGTGAGTGAGTTAGCATTTTCACAAACATTTTTCAAAGGGATTTTCACTCTCTTCACCACGCCTCACGATACTAGCAACATCGCAATGTTAGATCGCTCAAGTGGCACTAGATGACCGATATGCAAACAAGTTTGCCCCTCTTGATAGTACGACCATCTATCCTAAACCCGATCATAAACTTCTCTACACACCTATGACCAGTGAAATGAAATTCCTATTGGATATTCCTTTGCCTTGCGCATTCAATTGCATCTTCTCCAATATCCATCAACACCATCACAAACAATATGATCCACTTCATATCATCATGCGACGTGTTGGTTCATCGATCTGGACTTCACTTGCTCTTCATTGTTGCATTGGTCCAGTGGCGCCAAGTCATTACTCAAGCATCCCACCAAGCGTTCCAGCGCCTAGCCTCTGACTTGCCCTTCACACTTGCAACCAGTCCGTCATGCCAAGTGTTGTCTTGATCTTCTCCACCAAGTCACATGACTCCATGTCATGTCTCATATGCAATGAGCTCCTTCAACACATAATCACCTATGGACTAATCATCAGTGTATTTGACTCAAACTCATATTAATCCACCTAAGTTGTCACTCAATTACCAAAACAAAACAAGGACCTTCAAACCACACCTCGGTAGTGTGGTATGGTGCCTTGCAAGCACCGCATGGTTGGGTCCAAAGTTCTTCGGAGCTTTTACGCTGCTTGTGGTGAAAGTGTACAACCTCTGCAGAGTGTAAAACTAATCGATTAGCCGTGCTCACGGTCAAGAGCAGCCTGGACACTCACATGATTAAATTATGGAACTTAAATGTTTAATTGTTGTTTATTCTTTATTTATGATGCTCATATCTTATTAATTGGGTTGGTATGAACTTATACTTCTAGTAATCAGGTTGCTAATAAAACTTGACCCACTAAAATGCTAAACTGCTTGAACCTTAGCCATCCACCATATGGCCTTGCATGTTATGTTGTTCTCTCTTGCTGAGTACGTGATGTGCTCACGCTTGTTTATTTTCATGCATCTACAATACCCAGATTGCTGCTCAGACTGGGAGAACTTTGAAGACATTCCAGGAGATTTTCAGGAGTTCTAGGTGTGCGTAGTCTTCAGTCAGCTACCTGTGGAGGCATTTTGTCCGCTGCGAGAACTCGTTATTTAAGTTTCGATTAAGACTATGGTTTGTAATAACTCTTTATTCGTGTGGCACTGATTTTGGTATTCACAATGTCTAAGCGTGTGTGTAATTTGATCCTGGCGCACACGTGATCTATGCATTCGGTTTTGCCTTTAAAACTGGGTGTGACATTGAGGTCTCGAATCGGGCCCATCCGTTCGAGAGCTGCGACCTTCTCCGGGTTGGGCTCAATGCCCCGTTGGGAAACTATGTATCCCAGCAGCATGTCTCGCGGCATTCTGAAGACGCATTTCTCGGGGTTCAACTTCACCACGTTGGCTCGCAGGCAATCGAATGCCACACGCATGTCGCTGACCAGGTCGTCTGCCTTCTCTGGTTTTCATGACTATGTCATCTACGTAAGCCTCAACAGTTCGCCCGATGTGGTCTCCGAAAACGTGCTGCATACATCGCTGGTATGTAGCGCCCGTGTTCCAGAGGCCAAATGACATCGTTGCGTAGTAGAAAATTTCGAACGGCGTGATGAATGAAGTCGTGAGCTGGTCGGACTCTTTCATATTTATTTGGTGGCACCCGGAATAGGCATCAAGGAAACACAGGAGGTCGCACCCTGGAGTCGGGTCAACGATCTGATTGATTCGTGGCAAAGGAAAAGGAACTTTGGGACATGCTTTATTCAAACTAGTGTAATCTACACACATCTGCCACTTCCCATTCTTTTTCTTAACTAGTATAGGACTAGCTAGCCACGTAAGGTGAAAAACTTCCTTGATGAACCCGGCCTCGAGGAGCTTATGCAGCTCCACCCTGATCGCCCGGCGTCGCTCTTCGTCAAAGTGCCGCAACCGTTGCTGCATGGCCCAGGAGTGAGGTAGGATATCAAGGGAGTGCTCGGCGACCTCCCTCAGGATGCCTGGCATATCCGAGGGGCTTCACGGGAAGATGTCGGCGTTGGCGCGGAGAAAGTCGACGAGCACCACTTCCTATTTTGGGTCGAGGGTAGAACTGACCCTCAACACCTTGCCCTCAGGGCAGCAGGGTCGAGGGGCACCTCCTTGGTCTGCTCGGCAGCCTCAAACTTGTCGGCATGCTTGGCGGTGGAGTCGAGGTCCTCGTTGACCAACTTCTCCATGCTTGCCACCAGCGCTTCATCCAGTGCTAATGCTTCGGCGTGCTCCACGCACTCGACGTCGCAGTCGAATGCGTGCTCGATCGATGAGCCCACGGTGATGACGCCCTTGGGCCCCGACATCTTCATCTTGAGGTAGGTGTAGTTTGGGACCGCCATGAACTTGGCGTAGCATGGCCGCCCAAGGATGGCGTGGTACGCGCCCCTGAACCCCACCACCTCGAAGGTGAGTGCTTCCTTGTGGAAATTGTCCGGCGTGCCGGACCAGACCGGCAGGTCGATCTGCCCGAGGGGCTGGACGCGCATGCCTGGCGCGACGCCATGGAACGGTGTCGTGCTAGGCCGCAGCTGGTCCAACCCGATCCCCAGCAGGCGCAGGGTGTGCGCGTAGAGGATGTTGAGGCTGCTGCTGCCTCCGTCCATCAGCACCTTGGAGAACCATGCGTTCCCGATGACCGGGTCAATGACCAACAGGTACTGGCCCAGATCGGGGATGCGGTTCGGGTGATCTTCGCGACTGAAGCTGATGGCATCCTCCGACCAGTTGTGGAAGGAGGAAGGAGCCTTCTCCGCAGCGAGGACTTCGTGCCGCTCCCGGTTGCGCTGGTTGTTGGAGATGTCAATAGTGGGCCCCTCGAAGATGTGGAAGACGTTCTCCACCGCCGGGAAGCCACCGGCGTCGCCGTCACAACCATCCTTCTTGGCCTCGTCATCCTTCGCGGCGGCGCAGCTATAGTACTTCTTGAGCATGTCGCACTGCTCGAGGGTGTGGTTGACCAGTGTCTTGTGGTACGGGTAGGGCTTCTTCTGCATGTCGTCGAACACGTCGGGGTCTCGAGGGGCCGCTCGAGGACCCCTTTGAGCTGGGTCAACTGCGAGGGCCTCGTCCCCGTCGTCGTCGCATCGCTGCGTGCGCGCCTCGCAGCACGGCTTCTTGCCTTTCTTGCCCCCGCTCGTGCTTCTACTGGGGCTCCTTGGACTTACTGCCCTCCACGGGTGTGTCGTCCATGCGCTTGCCGTTCTTGCCGTCGAAAATGGCCCCCACCGCCTCCTCGCCGGAAGCAAAGCTGGTGGCAATGTCGAACAGCTCGTTGGAGTCAACCAGCGGGCTGCGCCCGAGTTCACGCACGAGGTCCCGGCAGGTCGTGCCCTCGAGGAAGGCGTGCACGATCTTGGACTGGGCAACGCTCGGGAGCTCCGTACAACACTTGGAGAAGCGCCGTATGAAGTCCCGGAACGACTCGTCGGGCTTCTGGGTGCACGCGCGCAGATCCCAGGAGTTCCCAGGGCACACGTACGTGCCCTAGAAGTTCCCCACAAAGGTGCGGACCAGGTTATCTCAGTTGTGGATCTGACTGGCTGGCAGGTGCTCGAGCCACGTCGGCGCCGAGTCTGCGAGGTGCAGCGGAAGGTTGCGGATGATGACCTCGTCGGTGGTGGCTCCGCACAGCTGGCATGCCAGGTGATAGTCGTTGAGCCACACACGGGGGTCCGTCTCCCCCGTGTACTTGTCGATCGACGTAGGCTGGCGGAAGCGCTGAGGGAAGCTCGCTGTGTGGATCTCCCGGCTGAACACACGGGTCCCCGGGGGCTCCGGCGTCGGTGAGCGATCCTCGCGGCTATCATAGCGCCCGCCCCGCCGTGGGTGGTAGCCTACCACTACCCGTGTCTCTATGTTGCCCGTTCGACGGGCATTGATGACGTTACGGGCATCGCCGTCCTGGGCCTGTCAGCGCGTGTCGGGGATTCGCTCCCTGATCGGTGTTCGGCCCTGGTTGGCGGGTTGTCCCGCCGCACCGCCCGCGTGAACTGACGCTTGGGGCCCTGTGCGCCTCCGTCGTCCCGTGCGCTGCCCTGCTGGTGAATGCGAGACGCTGATCTCTCGGCCAATTGCACGACCGCCTGCTCGATGAGCGCCTGCGCCTTGCAGTGCAGGTTCTGCGCCTCGGGCGTCGAGGGAGCGAGCATGGCTCGCAGCAGCGTCGCGGCCGCATTGAGCTTCTAGCTCGCTCGTGGGGGCGTGTTTGGGTTGTTGACGTCGAAGTCGGCGTTGATGCGCTCGCGGGCCTTCCTGCCCATCTCGCGCGCGCATTCGCCGCGCGCGGAAGCCTCTCCAGCGATGGAGGCGCAAAGCAGTCGTACCGCGCGGTACTCCTCCGCAAGCTTGGCCTCGAGCTCGCGCACTTGAGCCAGTTGTGCGTTGATGTCGGCGCCCCTCGCCGGTGAGGTGGGGGGCGCGCTCGGCCCCGGGCCCTGGGGTAATCCAGTTCCCGGGTTTTGGGGAGCTTCTCCGTTGCCAGCCCCCGCCGCGTTCGCTCCGTTCGCCTGGTCGTCGACGACCACCACAAAGCACTCACGCGCGGGGTTGTAGATCCCGACGCTGGAGTCGTCGGAGTAGCCGAACCAGTAGTCCGCGACGTCGAGGAACCGCTGGAACATCACCGGGTCTGACACGCTGGAGAAGTCCCATTCTGCGTACCCATGCGAAGTGGCAGGTGGCAGCTCGCTGGCAGAGCCGTGGTAGGACTCGTCGTTGGTGGTGGCGATGAGGTTCCTGGCCGCCAGGAGGTGGTGGCCAGGAAGGTCCTCGTACGCCACCACATCGGTGCTGGCGGACGAGGCGTACGCCGTCGTGGCATTGCACATCCTGTGGGGGAACCGCGGCTCGGAAACCGCGCGCTCCACCCCCCCGGTGCGGCCGCCGTCTCGGCCGATGGGCGTGTCACGTTGCGAGGCGACACGCGCTGCCCGGCGTCATTCCATCCGCGCCCGTCGACGGCGTTGGACGGAGCGTCATCGGCGTCGTGGTGCCGAGGGACCCTCGGCGTCCTCTTGGGCGGGTGCGGGGCATTAACGGCGGGCGTGACGAGGACTAGCCCCGGCCGGTCGACCGCCACGGGTGGAGCTCGTCACGGTTGGTGATGCACATGAGGTAGCTGTTCCTCGTAGCCTGAAAGTTCAGGCTCCTGAACCGGATTTCGAATCCGGCTGGGGGGGTCCGAGCTGCCCATGGAGTACCTCTGGCCCCTGTACTTGGTGCGGATCACCATCAAGATGGCTGCTGGAAAGCGGATCTTCAGCGTGCTTCCCCTACCTGGTGCGCCAACTGTCGGTGCAGTAAGTAGTCCCGACACTAACTAGTGAGAGCGCTGAGATCTATCTCTCGATGGCCAGTGCTAAGCAACTAGTGACGCGAGATTTATTCTGGTTCCGGCCGGGGCCGTACGTCCAGCAGTGGTGTGCTTGGGGCACTATATTGCGTTGCACCGTAGTGCTTGCAGAGGGGGGCTACAAGCGAGGCGGGAGAGGAGGTCAGGCCTCCAGGTCCCAGAGGTTTTTGATTGAGGCGAGTGCCAATATCGTGGTGAAGGCAAAAAGCATGTGGGTGGGTGCTCTCTGTCGTCCCCCTGCGGCCAGGGGACTGCCCCTTCTTTTATAGGCCAAGGAGGAGGTAGTTTACAGACGTGCCACACTGTTCTAGCTATGTGTGATGGCATGGCGGATAGTGCAACGGGGTGGACGGCCGTCCTAGCGAATCTTGCCTCTGGCCGAGCGTCATGGCATGCCCTATGTCTGTCCAGGAGCGGCTTCGAGGGTGGTGGCATTGAAATCTCCCGTTGAGTCGTCGTCTGTACGCTGACTTGAGGGTGCAGCTGACGGGAGGCCGTAGGGCGCACAGCAACTGGTGTGGCAGCGTCTTGCCGCCCCGTAGCCCCATAGCATCGGGGATGGCGCTGCAGTGCCCGGGATGGTGTTGCGGCGGCGGGGATGGCCGCACAGGACTGATGGTGACGGAGGAGACACGTCTTACTGGTCCGACGTCACGGCGTCGTCCTGGGCGAGCGCAGAGCAGGCATTCGTCCCCCCTTCGAGGGTTCCGCCGTCCTCTTTTGAGGGTGCGACGCGTCAGCCGTACGAGAGTGGGCGGCACAGTGTCACGGAGCTAACACCGGCCTTGCCGCACAGTGTCGTGCAGTGGTGGGGATGGCCTCACCAGGGGAGTTGGCGGAACAGCGCCGGGGTATGATTCCCAGGTGTGTCAGAGGTGTGGTGTGGATTCGTCTTTGACTCGGGCACCTGCAAATGTCAGTGCAATAAATGCCCATGTCGGGGGAGCAGGTACGAGGGCGGCGAGCCCATGAGGTCCTCGAGCGAGGTGGGACCTCACCCGAGGGGGCGACCGGCCCTCGAGCGAGGCGGAGGTTTACTAGTGCGGTGTCGTGCCCCTCGAGCGAAGCGTAGTTCCGCCCGAGGGTGGCTGGGCCGACTGTCTGGTGGGCCGCTGGGGCCACCAGGGCTGTGGGCCCGTGAGTTTATCTTAAGCGTGTTTTAGGTTCATTTGTGCTTTGGTTTTTGCGAAAGTAAGTGGGTTTCCCCCGGTTTTTTAGGGGACCCTTATGGTTGTCCCCGACATGGGTGTCGGGCTCAGCCGGCACGGAGGGAAGACAACGAGTGCTGCGAGTAGGGAGTGGGAGAGAATGAAGAAAGGACGGGACGACGACAGCTCCATGGACAACAGCATGAGCTAGGGTCGACGAGCAAGGCACCACGGTGGCAGTTCCGGCGGAAGCTCTGTAAGGGCACGTACAGCCCGCAGACGACAGGTCGTACGTAGAACATCGAATTTATCATAGAGACAGATGTGCAGACAACTCATACAACCCACGGACAAAGAGGTCATTTGTATGTTGTTTAATGCTTCACATGTACCTCAAGATCAACTACAAATGTATTTATGTATATCATTGTGTGACTATTTTGGAGGGGAGCCTAGCAGGTGGAAACCAAGGTGGTTGTGCAAAGTTTGGAAATGCCATGATTCCCATCCGATGGCTAGGGAGAGAGATGAGAGCATTTTGCACTTAAACCCTCCCACCATTAGCAAAAGAAAACAAAGTTTTGCAAACCTCCCTCCAAATCAGGAGTGACTGCACGATCTATTCGGCACCAACCTAGTCGCATCATTTCGTCTGCGATCGGCGCCGCCATGGTGGCCTCCGCTGGCGAGTCCACCGCCGCCGCAAAGTAAGCCGCAAGATTGGAGTCACCACATGCTAGGGACGCGAGGCCAAGCTGCCTGCCAAGGTCGTCGGCGAGCTGCCAACCGACGACGACGACAGGTGGCCCATTGACGTGGTCGTGCAGCAGTTCCCCACGACTACCATGAGCTTCCAGTCATCGCAGACGAAATAATGCGATTCGCCGGCATGTCGAAGCCGAACAGATTGTGTAGACAGTCCCTGATTCGGAGGGGGTTTGTAAAACTTTGTGTACTTTTGCTAATGGTGGGAGGGTCTAGGTGCAAAATGCTCTCACTCTCTCTGGCTCTCCCTAGCCATCGGATGGGAATCCTGAGATCCTGATTGTAGTTGTTCCACCTGATACGTTGTTATTTTGGAGATATCCACGAGACTTCACTAGATGTGTGAGTGTTGTTGCGTAGTTGTGGCACTGGATTTTTTTTACCGTTGAGTACCAGATGGACGTCTCAGATCCTATCGAACAGTTGCTGGTTGCATTGCACGTGAACATACAAAAATGCAAAGCGCTGACTGCTTCTCGTCCACACACACGGAGCCAAAAAAAATATCTCCACCGCTGGAGTCTCGACCTTCCTCATCTGCGAGCTGTGCCCCTACCTCTTCCATACTGCCTTCTGAAAGCTTTTCTTCCTTTCCTTTGGAAATCCCAGCCACAACGGTACAACAAGATGGCCGGAGCCAGCGGTGCTGAGTGCTGACCTAGGGAACCCCTCGGAGTTCCATTATCTTCATCTACCAGCACCTTGCCTAGCTCGTCCCCCACCTCTGCCGCCCTACTTGGCTCCAGTGGTGTCCCAGCCAACGCCGGCCAGCAGCCGGAGCCCCAAGCTCTCCCTCAAGTTCTCCCCAAGCTCTAAGCTCTGTGCTGCTCGAAGGTCGCGACGGAACATCAGCGCCCCTGGATCCCGCGCGGTGGTGGATCGATTTCGAGCGCTTTTAGCGTCTATCGTAAGCGGAAATTAATTTTCGGCCCGGAATAAATCCGGATCTGTTATAATGAATCTATCGTGATTTTCTTGTTGTATTATCCATTCCGATCGGAATTGATCCCGTGGAAACGAATGAGGCGAGAAGCGAACAAGGTCATGCGGCAACCTAGACGTCGTGCTGGCACTCTTCCGCCGCATCCCGGACCGCACCCTCATATCATGGAGTCATTTACGTGTATGTCGTTAAGAAAGTTGCGGAGTTACGTGTATGTCGTGGAAAAGTTCCCAAGACGTGTATCTTGCGCACGCACCGAAGTTCGTTGACGTAATGCGTTTTGTATGGATGGAGAGTTAACGAGAGGTGTTAGAGGGTGTGTAAAGACAGCCTTTACCCTTATGTGCAATAAAGGGTTAAAAATCGAAAAAGTGAAAAAATCGAAATAATGTAAATAATTCGATAGAAAAAGAAATAATTTCAAAAAATCGTAAAAAATCGAGAAAAGTGGAAATAAATTATAAGAATGATTAAAAATCGAAAAAGCGGAAATAAATTATAAAAATGATTTTAAAATCGTTAAAAAATTAGAAAAGTGGAAATCATTTTTTTAAATGCTTAAACAATGCGGGAAAATCGAGAGAAATGCTAGAAAAATGTAGTTAAATGTGGAACAAATTAGAAAAGGGTAGAAAAAATAAGAAAAAATTAGACATTAATTTTTTTAAGAGGGAAAAATAGGTGCATGACCATTGCATACAAACAAATGTACATATCACATGAAAAAATAAGGGATGACCATTGCATAGTAACAAGTTCATATCACCAATATTTAAACGAGATAAGTTCACTAGTTTTCATCACACTTAGTCCACACATAGAAAGTAAAGCTCACTAGTTTGCATGACATCACACCAAACCATACATGTCTCAAATTACATCAAAAGTAATAGTTCCTCCGCATAATTTATTCAAGTTGGAGTTTCTTCTTGCTTCGGTACTAGAAGGCCGGGGTGGATGGGTTGGCCACTTCAACGGGAGCCCTCCTTGGTGTACACTTCTTCATGATGGCTTGCTTCGTCTTGGTGCGGAGACTTCATAGGATGCAATTTCTTCATGAACAACGGGAGAGTGCTCAATTTGGAGAGGAAAGGGGTCATTGGATCCATGTCTACTTCCGGACCTTGTGTGAAAAAAGATCAGCTAGGTTCAATGACAAAATCAGCTAGGTTCAATGACAAAATCTGCTAGGTTCAATGACAAAATCAGCTAGGTTTAATGACAAAATCAGCTAGGTTCAATGACAACATCAGCTAGGTTCAATGACAAGACCAGCTAGGTTGAATGACAAGATCAACTAGGTTAAATGACAAAATCAGCTAGGTTAAATGACAAAATCAGCTAGGTTGTAGATTGTAAATGACTAGATGTAGAAAAGTGAAAGATCAACCTGCTAGTACTTGTTGTAGGTGGTGGCCCCCGTTTTTTGGCACCTTTTTTCACTCTCTTTGGCTTATGTGTAGCATTGGCCACCGCCTCATTGTATGGAAATACCATGCACGATCCAGTAGTGGCCACAACAATGCTTGTGCTAGTGGAAGATGCTTTCTTCTGCCTTTTCTTTGGTGGACCCCTGAAATAAATTATGGAAAATTGTTATTTTGCATAGCTAAACAAGAAGTGTTGTCATTGTGTAGCTATGTCTACAAAGTCTACCTCTCAGCCTCAAATGCAGCTATGTCATCTGGATTGCCATTCTTACATGTGTACCAATGGTGTCCTAACTGATGGCATATTGGGCACTGATGTTGCCTTTTGCCAGTACCTTCCTCATTGCCTGATTTCTTCCTACTACTGCCTCCCTCCAAAGCTGATTTCATCCTGTTCTTCCTCCTTCCCCCTGCAGTTGACTTAAGCAATGGAGGATGCATGAAGAAGCCATGTGTGGGTTTGGGCCACATGGACTTGTCAGGAATAAAGGGCATACAACCTGCATATGCAATTTTGAATTTCTCAACTGAATAGCACTCATCTACATAATCTTCAAGTTTGGCCCCAGGGATAGATGTGATGTAGGCAATGACATGTTTGCATGGTATTCTTGACCCTTGCCAAGCTCTGCAGGAACATGTCCTCTCAATTGTATTCACTACAAACTCGAAGCTACTAGCGAACTTCCCTTAGCACAAACTTCGCAATGCCATCGGGTGAGCTTGTGGTTACTTCAATGTCCAGGTTATAGCTAGCTCCTCTCAACTTCGCACTTTATGAGGCAAGATCTTTCCTTCAAACTTTTGGGCAACCCTTCTTCTAAGGTTCCATTTAATTAAGATCTTCTGTCTAATGTTATCCATCAACTCATCCAGATGCATGCCCTTCATATCCTTCACCTGCCAACATAGAAATTCAATTTTGAGCAAACATGGAATAAAATAAGATAATCAATGCAAAGTTAAACAAGGTAATCTTACCCATTTATTGAATGTCTCAGCCAAGTTATTGGTAACATAATCCACTTTTGATAATGTGGAAAACTGGCTCCTAGTCCACAATTTCTTGTGATTTTCCTGAAGCCATTTCATAGCCTCTGGTTTGGCTGCAGCCATGGCTTGATAATGTTTCTCAAACATGTAAGGGCTCCAAGAATGTGCGGATGCCCACAAGTCATCATCAAAAATCATCCACTATAGTGTTTCTTGAAATTCTGTGTTAGATGGTACATACACTCTCTATGTTCAGCATCTGGAAAAACTTTACTAACCCCATGCATCACTGGCTGCCCACAATCAGTACTGAATGTAAGACCAACTGGATTGCCTATAGCTTCTCTCAACCTCTCCATAAACCACTCCCAATTCGGATTTGTTTCTGAGTCAATAACACCAACCGCTACTGGGTACATCCAGTTGTGACCATCAACTGCACAAGCTACACACAACTGACCCCTAAACCTTCCATTAAAAATGTGCTATCTACTGCAAGATAGGGCCTACAACCTTGTAGGAAACCATCAACACAAGCTTTCAAAGCAAAAAACAGACTGCTAAACCTTTTTTGTTGTTGATGGTATGATGATCAATTACAACAAAGGATCCAGGACTACTATCCTCTATTTGAGCCTTAACTCGTACAGGTTGTCAAAAATTTCACCCCAAGGTCCATAAATTTTGTCCATAGCAAGTTGCTTACCTAGATATACTTTTCTGTAGGTCACATCAATTTTGTGCCTCTCCTTCAACCTTCTTTTCAGCTCTTTGGCACCCACTGTTCCATTTTCCTTCAACCAATCAAGCACTTGTTCACACACCCAATATTGTGTCACTCCTACACAATCGCCTTTCCTTCTTTTGCTCTCACAATTCTCAAGCTTGTATGGATTTCTTGTGATCCGCATAAAGAGTGTTAAAAATCAATGCATAAAGAGTGTTAAAAAATCATTGCATAAAGAGTGTTAAAAAATTTACCTTCACCGTAACTTCATCACTCAAAGTAGCGAGATGGATTCTCCACCTACAACCCACATCCTTGCCACCGCAATACACCCCGTACCGAGATTTATTACACTTTTCAATGTTATATTGGAACTCATACTTGGTAGCATGTGTAGCTAAAGCCAACTTAAAAGCATTCGATCCGAATACATAGTGCCTACTGCCATAGGAGGATCATTCTTGTCATAGTCCGCATCGAGTTTTTGTGCGGTGCTCCCTATCTATTACAATGTCATCTTCCTCTATTTCATCATCAAACAAAGATTCATCCTCCTCAACCTCCTCTACTTCATCTTCCTCTACTTCATCTCCCTCTACATCATCTAACAATGTGTCCGGTTCGGTTTGATCGGTGGGAATGGGAGGTGCTCGATGTTCGGGACCAATGTCAATATACAAGCATTCATCATCAATACCCGCATGCTCATTCAATGGGTTTGGGTTAGCAAGAAATTCACTATCTGCGATTTAGAGGCAAGATTCCCCTATGCTTAGTTGAACCGATTGTCCGGTACCAATTTCCCACTCGAAATGTCGGGAGGTTCACTACCCAAGCCGGCGTCCATCCTACGGATGAACAACGGCGCATGCTCGGCACATATGCATACATCACATATATGCGAGCAAAGAAGGGATAAACGGAAGTGATTTTTTTACCTAGACAACCGAATCGGGAGCAAGGGGCGGCGCCGGCCGCCGCGGCCCGGCCGAGCGGGCGCCGGCCCCGGCCGCTAGCGCCCGGCCGCGGGCCGCGGGCGTGCCGGCCGCCGAGCCCGGCCGCGCCTAGCCGTGCGCACGGGCGGCCTCGCCGGCCGCGGCCACGCACGGGAGCGCCCGGATGCGGGACGACGGCGAGTCTCCGGCGGCGGGTCTCCGGCGGGGCTCCTAGGGTTCCCCGTGCGGCGGGCTCGAGAGAAGGATGCGTCCGGGAGAGTATCGATTCGATTCGTGAGTTCGGTTCCGGAGACAAACGGGATAGGCACGGGGGCACAATGGTCTTTTCACTACGCAGGTCCCACATGTCGGATGGATGTAACTCGTTAAGTCCTAACGGAATCCATCCAAAATGGCATGTACGTCAACGAACTTCGTGTGCGTGGCATACACGTGCTTGGGAACTTTTCCATGGCATACACGTAATCGGCAACTTTCTTAATGGCATACACGTAAATGACTCCGGATATGAGGGTGCGGTCCGGGATGCGGCGGAAGAGTGCGAGCACGACGTCTAGGTTGCCGCATGACCTTGTTCGCTTCGGCCTCATTCGTTTCCACGGGATCAATTCGATCGGAAAGGATAATACAACAAGAAAATCACGATAGTTACTGTAACGTATCCGGATTTATTCCGGGTCGAAAATTAATTTGCTCATGATAGGTACATCAAAAGGCTCGGAATCAATCCACTAGTCAAGAGGTGTAGAACCAATCCGACTCTACGGTCTCTTGTTCTACCTATCATGATCGGTTTGGTCCGGAATAAATCCGAGTCCATATCATAATCTTCTTTATACATTTATTATTTCAGCCGGATTGAATCCCACGGAAGCGAACAAGCCCTCTATGGGATTCAATCCGGCCGGAATAATAGATATATCAAGAAATTTGTGATAGAGACTCGAATTCATTCCGCAATGAGATTTAATTTACTCATCATGATAGGTAGAACAAGAGACCGAAGAGCCGGATTGATTCCACACCTCTTGACTAGTGGATTGATTTCTAGTCTCATGGTGTGCCTATCATGACTAAATTAATTTTCGACCCGGAATAAATCGGATCTCTTATATTATCTATCATGATTTTCGTATTACATTTATTAATTCCGGTCGGAATCAACACGATGGAAACGAATAAGGCCTGAGGCAGCGCACGCGATGTGTGTTGGAGTCGGGCCACCCGGCACCGCGCGCGGTGTTGGTGGGGACGGAGGCGGGTGTGGGTGGAAGGGCCGGCGGTGCGTGCTGGAGCTGGCGTGGATTTTTTCAATTACTACTGAATCGATATAGTGGGCCCGACAGGTATAGGTGGGCGGGTATGCGCGGGTGGGTGAGAAAAAAATTAAGATTTTGGCAGAAACACTCTCCAAATTGCAATTTTTTAATACTTCATAGTCCTTCCACCCTATCCACTTTCAAAAACATGTGACGGGTGAGTCCGACGTGAGGGGTAAGGCGGGTGTGATTTACGTGAGAAAATGCACGTGCGGCACACACGTGTTCAAAAGATATCTGGTATTTAAAAAAATGTTAACAATCAAAATATGACACAATAAATTTTAAAACCTCAGGAACTGAACAATACATTTAGATCAAATATATATAAAAAGTTCAGAAATCTACATATAACCGTTGCTACAAGGAACAACGAAATCACATTAGCTCACTTATTTAGATGAGAAGATCTTGGAAAGCTGCTTCAAAGCCTTCCAGAAAATGCAAACCAACTTTAGTAATTTGAGCTACGTCTAATTCTTGATTTTATCCGAAACATAGTATCTCGGACACGGTCCAGGTTGCCACAAGCATGTCCACTCCCGCATGCACACGGTCCTGGTGCTTACATGTGTACAGAACAAAATATTTTAAAGCACCACGTTTGACTTGGCAGCCTACACGTGCTGGGAAAATGAATGGGGCCATTCAATTATGGGAAAATGAATGGCCCATTCAATTATGATTCTAAATGAATAGTACTGAAAAGTAATAGTGTTTCTAAATTGGAAAGTTCATCTTCAATTTCCGTAGATTCCCAACTTAACTGAAGTCATAGATATGTCAATAGAACTCCCGAAACAGACTTCAAAATGTCAAACACAAGTAGCATGCAACATGCAGGGAAGCAACACTTGGCTCAACAATTGTGCTTTTCCAAGTAAGAAGGAAGAAGCCTAACTGTGGCAGACAACATGGATCACATTCGCCGGGATGCCGAGGAGAGTGATAGCATCAGATAGGATTCGATTTTGCTTAATTACCTAGTGCTTCTGGTTTGCCTAATTACCTTGAGCACTGCATCCACCTATGAAAGTAGTAATCAATAAAAATTTATAGTAGTGCAATAGTGATAATTACAAAATAATAATACTGCTAGAGATAATTAAAATTAATTATCTTGAGCACTACATCCACCTGTGATAGTAGCCAAGTGTACACTGGTTCCTATTTGTCTTGGCCCTGATCCCAAGTGTGCACCAACAGAAATTTGGCGCGTAGAAACAAATTGCTATGTCAAAATAAATCTGCAAAAGAAAATCTTTATCAGTTTCAGTTCTGGAATGTGTCTGTAGTGAGCATGCAGGGAAACAATAGACATGACATACATAGATCATAAGGTTCCCATTGCCATCTAGGTTCTAATCATCTTTAGCAATTCCACTACATCATTTTGGAAAGGACTGAAAGTCCAAAGAAGGATCATTTGTTACCTACCTAAAACGTTTATAATTATATTGGCTAATAAGATAACAAGAGGCTTCTTAACTAAAGAAGGTTTGTGAGAGATAGAAACACATCTATGTGTTAATACAAAGTTAATGGACATTGCAATTAAGCAAACATGCACTTCATGGTGACAGGAAGTCACCTGCCTGAGCTCTCTCCACGATCCATGGTTGGTCTCCGCACACAATCAACACCTTGGAATACGGTTGCTTTTTATAAAGCTTAGAACACAAATACTCTTAAAAAGCATTGCAATTTCTATAGTTTAGTGTTTCAGGCAGCCACGGCAAATGAGAATATCAAGAGAAACAATATTGCATTCTGATCATATAACGCAAGGTTTATAGAGCAACTTGCAGATTCGAAACTGCAAATAATATATAGACATTTGGTTATTTTTATACCATCTCACTTGCGAGAAGCTTCATTAGTCCATCCAAACTTGATGTCCTGACCTAAAAGCATCATGGTTGGACTCAGAAGGGTAGAGAAAAAGTTTAAACTGAAAATGGCACATTCATGTAAATCAGAAAATCAAAAAACCAGAAAAAATGGTAAATTCTTTGAGCTGAAGTAGGTAAAGTTCAAAACAATTATTATGAAGCCTCAATGTAACCTACACCAGTGAAATGGAATTTTCTTCACCAATTGTGCTTGCTCATTGAACTCAACATCCTGTTCCTCTGAGAAATTCGCCTAGAAAGAAAACACCATTTTCAACAAATCAGCTCATACAACTATGAGAATACATTATTATGAAAGGAACAGTGAAAAAAGATATCAGTTCTAAAAATTGACAGCAAATCCACTGAAACTTACTTATCCAAAAGCATCAGCTTGAACAGATTTTAGTATTCAGATTCAAACATACACGAATAAGACTTAGAGACACTATGCAACATAGGATACAGGTGCACTAAAATTACCTTGCAAGTCAAACATATCCATATCCTAAAACTGATAGTAGCTACATGATGGAAATATATTACATCCGTTAGATGCATCATCCGCAGTTAATGTGCATTTCTCTATTTAAAACATCATTTGACAAACGGGCTAGCAAAATAATATAAAAGCAATAAGAAAATGAGCACACCTACAGTGTCTACATTCTTGAGTTTCCACAATTGAAAACCTGAAATTACGTACTATACTTCATTGATTTAGATGATAACTGCACTTGACTTACATTGTCGATCACCTCGAACAGGTACATACGAATCACTAAAATTAAAAAAATTCCCCATCGTGCACATCACGTCGCAGGTGCAGTGGATGAACTAATTTTAACCAGCTCTGATTTTAGCTAACTGATTAGTTGTTTTACAAGTTCTTGGATAATTCGTTGGATCATATTTCGATACACAGATTAAAATTTTATTTTGATCTGCAACCAACCCAACCTGTCATCCGTATACTGTGTACCATAAGTAAATGACTGTTATGAAGTGTTTGAAGCCATGAACATATGGCTTAAAAATGTTAAATTCAGTATCTAAAAGTTTGCATAACTCTTAGATGAAAAAACAGAAAACCATATTCTGTAAAATGAAAGTAACAATTCACAGTTTACATTCATTTGACAACTTAAAAATAATATCCAGAAAAGAATACATTAGACCGGGAAAAAAGAGAAGTAACATCATCAACTCTAATTCTCCATAACAATAAGAAAAGCAGCCATGTTTCCATTTCTACTTTCCAAATAACTAATAAATTGGTTCAGATGTTTTTTTAAGTACTATATACTTTCTAAGAGAAACTTTCATTAATAAATTTACATTGGACATAACCATGCATGGTAGCACATAAGTGGAAGACTTATGTGCCTAGTGCCTACAAAAGAACAGAGCTGGTAAGCAACTGTTTTGCATATAAAAAAACTTGTATCAAATTCACTAATTTTCATAGCCTGCAGTTGTGCATTGGGGAAAATCCCTCAAACTGCACACAGTCAAGAAATTAATCTAGCATGGCATATATAGCAACAGAAATAGAAAGTATAATTACTATATGTAGACTTACGGGGTGAGGTGGTGTCAATCTTATAAGATATCAAATAATATTCTAAATGCAACAAGATTGTCTCCCTATGAACTTTGATAAAATCAATATGCAAAAAACAGAGTACATGGATCTGCACCAATTTCACAACAAAAGCTTGCTGAAAAGAGCAAGAGAAGTGAACATATTTCACATTTCTTGGAATAAATAATATCCAGTTAAATCCACAGTTTTGAGAAAAACATTATCACCTTTCCTAGAGGCCAATCAGTAGGATCAAAGTAAGCACGTTTCCTGAAAAAACGTTCAATCAAAAAACAATCAGTACATTAACAGAATATGCAGGGGAAAATGTGGCATTTCATTTTCTTTATTAAGCATCATAAGGTCAATAAAGTATGAATTTGACTTCCACAAGCTTTTATACATAGAAGACCAAGTACCTGAATCCAAATGCATATTTGTACAACAACAGAATGGGAGGACGTTTCCAAAACTGCAATCTGTAAACAGACCAGGTGATTCAAATTACTGACCTGATAGCAATAGCAAGTGACGGGGATCTATACCACTGGGGCAGTGGGAGCCTCCTGTTGCTTCCTGTTAATGCATTTTTTGTCTTGCCATCATTTGTTTGTCTTCAATGTAAGATGTGGCACTATCATTGCAGGCTGCAACCCACAATCAACAGCCTCATATCATGAACAGAGCACCAAGGGACATGGAATCTACTATACTAAATAACGTAGGGAGAACCATGAAGATATTTTCCTGAAATCCTGAGTGTTGTATTACCTGAACATGTCATTATGACATAGCTTATTGCATAGATAATTAGTGGAACGGCATGAGACATCTCCAAATAGCTTCATAATATTCTTAATTTCTTATTCGAACATATCACCAACTCATGTCATTAGCATACTGAATTTGGGATCATAGACTTTTGCAATACAATAAGAGGTCCTTGATATTGTCAGATATGTTCTCATTATTTTACTAATCCACAAGTAATAAATAGTTAATTTGCAGGTTTACTTTGATGCTCTGAAAAAGAAAACTCACCAATAATAGTGTAAATTGGTTTGCTTGAAAGAAAGTGGAATAACAGTGTGATAATTGTAAGAAAAAAATTACAAAAATATAAGAAAAACACTTGTATGGCATTCATGCTTCAGGCTCTCAGCTAGCATGGTTACCTTATGGTTGCACAATAGCTCTTTTGCTTATATATCTTGATAAACGGCAAGGATCATTTTGCAGAAATGAGGTCATGGTTATATTAAGCCATCTCATCTTCCTGGAAAATGCAATAAGAGGGATAAGTTGACCTGCATAAAACTTCATAATGCAATCATAATGCATTCAAAATAAGTGTGTTCTCTATCCTTCTCTCCCGAAGAAATGCTTATATTATTTCTATGAAATGAGCATTACGGAGACATGTTTGAGAGAGGAGTGTAAATATGAAATTAGTATTGCACATTGAAAGTCATAGTACAGGTAGAGCTTTAGAACCCTTCTCGTCAGCAAGATCCAGATACCTGCAGGAAAAAGGGCACATTTAGATAGAATTCTTTAACCATACTAGCCTATTATTTGTACCTAGAGATCAACTATGCCTGAACCGAATATTACCATCTATTCCAAGATCTTTCGAACAATTATTTTTGCTCATAACAGATTGACCAAACAATTTCTAGTAAGGATAAAGTGTTTTGCCAATAAGAATACAAATTCATGATCCATAGAATTACAGATTCAAAGAGCAAAGACATGAGAAAAATCATCTAGCAACAGGAACTCTCTAAATGTTATTGTGTCTAATGAGTTAACATTAACTTGATGTAGAGTCAGAGCTTGACCATGAGTGTGCGCTAGTTAACTCTGGCATTTTTATCAAAAAACAACAGAAGCTCCTACTGGCACATTTTATCTATGCATTTTATCCCTCACATTCATTAAAAAAGGGACTAAAATATAATTAGATCACCTTATTAGGGTTTGTATTGACAATTTCCACGAGTTTTGGTGAATCTATGAATTTACAGGGACTATTCAGAAAATATGCAAAGAAACCACTCTAGAAGACTCCAGAAGGCTCCGGAACTCAACATGGCTAAGCACCTAAAAAAGAAGCATCTAGAAGGATCAAGGACCCACCTGGCCGAAGTGGACCCCGAGTGGGGCCCACACCAGACCGACCGGCCCAGTGGTGGGGCCGATCGGCCATCCCCTGGCGCCAAACGGGCCCGGCTTCTGGAATGTTCCTCCACCGCCTATGAGAATCAATATAAACCACATGTTTAGGTCAGTTTGATTCTACGGCGCACGTCCACCCCTCTGGACTATATAAGTAGCCCCCTGCCCCCTGGAAGAGGCATCTGAATCTGCATACATCAGATCAAGTCATCAAGTCAGAGACACTACACCCTAGAAACACCATATAGCAGAGTAGCTAACTTGTTTAGATCTAGGAGGAGGCAAGGCGTCTACTTGGCTCCTGATCGTCTAGAGGCTGATCCAGCTTCGCTCTTGTAAGTTCTTATCTAGTTCCTTACATTTGTTATACAGACATATGTTCTTATCAATGATTATATTCAACATTATATGCTTTGGTGTTTATTATGATTACATGTTTAGCATAGTTGATTTGCTTTTATATTCATGTATGGAGTCGTATAACACTCATCTAGATCATTTATTAACATGGGTGAATGGTAAAGAAAGTGTAAGCGTGGTGCTTATATTGTATTTATATGCGATTGCACCCTATATGCCGGGTCGTGTGGTAGATCGTGGTGGTGATAGCACTATTGAGTCCTTCGTAGTCCACCCCCCGTGTATAGGACTAGTGGAGCCTTATATTGTTTGGTTGTTTCAAGTTTAGGCCTTGATCCTCCTGGATAGTCTCCCCATGCATTCATATAATAGTTCTTCTTCCATGATTGCTAAATGTTTGTATTAATCATAGTTTGCATTGACATATAGTTTAGAATTACCGAGGAGTATCCTCTCTAGCTAGACTTTGCTATGTTTCTCTTGCTATAATGATACTTTCTAGCTACTCATGATGTTATGACTTGAACAGTGCTATCATTCTCTATATTTTATGTGACTTACCCCTATTTATAGCAATTGATATATTTTGGCCACTTGACATTATAAAACCAAGAGATGAGCATGTATTAGCTATTATGGATTATAAAGACTTCTTTCCCTGTGGTAGAATATAAATACAATACCTGGTTTACTCCTGGTTAAAATTCTACAATGGTATATTAATATCTGTGCGCTTGCGGATAACCTGTTTACGGTAGCGCTTGCGGATTCTACACCCAACGAACCAATCTACCGGTCCATAGCACCCCAACCAAACCAACCAGTTACTCTTCCCGGACCCGACCCGCCAGCCCAAACAGGAAGGCTTCCTCCCCACATCCCGAGCGCGAGCCACAAGACGCGCGGAGCGCGGCGAGCGCAAGTCGTGCCGGACGCGCAGTGGTCGAGCAAGCTGCTGTGCGCGTGGGGTGAGTAAGTTACGGCGGCGCGCCCTCCGACCGACGGTTCATGGTGGGCGGAAATTACGGCGGCGTGTGGGGTGGAATGAAGCTGCAGTGCGCGTGGGGCGAGCAAGCAGGAAAAGCGGCAGATTCCGGCGGCGCGCGGGATCAGGAACCGGCCGACGGCTCATGGTGGACGCGGTGGCACGCAGGATCCCTCTACCTCCTTGAATTCGATGTCAATCCAGCCTGTCAAAATTGCCTCTGAGCAATTCCTCCAAGCAGCATCGGCACACAGGTGGGCATCCAATGGCGGGCGAGCAGAAGCGGTGCACGCCATGGCATCCAGCATCAAGCGGTTGTTGGTCAACAGCTACGGCGAGATTCCAGCAGGAGCTCCCAGATGCAGGGCGCGGCAAGCTCTAGGCTGGAGGCTTGCTATAGGGTGACCATCGGCGAGCCTGATCCAGTACAATTCAAGTGAGGGGGTAATCATCATGTACCAATTAGTCTCTCTGCCTCTCACAGGCACATAGTAATTGCTCCATGATGAATTTTAAGAACAGTGATGCATTTTGAGACACTGGAAGCTACATATGATGAATTCAATATAGCATACGCAATGGTGCAGGGTAATGAGATTCAGTATTGCGTCATGGATGTTCAATTACTAAAGATAGGCAACCCAAAAATTATAGGCTTCAAGTCCTATTTTACTGGGCATTATTTGTGATCCAGCACAGTGCAGAAAATTAATGAAGATACTGGCTGTACCAACATATGATAGGAATATTTATGTCAAATTACTGGACTGTCAAATATGGAGGCAGCTAAATGAAAATACTAAAGAAAAATAAAACTACCAATTGTATTCATAGGGATGAGTGTGCGTGCGTTGTGAGTGTCTCCGATGTATTGTGTAATTCGCAAAAAAAACAAAAAGGAATGATAAAAACAAAAAGAATTAGTACTGCTAAAGATCTTGATTGAATTACTTAAGAGGAAAGATTACTGAGAATTGGTGTACTGCTCAGTTACTAGAATTACTGAGATTGTAATCATCTTTCTTAATCACCACATGAACATACCATCCTTTTGAAAATGCTACTAATAAGTTGCTTATATCTATACTAAAAGTTCCTGATCTCACCGAACATTAGAAGTTACTGAAAAGCTGTTGGGGTGCATTAATGTCCAATGATCAAATTACTGAAGCTAATGGGATGCAGTTTTAATTACTGAAACAATTGGGATGCATTACTAAATCCAAATGATCAATTACTGAAGCTATTGGGATGCACTGCTAAATCCAAAAAAGTAACATATTTTTTAGACTCATTACTGAACCTATTGGATGCATTACTGAACTTGATCGAGCACTGAAGCTAAAGTTGATGGTATGCTTTTTCACTGAGCCCAAAGAATCAAAAGATCAATTACTGAACACTCGATGCTAAATTAGGATTACTGAAAGCAAAGTCTTAGAATACTAAGGTTGATGTTCTGCAGAATGCTCGGGATTAATCTTAAAAATAATCGATAATATGATTGCTCTTATTACTCAGTAAGTTTGTTTTTTTGGGCGAAAAAATGAATATTGCATGACTACGATTACCGATAGAAATGATTACTGGACGGGAAAAAAATGAATACTGGACGACTACGATTACTGATAGAAACGATTACTGGATGACTACGATTACTGATAGAAACGATTACTGGACGACTACGATTACTGAGAGAAATGATTACTGGGAAGGACATCATAGCACACATAGACCAAAAAGTGACAGTTACTAAGCACATATAGAGCACTGAGATGTTACTGATCACATACAGATCGAAGTGGCAATTACAGAGCCCAAAATTACTGAATGATGGAAAAAATAGCAACCCCAAATTACTGCTACACAGTTTTCTCTCACTTACATTCTGAACATTTACCCTTTGCGCTATTGTAAGGTAGAATACATTGAGCCTAGACTACGGAAGTTATTTAACTTTAGATTCAAATTACTGAGCCTAGCAGTGAGCAAGAGCCTTGTCAGTAAATACGTGACAACATTGTCCGCTTCCTCATTAAAGATAAATATTCAGTAAATTGAAAATATAAATACATAAAAAGTGTTGCTTGACAAGTTGGTATTGCTGAAGGTACAATGTAATGATATTGTTGTTACTGGACATACACACAAAAACACAAGTATATTACTCAGTACACAAAAAAAGCCTATGGTCCAAAAAAAATTGGCATGGTTTGTACATGTTGTTTTGTGCCTTGTTATTCACTTATTGGATCAGAGCCATTCTCATGAAGCTCTTTATTTGCAGTCATGCGCATGAAGAAAAAAATTAGCAAGCGGTCCATGTCCATAGGGTTGCAGCTGTGTGGATTGGAGCTGGTTCTTCAATCTCAGTAGGAAAGGGCCTTTTGCCATTGCGCTTGTGGTAAAGAAATTGTGCCCTGTATTGGGATTCAAGAAGCAGACGTGTTAGGAGATCGAGCAGCACATGTATATTACAATTACTGGAGGTAAAAGATTACTGAACAAATTTGACTGAATAATGAATGGACTACTTGAGAAGAAAGCATGGAACAAATTAAGCTAATGCTATTGAAAAAAATATATTACTGAACAAATTATTGAATACACATCAACACGAAGATAGTGTTTGAAAAATTACTGAAGTAAAAGCATGAATTGGTATTTTTTTAGCAAAGTATAAAAAAGCCTGATGGACTAAACATAGTGTTGCTGGGTGAATCACTAGATTACTTAACAATCATCACTGTGGTGGATGTCGTTTAAAAAAACATTACTGAACATTATTATTACTAACATACTTGGTTACCAAATCATAAATTATTGAAGCTAAATTACTGAAGCATAATTTACTGAATCTAAAAATGATAATTAAGCGAGACAACAATTTCAAGTGATCAGAAATTTGCTTATGAACATCAAGTTTGAAAAGGTTATTACTAAACTACTAACGTAAGTGTAGGGACTTCATAAAAATTACTGTGTGTGCAAATGACATTGTGTTAATACTAGACAAAACGACCAATTATATTACTGAACTACCCTATTAGGCTATTACTAACACAAAATGCTAACAGTAAACTGCCCCATGCCATGCTTTATACTTTCAACATTCATCAGTTAACTCATCTCCCCCTCAAACAATCTCATCATAGAACCAGGAGCACCGTATCGTTGGGTATTTCATCCCCTATGACATTTAACAAAAGAGAGACACTGAGAGTAGGAAAAACAGAAAGTACTAGACTACTGAATGAGTTACTAAACAATCATCTTCCCCAATCCTATTACTGCATTACTACACTACTTTAGTTACTTGGGGTTGCTGGGTGAAGTACTAGATTACTGAATCATCATCGTCATCAGATCGAGTTGCTAAGTTGATTGGATTACTTGATAAAAATGAAAATGGCATTCTATAATAAGAATTACTGAATTATTGGACCTACTGGCTGAATTACTAAATTACTATACGAACTGCTTGATTACTGGACTTCTTCATAGAAATGTATGAGAAAGCTAAAAAGGACAAGAACTAGACTTCTTAATGAAAAATGAAGAAACAATACCTCTAAAAATTACTGATGAAAATGTACTGAACTAGTAATTAAGTGTATGGGCTTCGGCAAAATTATTGTGTTTGCAATGCCATGGCTTGTGGTGCTAGTAGTAAATAGCAGGATTAGATAGGATTAGTAACCACTGCTGGAGATATATACTATTTAAAGATCTATTCATTACTAACACGATTCGATCAATTTCAGTTTGTAAAAGACAGCTAGGAATTTTAAATTTCACTTGCATGCATCTTCGTATGAACTTTGGATTCATGAGGGTGCGAGCAAAGACCTGCATTATGCCATTACCCTGTTACGCATCATCTCAACCATATCTACAGTTGTACTTTAAGCCCTTTAATTGCTTCTGTCTCCTCCTATTGACCTGCGTAGAGAAACAAATTAAGGACAAGTTATCAGTTTCGCTGAGCCATTTGCACAAACACATAGCATGCATCAGAATCACCATTAATCGCAGTGATGATGCCTGTGCCCAGCGATGACCTCACCTATTCATCAACGTTGCTCCGTTGCAGGACTAAATCGCCACAGATTAGTTACCTTGCCGATGGCATTGCTGCGCTGGCACTGTGCAGTCCTGTTCTACTCCGCTCGAGGCAACATAGCGGAAAGCTGCATGGGTGGCTAGAGGACGCAGTTTCTCGAGGACGAGCTGGATCGCTTGGTGCTGCCGCACTACGCTGCCGCCTGGGAATTGAAGTCACCACTGATGTCGCGATGTTGTTCACAGACGTGGTGCGGAGGAGGCTGGGAGAGGAGGAGAATCAACAGCCCTCCACTGCTCGAAGCCTGCCCATTGCGCTCACGGCCCGCAGCGCCGACGCCACCCACGAACCGCAGCGTCACCGCCGCAACCCCTAGAAATCGCAGCGCCGCCGCTGCCGCCGCCAACGGCTCGCTGGAGAAAGGGGAAAGCAAATTGAACAGGCTATCGGGTGTGATGTGGCTCGCGGTTGGGTTAACGGATCGTGCATTGGCATGGGCGCGGGTGGTGGACTGGTGGGTGGGTCGCTTAGCTGGTTGGGTTCGGGCTGGGGATGTTGGTGGGTTGTGTTGGTTTGAGTGCTAGGGTGTAGAATAGGATTCTACACCTAAGGTGTAGAATAGCACATGTGTGTATATATATATATATATCTTCTTTTCTAGAGATCCAAGGCATATGTAAGAGTACCATATCCATGCGTTTTCAAGCACACCTGTCAGGCTGACAACCTATATCGAGTTGTGCTATGAATCGTGTCGGAATTCATCTTTTAGTTTATTTGAAAGCAACATCTGATATACACTTAGCATCATGTTAAGATATACCTCTGCATTTCTGGCACCGTCGATAGAGATGGACCTTATATCCGTTTTTAGTCGATGATGTTAGCAATGTCAACAAGCATTTTTAGCGTCGTTCCAGGGGAAAAAAGTCTATAGCCTAGATGAAAAAGTTTGAGTAATAGCATGCATGCATCTCTCACTCATAATGTATCGAGAATCCAAATAATCATTGCTTAAACAGGCTTACCCTTGTTCTTTCCACTTTTGTCTATCTTATTTCAAGGTAATGTATGAATAAGAATCTTCCAGAGAACTTTGTTTCAAATCCAGAGAAACTCTTAAAGAAGGCAAGGTCAAAGCTTAGGCCTCCTCATTCTCAGCCCACGACTTTTGCCTTGGGAGATTCAACAGCGCGAATCTTAACACCCACGTTTGAAGTAATGGCAAACAAGTCCCTACGCGAATACTCCGCACCGACCCCGGACAACATTCGTGCTGGTCCGACAGTCACAGGAGATGATGCTTTTGAGCTCAAGCCTGCCCTGATCAACATGGTACAAGCTAGCCAATTCTGTGGAAAAGCTCATGAAGATGCCAACAAACACCTTCAAAATTTCTTGGAGATATGTAGCACCTTCATGATCAAAGATGTTCCAAGTGATGCAGTCCTACTTCATTTATTCCCATTCTCACTATTATGGCGAGCGAAACAGTTTTACTCCAACAAAGACAAATTTACAACTTGGACATTGTGTTCTACTGACTTTCTGACAAAGTTCTTTCCTATAGGCAAAACCAATGCCTTATGAGGGAAAATTTCAAGTTTCCAGCAGCAACACGAGGAATCTGTTCCTGAAGCATGGGAGCGCTTTCAAGACTACATTGCAGATTACCCACATCATGGAATGGAAAACTGGTTGCTCTTACCGACCTTCTACCATGGGTTCTCTACCAACACCCGTGAAACGATAGATGCTGCAGCTGGAGGTGCTTTCCTGTCCCTTACACTTTGAAGCGTCCCCTCATCAGAGGTGACTAAATGTGACACAAATACCAGTCCCAAGAGGCTGGTAACACATTTATTACAACAGGTGGTTCACTACCTTACAACACGTCGAGGCTGTGGGCACAGAAGCGCCACTGCCACGAGGAACAACATAAGAGCTACTAACTAAACTACGATAGTAAAGGCTTCTACGGCCTCATCAGAGTCTAGCACCATGGAAGCTTCCTGTGGCGACCCTGATTCCACAGGCACGGGTTGGGTGTAGGACGGCGACCTACTCGACATCTTCGACGACGAAGTCGGGATCCTCCTCTGAAAAACAGATAATTAAGCAAGGGTGAGTACATACGTACTCAACAAGTTCAACCCCACCCACGGAGGGGCTTATAAGAAGATCATGCACAAGATATAACAAGGATCAGGTTAAGGTTTATTTGCAAACTCATTTACTCATGCAGGGGTTCATTTTCAAAAAGGTTTTCACAAACCATTTTTTATAGCCCACGTAACTCAGTTACTTTAGAGAAAACCAATTTGGGACTACCGGACTCCCCGTCCGCTGTAGCCCAGGCACACAACCACACACTTTCCCAGAAATCAACACACACCATGAAAACATCCCAAACCCAAACAGTAGTTTTGTGACCACACCATGACTCGTCCAATACCGTGGACACAACTATTCGAATAGGTTTTACACTCTGCAGAGGTTGTACATCTTTACCCACAAGTAGGGTACCGCCACACGAACACATTAGTGCCGCGCGCGGATCCTATCAAAGCCATTACCCACCTTAGCTAACCCTATGAGCCACCACAGAAGCAATCAAGGGGTTATCTCACATAACCAGGGCGTACCTCACACAGATCGTACCCCTACTCCTTGATCTTCAGCTGCTCACCCACACACCAGATGGCAAGTACATTAACTAGTGGGATTTATGCTAAGCCGTTGCCACATACAACGGTCGAGTGGTTGTACGATAATTGGGTCAGGTGAGATGTCACGCAACCCGGTCCTTAACGACGAGATGGACATCTCCAACACGCTCAACCACAAAGGTATGAGCTCACCCATACTCCCGACACACACGTCCATCACGTCTACCCAGTTCTTTACTCATTTTCCAAAAATATTCCATTCCCATTTTCAAAGCACTCACACCATTTTAAAGAAATCATTTTGGCCAAACAAGGTTCAATCATAGCAATCAAGGGTGGCTATCCTACCAGGTTTTTGCAGTAAAACAATATGCAATTTATAAAATGGGTATAGGGTTGTGTTTATAGAACTGGGACCAAAGCATGCATCAAAGGATGAGATTGAACTTGCCGTCTTCGAAGTCCTCGGGGAGTTCCTGCTCGTGGTTCTCGACTCCGGTCTCCTGCTCGCAGTACTCGGCTCCAAGCTCCAGCTCGCGGTACTCTTCCTCGTTCACTCCGTCGGCTATAGAGCACACACAAGCAAGCATGCAATCAATACAAGCACATAAATTTACCGACTGAGCTCGAGGAAAGAATAGAGGAATAAACATCATTTAGGGGGGGAGGGGGTTGGATGATGGATCGGTGGAGGTATTCCCGGGACAGGTGTGATAAATTTTGGGCATGATTTGAATTAAAATCGCGCATGCAATGATGGGTTAAAGGGGGTATTTAGGACTAATTAAGAAGTTAAGGACCTATTAGTAATTAGGTTTAATAGGGGGTGGGCTTATTTGCAAAATGTAATTAAGGTGAGGTTTAGATGGAACAGCCCAGGGTTCTACTTGAAATTAGGTTTGGAAAAGTAGGGCTAGTTTGTAAATGGATTTATGGGATAGGGTTTTATTTGGAATAAATGGGAGAGGGAAATAGAGAGGGGGGGGGGCTCGGGTAGAAAAAGGAAGAGGGCCAGGGGGCTTTCGGCCAAACAGCCATCTTCTTCCTTCGAACAGGACAAAGACAGGGGGAGGTTAACCAGGCGGCCGGTCCGGTCGGCGTCGGCGATTGCCGGCGCTCCGGGGTCGGCGGCGGCCGGGGATAGGAGGAAAACAGAGAGGGGGACGAGGGCTACCTATCCTGGCTCTCACCTTGGTCGGGGACGACCTGTGGAGGTGGCTCCGCGGCGAGGAGTGGGCGGCGGCGAAGGCTAGTGGTGGAGGTGCAAATGGTGGTGATGGTGGAGCAAGGGAGGGTTGTGGGGGCTCGGTGGTGAGGTGAGGGACGACGAGGAGGCCTAGGTGCTATTTATAGGGAGCTTGAGGCGGTTCAGGGGAAATATCTCCCGAGCGACCCGGCGGCGGCTCGGCAGGGAGGGGCCGCGGCGAACGGCCTCCAGGTGAGGTGACGGCTCGGGCAGAGGCCAATTAGGGCGTCCACGGTCGTCGGGCGGCAGTCGATGGGTCCTATCGTGCCCCGGCACGCCGTGTTTCGAGGTGGAGGGGCGGCGTGCGGTGCGCCGGGAGAGTGGTAGGCCGGCGGGGGCCGGGTCCGGCGGCCGCGGGATGACCGGCGGCGATGGCACCGTGGTGTGATGGCTCGGGGCGGGGGCGGAGTAATGGCGGGCGCGCTAGGGTGCGGTCACGTCGCGGGGTTGGGGGCGGCGTGTAGAGGAGGAGAGGGGGCCAGGCGCGGTCGGGGAAGCAAGGCACGGGGTCAGGCGCTGGCCGAAGGAAGGAGAAAGGGAGGAGAGAAAGGAAAGAAAGAAAAGAAGAAAAGAAAGGAGAAAAGAAAAAGGAAACCTGAGGAAAAAGGGAAAGAAAAGGGAAAAGGGTAAGGAAAAATTGGAAGAAAATTTTGGGAAAAATAGGGAAATTTGGAAAGGATTTTTGGTGGGATTTCCAGGTCTTCGGGTGCCGGCGTAATTTTCGGGACGGCGATGATGGCGAGGCGGGCTGGCCGCCGGGACCGCGGCAAGTTCGGGATTCCCGGTGAGGTGGCCGACACGGCGCTGGGGCAGCACGCGGTGAGTGGAGGTGGCCCGAGTGATGGCGGGCGGTGCCGGCGGGATTCGCGGCATGCGCGCCGAGGAAGGGAGAGAGGGAAAGATGATTGGGATTCCAGGGAGACGATCGAGCTCAGCGGAAGAATTTTAAAATAACACGTGATCTAACAGGTGATTTATTAGGAGCTAAAAACGCAGGCGTTACACACTTACTCAAGCTACTAACCTTGTGGAAAAGATGGCGTCCAATCAAACTTGGAATGAGGAACGACAACCCCGCAAGAAAGAAAGAGGAATGCACCAGCTCAAGGAGGTAGACATGCTGGCTGCCAAAATGGATTTACTGATGAAGACGCTTGAAGAAAAAGCCCCTGATAAGAAGGAAGTCATGCAACTTTTCGAATCCCGCATGACCTGTGAAGAGTGTGGAAACATTGGACACTCAGGGAGTCAATGTCCTCAGCTGGAGGAGGACGTGAATTACATTAACAATAACAACCAATATAATCCCCAGCATAATCAAGGATGGACGCAGCAGAGGACCAACTACCCAGGTAACTATTCAGGTAATTATCAAGGTAATAATTCTTCCAATAATTTCTCACCTTTAAGAGACTTAGTCCAAAACCAGGGTAGAATTATGGATAATCTGTCTAAGAAGTTAGCCTCCAATGATAAAATACTAGAAACTATTAGTAATAAAATGGAAAACTTTTCTTCTGCCATCAAGAACCAACATAGCTTTAATAAAATGTTAGAATCTCAGATTTCTCAGCTGGCATCATCTGTTCCCAAGGCTAATCCAGGTAAAATTCCAGGCCAGCCAATAGAATTAGAATCTACAAATCTTGTCGATATCTATTCTGCAGATCTGTGTTCGAGTAAGACATAAGAAGGCCCACGATGGACCGACTGGGGCATGCCCGCCAAAAGAGGAGACTCAGGAAGACCCGTCATCACCATCACTATTGGAGCCTACATCTTCAAGAATGCACTTTGTGACTTTGGGTCTAGCATCAACATAATGCCTAAGGTAATATATAAGAAAATTAATGGTTCACCTTTATTGTATACAACCTTGTGCTTGCAGCTTGCAGACCTGTCACTATGCCACCCTGAGGGCATCCTAGACGACGTATGTCTGGGGGTAGGACGCTCCTACGTGGCTGCCGACTTTGTTGTTGTTGAGACTAGGGGAAGTGAGAACGCTCCAATCATTTTGGGACGTCCTTTCCTTGCCACTGCCAAAGCCATCATCTACACTGATACCGCTAAGATCATCTTGTCCATTAATGGGAGGAAGGAGAGATTCAATTGCAAGAACAAAATCCTAGAAGCTCCTACCCACCCCCGATATCCTTACCCTCAAGAACACGAGCCAGTTATCGAAGAGAAGAGATAGAAGAAGGAATAAGAAGAATAATGAACCTCAATCACATGTGAAGGAAGTTTGGATGATCAACACGATTCAATCAGGGAATAAGAACCTGTTCCTTCACCATTACTGCGAAAGCTTGAGGACCCTAGAGTTCCATCAATCCACTACTTCATCAATCAATGGAACTTCCAGCGAGTTGTCTGTGACATAGGATCAAGCGTTAACCTAATGCCTAAGGTAGCCTACGAATTAATATATGGTGACCTGCCTTAGTATTCCACATATATAATGTTGCAGATGGCGGATCAATCACAATGGTTCCAGGAAGGAATTGCACGAGATGTACCTGTCAAGATAAAGGACAACTATGTCCTGACTGACTTTTTAGTCATATACATGGGAGATGAGCAAGATCCTCCCATCGTGCTTGGAAGACCATTCCCGAACACAACAAGAGTAGTCATCTACATCACGACTGGCGAGATCCACTTCCAGTTCAGAACTGAAAAGGTACGCTGCTACTTCAATACTTACACTAATCCTGAGCAGCCCAAGAAGAACAAGACGCGGAGACACCTTCAGAGATTACAACGCAAGCTAAACACAAAGTTGACGGATGTCAAGAACATTTAAGAAGAGATTAAGGAGAAGTCCACTCACCTTCTACCAGCCCAGTATTCTGAACCTGTTACTCCAGAAAGGTCTCCACCGAAGAAACAATCTTGGAAGAAGAAAGCTCAAAGTACACCTTCGGAAGACCAATCACTGCCTGCGTCATCGACTGATCAATCAATGGCCACTACATCCACGCCATGGGAGTAAGTACTCTAAACTCTCGCCGAGAGGTAACTCGGTATTTATCTTTATTTTCTGCACTGCATATTTAGATTAGCATTTCCCTACCTGCATTGAAAAAATCATGAAAATATTTTCTGCGTTTTGCATTCTTCAAAGCCCCATGTACTCCGTACCGTGGTGGCATAAAAAATATAATAATTTCTTTCACATGTTTTTGCTTTAGCATCCCTTTTGCATATAAAAATTCACAAAAATACATGGGCACATGAAGGTCCACACATTTCAGAAAAAAACCCAAAAAGAAGTGGGCACATGAAGGTCCACATATTTCAGAAAAACCCCAAAAGGAAGTGGGCACATGAAGGCTCAAAGCATAATCCTAGAATTTGTTCCTTCGGGTATGTGCGAGACTAATATTTACAGGGAGAAATTAATAAGGACCTGAAGGCCAACAAGTTCCAAGGATGAATCAAGGATTACTTCAAGATCCAGCTTGGGGGAGAGCACCCCTAGTTATCACGATAAGTATCACTATCCTATGTTTTTAGCTAGTTATTTGAGTTTTAGTTAAAAGTCTTAGTTTGAATAAAATGCTAAAATCTGCTAGTTGGTTTTTCTCTTTAATAATGATCTTGATGATATATGCTTGGAGATGATGACTAGTTGCTCCGTCATAATTCCTTTTAATAGTGCTTAGTTTTCAGACCTAGATTCTCCTGAAGCTTAAATGCTTAATTTCCTCTAAACCCAAAACCTTGCGAGTATATGCTTAATCTGAGTCTAGGCTTTAAAAGATGATTCATGAAAAGTTGAGTTGCTATTGATCATTTTCCTAGAGAAGCCTGATTCCTGGTTTTATCTTAAAAATGAAATTTTATATGATGAGTTCCTGTGTCTATGATCTTTAAGAGCTTGTCATACACATCAAGATCATTCCATTCCACCATTTATGCTGCTTCTGACATGGAAGTACACATTTTCTTCAAGCCATACAGCTCATGCAACTCTAGGATGTATTTCCCTCAATGTTGAATAGGATTTTAGGGCTACATTCGAAAAAAGAAAAACAGAGAAGAGAGGAAAAAGTGAGAAGAGAGGGGGAGAGAAAAGGACATGTGGCATACTAGGCGAGAAGGGCCTACCTTCCTAAAAGAAATAAATTTAGATATGAATAATGGACACGTGTCCGACGGCGAGTAGAGCCCGCATCTCTAAGGAGAGAGAAAAATGGACAAAAGTCTGGGCCGAGTAGAGCCCACCTCTCCAAGAATGGAAAGCCTATATCTTAAAAATCTTAGAAAGAGATGTATAGTCCAAGAGCTAGGCTAAAAGGCTTACCACCTTTCACCCTCATCCATCCAACACTTTCATCCATATCTTGTTAAGTATGACACCATGCTTGAAAAGGTCATACACAGGATCTCTGAGTTTTATCTGAGAAAATACAAAACCCCAGGATGATAGCTGAACAACGAAGTTGAGATATATTGCTTGACTTGATTGTTTTGTCTTTTATCTGCTAAAGATGCATGAGAAGGCTATGCTTAAAGGTTAAATGTAAGAGAGAGCAATCTTGTTGAGGAGAATTGGTTTTTTGAAAATCATAGTACTTTTGAGGTGTGAAAGCGTTGTAGCAACTCCTGATCCTGCTAAAGCATATCTTTGCTAGGGACTAGCAAAGGGTAAGCTTGGGGAGTTTGTTGACACATTTTATCTATGCATTTTATCCCTCACATTCATTAGAAAAAAGACTAAAATATAATAAGATCACCTCATTAGGGTTTGTATTGACAATTTCCACGAGTTTTGGTGAATCTATGAATTTACAGGGACTATTCATAAAATATGCAAAGAAACCACTCTATAAGACTCCAGAAAGCTCCAGAACTCAACGTGGCTTAGCACCTAAAAAAGATGCATCTAGAAGGATCAAGGACCCACCTGGCCGAAGTGGACCCCGAGTGGGGCCCACAACAGACTGACCATCCCAGTGGTGGGCCGGTCGGCCATCCCCTGGCGCCAAATGGGCCCGTCTTCTGGAATGTTCCTCCACCGCTTATGAGAATCAATCTAAACCACATGTTTAGGTCGGTTTGATCCTACGGCGCACGTCCACCCCTCTGAACCCCCTGCCCCTGGTAGAGGCATCTGAATCTGCATACATCAGATCAAGTCATCAAGTCAGAGACACTACGCTCGAGAAATACTATATAGCAGAGTAGCTAACTAATTTAGATCTAGGAGGAGGCAAGGCGTCTACTTGGCTCCTGTTCGTCTAGAGGCTGATCTAGCTTTGCTCTTGTAAGTTCTTATCTAGTTCTTTACATTTGTTATACAGACATATGTTCTTATCAATGATTATTGTGAGACATGGGTACCCATGGGTCCCCACCGACCAGGGTCTTAGCCGTCCCCGGTAGGCGGGCCCGACCTACCAGAAGACCCGCCGACCTGTTAGTGGGACCTGCCCGACCTGACATGTGGGCCCAAGGACATGAAGACAGCTTGGTGTACAAGACAAGACAGTCTAGCTCGGATAAGCTTTCCATGTTGTAACTAAGTAGGATAGATGGAAACCGACTTGTAACCCAATGCACGCCAGCCAATATAAGACGGCCAGGGGTGCCCCTCAAGGGCACGACGTCGACGGCTCCCTCCTCAGGGACAGATCTCTCTCCACATAATTCCAATACCAAACTGGACGTAGGGTTTTACTCTCCGGAGGCCTGAACCAGTATAAATCGTCGTGTCTCTCGTGTCTCGCCGGGATTTTCGAGTTCCATCCGCGAACTACCACCTACATTCTTAGGTCCCGATCCCCCGTCAATCAACCTACAACTGCTTGGGTAGCCCCCTTGCGGATCTATCCAGGTCTCACCCCTGACAGTTGGCGCGCCAGGTAGGGGTGATCGGGAACTCGTTGTGCAACATAGTGGCCCGACCCAACGTCATCTTCGGCGACGGCACAAAGAACTTCCTCGACGACGACCTACTCGCTGCCACTTTCCGATCTATTCGCGAGGTAGGCGGCGCGCCAAAAATTTTTCGGTCTTTTCCTCTTCCGTCGGCATTGCCTCTGAGATCCACCAACGTAGCTGCTCCGTGCGGCCAGGAAAAAATACTACATCTACAAACATCAAGTTCGGCGGAGGCCTGGGCTACCCTCTGCTGGCGTCGACCCCGGGAATACACCACGTGATGACCTGCTCGTGGCCAGGCAAAAAGCGTCTACAAGAAACGTAGACAAGGATTCCTACGTCCTTGCATGTCTGCATGCGTCAAGGGAATCGACCTCGGCAAATCCATCTACGTGAACAGGGAAGCATCGTTGCTTCTTATTCATTCTTTATTTTTCTTTCTATTATTCTTTTTACAACAGCTTCGGCCCTGTTTGCACAACTCAGCTTCACCAGTAGAGCTGTTTTTTAGAAAACAACTTCATGAGCAACTTCATGAGCAGGGAAGAGCTATGTTTTTGCAGCTTCACCGTATGCTTAACTCTATGAGAGAGAGTCTTCGGATAAGCTGGGCAGAGAGCTGGGCAGAGAGCTGGTCGTTTGGCTATTGAAGTTGTGAAGCTGCTCGTGAAGTCGCTCATGAAGCTGTACCAAACGGGCCCCTATTTTCTTTAATCTATCCTATTCCGATCTACTATCGGTCGTCAATAGCTGATTAATGCGACCTTTCGTATTTGTTTCAAAAACACGATCGACTACGAGGACTCGACGAGCTACTCCAGAGCAGGTCTTCGACTTGTTGCCGCTCGGCCAGCGGCATCGTGCGCCGTCCGTCGCCGTAGCAGCGTGTAGGCTCTAGATGATAATTAAGACGAGTGATGTATGCCGTAGCCGCCAGCATGATGTTCAGCACACCGCCGTCGCGGCACTGGCTACATCGACGTAGCTTCCTTCGGTCCTCAAGCAGCAGATCCAGGCTACCTCGACAAGTTAACCAACGATCCATCACCGACCTTGTTCGCACCCAAAATTGGCAGGTATCATCCGACCGGTCAGACCTGTGGGTCCCACCGGTCAGACCGGTGTGGTTAAAGTCCACAAAATCCTATTTGGACTTCACCATTGGATAGGTCTCGTCGAGTAGATCAAAATCCATATATGTAACGTCCAAATCGGAGTCCGGATGAGCGAGATATGACTTCTCCAAAATCTACACGCCGGGCGCACCGGTCTGACCGGTGCCCTTCACCGGTCAGACCGCTGTCTCCCTGATTCCGAGCCAGATTGAGGAGTCCTGATAGATTAGGCTCGTAAAAGTATTTCCTTATGGGGCAAGACCTCCCCACCCTATATAAATATAAAGGGCCACGGCCGATTGAGGTTCATCATCCAATCGATCAAATCTATTTACCTTTATTTGTCTCGTATTTACTTTTATCTCTTCCCAACTTTTCCAATCTACAACTTGTTGTTCTTCCTTCGTCTCCGCGACGTCTGAAGGCATTTTAGATGGCCTTGCCGACCCTAGAGCAACCCTACGTGCGTCTCCCTGACGGGATCCTGCCCGGGGGACGTTCGGAGGTCTACCGCCGGAATCTCCCGGCGACCGGTCTGACCGGTCTACCCCACCGGTCTGACCGGTGTCGACGCAGAGGCACCGCGACAGCTGCCTTTGCGTGTTGTTGGCTCCAAAAGGTGCCAACAAATTGGCGACTCCGCTGGGGAGCAAAGATCTAGCTATCTTAACCGATCTATCCAACTCCAGCGACATGTCTCAGTGTGAGCTAGACAAGGGCAACATCATCGACTTCACGGATGAAGAGCTCTCACCTGAGGATCGTCAAGCCATGGAGGACTTCATGAAGCAAATGACCGAACGAGATCGCCAAAAAGTAGAAAAGCTCATGAAGCAGAAGGCTGAAGAGGATCGACTTCACTACTTGTCGCACTTCAAGAAGACTCGCGAAGGCAAGGTCAAGAAGATCAAGGACATCACCTTCGACACTCCACCACCTGAGGTACCACCCAATGTGAGCACATCATCGTCTCCATCCTCTTTTGTTACCGTCAATGATCTTACTACTGTGATGGATAGCTTTCGCTTGTCTATGATTGAAAACATGCAAAACATGGTAGATAAGAGTCTAGGTAAACGAGTAGAGGGTGATGATAATGTTGCATCTGGTTCTAAAACTGTGGCACCTCAGATCCCAACTATTAATTCATTGGTTGCACAAACAATTAATCCTCAGTATGGTATGCCATTGAATTATTTTGTGGGACAAACACCACCGCCGCCGTTTGGTCAGAGCAGACCGGTCAGACCGATGGATCCGACCGGTCAGAACGGTGCCGACGCCATGGTGCCTTTTCCCTCGTCTTCGAAACCTATAATTACTATTCCTCCCGTTCAGGCTGCTTCTGGCCGATCTGGTGGGAATACTTCAGTAGCTCAAGGTGTTCCAATTATGGTTCCGTTTGAGACAGGCGTTGGGTATGGTTACGCACCTAATCCCCAAGTTAATGGCCCTTTGCAACACCATACTTCTGGCTCATACACGCAACCGAATATGATGCAATCGAATGCTTCCACTATGCCAATGCCAACCACCATCCAGGAAGTCATCGATAGGTTTAATGCTAATCTTGCTAAACAGATGAAAGATGACTATGGGATAGAAGTGAAAAATAAAAATCTTTCATATCGAAAACCGTATCCTTCTAGTTTTGATTCGGTTCCCTACCCCATTGGTTGGCGTTGTCCTGAATTTGTGAAGTTTAATGGGGATGATAGCAAAACGACGTGGGAGCATGTTAGTCAATATCTTGCTCAACTAGGAGAAGCTAGTGCCATAGAGGAAATAAGAGTGTGATTATTGGGAACAATTAGAACAAAAATTTCATGACCACTTCTATAGCGGAGATAATGAGTTAAGGTTGAGTCATTTAACATCGGTTAAACAAAAGCATGATGAACCTGTTACTAGCTACATTAGAAGGTTTAGAGAAACCAAAAATTGTTGTTATAATCTTGTTATCTCTGAAAGGGATCTTGCTGAATTAGCTTTTAATGGGTTGCGATCCCATATTAAAGAAAAAATTAGAGGGTCATGAATTTATTGATGTTGCCCAAGTCCTAGTAAGATCTTTAGCTCATGAAAGCCGAAGCAAAGACACTCGGCTCAAATCTGATCGTCCTAACATGCATATGCTAAATTATGAATCTTCGGACGATGAGAGTAAAGAAGTATATGCTGCTCAATTTAAATGGTCATCTGATGATAAAGCAAACACTTGTGCTTCTCTTAAGCTGGCTCATAAGAGTCGGGATGAGATGAAATTTACTTTTGATGTGGCTAAGTGTGATAAATTATTTGATGAGCTATTTAAGGTGGGTAAAATTAAGATGTCTCACACTATACCACCTATTGATCAATTAAAAAGACGTGCATATTGTAAATTTCATAATTCTTTTTCTCATGCTACCAATGATTGCAATACTTTTCGTCGGCAAATACAATCGGCCATTAATGAAGGTCGTTTGAAATTCCATGAGATGCAAGTCGACGAAAATCCTTTCCCTAATAGTGCCTTTGTTAATGTTCTTCAGTTGTCAAATCCTAAGGTGCTTATTCGGCCGGATCAAGCCGAAAACGCTAAAGGAAAGAATGTGATCATTGGAAAGTAAAGACACGACAAGAGGCAGCCTCTGGAGGTGATCCACAAGGTTTTAACGACTTCAACGCTTGGGGGCAAGACAAGATCAAGATGACCGGTACTGCGTCGACCGGTTTGACCGGTGTCCAGACCGGTCTGACCGGTGCTTCCAGAAAGGTTCAAGATGCTCCAAGCCCAAGAAAAAAGCAAGGCTGAGTTTTAATGAACTCTTGGCCAAATATAAGAGGGAAGGAGCTACTAAGGATCAAAGTAATCAGCCAAGCAGTGCTAAGAGCGTAAAAGCAACACCAAGACGTAAAGGTAGTCATCACCAACGAGGTAACTTTTCACAATATCCTTTTGTTGAATCTGTTATGCCATCGTCTTGGTATTATCCTTGGTATTATTCACCTGCTGATTATAGTAGTATGTACATGAATTCATATATGATTCAGTATCCTTTTGCATACTCAAATTATAATGCATTACGAAGATCGATTGTTTGCAATGGCAATCTGGTTAAAAAAATGTGTGTACTACTATTAAGCAAGGTGAGAATAACAACAAGCAAAATGCTAAGGAGATGCATCCGAGGTGGTGTCCCTTAGGCTTGTCCCATACTCAAAAAGGAGGTTGCAAAGACTGCACAAGCGAGGAGCAATGGAGCAGCAGATTGAACCAAGTCAACACGGACCCGGAAGGAGTGGAGACCGAAGCAGGCGTCATCCTCGACTTGAGTAAATTATGTGTATGGCCGTTGTTTTGTTAAACATCGTCCTAAGTGTTTTTTAGTTTCGAAAGATATTTTTGGCACATATCCTTTGCCAAAAAACAGGGGGCATATGTTCGCACCCAAAATTGGCAGGTATCATCCGACTAGTCAGACCTGTGGGTCCCACCGGTCAGACCGGTGTGGTTAAAGTCCACAAAATCCTATTTGGACTTCACCATTGGATAGGTCTCGTCAAGTAGATCAAAATCCATATATGGAACATCCAAATCGGAGTCTGGATGAGCGAGATATGACTTCTCCAAAATCTACACGCCGGGCACACCGATCTGACCGGTGCCCTTCACCGGTCAGACTGGTGTCTCCCTGATTCCGAGCCAGATTGAGGAGTCCTGATAGATTAGGCTTGTAAAAGTATTTCCTTATGGGGCAAGACCTCCGCACCCTATAAATATAAAGGGCCACGGCCGATTGAGGCTCATCATCCAATCGATCAAATCTATTTACCTTTATTTCTCTCGTATTTACTTTTATCTCTTCCCAACTTTTCCAATCTACAACTTGCTGTTCTTCCTTCGTCTCCACGATGTCTGAAGGCGTTCTAGGTGGCCTTGCCGACCCTAGAGCAACCCTAAGTGCGTCTCCCTGACGGGATCCTGCCTGGGCGACGTTCGGAGGTCTACCGCCGGAATCTCCCTGCGACCGGTCTGACCGGTCTACCCCACCGGTCTGACCGGTGTCGACGCAGAGGCACCGCGACAGCTGCCTTTGCGTGCAGTTGGCTCCAAAAGGTGCCAACAGACCTCTTCGACGACTGCTTCGACGACTCGGTGCAGCTTCAGCTCGCTCCGGCGACCTGCTGCACCAACGCGTACATCACTGACCTCCAACGGTGCATCACCGAACCCATCGTCGACCTCTTCGGTGTGTCTACAGATCCGGCTCGCGCCGACGATTACGCTTCGACCACAACTGCGTAAGCTAAGTTTTATTTCTAATTAATATTTTTACTGCTTCCGTATATTTTTGGTGATCATCTCGGTCTCCGCGACCTTCGCCGGCCTACTTTACATGCTTTTTTCGTGTTTTCCCTCCCCCCTCGACACGCTCGAGGGCTTGGCGTAGCCAACCTCGACACGCTCGGGGGCTTGGCTTTGCCGATCTAAGGGTCGTCAGACCTGAGGGACTTAATTAACTTATGTGCGTTCTTCCTTTAAATGCTTTTTTATGCGCATTCTTAAGTCGTGTGGTTGTGAGACCTTGGGTCCAAGGCCCCCCTCCGCATGCCGGCTGCACCTAAGCCTCCACGCTGAGCCGTGCAGTCGGTAAGTCATTCCTCCACTGAGTTGGGTTAGCGGAGGGGACACGTTTTGCAGCTTCATAGCATTTGAATTCGCATAATTTGTGCTTGGCACGATGAGGGGATGCTTTCTCAAACAAAACAACATGCATATGTCTAGATCAGGCTACAAATTCGTTATACTTTGACAGATTGATACACCGTCTTTGCATTTTATTTGTTTCACAGGGCTATCTCCTTGTCTAGCTTCCGGAGTACTTCTGACCTATGGACGTGTCTCCTGTTGCCTAGCGGACCTCTCTGGCTCGCTGCGGGATGCGATTGGCACTTCCACGACTCATCCAGCTTCCACACTCGGCGGCTCTATCGTCGCGCTGTTGTAGGTCTACGGACCTCCCGGCGTCTCCGTCGTCGCCCTTCTGTAGGTCTACGGACCTCTCGACGGCTCCGTCGTCGCCCTGCTGTAGGTCTACGGACCTCTCGACGGCTCCCTCGTCGTCGTTTGTAGGTCTACGGACCTCCCAGTGCCTTCGTCGTCGACCTGCTGTAGGTCTACGGACCTCTCGGTGGCTCCGCCGTCGCCCTTCTGTAGGTCTACGGACCTCCCGGCGGCTCCATCGTCGCCCTTCTGTAGGTCTACGGACCTCCCGGCGGCTCCGTCGTCGCCCTTCTGTAGGTCTATGGACCTCCTGGCGGCTCCGTCGTCACCCTTCTGTAGGTCTATGGACCTCTCGGCGGCTCCGTCGTCGCCCCGTCTGTAGGTCTACGGACCTCTTGGCATCTCTGTCGTTGCCCGTTGTAGGTCTACGGACCTCCCGACGGCTCCCTCGTCGATTGCTATAGGTCTACGGACCTCCCGACATCTCCCTACTCGTCGTCCGTTGTAGGTCTACGGACCTCCCGGTGGCTCCGTCGACGCCCTTCTGTAGGTCTACGGATCTCCCGGCGTCTCTGTCGTCGTCCACTTCAGCAGAAGGCCGTAGGTCGCGGACTTATTCTTCGAGCATCAACCCGACCTTCTAGGTCGCCTTGCTGCTCGGGGCTACTCTACAAGTGCGTTTGTGCGACACCCTCTTTTTCTTCATGTCGCCTCGACCTACTGGAAGCACACTTCCGTCACGTCTCCGCTCGACCTCCCTTTGATCGACGTTTCGACCTTCCTTGAAGGTGTGTTGGCTTCACCTGATTCCGGTCAGGTCGGCGGCTCTTCAGGCAACGACTGTGCCTTGTCTTCACTTCAAGCCCCTGTACCTACTCTCCAGAGACTTGATGTTCGCCTTCGTACGCCTAAGGAGGATTTTCTTTTTGTATCCCCGTGCACCTAATGCGACTTCATCGATGCCACGTATTCGCTTCGCATCAACGTGACTTCGCTTCCGCCGCTTCGCCTGCATGTTGATCAGGGGCTTGTGAGACATGGATACCCACGGGTCCCCACCGACTAGGGTCTCAGCCATCCTCGACAGGCGGGCCCGACCTACCAGAAGACCCGTCGACCTGTTAGTGGGACCTGCCCGAGCTGACATGTGGGCCCAAGGACATGAAGACAGCTTGGTGTACAAGACAAGACAGTCTAGCTCGGATAAGCTTTCCATGTTGTAACCGAGTAGGATAGATGGAAACCGACTTGTAACCCAAGGCACGCCAGCCAATATAAGGCGGCCTGGGTGCCCCTCAAGGGCACGACGTCGACGGCTCCCTCCTCGGGGGCAGATCTCTCTCCACATAATTCCAATACCAAACTAGACGTAGGGTTTTACTCTCCGGAGGCCCGAGCCAGTATAAATCGTTGTGTCTCTCGTGTCTCACCGGGATTTTTGAGTTCCATTCGCGGACTACCACCTACGCTCTTAGGTCCCGATCCCCCGTCAATCAGCCTACAACCGCTTGGGCAGCCCCCTTGCGGATCTGTCCAGGTCTCACCCCCTGACAGTTCGACATTATATGCTTTGATATTTATTATGATTACATGTTTAGCATAGTTGATTTGCTTTTATATTCATGTATGGAGTCGTATAGCACTCACCTAGATCATTTGTTAACATGGGTGAACGGTAAAGACAGTGTAAGCGTGGTGCTTATATTGTATTTATCTGCGATTGCACCATATATGCCGGGTCGTGTGGTAGATCGTGGTGGTGACAACACTATTGAGTCCTTCGTAGTCCGCCCCCATGTATAGGACTAGTGGAGCCTTATACTGTTTGGGTTGTTTCAAGTTTCGGCCTTGATCCTCCTGGATAGTCTCCCCATGCATTGATATAATAGTTCTTCTTCCATGATTGCTAAATATTTGCACTAATTATAGTTTGCATTGACATATAGTTTAAATTTACCGAGGAGTATCCTCTCTAGCTAGACTTTGCTATGTTTCTCTTGCTATAATGATACTTTCTAGCTGCTCATGATGTTATGACTTGAACAGTGCTATCATTCTCTATATTTTATGTGACTTACCCCTGTTTATAGAAATTGATATATTTTGGCCACTCTACATTATAAAACTGAGAGATGAGCATGTATTAGCTATTATGGATTAGAAAGACTTCTTTCCATGTGGTAGAATATAAATACGATACCTGGTTTACTCCTGGTTAAAATGCTACAATGGTACATTCGTATCTGTGCGCTTGCGAATACCCTGTTTATATATATATATATATATTTTCTTTTCTAGAGATCCAAACCATATGTAAGAGTACCATATGCATACGTTTTCAGGTGCACCTGTCAGGCTCACAACCTATATCGAGTTGTGCTATGAATCGTGAGCATCATGTTAAGATATACCTCTACATTTCTAGCATCGTCGATAGAGATGGACCTTATATCCGTTTCTAGTCGATGACGTTAGCAATGTCAACAGCTCCCTGCACCAGATGAGTATGGAGCTAAATTGACATCTTGGAAGCAAGCAAATAGAAGTAGTGAAGCAACAGAAGCTCCCTGCACCAGATGGTATGGAGTTAAATCAACATCTTGCAAGGAAGCAAACAGAAGTACGTGAAGCTCCTACTCCACACCTAGCAACCCAATAAAAGCCTACTATATTCGTGAAGCTAAACAATTATAACCAAGCAAATCGAATCAATCTACCAAGCAAATCGAATCAATCTTCGCATAGCTCCCAGAATGAAAAAAAGATCTACACCTTGACTTGTGCGGTGATGCCGAGCGTTAGGTTGAAGACTTAAATGATGCCCTTTTTTGCATCTGATGGTGTTGCGGGCCACCGCATAGCCTCCTCCCAATGGATGGATGGGGAAACTAAAGTGGGACACCACTAGCATCATGTCCCAACCCACTGCTTGATGCTGGCTGCGCCACCCTCACTCCGTCATCCCGCCACTGCCATGGTGCAAGAACAGAAAGAAGAAAGAGTGCTGCTCGAGGTGAGGAGAATGAGATCGATTTGAGGTGGAGCCAGGGCAGGGCGACCAGATCTTGGTGCAGGGGCTGGTACGCCGCGCCGCAGTGTGGTTCGGATGGCGCCCCCGCTCCCCGCACCGCCGCGCAGGCCACCGGTGAGCACGATGACCCTGCTTATCCCACCACTACCACTCCTCATGTTGCCGACGAGGAACTTAAATGTCAGGCAGGAATTGGCACAAAATAGGGAGGGTCGCTGCTCGGTAGGGGTTGGGGTCCTAGAGATCCACCACGGAGATTGGAGAAGCTTAGAGCCAAGAGGGAACGCGAGGGGGGTGCTTCGTGCAGGAGGCGGGCACAGAGTCTCATCGGACTCCGACACGCGCGCTGCAGAGGAAAGGCAAGCGTGATTGGTTGGGACATGGGAGAGTAGCTGCGGGCGGGTACGGTGGGCGGGTAAGTCGACGGCGCGGTGAGAAAAGTTTGGGTATTTTGGCAGAAACACTCTCCAAATTATGATTTTTTGGTACTTCATAGTCCTTCCACCCTATCCACTTCCAAAAAACTATGATAGGTAGGTCCGACGTGAGAGGTAAGGTGGGTCCGAATTGGGTGAGAAAAGTTTTCAATTGTCTTCGCTCCTTATAGTATAGATTTGCAATTATCTCACCAAAAAAATTATCCCCCACATGGGGGCATTTGAATCCATCAGCTATGTTTTAGCCCACCCATTTTTAGCCCAAACTCAAATAGCAACCAAACAGGTGAGCTATTTTAGGGTTATTTGCAATTAGCTCACCCAAAAAAAATTATCCTCAAATACATGCTAATTGGGATATTTTTTCTAAGGGCAAGGAGAGAGGGCTAAGAGAGAGAGAGGGGTAAGGTCAAATAGCTCAAATAGCCCTTGGATCCGAATAGCTCAAGGGCTATTTTATTAGAGAGCTATTTTCTTAGGCTAAACTTTAGCCCTCAAAATAGCTCTAGGCTATTTCTCCAAACACACCCATACATGCTAATTGGGCTATTTTTTCTAAGGGCAAGGGAGAGAGGGGTAAGGTCAAATAGCTCAAATAGCCATTGGATATAAACAGCTCAAGGGCTATTTTATTAAAAACCTATTTTCTTAGGCTAAACTTTAGCCCTCTCTAGGCTATTTCTCTGAACACTCCCATAGCATGGATTTGTTCAGGAGAGAATGAAATCTAGATCTTTTTTTTTGCACTTTTGACTTATATTTATTCCTGTGAAGAAAATAATCGAAGTTAAACTTGAAGGTGGAGTCAAAACAAAGTGTGCTTTGTTTATATTCTTGAACACACGCGAGCATGTATTACATATGTTTCGAATCTTTAAAAATTCAGTTATTGACAAAGCTAAGCTGCGGCCTGCCGTAGGTTAGACCTACAAAATTTCAAAGAGAAATTACTATTCTTTTCTAAGTATATATGAGACAGATAATTTCTTCTACCTTTTCCAATACAAATAGATAATATTGAACTATAGCAATACACACGATGAGGTTCTATTTGGTTTTCATAAGTCCTCTAACTTAAAAGTGCAAATAAGTGACTTGTGCGAGCCAAACGGTCCTGACTTATTTGCTCTATAAGTCCCTTGACTTATAAGTTTATAAGTTGCTCCACCGCTACTTAAAATTGCATAACTCACCTTTTCCCCTTCAACTCATTGGCTTATAAGTCAGGGCAATCAAATAGAACTGACTTAAATTCAACTGACTTATAAGTCAGGTGACTTTATGAAAACTAAACATGACCTAACAATCCACGGAATTGAAAGTTGCAAGGAAAAAAAATAGTTTTGATATTGTGAAGCAGACATGATAAGATCCGGTCATGCCATAATCAGTGGCGGAGCTTGAGCACCAAGAAGGCCATAATTAGTGGCTAACTACTTCCTAAAATCGATGAACAATATCTACTAATTTACTATTCATTCAATAGAGTATGACGGTAGGTCATCGTGCAATTATTTCAAATAAAAAGGGCAAAATAGGCCCACCCAAACTCCAGCCCATCAGTTTCGTGCTCCATGCCCCGACCCCCGCCCCCCCCCCCTCGTCAAGGCTTTGGTGATTTTTTTAAAAAATGAAACCTTTTGTGAAATATTTAAATTTTATTGATAAACTTGTTAAGCATAGCATTGCTATGTGGACACACATTCCAGCACTTTAAATCTTACTGTACGAATCACTTGTATATATTTATTTTTTAGTAACATCAAAAGTCCTTTGGTTTAAATTCAAACAAAATTAAACTTGCCTTTGCCATGTTCCGTTTTGGTAAAATTGTAATGAGAGCTACCATTTCCATGTTCAAATGTAGGATTTAGATTTGATCCATCTGAGTTGGGAACTGCTTCTTAAGCATTTACTCCCACCGTCCCGTGAAGAATGCAATCCTAAGAACAACTCCAACCGTCTCTCTATTTTTCTAGCTAAATTTAGAGTTTGTAATCTCTTTGTAAAAATACAAATCATCTAATTTTACAAGGTAATCCAAGAGACTAGCTAAAACTCTCCCTCTTCTTACACTGACGTGTAGGTCCCACACATCATCCTCTCCCCTGATTTTCTCTCTCCCCCGCAGGCTATTCGCCACCCTCTTCCGTTCCTCTCTATTCGACTATTCCCCGACGACTCTCTCTCTCCCCCAGCTGGTCCTTCTGTCCCTTGCTACCCGGTGTTGAATCCCTCCACAGCCGGCCGTAGATGACGGCGCGTAGTGCGCACGAGGTGGAAGGGGGGCCACGCCGAGCACCTCCACGGCGCGGGCGACGGTCCAAGATCTCAGGGAGGCCGCCGATCCGCGATGGGCGGCGCCGTCTCGATTCCCCGCGATCGGCAAGTTTTGGGTCAATTCCTCACCGCCGGAGCTTCTATGCGACATCACACATCTGTTTTGCAGCTTACCTGTCACTCTTGCTTCTCGTGCAGGCCCTCCCTGGCGAGGACTACCCATCCCTTCCGCAGCCGCCCATGGAGTTCCGCCACGCCGCTGCCTCGAGCTGCTGTGGTGTGCTGTGGCGGGCGGGATGGCCACAACACGGGAGCTCCTCAGCGACCCAGTCCGCTTCCGCCAATTCCAGCACCGCCGCCTCCCGTGTCGCTGTCGTCGACGATTTGGCCTCGCCGCCGCCTACAGCGCCGCACGGAGGAGTAGCTGGGCACGTGTGAGAAGGAGCTGGGCGCGCAGGAGGTGGACCTGACATGCGAGAGGAGGAGTTGGCGGGCGGGAGGAGGAGATAGCTAGCGAACTGGCCTCGTGAAAAATGGCTAGCCAAGCAAGATGGATAGCGACCAGGTTAGGGAGAGGATGATTTTTTATAGAGATTGTTGGATTTGATTTTTCCTTAATTTTGTTAATTTTACCTAGTCCATTTGTTTCACAGAGGCCGAAGTTGCTCTAACATTTGAAAAAAATCTCATAAAGAATGCAATTTTAGAAAATAGATATAATTACCTGTCTAATTAAGTAATGGGATCTAATCTACTTATCTACATGCCAAAACTTAGAGCATGTGGCTAAAAATAGGAGTACTAGAGTCTTTTTTTTTACACCACTAACCCGTCTTAGAAAAGCTACAATTGCATTTTTTATGTGACAGAGAGAGTAGAAATTAGAATGAACTGCGTCTTCAACATTTTTTAGTATAAATAAAATGACTACATATTGTCATATCAAATGACATCCATTGAGTGGACGTTTTGTTTCACAAATGAATTTTATAAACAAATCCATATGAGACCAGAACGATGATGTCTTAAGAGAAACTCCAACCGCCTTTGTATCTTTGTTAGCTAAATTTGAAGATTCTAGCCCTTTGTAAAAATAAACAAAATTCAAATTCTATGTGGTAATCCAACAACCTAGCTAAAAATTTGATAGCTAGCTGACAGGCCCACTAGACACGAGGCCGCCGCTGCTGCGATTCGACCTTCCTCGCTGCTTGTTCCGTTGGGTATACTCCCTCCGGTTTGGTAAATGAAGTCGTTTAGAACAGCGACACGGTCTCCAAAGTACAACTTTAACTTCTTATTTTTATAAAAATATTTGTTAAAAACTAACATATGTATACTTTTATGAAAGTATTTTGCAAGACAAATCTATTCACGTAGTTTTCACATTTCAAACTCAATGACTTAAAAGTTATTCATGATTTATATTCCCAATGTTTGACTCAAATAATGTCCAAAACGACTTCATTTACCAAACCGGAGGGAGTACATAGCAGCGGGGCTCCTCATCTTCTTGTCCTCACACTCCCCACACTTCTGGTCATGGAAGAGTGCTAGAGTTGCAGGGAGAGAAGAAAGAAAGGACAGAGCACCGGGAATGGAAAAGGACGCAGGAGCGGTGCTGGTGAGTTCCCGTCGAGGGTGGAGACAGAGCCGTACATCTGGTGCAAAGAGCCCGTCGGGCGGACGTGCGGCCAGTCGTAGTGGCCACCGGCATGGAGCGACGACGACGATGACCGGGAAGACGGACTGACATGGGTGTAGGGCCCGCCTCGGGCCTTCACCAGCCACAGAGTAGGATGGACGGCAGCGGTCCTCCAGGCGAGCTGTCAGCGGCAAGAGAGATGACCAGGGAACGACAGTAGAGAACAACGTCGGCGAGGAAGAATCGCAATGCGGGAGGGAGAGCGGGAGGAAAATCACGATGCGGGTCTGCGGGAGGGAAACGCGGGAGGGATGCCAAGCAGAAGGAGCACGTCAAATATACCGAGGCAGAGGTCCTGTTTTTTGAGTGAGATGTCGAGCGGGCGGAATGTCGAGTCCATTGGATTCCAATTTTTCTTAGGTTTTCTAAATTTTAGTTAGTCTTTGAGTTTTACGGAGACTCTTGGACACTCTAACAATAGAATGAAAAGGATATTTGTCAAAAGTGATGGGCACACATACATATATCCACTTCCATTTCAAAATATCCTATGAATTTGCAATTGAACCACTGACGTGTGGACCCGAACCAAATGTAATTAACTCAACTACGGAGGTACTCCCTCCGGTACCGTATTAGAAGTCGTTTATGACAGCGACACGGTCACCAAAGCACAACTTTGACTTCTCTGTAAAAATATTTATTGGAAAGTTATACTCCTGTATAGTCTTATGAAAGTAATTTCCAAGATAAATCTATTTATATGATTTTCACATTTTCAAACTCCATGACTTAAATGTTATTCATGATTTATATTTCCGATGTTTGACTCAAACCTTGTCAAAAACGACTTCTAATAGTGAACCGAAGGGAGTAAGTATTACTTCAAATGATGTATTTCTCAAAATACCTACTCTCTCCATCTAAAAAAGAATGGCGTTTTAAGATTCAAAATTTGTCCCAAAAAGAATGACGCTTTACTTAATTTGGCATGTGTGCATGTACATGTAGGCATGCAATAATCAATTAACACCTAATATGGCAAATAAATAGGGGCAATCGAGGTCATTTGACCTCCTTAATAATCTGTCCTAAAATTCCTAAAATGACATTCTTTTTGGGACAAAGGGAGTATAACTCAAGCAAAGTTTTCAACTAAACATAATATGCCAAACACAATCGAGATCAAGAACCATTGAAAATCATATACAACAAAATCGAATAGTTTCATTATTTCAACATAATGTTCCATTTTAGTAGCACTACTTGTACACAAAAAGAAATTTACCTGGCAAACACTAGCAATTTCTCGTCAATTAGTCAGTAACAATAAGCGTTCACGCTGTCCCTCGGAAATCGTTACAAAAGTAAAATGGAAAAAGGATTATGAAATTGGAGGAGGAAGGAAGAAACAAAGTGCCCATGCACGCGCGCCGGCCCTCACTCTCAGAAGGCAAAGATGCCGGCGGCCGCCGCCACAGCGGCGGCAATTGCAGCGGCGGCGGCCACGCCGCCGCCAAGCACGGGAACCGCATTGGCGCCGCTGGTGTTGGGAGCCCCGGGTGGCGCGAGCTCCGGCGTTGGCTCCGTCATGGTGGTGCCGATAGGGGAACCCACGGGCGCGGCGTCCTCGTCCTCGGTGGCGTCGTCGGCGACGGGGCCGTCGGCGCCCTCGAAGGAGCCTACTGGGGTGTGCGCGACGGGCGTCATGACGCTCGGCTTGTCGCCAGACTCCGCGGCGGCGGACAAGGTCGCCTGGATGGCCGCCGTGACCACGACGACGAGGAGCAGGACGGCACGGGGCAATGCCATGGTTAATTAGTGACCTGCTCTCTGCTCGTTCGTGAGAGAAAGAAAAATTTGTGGGAGGATTGGAAAGCCTGGCAGAGTTCGAATCGATAAAGAAGAGAGACAGGAAGGTGAGTGTATTTCTAGGATGCATGAGCTGGCGCATGCATGCGCGTTTGCAGAATTGGTGCGGAGAAAATGGTGGGGGTAGAAGGGGAGACGACGACGACGGATGGTGGCGAGTTGAGGTGACTTTGATGGGTTTGGGTGGTGGAGAGTAGAAGCAAATAAGTTCTTGGTTGGCATGCAGTAGTGAAGTCAGTTTCTAAATATTACAGAGTTATTAGAACGGACAGAACCTGAGGTGTTCTTTCAGGACAAATGTATAGGACATGGCTAGAAATTGTTCGGCAAGTGCAATCTTCTTTAGTGATGAGGAGGATACTCCGATTTGGAAATTGACACCCAATGGAGTACATACCTCCCAGTCTCTCTCTATAGGGTCATTAAATTCAGAGGAATTGTTCACTACCGGAAACGCAGCCTGTATCGAGAGCTCCACTCTGTGCCGAGAGCCAGATCCAAAGCTCTCGGCACAGGGACGCTTTGCCGAGAGCAAAAGATCGAGCTCTCGGCACAGAAAAACCTGCGGTACAGACGTACTGTGCGGACAGGGAACAGAGCCGCCTCTCGGCACAACCGCCGACTCAACTGTGCCGAGAGCTGCAGAAGCGGGCCCTCGGCACAGCCGAGACCTAACGACGCAAAGTAACGGCCGCCACGGCCGTTGGCCCGGCCGTTGGCCCGGCCATCAGATGTGCCGAGAGCCCACCTATGGCTCTCGGCACAGAAATCTGTGCCGAGTGCCTGACAAAGGCTCTGGGCAAAGAATTAAAAAAAATCAAATTCACGCATTCAAACCTTTTGCTTTATCAACCTACACCCCTACAAAAAGCATATGCTCAAATTTCACATAAAAATAGATATTTATTTTGTATTTAACAATTTTATTTCGTTCTAGCCAGCTAGTTTCACCATATAGTAGAGCTCCGATATGAACTTGAGGTGCATGAAATCATGAAGTAAAGTTAGTGAAAAATGATATTCATGTTCATGAGCCATCTTCAAGACCAATTACATGAAATGATGCTAAATTTTCGACATTTGACTCTCTCATCACGATGAACATCGTGAGATAGAACAATTTAAGATTTGTATAAAATTCAATGAAATGAAACCGTTAAATTGTTTCTAACAGAAAACAAGTTTGGCAATGAAAGTCTTTACAGACACCAATCCAGAGCATCAAAATGGGAGGTCAGCAAGGGCCAAAAGGGCCAAGGACAGTTACATACAGTAGCCAAATGGTTCTTGCTCTACTCTCCAGGGTAACTTACTGCTAGTGACAAGCCTAGACAGTAGACTCTACAACTGATTAGTACGGGTTAACAACTTAACACACCTCTACTAATTAAGCTTTGAGACGGTTGACACTTGGCCATCACACAAAATTCCTATGACCAAACTTGCAGTTGAACAAAATCCAAGAGATCAGAATCTGCAAGCAGTCATCTTTCACTAGCTAGGTGCCATGGGCCATGATGAGCTGCCTCCTCTTGAACCTCTCCTTGAAGCACATCTGCCTGAGCTCCTTCGTCCTCTCATCCAACACCATATTAGGCCTCTCCTCTATCATCTCTTTCTCGTGCTTCAGGCTTTCCACCACCATCCTCTTGCTCGGTCAGTTTCCCGAGCTCCTGCTGGACATGCACTCCATCACTCCATGTTCGTCAGTTCTTCCAGACAAATCTTATTCTAGTAAAAACTCCCAACGAATTGAATTCCATGACAATATGCTCCAACGAGAGAATAAGCAGAAACCTGGATGTTGTTGATGAGCGTATTCAGGCTCTTCACCTTGTGGTGCGGCCACCGCGCGATGCCGAGCTCCCTGCACCGCTTCTTCAACACCGTGACCCCGACTTTGAGCTCCTGCACCGCCTGCTTGATCGGCATGCAGAAGTGCCGCGACACCAGCTCGAACGTCAGCGCCTTCTTCCCTGGTCCAATTCTCGGATGTCCAACTGCACCCTTCTGCAAACTGCTGGTGCCGTGCTCCAGCTTGATCAGTGCCTTCTCGCAGTCGTCGTCCTTGCTCTTGCGGCGCGCTTCCTGTCGGTGTTTTAGACCGGCAACCTACTAAGGGGAGTACCCGAAGTAGATGAATGTGGCCTCGCCGAGATCGGTAACTCGAAGGAAGAGACACGTGGCACACAATTTAGACAGGTTCGGGCCGCGAGGTGCGTAATACCCTACGTCCCGTATGCCTGCGTAGCTACGGATTGATTGGGCACGATTACAAGATGGTGCAATGGTGCACCGTGAGTTGTATGAGATGTGTTGTGTTCCTAAGAACGGTCCCCTGCCCTCGCCTTATATAGTCCGGGAGGTAGGGTTACAAGTCGGAGTAGGGAGAGAGTACTAGTCGGGTACGTCTAGGAGTCTTCCATACAGTGCAGGACATGTACAGCTTCCTAACCGAGTACTCCTCTGCAGTCCTTGTGCTCCATGCCTTCAGGTGCCGTGTAGCGCAAGCCGGGTAGTCCCAGGGGCCCACCGAGTAGTCGGTCCTGGTACCCACCGAGGTAGTGGGCCCAGGGAGGTCCATACGACAAGCCCCCGAGTACTTTGTAGTCGAGAAGGATAGCTTCAAGTAGTCTTGACGGCCTCAACGAGTAGTCCTCAAGCGTCCCCGAGTACTACAAGTCGAAAGTTCTCAAGAGTAGTCGAAGCATCCCGAGGCTGGAATGTACTCCAGCTGATGTTTGAGCAATCTTGAAGTCTTCTCGAGTAGTCCCAAGCGTCCTCGAGTACGGCTTCGAAGGTCTTCAAAAAATGCCCGTCTTGTCTTGAAGACGGAGGCCGATATGGAGGTGCGATTGCAAAATCGCACTCCATATGGAGTAGCCCCCAAGCCTTAGGTTGAGCCGCGAGGCTTTTGGCCGAGGGTCCATCGAAGTCTTGGCAAGAAAATCCCGAAAAATCCGGAGAGAAAAAACCGAAGGACACGTGGCACGGAGCCCCCGAGCCTTGAGTCGAGTACTTCCTCTCGAATTGAAGGGTCATCTTGAAGAATGTGTCCGAGATGCTCTCGAGCCGTGTTGCTTCCCGGGTAGTCGAGTAGAAGGAGCCGAGCCCCCGAGGTGAGGCGCGTCGACTAGTAGAATGCGAAGGGTCACGCGCGGCCGCTGAGTCAGCCGAGCGCGGACTTATCGATCTGGCCGTTGGAGGGCCGATTTGACTTATAAATAGAAGCCAAAACCCTTAGGGTTTTTCACCCATCTGTGCTGTAGTCATTTCGATTCCATCTGAAGTAGATCCACTTCCAGCGCATGCCGCCGCCCTAGTAGATCCAAGTGCGCCGCCACCCAGAGCTTTTAGGGTAGCCCCCGAGCGGATGCGCGTGAAGACGCCCTGTACTTGGAGAATGAAGCCGTCACCGTCCAAGTCTGCGAAGGCCGCCGGGAAGAAGAGGGGCCGCGAAGAGGCCGCCGCGGCTGTCACTGGAGCAGCACCGCTAATGTCTCCACCGCGGGCCGATCCAAGCCGCGAGTGGAAGAAATCAAAAGTGAAGACCGAGGATCTGTTGGCCCTTCTGAACTGCGGATTTATCCGGGAGAAGGAGGTTGATATGTGGAGGGCCGCTGCCGGAGATCCATATCCGATGGAGAAAGCCGAAGACGAGATTCCAATGTTTGCGCGGTTCGTGGAGCGCGGACTCGCGCTCCCGGCTAGTGATTTCTTCAAGGGCCTCCTCGGGTACTATGGAATTGAGTACCTCAACCTAAATCCTAACGGTATTTTCCATACCGCGGTCTTCGTGCGTTTTTGTGAAGCTTTCCTTGGGATCAAGCCCCACTAGATCCTCTTCCGGAAGTTTTTCCGGGTGAAGCCACAGCCGAGCGCCAATAATCCAAAAGTAGTCGGAGGGGTCGGCATCCAGTTGAGAGAAGACACCGCTGAGCAGTACTTGGCGTACAAGCTCGTTGATTCCAACACCGATTGGAAGACGAGGTGGTTCTACATCACGAACCACCACCTCGGCCTGCCGAAGCCGAGTGGAAGGCAGCCCAGGCACCGCGACTGGTGGAACACGGAGCCCACCATGCGGGGAAGGGATCCGGCTCCCCGAGCCGCCGGCACACATCAAGGTGCTCAAAGAAGCCCGGACCGAGGGCCGAGCACGTGGCCTTCGGTTTCATGAAGCGGAGGGTGCGGCCGGCCGATGGCCCGCGACACCTTGGGCTTCGAGTACACCGGCGACGACGACACGTCGCGGATGCCGGAGGCGAGATGGACGACGACGACATCATCGAGAGGCTGACGCGGATCTTCAAGGATATGCCGCCGTACACGGCGTGCCCTGTCCAAGAGTACTCCGCCGCGCGCCCGCCAAAGGAGGTGAGTAGTCGTACTCCCCTAGTCGAGTAGTCCTTGTTTGGAGTAGACGTGCTGATGTCTTGTGTCTTGCAGGATGACTTGAAAAAGTTCGTCTCCGAGCCGCAGCCGCCCCCTCATGGGATCGAGATCCCGAAGGAAGGGAAAGCCAAAGCCAAAGAGCGGCGAGAAGTCGGCGAAGGCGATGACACCGTCATCGTGGAGGACACCACCGACGACGATGACGACGACGAGGAGACGTTGCAAGACCGCTTTCAGCTGCGGTCGAGGTTTAGCCGTCCAGGCTTACCTCATGTGCCTCTTGTGCAAGACCCACCGGCTAGCCTGGAGGCTAGCCTGGCTGCGCCGCCACGGAAGCCGCGCAACCCCGCCCGCAAGCGGGTGACAAAGAAGCTGAAGGTCTCAGAGACCACGCCTCAAGAGGTAAGATGTCTTGACCAGAGTAGTCGAGTACCCATCGTATGAGTACGCTTGCCGATGGCGCTCTTCCTTGTATGCGGGAGGTGCCGCCGGCGGGGCCCGTCGAGGAGGGCGACGAAGGCGGATGGGACACGGTGAGAGAGAGCCGGCGAAGAGTCGTAGTCCGGCCCCCCCCACCGTCGAGGGAGGTCTTTGCGCGGTTGGAGCGCCGGCCCCCGCTCCACGGGGGAGCACGGAGCCCGTAGCCGCCGCCATTGAGGAGGTGGTGGCTACGGGGAGCGCGGGGAGGGCACGCGCCGGCCGCCGCGTCGTAGAGGAGGCGGCAGTGCGGGGGCGCGGAGGAGGCACCCGCCGAGGGTGGACCGTGTAGACATTACCGGCATCCTCGGTGCCCCGGCCGTGACAATAGTCCGGTCAAGCTTGTAAGTACTGCATCTTCCCGAGTAGTACTTGTTGTAGTAGTCGAGGTTGACTGACGACCATTTGTGTGTGCTTCTGCAGGAAATCGACAGATCTGTCCTGGGAGGGGGATGAACCCTCTACGACGGTGGCGGAAGAAGTCGCGCCGCCCGCCGAGGAGTCCTCTCCTGCTTCCCAGGCGGTGCCCGAGCCGCCGGTTACCGAAGCGTCGTTACCGGAGGCCAGCATGGTCGAAGGTGAGTACTCTTCTGAAGCTGTAGAGCTCCTCGAGGAGTAGTCGTAGTCGCTAATACACTTGTCTTCTCTTTGACAGGTGCCGAGGCCGAAAGGAGTGACATCCTTGCGGGGGTGCCAATGCAGAAGTCGACACCAGGCGTGCCGGAGGAGCCCCCGAGCCCATGGAGGAAATCGTCGAGGAAGCCGCCATGGTGGCCGAAGGAGAGGGGGTCACCACGTCGCTAGAGGTCGCTCTGGAGGTGGCTATCCGCTCTCCCGGAGATCCGGACGCGAGCCCATCCGCTCTGCGGCGATGACGGAGGCCGCCGCGAGTAGTCGTGGCGGGATAGAGCTGCTCGCGGACGATCTTGTCGACCGGCAATGGTGGCCAAGCACCTGGAGGCTATCCGCCGGCCGAGCGGTGGATGAAGGTAAGTAGCCTTAGCTTCTGAGTAACCAATCCTCTGCTATTGAGTACTTGTTGACTTGTGTTGTCTGTGCAGAACGTCGCGGAGAGGTCCCGCGAGAAGTCCAACATGCTGCAGGGCTTCGGTGATGCGGTGCTTCGGGCTGAGGCGCTGGAAGAGCAGCTTTTGAAGTCGCGGAAGCACGCGGCCGCCATGCAGTCTAAGCTCGACGCCGCCTTCGCCAAATATCACAATGATGTCCAAGAGTTGCAGGCGAAGGGCGACGACTTGGTGTGGAAGAACAAGAGCCTCCGCAACAAGAACAAAGGTACGCCGTTGGACTTGTCGGGTAGTTGTTGGAGGTCGAGAGGTAGCCTGACCCGCTGTACTTTTGTTGTGTTGCAGAGCTTGAGGGCCAGGTGGAGCAGTTGAAGTCCTCGGAGACGAGCATGAAGAATCTCTTCTACCGGGAGCAAGAAGCCCGCCAGGTACTCGAGCTCGACTACAAAGAACTTGCCTTCGAGTGCGAGAAGCACATGGAGCTCCGGATTGCATCTGACCGCGATCTCGTCAACTGCTACAAATCATTGCAGAAGTTGAATGAAGACTGCGAGGCGCTGCGGGCCCAACTGAAGGAGCTTGAGGAAGCCGCGCTGCCGATCGCAAGGCTCTTGGTGCCGCACCCGGGCGGCCCCAAGATTGCTCCACTGGTGGATCGCCTCAAGGAAGCCCCAAGCCGGCTGGCGGCTTATGTGAAGCACATGGCGAGGTCGATCCCAAAGCAGGTCTTGGCCTTCATGAAGTCCTACTTCCCGAAGGCCCCAGTGGAAGTAGTCGCTGGCGGGGTAGCCGCCAACTGCACCGATGAGCATTACTCGGAGCTGCTGGAGCAGATGGCTCCCATCGCGGAGCAAGTAGCTGATAAGCTTAATTTCCAGTAGCCCTGTAATAGATAGCTAGTAGCCGCAGTTGTACAAAAACAATTGTAATGAATTGCTTAAGTATTAATGAAAGAGAATTTCCAGCAATGAGTACTCGTAGTCGCGATCTCAGAGTGCGGAGCCCCCATCGTGGAGTGGATGCGAGTAGTCGTACTCGGCGGTAGTGGTCCCGTTGTAGGGAGTAGACAGCAAAGAAGTTGATGAACAATCAAACTTTATTACTGAAGAAGGACACCTGGGTGGCCAGGGCCGTAGTTACAGAGTAGTCGCCTGGACTTGGAGGCCGCTTACAGCTGAGTAGTGCTAGAGCGGGTAGTCGCTTACAGCAGTAGATCCGTAAGTAGCCGTGTAGGCTGGATCTTGGAGTACATGGTCTCTTAGTAGACCGCTGCTAGAGTCCTTGACGCTCGTCGCGACCCGGATCCGTAGGTAGCCGCGTGGGGTGCCGGATTCCGGAGAGGAGTGGTCCGCAGGCGGAGCCGGATCCGGAGGCCGCTTACGGCAGGGGGGTGTTGATGTAGTCGTGTAGACTTGAACCCCCCGAGTAGTCGTGTAGACTAGGCGTAGAATCGACAGAGCTGGTCGACATTCCACGAGTTGTTGATGTCTTCGCCTTCAAGTGTCTGGAGGCGGTAGGAGCCCGGCCCAGTCACCTTTGCAACGGTGAAGGGGCCTTCCCAGGGGGAGCTGAGCTTGTGTAGTCCTTCCGTGTTCTGGATGCGACGGAGGACGAGATCACCAACGTTGAAGGAGCGTTCCTTGATGTTGCAATCGTGGTAGCGTCGGATACCCTCTAGGTACCTTGCTGATTGGACGAGGGCAGCGCAGCGAGCTTCTTCGAGGCTGTCGATGTCAACTCGTCTGCTGTCTTCTGAGACGCCTTCATCGTAATGCTCCACTGCTAGTGAGTTCCTTAAGACGTCGGTAGGGAGGATTGCTTCGGAGCCGTAGACCAGGAAGTAAGGGGATTGCCCCGTTGGCTTGGAGCACTGAGTTCGTAGCCCCCAGAGTGCATTGGGTAGTTCCTTGATCCACTTGCCTCCTTTGGAGTTAGCAGCATCGTGTAGCCGCTTCTTGAGAGCGTCAAGCACCATCCCATTGGCGCGCTCGACTTATCCGTTGGCCCGAGGATGGGCAGGCGAGACGTATCGGACGTCGATCCCGCTGTTCTCGCAGTATTCCCAGAACTGGTGGTTGTTGAAGTTGGAGCCCAGATCTGTGATGATGCGGTGGGGTAGTCCGTAGCGATGTACGAGTTCATCCAGGAAGTCGAGTACTCTGTCAGCCTTGGGGCATGTGACCGGCTTGACCTCGATCCACTTGGTGAACTTGTCGATGGCCACCAGTACTCTGTTGAAACCACCTGGCGCCGTTGGCAGTGGCCCAATCATGTCGAGCCCCCAGCAGGCAAAGGGCCAGGTTGGCGGTATGGTGACTAGCTTGTAGGCTGGGACGTATTGTCGCTGCTTGGCGACGGCATCCTTGGCACCTTCGACGAGTTCTTCGGCATCGCCCGGAGGCGTGGGCCGGTAGAAAGCTTGCCGGAAGGCCTTGGCGACCGGCGTGCGTGAGGACGCGTGGTTGTCGCGAGACGCCCTTGTGGATCTCCTCCAAGATGTCCTTGCCTTCTTCGCGAGGGACGCACTTCATAAGTACTCCGAAGATGTGCCCCGCTTGTAAAGCTTGTCTCCGATGAGGACGTAGGACTTGGCGCGGCGGACGAGCCGCTCGGCCGAGTTCTTGTCGGAGGGGACCTTCTCTCGGCCGAGGTAGTCGATGAAGGGTTGCCTCCCGGTCCACGTCGATCATCATGACCTCCCGACCGGTGGTGGATGGGCTGGGACAGTGGTCGGTGGCACCGGCTCCGGGATGGATGGCGCGTGAAGCTCGTGAACGAAGACACCCGCTGGTACTTGAGCGCGGGTGGATCCAAGCTTCGAGAGGACGTCCGCTGCAACGTTGTTGTCGCGGAAGATGTGGTGGAACTCGAGACCGTAGAACTTGTTCTCGAGCTTGCGGACTTCTAGGCAGTAGGCGTACATGTTCTCCTTGTTGCGGTCCCAGGACTTGTTGACTTGGTTGATGACCACTGCGGAGTCGCCGTATACTAGTAGCCGCTTGATGCCCAATGAAGGCGCGAGGCGGAGCCCGTGTAGGAGAGCTTCGTACTCGGCTTCGTTGTTTGAGACCTTCCGAGAAGATGCGGGACGTACTTGAGTTGTTCGCCCGTTGGAGAGATCGAGGTAGCCCTACACTGCGCCCTCGAGGTTGAGTGAGCCGTCGAAGTACATCACCCAATGCTCGGTCGCACGGTGGGAGTAGGCGGTGGTTCTCCCGCCACTTTGCCATGAAGTCGACTAGTGCTCGCGACTTGATGGGCGTGCGTGGCTTGAAGTCGATGGTGAGGGCGCCGAGCTCGACCGCCCACTTGGAGATTCTTCCGGTAGCATCTTGGTTCCGCGGGATGTCGCCGAGCGGGTAGTCGGTGACGACGGAGATCGAGTACTCCCGGAAGTAGTGTCGTAGCTTCCGCGAGGTGATGAGTATTACGTATAGGAGCTTCTGCACGGGCTGATAGCGTGCCTTGGACTCTGATAGAACCTCGGCGACGAAGTAGGCCCGGCACCTCGGGCCCGGATAGGCGTGGTCGTCTTCTTGCCGCTCGACGACGATGGCGATGCGACCACGTGGGTAGTCGCGGCGAGGTAGAGCGAAGAGGCTGCTCGCCCTTGTGAGGAGCCGTGAGGATCGGCGGCTTCGATAGGAAGTCCTTGAGCTGGGCAAGGGCTTGATCCGCCTCTGGAGTCCACACGAACTTCTCCCCGATGCTTGAGTAGTTTGAAGAAGGGGAGCCCCCGTTCTCCGAGCCTCGAGATAAATCTGTTCAGTGTCGCCATGCACCCGGCCGGCTTCGGACTTCTTTGATGCTCGTGGGAGCTTTCATGCTTTGGTGATGGCGGAGATCTTCTCGGGGTTGGCTTCGATGCCGCGGCGGGCGATGATGAAGCCGAGTAGTTTGCCCCTAAGGTACGCCAAAGACGCACTTGTTCGGGTTGAGCTTCCCGGCGGTACTCGCGCGGTGATGCGAAAGTCTCTTCAAGGTCGTCAATGAGGGTATCGGAGTTTACGGTCTTGACGACCATGTCATCCACGTAGGCTTCGACGTTCTTGTTGAGTTGCCTCTTGAAGCGAGGGCCGGATAGCTCGTTGATAGGTGGCACCGGCGTTCTTCAACCCGAAGGACATGGTCGTGTAGCGGTGCGCGCCAAACGGGGTGATGAACGCGGTCTTCTCCTTGGTCTTCTTCCTTGATCGCGATCCGGTGATACCGGAGTAGCGCTTGAGGAAGCGAGAGCGGTCGCGGCTCGCCGTGGAGTCGATGACTTGATCAATCCACGGCAATCCGAAGGGGTCCTTGGGGGCGGTGCTTGTTGAGGTCGGTGTAGTCGACACACATCCTCCACTCGTTCGAGTTCTTCTTGCGGACGAGGACGGGGTTGGCGAGCCACTCGGGATGGAAGACTACTCGATGAAGCCGGCCCGCGAGTAGTTTGGCGAGTTCCTTCTTGATGGCGTCCCGTCCGTTGTCGGCAAAGCGTCGGAGGTGTTGTCGCTTGGGGGTGGCCTTAGGATCGACGTTGAGGCGGTGCTCAATCGGCTCCCGGGCACTCTGGCATGTCCGTCGGCTTCCACGCGAAGATGTCGCGGTTAGCCCGAAGGAAGGCGATGAGTGCGTCTTCCTATTTGGGGTCGAGGCCAGCCCGATGGTGGTGGTCTTCTTGGGGTCACTTGTTCGAGGTCGATTGTCTTGATGAGTACCTCCTCAAGTGGCCGAGGCTTGTTGGCGGCCGTCGGACTTCTGCGGGATGTCGAGTTCACTTGTGGCAAGCTTCTTCGACGCGGCGTAGACCTCCATCATCGCGTTGGGTACTTGGTTCGTAGAGGCGATCTCCACGGCTTCTGTGTCGCAATCGTGAGAGATCTTCAAGTCCCCTTGAAGAGAGAGTACGCCGGCTTTGCTTGGCATCTTGAGTACCAAGTAGGTGTAGTGGGGCACCGCCATGAACTTAGCGATGGCCGGTCTGCCGAGGATGGCATGGTAGGAAGTCTCGAAGTCCGCGACCTCGAACTTGATGTACTCGGTACGGTAGTTGTCCCGAGATGCCCCGAAGGTAACTGGCAGGACCACTGAGCCCAGTGGGATAGCCGCGTTGCCGGGGACGATGCCGTAGAAGGGCGTGTTGCTCTTGGTGAGCATGTGGGTGATGTCGAGCTTCATCTTCTTCGGGTTTTGGTGAAAAGGACGTTGAGCCCGCTTCCACCGTCGATGAGCACTTTGTTGAGTTTGGAGCCCGCGACCACCGGCTTCAGGACGAGGGGGAACCGTCCTGGTTCGGAGAAGCTAGTCCATTGATCCGCGCGGGAGAAGGTGATGGGTACCTCCGACCACCTGAGAGGGGTTGGGACCGCTGGCTCAATGGATATGACTTCACGACGGGTAGCCTTCTGCTCCCGCCTGCTGGGCAATCCGCCGAAGAGGACGTTGACGGTCTTGTCAGGCTCCTGGAAGTCGTTGTTGTCGCCGTCCTTCTTCTTGCCCTTTTTGTCGTGAGGGTGCGGTGGCTCCGGCGTATCCTTGAGTGCGTGCCTGAGTTGGTAGCACTGCTCGGTGGTGTGGTTGCCGTTTGGATGCCGGGGGCACCTTTCCTTCGACGGGTCCTTGAAGCCGCCGGAGTTCTTTTTCGAGTTCTCCTTCGCAGGGCGCTGGATAGCCGCGACAGTGTTGTGTGCCTTGCGCTTGCGGTTGGGACCCGAGTAGTAGTTGTTGTTGTTGTTGCGACCGCCTTGGTTCGCGTTGTTGCCACCGCCGCCGCCCTGGTTCTGCTTGCTCTTGCCACGGATGGCGTCGTACTTGGCGTTGTCCTTGTCTTCTTCATCCACCCAGGACGTGATCATGTCCTTGAGGTGGGGGATGGACCTTGGGCGGCGACGGCCGAAGTCTTCGAAGGTGCGGCGGTGGTAGAGACCGTCTTGGAAGAGGTCGATGACCTCCTTGTCGGTTACGTCGACGACGGTGGCGCGCTTGTCGAAGAAGCAGCGCATGTACTTGCGGAGGGTCTCGCCTTGTTCCTGCTTGATCATGGCCGGGTCCATGCGAGTACCGATCGGCCCATGGCGCCCGCGAAGTTGTTGGTGAGCTGCTCCTTCGGTGGTCCCACTTGTCGATCGAGTGCTTGTCCGGCGACTCGAGCCATGTGAGTGGAGCTTGGTCCGAGCGAAGGGGAAGTAGAGGCACTTGGTGTCGCCGTTGCCGCCGGCGTTCTCGATGGAGAGGGCGTAGCACCGAGCCACTTTGGATGGGATCTTGCTTCGCATCGTACTTGGTGATCCCCAAAGGGTTGAACTTGTCGGGGAGGAGCAAGTTCGAAGTCGAGGCGAGAAGGCGGGGAAGCCGTCGCCGTCGGGCCGCGGTGGTCGACTTCTTCCGCCGCGGCTCCTCAATCTTCGGCGGGCGTCGTAGCCGCCTGCGAGGCGCCGCGAGGCGTGGCTGTTCGCTTTCCTCGGCCGCCGCGGCTGCCGCCGCCGCCGGCCCTCTCGTTGGCTCCATGGTTGGAGCTTCCGCCGTCGGCTGCCGCCGGCTGTCGGGGTCGTTGCCGCCGCCGCCGGCCGGAGCGTGGTGGGGGACGATCTCGCGATTCTTTGTTGTCACGGCGCGGAAGGTCCGTCGGCGTTGGAGCGACGACGGTTTGGCTCGGGCGGGATCTCGGCTCGAGTACGGTTGGGACCGTTGTTGGCGGCGCGACTTGTGGCTTCGTTGTCGCGGGGCTGGGCCGGGGAGGCTGGTTGACTCTGTTGTCGACCCGCATGAAGTAGGCGTCTTCAGCGAGCTTGGCGATGACCTCTCCAGCGCGTATGCCCTGAGCCTGGCGTGCGATCGCTGTGATCGACATGAGGCATTGCTCAGGGGTAGTGTGTACTCTGCTCTCGACCGCCTCGAGAGCTTCCGCGAGGTTGCAGACGGGGAAGTTGTCGCAGAGGCACCGGCGACGTTCGCTGCGCTTCCGGTTGCGTTCACGTCGAGCGTCTCTGTTGGCGGTGGTCTCGTCTCGCCGGGGCGTCGGCGAGAGAGCTCGTCGAGAGGAGATGTCTTCAAGGTACTTGTCTTGAGCCGTCCTTGAAGGTCTCGGGGTGTCGCCAGCAGCCATGAAGACTTGGCGATCAGGGGTGCCAAGGCTGGACTCAGAAACCGCCACCTCGGTTGGGGTGTTCGAGTCAGCTCTGGCAAGTGGTGTTCCTTCCTGGAACGGTAGCGAGTCGATGTAGGCGACGTAGCGTGAGTCTCCACTTATCAGGTCAGCGGGCTTGCGGTCTGGCCAGTAGACGAATCTGCCGGCCGGTGTGGACGTTATAACCAGCCCGGAGGCCGGCCCTGACAAGGGAAGCTCGGTGAAGTTGTCCTTAGACTCGGGCTCCTCAGGGTCCGACCCGAAGTCAAACTCGTAATCCGGGTCCGAGTAGAACTCGGAGAGAGGGCTGGAGTCCGAAGCGTGGCCGGGGGCGGTGTCGGAGTCCGAGTTGTACTCGGGTACGGGCTCCTTGCCGGCCCGGCGCGAAGTGGGAGCCCCCGTGCGGGCCCGGCTGAGGGTGCGGGGGCCGCGCGCGGAGCGCTCACGAGGTGAGGGGACCGCCTGCGATGGCTGAGCAGCCGGCTCGCATGCGATGGCCCATGGAGACGTCGAGTTCGAGTTGGAAGCGGACTCGAGCTCAAAGTCAGCGTGGTGGTTGAAGAGCGAAATTTCGCCGAACTTGCCGGCGAGTTCGCCTGTGACAACTTCGGGAAGCGTCACGAAGCCGGTCTTCGGGTTGGGCTGCATGGTTAGGCAGCGCTGGAAGGAGCCCGCGCCGTCAGCAGTGCAGACCCAGGCACCGAACACGAAGGTGTCGCCGCGGTTGAAGGCGACGGTTGGCTTGAAGTAGACGGGAGCCGTCGAGTTCGCCATGTGATCTCGGGCGAGATCCCCTACCTGGCGCGCCAGCTGTCGGTGTTTTAGACCGGCAACCTACTAAGGGGAGTACCCGAAGTAGATGAATGTGGCCTCGCCGAGATCGGTAACTCGAAGGAAGAGACACATGGCACACAATTTAGACAGGTTCGGGCCGCGAGGTGCGTAATACCCTACGTCCTGTATGCTGCGTAGCTCTGGATTGATTGGGCACGATTACAACATGGTGCAATGGTGCGCCGTGAGTTGTATGAGATGTGTTGTGTTCCTAAGAACGGTCCCTGCCTCACCTTATATAGTCCAGGAGGCAGGGTTACAAGTCGGAGTAGGGAGAGAGTACTAGTCGGGTACGTCTAGGAGTCTTCCATACAGTGCAGGACATGTACAGCTTCCTAACCGAGTACTTCTCCTCTGCAGTCCTTGTGCTCCACGCCTTCAGGTGTCGTGTAGCGCAAGCCGGGTAGTCCCAGGGGCCCACCGAGTAGTCGGTCCTGGTACCCACCGAGGTAGTGGGCCCAGGGAGGTCCATACAACACTTCCTCCTCCACCTGAGCCCAAAAACTCGCGAAGTCGACCTCAAAGAGGCAGCCAAGCTCGTATGCATTTACATGAGAAAGTAACTGAGAACATGAATTAATTCCAGAAATTTTTGTATTAGTAGGGAAAGATATCTGCCGGTACCTTGAGAGGAGCTTCTCTTTGAACATGAAATGGCAGGGAAACACTGAGCCGAGAACCACGCTTCCTCTTCGAGCTGGTAGAGAGAGCTAGATCGAGTGCGAAAGAAACTGGAAGTACATGAAATCATGAAGTAAAGTTAGTGAAAAATGATATTCATGTTCATGAGGCATCTTCAAGACCAATTACATGAAATGACGCTAAATTTTCGACATTTGACTCTCTCATCATGATGAACATCGTGAGATAGAACAATTTAAGAATTGTATAAAATTCAATGAAATGAAACCGTCAAATTGTTTCTAACAGAAAAAAGTTTGGCAACGAAAGTCTTTACCGACACCAATCCAGAGCATCAAAATGGGAGGTCAGCAAGGGCCAAAGGAGCCAAGGACAGTTACATACAGTAGCAAAATGGTTCTTGCTCTACTCTCCAGGTTAACTTACTGCTAGTGACAAGCCTAGAGAAGCCCAGGCTCTCGGCAAAGCGGGCTCTGTGCCGAGAGCAATGGCTTTAGCTCTCGGCACAGAGGGGCTGACTGACGGCCCAGATAGGCTCTGTGCTGAGAGCTTGTTGGCCCAGCTCTCGGCAAAGGAGCCATCCGCGGGCCCGCTTGTCAGCTCTGTGCCGAGAGCTGAGTCAACGGCTCTCGGCACAGGTGTGGGTCCCACCTCCGTCAGGGGCCACCCTACGCCCCGCCTGTGCCGAGAGCAACCCACAGGCTCTCGGCAGATCTTTATTCTATGCCGAGAGCTTTTCCCTTGACTCTCGGCACAGGTGTGGGGCCCGCAATTCACGCCGTCAGCTGTGAATGGCCCTGTGACGAGAGCTAAGTGGGCTCTCGGCACATCTGTGCCAAGAGTTTGGGCCATGGCACAACAGGAAACTGTGGCTTCGCCAACAGTCTAGAGCTTTCCCAACACCCAAGACCTGAGCTGTTGGCGAAGAAACTCTTTCCCAACAGGAAAACTCCGCTGTCGGGAAAGAAATCTTCCCCAACAGCCCAAAATCCAAAGGCCCGATGGCAACGTTCGGTGGTTGGCGAAGGAGTTCTTTCCCAACGGCATTCTGTTGGGAAAGAACAGTTGTTTGGCGAAGCCCCGCGCGGCCAAACGGTGCCGACGCCGTCCGCTTCGCCAACGGCTTCGCCGTTAGGCGGTGGCAAAGGGAGCGACCCTTCGCCAACAGGGCTACCAAGATGTTGGCGAAGAGCCTTCTTTCCCAACAGCCTTGTAGGGGCTGTTGGCGATGATTGCTCTTTGCCAACAGCATGTGCATGCTGTTGGCAAAGAATTTTCATTTTTTTTTCAAATTTTGAATTCAAACTTTTTTGGTAGCCTTGCTACATTGTTGTCAAGCACATGGTTAAATGTGGGCCCTTTTTGCAGTATTTAGCTATATTTTTTTAATTATTTTCGTTCACTTGAATTTTCTGGCATAATCCAAATTTGAACTGCGGGTGCATGAAATAATGAAACTTAGGCGTTCGAAAAATGATATTCATGATGGGGAGTGTGTTTTGAGGTTGTGTCCCAAAGCTCACCCAAAATTTCGAAGTCCTTGTCCACGTAACACGACGGTCCAGGCGTGGTACAACTGTTTTTTAATTATATAAAATCCAAACGAAGTCGAAAAATCACGAAACTTGTCGGGATGTCTTGTTATCGCATGTGGAGGCTACGATAAACATTTGAGAAAGTTTGGAGCAAGTTACCGCGTCGGATGCTCAAAACCTAGACATCTCCACATGTGCTCACAAGTGATCACGTTCTTGAAATAATGAAATGATTCATGATGTGTGCATGCAGGGGTACTAGAAGTGCGCGGATGGGAAAGAGGCGGAGGCGGCGATCGTGTTGGAGAACGCCTGCCATGCACGTCTCAGGGAGATGTACCACGATGCGCACATCCATTGCGTCATCAACCACTACCGCAACTGTCTTGGCGAGGTGATCAAGAAGGAACGAGTCAGGCAGGAGATCATCCTCCAGAGGGAGACCGACCTCACCAAGGATGAGTACTTGACGGTAATTAAGCGATAAACATTCGTTACGTTTGCTTCCATGAAACATTCAATTCATCTTCTAACATGTCAAATACTTGATGTTTCTTAGTGGATACGGGGGTGGTGCGACAAGGACCCGGAATCTTTGGGAGGCCATTGTGCGCTGGTGGAGATCGGACAAGTGCTACGAGGAGAAGAAAGAGCGTCGGGAGCGCCGGGCAAAGGCTGCAAGGGTGGCACACCACCAAGGGAACCGGTCCCTCTCGCAGTTCATGGACGCATGGGTATGATAATGTTGATCTATTTACTTGTAACCATGTTTGTGTTTTCCTCGCAGAGGGCATCTCATGGTGGGGAGGAGATCAACGAGGTGGTGGGGTACGCCCTTTCTCACAAGGGCAAAGCGAAGGACCTGGACAACAGGTGGAACCCGGAGGACGGGCCAGACGCGTACACCAACGCGAACGTGCAGCCCAAGCTCGTCGAGTACGGCCGCGTTTTGCCGAGCCATCCGGAAGAAGACAAGGACCCCTTCAAGGAGCCCCTAGACACGGAGATCGTGATGAGGTTGGGAGTAGGGAAGCAGCACAACTCCTACTGGATGGCCAACAACGCCATCAGCCCGTCCAATACTCCCACGCTGAGGGAGATTCGAAAGGCGGGTCCGGTGGCTCCTCCCAACATACCGATAGCGCCCCGACGGCGCGACCACGTACCGGCGGATGGAGGTAAGTGCGGTTTCATTCGTTGTGCACTCGTTTCACACACCTTGGCTTCACATACCATGTGGGTGTAATATTGCGAGCCGAGGTTCCGGGAGATGATGCGGCCCCGGTGGCGGCCCGGGACGCGGCCCACCGGCGAGCTTAGCGGCAATGGCGGGGCACTACCGGCGTCGGATAGCGGACACCGGCCGGCTTCGTCAAGTCCAAGTTCCCGGACGAGCGGGGAGCTTCCTCCCTCGCTCTTTCTTTGCACCACCACTCCCCGGTGCCTTCTCCTGTTCACGCTCCGGTTAGTATATTACCTTTTGCTTTGGCTTGTGCGGCCATCCTGCGGTACTAATTACATCACTTGTCCTTTGTGCGAGGCTCGGTCGGCGGGTTCGAACCCGACTCCGGTGCTAGCCCTCCACCGGGTCTTTCTTCACGGCACCCGACCTACCCCACGCGGCCGTACACGTGGGCTCCACCATCGCGGACCTACTCGTCGTGGCGGGGGGCGCGGACGCGGCGGGGGCCTCGCCGCCCCTGCGGCACTACGACCCACCGCGGGGGTCGGGGTGGACTCAAGCGCGGCCACAACCACAACCTCGGTCGGGGGTGGTGTGCGTTGGAGCAAGGTGGTGCCCGGGACCTGTGGGGACGGCGCAGGGACCCCTGGGGACGGCGCCACGAGCTAGGTACCTGTGACTACCTCTTATGGACTAGTAGCGATGCATGTTAGACCCCTGGACTTGTATGTTGGACTTGTCGGACATTTTGGACATGTATGTTGGACATCCTGGTGTATGTTGGACATGTATGCACTCGTTTCATGACTTTATGTGTATTATGGACATGTATCGAAGGATTTGATGTGTGGATTCATGTTGAGATCGAAACCGATGCTGAAATGTGGTTCATATGCTATATTGTTGCTATATATGTGGTATTCTGGTTCATATGCTGATGTGTGGATTTGATGTGTGAATTAAATGCTAGAAAAGAGAAAAAGAAAAGGGGGAAAAAATTCTCAGCTTAATCAACAACATGGGCCAAAGCTGTTGGCAAAGCTAGGCTTTCCTCACCAGCCTTGCCATCTTTGCCAACAGCTTTGGGCCTGGCTGTTGGCAAAGATGGGCTTCCCCTGAAGCACATGCCCAGCTTTGCCAACAGCTTCGGCCCATGCTGTTGGCAAAGAACACTGTTGGCAAAGCTGGGCTTCTTTGGCAATAGTCTTGTCCAGCGGATTTGCCAATAGCTTCGGCCGATGCTTTGTTGGCAAGGCTGCCGATTCCCTTGCCAACGAGCACTTTGCCAACGGTAGTCGCTTCCCTGTTGGCGAAGGTAACGGCATCCGAGCTGATGGCGTCTGTGACGCCCCAGGTTTCTAATTAACGTCATTAACGCTAATGACCGATTTAGCCGAGTCAAACCCGCTGACAATGGTCAAACCTAGGTCAACCTGGGTCATCACCCCGAAAACCTCGCCAATGAACCCTAATGAACCCCTTGACCATGTTGGCACACAACCGTAGTCAACCCTTGGCCAAAGACACGGTCAAACCCCACGAGCACAGTGACGTCAGCGAATGTCGTCCGGAACTTTTGCCGCGTTCTCCAAAATTCACCTAAACACTTCAAAATCTACCTTTATGAAAGTTGTCCATCTTGTTGAGGGACACAACTTTCATGTAGATTGGCATTTCAAATTTTGGGTGGAAATTGGTGAAAAACTCGATCGACTAACAGTACCTCTGTTTCCCCGAACGGTAGGCATTCGAAGTTGGCACGACGTTCTGCAAAATCCGTCGAGAAAAACACTAGACCGACCTTTATGAAAGTTGTAGGGGCTAGTGAGATCTACAACTTTCCTATTCATTGCTCGGTGCACTTTAGTTGCAAAATTTCGAGATAAACTGCGTTCAAGTCGGCTAGTCCGTGTTGTCTTGTGTGTGTCGCGCCTCGACGTCACGCTTGCGTTCGAAGCGCGCCGCGCCGGGCCCCGGCTGCGTCGGGCCCGCGCCATACAACTCGGCCGCGCCCCCACGCGCTCGGTCCCGAGGACGCCCGTCTCGAGGCCGCGCGATCCCGAGGCCCCGCGCCCCGAGGGCTCGCGCCCGGTGGCGGGAGCCGCGCTCGCGGTACGGCGTGTCGCGGCGCCGTACCCGCCGGTACCACGCGGGCGGCGGGGGGGGGGGGGGGGGGGTGACGAGCGGTCGCCTTTAAAAGCCTTCCCGCGTGTTCGGCGCGCGTGTATGCTTCCTCCCTTGGCCTTGTAGCATCCACGACCGGCCCCGGCGAGGCTCTTCGCGCCACGGCACGGGCCGCGGCGGCCGCATTCCCGCGGCCGCCGGCGAGCCGCTCGCCGGTGCCGCCCGCGCCTGTCCAACGCCCCAAACCAAGCCCCTAGCGTCCCTAGGCCCCTCCCCAGTCCTTCCCCGGCCAAGTCCGGCGGTGAGCTCGCCGGAATTGGCTCACCCGCGCCGGCCACCGCCCCCAGGGACTACATTTCAAAGAAACTTTTCTTTCCGAGGGCCTCCCTACAAAAGCGCAACTAAAATAGTAAAGTGAGTTTGCTGATTCTTGTAAATTGTGTAGAAAATCACAGAAAAAACATAAAAATGTAAAACCAATTTTTTTTGCATCCGTTGTGAATTATACTAAAACTTTTGTTATTCTGGCCTGAGCTAATTCCTGTTAGTTTTTGCATGAAAAATACAAATGTGAAAAACCTAGATCTGCAATATCTCAAATTCTATAAATTCTCTGTAGCTAATTTTTGGATATGTTGTGTGGTAGGTCATGACTAACTCTTATGACAAAAATTGCACAAAGTTATGATGTAAATCGTTTTATAAAAATGTTTTTCCATCTCTCCGGCTAAAAATAATTAGGTTTTTGCAACCAACTTTTGCATACTGTCTTTTAATTCCAAAGCACACATCTGGTGAATTAATCACAAATTTATACTTACCAGACATATTTATTCTTGAATTATGGTTGATTTTCTTTGAAAATACATAACTCAAGTTTCATAATAGTTCTAGGTGTATGTGCTGCACCAATAGGCTAGTTTTGAACCATATAACATGTGTGAGAAAGTTTGGATCATTTTGTTGAGTATTTATTTTTGTGTGCTTTTACCATGTCCTTCTAGCTAGCTTTTGTCTTTTTCAAAAAATAATTAATTTCTAGCTATCCAAAGCTTGCATGTGTGTTCAATAGCTTTTTATAGGTGTTTAGTGGTTAATACACCCTTCCACTGAATTTTATTAATTAATTTCATGAATTAAAGCATTGGAAGTAATTAAGGGCTTAATAGTCATTAAATGGGAAAAATCACCAAACCACCCTTGCTAACTTGTGTGTGGTTGTAAATCGATTTAAAAAGATAATTGCACCTACCCACTACTATTTGTGAATTTAATTTAAATTATCTGCATATATATGTACACAGTCACGATCAAAAAGAATTTTTAATAAAGAATTGCATATTGTTCCTTTTGGAAGAATACGCTAAATGTATTTCTTATCTAGGTGAATGTGTCCAACTAATACACCCCTTGATTGTCACTTGTGGTTTGTGGTGAATTAAATTAAAAATCGTCAATTAAATCTTGCATTTGCATCCTCGTGTAGATCTCCCGAACGGTAGGCGTACGCATGTGCACGACGGAGGGAGACGGAGGAGCTGACGGAGACGTGCACCACGTCGTTGTAGAGAAAGACCTGGACCAAGTCCAGAAGGGCCCAAGGCCAACCTTGCCATCGAAGGCAAGCCCCGGATCATTAACCCCGTCTTTCAAAATTATGCAATTATGTTTGCTATGTTTGTGCATTTACGTTCCAGGAGTTGATTTGAAACCCTAGATGCATGATCCTTAGGTACCTATGCTCTATCACTAGTATGCTAGGTCGATAGCTGCTACGCTATAGGACCAATAGAAGTCGAGTGATGTTCGTCACTCGCGAGATTAGGTTCGTTCGGTGCGGAATGTGGTCCCGACACTAACCGGTAATAAGCGCCGAGGTCTCTCCCTCAATGGTCGATGCCAAGCAATAAAAGACACGAGTTTATCCTGGTTCCGGCACGGGGGGCCGTACGTCCCGGCGGTGGTGTGCTCAAGGCACTATATTGCTCGGCACGGGGGTGCTGTAGTGGGGATGCTACAAGGCTGGTCGGGAGAGGAAGCGTGGCTTCCAAGTCCCCGGTGTAGTGGGCGAAGATGTTGTGGGAGAATTGGAGAGCAAGTGTGTGGTGCGACTGTCTCGTATTGTGTTGTGTCGTGTGTTCGTTGTTGTGTCCTGTCCCCTGCGGCGGGGGGGTTCGTCTCCCTTTTATAGGCCAAGGAGAGAGCGAATCACATGTATCCCGCGCTATTTAGCTACGTGGGGAAGCGTGGTGCGCTATGCTTTGTAGAGTAGGCGGCCGCCGGGCGATCCTTGCGGCGATCCGGCCATCATGGCGCATCTTGTACCCGAACGGTGGCGGCCTCGAGGGTAGAAGGGCGGCGGACGGGCGCGATGTCTTCGGATGGGCTCGAGGGAGCTGCTGACGTTGGTCCGTACGGGGCACAGTGGCAGGTAAGGCGGCGCCCCATTCCCGCACACTCCACGGCGGCGGAGGGCCGCCCACGAGCGCCGGCGTGGGTTCGTACGCGCGGGGGCGGCAGCCATGCGTTGTTAATAGTGGCAGGGATGGCGCCCCGCCGGCCTAGCGCCTCCACCTAACCCTGCAAGGTCACAAGAAAAGCAAATCGAGGGTGCGGCCGGCCCCCCTTCGAGGGCTCGGCGCGTTAGCCGTACCGGAGTAGGCGGCGCGGCGTCACGGGGCGGCGCCGGCCACGCCGCACGGTCCTCCCACAGTGGCGGGGATGGGCTCCCTCCGGGGGAGTTGGTGCGGCGCCACCGGGCGCGAGCCCCGGGCGCATGATGGTGCCACCCCGCCGTTGTCGGGGCATTAAATGCCCGCGTACGGGAGCGCGCGCGCGTGCGGAGCGCCCTCGAGCGAGGCGGACCCCGTTCGAGGGCGGAGCGGACCCTCGAGCGAGGGCGGAGCCCGCTCGAGGTAAGCGCACCCCCCTCGAACGGGCGGAGCCCGCCCGAGGGAGCCGCGCGTCCTCAAGCGAGGCGAAGCTTCGCTCGAGGGGATCTTCGAGTGGGCCACCTTGGTGGGCGGCGGGGCTTTCGTGGCGTGGGCCGTGTCTGCAAGGTGAAGCGAGGCGTGTTTGGCCTTGGCTTTGTTGCGGGTTTTAAGTGGGGATTTCCCCGGTTGTTTAAGGGGACCCCTAGGGCTGTCCCCGACGGTAGCCCCGAGCATGCTGTGGGTTTGCCATTGAGGCTCCCGCGGTGCTGGAGCCTGCGATGGGACGTTCTTCCCTCCTCGTCTTGAGAACGCTTTCCGTGGGGCCGCGTCGGCGGACCCGGCGGGTCTAGCCCCGAGCCTGCGCGGGGAGCGTGGGTGCTCCTGCGAGGGGTTGACCGCGAGACTTGGCCGGAGGGCGTGGTACATGTTTCAACCGGCGTCGGCAATGTCTCGGCCGGCCTCGGTGACGCACGCGTTGCGGCACTATCTCCCGGCGGGTGCAATCCGGGCGGTGTAGCCGTGCGTCAAGCCCCCGAGCACGGGCCCATTCAAGGCGATCGGGTAGAGCTTTACGACTTGTTTTTTAACGCGCCCTCACCGTCCCTCCGCGGGACGGAGGGTGAGGTTTCCGCAACCCCCATCGGTCGGGTCGCGGATTGCGGATTCCTCGTTGAGTCGTTAGTGGGTGTCTCGAGTGGACGCCCATGCCCCGTTCGATAAGGGTAGGGCTGCGTGGTCCGGAGACACGTCCATTGAAGCGCTGCGTGGGTTTGCTAGGTGGGGCTCGGTCCCGTTCGCTAGGGACCGAGGGCGCGGAAGCTCTCCCTCGATGGGATCCCCCGACTGGCTGCCCTTGCGGCTCTCGAACACGACATGTGGGGCACCCTCGAGCCGGCGGGCTCGAGGAACGGCTCGAATGCGTGTGCCCTCGTCATCCACGACTGCGGTGATGCGGGGCGCTCATTCGAACCCATCGAGGGTCGGGCTTCGAACCTCGATCAGTAGGGCCGTGCGGGGTGGCGGCTAAGCGCTCCCGGCCTGGCATCTGCGATCCTTCGAGGGCACAGGCGGCCGGCCCTCGAGACGGCCGATCGGTAAAGTGGTGCGGGGTGGCGGCTAAGCGCTCCCGGCCTGGCATCTGCGATCCTTCGAGGGGCACAGGCGAGCCGGCCCTAGAGGCGGCCGATCGATCGCGGTGCGGGGGTGGCGGCTAAGCGCTCCCGGCCCGGCATCTGTGATCCTTCGAGGGGCACAGGCGAGCCGGCCCTCGAGGCGCCGATTAGTAATACGGCGCGGCATGGGTGCTTTGTGGTGCCTGTTTTGTTTCAAACGGGCCCCCGAGGCGACCATCTCACGCTCGTACCTTTTCGCGGGTTGAAGTTTCCCGAGCCGGGAGCCGTGCCGCTCGAGGGTTCTCCTTATTTGGCAAGGAGCCGGGCCCTTTAATGCCCCTCGGTCGAGGGCCGTGACTTCGCGTCGTGGGTGCACCTTTTTAGGCGCCGCGGCCGCGCGCGTAGTGGGCGGCGTGGGCGGGCGGACGTGACCGCACGCCCGGCCCTCCTCGTTCTTCGCCGTGATGATGGCTTGTTTGCGGTGGCGTGGCCTCCACGGTCGTGGTGGGGCCCTGCTCGTCGGCGAGGAAAAGATTCCCTGCGGTCAATGCGCGAGGGACGTGCGCCTCGGAGGGCACGCCCACGGCTTATAGATGCGAGAGGAGGGAAAACGGCGGTTTTACCTTGGCGTTCCGCCATTCTTGCCCCCTTCGCTCTCGCCTCTGTTTTGTCCTCGCCACGCGCCCCTACGCCATCGAGCTCTTCTTCTTCTTCTTGTCCTCCGCTCTCGGATCCCTCGTCCTTTCTCATGGCGCGCTTCCGCCCCTCACGATCCTCGACCCGTACGCATGGGAGCGGTCGTCGGTGAACCGGCGGCCCTCGGCGACACGGTCTCCGCCGGCTAGGGCGGCGGCGAATGAAGAGGGCGGCCGGCGGAGTGGATCGTGCCGCCGGCGGGGGACCACACGCCCAACCCACCGGAAGGCTATGTGGTGAGCTTCGTTCGCTTCCATGAGCGCGGCTTCGCCGCGCCGGCGAGCCGCTTCATGCGGGCGCTGCGCCACCGCTACGTTCGTGGGCGTGCGAGGGGTATCTAGGGATGCTAGTCAATTGGGAGCTGCGGATACACCTCTTCCGCGCGGAGGCGCTTCACGCGGCCGACGACGGAGCGAGAGGACCCGCCGCGCGGTGCGCGCCGGCGGCATGTCGCTCGCCTGGCGGACGCGGTACAAGGACGACTACATCCCTTGTACCATGACGACCAACAACGCCGGCTGGGAGCGGGGGGTGGTTCTACCTTCGCAACGCCGAGCCCGGCTTCCCCCCTACACCGATGCGGTGCTTCGGGAGAAGCCCAACTCCCCGGGGCCACGGGGTGTCCACGGTCCGGCATCGGAGGCGGGCCCGGACTCGCTCTGGCCGCGGCGAAGAATGCGGCGACGCGCGGCGACCGCGGCGGGCGTCCTCGCCTTCACCATCGGCGGATCGTGCCTCGATGGAGAGGCCGCTCGCATCTTCGAGATGATGGAGGCGGCGGACCCCGTCGCGCCCGGCGAGGTCGCGGATGCTCCCGACCCCCTCGAGCGGGGGTATGCGCTCACATGGGCGCGGAAAGCCGTCGACACTCGGATGCTTCGCGCCGGGACCGGTCCCCGGTGGGACCTCGAGATGCTCCCCACCGGCCGGCGGTGAGTATGATTCATAGCCTCGTTTTTGTTCTTGATGTTGCCCCCGGCCCCTGGACGCGCCTTCGACATTCTTGCCTGCCGGTGGTGAGCACCGAGCGCCGCGAAGTCCGTTCGCCCACCCCCGGCTCCCGCGCGCTCGGCGGGGCGGCGCGGCAACGGGAGCGGGAGCGGGCGGCGCGCAAGAGGGAGCGCGCGGGCGGCACCGCGGCGGCGGAGCGAGGAGTACGGAGCCGCGCGGCGGCGAGGGGGCTCTCCTCTCCCGGGGACCGAGGGAGTATTCGTCCTCGGAGGAGGACGAGGAGGAAGAAGGCGGGGGCGGGGCCCCTATGATGGGTGGGAGCCCGCACCCCGTCGCCGGAGCCGGCTCGGGGCGGCAAGGCGGCATCGCGCCCGGGGCGGGCGCGGCGCCGGGGCAATCAATAGGAGCGGCGCGAGCCGCGGAGGTGCCGGCGCGCGCGCGCGGGCGTGCGCGGCAAGCGCGCCCGCGCGCGGGCGGGGCCGCGCGCGCGGCGGAGGCGCCGGGGAGGCGCGGCGACGAGCGCGTCGGCGGGTGCGGCGTCGTCCACCGAGGCCTCGAGGAAGAGGAAGCGCGCCTTCTCCTCTTCGAGGTAAGGGGCTTGTTCCTGCGGGGGTTTGGTTTTTTGGCGACCGGGCGTTCGATTTTTTGTTTGTGCTTGTGCGGGGTGGTGCGGGCCGTGCCTCCCCTTGCACCGGCCAAGGTGTTGAGGGCGAACGCGCCCGTTCCCACCCGGCGGCGCTCGTCGAGGGCACCACGGGCGAGGGCGAGCGCGGAGGCGGCGGCGGGCGAGAGCTCGCGGGCGTGGGCGAGGCCTCGAGGCCTCGGCGGCGGATCGGCTGCTTGCGGCGCGGCCGGCGGTCATCGAGGAGCGGCGGGCGGCGGGTCACGGTGGAGGCGCGGCCCGCGGTGGCGGCCACGGTGGAGGCGCGGCCCGCGGTGGCCGCCACGGTGGAGGGCGCGGCCCGCGGTGGGCGCCACGGTGGAGGCGCAACATGCGGCACCGGTCTGGGCGAGGAGGGCGGTCGGGCGCCCGCGGTCGTGGTGGAGGCGCAACCGGAAGCGGTGGCCGTGGCGCCGCATCGGGCGCCCGCGGCTACGGAGGCGCGAGCGAGCGGCGCCGGCGGAGGCGATGCGGGGGCGGCGCTGCCCGGCGGCTCCCCGGCCGGTGGTGGTGGACATCCCGGACGACGACTCCCCGCCGCACGGGTGGGACCAACGGGCAAGCGTTCCCACGCTCTCCCCCGAGTCCCCGAGGAGGGGGCCCTCGTGAGGCGGCGCGAGGGCCACATGGTGGCGAGGGGGCCGAGGGCACGGCGCCGAGGGCCTCGTCTTCCGCGCGCGGCCACTCCGCCCGGGTGGGGGATCGGCGGCGACCCGCCGCGTTCGCCGACGCCCGGGGGGAGCGGGAGCTACGGGGAGAGCTCCGTAGCCACGGCCCGCGCTCAGCCGAGCGTTGAACGAGGCCACGAGGATCCATGGCGGCCCCGCGTGGCGCGTCTTTCGAGTGAGGTGTCTTTGCTTGCTTCTCTTTTTTCCTCGTTTACGCGCGCAATCTTCACGGCTTGATGCTTACGGGTCTTGACTTGTTGGTGGCAAGAGCTCGAGCACCGCGCCCGCGATAAGTACGGCGCCTTTGATCGGTGACCGCCGAGCTCCATCGGCTCCGGGAGCGGTGCGACGCCTTCGATCCGCTCGCCGACGCCCTCCGACCCGGACGGGCGGGTTGTCGTGCGGGCCGTGGCCTTGAGGGATCAACTCCACGAGAGCGCAAGGCGGGGATCCGGCGCACCCCCTCCGGCCTCGAGCGGGTCGCGCGGCCCTCATCGATCGGGATGAGGCGCGCGGCCGGCGAGGGCGGACTCGGAGAACACGCGCGCGCCCGGCGGGCAGGCGGGAGGCGGAGGTGGCCGGCGTCCACGGCGACAACCGGGGCTCCACTCGTCCTCCGGGAGGCGCGGGCTCGGCGGCGCTAGGCGGGGAGCGGGCGCGCGCGCTCGAGCGAAGGCTAAGGAGGCCGACGACTTGAGGGCCGCCCTCGACGCCAAGGTCGTGGCGCTTGCCGCCACGCGAGGGGCCGGCTCTGCCGCGGGAGCGCACCGCCGGTCAAGGAGCGAGGGCGGCTCCCGGCGGGGAGCAAGCCGCTCTTGCCGACGCTCGGTCGGCCACGGGAGCGGGAGCGCGTCGGTCGTGAGGCGGCGCGGTGTCGGCCGGAGGACCGAACGTCGAGTTCTCCAAGGTCGAGGGCGAGGCGATGGTGCTCGGCATCACGAGCGCGAGCCGGGCGCCGGCCCTCCGGGAGCAAGGCGAGACCGTCGGGGGCCTCGAGCGGGCGGTTGAGGCGGGCGTCGTGCCTTCGAGATGGAGCGGAAGCAAGTTGAAGGTACGTCGGCCGCCATTCAACTCTGTTTTCTTTGGTTTTCTCTTAGAGGGTTCGCACCCTTTTTCGATTTCTTTCTCGTGCGGCAACTCCGGGCTTGCGCACCGCGGCGGGGCATGCGGGCGGGCGCGGCCGAGGCGGCGCAGACCTCCCACAACTCCTCCGGCCGGAGGCCGCGGGGAGTTGCGCAATGCGACCCTCGAGACCGCCGGGCCGTGGAGGAGGGCGAGGCACGGGCGGAAGCTCGGCCCCGGCCGGCCGCTGCGCGCCCTTGGAGGCTACATCACCGGCACATGCGCGGGCGGCTGCATCTTGGCGTCCCGAGAAGGCCCTCGGGGTGGTGCGGTCCCACTACGAGGTTAACTTCGAGGCGGCGGCGGAGGGCTACGTCGTCCCCGAGGGTGTTGAGGACGAGGTGGCGATGGAGCGCGTGGATGCGCTCACCGCCGACGCCGGCCGGGACGCTCGCCGAAGCCTTCGAGGAGTTCCTCTTCCGGACGGCTCGCCGATGCCGCCGCTCCTCCCGCCCCCGAAGACGGTCGGGCGCTAGGCCGTATTTGTTTATGTATCGGTACGGCGGCCGTGCGGCCCTTGTAAATAAACGGATTATCTTTGCCATAAACATTTGCCAATGTGATGTGATGTCTTTTGTTTATTGCGCTTTTTTGTTTCTCCTTCTTCACGAGTAGATTCTAGTTGGGGAAGTTCGATTTTCGCGGGTGGCTTTCTTTGGGTTGGAGGCGAGAGAGAAGGGCCGTATCCTCGCGGAGGCGTAGGCTATCTCTGGCTCGCGCGCTCCTTCCGCTAGGCTGCCTGCGCCTGTTCGAATCTTTGCTCGAGGCCAAAGTAGAAAACAAACTTAGCGCGCGTGAGTTGTTTCGTTTTCGCGCGAAAATGGGACCATTTTGGGGGGGGGATTCCCCCGTAGTAGCCCCCGAGGGTAACTTGGGTTTCAGGGGAAAGCCGAGTTTCCCTTTTATTGAACTAGCGATGTTTACATAATTGTCACCAGCGGGGTGCTGATTTCGTGTTTTTACAACGGACAAAATTTGGAAATCCTAGCTAGGGATAGAAGCGACGTAGGCGTTGGATGTTCCAAGCGTTGATGAGTTCTTCACCGTCTTCGTTGGCCGGCTTGTACGTGCGGGCTTAAGCACCTTTACCACGACGTAGGGTCCCTCCCACGGAGGTGATAGCTTGTGGCGTCCTCGGTTGTCCTGGCATAGCCTTGGGACCAAATCCCCCTTCTTTGAAGTCCCGTCGTCGTATCTTCCGTGCTTGGTAACGCACGAGGCACTTGTTGATACCTCGCGAGTGCATCAAGGCCACGAGGCACGCCTCATCCGGTCGGTCCCGGCGAGTCCTCGCGGGCTCGGCTGGTTGGCGTCCTCGTCGTAGCCTCGAACCCGGGCGACCCGTATTCTAGGTCCGTAGAGAGGACGGCCTCCGCGCCATGGACTAGGAAGAACGGGGTGAACCGGTGGCTCGCTCGGGGGTGGTCCTTAGGCTCCATACGACCGGCGGTAACTCTTGGAGCCATTTCGACCGGATTTGTTTAGGCTGGTCGAAAATTCTAGGCTTGAGGCCTTGTAGGATCATGCCGTTGGCACGCTCTACTTGGTCGTTAGTACGCGGGTGCGCCACGGCCGCCCAATCCACACGGATGTGGAACTTGTCGCGAGAACTCCAAGAATTTCTTGCACCGTGAACCGGGACCCGTTGTCGGTGATAATGGAGTTTGGCACTCCAAAGCGATGGACGATGTCGGTGAAGAACGTCCTTTGCTTGCTCCGCCACGAGATTCGTAATGGGGCGCACCTCCACCCACTTGGAGAACTTGTCGATCGCAACCAACAAGTGGGTGAAGCCCCCGGCGCCTTTCGCAGGGGCCCGACGATGTCCGGCCCCCACACGGCGAACGGCCATGTTATGGGGATGGTACGCAGGACATGAGCGGGAAGGTTGGACTTGCGGGCGTAAACGGCACCCTTCGGCGGGTGCGTACGATCTCGGCGGCGTCCGCGGCCGCGGTAGGCCGATAGAAGCCTTGGCGGAAGGCGTTGCCAACGAGGGTACGAGGCGCGGCGTGATGGCCACGGATCCCCGCGTGGATGTCCCGCGAGAGCTCGTGCCCCTCGGGGATGGGCACGCACCGGCGCAAGATGCGGAGGCGGTGCGCTTATACGGCTCGCCGTCGACGAGGGTAAAGGACTTGGCCATCTGGGCGACGCGCCCGGCCGCGGCCGGTCCGAGGGGAGCTCCCCTTGAGCCATCCACGTGATATACTTGTCGCACCGGTCGGCCTTGACGGGGGGCGGCTCGATATCCATCACGTCAGCCTCGTGTGCGCCATACCCCTCGAGGAGGGAGAGCACGTATGCCTCGTTCGAGGTGTCCTCATCCATGGGTTCCGCGCCCGTTGGATTCGAGGGAGCCCCCGAGGGTTCCGCGTGGCTCGAGGGGTGAGGCTCGAGGACGACCGAGGGCTGGGCGATATCATGGGCAAAAACGTTCGGAGGGACCGTGATCCGCCCGGACGCGATCTTGGCCGGCTTGTCCGCCTCCTCGTTCTACGGCGGGGCACGTGATTGAGCTCGATGCCGTAGAACTTGTCCTCGAGGGCTCGCACGGCCTTGCGATACGCTTCCATCTTGTCGTCATGGCGGCTCGTGTCCTTCATGACTTGGTCGATCACGAGCTGCAAATCCCCCCGCACGTCGAGGCGCTTGACGCCTAACTCAATGGCGATCTTGAGGCCGCGAGAGGAGGGCCTCGTATTCAGCCATGTTGTTTGATGTAGGGAAGTGGAGGCGCACCGCGTATCGCATGTGCTCCCCGAGGGGTGACACGAAGAGCGAGGCCCGCGCCCGCCCCCGTTTTCATCACCGAGGCTGTCGAAATACGAGTCCGGCCTCTGCTTGGATGCTGCGGCGGTGGTAGGCGCGTATCCGTCCACTCGGCGACAAAATCCGCCGGGGATGCGGGACTTGATGGCCTTGCGCGGGGCGTAGGCGGCGTCTCACCCATCGGTTCCACGGACCACTTGGCGATCTCCCCGCCGCGTCGGGTTGCGGATGATCTCCCCTAGCGGGGAAGGAGGAGACAACCGTGACGGGGGTGGGCCTCGAAGTAGTGGCGGAGCTTGCGCCGCGCGAGGACCACCGCATACGGCGGCTTTTGGACTTGAGGGTAGCGCGTCTTGGTGTCGGACAAGACCTCGGCGATGTAGTAGACCGGCCGGCCCGGCCCGGCGGGGGCGTGCCCTTCCTCCGTGCGCTCCACCACGATTACGGCGGCCCGACCACACGGGTGGTCGCGGCCACGTAGAGGCTGCGGGGGCTTGCCGGTCTGCGGCGGCGTGAGGATCGGGGCGTGGGTCAAGGACGCCTTCGGCTTGTCGAGCGCATCCTGGGCCTCGGTGGTCCAGGAGAAGCGCTCGTGCTTCTTGAGGAGGCGATAGAGGGGCAAGCCCTTCTCGCCGAGCCGCGAGATGAAGCGGCTCAAGGCGGCAAGGCACCCCAGCACCTTTTGCACCACTTTGAGGTCCGGATCGGGCTCATTCGCTTGAGGGCCGCAACCTTCTCGGGGTTGGCCTCGATGCCCCGTTGGGAGACGATGTATCCTAGGAGCATGCCTCGCGGCACTCCAAAGACACATTTTTTGGGGTTTAGTTTGACCCCATTGGCCGTAGGCGGCCGAACGTGATGCCAAGGTCGCCAGCCGAGGTCGTCCGCCTTCTGGTTTTACGACGATGTCGTCCACGTACGCTTCGACCGTTCGCCGATGTGATCTCCAAAAACGTGCCGCATGCGGCGTTGATACCTTGCACCCGCGTTTCGGAGGCCGAACGGCATCGTGACGTAGCGAGAACATCCCGAACGGCGTGATGAACGAGGTCGCGAGTTGGTCGGACTCCTTCATCTTTATTTGATGGTATCCGGAGTAGGCATCAAGGAAGCAAAGCAACTCACACCCAGCTGTTGAATCAACAATTTGATCAATGCGTGGCAAAGGAAAAGGAACTTTAGGACATGCTTTATTGAGACTAGTGTAGTCTATACACATCCGCCACTTCCCGTTTTTCTTTTTTACAAGTACGGGATTTGCTAGCCACGTTGGGTGGAACACCTCCTTGATGAACCCAGCCTCGAGAAGCTCCCGCGGCTCCGCTCCGATGCCGTCGCCGCTCCTCGTCGAAGCGGCGGAGCCGTTGTTGCACGGCGCGGGCATGAGGCGAGGATGTCAAGGGAGTGCTCGGCGACCTCCCTCGTGATGCCCGGCATATCCGAGGGGCTCCATGCGAAGTTGTCGGCGTTGGCGCGGAGGAAGTCGACGAGCACCACTTCCTATTTTGGATCGAGGGTGGAGGCGACCCTCAACGCCCCGCCCTCGGGGGGCTGCGGGGTCGAGGGGCACCTCCTTGGTGCGCTTTCCGCGGCCTCGAAGTTACCCGTGTGCTTGGCGGTGGAGTCGAGGTCCTCGTTGACCATGTTCTCCAAGTTGGTCACCGGCGCTTCATCCGGCGCCGGTGCTTCCGCGTGCTCCATGCACTCGACGTCGCGATCGAACGTGTGCTCGATGGACGAGCCCACGGTGATGATGCCGTTCGGTCCCGGCATCTTCATCTTCAAGTAGGTGTAGTTGGGAACCGCCATGAACTTGGCGTAGCGAGGGCCGCCCAAGTATGGCGTGATAGGCGCCCTTGAATCCCACCACCTCGAAGGTGAGCGTTTCCTTGCGGAAATTCTTCGCCGAGCCGAACCAAACCGGCGGGTCGATGCGCCCGAGGGGCCGGACACGCTTGCCGGCGCGCGACACCATGGAACGACGTCGTCTTTGGGCTGCGGCTGGTCCAACCCGATTCCCAACGGGCGCGGCGTATGCGCGTAAAGGATGTTGAGGGCTGCGCCCCCGTCCATCAAGACTTTTGAGAACCGCGCGTTCCCAATGATCGGGTCGACCACCGGCGGGTCTTGGCCGGGTTTGGGATGCGGTTCGGATGGTCTTCCCGGTGAAGGTGATGGCGTCCTCCGACCGGTCGAGGAAGGACGGAGGCGCCTTCTCCACGGCGAGGACCTCGTGCGCTCCCGCTTGCGGCGGCGGGTTGACAAGTCGACGGTGGGTCCCCCGAAGATGAGGAACACGTTCTCCACGGCGGGGAAGGCTGCCGGCGTCGCCATCTCCTCCGTCCTTCTTAGCCTCCCGCCTCCTTCGCGGTGGCGCGGCCGTAGAACTTCTTGAGCATGTCGCATTGCTCAAGGGTGTGGTTTCTTGGGGTCTTGTGGTAAGGACATGGCTTTTTCGGCATGTCGTCAAACACCCCCGGACCTCGAGGGGCTAGTCGAGGGCCTCGTCGGCCGGGTCAACGGCAAGGGCCTCGGCATCATCGCCGTCGCGCCCTCCGCTCACGCGCCTCGCGGCGCGGCTTCTTCCCTTTCTTGCCTCGCTTGTCCTTCGGGTGGGGCTCCCCGGACTTGCTTGCCCTCCGCGGGCGCATCGTCCGAGCGCTTTCCCTTCTTGCGCGTCGAAGATCGCCCCCACGGCCTCCTCTCCTGAGGCGAAGCTGGTGGCGATGTCGAACAGCTCGTTGGAGTCCGCGGGCGGGCTGCGTCCCAGCTCTCGCACGAGGTCCCGGCACGTGGTGCCTTCGAGGAAGGCGTGCACGATTTCGGATTGCGCCACGCTGGGGAGCTCTGTACAGCGCTTGGAGAAGCGCCATATGAAGTCCCGCAGCGACTCGCCGGGCCACGGGTGCGGGAGCGTAGGTCCCGAGAATTCCCGTGGCGCACGTACGTGCCCCGGAAGTTACCCACGAACGTGTGGACCGGATCATCCCGGTTGTGGATGCGGGCGGTGGGTAGGTGCTCGAGCCACGTCCGAGCCGAATCGCCGAGGTGCGGGGGGCAAGTTGCGGATGATGACCTCGTCGCTGGTGGCCCCGCCCAACTGGCACGCCAGGCGGTAGTCGTTGAGCCACACGCGGGGATCCGTCTCCCCGTTGTACTTGACGATGGTCGAGGGCTGGCGGAAGCGTTGGGGGAAGGCCGCCGCACGGATCTCCCGGCTGAACACACGGGTCCCCGGGGGCTCCGGCGTCGGAGAGCGGTCTTCGTCGCTGTCGTAGCGTCCACCCCGTCGAGGGTGGTAGCCTACCGGCGCTTGCGCATCCGCCTTGCTCGTATGCGGGCGTTGATGACGTTGCGGGCGTCACCGTCCAGCGCCCTGCGCGTGTCAAGGAGCCGCTCCTTGGCGGCGTGCGTCTCGGGTTGGCGGGTCGCCTCGCGGCTTCACCGCATGGACCGAGGGTTCGCCCCCCTGTGCGGCCCCGTCTCCCCGTACATCCCCCTATTGGCGGATACGCGACGCCGAGCTTTCGCCCGCCGGACGGCCGCTTGCTCGATGAGGGCACGCACCTCGCGGTGCAGGTTCCGCGCCTCAGGGGTCGAGGGTGCCGGCATAGCCCGTAGCGGTGTTGCGGCGGCAATGAGCTTTTGACTTGCCCGTGGAGGCGCGTCGGGTTGTCGACGTTGAAGTCGGCGTTGATGCGGTCGCGAGCCTTTTTGCCCGGCTCCTGCGCGCGTTCGCCGCGAGCGGAGGCTTCCCCGGCCATCGAGGCACGGAGCGAGTGCACCATTCGATATTCCTCCACCGGCTTGGCCTCGAGCTCGCGAGCACGGGCTAGTTGTGCATCGACGTCGGCCCCGGCGGGGGTGCTTGGCCCCCCCGCGGCTAGGCGCGGAGCGATCCCCAGGGTAGGCGTGAGCTCCCCGTCGCCGGCGCCTACCGCGCGGTGGCGTTGGCCGGGTCGTTGGTGATGACGACGCAGCACTCCCGCGCGGGGTCGTAGCTCCCAGGTGCTGGAGTCATCGGAGCGGCCGAACCGGTGGTCCGTAGTGTCAAGGAAGCGCCCGAACATGGCCGGGTCCGGCACGCGGAGAAGTCCCCACTCCGCGTATCCGTGGAGGTTGGCGGGTGGTAACGCGTCAAGGGGAGCCCGGTGACGACTCATCGCCCGCGGAGGCGCCGGGGTCCCTAGCAACAAAGACGTGGCGGCCGGGGGGAACACTGGCGCATCGTCGTGTTGACGTTGGCGTTGTAAGCCGTCGTAGCACCGCGAAGGCCGATGGGGAAGCGCGGCCGGAGACCGTGCGGCGCCTGTCGGGGGCGGTGGTTGTTGTGCGACGGGTGTGCCGCGTTGAGAGGCGCGCGCGTTCGGCTTGCCGCCGCTCGGACCGCGCCCCCCGGCGCGAGCGGCGGGAGCGGCGGCGACGTCGTGGCGGCCGACGGACCCACGGCATCCGTGCCGGCGGGCGTACCGCGCCGTGGTGGTGCGCGCGGTGGGGGCCGGAGCGGACTCGGCCCCGCGCCGCGCACGGAGCTCCTCACGGTTGGTGAGGCGCATCGAGGTAGGCGTTCCCCGTGGCACGAAAGTTCGGGCCCCCGAACCGGATTTCGAACCGGCGGGGAGGGGGTCCGGCCGCCCATGCGGTAACGCGTGCCGCGATACTCGGTGCGGATCACCACGGAGGGAGTTGATGATGGATTGACCTTAGGCGCTCGATTGCCCCACGGTGGGCGCCAACGTCGGTGCGGAATGTGGTCCCGACACTAACTAGTAATAAGCGCCGAGGTCTCTCCCTCAATGGTCGATGCCAAGCAATAAAAGACACGAGTTTATCCTGGTTCCGGCACCGGGGGGCCGTACGTCCGGCGGTGGTGTGCTCAAGGCACTATATTGCTCGGCACCGGGGGTGCTGTGGTGGGGCTGCTACAAGCAAGGCGGGAGAGGAAGCGTGGCTTCCAAGTCCCTGGTGTAGTGGCTGAAGATGTTGTGGGGGAATTGGAGAGCAAGTGCGATGCGACCTGTCTCGTGTTGTGTTGTGTTCTGTGTTCGTGTCCCCTGCGGCAGGGGGGTTCGTCTTCCTTTTATAGGCCAAGGAGAGAGCGAATCACATGTATGCCGCGCTATTTAGCTACGTGGGGAAGCGTGGTGCGCTATGCTGTAGAGTAGGCGGCCGCCCAGGCGATCCTTGCGGCGATCCGGCCATCATGGCGCATCTTGTACCCGAACGAGTGGCGGCCTCGAGGGTAGAAGGGCGGCGGACGGCCGTGATGTCTTCGGATGGGCTCGAGGGAGTTGCGCGTTGGTCCGTACGGGGCACGGTGGCATGTAAGGCGGCGTCCGTTCCCGCACGCTCCACAGCGCCGGAGCTGTTGCCACGAGCGCCGGCGTGGGTTCGTACGCGTGGGGGCGGCGGCCATGCTTGTTAATAGTGGCGGGGATGGTGCCCCGCCGGCCTAGCGCCTCCACCTAACCCTGCAAGGTCACAAGAAAAGCAAATTGAGGGTGCGGCGGTCCCCCTTCGAGGGCTCGGTGCGTTAGCCGTGCGGAGTAGGCGGCGCGGCATCACGGGGCCGGCACCGGCCACGCCGCACGGTCCCCCCACGGTGGCGGGGATGGGCTCCCTCTCGGGGAGTTGGTGCGGCGGCACGGGGCGCGAGCCCCGGGCGCATGATGGCGCCGCCCCGCCGTTGTCGGGGCATTAAATGCCCGCGTACGGGAGCGGCGCGTGCGTGCGGAGCGCCCTCGAGCGAGGCGGACCCCGTTCGAGGGCGGAGCGGACCCTCGAGCGGGCGGAGCCCGCTCGAGGTAGCGCACCCCCTCGAACGGGCGGAGCCCGCCCGAGGGAGGCGCGCGTCCTCGAGCGAGGCGAAGCTTGCTCGAGGGGATCTTCGAGTTGCCCGCCTTGGTGGGCCGGCGGGGCTTTCGTGGCGTGGGCCGTGTCTGCAAGGTTAAGCGAGGCGTGTTTGGCCTTGGCTTTGTTGCGGGTTTTAAGTGGGGATTTCCCGGTTGTTTAAGGGGACCCCTAGGGCTGTCCCCGACGGGTTCCTAGATAGGAATCATAAGATATCCTTCAATGGATTGCTCATGTGGTAAGAGCATGGGATTTGGGCTCCGGTCCGGTGGCTTTCGTGGGCTAAGCTTTTGAACGTACTAAACATATGCGGGTATGGGACCGGTAAGCCTAGTACCCGATTGACGCGGTAAGGGAACCTTTCCCTACTAAACACCGGGGCACTTGTGTCCCCCCCGCTTGCAACAAAGGTGGTACTGCGTGAGTCCGGATGTTCGTGTGGGAGCGATCCGGTAATCCTTGTATCAAGGAATGTAGGTTCCGCTCCCGAGAAGATCGACGGGAACGGCACGGGAAAGTTGTTCCTTTGTGGGCAGCCTACCGTGTGTTTGGGTCTACCTTGCAAGGTTTAAATCAATCGATTGTCGGCCTCTCACCGTTATCAGAGACTTGCTTAATCAATGGCCATGATATCCCATAATGATGGAACTCGAGGAATATTGTTGTATAAATTAATTGCTTGCCCAATTCTTGATTGAATTAGATGGCACATTTAGAAATGGTAATCAACTAGAACTTGTGCTAAAAGATTGAAAATAAGGATCTACTCTTAGTAGCTGTTCAGCAAAAGAAACCCCACCGGCCAAAAGCCTTTCATGTCTAGAGTTTGGTGATGTAGTTATCACCCGACGGTTAAGTCTTGCTGAGTATTAGTATACTCAGCCTTGCTTTAAAACTGTGGTTGCAAGTGTTGTTGACCGGAAGGGTGACGACAAGTGATGACATCACGGACGGCCTCCTGTGATGTCTACCGTTGCGCTAGTTTATTTTATTTCCGCTGTTTTCAAACTCTGAACCTTTACTCCATGTCATGGACAATGGTTTGTAATAAATTATGTTACCTCATGTTGTACTCTGAACTCGCCTTCGCGTGAGTTTTAATGCATATGTCGATCCTCTGTTTGAATTCCAAGTGATTTACCGGGCGTTAACCCGGCAACTAAAGACATGATGATACTTTACTATTGCTTAATGGCCAAAGTGGACCGGTCTTAGGCGATAGTACGGTATTTTCCTGGGCGGGTTGTCACAGCGTCCCCTCTTCGCCAACGACACACATGGCTGTTGGCGAAGCTTTCCCAATAGGGCCCGCGTTCCTGTTGGCGAAGAGCTCTTTCCCATCACTTAAAACGCCAACGGTTCTTTCCCAACGGGAACTCGGAAACCCTGTTGGGAAAGCCTTCGCCAACAGGGTTGGAGTCTGTCACACCCGATTTTCCGAAGAAAACCAAGTGCTTAACTATATGTATGCCGAGGATCAAGTTTCATACATATAGTGACATCATAGTGTATAACGAAACAATATCACGTAAAGAAAGAGATTATCGAGAGATTTACGGCGGAATCTGGGGAAGCAAAAGCTCGAATCTTCACAGGCAATCGGCGGGGGTTGCGTACGCCTAGCACCATCTTCTGGACTTCGTGCACCTTCTTCTTTTTCTGAGCAGCGTTTAAGCAAGGATGAGTACACTTATGGTTGGTACTCAGCAAGGCCACAGAAATAACCGGAAAGCAATTTTAAAATCCATCTTTAAGTTCAATTAATCATGTGAGGGTCCAGGCCGCTCTTGACCGTGAGCACGAGCTTGTTATAACGAGTTTACACTGCGAGAGGTTGTACACTTTCACCACAAGTCGCGTAAAAGTTCCGAAGAACTTTGAACCCAACCATCTTTGTGCAAAAGTAGGCACAATACCACACTTCCGAGGTGTGGTTGCATAGGGACGCTACGAGGCCTTTACAAAGAGTCCTCCTATGTGTATTAGTCCATAGTAGCACGTCCTAGAGGCTATCTTTCGTACCCTCCTTCTACCCTCGGACCGGGTTAGCCTAGAAGAGCACTTCCGTTCCAAAACTCGTCCCGAGTAGAAGAGTCATAAAAGCATTCCTCCGTACCCCAAGCCACTAAGGCTAATAGCCACACAAGACTTCCCTAATTAATTGGCCAAGACAGAGCCATATGTCTTGTGGTTGTCTTGTTTTCCGGGTGGTTCTCCATGTTCCGATTAACTTACGGTGTTCTTGTATTAAAGCATAGGTAGAAGGATGGTTAGGGTCACTTGCCTTTCTCAACAAAAAGCTATTCTTGCTCTTACGCCCTTGCTCTCTTGATCTTCAGGACTTCAGATCAGCAGCTCGATCTTCTACTCGAAGCAAACATCGAGCACAAACATGCAGAACAGACAAACAAGAACAACTAAGAACAATACACCAAGCATGAAAAGCTTTAAAAGAGGACAAGGTTTGGTTCTAGGACCGCGAACGCAAAAGACTCGGAACTATCGTAAGATTTGGATTATATCACACAAGGCTATGTGCTTGGTAAATTTTAATTCAAAAGATGTGCATAGGTTATTTCGAGAGAAATACCTTATTTAATAATTAAGCAAGTTATATTTATATAAAAGGAACGGTGTATAACTTATTCCAATTTTATTTATAAATATTCAAGTATTATTTTATGCAAATTAAACATTTTAATTTAAAAGAAGCATGTAAAGCATCTAAACGAATATCTTTACATTTCGAATTGTCTTGAGTAATTTATAATTTAGAAACATATTTATGTTCATATTAATCAATTTAATATTTAATTATGAAAACTCGGAATAAACCTATATTACTTTTATTTAGAAAGCAAATTGAATATATATTAATTAATTTAAGTTTTATTATGAAAACCGAGATATAATTCTAATTAGCTTTTAGTTGGAAAGATTGTTTAAATAAGAATTAACCAAATTATATTTCTTATAAAAAGACGCGTTGATCTCTAATTAAATTTTAATTAGAAAAGCATGTATATTAATATTTAATCACATTTAAATATTAAATAAATTATAAAGCAAGTAACAGGTTCAACTTTGTCTCTAACGCGTTCTTTGAGTCATTACGAACCTAACGCAATTTGAATCGCTTGAAACGGAGCTAAAACGTGAAAACTACGCACTAAACAAGGTTTAAGGGCTTAAGGCGAGAAAACTTGGGCTCCGGGGGCTTAACGCAAGAAACCGGGGACCTAGACATAATTACACATATAAACATGAGGTTTATAGTGTAAAAAGGTTAAGGGTGGACCTCGGGTGGAGAAACTAAGAAGTTCGGGGGTTTAAACGAGAAAACCGGGACTTGATTGTAGGGATCTTTATGGGTGGAAGGGTATTATTGTTATATTAGAAAGTGCGGGGTTATTTTTGCAAAATGGCTGCGAAGGGCTAGGGTTGACCGTTATGTGGGCCGTTGACCGGGGAGCTTGACTCGATCTTGGCCGTCCGTGCCCCGATCCGATGGTCCGTGGACGCCGCGCGCGCGCGGCCGGCGCCGGCGGCGAACGGCGGCGGGGACGGCGGCGCGCGGTGCGGCGGCGGCGGCTCGCCGGCCGGCTCGCCGGCCGGCGGCCAACGGGGCCTCCCGGCCACCAAATGCGACGAGGAAAGCACGGGAATGAAGAGGAGGACAAGGGGAGATCACTGCGCGAGCTCGGAAGGGAGGGAGAGGCGCCGGAGGAGCGGATCGACAGTGAGGGGCGGAGCTCCGACGGGTCCCCTCGGGGGGCGGCGGCGTGCGTGCGAGGAAGGGAGGGAGAGCGGTGCGGGTGGAGCAGGGGGTGGTGCTGCCCCTTTATAGGGCGGATGGGGAAGTGGAGAGGGCGCGGTGAGGCGGTGGCGGAGCTCGGCGGTGCGCCATTAATGGCGGCGGCGGCGGCTTGGTGCGGCGCCGTTACGGGAGGGGAAGGGAAGAGGTGGTGGCGCCGGTGCATTGCGCATTGATGCGCGCGCTCGGTGGAGGGAGGGGAAGCGGCGCGGGAAGCCGGGGGAGGCGGCGGTGCGGTGGGCGGTGGCGGCGGCGGCGGTGGGAGGTAGAAGACGACCTGCGGGTGGGACCGCGGTGTCAGCGAGAGGAGAGAGGGAGAGGGTAAAGCGGGCCGCGGTGGCTGTTGGGCCGGGAAACAGAGGTGGGCCGGCGATGTTTAAAGAAGAAAGAAAAAGAAGAGTGGGCCGGCGAGTTAATTGGGCCGGGCGAAATGGTGGGCTGCGGGGAGAGGATGGGCCGCGGGATAGGCAGGTTTGTTGTTTTTTTTTCTTTTTTTTCCAAATCCTTTTTAACACATCTTTTCAACACCTTTTAATTTCAAATCTTCACACAAATTTTCCAACTTTTTCACAACTATTTTTTTAAGACTTTTCGCAAGTATTTTAAGACTTTTAAACCACACCACAACCAGAAACAAAAACAACCAAAATAAATGCAACACTCTCACATATTTATTTAATTTAATTTAGAAAAACAATCAATTGATTTTCCTATACTAAATTCCCTGTAAATAAAATAAACATTGGTCAAGTTTTAAAGTTATGAGAAAATTGTTGCTTAATTATTCTTCCTAATAACATCCTGAAATTAGAAAATTTCAGGGTGTTACAAATCTACCCCCCTTAAAAGGAATCTCGTCCCGAGATTCGCACAGGCTAGCAAGAAACAAAGGTTCGGGTAGTTACTATCCAGCACTTATTAACTTTCTTCCAGATTGTTTGACATTACATAAGCTTCTCAGACACCTCATAGGATACTCAATCTAACTTCACTTGTAACTATCATTGACTCGTCTTTGTAGAATTTTCTCGACGTCTTGATAAAGTGATTTGAATAGAGTTTGGATTGACTCCATAATCTTTGCTTAACCTTTAATATTCTTCCCCATTTGATCCAAATGCTTCTTCGGCATTGGTTTGCTTATTATGTCTCTGCCGAGTCTTCTTTTCATATCGGTCGGCACGTTTCTTAGGGCACTTTGTTAATGAAATGTCCATGATCTTTGCAGTAGAAACAAGCTCCACTTTCTTTAAGGTTTCTACGGTTACGTGGTGGATCTTCATACTCATCTTCAGGATGTTCTGGTGCTTGGGACAAATGGTAAAGGTGGGAACTGTTATCACGTTGCTCTAGAAAATTCCTTTTCCTTTTCTTACTTATGATTTCTTGTAGTTTGCTTTCTAACTCAATAGCTTTGTTGATGACATGTTGCAAACTGGAATAGTCATGTAAACTTAGTATACTCTGAAGATCTTCATTCAGCCCTTTGATGAAATGTTCTCGTTTCTTTTTATCACTTCCAGATGATCTTGGTGCGTACATATATAGCTGGATAAATTTATCTTTGTACTCAGTCACTGTCATTTGCCCTTGTTTCAAGCTAAGGAACTCCTTCCTTTTGAGCTTCATCACACTTAGAGGAATGAAATGTGATATAAAGTTATCCTTAAATTCCTTCCAAGCAATACTCTGTGGTTGATCATGTTCGTATATGTAGGAATTCCACCATTCTAAGGCTTCGCCTAGAAGTAATCCTGATGCATATAGAACCTTTTCTCTATCATTGCATTGTGCCATATCTAATTTCTTCTCGATTGTCGTGATCCATTCTTCAGCTTCTAGGTGCTCCGTAGTGTTAGAGAAACTGGGTGGCTCAGTATTCCAGAACTTTGTATGTGTATCTTCCGGGTTTAGATATAGGGACATATATTGGTCGTATCCAGGGTTGTAATTCTTGTCATTGCTTTTGTCTTGGTTGCCTTTTTCCATCTGGTTAGTGGACAAAGGTCAAGATCAGAAGAGAACGAGAATAAATTGAAGAGCACGCAAAATTCTTGATATCATATCCATCATTTCTTGTTTGTTGTATTTGTACTCAAATTGTGGTAGAGAGGAGAATAACAGGGGGTAACAAAAGAAATTGATCGTCTTTTTCTTCAACTTCTTTCATGTGTTGACGTCTGCATATGCTTGTAGATTTCTGTTGTTGATGTTGGTGTTGCTTCTAGATTTTTTTTAGCTTCCGACATCCTCCATAGGGTTAAGTAGACAGAAAGAGGGGAACAAGGAGGTGGGAGATACAAAAGAAGAACCCGACTAGGCAACTGATGTCATTGCAGGTAGAAGACCCACAATACACCAACAATCAATACAAAGAACCAACTCAACCAAGGCCATAAAGTCAAGCATCATCAAGCAAACACGAAGCTTCACCAGACAGCACATTATCAAGGGAACGATGCTACACGTTGTTATTATGATTAGAGGGATCCTCCTAATCTTGGGTGAGATGTTAGACTTCAACTTCCTTCGCACATGATGGCTTTTTCGGATTACTTGAGGAAACTTCAGGTAGGACAACAGAGATTTTCTAAACATTTTTTTTAAGGATGACACTTTTGGATTTAAAAGGTCAAGGGAGAGAATCCAAAGTAACAATGCTTGAGAATTAAGGAGTGGAGTAGGGGAAAAGATAAGTGTCCAGGAAGGATTGAAAGAAGAATAAGTTCAAAGAATGGAAATATTCATCAGGGATGTCAAGGATAAGGCTAGAGTTGTTTTGAAGTAAAACAGATCTTCAGGAAGCAACCATTTCTATCTAGGCTTACGTCCTACAGTCGATATTGCTCTGATACCACTCTGTCACACCCGATTTTCCGAAGAAAACCAAGTGCTTAACTATATGTATGCCAGGATCAAGTTTCATACATATAGTGACATCATAGTGTATAACAGAAACAATATCACGTAAAGAAAGAGATTATCAGAGATTTACAGCGGAATCCTGGGGAAGCAAAAGCTCGAATCTTCACAGGCAATCGACTGGGGGTTGCGTACGCCTAGCACCATCTTCTGGACTTCGTGCACCTTCTTCTTTTTCTGAGCAGCGTTTAAGCAAGGATGAGTACACTTATGGTTGGTACTCAGCAAGGCCACAGAAATAACCGGAAAGCAATTTTAAAATCCATCTTTAAGTTCAATTAATCATGTGAGGGTCCAGGCCGCTCTTGACCGTGAGCACGGCTGTTATAACAGTTTTACACTCTGCAGAGGTTGTACACTTTCACCACAAGTCGCGTAAAAGTTCCGAAGAACTTTGAACCCAACCATGCTGTGCAAAAGTAGGCACAATACCACACTTCCGAGGTGTGGTTGCATAGGGACGCTACGAGGCCTTTACAAAGAGTCCTCCTATGTGTATTAGTCCATAGTAGCACGTCCTAGAGGCTATCTTTCGTACCCTCCTTCTACCCTCGGACCAGGTTAGCCTAGAAGAGCACTTCCGTTCCAAAACCTGTCCAGAGTAGAAGAGTCATAAAAGCATTCCTCCGTACCCCAAGCCACTAAGGCTAATAGCCACACAAGACTTCCCTAATTAATTGGCCAAGACAGAGCCATATGTCTTGTGGTTGTACTGTTTTCCTGGGTGGTTCTCCATGTTCCGATTAACTTACAGTGTTCTTGTATTAAAGCATAGGTAGAAGGATGGTTAGGGTCACTTGCCTTTCTCAACAAAAAGCTATTCTTGCTCTTCGCCCTTGCTCTCTTGATCTTCGGGACTTCGGATCGGCGGCTCGATCTTCTACTCGAAGCAAACATCGAGCACAAACATGCGAAACGGACAAACAAGAACAACTAAGAACAATACACCAAGCATGAAAAGCTTTAAAAGAGGACAAGGTTTGGTTCTAGGACCGCGAACGCAAAAGACTCGGAACTATCGTAAGATTTGGATTATATCACACAAGGCTATGTGCTTGGTAAATTTTAATTCAAAAGATGTGCATAGGTTATTTCGAGAGAAATACCTTATTTAATAATTAAGCAAGTTATATTTATATAAAAGGAACGGTGTATAACTTATTCCAATTTTATTTATAAATATTCAAGTATTATTTTATGCAAATTAAACATTTTAATTTAAAAGAAGCATGTAAAGCATCTAAACGAATATCTTTACATTTCGAATTGTACTTGAGTAATTTATAATTTAGAAACATATTTATGTTCATATTAATCAATTTAATATTTAATTATGAAAACTCGGAATAAACCTATATTACTTTTATTTAGAAAGCAAATTGAATATATATTAATTAATTTAAGTTTTATTATGAAAACCGAGATATAATTCTAATTAGCTTTTAGTTGGAAAGATTGTTTAAATAAGAATTAACCAAATTATATTTCTTATAAAAGGACGTGTTGATTTCTAATTAAATTTTAATTAGAAAAGCATGTATATTAGTATTTAATCATATTTAAATATTAAATAAATTATAAAGCAAGTAACAGGTTCAACTTTGTCTCTAACGCGTTCTTTGAGTCATTACGAACCTAACGCAATTTGAATCGCTTGAAACGGAGCTAAAACGTGAAAACTACGCACTAAACAAGGTTTAAGGGCTTAAGCTGAGAAAAACTAGGGCTCCGGGGGCTTAACGCAAGAAACCGGGGACCTAGACATAATTACACATATAAACATGAGGTTTATAGTGTAAAAAGGTTAAGGGTGGACCTCGGGTGGAGAAACTAAGAAGTTCGGGGGTTTAAACGAGAAAACCGGGACTTGATTGTAGGGATCTTTATGGGTGGAAGGGTATTATTGTTATATTAGAAAGTGCAGGGTTATTTTTGCAAAATGGCTGCGAAGGGCTAGGGTTGACCGTTATGTGGCTGTTGACCAGGGAGCTTGACTCGATCTTGGCCGTCCGTGCCTGATCCGATGGGCTGTGGACGCCGCGCGCGGCCGGGCGGCGGCGAACGGCGGCGGGACGGCGGCGCGCGGTGCGAGCGGCGGCGGCTCGCCGGCCGGCTCGCCGGCGACGGCCAACGGGGCCTCCCGGCCACCAAATGCGACGAGGAAAGCACGGGAATGAAGAGGAGGACAAGGGGAGATCACCTGCGAGCTCGGAAGGGAGGGAGAGGCGCCGGAGGAGCGGATCGACAGTGAGGGGCGGAGCTCCGACGGGTCCCCTCGGGGCGGCGGCGCTGTGCGTGCGAGGAAAGGAGGGAGAGCGGTGCGGGTGGAGCAGGGGGTGGTGCTGCCCCTTTATAGGGCGGATGGGGAAGTGGAGAGGGCGCGGTGAGGCGGTGGCGGAGCTCGGCCGGTGCGCCATTAATGGCGGCGGCGGCGGCTTGGTGCGGCGCCCGTTACGGGAGGGGAAGGGAAGAGGTGGTGGCGCCGGTGCACTGCGCATTAATGCGCAGCTCGGTGGAGGGAGGGGAAGTGGCGCGAGAAGCCGGGGGAGGCAGCGGTGCGGTGGGCCGGTAGGCGGCGGCGGCGGTGGGAGGTAGAAGACGACCTGCGGGTGGGACCGCGGTGTCAGCGAGAGGAGAGAGGGAGAGGGTAAAGCGGGCCGCGGTGGCTGTTGGGCCGGGAAACAGAGGTGGGCCGGCGATGTTTAAAGAAGAAAGAAAAAGAAGAGTGGGCCGGCGAGTTAATTGGGCCGGGCGAAATGGTGGGCGCGGGGGAGAGGATGGGCCGCGGGATAGGCAGGTTTGTTGTTTTTTTTTCTTTTTTTTTTCCAAATCCTTTTTAACACATCTTTTCAACACCTTTTAATTTCAAATCTTCACACAAATTTTCCAACTTTTTCACAACTATTTTTTTAAGACTTTTCGCAAGTATTTTAAGACTTTTAAACCACACCACAACCAGAAACAAAAACAACCAAAATAAATGCAACACTCTCACATATTTATTTAATTTAATTTAGAAAAACAATCAATTGATTTTCCTATACTAAATTCCCCGTAAATAAAATAAACATTGGTCAAGTTTTAAAGTTATGAGAAAATTGTTGCTTAATTATTCTTCCTAATAACATCCCGAAATTAGAAAATTTCGGGGTGTTACGAAGTCTTCGCCAACAGCTTAGCGCTGTTGGCGAAGCGTGCGTTTCCTGTTGTGTGGCTCTCGGCAGAGCCGTCTTTGCCGGCCCAGCGGTGCCGGGAGCGCTCTGCCGAGAGCTCCCTCTCGGCACAGGCTGTGCCGAGAGCAATCAGCCCTATGCCGAGAGGATCCTGCTCTCGGCAGAGGCGCGGATTCCGGTAGTGGTTCCTGTACATGTCCCTAATGTTGGTCACTTAAGATCCCCTAGAGTGCAATTCTTTTTATGGCTGTTAGCTAGTAACAGAGTTTTGACCGGGGACAACTTGGCAAAAAGGCAAGAGGTGGCAAACAAATGCTGCCCCTTCTGCGAGCATATGGAGTCTAGCCATTTATTTTTTGATTGTGTAGTTGCTAAGAGAATGCGGCTCTGTATCTCTAACACAGTGGGAAGGAATATAGGGACTAGGGAGTACCTTTGATAGTATTGGTGTTTGCTCGTTAAGTGAAAAGAAATTTGTGAATTTTAATATTATTAGCTCTACAACTAAGAAATGAGCTTTGTTTCCAGAATGCAGCTTGTATAAGCACTTGTATAAGCATGAAGCATATGTTGTGGAAGATAACTGGTTTAGCACAAAGCTGGCTGATTCTATGCCCAAGCGAAAGGAGGGAGGAATTGAGCTCTTTCATCTCAAGTCAACGTTCTTTGGCAGGAATTAAGCTCTTCGCCGGCGCTGGAGACGTTGGCACATTACCTCGGGACGTTGGCATGGTGCCAGCTCTCGGTCGCCGCTGCTTCCTCCTTGCTTCCCCCCTCCCTCTCACCTTCGTTGCCTCCGCCATGGGTCGCTACGTTGTCCTTCGCTGGCCTGCTGCTGTTCTTCAGTTGTTCTCGCGCCATGGTCCGCATGCTACCTTTCCACCGACCATCTAGTACCAAGCCTTCTAGGGTGGTTGCGTGGAGCTGGCTTTGGGGCTTGCTGAAAGTCTTGCCCGACCACGGTCGGGCCGACAACGGTTGCATTTGTTTGCGTAGCATACCTCGCTGGAGGCGTTATTGATACAGTCTCAAACCGTACTTGGTCTGCAAGGTGAAAAGCTGTTCCGCCCCTTCGTGAACATATGGATGATTATGGGCATGATGCTGGAACTAACTTCACATGGGTTAGTCCTTAACCAAAATCTAACTGGTACTAACATCATGGATGACTGCTCACCTTCTCCGGTAGTGATAAGAACTAATGAGATAGGAACATCCCGGGAGCTTAGTTTTTTTAACATTGTCGCGAGGTGCTAGGCTGGTTTCACTAAATTTTTTGGGCTTCTGTTAGTTTGCCTCAGTATGCATGCCAACCTATAATCTGGAAATCGCAAGACGAATCTATTAAGACTAATTAATTCATCCTTAGATATTGTTTACTAGAACAACACTGTTTAATCATTGCATACATAGGCTCGTTACACTGGTAGAGTGGGAGGCTTTTGTACGCCCCTTTAGTCCCGGTTCAACTTTGGAGCCAGGACTAAAGACCTTTCGTCGACATGGCCCGAAATGGGTGCTGGAGGCGCCTCCCCTTTAGTCCCGGTTGTTATCACCAACCGCGACTACAGGGTGGTGTCCAACAGTTCTGCTCACGCAATTATTGACATCGTCCTTTATCTCTTCATTCACCGCCGGTTCCCCTCGCTCCTTTATCTCTTCATCCATTCAATCCTCTTCCCTCCCGTGTCCACTCATCTTCTCTCTTATCTTCTTCTCCATCTCATCTTTTACTGTCCTCTCATCTGCAGGAGGAGGCGCTCGCTGGTGAGGACCCTACGGCGACGGCGCGGCCCTCAGCGCGTGGAGGTGCGTCCCCTCGCGCGTGACGGCGTGGCCCCCGGCACGCGGTGGCGCGGGGGTGCGCGTGTGGCGGGCGTCACATCGATCCGGCGGTGTGCCCTAGGCGGCGGTGTGGCCCCGGGTGGCGCGCCCCCATGTGGCGCGTGGACCCGGCGGCACGCCCCGGGCGGCGGCGTGGCCCCGGGCGGTGCACCCCCAAGCGGTCGGCACGCGGTGGCGCGGGGTCCGCGTGCGGCGGGCGGCACATCGATCCGGCGGTGTGCCCTAGGCGGCGGCGTGGCCCCGGGTGGTGCGCCCCCGGGTGGCGCGTGGACCCGGCGGCACGCCCCGGGCGGCGGCGTGGCCCCAAGCGAGTGTGCTCCAAGCGGTCGGCGCACGGTGCGACCCCCGGTGGCGTGTCCCCCGGCGCCGACGCGACGCAGGGCGCGGTCGCAGCCCCCGCGGCGTGGCCCCTAGCGGCCGACGCAAGGTGTGGTTGCGGCCAGGCGGCGGTGGCCGGCCCCCTGGCCGGTGGAGTGGGCGTGGTCAGTGCCTCATGATGAGAAGTTTGATTTGCAGTTCATGATTTGTGTTGGCGAATGTGTTCTGAATCCAATTGAACTTGTGGTTGAATTAAATTTGTGACGGTAAATGTGTTGTGAATCTAAATGTGGTGAATGCGTTGTGAATTGAATTGAACATGTGCTTGTGGTTGGATCGAATTTGTGATGGTGGATGTACACGAATCAAATCGAATTTGTGATGGTGGATGTACACGAATCAAATCGAATTTGTGCTTGCGGTGGAATTGAACTTATTTTGTTGGACTTGGAGTGGCGGCGGTGGAGCTTGGAGAAGGCTCGCCGGCGCATGGGTGTGGCTGCCAGCGCATGTAGCTAGGTTGCTTTTTTTTGTCTTCGGAAAATCCTTTAGTCCGGTTGGTATTATCAACCGAGACTAAATGCCCCCTCCCCTTTAGTCCCGGTTCGTTCACCTGAGACCGGGGGGGGGGGGTTGTCTCTCATCATTAGTCCCGGTTGGACTTGAGAGACCTATACCCCTTACCAACCGAGACTAAAGGCCCTCTCCCTACCAATGTTAGATTCGTCTCGAAAAATCACGAGGTTATGAAATGAGTTTTGTCATGAATCCACCTTAATACTTCTAATTATTAGGGTCCGAAGATTGATGTTGGAAAAATGTTTGCGAACTATACATGCCCAAATTTTGGGGCCCAGTGAATTTCTATTTGTCATTTTCTCCCTATCTACCCAGCCTAAACTCAGAGCCACTCATGACCTCCGGGACAAAACGATGCCTCTTTTGCTCCGTCGACGTCATATCCCCGGTGTACGTATCCATGCTAAGCAGTAAGCACACACCACAATGTAAAACTACGAACTTTGCTTGTCTGTTCCTCTTTCTTGTTGTCATCCCTTGAATCTCTTTCCATTTCATAGGATTTGACGCTTCCAGTTTCCTCAAGGCACAACTCGTGGCAGGCTGGCCGGCAGCAACACTTCTTATTTACAGCATGCTGTAGTGCTCACTAGCTCTACCCTGGTACCTATAGCAAGTAACAGTCAACTACTACGCCAGCAATTGCGAAGAAAAACTCGATGCCGATGCCGCCGATGCCAATGGCGCTGCCGCCAGCAGGAGAGAGCATGGACATGCCGGCGATGCACACGTCCTTCTTCTGGGGTCACCGGGTGCAGGTGCTCTTCTCCAACTGGCCAGGCAACTACCGTAATGGGGTCGGCATGTATGTCCTTTCTCTCCTAGTCGCGGCCGTGCTCGCTGCTCTCGTCGAGGTGCTCTCGGCAGCGTCCCGCGGCGTCTCCCGCCGCCGCAGCAGCCGTGGTGGCTCCAACGCGTTGTTGGTTTCCCTGCTGATGACGGGGATACACGCAGTGAAGATGGGTTTCTCCTACTTGGTGATGCTGGCCGTCATGTCCTTCAACGGCGGCGTCTTCTTAGCCGTCTTGGCTGGTCACGCGGCTGGGTTCTTGCTCTCGCCGGGAGGGATGTTTGGCCCAGCTGCGGCAACCCGTGACGACGTCGACGTGCCAACGACGAACGGCGCTCTCTCTCCATCGGAGCCAAAACCTTAAGTATGCATAATATATGGTTGGAAAAGGAATTTTTTGTGTCGCAGAAATCAAAATACGGAACGTTTTGCTTGTCATCTGCTGAGGAAAATTGTATGTTTTCATTAGGAAATCTTTCCTCACTATTAAAGGGCAATCACTACCAGAAGCAGGCTGTTTGCCGTGCCTAGTGGTTTGAGAAGTGCCAGGTGGTTGCCAAATGCATTTGGCACACAAGCTTTTTCCCCAGCATGGTAAAAAAAACATTTGGCGAAGAAAAATCACTCGACAAAAGATTAGTTTGCCGACTGTTCTTTTTCCACTGCACTCGGTAAACCATAAGACGACACTTGGCAAATGAAAACACTCAGCAAATTCCACCACGTGACCGTCACGTGCGGTGATCGTTAAGCGCGCGGCGCTGACCTTTAGAACGTTCACTACTAGAACCATAACAATAGCCCAGCGTTATAAGACTATCGGCCATCTTCCGGTACACTCGGAAATAGCAATAGCCGAGAGTATATTGTTGGTCATTTCCCCTCGGCCATCCATTGTTCGGGCTTTCACCTTACTAGAACGGGTGGGCGCGCAATGCGCGCCCTACCAATATTTCAACAAAGACTTAATTAAATTCGCGAGGAAGCAGCAGCACATTTTTGCATTCATGAGCATAATATCAACATCGCAAGGCAGCATCACATTTTTGCATTCAAGAGCATCACAACCGAGGTGTTTGTCTGGCAAGTGAAGACTTAAGTTTACAGCACATCCGATCACCAATCATAACTACTAAGCAGTATCCTTAGCTAGCATTTGATCAGCAAAAGAAGAGGTGTTTGTCCGGCATAAACATTATCTCAATTACATCACATCTGATTACCATAAACAACATAAGTTGTCACAGGTACCAAGTATCCTAACCGGTAGCTCTTGATACGTGCAAAAGCCACTGCATTAACCAACCAAAGCAAACGTCGCACGTGTCGAAGCCAGAAGCGGATGAAGATGACACGTTGATGAACTTGAGCGGTACTTGAAATGCTGGCTCAACATGGAGCAGCCAAAATGGGCATGAGCTTCGCTGCTCATGCAGCAGCGCGGGGGCTGCAAAAAGACATGAAGTTTAGTCCTACAACAAACAAATAACTTAAACAATCATCCATACAGGCAAAATTGCCTACAACAAAGGCTCTGTGCCAAACCAATTGCATCAGGTATAAAGCAAGGGCAACATTACATTTCACAAGTCAACTACAACGCACTGGCATTCAAATTGAACAGGCACTGATAGCAGGAAAAATGCTAATGTCCTGGTTCTAGCGAAACACTTAGGAAACAAGTATGTCTCACAAACTAAATAAAACAGCAGGCACTGGTTCAATCAAAGTTTAAACACCATTTCACCAAAAAGCAGGATCACTGTTATACAGGACTTCACAGCAGCCGTAATTCTATTCTTTAATGAAAAGACCAATATGGCTAACATGTCACTGTGAGCAATTTTGAAGCTAGAAAGAGAAAAAAGAAAAAGGCACGGGCACATGTATCTGAATACTGGAGCACCAATAACTCAATAAGCTGAATACTGGAGCACCAATAACTCAATAAGCAAGAAAAAGGGAATGCATCAGGAAGCCATACTGTATAATTTATCTACTCAAATATTTTTCACATATGTGAAGTCTCAGCATCAATAAGCTAGGAAGGGAATGCATCAGGAATTCATGATCACCATTCGGCTTAGTTTTAGCAAACAAAAGAATATTAGCATAGCAAGGAAAAGGGAATGCATCAGGAAGTCATACTATATAGTGTATCTACTCAAATATTTTTCAGATATGTGAAGTCTCAGCATCAATAAGCTAGAAAGGGAATGCATCAGGAATTCATCATCACCGTTCAGCTTAATTTCAGCAAACAAAAGAATATTAGCATAATCTCTTGGCTGACCGGTGAGTCAACATCAAATATAGATGATAGTATTATGTAGTAAAAAGCCAACATATTAGCATTTGGTATTTCAAAAAGAAAAATCTTGAAACTCAGTTTGCATATTTCAGTAATATCACACAAATAAATAGCAAACCTCAGTGAGATAATAACCTGTATGGCTTGATTAAGCTAAGTGAATTTATATATACAGCTTGTTCAGTGCAAAATTTTTTATACTGAAAATACCACTGAGCTAAACTTGGACTCAAAACATAAGGATAGCATACAGAAAAAAATGGGAACTATCAGCTAATTTCATCAAAAGACTGACAGACTTAATCTATCAGCTAATTTCATCAAGATCGAACTATCAGTTCAAGAGTCTATGTTCCTAAAATCTCCAAGCTAATTCCCACATAATGGGATGCTTCGATCCTTGCAATCAACTGATCAAGTGCCTAGTCAATTTTTAGTTTTAATAGTTCATAGCATCCTATATGAAATACCAAATTTCTTGCAAGTGAACAATATTGTTGATTGCAAAAAGTGAAATGCGGTGTCCCATATTTCACAACATCAGATCAATTGCCTAGTCAATTTATAGTGACAACACAGGAAGGGTGTACCAAGTTGCTCGACTGAACTAACATGTATATGCTTTTGCACGCCCACGCACACACATAGGAGAAGACAGTCACAAAACCAAGTTTTAGGTTCAGGAAGCAGCACGGAGGCTCTCCTTGCTACATGAATAAAGCGGACGTGTAAGTGCAGTTCAGAGCAAAGAAACTTGTCAAGTTAAATATAGGAACATGTTTGATGCATGTAAGCTGCAGGAACAAACATGCCAGACTCCACCGAAAACATGTTTTAAACAGCTTACTGTGAAGCCAAGCTCATTTTTCATGTGAATCCACACAACAGAAAGCTATCTTTCATAAAATAAGAGAACAAACACTCTGGTACAATATTATAAGATCACCAAAATCTCTTACTCGTAAAGGGTACGACAGATCGAAGTAGTATAGAACTCCTAAAATGTCAAAGGAAGGTGGATGACAAGGCAAGGGAGAGTCAAAACAGTTGGTAGAAATGTTTGTTATCTGGTGGTTACATATTTATTTTCTGCTGGAAAAAAGCAATTGATATATCCATTTTCATGTTCTGTAAATTTCACAAGTCTTGGATCTACCAAGGTTGTCAATGTTGCATAGTGGCGGATAACATGTGTCCAAATTGTTGCAAGCTTATCGGCAAGAATTAAATGCAACAAAAGGTTAAAAAAATGAAAGCTTAAATTAGATTATGTATAGAAGAATTCGGAACAAATAAACTAATCGGATCACCTATATGGCCAAGGCCATAACCCATCCCGAACAGTTGGATCCATATATGCTATAGTGAACCCCTTGTATATCTTTGTTGACTTGAGGGAGATGGAAGAGAGAAGGCTGCGGCCTTGGTGACCCGATGCTTTTACGTACGGCGAGAGAAAAAAAACAGAGAAGTGGTACAAGGGGTAGAGAGGATTTGGGGGTTCTTGTTGTTAGAGATTAAATCGGTATGCAAAATGGAAGAAGAATTTGTAGATATGCATTGGTTGGTATTGCTTGCTTAGTGGAGTGAGCTCGTAGGAGCTAGCTTCTTGATTTGCGATGGTATGGACCAAGCAGACAACAGAGGAGCGCATGGCCGCATGCTAGAAAGGAGAGAAGAGGCAGTAATGGCCGAGCTCACCTGAGGTCGCGGCAGTGTTGGACTCTATTTGGACCCTTCTTATGAGGCTCTGACCTTCCCGTGTGGTGCTGCCGTCCAACTCGTACTGCAATCTCCCCCAAAAAGAAGAACCCCCGAATGCCTCCTGAGCGGAAGGCGGTGCAGATCCAGATTCGTACCTTCGGGCGTGTCGCTGTCGGCGAACTCCTTGTCGAGCACGTGGCCGAACATCTCGGCGATGCTGCCATCCCCGGAGGCGTTGTGCGTGCCGTTGGTGATGAGCGTCCCGTAGAACTTCTCCCGCATCTCCTTGTCGGGCACGGCGGCCGCCGGAGCGAGGGCGAGCGCGGCGAACCGCCGGCGATGCGGCGGCCCCGCGGCGGCCGCGGGAGCCATCGGATCGGGCGGGCGGGCCGGCTAGCGGCCGAGGCGGGGAGGTTCGATGAGCCGGCGGCGGCGGGAGACGGAGGGGGGAGGGAGCGAGATTTGCGGGTGGCGCGTCGGGGCTCCTGGTGCGCCGCGTCCCCGCTCTCCCGGTGGCGACGGCCGACGGAGGAGGAGAGCGGGGGGAGGGAGAGGGTGGCGGTCCCGCATCTCCTTGTCGGGCCCGGCGGCCGCCGGAGCGAGGGCGAGCGCGGCGAACCGCCGGCGATGCGACGGCCCCGCGGCGGCCGCGGGAGCCATCGGATCGGGCGGGCGGGCCGGCTAGCGGCCGAGGCGGGAGGTTCGATGAGCCGGCGGCGGCGGGAGACGGAGGGGGGAGGGAGCGAGATTTGCGGGTGGCGCGTCGGGGGCTCTGGTGCGCCGCGTCCCTGCTCCTGGTGGCGACGGCCGACGGAGGAGGAGAGCAGGGGGAGGGAGAGGGTGGCAGTGGGGAAGAGGAGAGAGGGGTGGGCTAGGGTTCGAGGCTGGTGAGGGGTGGGGGTATTAGGTGGGGCGCGGGGTGGTGGGAGGGGCTAGTCGCAAAATGAATGGGGGTGTTTGCAAAAAGGCAATTTCCTCTTCTTAGCACAAAAATAAGATTTAGTCCAAGGGTTCAAACGCAAAATACACGAATGTGTTCTGTGTACGATCTGGACGTAGTGGACCGATTCGCGATTTCCAGCAAATGGAGGGCTCTTTTGCAAAATTTCCAAAGTAGCGGCTGAGCCTCCCAGGGCGACGTGGCGAGCAGGCGAAGAGCCACCCATGCCTGAATCGCTGTGGAGCCGCCAAACAGGGTGGGCTTTTAATAACTCGATAGCCGACGGGATATTGGTCATTGTATTCCAGGTGAGTAATTGTCCAATCTCTTCTTTCATTGCAGATTTGTTCTTCATGAGATGGAGTACCCAGCAAGCAATTGATGATGCATGGTGATCTTTGACCTTCAAACATCCCCATTGATCAAACAGGAGTGAAAACTCAAAACTGCCGTTCAAGGCACTTTTATTTGGATACTTGGATCCTGATCGAGTGGGAAAATGGAACCTCGTGAAGAGAACCAGGCGTAGGCGTCGTCGGAAGTGGTGGGGAGTGAGGTATACCCCAACAACCAGAACAAATGTGAACAAACGGAATTTGAACCCCGGTTGGCATTATATTAGTTTGGCCTGCTCCAGTAGTACTGCTTTGAATAACCGGATGATGCATTTTCTAAACACTAATAATGACAGTTCTAGGATATTGGATTCAAAGTACTTCATCCTGTGAAGAGTGCAAGTCTAATTTTTAGACAGATTATTAGTGGCTTGAAAAGTCGTTTAGGACAGCGACACGGTCTCCAAAGTACAACTTTGACTTCTTATTTTTATAAAAAGATTTGTTAAAAACTAGCATATGTATACTTTTATGAAACTATTTTGCAAGACAAATCTATTCATGTAGTTTTCACATTTACAAACTCAATGACTTGAAAGTTATTCATGATTTATATTCCCAATATTTGACTCAAATCATGTCCAAAACGACTTCATTTACCAAACTGGAGGGAGTATACTCTCATTTGCTATCCACATGCAGTAAGTTTTAAGTTTTGATATGGAAAATCAGGTGTGACAAGTTAATTAATTAGATATTTAGATATATTTTCTAAGATTGCACTTCATTATAGATTTTTTTTTTCAAAAGTTAAGATCACACTTTTATGGGACAGAGGGAATATTACAAAGCTATTTCCACCTAAATTATGCCAACTGCTATCTCTTCCTAAATTCCTTCTTTCTTCCCCGGCAAGCCCGTTTTCTACCCAAGCAAGATTCCTACTCCGGAGCCATCTCCACCACCCCGGCCGGCGGCTACCATGCTGATTGCTGCCCCTCCCTTTCTAATCCAATGGGGATCTCGCCTCCCGCTGACGGCCATTGTAGCCGCGCGCCCTAGCTGCTGCGCCGCCTCCGCCCGGGCCATGCGAGCGCCCCCGCGCTGCGCCGCAGGACGCCACCGCCGGCCGCCATCCGTCTCGCCGAGTCATCGTCGTTGCGTCGCACCGGACGGCCGACGGGTGAAGCCGACGCCGCCGTGAGCTTCACGAGGTCGAGTCGAGCGCGGCCGCCCGCTTCCCGTCGCCGGAGGTCCCCGGAGCACCCCATCCTGCGCAAGACCGAGCCGGCGAGCTTGCTGACCGCCGCCGGCTGGATTGCGGCCGCCCCTCCACATCCTCGCCGACGGTGAGGACCTCTACGCGACCACCTCGATCCCCTCTTTCAATTCTGCGCCTCGGTCGAACCCTTAGCGCCCCTGACTGCCGGCGATTTGAACCACCAGGGCCGCCGCCGCCCCCCTGTTGCTCCAGTGCGCCCTGTCCTGAGGAAGGAGATGAAGTTATGATAGTTTTGCACTTAGACCCCTGGAGAACCCAGTAATGATTAGCATATCTTTTGTGTCTTGCAATCTTTGCTCCTAAGCCCCTAGATGTATTAGATCTTCACAACAAGATCCACCCGAGGTCTTTTTTCAGATCTAACCCTGATCTTAGATCTATTCGCGACCACTGTTTGTGGTGTCTCGGGAATCTTTTCCGCTACCCTTTGAAATCTATAGATAATCACGACTAGGTCCCTGTAATCTTGTTTTGCTCCTAGTTTCTTCATTTTAGCTCCGATTTCATTCGTTCAAGTTGCGTTAGGTTCATAATAATGTAAACTACGTGTTAGTGGTGTGTTATCACCATGATTGTTTTCTGAAAATTAATTTAATATTAATTTTGATTAAATGGTTAGTTATACATGCCTTTTATAACTAAAAGTAATATAGTGCTACACACCGTTTTTCATAATTAATGTTAATTTGATTAATAATTATGTCACATGCTTATATATATAAAATCTAATTAGATCTTTATCTCGGTTTTTCTTAAACCAAATGTTAATTTGTTTCATAGCTAATTAATCTTTTCTAATTAAAATTTGATTAGGATTTTACATTGGCTTTTATAGTAAATGTTAATATGATTAATGTCAGTTCCATAATGTTTTTAATAATAATATGATCTACTCAAATTACAAAGTTTCATTTAGATTGTTCATATAGTTTAGTTTTTCTAAATTAAATGTATAATCAGTTTAATCAATATATGAATCTTTATTAATAAAACTTGACTAGTTCTTTACACCGGTTTCGTAAATAAAGTTTAATGTTGCATTAATGTCAACACAGGGTATTTTATTTCTAAAATATCCTTTACATTTGTTTTGTTAATTAAAATAAACCAAGCTCATAGCCTTGTTCTCTCATATACGCAAAACGTTTGTTAGACGTTCTTTTCACAGCTCTCTAAGTGTGATCTTTCCGGTCCTTGCTCAATCTTCCACAACCATCTCCTTAAAGTTAACCAAGCCTTTCTTCCTCTAAGAACGGTTTGTGTGCTTTAGTGATCCATCTAATCAAGCTTATCCTTTAGTGCGTCCTTTTAAAGCTTTCTTTTGATTGTGGTGTATTGTTCTTAGTATATGCTTGTTTGTTTGCTTTGTGTATGTTTGTGCCCAATGATTGATGCGCTTAGAGTCAACGCCGTTTGAGAAGCTTTGAAGAGCAAGAGGTTGAAGATATTCTGAGCAACGACATTACTTTGGTTAAAGGCAAGTGTGTCCTTGATCTTTGTCCCAATAACTATGATTAATCACTTTGCATTGCTTTGCATTAATATTGATGGGTCCTATTAAGGATTACCTAGTCTTTATGATCATTCCTTGTCAACCTGGGTTTATCCTTTATGTTGGGTAGCTATGCTTAGTTGCTATACCTGGGTTATGGTGGTTTTAATGAACAATAATGATGAATCATGCTATACCTTTATATTATATCTTTGTTTGCTTAATACAAGACCATATGCTTAATCGGAACATGGAGAACTACCCAGGAAAACCGTACAACCACAAGGCACATGGCTCTGCCTTGGTTGAATAACTAGAGACTTAGTGTTGTAGCAACCTTACCTAAAAGGGACAAATGGGGAGGCGTTGACGGTGTATAGACTCGCTCTAGTAGGGAGTTGGGCTTTGCTAAGACACGGTACCTACTAGGGGACTTTATGCCCCGCTTCATCCTGAAACCTAGTGGTTGTTGCGCATTGGAGGATCTTCGTAAAGGCCTCGTAGCGTCCCTATGCAATCACACCTCGGTAGTGTGGTATGATGCTTGGCCAGCATCGCATGGTTGGGTCTAAAGTTCTTCGGGACTTTTACGCGACTTGTGGGTAAAGATGTACAACCTCTACAGAGTGTAAAACTAATCGATTAGTCGTGCTCACGGTCAAGAGCGGCCTGGACCCTCACATGATAAGTGAACTTAAAGATGAACTTAAATCGTGTTCTCTGGTTATGCTTTCCATATGCTTATGGCGTATCTTATCTATCTCTTTATGATAATTGTGGGTTGGTATAAACTTATACTTTATTAGTAATCAGGTGCTAATAAAACTTGACCAACTAAAATTGCTTAAATGCTTAAAGCCCAGTCCACTACAAAGCCTTTGCATTAATATCTTTTTCCACACTTGCTGAGTGCGACAAGTGCTCACCCTTGCTATAAACAATGTTGCTCAGAAGGAGGAGGCTACTTTGAAGTCTTGTGAAGATGTTGCTGGTGCTAGGCGTACGCAACCCCCAGTCGACTGCCTGTGATGTTTGGAGCCTTCGTTTCCGGGATTAAGTGTAAATCTCTGATAATCTTTCTTTTTCTTGCGTGATACTATTTCTGTATTCACTTATATTTCACTATATGCATGAAACTTGATCCTGGCATGCATATAGGTATGCACTTGGTTTCCTTCAAAAATCGGGTGTGACACCTATTCAAATTAAAAAGTTGTCAACTACAAAGTTTCATAACTTTCTAAGATCTACAACTTTCATTTTGGGAGTTTCTTCATTCGATGTCATTTACAAAATTTGAATTTCAAATTTGAGAGATTAAAACCTAGTTTTTCATCGATAATATGATTTCAAATAAAAAAGTTGTTAACTACAAAGTTTCATAACTTCTCAGTCTCTACAACTTTCATTTTGAATGTTTCTCCATTTGAGGTTTCTTGACAAATTGAAATTTTCATATTTCAAAAATTAGACGTATTTTTTCTTGGCAAAAGTAATTTAATTAAAATGGTTTCAACTACAAAGTTGTATAACTTCTGAAGATCTACAACTTTTATTTTAATCATTTGTTAATCCGATAGTGGTAGTCACATTCTTTACAAATATATATCTCTCTCGTATAGTTCCATGAAACAACATAAGAGATATAAGATTTTGTGATCAAAATTACTACAACTTTGTCAAATGAATAATTGACCCAAACAAAAGTTGTAGATCTTCAAAAGTTTTGAAACTTTGTAGTTGAATTTTTACTTCTTCAAAAAGTGATTTGAATTTGAACTTTGTCGAGTGTTTTTCAAGGCAAACTTCGGTTTTTTCATCGGCCAAAAAAGGCTCATGGCAAAATCGGTTGCTGAGAGCCGCACTCGGCAAACACCATTTTGCTGTCGACCAAAAAAGGCTCAGGGAAAAATAGTTCTTTGCTGAGAGTCACACCCGACAAACATAATTTTGATCATGAGGTAGAAAGGTTTTAAAATTTTATAAAATTCAAATTGAAAATCACAGAATTTGAGTGCTCATGATATCATATGTGGACGTTGTAGTAAAAAATCGAGAATGTTTTAAACACTTGGACACGTATGCTATTTACAAACCGGAACATCTCATGAGAAGTTCCTAAGAATTTGAACTAATGTCACTAGGTTTGTAGTCTTAGCGAAATTTAAATTTGAGTTTGACAATAAAAACTTTTCTATTAGTAATACACAAAATAACTGGTGTCGTGTTAAATTTTGGTAAATTTTCGCATTTATTTTCTATTTTTCATAATTAATTTGATGAAAATTGCCTTTGTTGGGAGCCCGACTCTCGGCACAAAGGGCGACTTTGCCGTGAGCCAGGCTGGAGTGCTCACAGCTAAAGGCTTATCGGGCCTGCTGGCACATCAAGCTCAGCCGGCCCATCATGCCCATCCAGCCCACCCCGATCGAACCCTAGCGGTATATAACCGCCCCGCCCCCTCCCTCTCCCCTACCCGATACCCAGCAACCTCCCTCCTTTAACCCCGCCTCCTCCTCCTTCCACTTGCACACTGCCGACCTCCCCTTCCACGCCGCCGCCTCCCTCCTTCCACTTGCACGTCACCGACCTCACCTTCCACGCTGCCGCCCCTGAATATGCATGCCCGTGAATGATTGGCCCACTCTTAAAGCCTCAAAAGGGCTACTATATACCTTCAGTGTACTTACCATAGCATTACACAATTAGGATTCAGGACGCATAGGGCATACTGCTTGGAGGTTTTGCTGAGTGCCAATGTCTTTCCCTTCTGCTATCTTCTTGTTGGCACCCAAAAGTGGCAAGGTTCGAGATATGTGAGGCTAAAGGCTATAAGTGCCAATTTAGTGCTAATCCTTGATATTTTGCTAGTTTGACTTGGATATGCATTTTACAGGACAAGAGGGTCATGTTGGAGGTTCTGAATATGATTTCATAAAGAGGGCAAAGAAGTATTTGGAGAAGCATCGATATGATGTCAAATCATGAGTTCAAGTGCACCAAGATGAAGCTTTTGCCAAGAGGATCAAGATAGTCATATACATCAAATAACCATGGTCAAAAAGTGGCTGATCTGGTGTCACACCCTAAAATTTCCAATTCCAGGATGTGAATATAGAGAATAATTAAATAACAAATTTCTCATAATTTTAAAACTTTTCCAAACATTTATTTTCTTTACAGGGAATATAGTATAGGGAAAACCTTTGTTTGTTTTCCGGAAATTAAATAAATGTATGTGTGTTGCATTCATGCTGATGCATCTTGGTGCTTCTTGAGTGCAAAACTTTTCAAAATGCGTTTAGGAGCTGTCCAAACTCTTCAGAGAATTTTCCGGACTTTTCTGGAATTTACTCTCATTTTCTCTGAGCTTATTCTATTTATTAGAAGGCTCTAAAATCTTTTTCATGAGCTCCAAATACTTTACTTGGATTGTTCATGTCTCAATGTGTCTCTGGGAATTTTCGTAGATTTTTTTTGGATTTTCTGAGTATTTTTAGTGTCTTAAAACATTTTTCTGGATTTGTTTTTGCACTGAAAAGAATTTCAGAAAAAAAGGGAAATCTAATCCTTCCTTCCTGGGCCGAGCTTGAAGGCCCGATCCGCTCCGACCCGCGCTCGCCAGCCCGGTGGCCAAGCCGAAGCCGCCACGGCCGGGACGCTGCCGCCGCCGGCCGTCCTGGCGTGCGCGCCAAGGAAGGCTAGGGCTCGCGGTAAATAAAAGGGGACCACCTCGAGCCACGCGTGCCCTAACCCTACTCCGCCCTCGCCGCCCTGTCCCGCGCCGCCGCCGGCCATGGAGTCGCGGCGATGCCAGCCGCCGTCCTCGATTCATCGAGCTCGCCGCCTCCCGAAACAAGCACTCGCCACCGAGAGCTCCAGGACGTCGGGCCGCGCCTCCCCAGCCTTTTCCCGTGGCCTGAGGAGCGCTGGAGCGCCGCCGAGTAGAGGGACAGCGCCGCCGCTGCCCACGGACACAGGTAGGGGATGACCCCTGCTATTTTTCATCTAGCCCCCTGAGTAGCCCTATAATCTTGCTTCATTTTATATGTGTCTTGCAACTTTCACAAATAAAACCCTAGATCTATTAGATGCTTGCAATTAGATCCAATCTAAGCCCTTTTCAGATCTAACCCCGAGCTTTATCAGTTTTGTGAGCACTATTGCATGTGTCTTGCAGATCTTCTCTGCTAACTCCCTGAAATTTATAGTTAATCACGAATAGGTCCTCCAATTTTGTTTTCTCCGTATCTTGATCGTTTTAACTCCATTTTGATCCGTTCAAGTTGCGGTAGGTTCATAATAAAATAAAGCACGCATTAGTGCTGACTTTTCATCATGATTGTTTTCTAAAAATAAATTTAATATTAAACTTGATTAATGCCTAGATATGCATATCTTTTATAAATAAAAGCTATATAGATCTATACACCGTTTTCATAATCAAATATAATTTGATTAATGTTTCTCTCATGCTTCTGTAAATAAAATCTAATTAGATCTTTTACCCGGTTTTCCATAAGTCAAATATTAATTTGCTTAATGATTGATTAACTTTTATAATTAAAAGTTGATTAGGGTTTTACTCCGGCTTTAGAAATAAATGTTAATTTTGATTAATACCAATGTAATGCGGTTTTTAATAATAACATGATCTACTCACAAAGTTTCGTTTAGAATGTTCATATACTTAAGTTTTTCTAAATTAAATGTTTAATTGGTCTGATCAATATATGAATCTTTACAAATAAAACTTGATTAGTTCTTTACTCCGGTCTTTTACAAATAAAGTGTAATTCTCCATTAAATCCAACTTAGGGTATTTTCTTTATGAAATATCCTATCATATGTTTTGCTAATTAAAGTAAACCTAGCACATAGTCTTTTGTGTTCCATATGTGCAAAACATTCGTTAGATGTTCTTTATCAAGCTCTATATTTGTGTGATCTTTCCGGTCCTTGCTCAACCTATCATAGCCATCTCTTTAAAGTTAACCAAGCCTTTTCCTTCCAAGCACACTTTGTGTTCTTTAGTGATCCATCTAATCAAGACTATCCTTTAGTACGTTCTTTTAAAGTTTTTCTTTTGAGTGGTGCATTGTTCTTAGTTTGCTTGCTTGTTTGCTTTGTGTATGCTTGTGTGTCACACCCGACTTTCTGAAGAAAACCAAGTGCATACCTATATGCATGCCAGGATCAAGTTTCATGCATATAGTGACATAAATGTGTATACAGAAACAGTATCACGTAAGAAAAAAAAAGATTATCAGAGATTTACGCTTAATCCTGGAAACGAAGGCTCCAAACATCACATGCAGTCGACTAGGGGTTGTGTACGCCTAGCACCAGCAACATCTTCACAAGACTTCAAAGCGACTTTCTCCTTCTGAGCAACATTGTTTATAGCAAGGGTGAGCACTTGTCGTACTCAGCAAGTGTGGGGAAAAGAATGAATGCAAAGGCTTTATAGTGGACTGGGCTATAAGCATTTAAACAATTTTAGTATCAAAATCAAATATGATTGCACCATCATGTTGATCTCAGTAAATGCTTCAAAATAAGATCTCACTCCAATATATTTTGATCCTGTGTTTTTCTCATACAGTACGAAGCAATTATGTTAAAACCCAAAAGCAATTTACAGTAAACTTGAAAACAGCTTAGAACAAAAGTATAAGCAATTAAAATTATTCAAATCAATGTAGTTTATTGACTGGAAGGGGGACAACGGGATGATAATCCTGCAAATGTAGCACTTTTCTTCACAGTTTACTTTGCATAAAAGGAGAATACATCCATAAAAGTGGACACATGTACCTGAGGGCTAAGTTGCTTGTTGAGTATCCTATCATTGCTGATCTAAAATAATAGAATTGTCTAAATCAGATCCTATTATTGACTAAATCAGGAAGAGAGGAACGATGGGAAAAAAGAGCAGGAGCACCCTGCAAGTCTGAAACACAGTTGTGGACGGCAGCACGGCCAGCCATCGATGTAGGCTGGGGCTACCTCTTGCGGTTGCAGGTCCTCTCGCCGGTGGCCGCTGTGGTGCATGGCCGAAGGGGTGCCGCCGCGTGGGACCTCGCCGGGACGCCGCCGCTCGGTGGTCGCCGAGGGGCCGCCACCGTGTGGGACCTCTCGGGATACTGCCGCTCTGGTGGTCGCCGAGGGGCCGCCGCCGCGTGAGACCTTGCGTGGGCAGCTGCCACTCGGTGGTCGTCGAGGGGCCGCCGCCACGTGGGACCTCTCGCCGGGCCGTTGCCGCTCCGGTGGTCACCGAGGGGCCGCCGCCGCCGCGCGCGTGCCATGGTGGTTGCCGGCGCTGCGGTCCCTCACCGACCCTGCACAGCCACCGCGTGGGAATCCGCGAGGGAGTGTCGTCGCAGGCCCTCGCCTTGCTCGACCGTTGAGATCCCTCGTCAGGGGCCGCCACGTTCTTCCTCTGTGGGAGTACTTGGGCAGCGGTGTGGAGAGAGGATAAGGAGAGAGAGAGGGGTTGCCGTGGTGGTGAATGGAGGAGATGGATAATGATAGAAGCGTGGGGCTCACCACATGTGAGAGAAGTAGAGAGCGCCGTGCTAGGATGGAGAAGGAGAGAGCGAGAATAGTAGATTAGTGTTTGGCCGCGGCCGTAATTTTTTTTCTCCTGGCAGCCGGCTGCAGCAAAGTCATTACCCTGTTTTAATTCTTTCTTGAGCTACAGAACTCCGATTGACATCAAACCAGTTGGGTTAGTTCCTAAATTGCATAAGTGAATTTCTTTCTAAAATTCAGCCCTGTCCAATATATATACTAGGAGCTATGCTCGAAACATTGAAGCTACCAGAATCTGTAAACTCTGCTGACCTAGTTACTTTCATTATTTTATATCTCGGGCTATGGACCTCCGATTGAGGTAAATCCAATTGGAGTAGTTCAGGAATTTCATAAGTTTCACTCTGTCCAGAATTCATCAATTTAGGTTGCATATACAGAGAGTTATGCCCGAAACTTTGGAGGTTCCCGAATCTGTCAACACTGCTGACATAGCCATCTTGTTTAATTCATATCCCGAGTTCCAAACCTCTGGTTAAGGTGATTCCAGTTGGGATGAACTCATAATTTTGGTCTCCTTAATCTAGGAAAATCCATTATTTATGGATATCCTTGCTGGGAGCTACATCTGATCTATTAGGAGGATACCCTCTGACTTTAGTAACAACGTTAGTTCGTTCCCTTAACCATGTCTTGTTTGGTGAAATTCTGTACTTGCATGATGATGCTTGGTTTTATGAAATTGCTTGTGTTGGTTCTTTGAAGTGAGTGTTGGTGTATTGTGGATCTTACATCTGCAATAACATCAGTTGCTTAGTTGGGTTCTTTCTTTTGTGCCTTCCACATCCTTGTGATCTCTCTTCCTCTCTACCTAATCAAGTGGAGGACACCAGAAGAAGAAAACGAAGCCCACACCAACAAGCCAATGCTATTACCGCCTTCGCCATTTAGAAGTGAGAAAGTTGAAGAAAAGAAGACCTCACTCTACTTTCTATCACACCTTATGCTTGCTTTTATCTCACCTAGCTCACTCTGATGAAGACCCCAGCAACCAACAAAGAAAAAGATTGAAGACTTCACACTGATCGACAAAAGTGGAAGACCTCCTATCTACCACAATAGTCGTGTTCTTGTTTATCTCCATCCTCCTTGTTTCTTCTTTCTTCGAATCTCGGGATGAGATTCCGTCTAAGGGGGTAGATTTGTCACACCCTGAAATTTTCAATTCCATGCTGTGAATATAGAGAACAATTAAATAACAATTTTCTCATAATTTTAAAACTTTTTCAATACAGTATAAGGAAAACCTTTGTTTGTTTTTCGGAAATTAAATAAATGTATGTGTGTTGCATTCATGCCGATGCATCTTGGTGCTTCTTGAGTGCAAAAGCATTTCAAAATGCGTTTAGGAGCTGTCCAAACTCTTCCGAGAATTTTCTGGACTTTTCTGGAATTTACTCTCATTTTCTCTGAGCTTATTCTATTTATTAGAAGGCTATAAAATCCTTTTCATGAGCTCCAAATACTTTACTTGGATTGTTCATGTCCCAATGTGTCTCTGAGAATTTTCATAGAATTTTTGGGGTTTTCTGAGTATTTTTAGTGCCTTAAAACATTTTTCTGGATTTGTTTTTGCACTGAAAAGAATTTCAGAAAAAAGGGAAATCTAATCCTTCCTTCCTGGGCCGAGCCCGAAGGCCCGACCCGCTCCGACCTGCGCCCGCTAGCCCGGTGGCCAAGCCAGAGGCCGTCGCGGCCCGGACGCCCGCCTCCGCCGGCCGTCCCCAGGCGTGCGCGCCAAGGAAGGCTAGGGCTCCACGCCTAATAAAAGGGGAGCACCTCGAGCCACGCGTGCCCTAACCCTCGCTCCGCCTCGCCGCCTTGTCCCGCGCCGCCGCCGGCCATGGAGTCGCGCCGCCGCCGGCCGCCGTCCTCGATTCGTCGAGCTCGCCGCCTCCCGAAACAAGCCGTCGCCACCGAGAGCTCCAAGACGTCGTGCCGCGCCTCCTCAGCCTTTTCCCGCGGCCGGAGGAGCGCCGGAGCACCGCCGTGCAGAGGGACAGCGCCGCTGCCGCCCATGGACAGAGGTAGGGGATGCTATTTTTCATCCAGCCCCCTGAGTAGCCCTATAATCTTTCTTTGTCTTTTATGTGTCTTGCAACATGCACAAATAAAACCCTAGATCTATTAGATGCTTGCAATCAGATCCAATCTAAGCCCTTTTTCAGATCTAACCCCGGGCTTTATCAGTTTTACGAGCACTATTGCATGTGTCTTGCAGATCTTCTTTGCGAACTCCCTGAAATCTATAGTTAATCACGAATAGGTCCTCCAATCTTGTGTTCTCCATATCTTGATCATTTTAACTCCGTTTTGATCCGTTCAAGTTGCGGTAGGTTCATAATAAAATAAAGCACACATTAGTGGTGACTTTTCATCATGATTGTTTTCTGAAAATAAATTTAATATTAAACTTGATTAATGCCTAGATATGCATGTCTTCTATAAATAAAAGCTATATAGATCTATACACCGTTTTGCATAATCAAATTTAATTTGATTAATGTTTCTCTCATGCTTCTGAATAAAATCTAATTAGATCTTTTACCCAGTTTTCCATAAGTCAAATATTAATTTGCTTAATGATTGATTAACTTTTCACTACTAGATTTTCCCCCTAATGCAACGCGCAAAATGTGTTGCAATATGCCATATTTGTTTGCAATAGACACAATTGCAACCAAATTATTCCGTGGGCCATGGGATGCGAAAGGCCGCGTTGCATTAGGGTATTGCGACATTGTCCATCAGGTAGTTACAAAAGTATTTTTGTTGCAACGTAACGCGACGTTGCAATTAGGTTTTTTTACCACGCTTGTTCTGGTTGCAAAGTGTACTATTGCGACGCATTTGGGGTGTTGCCAAAGGTGCGGTTGCAACATTTATGTTTCGTTGCAAATTATAGTATTGCTACGCACTGAATTTGGTTGCTATAGGTTGAACCTCCTCTATTACCATGAAAGTAATTTGGTTGCAATATGTAGTATTGTCCGATGCCACGAAATTGGTTAGTTGCTATAGGTGGTCTCCTCTATTGCCACAAAAGTTGATTTCGATGCGATAGGTAGTATTGTCTGATGCCACGATATTGGTTACGTTGCTATAGGTGGTATCCTCTATTGCCACGTAGTTTGAATGGTCAAAATGGATTGCTGCTGACATTGATGCTAACGCGACTGGACAATGACATGGCTACCTACGTGGACGATGACCATTACGTGAAAAACCCGCTTTGGTAGCGGGCGCGAACTGCTATTGGTAACGGGCATCGCGCCCGTTACCTTTCAAGCGTTACATATATCCCAACATCGGTAACGGGCAAATGCCTGTTACCAATAACTGGCACATGTAACGGGCATTAAAGAGAAGCCCGTTACCAATCTGCTGGTACCAGTGACCTGGGCCACAATATTGGTAACGGGCAACAATCTTTGCCCGTTACCAATAACAGCAAAGGTAACGAGCATTAAAAAGAAGCCCGTTACCAATCTGTTGGTACCAGTGACCTGGGCCACAATATTGACCAATCTGTTGGTACTAGTGACCTGGGCCACAATATTGGTAACGGGCAACAATTTTTGCTCGTTACCAATAACAACAAAGGTAACGGGCATTAAAAAGAAGCACATTACCAATCTGTTGGTACAAGTGACCTGGGCCACAATATCAGTAACTGGGGCAACAATCTTTGCCCGTTACCAATGTTGAATTAAAAAACAAAAAATACATTCCATTCTTTTATTTTATACATACATGCATACACAAGTATACACAGTTGCATACACAAGTATACAATTACATGCACTCAATTTCATCCATACATTCAGACACTCAGCATTTCACTCAGATGAAATAGATATTATGACCTGGAATGCCCCAATGCTTCAATTAGTTTTCCCCTCAAGACTTAGAATGCCTTTGTCCTCTGGATAAGGAATTAAAAAGGAAGGTGTATTAGTAAGGGTCTATTTTGTTCAGATAAAAGAACTACAGCTGTGACATTTGTGTACATGCACTTTTCCTAGTCATAAATAATGATGTACATGAAAGCATAAAACATGAACATTTTACAATTAGCCATCACTAGAATGATCCTGGCAAAAAAACATTGTGTACTCAACTTTGCAGTGCTAATCAAATCATATTGACCAGGTGCAGGTTTAGTGCTATGCAATAAAGACACAAAATATGCAATGCAAGCCTGGCCGTTAGACAGAGTTGTCTGCAAAAGCAAGTTCAAATCATATACCACAATATGGAATTATTAGCTCAAATAAACAACAACATGATTGATCCTAGAGTAAGTCCTTATGGGGGACAAATACCGAATCGGAATTCGATTCCATAGAAAGTACATTTTAAGCTCTATGATAATCCACATGAGATCATCACTAAAATCACAATTGGGTATACTACAATCGAGCAAAACTAAAACAACAAAGAGATGAAACAAGCATGTTGAGGCAAGACCGTAGATCACAAAAGGTTAATCACGGTGTCGAACTCCGAAGGAGACATGGTACATTGAAATACAATTCAAGAGATATATGTCTCATGGACAGTCCCAAAGTTTCATGGCAGCAACGCCACTACCTAAGGCGATGGAATATGAGACCACATCCTGATGGAGAAATTCTTAAAAAGAAAGTCTCAATACCGAGAAGCTTCATATATGACGTTTGCTTAGAAATATGCAAACATGCAAAGTTTGCTCCATAAAACTGAAGAACCTTAATAGTCCTTCCGTCATTGACTATCACTGAGTACATAGTGCTAAAGTAAAGTCAACAAGAACACAACAAAACAGCAATGAAGTACTAGGTACTAGCCAAGAAGTATTTACATTCCTGAAGGGAAATGTCCAAACATGCAGTCCAGCGGGCTGCAGATTAACGGAAGGCTAAAAAGAGTCACACGTGCACAAGAAACTGGTAGGGGATTATAAGAAATATATGTCTCATGGCTACTCCCAAAGTTTCATGACAGCAACACCACTACCTAGGGCAATGGAATATGAGACAAAGTCTCATGGCTAGTCCATATAAAGCCGAAGAACCTCACAGTCCTTCCATCATTGAATGTTATTGACAAATAAAAGCCAACAGGAAAAATGAACAAAACAAGAACTGAAGCGCTTCATAGTAACCAAGTAAATCAAGAAAATCACATTCTCCAAGAAACATACACAATCAAACAGTTTTGTGAATTGACAATATGCCCATGAAAAATGTCCTAAATGAACAAATGACAGGAACATCACAATAATTTTGCAACAAACTAAACAATCATCAACTTATTTAATATGTACTACTAAAAATCCAGAGAGAAGAATAATCAAGCAATGGTATGTCAAGAAAAAATATCTGAAACAATTCCACCAAAAAATTACAGACCTGATTAACGCTGTTGTAGTGCTGCAAACCTAGCTGAGGACATGTCGGGGTCCAGCCTTGGTCTCCAGCCGACAAATTCTTCTTACTGCAACAGATGACGATTTTTTGCTCAAAGGATAACTACTGACCTTTTAAGAAAAAGTTAAAAGGCTATCATCTTATGATAGTATCCTCTATACATATCTTGTATGCACATTGTATGACCGAAGGTGGTTTTCTTTGGAGAAAATACTAACACATTTATATCCTTGTCAATTGACAGCTTGTTGCTCTTCCTTCACTCATGCACTACTATCCTATACATGAATATTCAAAAAATTATACTGAGTATGAATGTAAATATTTGCGCCAGTATCAAGTTAGGTACACAAATTTATTTTTCTAGCTCTGGTAGACATATTTCTCCAAATTAGAGTTATGATCGATGCATCTTAGAATGGGCAAGCAGCAGCAACTGTAAGGTACTAGGACGGTGTCCCAATTCTGTTTACGAAGTCCGGTAAGTATTCCTAGGAACTCACTATTTCAAAGAAGGAAGATCCTCAGAATTGAATCGAATATAGTCTTCCTAATTAGTGACATCACATCACTGGTCTAGTCTAGACTTAAATTTTGCCCTATATATACCCCCAACCATAATTCATCGTTTTCTTCTCTGCGTGCATAAATATTATCCATACAATGCTAGTTTCCACCTATCATTTACAATCATTAATAACAACCCAGGAAACTTCACAGATCTGGCACATGCTAATACTCCTGTTGTGCATAGCGCAGCACATCCTCCAAATCATCGTAATAGACCCATCAGCCACAATGATATAGCTATCCCAAATTTCTGCTCCGCAAGTCGAAACAATCGCCTCGGACCAGAACACATCCAATGCAATAAATCTCTCGACTCCACGTCCCGAGATTCGAGGGCGGGGGGGAGGAAGGGAGTGGGTTTACCTGGAGAGTGCGGGTGGCGAACTCGACGCTGATGGTGGACTTGGACTCGAGGCAGAACTCGTTGTGGGTGAACCGCGAGAGGATGTTGGACTTTCTGACACTGGAGTCGCTGATGAGCACGATCTTGAAGAGGTAGTCATACTCATTGTCCACCCGGTGCGCCATCACTGGCCGACCGACCGACAACCGCCCACCCGCCCGCTCTCCGCCGCGGATCCTGCAGGATGGATGGATGTCACGCGCACCAACGAGATCCACCGAATAAGAGAGAGCGAAAGGAACCGCAGATGCGATGCGCCACCACGCGGATTGATCGGATCGCGTAATGGTAGGGGGAGCGGATCTACCCACTACAGCAGCTCGTGCGACTCTAGATCCGGTGGGGAGGTAGGCCGGGGGAGGGAGGGTGCGGTTGAAGGAGGGAGGGCAAGACCGGTGTAGGCAGGGGGTGAGGTTGCTGCCGCGGAGGCGGGGGTGAGGTCGTCGTGGCGGCGGAGGCAGGGAGGAGGCGAGCGCTCTGCGAGAGGGTAGGGTTAGGGAGAGGAAGGGGAAGGGGAGGGAGAGGCGGGCATTTGTGGGTGGACGCAAGGGTTGGAGAGTGAGACAGACCCCAAGCTAGCTAAATAAACTTCATTGAATCAAAAAATCGGGTTCGGGTTCTTATCCAGTAACGGGCGACAAATATCCGTTACATATGTGATCTTAGTGGGTTGAAAGATCCAATATGATGTTATAGGTAACAGGCATTGTTTGGCTGTAACGAACGTTATTTGACGCCTGTTCCAAGGAAATGGGGGTAGAGACAGGGGAAGGAGGTAGGGCCACAACCGAAGCGGCTCGGGGGGACTCGTATCCGGACGCGCCGGAAGCGGATGCCGAATAGCATGCGCGCGGGGAGGCGCCCTCGGAGGACGGCGCCTCGGTGGCGCTGGCGAGCTGGGAGCCGAAGATCTTCAGCGCCGCAAAGTGAATAGTCCATGGTGACACGAGAGCAGGTCGCGCCGCGCCACCGCCGCAGCGGTTGGGGTGGTCAAATGGTCTGGACCTCTAGGGAAGCGGGTGGTGGGGAAGCGACCAGGGGGCTTGGGAGTGAGGAGCGAGATGGAGAGACCGCGGGCCGGCAGGCGGCGGCAGCTCGGCGGCCGTCTCGGCGGCGGACGATGGGAGAGAGGGAGCGGGAGAGGGAGCGGGCGACATGCGACGGGGGAGAGGGAGCGGGCGGCGGGCGTGTGTGCGGGGAGGAGCTAGGGTTCGACCCCATTTTATACTGAGGAAACACGATTGGAGCCATCGGATCGGAGATCAACGACCATAAATTATTGGGCCATTTTGGCCGAACAGTCCTTGTTTCATTCATTCTCCATTTAACATTTTTCTTTTTCTTTTCTTTTCCTTTTTATTGCACCATTGTGAAGTAGCACACCAAAATAATTATCTTACATACACCAACTCATTTTTTATATGTAATAGAATACAAATGAGTTATCTTCTAGAAGTTTCAAGAATTTTCAAGTACATTTGCTATTTTATACCATTTAAATGAATTTCTGCGTGTTTACCGAAAGTAATTCGAAATTGACCTATATGTACCTCTAATAAGCATAAAAAAATTAAAATTATATTTAGACGGCTATGGTCCATTGTAGCCCACATCTTGGATACTGACAAAAATTCAATTAACTCATGGGGAAAATTCAAACTTCTACTAGTCACCTTATTATAAAATAATGATAATAATACCTTAAACTTCTCCAAAAAGTATGTAAATTGGAATAGAATCATTTTATGAATGTACAATCTTCACATAAAAGATTCACGAGATTTTATGCAAATTGGAGTATACATTGTTCATAAACTAGATTGTCCTCTCATATTGTTTCATACAACTCAACTCAACCTTTGAAATTCCATACAACTCAAGTCTTATATTGCTCATATACACTTAGAAATTGGACACAGGCTCACATTTAGTATAATATCAACAAATATAAAGTTACATTACCATTTGTTCTTCAAAAAAGTTGGTTCAACTTCAATTTGAAATTCAAATTCAAATTCATTTAAAGAAGTTTAAAGGAAACTCAATTTTTCTCCTAAATCAAGAGCTTAAATAAAAAACCTTTCAACATGAAAGTTGTAGAACTTTTAATTATAAGAAACTTTTGTTTTGACCGATTTTCAAGTTTCAACATGTTTTTCTCATTAAATCTTGGTCAAACATCATTTGACCTCGGGTCAACTCTCCTAAATTTATTTTACTACATAAACCTCGGGTAAATATGAAAGTTGTAGGGTTTTGAATTCTAAGAAACTTTTGTTTTGACCAAAATTTGAGTTTCAACATAAAAATCTTAGGAAATCTTAGTCAAACATGTTTGCTGCATGGTCAACTCTCTTCCTCCTCTCTCCCTCACAAGTGGGCCGCAAGTATGAGTGGGCCGCGGCTGCTGGCGCGAGCTGGGCTAGAGGAGGTGCTTCGCGGCCCAATGCGCGGCAAGCAGGCCTAGCGGAGGCCCAGCGAGTGAGCAATCCCATCGAGTGTTTTAGAATTGATAAAAACAAACCAAATTCTTAACAAGACTATAGTTGTGAGGTAGCCTAGTGGGAAGGCATTGTGCATTGAAGCATGAGGTCTTAGGTTCGAGTCACACTTTGCCCTTTTTTTGTTTTTTAGATTTTTTTCAATTCATCATTTTTCTCCATTCATAAATATGGAATCATTTTATGGATGTTTAAAATTTACATAAAATTTGCAAATGATTTCGGTAAAGGCGGAACCTACATTGTTTACAAATGGATACATCTCTCTTATAGTTTTCTAAAACCCAAAGTCAAACTTTGAGATTTGAATACCTCATAATTATTTTGGACTCGTATACATCTAAATTTTGGACACGACCTTATGTTAACCATAACATTAGCAAATATGAAGTTGCATTGCCATTTTTTATTAAAAAGTTGGTTTTCTATTTTTAAATACTTAATTAAGACAACTTTATGAAGTAACTTGAAAATTAATTACCTTATATACCCCTAATGCTTTTTCACATGTATCATACAATATTTAAGTTTTGCTTTAGGTGTTTCAAGATTTTCTGAATAGATTTGCTATTTTCTATCATTTAGTTGAATTTCTAGATGTTTACCGAAAGTAATTCCAAACTGACTTATACGTACATATAATAAGATTCAAACAAATTCAAAAAAATATTTTTAAGTGTTTATGGTCCATTCTAGGCCACATCTTGGAGATTGACAAAAAATTCAATTGACTTGCAGAGAAAACTCGAACTTATACTAGTCACCTTGTTATAAAATAATGATAATAATACCTAAAACTTCTCCAAAAATTCTAAAAATTAACACGGAATCATTTTATGGATGTTTAAACTTTACATAAAATTTTCAAATGATTTCGATAAAGGAGAAACCTACATTATTTACAAATGGATACATCTCTATTATAGTTTTCTAAAATCTGATAAGGTACAACATAAGGTATATAAATAAAATATGTATAATGAAAATCTGTACTAAAAAATGTCATTAATGAAAATATGACAATTTTAGAAAAAAATCATCAAATTTGGATTAAGTATAATGGAGAAAAACTAGATACAAAATTTAATAACAAATTAAAAGAAGAAATGCGAACCATGATTCCAATAGAACTGGGCCAATCGCCCATTGCCATCGGCGGACCACTTGCGTACATGATAAAAGGTCCGTGTCGACCTTCTAACCACAAACACACTTGTATCCGAGTGGTAGATCAACCTCTTTCTAAACCCGGTAGCGCGGGTTCGAGTCCTTCGAGACGCTTCTTTTTGGGATTTTTGTCGACCGGCGCTCGCGGCCTAGTAAGCGAGCGTGACCGACCGCGTGGCCGGTCGCGCGAGCGAGCCCAGCGTGCGGCAGGCTAGGAGAAGCTTGCGGCCCAGTACTCTTGTGGTTAGATTTAGATTAAAAAAAGATCCAAATGCAAGTGGAAGCAATAGTTGTGAAGTAGTCTAGTGGTAAGGTGTTGTTGATTGAAGACATATGTCTTCGGTTCAAGCCATGCTTCACCCAATTTTTTACTTTTTTAGATTTTTTTTCAATTTATCAATTTTCTCCATTCATAAATATGACTATTTTTTTATTTGTTGGGTCATATGGGAAATGAAATTTTTTTAATTTATGTTCGTGACGGATTTGTATAAACATCACAGTGTTTTGGGCCGAACCGTGATAGAATTGAAAGACAGAATTGAAAAAACGTCACAATTTTCTGGGCTTCTTTGGGCTTATCTGGACTCAAGGCAAAATAGTGACGTTTTCCGAAACTGACGGAATTTTGGAATGGTCCGGATCGGAAGAGCCCCTATCTGATCGTCGTATTGATCTCCTGCATAAACTTTGCGATAGACACATTACAGTGCAACCAAGGAATACCTCGTTGCAATAATTTTTATACAGTTGCAACGATCACGAAAAATAATGCAACGACTAAATTTCATGGCAATACATACACGATATTGCATCTTTAGGCTACAAACGAAGCAATAGCCCTCCATGTATTGCAACAAAACAAAGACATAACAAAGAACCCAAATTATAAGTTGCAATATAGTTGTTCCATATTTGCAACCAAAATTTTATGTTGCGACATAGCTGTTCAAACGCAACCATCTCTAGTATGGTGGCTATAGCAACTTTCTGTTGCAACGCAAGGAATGCTAATGCAACACAATAATGGGGTTGCATTATTTCCAACAAAATGCAACAGAAATCCTAAAAATGGGTGCATTAGCGTCAACCTGTTGCAACTGAAGAAATAAATAATGCAACACAAATTTTGTGTTGCAATAGACACACAAATTGCAACCAAATCACCGTTTCGGTGCAATAGTACCCCCTATTGCAACCGAATTAGTGGTGTTGCCTAAGGGATTTGTTGCAATAGGGGGAAAACCTTGTAGTGTTTATAATTAAAAGTTGATTAGGCTTTTACTCCGGCTTTATAAATAAATGTTAATTTTGATTAATACCAACATAATTCTATTTTTAATAATAACATGATCTACTCACAAAGTTTTGTTTAGATTGTTCATATAGTTTAGTTTTTCTAAATTAAATGTTTAATTGGTTTGATCAATATATGAATCTTTACAAATAAAACTTGATTAGTTCTTTACTTCGGTCTTTTACAAATAAAATGTAATGCTGCATTAAATCCAACTTAGGGTATTTTCTTTATGAAATATCCTATCATATGTTTTGCTAATTAAAGTAAACCTAGCACATAGTCTTTTGTGTTCCATATCTGCAAAACATTTGTTAGATGTTCTTTATCAAGCTCTATCTTAGTGTGATCTTTCCGGTCCTTGCTCAACCTATCATAGCCATCTCTTTAAAGTTAACCAAGCCTTTTCCTTCCAAGCACACTTTGTGTTCTTTAGTGATCCATCTAATCGAGCATATCCTTTAGTACGCTATTTTAAAGTTTTTCTTTTGAGTGGTGCATTGTTCTTAGTTTGCTTGTTTGTTTGCTTTGTGTATGCTTGTGTGTCACACCCGACTTTCCGAAGAAAACCAAGTGCATACCTATATGCATGCCAGGATCAAGTTTCATGCATATAGTGACATAAAAGTGTATACAGAAACAGTATCACGTAAGAAAACGAAAGATTATCATAGATTTACGCTTAATCCTGGAAATGAAGGCTCCAAACATCACAGGCAGTCGACTGGAGGTTGCGTACGCCTAGCACCAGCACCATCTTCACAAGACTTTAGAGCAACATTGTTTATAGCAAGGGTGAGCACTTGTCATACTCAGCAAGTGTGGGAAAAGAATGACTGCAAAGGCTTTATAGTGGACTGGGCTATAAGCATTTAAGCAATTTTAGTTGGTCAAGTTTTATTAGCACCTGATTACTAATAAAGTATAAGTATATACCATCCCACAATTAAGCATAAAGGTAAGAGATACGCCATAAGCATATGGCAAGCATAACCACAGATCACGATTTAAGTCCATCTTCAAGTTTAGTTATCATGTGAGGGTCCAGGTCGCTCTTGACCGTGAGCACGGCTAATCGATTAGTTTTACACTCTGCAGAGGTTGTACATATTTACCCACAAGTCGCGTAAAAACTCCAAAGAGCTTTGCACCCAACCACGCTGTGCAAAAGTAGGCACAATGCCACACTACCGAGGTGTGGCTGCATAGGGACGCTACGAGGCCTTTACAAAGAGTCCTTGTCGCACCCAGTTTTAAAGGCAAAACCGAATGCATTGATCACGTGTGCGCCAGGATCAAGTTACACACACGCTTAGACATTATGAATACCAAAAACAGTGCCACACGATTAAAGAGTTATTACAAACCATAGTCTTAAACGAATCTTAAATAACGAGTTCTCGCAGCGGACAAAATGCCTCCACAGGCAGCTGACTGAAGACTACGCACACCTAGAACTCCTAGAAATCTCCTGGAATATCTTCAAAGTTCTCCCAGTCTGAGCAGCAATTCCGGGTATAGTAGATGTAAGAGAATAAACAAGTGTGAGCACATGACGTACTCAGCAAGAGAGAACAACATAACATGCAAGGCCATATGGTGGATGGCTAAGGTTCAAGTAGTTAAGCATTTTAGTGGATCAAGTTTTATTAGCTACCTGATTACTAAAGAGTGTAAGTTCACACCAACCCAATTAACAAGATATAAGCATCATAAATAAAGAATAAAACAGCAATTAAACATTAAAGTTCCATAATTTAATCATGTGAGTGTCCAGGCCGCTCTTGACCGTGAGCACGGCTAATCGATTAGTTTAACACTCTGCAGAGGTTGTACATCTTTACCCACAAGCAGCGTAAAAGCTCCAAAGAACTTTGGACCCAACCATGCGGTGTTTGCAAGGCACCATACCACACTACCGAGGTGTGATTGCATAGGGACGCTACATGGCCTTTACAAAGGTTCCCTAGCAAGTTATGACCCACATGGTCGGATCGGTTAGCAAGGTATAAAGTCCCCTAGCGGTCGATACCCCACCATCAAAAGAATAACTCACCCAACCCCCTCGCTAGAGCGAGTCTATACCCCACGGTACCACCGATCCCTTGTCCTTATCGGGTAAGACCATCCCAAGCTAAAGTTCCTAATTATTCGGCCAAGACCATTGCCCATTAGTTCTTGTGGTTGTCTTGTTTTCTGGGTGGTTCTCCATGTTCCGATTAACATATTAAAGTGGTCTTGTAAAGTAAAGATCATAAACGGAACATAGAATAACAAAAGTAACCAAGTTTGATTAATACCAATTCCCAGTTGAGCATGTTAAGCAATAGCTACCACAAGATTAATTTGATAAACCCGGTATCAAGGTAAAGGTAGTAAAAGACTAGGCATGATCCTTAATAGGTTCCCATCAAATTAATGCAAGCAGAAAAGTAAAGACAGTGAATTTAAATGCATGTTATGTAGGACAAGCGGATATGCATCAAGGAATACTTGCCTTCAACAAAGCCTTGCTGCTCAAACTCTTGCACGACTTGATCTTCAAATCCCTTAAACGAATCGCTCTCTAGGGTTCACAATCATCACGTACAAGCATACAAAACGAATAAATAAGAAACAGTCACCAAATAGATCAAACAGATCTAAACCGTAGCATAAAACTAATCTACGCTTCGAGACGAACGCGTGGACGTAAAGAACGCTAAAATCAGAGCTAAAACGACCAAGTTATGGCTTAGGGAACGTGTAGGGACTAAACTGTAAAGATTTGAAAAGGTTCTGGGCTAAAATAAAGAAAAAGGACTAAAATGTAAGGAAACTTCTGAGGTGGAAGGGTATATCTGTGATTTCTGAGAAACCTAAGGGCTTTTCTGCAAATCCGCGGAATCAAGCCGGGTTGACCGGTATTGACCCCGGGTCGGGTTGATCAGATCCATCGGATCTGGATCCGACGGCTGCGACGGCTGCGGGTTTAAGTGATGGCGGCGGGTTAGATCTGAGACGCTGGATCTTGATCCAACGGCACAGAATCCTGCGTGGGCGCTGAGCGGCGGCGCGGGCGGCGGTGCGTTGGCCGACGGCGGCGGCCGGCGGTGAGCGGCGGTGGGACTCACCGGCGACCCCAATCCGGGGCTCCGAGGCACGGTTCGATGCGGCGAAGGCATCCACGGGCGGCGCGCGAGACGCCGAAGACAACGGGGGCGGCGGCGCGGCGGCGGCGCGGCGGAGCGGGCTCGCATCGCGGCGGTGCGGAGCACGAACTCCGACGAGGTTAAGCGGACGGCGCGGTGCACGGAAACTGCCACAAATGACGCGGCCGGGTTGCTCACCTCCAGGCGCGGGTCTTGGACGGCTTCGCACGACGGGACGGTGGCGGAGGCGAGGAAACGGCGGCGGCGGTGAGAAGCTAGGGTTCGGTGGCGGCCGATGCGGGCGCAAGGCGGCGGCTAGGGCACGGGGGTCTCGGGTAGGCGGTCCGGGGGGCGGCGGCGGCCTTAAATAGTCCGGGCGGACTCCTTGGCGTGCGGGCCACGCGGGGAGACGTGCTCCGGCGGGACTCGGGCGGCGGCGCGGTCGGACTCGAAGACGAGTCCCGCCCGGGGACGACGCGGTGGAGGGGATGACCGGTGGGCCCCGGTCGTCAGCCTCAGTGGCGGGGAGAGCGGAGCGGCGACGGCGGGTGGGCCGGCCTAGGCCGAAAAGGCCAAGCGGGCGGCGCTCAAGGCGGGCACGCGCCGGTTTGCAAGGCGGCCACGGCCTGCCGCCAAGCGAGCCGGGCCGCTGGCTAGCGAGCGCGGGCCGGGCCGCGGTGCAAGCTGCTGCTGCAGCTGGGCTTCTAGATGGGTTGGGTAGGATAGGGTAGATGGTTTAGGCCTTAGGGATTTTAGGTTTAGGAAAAGGATTCAAACCAAAATAGAATTCAAACCTGAATTTGAATTCCAGCAAACAAAAGAAATGCACCAGCATGAATGCCACAATTAATTCCTATATTTCATTAACTTTATTTTAGAAAAGTTTTAGATGCCTAAAAATAAATAAAGCAACCTTATATTCCTTAAGCAATTAAATGGTTTCTAGCAAATTTTAATAAAGCCAAGTTTTTAGTAAAATTAGGGTGTTACAATCCTCCCGTGTGTATTAGTCCATAGTAGTATGTCATAGAGGCTATCTTTCGTACCACACCTCTATTCACGGATGGTCAGCCATAGAGTACTTCCGTTCCAACACTACTCCGGAATAGAAGAGCCATAAAAGCATTCCTCCGTCGCCAACCTACTATGCGAGTAATGACCCACACAAAGACTTCCCTAATTACTCGGCCAAGACCAGAGCCATATAGTTCTTGTGGTTGTACGGTTGTCCTGGGTGGTCGCTCCATGTTCCGATTAAACATATGGTCTTGTATTAAACATCTAAAGATATAACATAAAGGTATAGCATGATTCATCATTATTGTTCATTAAAACCACCATAACCCAAGTATAGCAACTAAGCATAGCAACCCAACATATAAGTAAACCCAGGTTAACAAGGAGTGATCATAAAGACTAGGTAATCCTTAATAGGAACCCATCAAAATTAATGCAAGCAATGCAATGAGTGATTAAATATAATTCTTGGGACAAAAGATCAAGGACACACTTGCCTTTAACCAAAGTAGTTGCTCAGAATGTCTTCACCTCTTGCTCTTCAAAGCTTCTCGGACAACGTTCACTCTACTCGCATCAATCATCGGGCACAAGCATACAAAGCAAACAAACAACCAAGCTAAGAACAATGCACGAATCAAAAGAAAAGATTTGATAGAGCGTGCTAAAGGATAGAGTATGGTTCTAGAATATGTGAACACAAGAAACGCTGAAATTGGAATTGAACTGAATAAGATATGAGTGTCTAAAACAAAGAGATAGCTATTGAATACGAGGGTCAACAGGCATGCATTGCATGGCTGCACAACAGAACAGATGGCTAATAATCACGTTGCATGCTAGAGGTGCATACGTGCATGTATGTAGATGGAAAGAAACAGAATTAGAGCCTGTTTGGCACAGCTTGAGGAGCGGCTTCAGGAGCGGCTTCGCAGCTTCGAACGCCAAACAGCCAGCTCGCTCGGCAGCTCTCTCGTCAGCTCCCCTGGATTTGCGCTGAGAGAAACATCCCACGCCCGTGAAGCTGCCAAATTGCAGCTCCCTGCCGCTCTCTCCCTCAACAATGACCAAAATACCCCTGACCTTTCCACATAATACTCCACCATTGCCATCGATTTCTCCTGTCCTCCTCTCTCTCCCCACGTTGCCTCCACGCGATTTGTGCCGCCGCCGCAGCCCACGTCGAGACCGCATCCCACATCGATTTCTCCTATCCTCCACTAATGGCAGCCGGATCTCGGCGACACCACCGCCGGAGATGAAGCGCCGCCATCTCCCGCCGGTCCTCCTCCTCCTCCTCCTCGCGCTCTCGCTCCTCTCCCTCTCATTTCGCCACCACCTGCTCCTCCCCCGAGGCGGCGGCGCCCCGTCCCCGCACGCCGCCGACGCGCTCCTCTCGCCGCGTCACCGCCACCGACGTCGGTGGGGACCAGGTCGTTGCCTACGCGGCCGCGCTCCTCGCCAACAGCTCCGTATCCTCCTTCCCCAGCGTCGGTAACCTCCACCGCCTCCTCTACCTCCGGCTCCCTTACCGCGGCGGCAGCAGCAGCAATGCCACCTCCTCCGCGTCCGCCTAGACCTGCCGCTCCATCTCCCTGTCCTTGTGCCCCTCTCCACCAGCCAAGATCCAACCCAAGATCCAAGAACATGGGTGAGCCCTCGTCCGGACGTGATGATGGACGGGAATCAGGAAGATCGGGTCTCCACCAAGATGATCCGCCCTTCTCTGCACTTCTTGCTCAGGTTGGAGGTGCTCCTCCGACGGCCACCGGTTCTTGGGCCGGTGTGGGTGCCGGCGCCACTGGATCTTGGCCCCGCGGGGGGCGTGGCGTCTCCCCGTTTGGCGGCGCGGAGTGGCCCGCGCGGGTCGTGGTGCCCCCCTCGCTAGAACCGGGCCGGTGCGGCGGCCCCTGGCCAGGCGCAGCATCTTGCCCGCCCCCTGGAGCAGCAGTTGGTCTGGCGCGTCCCCAGCTACCATCAGCTTGCCCAGCTCTTCCTCTGGCGCTCCCCCGGCTACTGGCATCACATCGTCAACCATCGACAATAGTTCTTGGCAGCAATTCAACGCTACGGCGATAGCTCTTTTTGGTCCTAATTGGAGGGAGAAGACAACTGTTGAAAATGACTGTGTCGAAATACGCTCTACTGCTCCTAGCCGTGGTGGCCGAGGTGGTCGACGGGCACGCTCACAAAAGCCTCCAGCTGCTCCTCTTGCTCCCCCACCTGATAGTGTCGGCTGGACTGATTCAAGGTATTAGTTTTTTCTGGATTTTACAAGTTTCTCATTGCTGGTTCAATTGTTGGTTCAATTGATTGCAAGTGTGAACTGTATCCCTTTAGGCAGCAAAACCTTTTACTGATGTTGTTTATGTTGGATGTGCTTGGATTGGAGTTGGTTGGTTGCTTACATGTGTGCAAATCTAACTGTACTGATTCACTAGCAGTATTTGCTTGTGGATGTTTGGTGGTGTAGATAACCTGAGTGATGTTTTGTTGGAAATTTATTACACTGTCATGTTGAAAATGGTGAGGATATTATAACCTGATTTCCCCCTTTTGAATTAATGCTTAGAGTCTTGCCCCCCGCCCCCCTCATGTCATGGTTTGTTTCATTGAATACTAAAATTAAATTGCAAAGGAAATGACAGGAAAGCAGTGTCAACTACTCCGTAGCATTAATAATTTTTGGGGAAATAAAAATTTGATATTCATGTTGTCTCACAGTGTTGGTGAAAGTTTGGGAAGAAATGGAAGACAGGCAAACCAAGACATCATCTCTGGGTGGGACTAATTGCTTGTTTAGTGTTTGGCTGGTCCGATGATGGGTTTCCTCCTGGGCTGCAACATGGATGGGTGATGGTGTAAAAAAAGTAAACCTCCGATTTTTGATGGAGGAGCTCAACTTTATTTTTGTACTGAAGTGAGAAGTTGTAACAGGTCGGTGTTGCGGTGGATTTGGATTGGTGTTTTGACATGCTTGATGCTTGGGGGGGCTGACTATTCCCTTTGTCTATGATCCATTTACTATCAGGCAGCAGAGCAGTGCTTGCTTGGTTTGTCAGATGACCAGCCAATGACTGGATGAAGCAAGAAGGATCCAGGAACAGGCGCAAACAGCTAGCAGCTGCAAGCAAGCAGTTTCTGCATCTGCATGCCATCATGTGGAATTGGATAGGTGTCCCTGTCAGTCCACACGGGTGTGGTGTGGTGTGGTGTGGACCAGCTCTCGCTCGTGCTCGTCGTGAGTGGAAGGCAGGAAGGGTTTGAGAGCGAGGGAGAATATATGAAACTTGTGTGTGTTCTTATCTGATTTGACGTGGTTTTTTCCTACGATTGACGTAGAGAGGATAAGGACCTGTTGCAATCCCTTTTCTGTGTTGCTTGCTGGGCTTGTTTTTGTTTGGTTTGCTTCCTTTTTTGTTCCTTGCACTTTGTTTGGATTTCCCTTTTCCCGTCCTGAAAGCGCCACAAAGAATTTCTTGATGTGCACATGCCTTGAGGATCGACACTTACTTTTCAGTTTTCAATCACTAGAAAAAGGAGTATGCAAATTGGTGTTGTCCGATCATTACGTCGCCCTCGATCGACACATGAGTGTTTGGTGAAGCTACAACCTGCTTATGTTAACTGAAACTGAAACCTTTCATGTGTTCGGTGACCTATGGACTGAAACTGCTCACTTGCTTAATGATATCATCACTTCAGCACTAAGCCACTAAATAGATCATTGCTGGACACTATTAATATGAATTTAAAAGACAACCATTAGAACATTTGCATTTTGAGAATTTACTCTATATATTTGGATCTTTGCTTACTGTACATTAAACTATATCTGTACATTTGTATAACAGCGAGGCTGATTGGTCGGATGAAAATATTAGAATAGTTTGTGAGATTTTTTCTGATGAAGTTCTGAAGGGAAACCGTGCAAACACTCACTTAGGGAAGACTGGGTACATGAATGTCATCCAAAGGTTCAAAGATAGGACTGGACTTCAGTACACTAGATTACAATTCAAAAACAAGTGGGATAGGTTGAAAGGTGATTATGGTATCTGGAAGAAACTCATCAACCACCAAACTGGTATTGGTTGGGATGAATCACATAAGAACATTGTCATGCCAGAGGCTTGGTGGAAGAAGATGGCAAATGCAAGTGTATTTCATAAGGGGCACTTGTACTTTTCTCTATGATTTTATTACCCTTACCTGATGCACTTGTACTTTTTGTTACAGGAAATTAAAGGGAGTACTAGGTTCAAGCATAAGGGGCTACAGAATGTGGATCAGTTAGAAATTATGTTTGAGGACATCTGCAACACAGGAGATGATCATTGGTCTGCTTGTAGTGGTATAGCACCATCCCAAGAAACGAGTCTGTCATGTGGTAACTCATTGGTTAATCTTGATGATGAAGATGATGAGGACAGTGATAAGGAACTAGAAACACCTACTAGTAGAGAGAGGGGGAAGAGGAATGCAAGGGCTCCTAAAAGTGAAGCAAAGAAGCCAAAGACAAGCACTGGCCGTTGGCTGCAGGATCAAATGGGCAAAATAGTGCAAATGAATGAGAGAACAACGACCTCTTGTGAGTCCATTGCGAAGAGAGAAGACAGATCTGGATATTCCATACAAGACGTAATGGCTTTGGTTAATGAGTGTGGTGCTGCTCAAGGATCAAAAGAGCACTTTATTGCAACTACTCTTTTTACCAAGAGCGCCGAAAGACGGATGTTCATGACTATAACGACTCCTGAGGCTAGGCTCAATTGGTTGAGGATGAAGCATGAATGGATGACTAGAAATGACGTGCCTAAGTAGAAATTACTAGAAATAGTAGTGGCTGTACCAAGTTATGCTTTTAATTTATTTGGAACATTTGCAATGTTGAGTAGCAAGGGTGCTGATCTCTGAATGTATCTTAAGTTATTTGGAACATCTTTGAATCTATCTATTCTATTTTATGTCTGAACAGATTGCCTGGTTTCTTGGTTGGAACACCTAATCTCTAAATAATTTTATTTTTTTATGTGCTGATGTATTTATTTTATGTATTTTTATGTATTGCCTGGTTTTTATGTATTTTTTTATGTATGCTTCATACATACTGATTTATCTATTCATGCATATGTGCTGATGTATTTTCTTATGTACAGATCAGATTCGGGTACTGAGACGGATGATGATTCGTGTACCGAGACGGATGATAGTGATTCGAGGATTGGATGTCAAATACTATGCAAGTGTTGAGGTCTAACCAAGCTAATTTGAGGCAACGCTGCAATTGTAGCAGTTAATTACTACATGACGTATCTTGACAAGCATGAAGCAAGAGTGCCAGGACAGTCAGGTCACTCGTGGACATTGGAGGTGCTAAATACCCCAGGTGAATCTCACAAAATGTTCAGAATGAATGCATCATTATTTGAAAAGCTACACAACTTGTTACTAAGACATGGTCTTGAGCCAACACTTCACATGAACTCTTTAGAGGCACTAGCAATGTTCCTACTAATTTGTGGGCATGGAATGTCTATGAATGTTGTGCATGGTATATTTAGACACTCTACGAGAGACGATAAGTCGGAAATTTGATGAGGTTTTGAATTGTTTGGTCTCTATGGCTAAGGACTATATAAGGCTTTGTGGATCCAAACTTTTCTCGGACACATTCTAGGCTTACTAATGATAGTAGGATGATGCCTTATTTTAAGGATTGCATTGGAGCACTAGATGGTACACATATCTCAGCTACCTTACCTCCCGATGCCCAGATTAGATATATTGGCCGAAGTGGTAAAGTGACGCAAAATGTCCTTGCTATTGCTGATTTTGACATGCGATTCACATATGCATCTATTGGGCAGCCTGGTTCTATGCATGACACAAATGTGCTCTTTCATGCTCTTAGACTTGACCATGACAAATTTCCACACCGCCCTCAAGGTATGCATATATATATGTATAGATTTGTACATGACATCTAGAATTTTGTACATGAATCTCAGTCACCCTTTTCTTATACTCAGGGAAGTATTACCTTGCTGATGCTGGGTACCCAAATAGACCTGGATATTTGGCACCATACAAGGGTCACAGGTATCATGTGCCAGAATGGAGGAAGGGTCCTGCACCAAGAGATCAGCAAGAGTTCTTTAACCATTTGCATTCATGTATTCGGAATGTGATCGAGCGTACATTTGGTGTGTGGAAGATGAAATGGAGACCAGAGAGGAAATCACAGAAAGCATTCAGGCTAGAAGGGTCTTTGAATACAACTGCAGCCCAACTCTTTATGCTTGTCTTTTCACACCAAAAACAATAGCTCATCCTCTCTTTATTTCCTGGTGGCAAGAATTCCATGACCACATCTTCAATGAGCCAGTTCACACATTCTGTCTTGAGCTGATGCCTGACTTTCAACCAACCTCAGAGGTAACATACCTATCTTTTCTTTAACCAGGCATACTTTTTACCACTAACCATGATTTTGGCTACCTCTTGAAGAACACAGTACCATTTATAAATCCGAAAATGAAATGAAAAAGGCTTGGAAAATATGCTCCCATGTCATATGTGCTGAATTTAATTTGCTTTGGGTACTAAACCGTTGCATGATGCCTACCAATGAGAAGTCTCATACATAGAAGTAGGCACATGGCTCGGTGGCTTTGACATGACATGAGGTGCTTGTGGGTGTTTGTGATGGTCTTATGATTAGAATGGCTGTCCTAGCATGAAGTTTGTGTGGCTTTGCCTTTTTGATATGCTTTGATCATGTTTAGGCCTTTGCTCATGAGAGGCAAGTTTTTTGCAAAATTGCCCAAATCCATCTTAGCTTCGTCCAATGGTTGTAAAACTTGGTGATCATGTACTTGAGATCGATACGAAGCTGTAGAGTTTCTAACTTGCTCATTTGGACATGTGTAGCATTCCTTGTTGAAGTTTGTCTATTTGAGAAGCTCTAGGTTGAATATTTTGCATTTTTGGCTTGATTCATGCATTGCCAACAAGGGGGATAAGTTTGAGCTTGAAAAGGCTTGCTGGATGCATTTAGAAGGTTTTCAGGTGGTTTTGAGCCATTTATGGGCTCTGTTGTGCACCGGTCTGACCGGTCGGGGTCACCGGTCTGACCGGTGTGAGTGTTGGTCCTGTGCACATCTTAGGCACCAGTCTGACCGGTGGTGATGACCGGTCTGACCGGTGTGAGTTGAGATTCTGCCGTGCCTGCCTTGTTTTCAAGTGGTTTGCATGCATTCGTCCGGGGGGAGGTGCATTGGTTCGGGGGAGCTTGCATGTGTGCGGGGGGGAGCTCTTTGTTGTTTTTCGAGCTTTTCTTTGGTGGTTTGCGCTCTTTGCTTGAGCTTTGTTTTGTCTCGGATGTGTCAAGCCGTTGCCCTTGCCTAAGGGGTCCGAGACTTGTCTTCTTCAAGTGATCCGGCTCTTTGCCTTTGTTTGGCTTTCGATCGCTTGTTGGAGTTTCTTTTTGTTCGTTTCTTTTCTTTTTCTTTTCTCTCTTATTACTTTATGTGGGAGTTGTCAATGCACTCATCAAGGGGGAGATTGAGGACCATGTGTGGTTCGAGGACCAGTGGATGGTCGCTTCCTTGTGTGATGAGTGATTGACAACGTTGTGTGGACTGATTCTTGGCTAAGTATTGCAGGTGCGGGTTGCGGCTTGGCCGGTGTTGGTGCGGGTGAAGAACAAGCGCGAAAGGTCGTCGTCGGTGAGGCCTCCGGGTGTGGAGAAGACAAGTAGGCTTCGTTCGAGGGACCCGGTGGCCGGCGGGGGTCAAGTGCGGGCCGCATGGTGGCATGAACAGCAAGATGAAGTCATGGACGGTTTCTTGGTTGAGCCTCAAAACCAAGGTCGAGCCGGGACTACGTGGGAGCCGAGTCATGAGTGGCAATTGGCGGAGGCTACACCAAGTTCGCGGGGTTTCCGGTGGTTCATCAGAAAACCACTTGGTTACTTGGTTGATCCACAAAGCCAAGACCGAAGAACCAAAGATGGAGATGCAGCAGCTCCAGACCGGTCTGATCGGTGGGTCTGACTGGTCTGACCGGTGGGTACCGGTGTGCGATGACGCAGTCAGGAGACTTTGAAGCGGAGGACACGCGTCAGGATCGCAAGGCTTGTGTCGAGGCTAAGCAGGTTGCGGTCGTCGGGCATCCGTCCGATGGAGCGATGACAAAGATTTCCAATTTCACCCTAGAGGGGCATGTATCTCTAATTAGCTAGTAAGGGTATTTTAGACTTTTGGTTGCCTCCATATAACCCAAGAGGTGAGAGGTTGGCAGCCATCTCTTGGAACCCTAGTTCATTTGCTTTGTTATTTTCTCTTCCTTTTTTCTCTAGGATTTCTATAGGACTAGCTTGATAGCTTCATGGTGAGATCTTGTGAGAGGGTTGGATGATCGGGCGGCAAGCTAGACCTTGTATGAACCTTCTTGTGATGTATAGATGATTCAGCGTGGTTTCTCAAGGCTTGGATGTGTTGTTCCCGTTCGTTCTTTGTAGTGATTTTCGGAGCCCTCTCTTGGTGGATTTCTTGGAGTGTTTTCGGGACCTTTCTCTTGGCGATTTTGTGGGGGATGTATGTGTGAACCCTTCGTGGTTCTCCCTTGGATTCCCCTCCCAAATCCGTGAGTAAAGGGGCTCGATTTTGGGGTTTTCAGTGTTCTAGGGTTAGAGAAGCTTTTGGCGGGATTTCTTCGATTTCTCTTGATTTGGCAAGTTTTGGTGGACTCCCCATGAGGTGTTCCAACTCTCCCCAAAGTCTTGAGGAAATCCGTGGAGTGATTCGGGAGATCGGGAGTTGGATTTGGAGGAGTTGACCCACGGGTGCTGTTCATCCTGACGAGCTCAGGTCACACTGGTCTGACCGGTGCCTCTCACCGGTCTGACCGGTGCAGACCCGTGTTGGGGTTTGCTCGGGTGAACGCTTGGGTGAGTTCATTGTTGTCCCGTGTTGCTGCTGTTTCGAGTTTGGGTCGTTTCGAAGCTCGGTAGGCCTGTTTGGTGTTTTGGGGCTTTCTAGCTTGGACCGGTCTAACTGGTGTGCTACACCGGCCTGACCGGTGTAAGGGCTATTCTGTGGAAGTTGGCAGGTTTCACTAGTAGGGACCGGTCTGACCGGTGGTGCTCACCGGCCTGACCGATGTAGGTCAGTGAGGCTCGAGTTTTGTGTTCCGCTGCGTTCTCGGGTCTGTGAAGTTGAGAGTTGGTTCCTAGGTCCAATAGCACTGCAGTGGCTGCGTGGGCTTGGCCAACTTGGGAGTCGGAGATGTGTGTTGGAAGTCGTGTTCATCTTGTTGGAGCCTCCATCTCTTTCGAGAAGAATTTTTATCGGCTCCCATTCACTCCCCCCTCTCTGGTTCGCCGTTTCGGTCCTTCACGGTGATGCACGCGCCCCACGAGGTAGCAACCGGCGCATCCCGCCCCGTGCTCACTTCGCTCTGCGACTGCTTGATGCCATCGTGTGGCCACAGGCGCAGACGCCGAGGGATCTCCACCGCCCGCTCCCGTGCCTGGAAACCCTAGCCACTGCCCTATAAGAACCCCTCCGCACCGGCCTCCCTGTTCAATGCCGCCCTTGGGATTTCTCCCCAAAATCCGCTACAGCTCCCTGTCTAGAAGCCCCCTTGGGGTTTTCTTCTTGCTGCCGCCGCAATCCAGAGGAGGAGGGGAAGAGAGAAGGAGTGGAGGAGCGGGGAATCGCTAGGGTGCTGAAGGTCGCTGCCGACCCGTGAGGACGGGGCTGTGCGCACCTGGAGGTCGACACCACTCGTGACGCGGTCGCAGGAGCTTCGACGCTGACGACCATTTCCGAATTGGGGGAGCAGCTGTACGCCACGAAGACCAGAGCCATCCGTGGAGGAGCCGGACCAGCCGAGGACGACGCCACCCTAATCTGCTACCTCTGCTCTACATTTGCTCCATCACCGTAACACCCTTCACTGCCGCTCTGCCGCCGTGTCCGCGGAGCACCAGTGAGCACCACGACCCCATCACCATTCTGTGGATCTCGACCTTCGAGCTGAGGACTGAACCGAGCCTTGTGCGCTCGCCTGGTTACTCGCTGCTTGCTCCGCGCCGCCGCGCAAACCCACCGTCGACTAGGTGCTGGCCATTGAGCCATGCCGGTCATTTTGCGGGTGCTGCTGCCGTCTCCGTGCGCGCTCCACCACTTGGCTGTCCGTCCACTCCTTTTTCAGTTCGTGTCATGCGCGTCGCATCACCAGTGTCGCTGCCGAGGTTGCGCCGCCGGCACCCTGCTCTCGCACAACAGAGGGGCCAAGGCCTTGTCATCCTGGCCGAATGAGCGCGTCCACGTGCTCGCTCACATATGCACACACTCGCACCAGTGCATGCACACCCGCCTGCACGCAAGCAAGACACATCGGTGTTGCACATACACGAAGGATCGGATGGCGACTAGAGAGGGGGGGGAGTGAATAGGAGCCGGTAAAAATTCTTCCCAAAGAACCCGACCTATGTCCTACTCAAAACCCGGTCACACACAAGCGATGGATCGAATCACGCACCAATCGCCAAGACCACGAGGTTATAGATCAACCTCTAGCCTTAGGAACGATTCCTCGAAGCACACGCAGAAGCACTAGAAAGGGGAGGAAGGAATCGAGCCAAGAAGCAAAGCACACGAGGCTCCGGCGGACCGTCCGCGCAGGAGGGGCGGACCGTCCGCGAGAGCCGCGCGGACCGTCCGGCCGGGTATCGCGGACCGTCCGCACCCGACCCGCGGACCGTCCGGCCTTAGCCGCGGACCGTCCGTTAATTTACACGGGAACGACCCAAAGACACCCCCGTGCCACGGACCGTCCGCGAGGAGCACGCGGACCGTCCGCCTAGCACCCGCGGACCGTCCGCCCGACACCGCGGACTGTCCGAAACTTCGTCCAACCAAAAACCTAAATCACAACGGATCGAAACAAAGGACGAGCAAGAACGCGAAGAACACGGGATGAACTGGACCCGCGCGGACCGTCCGCCTGGTCCTCGCGGACCGTCCGCCAGGTGCGGACAGAACAGAAAATAGCCCGACCCCGAAAGTCAACTCCCCCAAATCATCATCGGATTTCCCAAACGGTTGAAGCTGTAGAGACAAGGGTTTGGGGACTTGAAAAGCGTCACACAAGGATGCTATAGCCCAAAAATCTTGCCTCCTAACTCCCTAAATCACCGGGAATCGCGAATCCTTTGAGCACCACCAAAAACTAGAGCACCGAACGAAAACTCACGAATCGAAGTAGTTTCCCGGCGTTTGAGGGCACAAGATCAAGCACAAAGATGCACAAGACATCTATCCATGTTTCCCTCAAAGAAATCCGGGAAGAAACTCACTCAAATCCGCGAAATCACACCGAGAACAAAGGCACGAAAATAGGCACAAAAAGGCACGAAAAACAACCCCGAATCTTCTATACAAACCGGGAAGGATTCACAAGGTCTAGCATGCCGCCCTAGCATCCATCCCTCTCAACAAATCTCTCATGAAGCTCTCATGCTAGCCTAGAGAAAAATGGAAGAAAAATGGCTACGAAAATGAGAAAGAGAAGGGGGGAAATGAAACCCTAAGTCGCGGAGAGCCGAGCCATCAACACACACTCCGGGCTTATATATCGGGTCCCGCCGGAGTGGTAAATGACTCGACTACCCCTAACTACACTACGGCGATACAACCCACGTAGGGGCATTTTGGTAATGTTTGTGGGTCTTGCCATCGGACGGCCACGCCTTCGCCGCACCCCCGCGTCCTCCCGACGCAAGCCATGCGATCCCGCCGCGTGTCCTCCGCTTCGAAGCTTCCCGACACGCTCGGATCCCGTCTCCGTCGTGTTGGACCCTCGGACTTGGTTTTGAGGCCCAAACCAAGAAACCGTCCGCCGGTGGTTTTGTGGGCAAACCACCAAACCCTCGCGTGCTCGGTCCGGCCTCCCGCCAAACCACTTGACTTGACCGCCACCGTGCACCGGCTCACTTGTCCATGACTTCGTCTTGCTTGTGTCGCCACCATGTGGCCCGCACCCGGTCCCGTCTTGTCCACCGGGTCCCTCGAACCGAGCCTACTTGTCTCTCCATCTCCCGGAGGCCCCTCAAGGGCGAAGACCTTTCGCGCCCGTTCTTCACCTCGCAACAACACGAACTAGGCCGCGGCCTACACCCCCCGCACTAAGCCAAGAGTCGGTCCAACACCCGTTGTCAATCACTCATCACTAAGGAGCGGTCATCCACCGACCACCGGGACGCTCCCGGTCCTCAATCTCCCCCTTGATGAGTGCATTGACAACACACAACGCGAAATGAAATTCGAGTAAAGGAGAAAAGGAAGAAGAAAGAAAAACGAAGAAGCTCAACTCATGACCAAAGCCGAAGAAAGACAAAGAAAGGTCACAAGCCAAGCAAAGCACAAAATCCACACCGAAATCGCAAGAAAGCTCCCCCGAACAAATGCAAGCTCCCCCCGAACATGTGGATGCAAACTCATGCAAACTCCCAAATTTCAGCTCACCTTTTTCTGAATTTTCATTAAGCTCACCTTTTCTCCCCCTTGTTGACAATGTATGAATCAAGGTGAAAATGCAGAAATGCAAAGCAAAGCATATAAACAACTACATGAGCTTCTCAAATAGGCCAAATCTAGTGTCAAAGGCTAAAGATGAGACAAAGATCACACACATGAATCATAGCATAGTCAAAGCATTGCCACAAGTAATATATGAAAATATAAGCATGTGACAAAGCAAAATTTTCAGATTTAAGCAGTTTTACCAAAATAAGACTCGCTTCACATGTAAGAGCCTATCCATGTCACACTCGAGCCACAAACATGCATATCATTTAAAGATCATACAAGGATAGCAAATTCTCAGCAAAAGATCATGGCAAACACCCATAAAGCAATGCATGTCATGTCAAAGCTCATGAGCCATGTGTCCACTTCGGGGAGACTTCTCCACCGGTGAACATCATGCAACATGTTTTGCACCCATATGTGAAAGATAAGACATTTTAAACATAGACATGATGGATGGAGCATTTTTCAAGCAATGTGCACTTCTTTTCAAGATTGATTCATTTCATGGTACATGAAGTGCCTTTGCGGCAAAAAGAAGCGTATGCTCCCCCATGAATGCAACATAGGCTAAACATTCACAATGATATCCGGCCTTTGGCCCAAATGCAAGAACAGGGCATCCAAGCACAATCTAAGCATGAAAAGCATATTTAGACCAAGCCGTGACATGGATACACAACTACACACGAGTGGAGCATATTTCATCAAAAATTAGTCAAGTTAAGCATTTATCTCAAAATGGGCTATCTCACCACACATATATCTCAAATATTCCAAGAGCATTAGCCTCACATCACCATTTCTCCACACATATAACCAATATCTCACAAATAGCCAAAGAGACTCAAATATGGCATATGAAAGAAGCTCATCATCCTAAAATGCAATATGACACAAATGCAACATGATATATGACAAGATGGCTATCCTACCATGGTTTATACATCAAGCAAAGCATGTATATACATCAAAATAAACATGGTATGATACATATGGTACAAAAAGGACATCCCCCAAGAATCAACTAGAACGGGCAACAAACCCCAAGTTCCCCCGCAAGCGCACAAATGTAGCTTGGTCGAGAGGCTTTGTAAAGATGTCGGCTAGCCGATCTTGGGTAGGGACATGGCTCAAAACAATGGTTCCTTTCTCCACATTGTCCCTCGGAAATGATACCTCACTTCTATATGTTTGGTTACGGAGTGAAGCACCTTGGGTTTTTGGCTACGCTTATGGCACTAGTGCTATCACAAAGAAGTGGGATGCGGGTGCACTCCTCACCAAAGTCTCTCAAAGTGTATGAAATCCACAAGAAGCGGGAGCAACAACTAGCGGCAGGCAACATACTCCGCCTCTGTGGTAGGGCGAGCTACACTAGGCGCTTGCGGGAAGACCATGAGACCAACGAAGAACCAAGAAACCGACAAGTGCCGGAAGTAGACTTCCTCTCGACTCGACAACCGGCAAAATCCGCATCGGAAAAACCATGAAGAGACGAGTCGAGGAGGAAGAATACCAAAGGCCAAGACCGGGGGCGGACCGCAGGTACACGAAAATCCTCTTGACGGCTTTGTCGATGTGATGTCCTCGGCGAAGCACGAGCGAGCGCACGGACACACGGCGAACGTATGTCCGGCCTCGTCGCCGTCAAGTAGAGGAGGGAGCCGATCATGCTCCTGTACTCCCGCCGGTCCACCGGTTCTCCGTCCTCATCCGCATCCAAAATGGCCGTACTCCCCATGGGAGTCGACATCGGCTTCACGTCTTGCATCCGGAACTTCCTCGACATGTCTTTCGTGTACTTGGTTTGGTGCACAAATGTACCGTCCTTCACTTGCTTGATGCGCGGCCCGAGAAAATACGCAACTCGCCCATCATGCTCATCTCGAACTCCCTGCTCATCTCATCTGCAAACTTGGCAACAAGGTTATGTGACGAGCCACCAAAGACAATATCATCCACGTATATCTGAACAATCAGCAAGTCATTCCTATGCTTGAGGAGAAACAAGGTTCTATCCACGGTACCCATCACAAACCCTCTCGCTCAAAAGAAAACCTCTCAATCTCCCATACCAAGCACGGGGCGCCCGTTTCAACCCATACGAGCCCTTTTCAACCCGTATACCCCGTGTGGGTACAACTCGCTCTCAAACCCGGGTGGTCGCTTCACATACACCTCCTCCTCTATGACCCCATTCGGAAAAGCACTCTTCACGTCCATACGAAACAACTTGAACCCTTTAGCCACGGCAAAGGCTAGAAGGATCCGAATTGCCTCAAGATGGGCCACGGGAGCAAAGGTCTCCTCATAGTCGATCCCCTCCTTCGACTAAACCCCCGAGCAACAAGTCCGGACTTGTTCCTCACAACCATCCCATTCTCTCCCTCTTTGTTCTTCCAAACCCACTTGGTTCCTATGGGATGGCAATTTGGAGGTGGTTCAACTAACTCCCACACACGGTTCCTCTCAAAATTTTCCAACTCCTCATGCATAGAATTGACCCGGTTTGCATCGGATAAAGCATGTCCAATGTCCTTGGGCTCAAAAGTAGCAACAAAAGCAACATGAGCAAAATGAGAGGAATTCCCGGACCTCGACCGTGTAGTACGTTCATTGATGTCTCCAATGATCTTCGACATGGGATGCACTTCTTGAATCCGCCGGGGAGCCTCACGCCTCGAGACTACCTCCCCCTCAACTTCGGCTTCTCTCGCTTTGGTCCTCTTGTTGCACCGTCGATGTCCACGAAGTAGACGGTCCATGCTCCAAAGTAGTCGTAGGGGAAGTAGTGGGTACATGCTCGGCTTCGGGCGCATGGTTCTCCCCATCATCATCTCCGGCTTCATCTTTCTCCTCTTCAAAGAGGTCCTCGGCCATCTCTTCATCACCCGCACATTCAAAGCCAAGAGAGGTATATGGCATTGTCTCGTCGAAGGTCACCTCGCAAGTCTCCATGATTTTGTTAGTCTCAAGGTTAAGCACCCTATAGGCTCTAGAGTGGTTAGCATATCCAAAGAAAATACCATCACTAGACCTAGCCTCAAACTTGTCGAGTTTTCCCTTTTTCAAAATAAAGCACTTGCGGCCAAAAACTCGGAAATGACTCACTTTGGGTGCCCGACCATGCATAAGCTCATAACGGGTCTTCTTCTTGAAAGCTCTCAATAAAATCCGATTGGAAACATGACAAGTTGTATTGACCGCCTCGACCCAAAACCTCCCTAGGAGTCCCGTGCTCATCGAGCATCGTCCTAGCCATCTCACAAAGAGTCCGATTTTTCCTTTCCACGACTCCATTTTGAGGGGGCACATAAGGGGTCGAATACGATGTTCAAGACCTAGATCACGACAAAAGGCATCAAAACGAGAGTTCTTGAACTCGCAGCCATTATCACTTGCGGATAGCTCGAATAGCATTTCCATGCCTCTCGTTTTTCAACCTCACGATCGGATCTCGAACAAAACCAAAAGTCTCACTCTTATCCTCCAAGAAGAACACCCGGGCATAGCGAGAGTAATCGTCCACCACAACAAGGACATACCACTTTCCACCCACCGAGCGAACTCGAGCCGGCCCAACAAGGTCCATATGCAACGGCTACGTCGGACGCTCGGTCATGACATCGGTCGGGGGTGGATGGGGAGTGGCTACCATCTTACCATGCCTACAAGGAGCACAAACCAAATCCTTTTCGGACTTCAACTTAGGCAATCCTCGGACAAGGTCAAGACCACTCAAGCGGGAAACCAAATCAAAGCTCAAGTGTCCTAACCGCCTATGCCATTTCCACAAATCGAAAGACGGACCGGCCATCAAACGGCGAGCGAACCCAAAGAACGAGAGAAATCGGCCACGAAAATCGACCCTCGGGGATGATCATACGGACAAGATCACCTCGAGAATCAAGCAAACGAGACTCGCCGGACTTGAAACGCACCTCAAAACCCTCATCAAGCAGCCGAGAAACCGAAAGCAAATTAAAACCCAAAGACTTCACAAGAGCCACTCTCTTCAACGTTACCTTGTCACTCACATGCACAACACCCTGCGAAAGCACCCTACCTCGTCCATTGTCCCCAAATGTGATGTACATCTTTTCCTTCACCGGGGTGAGGTCGGAGAACCACTTCTTATCTCCGGTCATGTGTCGAGAACACCCGCAGTCGGTCAACCAAATGTTCTCCAAGCCTCCTGCTGCCGGTCGGAAACAAGAACGAGAATGAGGTAGCGACTCGACACTGGGGTTAGCACAGAGAAAGTTAAACCAATGTCGAGCCATCTGCTCAAAAGAGGGGTTAGCAAACATCACTCCCTTGCCACCAAACTTCCCATGTCCCATGGGAGGAGTACGAGCACCACGAGGGGGAAAACGTGGTCCGTAGTTCCTCTGGAACCCAAAGCTGCGATCATCTCCCCTAAACCCGTACTGAGGACGAGTAGGAGGACGTCCAGCAAAACCACCACGAGCCCGACCAAACCTCTCACCAGCACGCACACCATCATCTCTCCTCGACAAACCTCTCACCACCACCTCTCCGTGGGAACACCGCCAACACTCCTCACACTTCCCACACCCCGTGGAAGTGGCACTCTAGGCTCGGGGAATACCGCGAGGGCCGGCGATACCGTCTCGGTTTGCTTGCTCCCTAGCAAGCCTCTCATCCCTCTTCCTCTTGTAGCAAAACTCGCAAGATGCCTCTCCTTGCCACAATACTCACACCGAAGGGGATGGGTTTTGGTTTTGGCTCGGCTTCTCTCTAGGTTTCTCACCCTTCTCACCCACAAACTTCACGGGTTTTTGGAAATCATTTGTCTTAGGTGGGAATTTGGGTGGATCTTGGGTTGTGTCAAGCTTGTTGCAAAGGTGGTTGGGCTTTGGTGTGAAAGAGTTCTTGGGTGCTTTTGGGAGTGGGACTTGGATCTCTCCGATCACCTCGAACCGGGGTTAGACTCAACACACTTCTCGTACACACTCTCCCCACTTCGTTCTCTCCCACTTTCTCACCCAACTTCTCAAAACCCAAACCACGACCATCGGCTCTCTTGAACTCCTCAATCATGATTTTCAATTGAGGTTCACCGCCCGTACAACCAACCCAACACCTTCCTCAAATAGTCATTCTCCTCATAGATGACATCCAAACGGGAAGTAAGTTCAAGATTACGCAAAGTGACTTCATCACGGCTAGAACATGCATTTGCAACGGGAGATTTCAAAGATGCTTCCAAAGAACTAATGGTAGAACGAGCATCGACAAGCTTAGCATGCATAGTAGGACATGATTTGCAAGCACCAAGCAAAGTGGGTCTAGCCTTAAGCTCATCATGTTCGGTCCTAAGAGCATCTAGTTGAGCCAAAATAGAAGCATTCTTCTCATTAAGCATTTTGATCTCATTCAACCAAGCATCACATTCAACACATTCAACATCATCGGGGAGAAGTAGGAGCAAGTTTCAAAGAGTCATTCTCAAGTTTCAATTCAAGCAATTTTGACTCTAACTCTCCTACTTTCTCACTAGCATTCTCAAGCCGAGCCCTAAGATCTTTCCTCATCTTTTTGGCATCTCTCGGCACACTATCACGGTTATCAAGCAAACCATTCAACCTAGCAATCTCGGCAAGCAAAGAGTCGGGGTCACGGTTTACCTCATCCTCCGAGTCGGAGTCGCCGTCCTCCTTCACACTCTTCTTGCTGCTCGAGCTATGGGCCATGCCACAAAAGCCCTCGAGCGCCACACGGCTCGGCCCCGCCGAGGTTCCGGCTTGCACTCTTCTTGCCACTTGCGCCTCCCGGCGTCTTCATCTTCGCTGCTTGAGCTTGACTGCTCCTCGCTTGAGCTTGAGTCAACGTCGCTCGCACCGGCCACCATCGCTCTTGCCTTGTTTTTCTTGTAGGTGCTCTTGCTCGGTCGCTGCTTGTCCTTGTCATTGCTCTTGGACTTGTTGAAGTGCTTGCCCTTGGGGGAGTACTTGTCTTTACGCCTCGGGTGCGCCTTGTACTCGTTCACCTTGTACTTGTTCTCCTCCGCTTCCAGGCACTCGGCGATGAAGTGGCCACGCTTGCCACACTTGTAGCACGTCCCTGAGCTCCGCCTTGCATTCCTCCGACTCTCGTGTAGTCGTTCAAATCTTCTTGAGAGCAAGGCCGGCTCCTCCTCACCCAGCACATCAAACTCCTCATCTGGAATGGACATAAGAGAGGACAAAGAAAACTGTCGACAGGAAGGGTTAGACTTGCCCTTTGATCCTCCCACAAGAGCAAGACTATGGTCAGTCGAGCCCTCATGCTTGGATAGCAACTTCCTGTCAACCTCGAAGTCGACTTAAGCTTAGAAAAGAGATCATCCAACTCAATAGTCAAATAATTCCCCGACTCCTTGATGGCCTCAACCTTAGCACCCCAAACATTTGGATCCAAGACATGCAAGAGCTTCAAAGCCTCGATCATGCTCGGAATACGGAAAATCCTCAACATTTGCCTTCATGTTGTTCACGATGGCGGTGAACCTCCGAAACATCGCATCAATGACCTCACCGGAAGTGGAGTGAAATTCTCATATTGCATCCGGTAAGAGACAAAGAGGCGAGCCTTCACATGGTTATCACCACCGTGAGCAACCTCCAACTTATCCCAAATTTGCCAAGCAAGATTCAAATGGCGAACACGCTCAAACTCGGATCACACAAGCTCGGCACAAGTGATCAACGGCTTTTGCATTAGCCTCATACTTGGCCTTGGCATTAGCATCGGTCACCATAAGAGTATGGATGTTGACCGGAATAGCATATGTCTTGTCATGCACAATAAAATCCAACGGCTTTCCTCGAAGAAAGATCATCATACGAGCCGCCCACTTGTGGTAACCCTTGCCATCGAAGTGCGGCGGACCGCCCCCGCTCAACGTACGCCATCTTAGGATTCGAGACTTGTCAAAGTCGCAAAGAATCCGGCACCAAGCTCTGATACCAATTGAAGGATCGGATGGCGACTAGAGAGGGGGGAGTGAATAGGAGCGGTAAAAATTCTTCCCAAAGAACCCGGCCTATGTCCTACTCAAAACCCAGGTCACACACAAGCGATGGATCGAATCACGCACCAATCGCCAAGACCACGAGGTTATAGATCAACCTCTAGCCTTAGGAACGATTCCTCAAAGCACACGCGGAAGCACTAGAAAGGAAGGAAGGAATCGAGCCAAGAAGCAAAGCACACAGGCTCTGGCGGACCGTCCGCGCAGGAGGGGCGGACCGTCCGCGAGAGCCGTGCGGACCGTCCGGCCGGGTATCGCGGACTGTCCGCACCGGACCGCGGACCGTCCGGCCTTAGCCGCGGACCGTCCGTTAATTTACACGAACGACCCAAAGACACCCCCGTGCCACGGACCGTCCGCGAGGAGCACGCGGACCGTCCGCCTAGCACCCGCGGACCGTCCGCCCGACACCGCGGGACCGTCCGAAACTTCGTCCAACCAAAAACCTAAATCACAACGGATCGAAACAAAGGACGAGCAAGAACGCGAAGAACACGGGATGAATCGGACCCGCGCGGACCGTCCGCACGGTCCTCGCGGACCGTCGCCCGTGCGGACGAACGAAAAATAGCCCGACCCCGAAAGTCAACTCCCCCAAATCATCATCGGATTTCCCAAACGGTTGAAGCTGTAGAGACAAGGGTTTGGGGACTTGAAAAGCGTCACACAAGGATGCTATAGCCCAAAAATCTTGCCTCCTAACTCCCTAAATCACCGGGAATCGCGAATCCTTTGAGCACCATCAAAAACTAGAGCACCGAACGAAAACTCACGAATCGAAGTAGTTTCCCGGCGTTTGAGGGCACAAGATCAAGCACAAAGATGCACAAGACATCTATCCATGTTTCCCTCAAAGAATTCCGGGAAGAAACTCACTCAAATCCGCGAAATCACACCGAGAACAAAGGCACGAAAATAGGCACAAAAAGGCACGAAAAACAACCCCGAATCTTCTATACAAACCAGGAAAGATTCACAAGGTCTAGCATGCCGCCCTAGCATCCATCCCTCTCAACAAATCTCTCATGAAGCTCTCATGCTAGCCTAGAGAAAAATGGAAGAAAAATGGCTACGAAAATGAGAAAGAGGAAGGGGGAAATGAAACCCTAAGTCGCGGAGAGCCGAGCCCATCAACACACACTCCGGGCTTATATATCGGGTCCCGCCGGAGTGGTAAATGACTCGACTACCCCTAACTACACTACGGCGATACAACCCACGTAGGGGCATTTTGGTAATGTTTGTGGGTCTTGCCATCGGACGGCCACGCCTTCGCCGCACCCCCGCGTCCTCCCGACGCAAGCCATGCGATCCCGCCGCGTGTCCTCCGCTTCGAAGCTTCCCCGACACGCTCGGATCCCGTCTCCGTCGTGTTGGGCCCTCGGACTTGGTTTTGAGGCCCAAACCAAGAAACCGTCCGCCGGTGGTTTTGTGGGCAAACCACCAAACCCCGCGTGCTCGGTCCCGGCCTCCCGCCAAACCACTTGACTTGACCGCCACCGTGCACCGGCTCACTTGTCCATGACTTCGTCTTGCTTGTGTCGCCACCATGTGGCCCGCACCCCGATCCGTGTCCACGGGTCCCTCGAACCGAGCCTACTTGTCTCTCCATCTCCCGGAGGCCCCTCAAGGTGAAGACCTTTCGCGCCCGTTCTTCACCTGCAACAACACGAACTAGGCCGCGGCCACCACTGCGCACTAAGCCAAGAGTCGGTCAACACCCCGTTGTCAATCACTCATCACTAAGGAGCGGTCATCCACCGACCACCGGGACGCTCCCCGGTCCTCAATACCCACTCTGCCGAGCGCTGTCACATTTCGCCGCGACGCCACCGTGCACCCCAGCGCGCCGGTCCACGCACGCATGTCGTGCAGCCGAAGCCCAAGGCCACACCTTTTTGGCCGTCCCCTGTGCCAAGGCACATGTAGCCAACCATTCCCAGCCAATCGCGTACCCCGGCGTGCTACCGCGGAGCTCACCACCGTCGTTTAAAGGATCTTGATGTCGCCTAGAGGGGGGGGGGGTGAATAGGCGAGTCCTGAAAATCACCACTTAAAACAAATTTATGAGTAAACCTCGGATACTCCAGACATTTCTCCGGAGTTTCTGGAAAGTCTGGAATCACTGGATAAATCTCCAGAATCTCTGGACTGGCGCCTTTGCAGCGGAATAAGCACAGTGTCTAAAACCGGTGCCACCGGTTTTGCAAATCCGGTGCCACCGGGTTTGCTTGGTAGTGACTCCCCTCTACTTTTCCTTCTTGTTTGCTTGTTTGACTTGAACTCAACCTTGGTGTATGGCTTAAGGATCAGCTCCTTGATGAATATAGAGTGCGTGCACTTCACAAACACTAACAACCAAGTAGCTCCACCAATGTGACAAAAGCAAGCAAGGATAGATATATCAAGGTAAAGTGAGGTAACCAACAAGAGACATAGATGATTTGTTTTACCGAAGTTCGGATTCACCACCATGTGAATCCTAGTCTCCGTAGGGTGCTTCTCCTACCAAAGCCGGGTTGCATTCAACCCTTTTCCCGATCCACTAGATAGCTTCTTCCCTTTCGGAGGCGAAGCACGACCTTCACAAACTGTCCCACAACTCACCACACCTTGGGAGCTTGTGGGTGACGCCTAGCCGTCTAGGAGGCAATCCTCCAAGAGTAACAAATGCTTCACACGAGCTTGACGATGTCCAACAGTGCTCAAGGGATACAAGTGCTCTTGAATTGCTCACAAAGGTTTCTCTCTACCACACAACTCACTAGATCTAGCAAAGATCAAAACAACCTCACAAAGAGGGGTTGGGGAGAGCTAAAATGGCTTTTGGCTTAGCAAGGAATAGCAAGGAAGCACTTTAGTAACCTTAGGAACAGCAGCTTGCAAGAGTAGAGGTTGAAGGGTATAAATACCCAACTCCCCAAAAACTAGCCGTTGGAGTTAAAACCCGGAATCTCCGGGAAAAACCCCGGATACTCCGGACTTCCCATAACTAGCCGTTGCAAACTTTAGTGAAAACCGGTGCCACTGAGTTTCCAAACTCGGTGCCACCAAGTTTTGAAAAACTAGTCATTGGGTCGGCTGACACAAAACCGGTGCCACCGGTTTCCCAAAATCGGTGCCACCGGGTTTGACACAGGGTCAAACCCGAAGACGTGTACGTGTGGTTGTTGTGTCTCTCTCAACTCACATGGGTTACTTGAGCACTGAGACATTACCAAAACTCCTTGTGATGCATCTTTCTTGATAGTACGGCATACCTATACTCAAGATCGAATATAAATGCAATAATAGAACTCTTGAGCTTCTTCTTCAAGAATAGCCAAACTTGATCAGTATATCCTCATGAGAGATCCATCCATCAATGTCTCATTGAATTGAGCACTTCTACCTTGAGCTAGTGACTTTGATCTTTATATAAGAATGAAACCCAATTCTCGATTATGTCACCCTTCACATGACTCAACGAATATATAATGCTTCTTCATTGCTTCACTCAGTTAGGCTCGACTTGATACCTCGAAACTTTCCAAGCTATAGCCACTTCACCCTAGCCAAGCACATGGTCCAAGTCACTACTCGGCCAACCTTAGCTTAGTACCTCGTTGCTAATCCCTTGCTTGATTTCTTCATCCATTTGTTGCCAATTTGAGTTAAGCTTTGATTCAACATCAAGAGTGGAATTCTATTGAGATCATGCCTTCTTTTAATTTAAATAACCCTTTTTATTGTAACAAGCTTCTTCCTTCAATAAGAGGCCATCCAATGTTCCAAAATCAATATGCCTCTTTCTTATCCTTCATTAGCTTGTCATATATCATCTATATGCTTCATGGGAACACACATATCAAATATCATGACATTCACCATTGAGTTAAGCCATTTCACAATATGAGGCTAAAACCATGCCTCAACTTATCTTGTATACACATAGCTTGTTTTCACCATGTAGATAACCAATGTCATATATTATGCCTTGTCATTTATATGTTACAACCTGCTCACATGCTTAACAAGGACATTAGATCTTTAATCTAGTTGTCAATAAATACACCGAAACCCACTAAGGGCCTAGATGTTTTTCAGTGGTCAAGCCACCGGCGCTCGTTCGCGCGTAGCCGCTTTGAGCCGCCGCTTTCAGGTTGTTGCTCGATGCCTAGGGATCTTGTTGCTTTTTCTCGACCGTGCGCACTCGTAGGCACACGCACAGACCCACGCGCTCGCAAGTGAGCCGCCTAGCCGGCGTAGGCCCCCTAGTCTTGTCGCTGTGAAGCTCGGTCTGCCGCGCCGAGCCGCTCTCCGCCACCGCGTGCCGAGATTCTGACCAAGACCGTGCCTTTCTTGGCCTATCGAACCCTAGGGCCCCCTCGACCCCATCGTGTCGCTTGTTGTCCCACCGCCCCTTTGGGGGTTTTTGTCGAGCACCTGCCGCTCCTGCCTAGACCCAGCTGGGTTTCTTCTCTACACAAGCACAAACGCTTACCCACACGCTGACCTGCCCGCACTGAATCCGCCGGATCTCGTACACCAAACCAACCGCACCTCAGCCACACCGCTGCCTGCTGCACCCCGAATCGCAGCAGATCCCTTGTATCTTGTGTGGTTTAGCCAACCACAAGCAAGCCACACCACCACCTACGCTGGGATGTGCCGCACCAGATCCCACGAGGATCCCGTGGGCCGGCCACATGGGCTGCACACTCGACTGCCACTTGTGCAAGAGCTGGCTTATAGCCACCTAGGTGGCAGCCCCGTCAGCTCATGGAGTCAGCCAACTGACAGCCTATAGATAGTTCAGAAACTTTAGAGCTAAACTATAGATAGCTTATAGTTAAGTGTATTGTGTATGCATATTTTAATTTCAGAAATGTATTTAAATAACCCTTTTTATTGTAACAAGCTTCTTCCTTCAATAAGAGGCCATCCAATGTTCCAAAATCAATATGCAACTTTCTTATCCTTCATTAGCTTGTCATATATCATCTATGTCTTTCATGGGAACACACATATCAAATATCATGACATTCACCATTGAGTTAAGCCATTTCACAATATGAGGCTAAAACCATGCCTCAACTTATCTTGTATACACATAGCTTGTTTTCACCATGTATATAACCAATGTCATATATTATGCCTTGTCATTTATATGTTACAACTTGCTCACATGCTTAACAAGGACATTAGATCTTTAATCTTGTTGTCAATCAATACACCAAAACCCACTAAGGGCCCAGATGTCTTTCAATCTCCCCCTTTTTGGTGATTGATGACAACCTCGATTAAAGCTTACAAAAGATATTCAATAAAGCTTAAAAGAATAGATTTAGGTTGAGCTCCCCCTTAATATGTGCTATGAGTGGAATTCATAACAATTGGCTTTAAATGCCATTTTGCACATTTTCAAGAAAACATGGAGCTCCCCCTAAATCTCAGCAACAGTGGGGTGCAAAACAAGTGTGTGAACATTTAAACTGTGATGCATGCAATAAATAAGCACTCCAACACATAGAGCAGGAAAAGAAAGGCAAGGTCTTCGTGTCGGCCCAAACTCGGTGCCACCGAGTTGCCAAACTCGGTGCCACCAGTTTTGGCCAGGCAGCCCTGTCAAAAAGCAATACATCACTCATATAAAATCACACTAACATGCAATTGAGTCTTAATAAGCATTAAAAGGTTCACCACACATTTTAGCACACATAACAAAGGTTCTCAAGTCCAACTGAAGCTGGGAGAAATTTATTACAAGGGCCCGTTGCATACAATAGCCAAAACCGGCGCCACCGGTTCTGGAAACTCGGTGCCACCGAGATCTGGTAACCGGTTCCACCGGATTTGTGCAGACAGAGCAGATGTAGAACATAGCAAACAAGCTTTCAATCGACACCTCTCCCCCTTTGTCATTAATCCCCAATAAAGGTCTTGGGGGTCTTGGAGAGCTGCTCATGGTTCTTCTTCTTCATCATCTTGAGACAGTTGCACAAACTGACTCGGAGGCACAAAAGGTGGTGGTGGCGGAAATGGAGGATAGTGAAACGGCATTCCCTCATATGGGTTCACCGAGCCAAAGAGACTGCCATAGTAGTATCCACCAACAGCTCCAGAACTTCCTTTGCATTAGGATCCACGGGAGGCATGCTAGAGGATGTGCCTTGGCCTTGTGTGCCTATGAAAGGAACCTCTGAATAAGATGATCGAGCACTATAAACTCCTCCAAAGGTAGGATTGTAGTTTGAGTTTCCATAGGCTCCGTCCCAATAATCCTTGTTGGTTGCTGGATCAACTTGTTGTGATCTTTCCCAAATGCTCTCAAGGGTCTCCAGCTCAGTCTCTTCCTCATCGGATGGTGCATGTGGTATGGGAGGCCTATTTGTGGGAGAGGGTTTTTCATACATGAGCCTTATCATCCTTGAATCCCTCTTCCTAAGTTGTCTCTCCTTGTGAACTGCATCACTTGCTTTCATGCAAGACCCACACCAAAAGTTGAACAGTTTTCTAAGTGGGGAAGGGGGCTTTTGCACTTGTTGCTGCCCACGTCCACGCCCTCGACCATGTGAAGGCCTTGCTGCCCTAGATGGTGCAACAGTTGCAGTGGGCTGTTCGGGGGCTTCTTGGCCTCCAATATTTGCCTGAGCCCTTGCCAAATCAGCTAGTGATGGTCCAACAACATCATTCTTCAAGTGGAAGGGCTTATGCTCATGATCATAGAAAACTGTGTAGTTGGTGATAGTCTCAATGACATGCATGAGATAAGGAGCATATCCACAACTCTTTTGTGGCGAGCCGGAGATGGAATGAATTTCCTCCCAAATGTAGTCCACAACACTAAACTCCCGCTCACTAGGACACATGTGTTTCAACAAATCTCTTCCATAGTTTAACACATTTGATTGGTCCCCTTCCCTAGGAGCAAGTGTCTTTCTAAACATGCGGTGCAAGTATTCATAGAATGGTAGCATGCCATTGACTCGTCCAAAGTTCCATTCTTGTCCCGGGATATACATGAACTTCATATCTACCTTGTCCATGTCATGATCTCTATGGATATTCATCCTTCCAAGATCTTCTTCATCAAAACCAAGTAGATAGGCAAACTCGGGTGATAGTAATACCAACCATTTTCCCTCGGCCATCCAATGCACAATTTTGTCATTCTTCCAAGTGGTGAAGTAACATGTTGCATAGAATTGTGCAATTAGTTCATTGTTCCATGACTTGGCAAAGGCCATGATGTCATAAACATTTTTCCTCTTGCACTCACGAATAATTTCAGCAATCTTCGGATCCTCCATGACTGACAAGAATCCCCAATCTATGTATTCTGAGAGAGCAATGGGGAAGTCTTTCTTGATGATGGCACTTGCATAATAGTCTTGATGAAATTTGGTGCCAAATCGATAATCCAAATTCCTTCCACCAACGGTCAAAGGATTCTTTTCCCTTTCCTTTCTTGCCCTCTCTGTCATACCCCTTCCCTTATAGTTGACTATGTTGCGGTGCTCAGGTTCAACGGGTGGCCTCATTCTCACATTGAAGTGAGTCACAACACCACTCTCAATGGGCTGCGGTCCAAGAACTGAGATGCCTTCATACTCACCATCACTGTCATCCTCTCTGGTGCCCTGACTCTGCTCATGGCTAGTTGTGTGAATGTTCTTGCCCTTTCTCTTGCGCTGAGCAGATGCTGTAGGTGACTCGGGAGGGGATGGTTCCTGCCTGTATGGGCTCTCCTCATCATCATCACTAGAGGTTGACTCAGGCTCGGAGTCCTCAATGTGCATAGCACCTCTAGGAAGATTAATTCTTCCTACTGCCCTTTTTGACCTTCTAGGTGGCTCTGGAACATCTTCTGTGATTTCATGAGCACTGCTTGTTCCTTCTCTTCTTATGAACTCAAAACTCACATTCTTCGTTCTAGGTTGCCTTCTCCCATAAACCATGCCAATCCTTGGATCTGTGAACAAAAAAGATATATATGGGTCTTAGAAACATTTCTCTGCCACAAACATATGCAATTGAATTTTATGGAGCCCGTTTTGCAACTGAATCAGAGAGCCTACACTGAAACCGGTGCCACCGAGTTGGGAAACTCGGTGCCACCGGGTTCAGTATGAATCCTAGAATATGCCCTTGACCAGCAGCCAATAAATCTTCAATCCATTGATTTTAATCTGTTCTAGGACCATATAGAAGCCATTCTACCAAAGGAATCCAAGAGATAGTCCCTAGAAAAGTAGATCGGGCAAAACCAAGACATGAGGTACCTCCCGACATGGTGAAAAGTGCTGCTAGAGCCAAGAAATGGAGGGGAACTCGATCCCACCGGATTGGAGGACCGGATTCTTGCCTCACTCCTTGAATCCCACGGTTGAGCCCTCAAATCGCCATGGAATCGCCCCTCTTGCCTCTCCTTTTACTGTTTGGGTCGTGGGGGGTAAATGGAGTGAATGAGAGACTGTAACCGGGTAAGTCACGGGTATATCCTGTGCCGCCGACAGAAACCGGTGCCACCGGTTTTGGAAAACCGGTGCCACCGGGTTTCACTTAACCCATGGACTTTTGTCCATAAATTCATTTCTGCACTTCCTTTTTCATTCCTCTTTATTTCGCTGCCTTTAATATTCATTTTTGCACAACCCTTAGTCTCAGACATGGATTTTGAGAAATTTTGATGAAATGTGAGAAATCCAAAGTTTGCAATCCCTCGAGATAAGAATGAATAGCTTCCTTTGAACTTGAGAGAATCTTGCCATTTATGGTTAGCCAACATTCAAACATGAGCAACAATAACCATAAACATCAAGACATGATCTAAAAGATCAAGACTCAAAAATTTTGGAAAAGGCACACCACCTATACATACTAGTGAGTTTTGAAAATACTATCCTAAGTCATAAAGAGTATGCAAAGATTACTAGCCAAGATAGGTCTTAGAATATTTAGCTCATGCCTCTACTAAAATTTTCAGCCACGGTTAGAAAAACAAAATTTCCAACAAAAATTTGTGAGGCATCAACTAAATATCTAAAAGCTCATCGCTACCACCAAGCAGCAAATCAAGGTGGTGCTAGCTCCTTTCGCACACCAAAACTCACACTAGCAAGAATAGGGCCTAGATGCCCAAATTAATAGCATGAATTTAGGATTTATACCTTTGCCTTCATTATATATCTTCTCACTTAGAGAAACTAACATAAGTTAACTTGCACTTTTTAGTCTTTCAATAATTTCCTCTTGTCATTTTTGATGAGAAATACCCATTGTGTGCTAAGATGGCAAGAGAACACAAATATTAAAAGCACAAGCTCTATTCTCACATTGGATGACTCTTTGAGAGTGGAATGGAAGAAAGTCACCCAACATGAAACCTCATAGCATGGGCTAAACTCCTCAAAGATATAGTGCACACATGGATATGTGGATGGAAGGGACATGTGCACTATCTTGGTTAAATATGTCCAAGTTAAGGAATTTAAACCATGATATGGTGAGTAGCCAAAGATAAATGTAATCCAATCCAAAAATAAAGAGAAAGAGATACAATTACAGATATGGATTAGTGACCTCTTTGTCATGTGGCTTGCTCACAACCAACACCCTTGCCATAAGAATCATTCAAGTGAAGAGCATAGATAAAATATTGAGACGCCTCACACTTGAACTACACACATGAATTCTTGCAAGTGATGTTAGTACCAAAAGACACAAAATGTGAAGTGAGCACCCCCTAAATAGGTGCATCAAGTATTTGAATCTTGAGAAGTGCACTTTTGACTCAATTAAAGCACTAGGGTAGCAAGCTCAACATTTTGGACAAAGTTCATAAGCAAATAAGAGTATGTGGAATGAGATGAAGAGTAGCTCACAAAGTATATTTGCTTAGTCTCCTTTTATTTTGAATCAAGAGTAATGTGCTTTGAGGTATTTCCAAACATTTCCTTTCCAACCTTGCTGATCCTGGGAAAATCGGTGCCACCGAGTTTATAAATCCGATGCCACCGGATTTTTCCTGAGTTCTACAGATTTGCTTTTCTCAAGAGTTGACCATCCTTTTCTTGATTCTTTCTTGCTCTTTTAGCTCACATAAGTTCTCCTGCATGCACAAGTCACTCAATGCTTCTAGATGAAGCGGTTAATAGCATCGAATGATATTTGACATAATTTTGCCAAAGAGAGCATATGTAAGTTGTCCACCTCATATCATCAACTAGCACATGAGCAAGTTTTGCATATGAGAGTGAACAATAGCAGTGGGAGGTACTTATCATGGGAGGAGCATTTGAATGAGATTTCTTTGATTTATGTCACTTGGTCCTTTTCTATTGAAGAGTCACAAAATTTCTCTTGAGATATAGATGAATGAATCCAATGCTACTCCACGTACCTGCAAGTCCTTTTAGGCATGTTTTGGTACCCAACGTGCATTGGGTCCGACAAGGTTAGTGATCAAGGACTTAGGTACCAAAATGGCCTTTGTGCCCTTCCTTTGTGAAGTAACCACTTTAGGGGCACTAGAGTCATTTGAGTTACTCCTAAGCTTCTCATTGAGGACCATGTCTGGTTCGAGGACCGGTGGATGGTCGCTTCCTTGTGTGATGAGTGATTGACAACGTTGTGTGGACTGATTCTTGGCTAAGTATTGCAGGTGCAGGTTGCGGCTTGACTGGTGTTGGTGCGGGGTGAAGAACAAGCGCGAAAGGTCGTCGCCGGTGAGGCCTCCAGGTGTGGAGAAAACAAGTAGGCTTCGTTCAAGGGACCCGGTGGCCAGCGGGATCAAGTGCGGGCCGCATGGTGGCATGAACAGCAAGATGAAGTCGTGGGCGGTTTCTTGGTTGAGCCTCAAAACCAAGGTCGAGCCGGGACTTCGTGGGAGCCGAGTCATGAGTGGTGATTGGTGGAGGCTACATCGAGTTCGCGGGGTTTCCAGTGGTTCACCAGAAAACCACTGGGTTCCTTGGTTGATCCACAAAGTCAAGACCGAAGAACCGAAGACGGTGTTGCAGCAGTGCTAGACCGGTCTGACCGGTGGGTCTGACCGGTCTGACCGGTGGGTACCGGTCTGACCGGTGAGGAGCATCGGTCTGACCGGTGTGCGACGACGCAGTCCTGAATCTTCGAAGCGGAGGACACGCGTCGGGATCGCAAGGCTTGCGTCGAGGCTAAGCAGGTTGCGGTCGCCGGGCATCCGTCTGATGGAGAGAGCTTCAAGTCTTCCAAAACCGCCCATGAGGGGCTTGTATCCCTAGTTGTTAGAGAAGGGTATTTTAGACTTTCGGTTGCCTCCATATAACCCAAGAGGTGAGAGGATGGCAGCCAACTCTTGGAACCCTAGTTCATTTGTTTTCCTATTTTCCCTTCCTATTTTCTTAAGATTTCCATAGGACTAGCTTGAGAGCTTCATGGTGAGATCTTGTTGAGAGGGTTGGATGATCGGGCAGCAAGCTAGACCATGTATGAACCTTCGTGGCATGTATAGATGATTCGGCGTGGTTCCTCAAGGTTTGGATGTGTTGTTCCCGGTTGTTCTTGGTGGTGATTTTCGGAGCCCTCTCTTGGTGATTTCTTTGGGTTGTTTTCGGTACCTTTCTCTTGGGGATTTGATGGGGGAAATTTGTGGGAACCTTTCGTGGTTCTTTGGGCTATGATTCCCCTCCCAAATTCGTGAGTAAAGGGGCTCGATTTTGGGGTTTTCCGGGTTCTAGGGTTTGTGGTGTTCTTGGCGGGATTTCTTCGATTCATCCTTTTTGGACAAGTTTTGGTGGGATTAAACTTGGCTATGGACTTCTCATGAGGTGTTCCTATTATCCCCAAAGTCTTGTTCAAGTCCGTGGAGCGATTCGGGAGATCGAGATTTGGATTTGGGGGAGTTGACCCGCGGGTCTTTGTTCATCCCGAGCCGCCCAGCTACACCGGCTCGATCGGTGCTCTTGACCCGGTCCGACGGTGCAACCCTCGGCGGGTTTTTGCTCGGGTGAATGTCCGGGTGTGTTCGTTGTTGTTCCGTGTTGCGGTTTGTTTCGGTTTGGGTCGGTTTGGAGGTCGGTTGGCCCGTTTGGTGCCTTGGGGGCTTTCAGGCGTGACCGGTCCGACCGGTGCGTCTCACCGGTCCGACGGTGTAGAGTCACTTAGTGAAAGTTGCCCGGGTCACCGGCGGGGACCGGTCTCGACGGTGGTGCTCACCGGTCTGACCGGTGTTGGTCAGTGGACTCGAGGTTTGGTGTTCCGTTGCATTCTCGGGTCGGAAGGGCATGTGTGTTGGTTCCTAGGTCCAGTGGCACTCCAGTGGCTCTGTGGGCTTGGCCAACTTGGTTAGTGAGTCGGAGAAGTGTGTTGGAAGCTGTGTTCATCTTGTAGGAGTTTCCATCTCCTTCGAGAAGAATTTTTATCGGCTTCCATTCACTCCCCCCTCTCTGGTTCACCGTTTCGGTCCTTCAAGTGGTATCGAACCGGTTCGGGTCTTTATTGGCTCTAACCAGTCTAAGATCCAAGGATGGCGTACCAGGAACGGGGTTCGGGTCCTCCACACTTCGATGGCAAGAACTACTAGATGTGGAGCAAGCGGATGGGTGCGTTCCTCCGCGGAAAGGGTCAGATCCTTTAGGATGTCACGGTGGACACAGGCTATGTCCAGCCGATGGACTTCCTCGCTCTAGGATCGAGGGACAGATTTGACGCCAACAATAAGGCGGTCGACTACTTGTTTCGTGCTTTGTGTCAGCCTGAGTTCGATCGGGTGCACACCGAGCACTTGGCTTGTAGAATTTGGACGGTGCTGAAGGAGGCTCATGTTTGGAATGCCCAGGTTCAGGCACGGATCTATGCAACCTACCGGAGAGAGTACGAGAACTTCACTCATCTCCCCGTGAGTCCATCGATGCCTTGTTTCGCAGGTTCGCGGTGGTTGTGAACAACATGAGGGCCAATGTGGACGTGCTCCCGTATGATGATCATGATAGAGCGGTCAAGCTCTTACACTCTTTGGATCGTACAATTTCGGGGGGGAAAGTTCGAGGCCATTGCGGAGTCGAGAGAACTATGATACTCGACGGTGAACGAGCCGTTCTCGAAGCTCAAGTCAGCTGAGGTGGATAGGGGCATGACTGCCAAGCTCGAGGGACCGGCTGATTCCCATAGTCTTGCCCTCGTTGGTGGTTCGAAAGGAAAGGCTAACAGTAACCCATCCACCAGGATGTTCTCCTTGTCCTCTTTGATGTCTATGCCAGATGAGGAGTTCGATGTGCTTGGAGAGGACGAGCTGGCGCTCCTAACGAGGCGGTTCGAGAGGCTGCACGAGAACCGGGTGAACATGAGGAGCAACACGAGGACATGCTTCCAGTGCGGCAAGCCAGGACACTTCGTCGCCGACTTCCCGGAGAAGGTCGAGAATAAGGACGGCTACAAGCACAAGTCGAGGATGGATGGCAAGTACCAGTCGAGGCGCGACCACAAGAGCAAGCACAAGAACAAGTACAAGGACGAGCGACGATCGAGGAAGAAGGAGAGCCGAGGCAAGGCCCAAGCGATGGTTGGAGCGAGCGACGTCGACTCCAGTTCCGCGTACTCCACCTCGAGCTCGAGCAGCAGTGAAGACGAAGGTGATCCTCGCAAGAGCAAGAAGTCATCCAAGAACCTGAGCGGGCTGAGCTGCTTCGCGAGAGATGGTTTCTGCACCATGGCGCTGAGCTCCGGCAGCAAGAAGACCACACAGAGCGACTCGGACTCTGATTCCGACGACGAGGTGCGTGATGAACTTCCCTTCTTGTGCCAGGAGAATGAGAGGCTTGGCACTTTGTTGATAACCGTGATGACATGCTTAGAGAGGCCAAGAAAATGAGAAAAGAGCTTAGAGCTTCACTCGAGGATGCTAGGACTAGAGTGGCTGAGCTAGAGACACAGGTGCTTGATAGCAAGCTTGAGATTGATTCCCTTAAGGCTAGCCCTGTTGTTTCGGATGAGCTTGATTCTGCTGATTGCTCCATCTTTCTTGCTGATCTTGCTTTGTTTAAGGAGAAGCATGCCTCCAAGTGTGAGGAACTAGATGTGCTTAGGGTTGAAGTGGTCGAGCTTAAGTCTAGACTCGCTTTGCTAGGTGCTTGCACTTCTTGCCCTGTTTTGCATGCTAAGATTGATGAGATGCATGCTTACACTAGTTCTCTCGAGGCTAAGCTGAAAGAACCCATGCCTACATCATGCTCTACCTGTGAAATGCATGCTTTGAAAAATCTGGAACTTGCACATTATGTTGATCGTTTGCAGGATGAGAATGATGAGCTGAGAAAGTTGATGGGTTGGTTGTCTGGTCATGAGCCTCAGTTCAGGATGATGATCGAGGAATTTAAGAGGCAGGATGGTGAGGGACTTGGGGCAAACAAGGTTGGTGAGGGAAGTGGAAAGAATATCCCAGAGACACCAAAAACTCACCACAAAAATGATTTCCCCCCAAAACCTAACCATCTTAGGAACCGACTAGACACAAACCCAGCTCCACCTGTGTTTCCTACACCCACAAATGATCTCCAAAAGCCTATCAAGTTTGTGAGCACTTTCGGGAAAGTGTTCTTTGGGAAAAAAAGTGAGAAGGCAAGTGAAGGGAAACCGGTGGAGGAGTTGAGTGGAGAGAAACCTAGTGAGCAGCCACATCCCAAGCCTAAGCCTAAGCTTGTGAGGTTCCATTGTGACTATTGTGGGAGAGATGGCCATAAGGATGAGTTTTGCTTGAAGAGGAAGCGAGAGGAGAGAATGGCAAAGGAGTGGGCTAACAAGGACAAGTACCACCTTTCCGATGGTGTACTTGAGCCTCGTGTGCAGATGCCCGTGGCCAAGGCGAGTGTGAGGACAGGTTCGGGCTTGGGGAGAGCGGAAGGTCGTTGGAGGTGTCCTGCTGCCCGTGTCACACCGGTCGGACCGGTGTGGGGCACCGGTTAGACCGGTGCGAGGCCCCGGACAGCGAGCGAGATGGGTTTCGTGCTCGTACGGTGCGAGAGTTGTTTTTGGAGGTCGTGGTTCCGGTGGTTGGGGCGGAGAGTTTGCGGGTGGTCGGGTTGCTAGGCGTTCTCCCCCCTCGAGTTCACTACGGGGATGGGAGGAGTCTCGTAGCTTTGAGAAGGAGAGGAGGGACGGTCCAAGGGTTCTCTTTTGTGGTTTTGGTCCTCCTCCAGGCAGAGAGGGGTGGTTCCCTCAGGGTGGTTACCGTGGTGGTGTTCGTGGAGGTAGCTTTGGTAGGAGAGATGTTTTGGATTGTGCTAACTCCACTTTTGAGCAAATGGCTCGGCACTGGTTTCACTCTTTTGGTACTAACCACAGTGTTGAGTTGTTTGTTCGCTCACGTGCTCGTTTTTGAATTTTAGGTGGGAGACTTGAAGAACATTTGGTTGATTGACTCCGGTTGCTCGAGGCATATGACCGGTGACAGGGGTGGTTCTCAAGTCTCGTCCCGGTGGTGACAAGGAGGTACATCACTTTTGGGGACAATGGGCGTGGGCGTGTGCTTTCAGAAGGTGAGATCAAAGTGAGTGACAAGATCACTCTCGTGTGTGTTGCTCTTGTTCAATCGTTGGGGTACAATCCGCTTTCGTGTCCCACTCGTTGGATGAGGGTTTTGAGGTGTTGTTTCGGCCGGGTGGTTCTCGGATTTTGGACTCTCGAGGGGACCTTGTCCGTATAGTCGTTCCCGAGGGTCGGTGTTTCGTGCTGATTTTTCTCGGTCTTCGGGTGTGGAGCGTTGTTTGTTGGCTGGTTATTCGAGTGAGTTGTGGAAGTGGCATAGGAAGTTGGGTCGCTTGAGCTTTGACCTTTTGTCTCGCTTGAGTAAACTCAATTTGGTCCAAGGATTGCCACAGTTGAGGTTTGAGAAAGAGTTGGTTTGTGCGCCGTGTAGGCATGCCAAGATGGTAGCCTCTTCTCACCCGCCTCTCACCGATGTGATGACTGAGCGTCCATGCGAGCTGCTCCATAAGGACCTTGTTGGCCCAGCTCGTGTGCGATCTGCGGGTGGGAAGTGGTATGTCCTTGTTGTGGTGGACGACTACTCTCGGTATGCGTGGGTGTTCTTTCTTGAGGATAAGGGGGAGACGTTTGGTTTTGTTCGAGATCTAGTCTTGAGGTTGAGGAACGAGAGGCACGGAGATGCCATACGAGCTATCCGTAGTGCTAATGGCTCGGAATTCAGAAACTCTCATTTTGAAACCTTTTGCCATAACTTGGGTCTTGAGCACCAGTTTTCGAGTCCGTATACGCCTCCCCAGAACGGTGTTGTGAAAGGAAGAACAGGACCTTGTGTGAGATGGCTCGGACGATGCTTGATGAGCATTGGACTCCGAGGAGGTATTGGGCTGAGGCGGTGAATACCGCGTGCTATGTATCGAACATGATCTACCTCAGAGTGCACAAGAAGAAAACATGCTATGAGTTGATGCACGGTCGCACACCCAAGGTGAGTCACTTCCATGTCTTTGGTTGCAAGTGTTTCATTCTGAAGAAAGGTAGGAAGTTGGATAAGTTTGAGGCTAGGTCTGTCGATGGTATTTTCTTTGGTTATGCATCTCATTCTAGAGCATATCGTGTGCTCAATCTTGAAACTAACCAAATCGTGGAGACTTGCGAGGTAACCCTCGACGAGACAGCCACGTAGTCAGCTTGTCTTTGAGCGTGCAGGTGATGATGAGCTTGGCGAGGAGATCTTTCAGGAGGAGGAGCATGAACATGGAGACGATGAAGATGGCGGTGTGGTTCCCCCGGCTGAACATGTACCCACTACTTCGACTACGGTGATGAACGGACCTTCTTCTAGACCTACGACGACAAATCAAGAACGAGGAGAAGCTGATGTTGAGGGGGAGGTAGCATCGAGGCGAGAACCTCCCCGGCGAGTACAAGTGGATCACCCAGCTTCGAGGATCATCGGAGACATGAATGAACGCACTACACGGTCGAGGGTTCGAAACAATTCTCATTTCACTCATGCTGCATTTGTTGCTACTTTTGAGCCCAAAGACATTGGACATGCACTATCTGATCACAATTGGGTTAATTCAATGCATGAGGAGTTGGAGAACTTTGAGAGGAATCAGGTTTGGGAGTTGGTTGACCCTCCCCCAGGGTGTAAGCCGATTGGTACAAAGTGGGTGTGGAAGAACAAAGAGGGAGAGAAAGGTGAGGTTGTGAGAAACAAGTCGAGGCTTATTGCTCAAGGGTTCAGTCAGAAGGAGGGGATCGACTATGGGGAGACCTTTGCTCCCGTAGCCCGTTTAGAGGCGATTAGGATCCTTCTAGCCTTTTCCGTGGCTAAAGGGTTCAAGTTGCACCAAATGGATGTGAAGAGTGCTTTTCTGAATGGTGTGTTGGAGGAAGAAGTGTATGTGAGGCAACCTCCGGGTTTTGAGAGTGAGAAGTACCCCCACCGGTGTACAAGTTGAGGAAGGCACCGTATGGGTTGAAGCGGTGCCTAGAGCTTGGTATGGCGAGGTTGAGGGGGTTCTTGTTTGAGAGAGGTTTTGAGATGGGGAAGGTCGATCATACCTTGTTTTTACGGAGGCGAGGCGAGAGATATCCCGATTGTGCGGTGTACGTGGATGATATTGTCTTTGGTGGCTCGTCTAACTCTCTTGTTGCAAGGTTTGTAGAGGATATGAGCGGGAATTTGAGATGAGCATGATGGGCGAGTTGCGGTTCTTCCTCGGGCTACAAATCAAACAATCAAAGGAAGGAACATTTGTGCACCGGGCTAAGTACACCAAGGACAATGTGCGAAGTTCAAGATGGAGGACTCCAAGGCTATGACGACGCCGATGAGTACGACTACGGCTCTTGATGCGGACGAGAAAGGTGAACACGTGGACCGGAAGGAGTACGGAGCATGATCGGGTCACTCCTCTACTTGACGGCGACGAGGCCGGACATACGGTTCTCGGTGTGTCCGTGCGCTCGTTTTCAAGCGTCTCCGAGGACTTCGCATCGGCAAGCGGTGAGGAACCAAGTTGAGAAGTACCTTGGTCCGTGTGTGATGAGTGATTGACCGGATGGTTTGAAGCTTTGTGTGTGTAGTGTTGAGTCGTGTTGTGTGTGTTTTATTTTGTGTATTTACCTTATTGTTTATGTGGTGTGTTGTCAATGCACTCGTGAGGAGTGGTTGACAACGTTGTGTGGACCGACTCTTGGCCTAGTATTGCGGGTGTTGGTTGCGGCTTGGTTTGCGTTGGTGCATGTGAAGAACGAGCGCGAAAGGTCTTAGCCTTGCGGGGCCTCCGAGGAGTGGAGAGACAAGTAGGCTTGGTTCGAGGGACCCGGTGGCCGACGGGATCAAGTGCGAGCCGCATGGTGCAAGAAGAGCAAGACGAAGTCGTGGACATGGAGCCGGTGCATCGGTGGTGGCCAAGTCAAGGAACGAGGCAAGACTGAGTAGACCGTCCGGCGCCGGAGGTGAAAGGCTTGGCGGGCTCGACGCTTGGCGTGGTGAGGCCGGGCCGTGTACGCGGGGTTTGGTGGTTTGGCCACAAAACCATCGGAGGAGGGTTTCTCGGTTTGGGCCTCAAAACCGAGCCCGAGGGCCCGGCGTGACGGAGAGACGGTATCCGGGTGCGTCGGGAAGCTTCGAGGCGGGCGACACGCGGCATGATCGAGGTGCTTGCGTCGGGAGGACGTAAAGGCCTGATGGATGCGCGGCCGTCCGATGGTGAACTTCATGTGTTGACCAAAATGCCCCTGTGAGGGCTTGTGTTGTACTCCTAGTGTAGGGGCACTTCGGTCTTTTCCGGAGGGCCTATATATAGGAGGAGGGGGCTGAATTTTCAGCCAACTCTTGGGCTAGAGGCTGCTGTGTACTCTTTCATTTTGGAGTGCTTTGGGAGAGAGGGAGAGAGGAGAGAGTGGCTCTTTGATTGGAGCTTTTTGCCATCTTAGATTTTGATTCTAGGAGTGGCTTGTAATCGATTGGACAAGATATTCATAGTGAATTCATCCTTCTCAATCTTGTGCCAAATCCTTTGCTCCGGCGTTTTTCTTTTTCTGCGATTTTCGGAGGTATTTTTTTGAGGATTTTCGTTCGTCACTCGATTCGTCGATTTGAAGGCGTTTCTCTCCGGATTTCTTTGAGGGGATCATGGGTGAGTGCCTTGTGCATCTTTGTGGATGATCTTGACCCCTCAAACGCCGGATTTGGCCTTCGATTCGTTGACTTTTGGATGAACCCTAGGTTATTGTGTTCTTGGCAAGGATTTACGATTCCGGGAGTTGTAGGTAGTTTGAGGCCGTAATTTTTGGGGCACAACCTCTCCTTGGGGTGTTCATCATCTCCCCAAAATTTCGTCTCAAGACTCCAAGTGGTTTGGGAGATCCTTTGATCTAAAGTTTGGGGCGATTTCGCGGGCGCTTTTCCGGGTCGTCCCGGTGATCCGGTCACCCGTGCCGGTGACCCGAAGGGGGTAGGTTGACCCGGTCACTTGTGCCCGGGTGACCGTGCGGCTCGTAAGGCTCGGGGGTGACCCGGTCACTTGTGCCGGTTGACCCGTAGGTCTCGGCCTTCTTCGTTGTTGCTCAAGTTCTTTCGTGCTTGCTTCCGCTTTGCTTCCTAGCCCTTAAAGCCTTGTTCCTAAGGTACCGAGAGAGGTTTGTGTGTGCTTCCGCTTGTTCGTGTGTGAATCTTGGAGTTGCGATTGGGATATAGGCCGAGTTCTTTTGAGAAAGAATTTTTATCGGCTCCCATTCACTCCCCCCTCTCTGGTCCCCAATCCGGTCCTTCAATTGGTATCAGAGCTGGTTGTGGATTCTTGTGGCTCTAACAAGTCTTGAATCCATAGGGTGACTAGAGGAAAAAGGTGTTTTTGCTTGCGACTTTGGTTTGCGCGATTTGAGTCCGGCGATTTGGAGTTGTGCCCTTGGAAAAACATAACTTTTCGCTCGGTGCTCCGTTTTGGCTCAAATTTTTACAGCGGTTTCGTGACTCCATTTTTAGGTGATCCAAAATGATCTAAAGATAATTGAAAAATCCTCGTTTAAGTCTCTTGCGGCTTTGTCTTGTTTCTTATGGATTTTCTCTAGGCTTCATTTCACCTTATTTTGAGCCGGAATCTTTTGTGCCTCTAACTTTGGTGCTCCCCTGTTCGGTGGTAAAATTATGGGAAAAAGATAAGATCCTTTGCTATTGAACTCGTGAGTACTTGTTAGAGAATTGAGGCTTTTTGAGTGCTTTCTTTGCATCGTTGCTTGTCCCTTGAGCTTGGTTTCGGCTAATCCTAACCGGTACTTTGATTATGGCACCAAGTTCTTTTCCTTGTGGTTCTTTGAGCAGGGAGGAGTATGGAGGTTGAGGCGGAAGCCGAAGTGGAGGAGATGATATCTCTCATCGAGGACTATCAAGATGGTGACATCAAGAAAGGCGAGCTCTACCACAAGCTAGGAGGCATGAACCAAGGTACACTTGCCAAAGCTATCTTGATCCTATGCAATAGGTTGGATGATTGTGAGCGTGATTGTGGAGACTTGCATAGGAGAAACATAGATTTGTGTGATGCCTTGCGTAGGAAGAATGAGAAGATGAAATGCTCTCTTACTAGGTTGAAATGTGGTATGGCTCATTGGAAGTCTTGTGCTTTGAATTCTTGCACTTCTTGTAACACCATGCATGCTAAAAATGATGCTTTGATTGCTTCAATTGCATGCTTGAAATCTGAAATTAAGGTGTTAAATTTCAAAGCTTCTTTGCCTTGCAAATCTTGCGATGCCTTGTGTGCTGAAAATGAGAAATTAAAAGATGAAGTTAATTGGCGCAAAATGCATGTTGAAGCTTTTAGAAGAGCATGCGACAATCTTGATTTTGAGAATGATGAATTGAGATCATCTCTTGCTAACTTGCAATCTGAAATTGACTTGTTGAAATCCAATGCTTCTATGCCTTGCAACTCTTGTGTTGTTTTGAATGATGAGCTTGATATGGCTAGGAGTAAGATTGCTTTGTTAGAGACAAGTGCTTCTTTACCATGTGTTTCTTGTGAGTCTTTGCATGCTGAAATTAATGAATTAAAATTGACTCACACCACATGTGTAGATGATCTTGAGCATGCTAGGGCTGAAATTTGTAATATAAAATCCATGCCTTGTAGCAAGTGCTCTTTGTTTCTTGTAGAGGATGCTTGCCATACTTCTTGTGATAATGATGATGATGATGCTTTGATGGGTGTAAATGATGATACTTGTTCATGTGGTCTCATTTGCACTTCATGCATTGATTTGGAAAGTGAAGTTTTGGCTTTAAAGAAAATGCGCGATGATATGAGCGCCAAGTTGGTTGAGCATGATGAGGTGAGTGCCAACCTTGAGAAAGAAAATGAACTCTTGCGTACCACATATGCTAAATGCATTGAAGAAGAAATCAATAATTTGAGAAATATGACATGTGGTAGTTGTGAGCGCCTCAAGTCTCAAAATGAGGTTTTGCGCACAAGGTGCAAGAGTCTTTGTGCCAAGGGTTTGGATTCATGCTTCTCGTGTCACTCCGATGTTGATGCTTCTAAATTTGCTTCTTCTAAACCGGAGTCGACTTCTTCTCTTGAGTGTGAGTCTTTGGATGGTGGCAATTGTGCTAGTGCTTTGGATAGCTCTCTCATAGCTACTCCTAAGCTTGTTGCTTCTTCCGGTGTTGCCCAAGGTGATTTGAATGGAAAGGGTGCCTCCCACATATTTGGGACTCATATTCCCAAGCTGAGGTTCCAATGCACCTTTTGCAAGAAGGATGGGCATACCATTGAGTTTTGCTTTCGCCGTGTGAAGCACGAGCGACGTGTGCGTGCCAAAGCTTTTAAGAAGCCACGTAGCCTTTCTCATGGCACGTGTGATTCTAATGTGGGCACCAAGTTGGATGTTGGGGTTGATGCTTCATGCTCTAAGTCCCAAGGGACTTCCCACTTACAAGAGAATGGTGATTCATCCACTCGGACCGTGCCTCTCGATAGGCCTTTGTACCATTGCTCTCACTTGTGGGAAGGATGGGCATCAAGAGAGTTTTTGCTACCGCCGGGCAAGGAGAATACGGTGAGGAGGTGCCTCTAGGCGTTTGGTTATTCATAGCCCTTCTCATGGCATGAACACTTGTGAGCCTAAGAAGGCGCGATTTGTGGATGGGTTTTATGACACTCTTTCTAGTGAGTTAGGCCATGCTCGTGGACATGCTTCTAGTGTTTCTTGTGTTGGTCCGCGACATGCTTCCCGTGGTGCTTGTGTTGGTTCTTCTCCTACGACCCCGAAGGATCTTTGCCTTTTTGCTTGTGGTAGCACTCGACTTTCTTCGCGAGTGACTTCTTTGAGGCACGGTTCCAAGGGTGTTCGAAAGACTTTTCATTCCAACCGGCATTTGCATCATACTAACCCACATGATAGGTTGTGTGCACCACTTACCCGTGTGACCAAATCTTGCATTCCCAAGTACGTGCTTGCTAACCCTTTGGGATCCAAGGCTCGGTCTTTCTCGTCTCATTGTGTGTAGGTATGGAGACGCGGTTGGAGAACATGAGCTCAATGGAGACATGATGGTTCTCCACACCGTTTTGGATGGCTCTTGAAAGCCTTTGTACACATGTATAGTGAGTTTTCTTTTCCCCTTGTCCTCTCTTGTATATACTTGTGTCTTGCTTGTGTGAAAACCATGGTAGGCTAGCCACCTTGTTCATGATAGCTTTGTGATCTTGAATATCTATCTTGCTATCTTTGTATGATTTTATGGTGGATGTTATTTATGAACATCATGTCATGCTTTATGGTTGATTGCTCGGATATGTCATGTTGTTCATGCATATCATGTTTGTCTAGCTCGATGGTACCTTTCTTGTTAGCATGTTTGTCCCCCATGTATCTCTTGTCATGCTACCTTTGTAATATATGTTGGTGGTTGATCCATGTGATCTTGTATCATGCCTTTGTTTAGTTCTTGTATATTGTTTGGCATGTTGTTCTTTGGTATCATGTTGGTTTAGTGTTGTACCTTGTTGACATACTTGCTTGCCCATGCTTATTAATATTTGTGGAATCATGTTACAATGCTCTATTTATGTTAATTGATATTATCAATGCATTGTGTAGCATGTTGTGAGCTTTCCTTGGAGTTTTGGGCTTGTCTTGTCTTTGAGTTGTGTTGTTGTTCCTCTTTTCGGTTGGTTTTAGAGTTTTTCCTTGCTCTTCCTTTTCCTAGCTTTTGCTTTGTTAGTTGCCCTTGGTTGAGGGGGAGCTTGGCTTCTTTTGATAGGGAATTTGATTCCAAGAAGGGTTGTGGCTTTCTGGGTAGTCTTTGTGATCCTTGAATTGATATTCCTTCTATGGTATTCAATTGGGATCTTTGTGGTTTTGCAATTGGTACTTTTTCTATGGTACTCAATTGGGACCTTTGGTGGCTCTTCTCTCGCTTGGAGCGATTCTTGGTTGGTGTGTTCCCTCGTGAGCTTTATTGGTGTTAAGTCAAGTTCCTTGTCTCCCTATGCATTCTGCATTGCATTTGTATCATATATCATGATGTATAGACTTTGGTAGGTTTGACATTTGTGTCTCGCATTCTGTCATATATCATGTTCCTTTTGATGTACATATCTACCTATGTTGCATTTGTATCATATTGCATTTTAGGATGATGAGCTTCTTCCATATGCCTCATTTGAGTTTCTTTGGCTACTTGTGAGATATTGGGCATGTGTGTGGAAAAATGGCTATGTGAGGCTATGCTCTTGGAATATTTGAGATATATGTGTTGTGAGATAGCCTTTTTGAATCAAATGCTAATCTTGACTAAATTTGATGAAATGTGCTCCACTCATGTGTAGTAGTATATACATGTCACTTTTTGGTCTAAATGTGCCTTTCATGCTTAGATTGTGCTTGGATGTCCCTTTCTTGCTTTTGGGCCAAAGGCCGATATCATTGTGAATGTTTAGCCTATGTTGCATTCATGGAGGAGCATAAGCTTCTTTTTGCCGCAAAGGCACTTCATGTACCATGAAATGAATTAATCTTGAAAAGAAGGGTGTCCGCTTGAAAAATGCTCCCTCCATCATGTTTATGCTTAAAATGTTTTATCTTTCACACATGGGTGCAAAACATGTTGCATGATGTTCACCGGTGGAGAAGTCTCCCCGAAGTGGACACATGGCTCATGAGCTTTAACATGACATGCTTTGCTTTATGGGTGTTTGCAATGATCTTTTGTTGAGAATTGGATATCCTTGTATGATCTTTGAATGGTATGCATGTTTGTGGCTCAAGTGTGACATGGATAGGCTTTTACATTTGAAGTGAGCCATCTTTTGATATAATTATTCAAATCTGAAAATTTGCTTTGTCACATGCCTATATTTCAATATATTACTTGTGGCAATGCTTTGACTATGTTATGATCCATATATGTGCTCTTTGTCTCATTTCTAGCCTTTGTCACTAAATTTGGCCTATTTGAGAAGCTCATGTAGATGTTTATATGCTTTGTTTTGCATTTCTGCATTTTCACCTTGATTCATACATTGTCAACAAGGGGGAGAAGAGGTGAGCTTAATGAAAAATTCGAAAACTGCATTTAAAATTTGGGAGTTTGCTCCACATGTTCGGGGGAGCTTGCATTTGTGTAGGGGGAGCTTTGGTGAGTTTCCTTTGTTTGCCTGAATTGTGCTTTGGTGGTTGCTTTTTGCTCTATCACGTGTGTTTAGGGTGAGCTTTGTATGCTCTTTGTTCCTAGTGCATGTGTTTAGGGGGAGCTTGTGAGCTTGGTGTGCTCTTTTCTCTATCTCATGAGTTTAGGGTGAGCTTTGTATGCTCTTTGGTCCTAGTTCATGTGTTTAGGGGGAGCTTGTGATTTTTGTGCTCTTGTGCCGGTGGTGTTGAGCCCCTTTGCCTCTTCTTGAGGAGCCGGTGGTTGACTTATGTTTTCGATTATTCCATGAGCGGTGTTGAGCCCTTTGTGCCTCTTCTTGAGGGATCATGCATTCTTGTCTCGGTTGTGTCGAGCCGTTGCCCATGTCTTTGGGGACCGAGACATTGAGTTGGCCTTTGTGGTTTCTCTCATGCCAAGTGACCTTGTTCTTTGCTCTTGTGTGGTTTTCTTTCACTTGGATGAGTTGTTCGGCCTTTGCCCTCTCAAACCATTTCTTTGTGCTCACTTGTTGTCAATCCGCTCCTCAAGGGGGAGAAATTTGGAAAATCAAGTTGATATGAACCTTGATTTGATGGTGATGAGCGGTTGACAAGTGTTTTGGTAAGAGTTTTATGGCACTTTGTGTTGAGCATTTTGGTTTGATGGTTTTTAGGGATTGCATGTTGGTAGTGTGTCTCTTCGATTGCGCTTAGCCTTTGTGCTTGCTTTGGTTTCGAGAGGAATTTGTCGGAGCATGTTGTTATCCCTTCTCACTTCAAGTGGCCTTTTGTTTGCTTTTTATTGGCTTTGTGGCACTTGAATGAGTTCTTATTTGCTTTTTGACCTTCTTTTGTCAATGCACTCATCAAGGGGGAGATTGAGGAACCAAGTTGAGAAGTACCTTGGTCCGTGTGTGATGAGTGATTGACCGGATGGTTTGAAGCTTTGTGTGTGTAGTGTTGAGTTGTGTTGTGTGTGTTTTATTTTGTGTATTTACCTTATTGTTTATGTGGTGTGTTGTCAATGCACTCGTGAGGAGTGGTTGACAACGTTGTGTGGACTGACTCTTGGCCTAGTATTGCAGGTGTTGGTTGAGGCTTTGTTTGCGTTGGTGCAGGTGAAGAACAGGCGTGAAAGGTCTTAGCCTTGCGGGGCCTCCGAGGAGTGGAGAGACAAGTAGGCTTGGTTCGAGGGACCCGGTGGCCGACGGGATCAAGTGCGAGCCGCATGGTGCAAGAAGAGCAAGACGAAGTCGTGGACATGGAGCCGGTGCATCGGTGGTGGCCAAGTCAAGGAACGAGGCAAGACGAGTAGACCGTCCGGCGCCGGAGGTGAAAGGCTTGGCGGGCTCGACGCTTGGCGTGGTGAGGCCGGGCCGTGTACGCGGGGTTTGGTGGTTTGGCCACAAAACCATCGGAGGAGGGTTTCTCGGTTTGGGCCTCAAAACCGAGCCCGAGGGCCCGGCGTGACGGAGACGGTATCCGGGTGCGTCGGGAAGCTTCGAGGCGGGCGACACGCGGCATGATCGAGGTGCTTGCGTCGGGAGGACGTAAAGGCCCGATGGATGCGCGGCCGTCCGATGGTGAACTTCATGTGTTGACCAAAATGCCCCCGTGAGGGCTTGTGTTGTACTCCTAGTGTAGGGGCACTTCGGTCTTTTCCGTGAGGGCCTATATATAGGAGGAGGGGGCTGAATTTTCAGCCAACTCTTGGGCTAGAGGTCTCTTGTACTTTTTCATTTTGGAGTGCTTTGGGAGAGAGGGAGAGAGTAGAGAGTGGCTCTTTGATTGGAGCGTTTTGCCATCTTAGATTTTGATTCTAGGAGTGGCTTGTATTCGATTGGACAAGATATTCATAGTGAATTCATCCTTCTCAATCTTGTGCCAAATCCTTTGCTCCGAGCGTTTTTCTTTTTCTGTGATTTTTGGAGGTATTTTTGGAGGATTTTCGTTCGTCGCTCGATTCGTCGATTTGAAGGCGTTTCTCTCCGGATTTCTTTGAGGGGATCATGGGTGAGTGCCTTGTGCCTCTTTGTGGATGATCTTGACCCCTCAAACGCCGGATTTGGCCTTCGATTCGTTGACTTTTGGATGAACCCTAGGTTATTGTGTTCTTGGCAAGGATTTACGATTCCGGGAGTTGTAGGTAGTTTGAGGCCGTAATTTTTGGGGCATAACCTCTCCTTGGGGTGTTCATCATCTCCCCAAAATTTCGTCTCAAGACTCCAAGTGGTTTGGGAGATCCTTTTATCTAAAGTTTGGGGCGATTTCGCGGGGCGGTTTTCCGGGTCGTCCGGGTGATCCGGTCACTGTGCCGGTGACCCGAAGGGGGGTAGGTTGACCCGGTCACTTGTGCCCCGGTGACCCGGTGCGGCTCGTAAGGCTCGGGGTGACCCGGTCACTTGTGCCTGGTTGACCCGTAGGTCTCGGCCTTCTTCGTTGTTGCTCAAGTTCTTTCGTGCTTGCTTCCGCTTTGCTTCCTAGCCCTTAAAGCCTTGTTCCTAAGGTACCGAGAGAGGTTTGTGTGTGCTTCCGCTTGTTCGTGTGTGAATCTCGGAGTTTCGATTGGGATATAGGCCAAGTTCTTTTGAGAAAGAATTTTTATCGGCTCCCATTCACTCCCCCCTCTCCCGGTCGCCAATCCGGTCCTTCAAGTGGTGAAGCGAATTTTCAGGTACTTGCGTCACACTCCCGACTCGGCCTTTGGTACTCCGCGTCCTCTTCTTTGGAGCTTCATGGTTTTTCAGACGCGGATTTTGCCGGGTGTCGGTTGGAAAGGAAGTCCACTTCTGGGACTTGCCAGTTTTTGGGTTCTTCTTTGATGTCTTGGTCTTCCCGCAAACAATCGAGTGTTGCTCAATCCACTACCGAGGCCGAGTACGTTGCCGCTGCTAGTTGTTGCTCTCAGCTCCTTTGGATTTCATACACCATGAGTGACTTTGGTGAGGAGTATACCCATGGCCCACTTCAATGTGACAGCACCAGTGCCATAAGCGTTGCAAAGAACCTAGTGCTCCATTCCAAAACCAAGCACATAGAATTGAGGTACCATTTTTTGAGAGACAACATAGAGAAAGGAAAGATAGCTTTGATCCATGTACCCACACATGACCAACTAGCCGATATTTTCACCAAACCCATATATCAAGCAACTTTCACTCGTTTGCGGAGGTAACTTGGTGTGTGTTTGATTTCTTGAGTTGGGTGTGTGGGAGATCCTTTGTAGCATATGTATAGTTTCCTTTGTGCATTTCTTGCATTTGGCATGGCATATGTAACATGATGTATAGGCATCCTTGTATCTTAGATTGCATGCATTTTGTATCATATGCATTGGATAGGAAAAGCTTCTCTCATATACATTGTTCACCATGGAATGAGATATATATCTTTGTGAGCTTTTTTGGTATGCTATGGTTAGTTTGGCTTAGCTCTTGATGATCTTGATGAATAATCCATGGTTGATAGCTATGTTTTTGAAAAATGTCACATGTAAGCTCTCTTATGTGTAAATGCCCTTATATGATCTTGACATGTCTTAGTGGCTTGGTTATGCTTAATTTGTGATTGGATAGCTAGTTTATTGATCATATGGGGCCAAAGGCTCATTTGCCATCATGAATGTTTAGCCCTCTTGCTTCATCTTGTGGAGGGGCATAAGTTCCTTTTTGTCGCAAAGACATTTCATGTACAAATTATAAATCTGAAAATGAAATGAAAAATGCTTGGAAAATGTGCTCCCATGTCATATGTGCTGAATCTATTTTGCTTTGGGTGCTAAACCGTTGCATGATGCCTACCAATGAGAAGTCTGATACATAGAAGTAGGCACATGGCTCGGTGGTTTTGACATGACATGAGGTGCTTGTGGGTGTTTGTGATGGTCTTATGATTATAATGGCTGTCCTAGCATGAAGTTTGTGTGGCTTTGCCATTTTGATATGCTTTGATCATGTTTAGGACTTTGCTCATGAGAGGCAAATTTTTCGCAAAATTGCCCAAATCCATCTTAGCTTCGTCCAATGGTTGTGAAACTTGGTGATCATGTAGTTGAGATCGATACGAAGGCAGAGAGTATCTAACTTGCTCATTTGGACATGTGTAGCATCCTTTGTTGAATTTTGTCTATTTGAGAAGCTCTAGGTTGAAAATTTTGGATTTTTGGCTTGATTCATGCATTGCCAACAAGGGGGAGAAGTTTGAGCTTGAAATGGCTTGCTGGATGCATTTAGAAGGTTTTCAGGTGGTTTCGAGCCATTTCTCAGCTCTGTTGTGCACCAGTCTGACCGGTCCGGGTCACCGGTCTGACCGGTGTGAGTGCTGGTCCTGTGCACATCTTAGGCACCGGTCCGACCGGTGGTGATGACCGGTCTGACCGGTGTGAGCTGAAGTTGCTACAGCTACCCTGTTTTCAGCTGGTTTGTGTTGACGGTGAAAATCCGTCAACCTAGCCATGAGTTTACCTTCGGTGTTGGCATGACTTTTGTATCTTATTCATTGGTACTAACCCCCGTGGTATAACAAGTTCACTTGTGCATGTCGGTTTTGGAGTTTAGTGTTTACGCAGGGTTTTAACGTTGAAAGCAAGACTTCCGGGATAAGTTCATTAAGCACCTCATGACAAGACCTTGAAGCCCGGTACAAGTCAAGCAATGAAGTGAACATGACTCCAAGAGCCCAAGGACCAAGCCCGAGAAGATGATAAACTCCGAGGACCGAACCGAGAAAAGTCTTGAATCTTGCAAGACAAGGAGTTGAGTCCAATTCGGAGAGAAACCAACGTCAAGGTCCCACATGCAAAAGGGGAGAGGATCTAGAAGACGCGGGAAGCAACACCGGCGAGCGAGGCCACGGATTGGGCGGGAAGGGCCCGGGCCGCCGGCCCGAGCCGACCGGCCCGGCCTCGTTCGGAGCCCAATCGGCCTCCCCTTTGACCTAGTTGCATCTGTGGCTATTTATAGCCCCCTGACCGAGAGCCACGAGAAATCGATTCGTAATCCGCCGCCGAGGAGCAGAGAAGCTTGAGGGACACCATCTCGGAGATGAGGGTCGTGCTAGTTGCCTTGGGTTTCCCTAGCCGACGTGGGAACCTTGCATGGAAGACCACGTCGGAGGTCCGGAGTGAGGATCAAGATCGAGGGAGGGCCCCGGTGGTGATCTTGTTCATGTAATCATTCATGGTGAAGTTTGTAAGTGAATTCGATTTCTAGCGATCAAGTGCCTTCTCGATGATTTTGTTTTCTTCTTGGTTTTGCTTCTTCTACGATCTAGTTTGCGCTAGATTACTTAGAGTGCTCTTGTAGCCGCGGTGGCTAGAGGTGCATACGGACGAGCCAAGTGATTTAAACTTGTTCTATCGAACTCGCCCTAGACTACCCGCATGAGTAGTGATACGTTGTTACGGAATGTGGGTTCCGAAAGGTGGGCGTTTTCAGAGTCGGATGGAAGGCCACGATTCAAAGATGCTTTTAATGAGATTCACTTTTCTATCTTCATCTATCTTGTTTGGAGCAACAACATAAGCATGATCTAGACTCTCTAGATCGGTTATCTCTTGCTTTCTCTTGCTACCTCTTTAGTAGATTAGATTAGATTCGTTTTCCTTATGATATTTTAGATTACATGCAATTTGATTCTTCAATAGATAGCTTTACCTTGCTTTACTAGATTGAATCCTTGCGTTGCACATTGTTCCACGGATTCGATACCTTGGGTTCACCACTCGAGGGAAGAAGGGTCCCTTGACTACGACGGGAGACTTGTCCGCTTGCAAGTCTAAACGAACTTTGATACAACTATTAACCGTCAACAAGCCCCTTTTTCTGGCGCCATTGCCGGGGAACAAGCAATCAAGATCCGATCTAGTATCGCTTATTTTTCAGTTTTTCTTTTGTTTTTCTTTTGCATCTCTTATGATTGATCATCCCCAAAAAGAAAAAAGTCAATCTAATCTAGTTTTTATTAACCCTAATTTTCCTTTTGTTAGATTTTTGTTTTATTGCTAACCCTAACCGGAGATGGTTGGCTACTTCTCCAAGAAACCCAAACTTTTTTGTGGATGATCCAGGAAAACTTTACAGGCAAAGGAGACGTGCAACACAAGCTAAAGGGGTGGAAACCCTAGATTCAAAAGTCAAACTCGAAGGACCGTCGAAATCTCCAAGGGAATCACCACCTCCAAGTCCAAAGGAAGATCAACATCAACCACCGGAGCGCGAGATCGAGCTATGCACCCTGAACATTGTTGATCTACCTATCATAAGCCTTCAAGACGCCGGGAGGCCGTTCAAGATTAAGGTCTCAACTATCCGCATGACGATTGCGAGAGCTGAATGCATACGAGTCGGATTCCTTGAGTGGCATATAGGTTTACTTAAGAGGAGGATGGAGAAGATGGAGATGGAGAAAGAAGCTCAACACCTAAAGGCCACCGAAGCAAGATCCACATGCAAGGAGTGTGTGGAGCACGACCATGTCCAAGGATGCCGTCACTAAGTTCGAGGCTATGGAGAAAATATTGAAGAATTTAGATGGCAAGGTGACGGAGGTCGGAAGCTCTATACGTGAAGTGTTCATCGTGATGAAGATGCTAGACGCAAGTGGGGCAACTTGCTGGGCGCCCGATGGGTAACAAAGAAGAATATCCGAGACAACTCCCAGGTCCCAAGACAGCGAAGGCTACTCAAACTCATTCGGGAGAGATGGAGGATCACACTAGGAGACCATGAAGATCACGACCGAAGGACCGGAGTTTGAGATACCAAGCCACTACATGAAGGAAGTTGTTGCATCCGTCAAGACCGAAGGACAAAGCCAGCCTGTGAAGACCAAAGAAATTGACTAAGCCAAAGAAGAAGCCCGTGCCCAAGATGGTGCGTAAGTGGGTACCCAAGATTGCAACGCCCACAAAGAGCGTTGATCCGAAGTAATCAAGTGAAGAAGTCTAGCCATGGACTATAAACGAGGCGCTAAGCGGGAGGCAACCCGTTTCGTCGAGTCAAGAATAAGCTACCGGGAGGACAACCCGATTCCAGGTTTTCAAGTCTTTTTAAATATAATTCAGTTTTGAATTTTACTACGCAAAAAATTAGACTTAGAATGGTTGAATAATATTAGAGACATAATTCTTGGTTGAATATTTTGCTTTGTCATAAACCCTTTGCATGAAACCTCCTATGTGTTTGTTCATTCTTTTCCGAGAAATCACAACCAAATAATTTCAGAACTTAACTCAACCCTTCACCCCCATTATGGTGCTGTGGTTGACTTACTTTTTCATGCAAAAAACACACGAGTAGAGCTACGACTTATACCTAGGTGTTAATTAAATTTCAGCACGTGGTAGGACTCGCGTGAACCTAGAAACTAAAACTTTTGGTTGGTTTAAAAATCCTTATCCTTGGTTTCTCTAAGATTAGAATTTTCTAAGCCTCATTTAATTTTATTTTATTCAAAATCTCTCTTATCTAATCAAATTACAACCTAAACCTATGCCCCCATGATCAAGCCGGGAAAAGTTTGCTCTCAACCAATGAAGGCAAACTATACCGGTGAGACCGATATCAACGTAGTCGGAAAATATTTTCGACTTACATTTGTTTTTAATGGTTTAAAAACTTCTCTAAATTTATGCTTGAGCTCTTGCATGGCTCTGAAAAATATTTTTAAATTTCGAAATTAGAGGAGTGCTTAGCCTTAAACACACTTAAAGGGAGGCAATCTAGTTTAAATTAATTATACATGCACCATGATACATCACGGGATGCCCCTCCAACATCTTTTATCAAACCACATGCAAAGTACAAGCATGGGGGGCAGCCAAGGCCTTGATTTGTTGGAATATCATGGATGCATGTGATGCAAGGGAGTATGGAAGTGAGTCAAGCGAAAACATCAAGTGGAAGGAGCAATAATGCAAGCGAAGGAGTGGACGGGAACGTTTGGAAGGTGTACGCGGTCACGAAGCAACATGCACTAGAGAAGAACCGAGCCAAGAGGAGGAGAGAGGTAAGTCTTTCATCCAACTCTTTGTTCGTGTGCTCTAGTTTGTAGGCCGGAACCACCTTAGACTTAGCCATCCACCGCGTTTGTTTCGTGCAACAAATCACATCCTTAATCCACTCAAAGTCCAGACTCCAAAATAATATTTGTGTACCTTGTTACTGGGTGAAAACCCCGAATAAATATTTGTGAGGGAGAGCGCTGCAATCATGGAAGAAAACTACAAGCCTTTTCACCAAAAAAAGGAAGGGATCATCGTCGTCTAAGCCATCATCGACAACCTCTTCGAGGAGGCACTCGGTTTCCGAGTTTCGTCGGAGTATGGAGGAGGACACGGCACCGCTGAGGAGGAACCACACTCTTCTCCTCGGTGGCATGAGGGCTACACGAAACTCGTTCATGAGGTTCACCAAACCTTGAAGACATATGGAAGAGTCGCCCGTCCGACCTACTCGACACGATCATCTGCTCCACCTCCATACACTCCGCGGTATTCCGAGGGGTATGTCATCATGACGGAGGAGGAGGAGGAGAAGAAGCTCGCTCACCTTAAGTAGAGGCTTGTAGCGAACGTCGACATCGACGACCAAGCTCTCCACATATTGGGTTTCACACGGGACACCGATGCAATTCTCTAACGGAGTGTCGGCAAACACCCACAAGGAATTCACGTAGGAAATTTTCATGACCATGGTGCATACCCTTGATGAAGGAGTGCTGAGTCTCTCATTCCATTTGGAGGGAGCCCACAAGTGGAGAAGAAGGAAGACACCGTTGGAAGGGTAACCTTGATCAACGATGCTATTTCTAGCACCTTGATGGGGTAATCCCCTTTCATCCATGGGTTGCAATTGATCTTGAGATGTAATCGAACTTTGTTGGATTATCTATCTATCATCTTACACTGTGACCATCATAGGTCTAGTCATGAATACCTTCGCGTAGTGAGAGTATGAGAGGAGGGAAAGGGCGAAACCGTGGTCACAACCCCCGATAGATTAGATTGGTTTTCATGTTCGAAACGATTGCATGTTCTAGTATCGTAGACCCATGTGTGAGTATCTCCTATTTTCAAAAGGGAGCTCCGAAACAAGTGGATGTGCATGAAGGCACATGGGAAGGTTTTTGGAGTATGATCACGGGAGGAGACCATCAACGAAGAAATACTATCCGGAACCCCATCGTCCAAGTGTGTCACTTTTGTGCAAGTGGATTTTTGGGAGAAGGAGAGAAACAAAGATAACCAACACGGAGTTGAATTGGCTTTACTCGGCTTTGCCAGGCAGCCAATCAACCCCACTCACCTATGATCAACCGGTGGTGTTGTGAGCAACATCGGATTCGGGAGATCGGGTTGTTACCTCTCCATGTTGACTATCTCTTTAAAACCGGGTATTACAAGGAACCTGAATCATCTCCTACCCGGGACTTCCCTAGGAATATATGAAGAAAGGAAAATATATAAGTGAAGATGAGAGAGGAGGCTTCAAAGTGGCCAAAGTAGATTTGCCCCTATCGGATGGAAGATCAAGACTTTTTCTTGAGGGGAAAGAAGATTGGTTAGAGGAAGGACTTCTTGTGCCGGCGGAAAAAAAATAATAAAGGATTATAGGAGAAGGTTCTCCCACGGCCCAAGAAGGAGGTGCGCAACAAAATTATGTGCCACCATTTAGAGGAACCCCGACGCCGCCGAGTTACTACGGTGATGTACCAATGCAAGCATGGGGGAGTGGTGCAGCCATGCCCCCACCATTTTGCGGTTCCCAATGTAGCCTTTGCGGAGCCGTATGCACACCTTCCTCAACCACAACAAAATGTGCCCACCATTGGAGGATACGCTGCAAGAAACATGCAAAATTATTGCAGCCATCCAAACCAATGCAAACCAAATGGGTGAAGGAAATGCAAACATTGTTTATGTGCTTGGACACCTTCACCTAGTACCGTCAGACAATTCATATGAGGAGATGCGCAATCTTATTATGAGTAAGGGTACAACAACCAAGACTTTCAATATCAACCACCGGCGGAAGATTAGAAAGAGGAGGAGCTTTAGTTATCCTTCCTTTGCCCCCTTTTCTTTAATTTTCAGCTTGTTTGCACCTATGTATGCGTAGTATTTTTCAGCTTTACTTTAATTTTTAGTTTTTAGTTTAATTTTCAGCGTATGTGTTAGTTTTTATTTTCATCATGAATAATGTCACCACCAAGTTTTTACCATTAGTAAAGTTACAAAGTTTGTGCCATGATGATAAATGATTATAATTGCCACTTTGTTTATCTTTGTAATTGATTTATGCATGTTTAACCTAGTGCTCTCTTAAAAATACAAATCTGAAATTATCTAAATACTAGCTTAATCTTTAGAGGAGGTTATGATAAAAATAAAGACCCATAGTGTTTTACGTGCTCTCAAGTTTTAGATGGATTAAAGATGATTTATTTTTGTTCTTAAATGTAAAGCTAACCTTGTCATAAATACCTCTTGCTTGTTGCTCTACCTATCTAGAGCCTTATAAATATTTGAGTGCAAAAACTTAGTATACAATATTTATTTTTGTGTGAGTTATTTCATGCCTTGATTTCTCTGGCCCGAGACTAAGAAGCTGGTCATTTTGTTTTTGCGTATCTATCTTTTTGCTAGCCTTTTATCCGTGCATTGTGTATCCCCGCATCGGAGATCTCACAAACCTCGCCGGATATCCACCCTTAAAACCAAATATCATCTTTTGTGTTTACCTCCTTGACCACAACCTATCGTTGGGAATGGATCATCAATTCAAGGAAGATGGCAAGACGGTGCCAACATTGAAGAATTCAAGCATCTCTCCAAGAAAAAATATTTCCAGTACCTACCTTATTTATCGCCTCTTTGCTCGAGAACGAGCAACGTCTAAGCATGGGGGGGGAGGTAGGTACGATGCAATTTTTGGAGTTCAAAGGGGAGTATTTTAAAAAAAAGAGAAGAGAAAGAAAGTTCAAAGGCGATGTACGGGACTTCCAAGGTGAAAGTCTCACAAGAAAAAATGAATGAATTAAAGAAAGAAAGAAAGAAAGAAAAGAAGGAGAAATATGAGAAAGAAAAAAATAATATATGAAGTATGCGTAAAGTGAACTCCCTGGTTCTCAAAAAGTGCATTAGGAAATTCAAGGGTTCAAGTTTAAAAGATCCATTCTCATTTTCCAACCATGTGCAATCCGATAACGAGGACTTCCTTTGTGCCTCGGGACACTCTTTGCCATTTGCACATGTCCACCTATCTCAAGCATGTGTATTTTTCTCTTTCCCCTCCTTGATATAACATCATTTTCCAATGACCTTTTTGACGAGTCTCGGTAAGACCATGAGAAGCTTGTCTTGTTTTGACAACATCTCATTTATAAAATCTTGGTAGGACTAAACTTTCCCAAAAAGCTCCATATAAAGCCTACCACATAAATAAATGCTATGAGAGGGAAAGGAGTAGAATAAATAGGCTTGAGACACAAGATGAGATGAGAGTTCATGAGCAAGAAGCAAGGTGGTTTAAATTTGTGAACTTGGTTTAGCTCTTTTTCATCTTGTTCTTTATTTCAAAATTTACGAGATCCATTTGAATTTTGGGAGCATGTTAATACTTGTGGGATAAGCTTAATTAAATATCTACCCTCTGTAGGGATGAAGGCTAGTACATTATGGAACTTTAACGAATTAAACTTTTGAGAGCATTATATTTTTTTCATGTATGATCAAGTGCAAGGTTTAAACAATGAAGGGAAACGATGATATCCATCGAAGGCTTACTCGAGGATGAGCAAGGTTTAAGCATGGGGGAGATGTTGACGGTGAAAATCCGTCAACCTAGCCATGAGTTTACCTTCGGTGTTGGCATGACTTTTGTATCTTATTCATTGGTACTAACCCCCGTGGTATAACAAGTTCACTTGTGCATGTCGGTTTTGGAGTTTAGTGTTTACGCAGGGTTTTAACATTGAAAGCAAGACTTCCGGGATAAGTTCATTAAGCACCTCATGACAAGACCTTGAAGCCCGGTACAAGTCAAGCAATGAAGTGAACATGACTCCAAGAGCCCAAGGACCAAGCCCGAGAAGATGATAAACTCCGAGGACCGAACCAGAAAAGTGCTGAATCTTGCAAGACAAGGAGTTGAGTCCAATTCGGAGAGAAACCGACGTCAAGGGCCCACATGCAAAAGGGGAGAGAATCTAGAAGATGCGGGAAGCAACACCGGCGAAGCGAGGCCACGATTGGGCGGGAAAGGGCCCGAGCCGGTCGGCCCGAGCCGACCGGCCCCGCTGTTCCGAGCCCAATCGGCCTCCCCCTTTGACCTAGTTGCATCTCTGGCTATTTATAGCCCCCTGACCGAGAGCCACGAGAAATCGATTCGTAATCCGCCGCCGAGGAGCAGAGAAGCTTGAGGGACACCATCTCGGAGATGAGGGTCGTGCTAGTTGCCTTGGGTTTCCCTAGCCGACGTGGGAACCTTGCATGGAAGACCACGTCGGAGGTCCGGAGTGAGGATCAAGATCGAGGGAGGGCCCCGGTGGTGATCTTGTTCATGTAATCATTCATGGTGAAGTTTGTATGTGAATTCGATTTCTAGCGATCAAGTGCCTTCTCGATGATTTTGTTTTCTTCTTGGTTTTGCTTCTTCTACGATCTAGTTTGCAGCTAGATTACTTTGGGTGCTCTTGTAGCTGCGGTGGCTAGAGGTGCATACCGGACAGGCCAAGTGATTTAAACTTGTTCTATCAAACTCGCCCTAGACTACCCGCATGAGTAGTGATACGTTGTGACGAACGGGGGTTCCGAAAGGCGGGGCGTTTTCGGAGTCGGATGGAAGGCCACGATTCAAAGATGCTTTTAATGAGATTCGCTTTTCTATCTTCATCTATCTTGTTTGGAGCAACAACATAAGCATGATCTAGACTCTCTAGATCGGTTATCTCTTGCTTTCTCTTGCTACCTCTTTAGTAGATTAGATTAGATTCGTTTTCCTTATGATATCTTAGATTAGATGCAATTTGATTCTTTAATAGATAGCTTTACCTTGCTTTACTAGATTGAATCCTTGCGTTGCACATTGTTCCACGGATTCGATACCTTGGGTTCACTACTTGAGGGAAGAAGGGTCCCTTGACTACGACGGGAGACTTGTCCGCTTGCAAGTCTAAACGAACTTTGATACAACTATTAACCGTCAACAGTTTACATGCATTCGTTCAGGGGAAGGTGCATTGGTCCAGGGGGAGCTTGCATGTGTGCAGGGGGAGCTCTTTTTGGTGTTTGAGCTTTGGTTTGGTGGTTCGCGCTCTTTGCTTGAGTTTTGTTTTGTCTCGGAAGTGTCGAGCCGTTGCCCTTGCCTAAGGGGTACGAGACTTGTCTTCTTCAAGTGATCTTGCTCTTTGCCTTTGTTTGGCTTTCGATCGCTTGTTGGAGTTTCTTTTTGTTCGTTTCTTTTTCTTTTCTTTTCTCTCTTGTTACCTTCGTGTGGGTGTTGTCAATGCACTCATCGAGGGGGAGATTGAGGACCATGTGTGGTTCGAGGACCGGTGGATGGTCGCTTCCTTGTGTGATGAGTGATTGACAACGTTGTGTGGACTAATTCTTGGCCAAGTATTGTAGGTGCAGGTGGCGACTTGACTGGTGTTGGTGCAGGTGAAGAACAAGCGCGAAAGGTCATCGCCGGTGAGGCCTCCAGGTGTGGAGAAGACAAGTAGGCTTCGTTCAAGGGACCCAGTGGCCAGCGGGATCAAGTGCGGGCCGCATGGTGGCATGAACAGCAAGATGAAGTCGTGGACGGTTTCTTGGTTGAGCCTCAAAACCAAGGTCGAGCCGGGACTTTGTGGGAGCCGAGTCATGAGTGGTGATTGGCGGAGGCTACACTGAGTTCGTGGGGTTTCCAGTGGTTCACCGTAAAACCACCGGGTTCCTTGGTTGATCCACAAAGCCAAGACCGAAGAACCGAAGACGATGCTTTGCAACGAAGCCGAGCCGGTCCGACCGGTGGGTCTGACCGGTGAGGAGCACCGGTCTGACCGGTGTGCGACGACGCAGTCCGAAATCTTCGAAGCGGAGGACACGCGTCGGGATCGCAAGGCTTGCGTCGAGGCTAAGCAGGTTGCGGTCGCCGGGCATCCGTCCGATGGAGAGAGCTTCAAGTCTTTCAAAACCGCCCTTGAGGGTCTTGTATCCCTAGTTGTTAGAGAAGGGTATTTTAGACTTTCGGTTGCCTCCATATAACCCAAGAGGTGAGAGGATGGCAGCCAACTCTTGGAACCCAAGTTCATTTGTTTTCTTATTTTCCCTTCCTATTTTCTTAGGATTTCCATAGGACTAGCTTGAGAGCTTCATGGTGAGATCTTGTTGAGAGGGTTGGATGATCAGGCGGCAAGCTAGACCTTGTATGAACCTTCGTGGCATGTATAGATGATTCGGCGTGGTTCCTCAAGGTTTGGATGTGTTGTTCCCGGTTGTTCTTGGTGGTGATTTTCGGAGCCCTCTCTTGGTGATTTCTTTGTGTTGTTTTCGGGACTTTTGTCTTGGGGATTTGATGGGGGAAATTTGTGGGAACCCTTCATGGTTCTTTGGTCGTGATTCCCCTCCAAATCCGTGAGTAAAGGGGCTCGATTTTTGGGTTTTCCGGGTTGTAGGGTTTGTGGTGTTCTTGGCGGGATTTCTTCGATTCCTCCTTTTTGGACAAGTTTTGGTGCGATTAAACTTGGCTATGGACTTCTCATGAGGTGTTCCTATTATCGAGATTTGGATTTGGGGGAGTTGACTCGCGGGTGCTGTTCATCCCGAGCTGCCCAGGCTACACCGGTTTGACCGGTGCTCTTGACCGGTCTGACCGGTGCAACGCTCGGTGGGTTTTTGCTCGGGTGAACGTCTGGGTGTGTTCGCTGTTGTTCTGTGCTGCAGCTGTTTCAGTTTGGGTCAGTTTGGAGGTCGGTTGGCCTGTTTGGTGCCTTGGGGGCTTCAGGCAGCGACCGGTCTGACCGGTGCGTCTCACCGGTCTGACTAGTGTGGAGTCACTTAGTGAAAGTTGTCCAGTTTCACCAGCAGGGACCGGTCTGACCGGTGTTGGTCAGTGGACTCGAGGTTTGGTGTTCCACTACGTTCTCGGGTCGGAAGGGTGTGTGTGTTGGTTCCTTGGTCCGGTGGCACTCCAGTGGCTACGTGGGCTTGGCCAACTTGGTTAGTGAGTCGAAGAAGTGTGTTGGAAGCCGTGTTCATCTTGTAGGAGTTTCCATCTCCTTCGAGAAGAATTTTTATCGGCTCCCATTCACTCCCCCCCTCTCTGGTTCGCCGTTTCGGTCCTTCACTCATTACTAAGATGAAAATAGTTGAGCTTAGGAATCTTACTATTGGGACAATCTTTACCAAGATGTCCCTTTGGCGACAAGTGTAGCAAATCTTGTGCTTGATGTTGCCATTGCCATTTACACTTGTCACTGAGCTATTCTTCTTTCTGAATTTTGCTTGAGCCCTCAGAAATCCCTTGTTGAGCTTCACTTGAGGTTTCTCAGTGGAAACCGGTGCCACCGGTTTTGTAAATCTGGTGCCACCGGCTTTCTTTGAGGGAACCTTTGCCCGGTTGATACAAGCTTCAATCTTGTGCCCTTTCTCATGACAACCAAAGCATCTTCTTTGAGCAAGACTTCTTTGCCTCTTGGATTGGTTTGGATTGTCTTCTTCCTTGAATGAGCACATGGATGCATAATGTCCCATGTGTGAGCACTTGTAGCACTTGATATGATCTAGCTTCTTTTTGTTGCTAATCTTGTGATCATTGATTTTGTGGCTTTGTTGAGAGATTGATAGAGTGACGATTATCCTCTTCTCAAGCTTCTTCACCATGGGCTCACGGTTATCTTGAAAAGGTTGCACCTTTTCTTTTCCCTTCAACTTAGCCACCTCTTTCTTGAGCTTTTCAACTTCTTGCATAAGATCATCATTTTCTTGAGCAATGAAGTCATCACAAGATTCTGCAATCACACAATCATACCAAGAAGGTTTGCCTTTTGGGCCACATGGGTTAGCACAAGATATATCATATTTAACTTGAGTACAAGTGCTAGTGGTGCAATGAGGTGTGTAGAATTTAACTGAGTTTACCAAAACCTCATTTGCCACTTCTAGCACAATGTGTGATTCTATAAGCCTCTCATGAGAATATTCAAGTTCTATGTTAGTTGCTTGTAGTCTCACAACCTTAAGTGATTTCCTCAAGTTGGTCCTTGAGAGCTTGATTTTCCTTCTCCAAGGATGCTGCACAAGATAGAGAGTTAGTAGCACAATCATATGCCTTGGTAATGTCCTCCTTGCACTTTTTAGACAGGACATCATTTGACTCCTTAAGTTTCTTCAATTATTCTTCAAAGGAGTCTCGATAAGCTTGTTGTCTTGTGAGCTCATCTTCTTGCCTTCTTACTCTCTTTATGAGCTCTAGCACATTCTTCTTGTCTTTCTTGGTCATCTTGTCAAGCTCGAAGTCAAATTGCTCAACTTCACTTCCCTTCTTCCTTCTTCCTTTAGTCACTTGAGACTTGGAATTGTTAGTGCATAGTAAGGAAGTACTAGGGGTTGTAGATACCTCAATAGGCTTGTGCAAAGCTGCTCTGAATTTCGACGAAGCAAGTTGGTGTTCATCATTGCCAAACCCGGTGCCACCGAGTTCTGAACTCGGTGCCACCGAGTTTGCCTGGTCAGAGGCAGTGATCGCAATGTTGTCGCTCTTTTGCTTCGTGGATGAGGTCTTTGGAGGTGGGATGTAAGATGTTGATGTTGAGCACTCCTCTAGTGACTCCTCCTCTTCATCTTCATCATCGTTATCATCGGCACTAGTATACATGTCTTTGAGTGCCACCCAAATATGATGTGCATCATCGCAAATGTCTTCATTGTTGAAGATGAATTCTTGAATAACCTTGCTCACATTATTATACATGAGGTTAGTAATAGAGTAGTTATGGAGCACACTTTCCTTTTCCTCCTTTGATAGGTTGGACGTGTCCTCACTATCAAAATCCTCGGGAAGGATGCTAGCCTCCACAACTCGCTCCAAAAGAGGACCCCAAGTATTTAATACATGAAGAACATGAGCAGACCAAGAAGAGTAGTTTGAGCCGTCAAACCGAAGAGGCTCAAACGATACCTCACAAGTAGTCGACATCCTTTTAACTCCAAGCGGATAAGCTCGAATCGGAGCACCAGGATCTAATACCAATTGAAAGGATCTTGATGTCGCCTAGAGGGGGGGGGGGTGAATAGGCGAGTCCTGAAAATCACCACTTAAAACAAATTTATGAGTGAACCTCGGATACTACGGACTTTTCTCCGGAGTTTCTGGAAAGTCCGGAATCTCTGGATAAATCTCTGGAATCTCCGGACTGGCTCCTTCGCAGCGGAATAAACACACTGTCTAAAACCGGTGCCACCGGTTTTGCAAATCCGGTGCCACCGGGTTTGCCTGGCAGTGACTCCCCTCTACTTCTCCTTCTTGTTTGCTTGTTTGACTTGAACTCAGCCTTGGTGTATGGCTTAAGGATCAGCTCCTTGATGAATATAGAGTGCCTGCACTTCACAAACACTAACAACCAAGTAGCTCCACCAATGTGACAAAAGCAAGCAAGGATAGATATATCAAGGTAACCAACAAGAGACACAGATCATTTGTTTTACCGAAGTTCGGATTCACCACCGTGTGAAACCTAGTCTTCATTGGGTGCCTCTCCTACCGAAGCCGGGTTGCATCCAATCCTTTTCCCGATCCACTAGATAGCTTCTTCCCTTTCGGAGGCGAAGCACGACCTTCACAAACTGTCCCACAGCTCACCACACCTTGGGAGCTTGTGGGCAACGCCTAGCCATCTAGGAGGCAATCCTCCAAGACTAACAAACGCTTCACACGAGCTTGACGACGTCCAACAGTGCTCAAGGGATACAAATGCTCTTGAATTGCTCACAAACGTTTCTCTCTACCACCCAACTCACTAGATCTAGCAAAGATCAAAACAACCTCACAAAGAGGGGTTGGGGAGAGCTAAAATGGCTTTTGGCTTAGCAAGGAAGCACTTTAGCAACCTCAGGAACAACAGCTTGCAACAGTAGAGGTTGAAGGGTATAAATACCCAATTCCCCAAAAACTAGTCGTTTGAGTTAAAACCCGGAATCTCCGGGAAAAACCTCGGATACTCCGGACTTCCCAAAACTAGCCATTGCAAACTTCAGTGAGAACCGGTGCCACCGAGTTCCCAAACTCGGTGGCACCGAGTTTTCAAAAACTAGCCGTTGGGTCGGCTGACACAAAACCGGTGCCACCGGTTTCCCAAAACCGGTGCCACCGGGTTTGACACAGGGTCAAACCCGAATACGTGTACGTGTGGTTTTTGTGCCTCTCTCAACCCACATGGGTTACTTGAGCACTGAGACATTATCAAAGCTCCTTGTGATGCATCCCTCTTGATAGTACGGCGTACCTATACTCAAGATCGAATATAAATGCAATAATAGAACTCTTGAGCTTCTTCTTCAAGAATAGCCAAACTTGATCAATATATCCTCATGAGAGATCCATCCATCAATGTCTCATTGAATTGAGCACTTCTACCATGAGCTAGTGACTTTGATCTCTATATAAGAATGAAACCCAATTCTCGATTAAGTCACCCTTCACATGACTCAACGAATATATAATGCTTCTTCATTGCTTTCGGTTAGGCTCGACTTGATACCTCGAAACTTTCCAAGCTATAGCCACTTCACCCTAGCCAAGCACATGGTCCAAGTCACTACTCGGCCAACCTTAGCTTAGTACCTCGTTGCTAATCCCTTGCTTGCTTTCTTCATCCATTCGTTGCCAATTTCAGTTAAGCTTTGATTCAACATCAAGAGTGGAATTCTATTGAGATCATGCCTTCTTTTAATTTAAATAACCCTTTTTTATTGTAACAAGCTTCTTCCTTCAATAAGAAGCCATCCAATGTTCCAAAATCAATATGCCTCTTTCTTATCCTTCATTAGCTTGTCATATATCAGCTATATGCTTCATGGGAACACACATATAAAATATCATGACATTCCCCATTGAGTTAAGCCATTTCACAATATGAGGCTAAAACCATGCCTCAACTTATCTTGTATACACATAGCTTGTTTTCACCATGTAGATAACCAATGTCATATATTATGCCTTGTCATTTATATGTTACAACCTGCTCACATGCTTAACAAGGACATTAGATCATTAATCTAGTTGTCAATCAATACACCAAAACCCACTAAGGGCCTAGATGTCTTTCAGTGGTCAAGCCACCGGCGCTCGTTCGCGCGTAGCAGCTTTGAGCCGCCGCTTTCAGGTTGTTGCTCGACGCCTAGGGATCTTGTTGCTTTTTCTCGACCGTGCGCACTCGCAGGCACACACACAGACCCACGCACTCGCAAGCGAGCCGCCTAGCTGGCGTAGACCCCCTAGTCTTGTTGCTGTGAAGCTCGGTCCGCCGCGCCGAGCCGCTCTCCGCCACCGCCGTGCCGAGGTTCTGACCAAGATTGTGCCTTTCTTGGCCCTATCGAACCCTAGGGCCCCCTCGACCCCACCGTGTCGCTTGTTGTCCCGCCATCCCTTTGGGGGTTTTTGTCGAGCGCCTGCCGCCCCTGCCTAGACCCGGTGTGACGAACCGCCCAAAATAATTCCGTATTATCGCCTAAGCCGGTCCACTTGGCCATTAAGCAATAATAAAGAATTATTAAGTCACTTCCGCCGGGTAAAGCCCGGTAAATCACATACAACGGATCGCCGATATGTGCTAAGCCCACACGAAGGCGGGACCAAAGTACAACATTACATCACATTAAAGTCCACAAGTTCAACATTATTACAAACCATGTTTTTCGTACATAAAGGTAAAGGTGATTCGTAGTTTAAACAGCGGAAAGTAAACTAAACGCATGATACACACGAGAGGCCATCCATGCATATCACTCATCATCATCGTTCTCTTACTCAAGCTCCCAACCATCCGGAATAGAGCCGGGCCGGATGGGGTTACTTGAAAACCACAAATTAAGCAAGGCTGAGTACTAATACTCAGCAAGACTTACCCGATAAAAGAAAATACCACTAGACATGCAAGGCTTTTTGGCTGCTGGGTTTGTTTTGCCAAAAGCGACTAAGAGTTGATCCTTAATTTTCAGATTTTAGCTCAAGTTCTAGTATGTTAATCATTCTATGTGAGCACCTGCACTAAACAAGCATGTTGTTCAAACAATATTAAACAGGTAACAATATTAATCCAAACTGTTCCATAAATAAACATGGGGTAGCCAGTGGTCAAGCCGACTCAGATAACGGCGAGTGACCGACGATCGATCAATTTATATCCTTGCAAGGTAAACCCAAGATACACGGCAGAAGTAGACCCCAAGAATTCAAATAAAAGCAAATGCAGTGTCTACCCCGACCAGGGGGTTCCCAACATCCCACAGTTTAGGATCAGACGCTACAAACTCTGGTACACGGTTATCCGGAGGGTCTAACCCGACCGTCCGACTCACACACTATACCACGGGTAGCTAGCCCGAGACACATCCCAAGCGGGTAGCTGAGAAAGATCCCGCCCCGGTTCGAAGGTACTAGGCTTACCGGTCCCACTCCCGCAAATACTTGGTACGTTCAATAGCTTAGGACCAAGCACCATGCTACTCGGTCGAGACCGAACCCATTGCTCTTACCACATGAGCGAGTCAATTTAACCAACTTATGATTCCAACATAAGCATCCTATATCTCGCGAGCAATGAGTCATTACTCGACTTCTACCGTGACCTTAGAGCATGGCACTAGCGTTCCTAACATACTAGTAAAAGAGCATAGGAGTCCTAAGGATCATGCAACTAGGTTTCAAAACAACTCCTGAAACTTAAATGCACAAGTAAAGCAATAAAGCGCTGAAAAGTAAAGGACATGATTTTAATTTAAAACATGGGTTAGATGAAACCGGTGCTTGCCTTCCTCAGACTCAGTTCCTAAACAAGCCTTTGGCTCTTCTGGACTTTGGTCCAGGTCTTCTTCGCACGCTAACTTGATTCAACTCCCCGCCGGGCCGCCCTCCTCCTCCCCGGGTAAGCGTGTAAGTCCCGTCGGGAAGATCTACACGTTCACATGCACATGCATTAGATTATGGTGAAGGTGGGAGAATTACCACAAAACCAACTCTTGTTGGTCACATTCATCCAAACAACATTATTTTCTTACAGAAATTATTAGTGTGTGTGATAAATAACAAAACACTATTTTGATGGTGATTGTGTGCACATCTAAGCAATTTAAGTTACTTAACTTCACCAAACAGCAAGGGGGTGTGTTTAATTTAATAAAAACAGAAACAAACATGATTTTACAATTTAGCACATTTAATTTCAATTTCTTTCTTTAATTATTTACAACAAGCCTTTTACCATAAATCCAAATTAAATCAAAAACACTTCCAAAGAACCTAATCTTTTGCACACAGCAACATATGCTTAATTTAAGCTCTCACACAAACATTTGGCTTAAGACCATTTATAAATTAATTCATACGAAAAAGACAAATCTCAGTCTAGTAAATCAACATTAATTCATATAAAAAGATTTAATGAACTTTTTGATCTCAACTTTCTCCTACAGGTCAAGTATGCCAAAAATGAGTTTCTGACCAAGGCATGGTTGCAAATTCAATTTATTTTTTAGATTTTGAATTTAAGCTCCTACACAAGATTAAATCCAAAACACCTAGTAAACAATTCCCTAAAATCACATCCATCACACCAGGGGTACTAATCATCAAGTCAAAGCCCTAGGGTGCACTTGTGCTCAAAGAAAAGTTCATTAAAGGTGCTATAAAAAGCATCAAACTTATTCTAGCATAAAGCTTAAATAAATCATATCTGACAATATATACATCAAAAACATGCAAACTTTTGCCACAGATCTAGACATGATATAAAGAGCAACATATCCAAAATTCAAGTTCATAGCATGTGTATATTTTAAACTGCACTAAAAACACTCCAAACTGCGTTTGAATTTTTATTTCAAAAACTGTACAGAAAAACCCTATACATGCTTTCTGGAAAAGTTAGATTTCTTCACCAGGAAACCAACAAAATTGGATTTGCATTTTTATGATTTTTCTACGATTTTTACTGATTTTTCGAAGGTTCAGCTGAAACCCTAAAGAAGCCTATTACAACCAAGTCCCTGGATTTCACAAATAGGCCCTCGGAAATTACAACTGGGTCCCTAGGCGAGAATCTCAATCACAGATAGGTACCCAGGCGCCATGGCCGGTGATGGAGGTCAAAATTAGGCGAGCTCGTCGCCGGAATCGAGCGGGAAATTGATGGGAAGTGACGAGGGGCTCACAAACGTTCCGTTTTGGGACTCTAAAGTTGAGGGAACTCAACAATGGAGGAGCTCACACTTGATTTTGTTTCACCGGAGTTGGGGAAAACCTGTGAAAAACAACCTGATTAAACTGAAATCTTAAGGAGAGGAAAGGAATCATGGTGAGGAGAAGGAGGAACCCACCCTTATTAGCTGGCCTTGGACAGCCCGGTCGGCATCGCTTGTGGCCGGCGGCCAAGCACCGGAGGGGCGGAACGTGCGAGCTGGAGAAAAGAACGAGGAATTTGAGGGAGGGAGAGAGCGGTAGAGGAGGGGCTCTGTTTTCCCCTCTCGCAGGGACGGAACCAACGCGTCCGTGCGGGACCCGCCAGGCAGACGTGGGGCGCGACGTCGCCGGGCCGCTTGTCCATGTGCGCATGCGGCCGACCACGTAGGCACGACAGGTGACCGAAAATTTGCTGGATGTTTGGGTGCCTAACAATTTTGTGAAACCAAAACAACACATATAGAGACCACTAAAAATCATGAAACTTTTTAGGTAGATTCTATAAATCACAAGTAACCCATTTTGCTTGGATCTGACATCATGGCTATTGTAGATTTCAGATGAAAATTCTTCCCAGAATGATACTTTGGAGATTTCGAGTAAGCTGTTTGGCATCAATATGATCTCTAAAAATTCAAAAGAAGATACCTAAATTCATGTTGGAAGAAGTACTAATAAATCAAGTGTTGAGATTTTGACCAAGGATTCTTTTGCAAAGTTGATCAAAACTAAGCTAAGTATGTTTTGGGACTAACTACACTTGATTAACATAACTAATTAAGGTATTTATCTTTAATAAACACCTGGGGTGTTACAGTCTGCCCCCTTAAAAGGAATCTCGTCCCGAGATTCAACACAAGATTAGAGGAAAACCTCTTGGGAAGATAACAGGTTTCACAAGGAAACCACAGAGCAAAGATAAACTCTTCTGTATCTAAATGTCAAGGATGATAAAAGGTACATGGGCTGCCTGCCTGCCTCACACATCATCAATGTTGTTCGTGAGGAAGCGGGCGATGAATGTACACATGAAAAGCTAAAGACATCAAAAACCGGAACGCAAAGCGGACATACGGTGCTACTAGAGTCCAGCAGATGGAATCAAACATCTCCTGAAAATGAGTCAGGTTTGGCGACCTCAGGTTGGATTCTTCTTGTGGTCTTCTTCTAAACTTCTTCTTTGGGACACCGAGGAGACGAGGGAAAGCTTTCTCGGTGAGGCAAGGCATACGTGGCTTGCAGGCTAAGAGCAGCCGAAGGGAGGGGAGAGCGATGGAAAGGTCAAACTCAAATGGAGACAAAGCTCTGTGGTGGACGGTCGGCGAGGGGGAAAACTTCCTTTTTATGGGCCGTCACCGTGGCGCAGTGGCGATGGTGCTCAAGGCCACTTGGAGGAGGGGTCGGTTGATCGATGCGGTGGTATTGGCACGTGGCACAGTAGTGGCTGGCATCGAGATGCCTCGGCGACGTGGCTGCAGCCATGGTGGCATGTGCAGAAGCGGCGATCAGCTGCTGCAGTAAGAAGGTGGCAGAGCTGTGCTGCGCAATGCAGACATGGCGCTAAAAATGATGGGGTCAAACGACTCGACAGAAAGGATCGTGACTTTGAGGTAAACGATAAGAGATTGGGTATCCGCCACCTAGGAATGAGATTTATCGAGGAGAAATTAACGAAGGATTTTTGTCTATCTATTGCTTGCTTAAACCTTGATTCCTTCAATTTGGAAGAAATGTGTAAACGGATCATGGATCGCCGATCGATAGAAAACTCCTCATACCCGGACTTATGGAGAACCCGGAATGCTTATGAAAAACTATTGCTCATCCTCTTTCAATTTAACCCGACCGATTGGATTAGGTATTAAGCAAACTCGAGATTTTGGAAAGAAGAGACCAATCGAAAGGTTCCATAAAGATGTTTCTGAAGATGAAGTCCGATAAACAATCATGTGGTGAAGCTCCTTTACTAAGATTTTTGAACTCTACTTTTAGAAGAGCACCAGGATTTCAACTCTGGGATTGTCTTTGGCTGTATAAATTGTCAAATGGCAAGAACAAGATTTTGGAAGCAATATTGGGATGAGAGTGAGGAAGGTACCCTTGCTCAAGGTTTATCTTAATGAATTATTTTAATAACTTTATGCACCACGCCAGGGTGTAATGATTTTGAGCTAAAACTCATGCACTTGATGAGTCATGGGATGACAATGCTTATGCATATGGGAAATGACTCGTGCAATAATGGGATGGTGCACATGTGGATGCTCATGATGAAGTGCATATAGTATGATGTATATGTATATGAGCATATGATGTTTATGCATATGAACTTATGGTGCATATGCATAGTGAGAGATGCACATCATGTGTGCTTGATGTAGGGCACGCACGATGATGCATATGTTGATGAATGCGTGATGCAATGTCGCATGACTTGTTTCACCAATGAGGTTAGTCAAGGTAGAGAGGATAAACATAGAGTTGAGAAGTAATAGGTGCGGTGAGTCGCATTCTCAAAAACCAAGATACCTAGTGCGCTCCTAGTGGTAATCACATGGCTGCAGCACACATGATACCCTAGGTTTCGTTGCGGCACCTTCGTTTATGGAACAACAACATCACTAGCAAAAAGGGTGATATAGTAGAAAGATGGGAAAGCTGTCGGGACATATGCATGTTAGTTCATCCAATGTCCCAAATGCACATGTTGTGCAATGCATTTTCCATGCTCGTGATTTATGTCATTAAGGTTGCAAGATATGCATGCGGTGATGATGCTCATGTGCTTACCAACAGATTTTTGATGCCTCATAACCATGTTCTCTTTTATTTGTTCGTGAGCAAGCATAAGGAGGGCCGAGAAATGATAGTGATCAATGTAGGGATATCGATGCAAGGAAAGTGGGGTGATCACCTTTACATAGACATAGGAAGTTGGTGGATCGCCTCTAAATTGACGAAAAGGCGTATAAGCAATTAGAAGAGTACAACGGGGTTCCACTTGACTCAGCAAGGATATGGGTATGCTTCTATTGGAAACCAGCCTAAGAGAAGATGGAGATAAATGTATCTTGCACTGACTGTGTTCATCTGTGGATAGAAACTTCAAAACATACGTAGCATTCTTCCACCACCTAAATATCATCATCTTTAGGCAGGGGATGTAAAAATCTCGTGCCTTCCAATATTGGTATTCAACTTAAGGATAAAGCGAGGCTATCATGCCCGAAATTCAGATATCGCTTTGCTGTCGGGGTTGTTGGACAATAGGCGAGAGGATCACTAAGAAGTCCATATCTCTCAGCTCAAGCGTCGAAAAATTCTGAATTTTGGTCAGCATGTGTAGATTCCATAAGATTCAACTTTGGTATTCAACCCCAGGACAGATTCAACTTTTACGGAGGTCGAAAAATTCATTTACCAAAGCTCTGTCTAGCAGTTTTGACAGCAAACAGGAGCTTACTAAAAATTCGATATTTCTCAATATACACATGCATACATGCTGAAATTTTGTGAGCATTTATTTCACAAAATTATGAACAATTTTGGTATTCAAGGTTTTCTCTATACCCTCAAGGAAGATGACCTAAAAATTTGAAGTTCAGAGATCACTAGTTCTGAAATTCAGCAGGACAGAGACCTAGTGTTTTGGGTATAACTCCCAAACTAAAAATCTAGTGACCTTGAGATTTTTACAGGAGGTATATAGATACCTAAAGAGCATTTTTGGTATTCAAAGGTCGAATCAAATCAGATTGAAAAAGGGTGCAAAAGGTCCATTTTCAGAGTGTTGTTGCCCAGAAATTCAGCAGGGCAGAGCTTCACTAAAAAGACCATAACTCATTACATGAGTAACCAATTACCATGAAATGTTTACAGCACGATCTATGCTAGATAATGAACATTTTTTCTGTAGATCCTCAGGTCAAATTCTGTTGGGAACTATAAGTAAAGATTCGAGTTTTCAGCCTAACTCAGAATTTTGACAGCTATTCGGTAAGACGTAGGCTAGCCATTTTTATCCTAACTTCAGTTTTAAATCTCCTAAAATCATGAGAAATTCAGGGAGAAAACTTATCTAGGTGATGAACAATTTCCCCAAAGAACACCTAGCCAGAAATTTTCTAGATAATCCTTAGGAAGATTTGGACAGCAACTAGTTAAATTTTGCTTAATCACACATCAAAGCATCAAACTAGCATGATTGGTCCTTAAGAAACACAATTTAATTAAAGACCAAATGACACATGATTTAAGTTCATTGTTGGTTCAATAGCTTTTACATGATGCGAAAACGTCCTAAACTTCCTCACAAAGCTTTTAAGCTTAAAAACGAAGTTAGTGCGGTGGCGGGGCATATATAAACGTCTCTCCCTATAATAACTAGTCGGAAGCTATTCGTTTCTTAATTACCGTGCCTAACAACCGTGGTTAGTGTACCTGCAGAAAATCACGGATATTCAAGACCTTTTGTGCCGCACTCACAAAAGCGTCCACATTCATTACCGTTCACTTATAGAAACGGTATCCATGCGTAAAGCCGCTGCATGGACGGCGTCCTATTTAAGACTCGACGCGACGTGAGTGCCCATTGGAATAGCCCTCACTCATCCCTCACGGACTTTCCCGTGGTACCATCACGTATGGCAAAACGTGACGAGACTCGTACGCGACGTGACACCCATTGGAATAGGTCTCACTAGTCCCTCACGGGACTTCCACTGTGGTACCACCACGTATGGCAAAACGTGATGAGACGCGGACGCGACGTGACACCCATTGGAATAGGTCCCACTAGTCCCTCACGGGACTTCCACGTGGTACCACCACGTATGGCAAAACGTGATGAACTAGTATGGTTGTGCATGAAAGTAAGTTTTGACAGGAATAAATGTCTTTGGAAGTCGGACTAAATACACCATATAATACTAGCCACCCGAAAGAACCCAAAAATTCCCTCTAGGGCCTCTCGGACTAGATTAAACCTTAACGTCCTATTCTTTTAGCAAGATTATTAATCTTGGCAAATTTTATTCCAAAAACAAGTTTGTTAAGGTATTTTAATTACTCGGTGCATATCATCGCTCCGGTACCGAAATTTGTGACGAGAACCGCCCAAAATAATTCCGTATTATCGCCTAAGTCGGTCCACTTGGCCATTAAGCAATAATAAAGAACTATTCTGTCGCTTCCGCCGGGTAAAGCCCGGTGAATCACATACAACAGGATCGCAGATATGCGCTAAGCCCACACGAAGGCGGGACCAGAGTACAACATTGCATTAAAGTCCACAAGTTTAACATTATTACAAACCAGGTTTTTCGTACATAAAAATAAAGGTGATTCAGAGTTTAAACAGCGGAAAGTAAACTAAACGTGTGATACACACAGGAGGCCATCCATGCATATCACTCATCATCATCGTTCTCCCACCCAAGCTCCCAACCATCCGGAATAGAGCCGGGCCGGATGGGGTTACTCGAAAATCACAAATTAAGCAAGGCCGAGTACTAATACTCGGCAAGACTTTTCCGATAAAAGAAAATACCACTAGACATGCAAGGCTTTTTGGCTGCTGGGTTTGTTTTGCCAAAAGCGACTAAGAGTTGATCCTTAATTTTCAGATTTTAGCTCAAGTTCTAGTATGTTAATCATTCTATGTGAGCACCTGCACTAAACAAGCATGTTGTTCAAACAATATTAAACGAGGTAACAATATTAATCCGAACGGTTCCATAAATAAACATGGGGTAGCCGGTGGTCAAGCCGACTCGGATAACGGCGAGTGGCCAGACGATCGATCGATTTATATCCTTGCAAGGTAAACCCAAGATACACGGAAGAAGTAGACCCCAAGAATTCAAATAAAAGCAAATGCGGGGTCTACCCCGACCGAGGCGGTTCCCAACATCCCACGAGTTTGGGATCGGACGCTACAAACTACGGTACACGGTTATCCGGAGGGTCCAACCCGACCAGTCCGGACTCACACACTATACCACGGGTAGCTAGCCCGGAGACATATCCCAAGCGGGTAGCTAGAAAGATCCCGCCCCGGTTCAGAAGGTACTAGGCTTACCGGTCCCACTCCCGGCAAGTACTTGGTACGTTCAATAGCTTAGGACCAGCACCATGCTACTCGGTCGAGACCGAACCCATTGCTCTTACCACATGAGCGAGTCAATTTAACCAACTTATGATTCCAACATAAGCATCCTATATCTCGTGAGCAATGAGCATTACTCGACTTCTACCGTGACCTTAGAGCATGGCACTAGCGTTCCTAACATACTAGTAAAAGAGCATAGGAGTCCTAAGGATCATGCAACTAGGTTTCAAAACAACTCCCGAAACTTAAATGCACAAGTAAAGCAATAAAGCGCCGAAAAGTAAAGGACATGATTTTAATTTAAAACATGGGTTAGATGAAACCGATGCTTGCCTTCCTCGGACTCGGTTCCTAAACAAGCCTTTGGCTCTTCCGGACTTTGGTCCAGGTCTTCTTCTGCACGCTAACTTGATTCAACTACCCGCCGGCCCCCCTCCTCCTCCTCCCGGGTAAGCGTGTAAGTCCCGTCGGGAAGATCTACACGGTTACATGCACATGCATTAGATTATGGTGAAGGTGAGAGAATTACCACAAAACCAACTCTTGTTGGACACATTCATCCAAACAACATTATTTTCTTACAGAAATTATTAGTGTGTGTGTGATAAATAACAAAACACTATTTTGATGGTGATTGTGTGCACATCTAAGCAATTTAAGTTACTTAACTTCACCAAACATCAAGGTGTGTGTTTAATTTAATAAAAACAGAAACACACATGATTTTACAATTTAGCACATTTAATTTCAATTTCTTTCTTTAATTATTTACAACAAGCCTTTCTACCATAAATCCAAATTGAATCAAAAACACTTCCAATGAACCTAATCTCACACAAAAATTTGGCTTAAGATCATTTATAAACTAATTCATACGAAAAAGACAAATCTCAGCCTAGTAACTCAACATTAATTCATATAAAAAGATTTAATAAACTTTTTGATCTCAACTTTCTCCTACAGGTCAAGTATGCCAAAAGTGAGTTTCTGACCAAGGCATGGTTGCAAATTCAATTTATTTTTCAGATTTTGAATTTAAGCTCCTACACATAATTAAATCCAAAACACCTAGTAAACAATTCCCTAAAATCACATCCATCACACCAGGGGTACTAATCATCAAGTCAAAGCCCTAGGGTGCACTTGTGCTCAAAGAAAAGTTCATTAAAGGTGATATAAAAAGCATCAAACTTATTCTAGCATAAAGCTTAAATAAATCATATCTGAAAATATATATATCAAAATCATGCAAACTTTTGCCAAAGATCTAGACATGATATAAAGAGCAACATATCCAAAATTCAAGTTCATAGCATGTGTATATTTTAAATCACACTAAAAACACTCCAAACCGAGTTTGAATTTTTAATTCAAAAAATTTACAGAAAAACCCTATACAATTAGATTTCTAGAAAAGTTAGATTTCTTCACCAGGAAACCAAAAAAATTGGATTTGCATTTTTATGATTTTTCTACGATTTTTACTGATTTTTCAAAGGTTCAAATTTGAAACCCTAAAGAAGCCTATTACAACCAAGTCCCCGGATTTCACAAATAGGCCCTCGGAAATTACAACCGGGTCCCTAGGCGAGAATCTCAATCACGGATAGGTACCCGGGCGCCATGGTCGGTGATGGAGGTCAAAATTAGGCGAGCTCGTCGCCGGAATCGAGCGGGAAATTGATGGGAAGTGACGAGGGGCTCACAAACGTTCCGTTTTGGGGCTCTAAAGTTGAGGGAACTCAACAATGAAGGAGCTCGGACTTGATTTTGTTTCACGGAGTTGGGGAAAACCCGTGAAAAACAACCTAATTAAACTGAAATCTTAAGGAGAGGAAAGGAATCATGGTGAGGAGAAGGAGGAACCCACCCTTATTAGTCGGCCTTGGACGGCCGGTCGGCATCGCTTGTGGCGGCGGCCAAGCACGGAGGGGCGAACGTGCGAGCCGGAGAAAAGAATGAGGAATTTGAGGGAGAGAGAGAGAGCGGTAGAGGAGGGGCTCTGTTTTCCCCTCGCGTAGGGACGGAACCGACGCGTCCGTGCGGGACCCGCCAGGCAGATGTGGGGCGCGACGCGCCAGGCCGCGTGTCCATGCGCGCATGCAGGCCGACCACGTAGGCACGACAGGTGACCGAAAATTTGCTGGATGTTTGGGTGCCTAACAATTTTGTGAAACCAAAACAACACATATAGAGACCACTAAAAATCATGAAACTTTTTAGGTAGATTCTATAAATCACAAGTAACCCATTTTGCTTGGATCTGACATCATGGCTATTGTAGATTTCAGATGAAAATTCTTCCCAGAATGATACTTTGGAGATTTCGAGTAAGTCGTTTGGAATCAATATGATCTCTAAAAATTCAAAAGAAGATACCTAAATTCATGTTGGAAGAAGTACTAATAAATCAAGTGTTGAGATTTTGACCAAGGATTCTTTAGCAAAGTTGATCAAAACTAAGCTAAGTATGTTTTGGGACTATCTACACTTGATTAACATAACTAATTAAGGTATTTATCTTTAATAAACACCCGGGGTGTTACACCCAGTGGGTTTCTTCTCTACACAAGCACACACGCCTACCCACACGCTGACCTGCCCGCACCGAATCCGCCGGATCTCGTGCACCAAACCAACCACTCCTCAGCCACACCGCTTCCTGCTCCACCCCGAACCGCATCAGATCCCTTGTATCTTGTGTGGTTTTGCCAACCACAAGCAAGCCACACCACCACCTACGCTGGGATGTGTCGCACCAGATCCCACGAGGATCCCGTGGGCCGGCCACATGGGCTGCACAGTCGACTGCCACTTGTGCAAGAGCTGGCTTATAGCCACCAAGGTGGCAGCCCCATTAGCTCATGGAGTCAGCTAGCAGACAGCCTATAGATAGTTTAGAGACTTTAGAGCTAAACTATAGATAGCTTATAGTTAAGTGTATTGTGTATGCATATTTTAATTTCAGAAATGTATTTGCCTTTGGAAAATCCTAGAAAATTCATTTCAACTTCAAAAATTATGAAACTTTTTCCAAAGCTCATCTAAAATTATTAACTCCGTGTTAGCCTAGTGTTTAATCTCTTTTGGCTCTTAATCGTTGTTCATTTGGAGTTAATTGCAATAGGACCCGCATTTATTTTGTTTGAGCGTTAATAGGAGTAGCTCGGAGATCGACTACACCAACGACTACATTGCCGACGACTACTCACACACAGGTGTCCACGCCCGACTGATTATGAATACCTATTAGGCATTGCTATCTAGTATGCTAGCACTTTACTTTAAATGCATGTTGATGAACCTTGCACTGCCTTCTTTAATTATCCAGTCTTTGATTGCCCTACTATTATATATATGTGTATATAAGCGTGTATATGCGTTGAGCTTTGCGATGCATGTGTTAGGATGGCAATAGTGGTTCTTGGCGTGAGTGGGGTGAAACCGGTAGGAGAAAGCGTTTTGGGTACTTTGGCGGGGGTGAGCTCAAAACAACCGATCTGGGATCGAGGATGAGGGTGCACTCCTCAGTGCATTCCCGATTGTACTGTTTTCGGAGCATAGGTGTTGAGGTTTTACTGATGTTTGGAGGACATGAGCTCACCCCGGTCTGAAACCAAGTGGGCCAACCGCTTCAGGGGACTTTTCATACACACCACCTCGCCAAGAGTGGAGTTAGAGCCGAGTTGAGCTCGGCAAGTGTGGAACCATACCTGCCAACAGGATAGAGGGTATCAGTGGGGGAGAGGTGGGAGTGAGACCACCTTCTCTCAGTGTGTCTGCTGTGTGGACACACGGGGCATTTCACAGTTCTGATGCAATTCCTTCTCCGGGGGATCGCTTTGAGGGCCAGATACAGGATGGGACCGTAACTACTGAGAGTTCGCACAGCAGGGTGGGCTCGGTTGGCTGATCACCGCTGGGTGCCATCCCGAGTTGGGTACAAGTCTACACGCTCTGCAGAGTTTAGATCTATACGTATAATCACGTCCTCGGTCATGGACGAGCCTAGTGGATTGTTGGTTCTCATGTTTTGGGATTTCGACCTCCCCCTGTAGTTTGAGACTTTGGTGAGCCATGGTTGCAGTTGGGGAGAGGAGAGTTGCTCCCTCTACATCGCAGACCTAATTGCAATCATTGAGGTGCGATGAGAGGAAGTTCTCGCATCGACCCTTGATGGAGATAGGTTGTGGAGGCGGGGCCCCGGGGTACCAGGTGGTCCCGAGCTATGTTTAAGAGTATGGTTTGGTACCTGGATGGAGATGATTTCTTTTATACTTTGCTACTGCTGCATAGGAAACCTGAGCTCCTACCTTGTCTCTTTTCTTACCCTTTAGAAGTTAGGCCACTTAAAGATGCATACAGTTGGTGACCTGGACCTATCCCACTCCTTGGGGATAGACTTTGGGTGTGCAGGGTACGAGTCCGACTTCGACAACAACATCGACGTATGGTACGACTGAGGGATGCGTCGCTTCACTCAAGGATGCTTGTGGCTGTGAAGAATTTCACTCTGATTCAACCTAGAGGCTTGTAATGTTGTACTCCATTATGGACATGTAATAATTTATGTATAATATTATTGTGATGTAATGTATGACTTTGTTTTACCCTCTATGATGCGATCTATATGCTATAGCCACTGATCTAGGGACCATCGCAAGGGTACAGGGACTCGGGTTTTCTTCACTGAAAAACTGGGGTGTTACATCCCGGGTAATTCGACGAACTTTTGTAGTTTGCTTGTAAGCTAGTTGTTCTTCGCCGCATAAGTGCATTGGTTACCTCTTTGCTGATTTCCTTGTAAACCTAGTCATCCTCCATCACGTAAGCATGGTAGTTATCCTCCCGAAATGATCGATTCAAGCAAACCCTAGGTCACCGGTCTGACCGGCGCACCTGACCGGTCATACCAGTCACGGCAGCGACTCTGCTCTTCGTTTTGTTCACATGCTTTTGCTTGTTGACCCTGAAAGGCGTCAACAAATTGGCGACTCCGCTGGGGAAGAAAGATCAGGTTGCTCAAACCGTTCTATCAATCCCTAGCCTTTTACCTAATTGTCCATTATTCTTGATTCGCCACTATATAGTTGAATCTGGTCTTTTCAGACTGATTGCATCTAAATATTGTGACTTTGCATCAGGCTACTCAAACCGTTTGCATTGTGTCTTGCTTGCTACTACTTATTGAAGACTAGAAGAGAAGCGAGACTTTGGTCATTGATTGCTTGGATTTTCGAGGATATCTGGATTTATCTATATTACATGATCTGAAGCATCAAGATTTATTATGGCGAGATATCCATATACTTCGCATCAATTCATCTACAACGAGCCCAACATACAATTTGCAAATACACTGCCTATGTCTAATATTAGTAGTTATTTTGCAAGTACCATGAATCCTTATGTTGATGTTGCTAGATTTGATACTAGTAGGCATATTGCATCGGCGTAATTATTCATATGGTGTTAATTATGCAAATAATTGATTCTGAATTTAGTATGCAAAAGCCATTGTTAAATAATATGCATGCTTTGAATTGTAATGATACTAGCAACATACAACATTACTCTCACACACCGGCTATACAACAAGTTCAAAAGTCGGTTAACATGTATCGAGGCCAAACTAACATGGTGAGTTTGGCCAATTCTTATGGAACACCACATGCTAGTAATTCTACTAATTTTCAGCAAGGTGTTTCATCTATTTATTCATCAGCAGGAATGTGATTATATCACAAAACATGCTGGTGAATGAGAAAATTGGCTATGCTAATTCTAGCCATCGCCAGTTATTCTCAAACATCATTTGCAACTGATATCTATAATAGTCAGAAGGTAAAGATGAATCGGTGTTTAATTATTTAGAAAGATTCAAAGAAACAAAGAATCAGTGTTTTAATTTACCTTTTTCTGATTCAGATCTAGCTTATCTTGCTTTTAGAGGTTTAAAATCATCCCTTAGAGATTGGTTGAATGATATAAAATTTAATTCACTTGATGAAGTGTTTGTGAAAGCTATGGCATATGAATTAAGTATAACAGAACAAAACGAGAAAATTGGACATGCTAATTCTAGCTATCAGGCCAATTGTTCTCCATCATCATATGCTATACAACATGACACTCGAGTAGAGGTTGCATCTAATTTTTCAGCACCACATGCAAATGCTAACAATCATGATTTGGCTCTAAATGTTTTTAATAAATCTAGCCAAATTAATGAAAATTCAGCAAAGACATATGCACCTCTAGAGTATAAATCTGATGCTTGGTATGCTGAAATTGCTAGCATTAAGGCAGACTTGGCTGCATTGATAAAAGGGAAATCTGAACTTAAGGAGTTTATTGCCTTGGCACATGATTGTGAAAAGAAGAACGGTTCAGATTTTCATTTTAAACATGTTTTATTAAAAAAGCCAAGCTTAGTTGTAAAAGAGAATGCCAAGCAAAATAAAACAACTATGCTTGATTTTCCTGAAGCCGGAGTTGTCGTACATTTTACTAGCGATTGTCAATCTACTAACCAACAAGTTCAGGCTGAGAAAAGTTCAGAAAATCAAACCGTTGAAAACCAAGACAAAGGAGGCGAGAAGGGATCATTAGCATGTTGACACAAGGTGATTTCCAGCAACTCTGGAGGCACCGGTCTAACCGGTCACCTACACCGGTCTGACCGGTCCAGGCAGAGGATGATTGTGGGCTGCCGTCAAGAGGAGAAATGCCATATCATCCACATCAAGATTCCTCGCCTCTCAAATGTATTTGATAAGGTATGTTGTACAAGTAATTCCTAATTAGAACCTATATTTTCTGTTAATTCATTTATTAGTGATTCTATCAAGAATAATTCTAAGAGATCGATTGAGGATGATTTACTTGTTAGTTATAGCATGCCTTTAGATTCTACCAGCCAATGCATTGTTAAAATTAAAAAGGTTGATCATAAAAATACTTTGACATTTAAATTTTCCACATCATCATTGTCAAAGTTTCTCTCTATATGGTGTGCTTATGGTTATTCTAGACTTAAAAGTAAGAAACAAAAACCGAGAGCCATTGTAAAGTCCGATGCTAATACAGTGATGAACTCTAGAGCGTCGGGTATGAGAAGTGCAAAGAAAGGTATAGCAAAATGGGTCGATGAGAAATTTGAATCATTCGTTTGCTTAGCCTTAAAACCTTCTCCACAAAAGCATTGGTTGGAGAAAATAAAGTACACCTTTGATTTCACTTTGTGTGATAATTTATTTCATATCTTGCTTGAGAATAATTTTATTAAACTCTTCGATCACAAAGTTAGTCTATCACCTCCCGAATTAGAAGATCAAAAATATTGCAAGTGCCATAATTCTTTTAACCATAATACTAGTGATTGCAATATTATTCATCAATTCATACAATCGACCATTGACATTGGACGATTGAGGTTTGCTCAAACACGAGAGGATGACCAGTTTGCCTACAATTGGTTTTGATAGCAAATGATCATTAAATCAGTTAGCATCAGTCGATTTATCCAAAGATCCGGATTTAATTGCCAAAGAGGAAGATTCAAAGCTCCAAAGTAATGAGAAAGACATCTCCATGACTTGCAAGATCAAGTAATTACCGAGGATGATGGACTTATCAAAATCCCAGAAGTTACTGGGGCCATTGGATTTTTCTACATCAAGTCAGGAACTTGTTACTCTTCCTGTGCTAGAAACACAGGTCAGATCGGTGAGGTACATAGGTCGACCGGTGCGGACGAACGGAGTTAGGATCGCTCACCCGGATCGGTCGGACCGGTCACGGTCTGAAAAACCCGGAGATGTTCAAATCTAGACATCCTGAGGTAGATGGAGGTAAAGACTGTGCTAAGCACAATGGTAAAAGGCCGAAGCTTACTTTTCATGAACTTCTGGCTAAATATCAAAAAGACAATGAGGCCAAGCGTGCTAATCGGTCAAATAAAGTTAAATCATCAAGATTGCCTTCTAAGCATAATTCTAGGAATTGGAATCAGCAAAGAAAGAGTTTTCATGCAGCAGCAACATATTCTCCTTTTGTGCCATCAATGTCGGTTTCATATGCTCCATATCCCACTAGTGCTCATCCTTATTCATCATGGGGGTGGAGTGATTCATGGACACATACTCCTTCGTATTCCAGACCATATCATGTTGAGTATGCAGCTCCAAGACGACCATCACGTGCAAGGCAGCCATATGTTGAAAGTGACTATTTTCAGTATAAAGATCGGTCTAGTGCTCAAAACAAGAAAAAGGTTGTCAAGCAAGTTTACCGAGTGAAAAGAGATGGTCACAAAGATAAAAGTTCAGATCTGAAGTCAGTTAATGAAAAACTGATTAATGTGTTCAACACTTCGGCTATTGGTGGCAAAGGGAAGGAAAAATCATCTGTTCATCCTTCGAGTGCCAAATCTGAACAAAAGGAAGTGAAGAGGTTGAAAAATAAGAGAGGAGCACTTCTATCCAAAACTGAAGCGAAGTCAAGTCATCCACTTGGTTTATCAAATTGGTTGAAAAAGGAGCTACAAAAGCTTAGTGCTCAACAGTTGAGGAAGAAAGGCATCGCATGGATTCTTAAAGGAAGCACTCGGACTAAAGACATGGGTGATGATCAATCAAAAGGTGCAACACAGTTGAAGGAGAAGAAAAGATATGAGAGACGGTCTTCAAAATTGAGGTTTGCACCAAATCATCAAAGTTATTGGTCATTACCTAGTCCATTTGCTTTACAAATGCCACATATGCCTATGTTTTGGAATTCATCTTTAGATATGCTTGATTATCCCTCATACTCTTATTTTGGTCCTTGTGTTCCACATGGATCATCTTTATATCGTAGAGGTTTATCACCAAAATACTATGCATATTGATTAATCTGCAAAAGCCGAAATATTTAGTTCTTAGAGATGGTTTTAATTTCTAAATTTATCTATCTCTACTCTATTATTTCGGTTGTGCATATTCTTATGGACGAATTCTTTACGGGTGATATTGAATTATCATCTTTGACAACATACATGGCCGATGAATCTCTTAGACCATCATGGTAAAGTCTTAGCTTCCCGATAATAGATTTCTTATAACCTTTGTGGTACCTTAAGTGCTCAGGGGAAAAGAGTAATTTACCACTATGGAGTTAATATCTACTAAATCGGCTTGTAAGATTTCTCAAAATGTTCGTGATGTCCTTATTTCACCAGTAATAATATTTTGAGATTTTTAGCCGGTTGGTATATTTAACCTCAATTAACAAGTCGAATGTAAATTTTTATATTCGGCTGGATTCAGGGATTCATAGTGGCAGAATCATGCAAAGGCATTTAGTGGCTCATTACCAGAGGTGTAACAAGTATTTACATTAAATGAGTCACTATATATATTTTCTTGGCATATGTCTAGAAGCTTATCTTAATTTTGAAACATCTATTTTATATAGACATGATAATTCCTGATTAGTACTCTCAAACAATGAACATCAGGCTATGGTGCCCAAAAGACATTTCATGAAAAGGGGCTGATGTCTAGTAATCAGAGAGCACATCCTGAACAGACTGGTCTGACCGCCACCTCGACTGGTCTGACCGTTAGTGACCGGTCTAACCGATCCTTGTCACTGGTCTGACCGGTGTGGCTGTTGGTTTGGCTGTCCAAGTTTCAAAATTTGTTAAAGCCAAGACTGACACTTAGAGAAAGTTTGTAGGCGACTGTTACATAATCTGAGATATATTGGAAGGATTAAGTCAAGAACAAACAAAGATGTTTCAAGAGTAATTCGGCTATCACCAATTACAAGGTAATTGTGTTATATTCATTTTTTAGTTTGATTACTCATCCTACTCTATTTATGGTCGAAATAACTTGTGAATGCATTAGTGAATTATTCTATACTTCATCATTGTGAATTTAGTGAGTATTGCAAAGACCAATTGTCATTATAGCGATTTGGTCGATTTATGCATTCACAAGAGCTTACAAGTGTGAGAATAAATTTGATATGACATTTGAAGGATCCACAACTGAGGGAATGTGTTCTTAGGCTTGTTTCACTCACACAATGTGTATAAATGGTAGCAACAAGTTGAAATCTTCATATTGGACAAAATCAAGTAAAATGGTCAATTGATGCTATCGTCCTCAAAAAGGTGAAACATGTTTGCTACACTTGTTCTCAACATCGTTCTTGTGCAGTTTTGGGGCTGGTAAGTATTTGTTGGTATGCAAGCTTTATCAAGAAACAGTGGGGCATATGTTCGCACCAAAAAGTGGCAAGGTTCGAGATATGTGAGGCTAAAGGCTAGAAGTGCTAATCCTTGATATTTTACTAGTTTGGCTTATATATGCATTTTACATGACAAGAGGGTCATTTTGGAGGTTCTGAATATGATTTCATAAAGAGAGCAAAGAAGTATTTGGAGAAGCATCAATATGATGTCAAATCATGAGTTCAAGTTAACCAAGATGAAGCTTTTGCCAAGAGGATCAAGATAGCCATATAGATCAAATAACCATGGTCGAAAGTGGCTGATCTGGATTATATAAGAAGGCTAATCGATCTGATTCAGTTATTAGTCATAGCCGATTCAGCAGCCCTGACCGGTCTGAACTTTGACCCACACCGGTCAGAACGAATTACTCAAAATGCCAATTGGACTTCACCTTTGCGTAGATCTCATCGAGACGATCGAAATTCATATGTGGAACATCCAGTTCGGAGTCCGGATGAGGGAGTTATGGTCCTTGCAAGAACCGATCCCCGAGCCCGACGGTCCGACCGGTGGGACCGGACGGTCGACCGGTGGGACCCGACGGTCTGACCGGTGCTCGCAGCCAAATCCGAGTTAGGTGTCGTATGGACCTCCCTAGGCCCACTAACTCGGTGGGTACCAGGACCGACTACTCAGTGGGCCCCTGTGACTACCTGACTTGCGCTGCACGGTACCTGATGGCGTGAAGCACAAGGACTACAAAGGAGAAGTACTCGGTTAGGAAGCTGTATATGTCCCGCACTGTATAGAGGACTCCTAGACGTACTCGATTAGTACTCTCTCCCTAAACCGACTTGTAACCCTGCCTCCCGGACTATATAAGGTGAGACAGGGACCCCTCTCTCATCATCTCATCTCACGGTGTAAGATTGCATCATCTTGTAATCGTACCCAATCAATCCAGAGCTACGCAGCATACAGGACGTAGGGTATTACGCACCTCGCGGCCCGAACCTGTCTAAATTGTGTGCCACGTGTCTCTTCCTTCGAGTTACCGATCTCGGCGAGGCCACATTCATCTACTTCGGGTACTCCCCTTAGTAGGTTGCCGATCTAAAACACCGACAGCTGGCGCGCCAGGTAGGGGATCTCGCCCGAGATCACATGGCGAACTCGACGGCTCCCGTCTACTTCAAGCCAACCGTCGCCTTCAACCTCGGCGACACCTTCGTCTTCGGTGCCTAGGTCCGCACCGCCGATGGCGCCGGATCCTTCCAACGCCGCCTCACCCTGCCGCCCAACCCGGAGACCGGCTTCGTGACGCTTCCCGAAGTAGTCACGGGTGAACTCATCGGCAAGTTCGACGAAATTTCGCTTTTCGACCAACACGCTGACTTCGAGCTCGGATCCACTTCCAACTCGAACTCGACGTCCCTGTGGGCTACCGTGTGCGAGCCAGCTGCTCAGCCATCGCATGTGGTCTCCCCACCCCGTGAGCGCTCCACGTGTGGTCCCCGCAACCTCTGCAGGGCCCGCACGGAGGCTCCCTCTGCACGCCGGGCCGGCAAGGAGCCCGTACCCAAGTACAAATCGGACTCCAACACTGTACCCGGCCATGTTTCTGACTCCAACCCCCTCTCCGGCTTCTACTCAGACTCCGCGTACGAGTTCGACTTCGGGTTGGACCCTGAAGATCCCGAGTCCGAAGACAACACTACTGAGCAACCCTTATCAGGGCCGGCTTTCGTGCTGGTTATAACGTCCATACCGGCCGGGAGATTTGTCTACTGGCCAGACCGCAAGCCTGCTGACCTGATAAGCGGGGACTCACGCTACGTCGCCTACCTCGACTCGCTCCCGTTCCAGGAGGGAACACCACTTGCTCGAGCTAAGGAGTACACTCCAACGGAGGTGGCGAGCTCCGACTCCAGTCTTGGCAACCCCAACCGCCAAGTCTTCATGGCTGCCGGCGACACGCCAGGAACTTCGGGGACGGCACCTAACAAGTACCTCGAAGACATCTCCGCGGACGAGCCGTTCCGCCGAAGCACCCGCGAATGAGACCGACACCAACGGGGACGCTCGACATGAGCGCAACGAAGACGGAACGAACGGCGCCGGCATCTCCGAGACAGCTTACCCATCCGCAACCTCGCGAGGGGGGCCCTCGAACAAGTCGAGAGCGGGGGTACACACCACCCCCGAGCAATGCCTCATGTCGATCACGGCGATCGCATGCCAAGCTCGGGGGATACGCGCCGGAGAAGTCATCGCCAAGCTCGCGAGAAGACGCTTCTTCATGCGGGTCGACAACAGGGTCAACCAGCCTCCTCCCACCAGGAACCGCGACAACGAAGCTACAAGTCGTAGCGCAGACCTCGGCCGCAACCGTACTCGAGCTGAGCTGCCGGCTCAGCCCAATCGTACTCGTGCAAACGCCGGCGGACCCTCACAGGGTGGCAACAGCAATCGTGAGATCATCCCTCACCGCGACCCTGGCGGTGGCAGCCGTGACCCTCGCGGCGGCGGCAGCGACGACGGAAGCTCCAACCATGGGGCCAACAGGAGGGCCGGCGGCGGGGGTGATCGCGGCGGTCGAGACCACGCGAACGGCCACGCCTCCGAGCCTCACGGGGCGGCTACGACGCCCGCCGAAGATTGAAGAGCTGCGGCGGAAGAAGTCCGCTACCGCGAGGGCGACAACGACGGCTTCCCCCGCCTTCTCTCCTCGGCTTCGCAACTTGATCCTCCCGGACAAGTTTAAACCTTTGGGGATCACCAAGTACGACGCGAAGCGGATCCCATCCGGTGGCTCGGGTGCTACGCCCTCTCCATCGAGAACGGCGGCGGCAACAATGACACCAAGTGCCTCTACTTCCCCTTCTGCACCGGACCAAGCCCCACTCACATGGCTCGAGTCGCCGGACAAGCACTCGATCGACAAGTGGGACCGGTCGAAGGAGCGGTTCACCGGCAACTTCGCGGGCGCCATGGGCCGATCGGGTACTCGCATGGACTCGTCCATGGTGAAGCGAGAACAAGGCGAGACCCTCCGCAAGTACATGCGCCGCTTCTTCGACAAGTGTGCCACCGTAGTCGACGTCACCGACAAGGAGGTCATCGACCTCTTCCAAGACGGCCTCTACAACCGTCGCACCTTTGAAGACTTCGGTCGTCGCCGCCCCAAGTCAATCCCCCACCTCAAGGACATGATCACGTCCTGGGCGGATGAAGAAGACAAAGCTAACGCCAAGTACGATGCCATCCGTGGCAAGAGCAAGCAGAACACGGGCGGCGGCAGCGGCAACAACGGGAACCAAGGCGGTCGCAACAACAACTACTACTCGGGTCCCAACCGCAAGCGCAAGCCAGACAACACTGTCGCGGCTATCCAGCGCCCTGCGAAGGAGAACTCGAAGAAGACCTCTGGCGGCTTCAAAGACTTGCTGAAAGAGAAGTGCCCGTGGCATCTGGACGGCAACCACACCACTGAGCAGTGCTACCAACTCAGGCGAGCACTCAAGAGTACCACAGAGCCACCGCACCCTCATGACAAGAAAGGCAAGAAGAAGAACAACGGAGGCAGCGACGACTTCCAGGAACCCGACAAGACAGTCAACGTCCTCTTCGGTGGACTACCCAGTAGACGGGTACAAAAGGCTACCCGTCGAGAAGTCATGAGCATTGAACCAGCAGTTCCAACGCCTCTCAGGTGGTCGGAGGTACCCATTACCTTCTCCCGCGGATCAATGGACCAGCTTCTCCGAACCAGGGCGTTTCCCCCTCGTCCTGAAGCCGGTGATCGCGGGCTCCAGGCTCAACAAGGTCCTCATGGACGGTGGAAGCGGGCTCAACGTCCTTTTCACCAAGACCTTGAAGAAGATGGGGCTCGACATCACGCACATGCTCACCAAGGGCTCCTCGCCCTTCTACGGCATCGTCCCCGGGAACGCGGCTATCCCACTGGCTCAGTGTCCCTGCCAGTTACCTTTGGGGAATCTCGGGACAACTACCGTACCGAGTACGTCAAGTTTGAAGTCGCGGACTTCGAGACGTCCTACCATGCCATCCTCGACAGACCGGCTATCGCCAAGTTCATGGTGGTACCCCACTACACCTACTTGGTACTCAAGATGCCAAGCCTAGCAGGTGTACTCTCACTGCAAGGGGACTTGAAGATCTCGCACGACTGCGACACAGAAGTTGTGGAGATCACCTCCACAAATCAAGTACCCAACACAATGATGGAGGTCTACGCGGCGTCGAAGAAGCTTTCCCCAAGTGAACTCGACATCTCGGAGAAGTCGAGCAAAGCTAACAAGCCTCGGCCCGGTCGAGGAGGTTCGGTCAATACAATTGACCTCGGGACGACGACGAGCACAAGACCACTACCATCGGGGCGGGTCTCGACCCCAAATAGGAAGACGCGTTTGTCAACTTCCTCCGGGCTAACCGCGACATCTTCGCGTGGAAGCCAACGGACATGCCAAGGGTGCCCAGAGCGTTGATCGAACATTCCCTCAATGTCGATCCTAAAGCTACCCCGAAGCGACAACACCTCCGCTGCTTCGCCGACGACAGGCGGGACGCCATCAAGAAGGAACTCGCAAAACTACTCGAGGCTGGCTTCATCAAAGAAGTCTTCCATCCTGAGTGGCTCGCCAACCCCGTCCTCGTCCGCAAGAAGAACTCAAACGAGTGGAGGATGTGCGTCGACTACACCGACCTCAACAAGCACTGCCCCAAGGACCCCTTCGGGCTGCCGCGGATTGACCAAGTCATCGACTCCACGGCGGGCTGCGACACCGCTCTGCTTCCTCGGCCGCTACTCCGAGTACCACCGGATCGCGATCAAGGAAGAAGACCGGAGAACACCGCGTTGAGGACCATGTGTGGTTCGAGGACCGGTGGATGGTCACTTCCTTGTGTGATGAGTGATTGACAACGTTGTGTGGACCGATTCTTGGCTAAGTATTGCGGGTGCGGGTTGCGGCTTGACTCGTGTTGGTGCGGGTGAAGAACAAGCGCGAAAGGTCGTCGCCGGTGAGGCCTCCGGGTGTGGAGAAGACAAGTAGGCTTTGTTCGAGGGACCCGGTGGCCGGCGGGGGTCAAGTGCGGGCCGCATGGTGGCATGAACAGCAAGATGAAGTCGTGGACGGTTTCTTGGTTGAGCCTCAAAACCAAGGTCGAGCCGTGACTACGTGGGAGCCAAGTCATGAGTGGAGATTGGCGGAGGCTACACCGAGTTCGCGGGGTTTCCGGTGGTTCACCAGAAAACCATTGGGTTCCTTGGTTGATCCACAAAGCCAAGACCGGAGAACCGAAGACGGAGGCTGCAGCGCGCGGACCGGTCGACCGGTGGGTACGGCCGGTCGGCCGGTGGGGACCGGTCGACCGGTGAGGAGCACCGGTCGGCCGGTGTGCGACGACGCGGTCCCGGAATCTTCGAAGCGGAAGACACGCGTCGGGATCACATGGCTTGCGTCGAGGCTACGCGGGGTGCGGTCGCCGGGCATCGGTCCAATGGTGAAGACATCAAGAATTCCAAATCCGCCCTTGAGGGGCTTGTATCCCTAGTTAGTAGAGAAGGGCATTTTAGACATTCGGTTGCCTCCATATAACCCAAGAGGTGAGAGGATGGCAGCCAACTCTTGGAACCCTAGCTCATTAGTTTTCCTATTTTCCACCTATTTCCCTTAGGTTTTCCTTAGGACTAGCAAGAGAGCTTCACGGAGAGATCCTGTTGAGAGGGATGGATGATCGGGCGGCTTGTAGACCTTGTACGAACATTTGTTTCATGTATAGATCTTTCGGCGTGGTTCCTCAAGGTTTGGATGTGTTTTCCCCGGTTGTTCTTGGTGGTGATTTTCGGAGCCCTCTCTCGGTGATTTCTTTGGGTTGTTTTCGGGGCCTTTCTCTTGGGGATTTGATGGGGGAAATTTGTGGGAATCCTTCGTGGTTCTTTGGGCTGTGATTCCCCTCCCAAATCCGTGAGTAAAGGTGCTCGATTTTGGGGGTTTCTTGAGTTCTTGGGTTGGAAGTGCTTTCGGCGGGGTTTCTTCGATTCCTCATTTTTGGATGAGTTTTTGTGGGATTAAACTTGGCTATGGACTCCTCATGAGGTGTTCCTAATATCCCCAAAGTCTTGTTCAAGTCCGTGGAATGATTCGGGAGATCGAGATTTGGAATTGGGGGAGTTGACCCGCGGGTCTTTGTTTATCCCGAGCTGCCCGGAGCTACACCGGTCGACCGGTGCTCCCGACCCGATCGGCCGGTGCGAGCCCTTGTGGGATTTTGCTCGGGTGAACGTCTTGGTGTGTTCGTTGTTGTCTCGTGTTGCTTGTTGTTTCGAGTTTGGGTCGGTTTGGTGGTCGGTTGGCTCTGTTTGGTGCCTTGGGGGCTTTCGGCCGCCATCGGTCCGGCGGGTGTGTCTCACCGGTCTTCTGCGGTGTAGAGCCACTTAGTGGAAGTTGCTCGGTTTCACCGGCGGGGACCGATCCGACCGGGTGGTGCTCACCGGTCTGACCGGTGTGGGTCTATAGACTCGAGGTTTGTTTTTTCCGCTGCGTTTCTCGGGTCGGAAGGTGGTGTGTTGGTTCCTAGGTCCAGTAGCACTCCAGTGGCTACGTGGGCTTGACCAACCTTGGTAGTGAGTCGGAGACGTGTGTTGGAAGCCGTGTTCATCTTGTTGGAGTTTCTATCTCCTTCGAGAAGAATTTTTATCGGCTCCCATTCACTCCCCCCCCCCTCTGCGGTTCGCCGTATCGGTCCTTCAAGTGGTATCGAGCCGGTTCGGGTCTTTATTGACTCTAACCGGTCTAAGATCCAAGGATGGCGTACCGGGAACGGGGTTCGGGTCCTCCACATATCGATGGCAAGAACTACCGGATGTGGAGCAAGCGGATGGGTGCTTTTCTCCGCGGAAAGGGTCAGATCCTTTGGGATGTCACGGTGGACACAGGATATGTCCAGCCGATGGACTTCCTCGCTCCAGGATCGAGGGACAGATTCGACGCCAACAACAAGGCGGTCGACTACTTGTTTCGTGCTTTGTGTTAGCCTGAGTTCGATCGGGTGCACACCGAGCATTTGGCTTGTAGGATTTGGGCGGTGTTGAAGGAGGCTCATGTTGGGAATGCCCAGGTTCAGGCACGGATGTATGCGACCTACCGGAGAGAGTACGAGAACTTCACTCATCTCCCCGGTGAGTCCATCGATGCCTTGTTTCAGAGGTTCACGGTGGTTGTGAACAACATGAGGGCCAATGTGGACGTGCTCCCGTACGATGATCATGATAGAGCGGTCAAGCTCTTACACTCTTTGGATCGTACGATTTGGGGCGGAAAGTTCGAGGCCATTGTGGAGTCGGAGAATTATGACACTCTGACGGTGAACGAGCCGTTCTCGAAGCTCAAGTCGGGCCGAGGTGGATAGGGGCATGACGACCAAGATCGAGGGCCCGACCGACTCTCATAGTCTCGCCCTCATCGGTGGTTCAAATGGAAAGGCTAACACTAACCCATCCACCAGGATGTTCTCTTTGTCCTCTTTGATGTCTATGCCAGATGAGGAGTTCGACGTGCTTGGAGAGGACGAGCTGGCGCTCCTGACGAGGCGGTTCGAGAGGCTGCACGAGAACCGAGTGAACAAGAGGAGGAACACGAGGACATGCTTCAAGTGCGGCAAGACTGGACACTATTTCGCCGAGTGTCCAAAGGTGAACAACCACGACAAGCAAAAGTTCATGGACAAGAAGAAGAAGTCCAGGAAGAAGGATCATGGACATGAGAAGAAGACGCGGTCTCGAGAGAAGATTAAGAGATCAAGTGACATCGAGTCCGATTCCGAGGACACGTCTTCAAGCTCGAGTAATGAAGACGAAGAGGATGACAAGAAGAAGAAGAAGAAGAAAAACATCATCAAGTATCTCAACGGCCTTTGTGTGACGGGCCTAAGCCTCAAGGACGATTTTTGCGGCATGGCTCGCAGTTCGAGCAACAAGAGAAGCCGAAAGGACGCCTCGGACTTGGATTCCGAGGATGAGGTATGTGATGAGCTCTCTTCTTTGCGCAAGGAGAATGAGGAGTTGGTTGACTTGCTTGATAATCGCGATCACATGCTTAGAGAGGCTAAGAAGCTTAGGAAGGAGCTTAGATCCTTGCTCGAGGATGCTAGGACTAGAGTGGGCCGAGCTAGAAACACGGGTTCTTGATAGCAAGCTTGAAATTGATTCGCTTAAGGCTAGCCTGTTGTTTCGATGAAAATAATTGTGTTGATTGCTCTGGTTTCCTAGGCGACTTGATCGATCTTAGGGAGAAGTATGCCTCCAAGTGTGAGGAACTAGATGTGCTTAGGGTTGAGTTGGTCGAGCTACAATCTAGACCCACTTTTCTTGGTGCTTGCACTTCTTGCCCCGGTTTGCATGAGAAAATTGTTGAGCTTCGTTCTCGCATTGTTTCGCTTGAGGCTGATTTGAAAGTGCCTATTCCTACTTCTTGCTCTACATGTGAGTTGCATGCTATGAAGAATTTGGATCTTGCAAAATGTGTTGGTCGCTTGCAAGATGAGAATGATAAGTTGCGTGAAGCGCTGAGTTGGTTGTCGAGTCAAGAGCCTCGGTTGAGGATGATGATCGAGGCCTTTAAGAGGCAAGATGGTGAGGGGCTTGGGGCAAACAAGGTTGGTGAGGGAAGTTGAGAGAATATCTCGAGCCACCAAAAACCCACCACAAAAATGATTTCCCTCCAAAACCTAACCATCTAAGAAACCGACTAGACACAACCCCGGCTCCACCCGTGTTTCCTACACCCACAAATGACCTACAAAAGCCTATCAAGTTTGTGAGCACTTCGGGGAAAGTGTTCTTTGGGAAGGAGAGTGAGAAGGCTAGTGGTGAGAAATTGGTGGAGGGTTTGAGTGGAGAGAAGCCAAGTGAGCGACCACATCCCAAGTCTAAGCCTAAGCTTGTGAGGTTCCATTGTGGCTATTGTGGGAGAGATGGCCATAAGGAGGAGTTTTGCTTCAAGAGGAAGCGAGAGTAAAGAATGGCAAAGGAGTGGGCTAACAAGGACAAGTACCACCCTTCCGATGGTGTACTTGAGCCTCGTGTGCGGTTGCCAAGGGCCAAGGCGAGTGTGAGGTCGGTTCGGGCTTGGGGAGAGCGGAAGGGCTGTTGGAGGTGCTGCTTGCCCCGGGCTACACCGGGTCGACCGGTGTGGAGCACCGGTTAGACCGGTGCGAGCTGGACGGGCGGCGGTTGGGTTTCGTGCTCGTACGGGTGCGAGGGTTGTTTCCGGAGGTCGTGGTTCGGTGTTTGGTCCGGAAAGTTTGCGGGGAGGTCGGTTGCTAGGAATTCTCCCCCTCGAGCTCACTACGGGGATGGGAGGAGTCATGGCTTTGAGAAGGAGAGGAGGGATGGTCCACGGGCTTTCTTTCGTGGTTTTGGTCCTCCTCCGGGCGAGAGGGTTGGTTCCCTCATGATGGTTACCGTAGTGGTGTTCGTGGAGGTAGCTTTGGTAGGAAAGATGGTTTGGTTTGTGCTAACCCCACTTTCGAGCAAATGGCTAGGCACTGGTTTCGCACGTTTGGAACTAACCCCAGTGTTGAGTCGTTTGCTCACCCTCGCTCTTGGTTTTGAGTTGCAGGTGGACGGCCCGGAGAACATTTGGTTGATATCGGGGGGTGGTTCTTCGGCCTCATATCCCGGTTGTGACATGTAGGTGCATCACTTTCGAGGATGGTGGACAAGGATGAGTGAATTGTGAAGAAATGATAAAGGTAAGTGTATTTGTGACCTTCGAGTGTGTGGCCTTGGTCAAGCCACTTGGTTTGTTTTGCTCCTTCTCTATCTCATGTGTGTAGGGTGAGCTTTGTATGCTCTTTGGCCCTAGTGCATGTGTTTATGGGGAGCTTGTGAGTTTTGTGCTCCTTTGCTCTTTTGCGGTGGTGTCGAGCCCTTTTTGCCTCCCCTCGAGGAGCCGGTGGTTTGTGAGCTTTGTGTGTGCGATCTTCTTTGTAGCATATGCATAGCTTTCCTTTGTGCATTTCTTGCATTTGGCATGGCATATGTAACATGATGTATAGGCATCCTTGTACTTTTGATTGCATGCATTTTGTATCATATGCATTGGATAGGAAAAGCTTCTCCTATATACATTGTTCACCATGGAATGCTATCTATGTCTTTGTGAGCTTGTTTGGTATGCTATGGTTAGTTTGGCTTAGCACTTGATGATCTTGATGAATAATCCATGGTTGATAGCTATGTTTTGGAAAATGTCACGGGTATACTCTCTCATGTGTAAATGCCTTTATATGATCTTGACATGTTTTAGTGGCTTTGCTATGCTTAATTTGTGGTTGGATAGCTAGTTTATTGATCATATGGGGACAAAGGCTCATTTGCCATCATGAATGTTTAGCCCTCTTGTTTTATCTTGTGGAGGGGCATAAGTTCCTTTTTGTCGCAAAGACATTTCATGTACCAATTATAAATATGAAAATGAAATGAAACATGCTTGGAAAATGTGCTCCCATGTCATATGTGCTGAATTTAATTTGCTTTGGGTGCTAAACCGTTGCATGATGCCTATCAATGAGAAGTCTCATACATAGAAGTAGGCACATGGCTCGGTGGCTTTGACATGACATGAGGTGCTTGTGGGTGTTTGTGATGGCCTCATGATTAGAATGGCTGTCCTAGCATGAAGTTTGTGTGGCTTTGCCATTTTGATATGCTTTGATCATGTTTAGGACTTTGCTCATGAGAGGCAAGTTTTTCGCAAAATTGCCAAAATCCATCTTAGCTTCGTCCAATGGTTGTGAAACTTGGTGATCATGTAGTTGAGATCGATACGAAGCCGTAGAGTATCTAACTTGCTCATTTGGACATGTGTAGCATTCTTTGTTGATTTTTGTCTATTTGAGAAGCTCTAGGTTGAAAGTTTTGCATTTTTGGCTTGATTCATGCATTGCCAACAAGGGGGAGAAGTTTGAGCTTGAAATGGCTTACCGGACGCATTTAGAAGGTTTTCAGGTGGTTTCGAGCCATTTCTGGGCTCATTGTACACCGGTCGACCGGTGAAGAGCACCGGTCTGACCGGTGTGAGTGCTGGACCTGTACACATGTTAGGCACCGGCTTTGACCGGTGGTGATGACCGGTCGACCGGTGTGAGGCGAAGTTGTTGCGGTGCCCTGTTTCAAGTGGTGTCTTGCATGCATTTGTCCGGGGGGAGGTGCATTGGTTAGGGGGGAGCTCTTTGTGAGTTTTCAAGCTTTGCTTCGGTGGTTTGAGCTCTTTGTTTGAGCTTTGTTTTGTCTCGGATGTGTCGAGCCGTTGCCCTTGCCTAAGGGGTCCGAGACTTGTCTTCTTCAAGTGATCTTGCTCTTTGCCTTTGTAGGGTGAGCTTTGTATGCTCTTTGGCCCAAGTCCATGTGTTTAGGGGGAGCTTGTGAGTTTTGTGCTCCTTTGCTCTTTTGCGGTGGTGTCGAGCCCTTTTTGCCTCCCCTCGAGGAGCCGGTGGTTTGTGAGCTTTGTGTGTGGGAGCTTCTTTGTAGCATATGTATAGCTTTCCTTTGTGCATTTCTTGCATTTGGCATGGCATATGTAACATGATGTATAGGCATCCTTGTATCTTAGATTGCATGCATTTTGTATCATATGAATTGGATAGGAAAAGCTTCTCCTATATACATTGTTCACCATGGAATGCTATTTATGTCTTTGTGAGCTTGTTTGGTATGCTATGGTTAGTTTGGCTTAGCTCTTGATGATCTTGATGAATAATCTATGGTTGATAGCTATGTTTTTGAAAATGTCACGGTATACTCTCTCATGTGTAAATGCCTTTATATGATCTTGACATGTTTTAGTGGCTTGGCTATGCTTAATTTGTGGTTGGATAGCTAGTTTATGGATCATATGGGGCCAAAGGCTCATTTGCCATCATGAATGTTTAGCCCTCTTGTTTTATCTTGTGGAGGGGCATAAGTTCCTTTTTGTCGCAAAGACATTTCATTTACCAATTATAAATCTGAAAATGAAATGAAACATGCTTGGAAAATGTGCTGAATTTAATTTGCTTTGGGTGCTAAACCGTTGCATGATGCCTACCAATGAGAAGTCTCATACATAGAAGTAGGCACATGGCTCGGTGGCTTTGACATGACATGAGGTGCTTGTGGGTGTTTGTGATGGTCTCATGATTAGAATGGCTGTCCTAGCATGAAGTTTGTGTGGCTTTGCCATTTTGATATGCTTTGATCATGTTTAGGACTTTGCTCATGAGAGGCAAGTTTTTCGCAAAATTGCCAAAATCCATCTTAGCTTCGTCCAATGGTTGTGAAACTTGGTGATCATGTAGTTGAGATCGATACGAAGCCGTAGAGTATCTAACTTGCTCATTTGGACATGTGTAGCATTCTTTGTTGATTTTTGTCTATTTGAGAAGCTCTAGGTTGAAAGTTTTGCATTTTTGGCTTGATTCATGCATTGCCAACAAGGGGGAGAAGTTTGAGTTTGAAATGGCTTACCGGACGCATTTAGAAGGTTTTCGGGTGGTTTCGAGCCATTTACGGGCTTCGTTGTACACCGATCGACCGGTGAAGAGCACCGGTCCGACCGGTGTGAGTCTTGGACTTGTACACATGTTAGGCACCGGTTGACGGGTGGTGATGACCGGTCGACCGGTGTGAGTGAAGTTGTTGCGGTGCCCCTGTTTCAAGTGGTGTCTTGCATGCATTTGTCCAGGGGGAGGTGCATTGGTTCAGGGGGAGCTCTTTGTGAGTTTTCGAGCTTTGCTTCGGTGGTTTGTGCTCTTTGTTTGAGCTTTGTTTTGTCTCGGATGTGTCGAGCCGTTGCCCTTGCCTAAGGGGTCCGAGACTTGTCTTCTTCAAGTGATCTTGCTCTTTGCTTTTGTAGGGTGAGCTTTGTATGCTCTTTGGCCCTAGTGCATGTGTTTAGGGGGAGCTTGTGAGTTTTGTGCTCCTTTGCTCTTTTGCCGGTGGTGTCGAGCCCTTTTTGCCTCCCCTCGAGGAGCCGGTGGTTTGTGAGCTTTGTGTGTGGGAGCTTCTTTGTAGCATATGCATAGCTTTCCTTTGTGCATTTCTTGCATTTGGCATGGCATATGTAACATGATATATAGGCATCCTTGTATCTTTGATTGCATGCATTTTGTATCATATGCATTGGATAGGAAAAGCTTCTCCTATATACATTGTTCACCATGGAATGCTATTTATGTCTTTGTGAGCTTGTTAGGTATGCTATGGTTAGTTTGGCTTAGCTCTTGATGATCTTGATGAATAATCCATGGTTGATAGATATGTTTTTGAAAATGTCACGGTATACTCTCTCGCCGGTGTACTCGTACCCCAAGGTGTCGCGAGCCATCAGCGGCTGCACCCTGCGCTTCATGAAGCTGAAGGCCACGTGCTCGGCCCTCAGCCCGGCTTCCCTCAACGCCTTGATTCGCACCAACAACTCGGGCAGCTGGATCCCTTCTTGCATCGTCGGCTCCGAGTTCCACCACGGACGATGCTTGGGCTGCTTCCCGCTGGGCTTCGGCAGCTCCGGGTGGTGGTTCGTGACGTAGAACCACTTGGCCTTCCAGTCCTGATTGGAGTCTATCAACTTGTAGGAGAGGTACTGCTCGGCGGCGTCCTCCCTCATCTGGATCCCCGCTCCTCCGACTACTCGCGGGTTGCTGGCGCTGGGTTGCGGCTTCACCCGGAAGAACTTCCGGAACAAGATCCAATGGGGCTTGATCCCCAGAAAGGCTTCGCAAAAATGTACAAAGACGACGGTGTGGAATATACCGTTGGGGTTGAGGTTGAGGTACTCGATGCCGTAGTACCCCATGAGCCCTTTGAAGAAGTCGCTCGCCGGGAGAGACAGTCCGCGCTCCGCGAACTGCGCGAACATCGGGATCTCGTCTGGATTCATCTCCATGGGGTACGGATCCCCGGTGGCGGCCCTCCACATGTCCACCTCCTTCTCCCGCAGGAATCCACTATTGAGAAGGGACAACAAGTCTTCAGTCTTCGCCTTGGACTTCTTCCATTCACGGTTTGGATCTGGCCGCGGCGGGGACACCGGCGAAGATGTCCCTACGGTAGATCCGGCGGACTTTTCACGGGCCCTCTTCTTTCCGCCAGCGGCCTTCGTGGTCTTCGACGGAGATGGCTTCATCCTCCAGGTGCACGGTGTCTTCACGCACATTCGCTCGGGGGCTGCAGTGGTGGCTCCCTACGGCGGCGCACCTGGATCTAAGCTCTACTCAGCGGCGGCGGTGCGCACCAGTGGAGATTCTTGGCTAGATCTGCTGGGAATGACTGCAGCTGCGTAGGCTGAAAACCCCTAAGGGTTTTGGCTTCTATTTATAAGTCAACGCGTCCCCTCAACGGCCGGATGGATAAGTCTGCGCTCGGCTGACTCAGCGGCCGCGCGTGACCTTTCAACTTCTACTAGTCGACGCGCCTCACCTCGGGGGCTCGACTACTTCAACTCGACTTTCTGGGAAGCGGCAAGACTCAAGAGCACCTTTGGGCACATTCTACAAGATGACCCTTCAATTCGAGAGGAAGTACTCGACTCAAGGCTCGGGGGCTCCGTGCCACGTGTCCTTCGGTTTTTTTTCCAGATTTTTCGGGATATTCTTGCCAAAACTTCAGATGGACCCTCAGCCAGAGTCTACAACTCAACCTAAGGCTCGGGGGCTACTCCATATGGAGTGCAATTTTGCAATCGCACTTCCATATCAGTTTCGGCTTCAAGACAATACAGGCATTGTTGAAGACCATCAAGGGCAGCACTCGAGGACGCTTGGGACTAGTCGAGAAGACTTCAGGATTGCTCAAACATCAGCTGGAGTACATTCCAGCCTCGGGATGCTTCGACTACTCTTGAGGACTTTTGACTTGTAGTACTCAGGGACGCTTGAGGACTACTTGTTAAGGCCGTCAAGACTACTTGAAGCTATCCTTCTCGACTACAAAGTACTCGGGGGCTTGTCGTATGGACCTCCCTGGGCCCACTACCTCGGTGGGTACCAGGACCGACTACTCGGTGGGCCCCTGGGACTACCCGACTTGCGCTGCACGGTACCTGATGGTGTGAAGCACAAGGACTACGAGAGGAGAAGTACTCGGTTAGGAAGCCGTACATGTCTCGCACCGTATAGAGGACTCCTAGACGTACTCGACTAGTACTCTCTCCCTAAACCAACTTGTAACCCCGCCTCCCCGGACTATATAAGGCGAGGCGGGGACCCCTCTCTCATCATCTCATCTCACGGCGTAAGATTGCATCATCTTGTAATCATTCCCAATCAATCCCGAGCTACACGAAAGCATACGGGACGTAGGGTATTACGCACCTCGCGGCCCGAACTCGTCTAAATTGTGTGCCACGTGTCTCTTCCTTCGAGTTACCGATCTCGGCGAGGCCACATTCATCTACTTCGGGTACTCCCCTTAGTAGGCCGCCGGTCTAAAACACCGACATTAGGATTGTATTTCTTTGCAAAATTGATATAGGCTTCGACTCCTACTAGGGCAAGACCGCCCCACCCTATATTTATGAAGGGTCACAGCCGATTGAGGGGAACACAATTGAATCTATCAATCACATCTACTTTTTACCCTCTCAACACTCTTTTCCAACCTCCATGCTTCTCGTCTCTTGATCTCCACGACCCGAGATGGTGTCCTAGGGGTTGTCTGGTCGACCCTAGGGCACGCGGCGACGTCCACGCCCCGACGGGGTCCCTCCCCGAGCGAGAGCTTCGACGGCCTTTGCTAGTTTGCTTGTAAACCGGTCGTTCTTCGGCACGTAAGTGCGTTGGTTACCTCTTTGCTGGTTTGCTCGTAAACCTAGCCGTCCTCTAACACGTAAGCATGGTAGTTATCCTCCTGGCACGATCTATTTAAGCAAACCCTAGTTCACCGGTCGACCGGCGCACACGACCGGTCGACCGGTGATGGCAGTGACTCGATCTTCGGTCCGTTCTCGTGCTTTTGCTTGTTGACCCCGAAAGGCGTCAACACTTCTATATGTTGATCGAAACACACAAGTAGCAAAAAGGGTGTAAAGAGATGGAGAGGTAAACGAGAAAGTCGTTTATTTAAAAACAACATCCTGTTATGAACCCTTTCACCCTTTTTGGAGATAGTAACAGCAGTATTTTTGTGAAGGTGAGGTTCAAAAATGTGGAGCTTCAAACCAACAATCTTGTATATTTAAAAAGTACAATTTGAGGTATGATGCATCAACACTTATTTCTCACATCACACCATCGGGACTCATGGAATTTATCCAGCGTTTTTGCACCCAAGTTTTACGTGGCGCGCACACTTTGGAGGAATTATTTTACATTTTTCTTTCCACTTTTTTGCAAAAATATATGGTCCGATTTTTTTTTTGCAAAATTATACATCTATTGCCGTGGGGGACGGCGGCGGGGACCTACCCCCGTGCCCCACGGCGGTAGGAACATGCGTGGTACCGTAGCCCCACGACGGTAGGAACGCGCGCGGTGCAGCGTAGCGCTCGCTACCGCCGTAGCCCACGGCGGTAGGCGTCCACTCTATTTTCAAAAATTTATATTTTTTTTGTTTGAACTTAGATGGAGGTAAACTTTATATGAAAATTGTAGCTTTCGACGAGATCTATAACTTTGTAGTTCAAAGTTTTTCCATTTGAAGTCATTTTCATAATCTAATAATCCCAAAACTGAGATCTCGATATGAAAACTGAGATCAGGATAATATATCGATTATTTGACTATGAAAATGACTTCAAATGGAAAAACTTTGAACTACAAAGTTGTAGATCTCTTCGAAAGCTACAATTTTTATATAAAGTTTACCTCCATCTGAGTTCAAACAAAAAATTACAAATTTTTGAAAATAGATCGGACCCTACCGCCGTGGTCCACGGCGGTAGCGCGCGCTAGGTCCCCGCCGCCGTCCCCCACAACGCTAGATGCATAGTTTTGAAAAAAAATCGAACCATATATTTTTGCAAAATTGAGGGGGCAAATGTAAAAAAATCCACACTAGAAAACTATCGTGGTCCGGACTCACGCGGTTTAGCAGCAGCCCACGGTCTCTCTTATTCCTCTCGTATCTCTCTCTTGAATTTTTTTACATTTTTTAAAATCATTTTGCAAAAATATACGAATGTTTGAAAATTTTGCACTTTTGACATCCATTCGCCGTGGCCATGACGGTTCAGATGTTGCCCATGGGCCCCCACGGGTTCGGAGGTCGGTCGCCGTGGCCCACGGCGGCTAGCGACAAACCGTCGTGCACTACGGCGGCAAGCCAAACCGCCGTAGCCCACGGCGGTACGGCCCGCCCCGCCCGCCGTGGCCCACGGAGGCAAGTTCCCCCTCCTCTCGTATAAGGCGAAAATTAGCCCGGAAATGTCATGATAATTCGGGAAAAGGAAAGAGAGGGTAGGGAAGGAGAGGGGAGGAGAGTGAGGGGTGGAGTAGTGAAGCTCTACCGGTTCTTCGCTTCATTGTAAGTATTTCGACGATTTCAACTCTTATAAACCGTATTTAGTGATTCATTGCGTTTCTTCAGATCTGTGGTATTAAAAATTTCTCGTTTGTAGGGCTAGGGTTGAGGAGGAGAATAGGGGAGGTGGAGGGTGCGGAGGAGTGAAGCTCGCTACTTCTTCGCTTTGCGGTAGTTCACCGATTTCACTAATTCTAGTAATTTTTATTTCGGTGTAGTTGTAGTTTGTAGATCCGTAGTTGTAGTTTATAGATCCGTAATTGTAGTTTATACAAGGTAATATATTTACCGTTAAGTGTGTAGATTGCGACCGATTAGGTTGTTAATATAGTTAAGATAAGTTATTTGTTTTGTAGTCCCCGGATGTAGCATTTGATAGTAGTTACTTGTTTTTTATTATGAATCGGACATGTCGGAGTCGGTGACGATCAAAATATATTTTGGAATTGGAAAGATTATATATGGTCCACAAGGAGTTTACTTGTCAAATTTTAGTTCGGTTGAGAAAAATATTCCAAGAGCCGAGAATGAACTTGGGAGGTTATAACCACTGCTCGGCAAGGTATTTTCGGTAGATTTCGAGCACCATTGCATGTCGCCGAAGTCACTAATCAACGAGAGTACACCGGTGTATTGTGTTGGTGTAAGTTGGACCGAAGGGTGGCACCAACACCATAGTACTCTCCTCCTCCGAAGGGGCAAGGAACCAAAGGGCCCCTTCGAAGAACTACTCCTTCCACCACTACGCTAGCTCTACTACTACCGCAACTATCTTTTCTACTTATTCTACTACAAGGCGGCAAGTAAATAAACAACAATAACTTGATATATACCCGGGAATCCTCTTCTCATTCAATGCATGTCCCATCAATTACAATGACCCTCCTATATATAGGGATGAGGGTAGATGGCAATTTTTCCCCAAGCCCCTAGTGGTTATTTTCTTCCGAGCCCCCGGTGGACGCGATATTTACAAGAAGCCCCTCGAGCTCACACAAAGGCCCACTAACCCTTACATGGGCCGGGCCACTCCCCCAATAGTAGCCCCTCGGATACTTCGATTGGGCCGGCACAACAAAGTAGAGTAGCTGAATACATATGGATTGGTCCAGACCTTCCTACACCTTCGGCCATGAGGAACGCCCTGAAGACCCTCCGCCTGTACGCCTCACTAAAAACTCCATTCCGAAAAACCCAGTGGGAAAAAACAAAGTGGAGAAAAGAGCATGTACGCCTAGCGGATTTACACGCACACCGACCTTACTAATGGTCGTCTTTGGTCTTGCTTCAATGGTGAAGGGCGCCTTCGGTGAAGACGTCAGCTTCATCATTGTCACTAAGATGGCCTTTATCCTCAATACTTCTCCTCCATTTGCTTCGGTCTTGCCTTCGAGGCCTCCGTGCATTTCTCTTTTTGTTCTTGTTCTTTCAGAACGCTGTCGTGTGATGATTAGCCGCCTCTTCCCCTTCGGTCACGATCACCGGGCAAGATTTCATGCTTCGGGGTGACGCCGCTCATCCCGATGCCACTAGCCCCTCTTGTCCGGTGATTGTGACAAAGGCCCCGGTCCCGTGCATCGCGTGCGACGAAGTACATGTTGATGAAAATGAAGCCGGAGTCGATGTCGGTGAGGTAGGCGATGAAGCCCCTTGAGCCACGGCCAAGTCGGCATCGGTGTAGTAGACGCCAAAGACGAAGTCGAAAGTCGATGTCGACGAGGTAGACTACGAAGCCCCACGAGCGGAGTCCCGTCGACGTCGTGTAGTAGACGCCGAAGACGAAGTCGAAGTCGATGTCGACCAAGTCAATGTTGATGTTGCCGAGGTAGATGAGGAAGCCCCTCGAGCCGAACACATGTCGACGAAGAGGTAGTTGAGGAAGCCCCTCATGCCGAAACATATCGATGACGAAAGTGGTGGTATAGTTGTTGAGGTAGTCGAATAATGTTGATGAAGTACTCGAGGAAGCCCCTCGTGGTAGATATTCGCCGAGTTGAACTCGTTGGTGACGAAGTAGACAATATAGATGAAGTCCATGCTTTCCTATTCAACACTCCATTCGAGGCAAAATCATTTTTATTCAAGAAACTCAAAAACTTGTTAGACAAGAAACAATCTATCTCCACTTGCATCGCACAAACAAATCGAAGCCACTCTCGGGACATCGGGGTGTCTCGGATCCGAAGCCACTCTCGGGCCTTCGGTGTGTCTCAGCTCAACTCCGCTCATCACACGACCGGTCGTTTTCTTTTTGCAAATGGAACCTAAGCTATAACGAAGCTAGATACTTGCCTATGCAAATTCAACTTCGATCATTACGAGACCGATCGTTTGCCTCCTGCAAACGAAACTTCGGCTATAACGGAGCCGCCTACTTGCCTTTGCAAGTTCAACTTCAATCATCACGGGACCGGTCGTTTGCCTCATGCAAACGATACTTCAGCTATAACGAGCCGACTTAGACCCCACTCGGGCCTTTGACGTGAGCACTGCGGGCTCGATGCTTCGTTGTTATGCATGTATATATGCATGAAGAAATTAAGCTTTTGCATGAAGGTTAGGATGAAAGAGTTAGCCAAAGTAATGCAAAGGATATCCATTGATCGGATTCTCAACTTGAGTGGTGAAACCGATGAGATGACCGAAATCCAATGATACCGAAGTCCACATGGAAATCCTAGCAATCACTCGATGAAGTTCAATAGACATTGAAAACAATTGATATGGCCTAACCATTCCCAAGTCAATAATAGAATAAAACAACCACGAGAGTCACTATTTTCGGGGTGAAAACCGAGAACTTAAAGGCCATAACCTGCAATAGACGTGACAAAATGCCCACACAAAACATAATAGCCGCACACAACCGGTCATTATGAACGGGATATGAAGTATAACTAAGAACATGTGCTTAGCATATTTTGAGATGAAGGTGCGACATCACATGATATACGAAGGGTTAAAGTGTCAACTAAAAATGGAATGTAGGTTATGAGAGAGGGGGGACACGATAGTTACATATGGTAGTTAACCCTACATTCAAGAGATATAAATACTTCATATGAAGGGTTAGATTAACAAGGTGAAGCAACCTTCGGTCAATTTGACGCAATCACTTTTTTTGTGGAGTTGGGCTTCGGTCAAAATGAGACCGACACAATTCCGTTATACAAATTAAGTGACGGGCGGCCCGGGATGCGTCCAACGGCCTCCAAGGGGTGTCGTTTACTTACCCACCAAAAATAAACTTCGAAGACTACACCCCCGCACCATGGAGGGGGGATGTTGCTTCGAAAACGCGTGACCGAAATATACACGAAACTTTTGGGAAAAACACCCTACGAGAAGCATCAACATTTGACTAACACTAAGTACTTTCTCGCCTTAAAGCCGGAGATTGGTCCGTTAAAACGAAAGATGAACGGTACTTCGTCATTGAACCGAGAAAAGTTTATTGGTGGCCCAAAATAAAAATGTTGACCACACCAAGCACTACCGTGATAAAGTTGTATAATAGAATAATAGCATAAAGCCCCTTCGGTTGCTAGATGAAGGGTGAACAAGTAGTCCATAAACAATGAGATAAGATGATGATATTGGAGAGTAATGTTGCGGCAAGTTATCCTAGAGAAAAAAATAAATAAAAATTTTCCAGCTATGAGTCCACCGAAGTGTGCACCGAGCAAATTGCGACAACCCCTTCGTATGTTCACTTTACTTAATAAATGATAAATAAATAGAAAAATTTAATCTTGATGCCGGGATGTACTAACTAGTTAGCTCACTTATCAAAAAGCTCTATTTACATACTTCAAAGTAAAAGGACAAGGTGGTGCAACCCTTCGGTGCCGAAGCCAAAACTCGCACCAATAAAAGCACGATAAAGCAAACTAATCCCTTAAACTAATACCCCGTTGACAACGGTACACCGGAGATGATAACAAGACACCGAAGCTCTAATTGCCAAGGTCGAAGTTGTCACATAAGACGGAGGGTGCTTTGGTGATGATATCGAATAATTAGGTGCAAAGCCATAATAAAAAACTAAAGAACTGTGACCCTTCGGCCCCGAAGGTAGCTTTTAGTAGTGTAAAACATATGCAAACTAGGCTTACTAAATGCACTAGTAGTCATATTCAAAGAGGGTGGTAGCACGGAGCTAAAACCACGCGGCCCAAACAAATGAAACGAAGGAGGAGGGAGGGTGTGCGATTCCGAACCGGGCTTCGGTGGTTCGACTTGGGCCCCCTCGTAGCTGTCTATGGCATGCACCTTGCCCGAATATTATATTGATAGGACTTCGTAGTTGCGGTCATTGCTTTGAGAGATGATGGTCGACAAAGACTCTACCGATGAATACCATCGCAAACGACCGGAGCAAAATGCGAGCGTGAGCCGGGGGACCTTCGGAGCAAAAACTCATTGCTTGGATATAATTAGATTTCGTATACGTACCCTTGTCCGTCGAAGCCGGGACGAGGCACCGAACAAGCTCGGCCGGAAATGATTCCGTGAAAATCAAGCCGCGATGATTCCGAAAGTTGAAAATTTTCATCTCTTGAAACCCATTAATTAAATTGGTTTGCTATCTCATACGAAGGGTCCATTGTTTCTTATCCGTACATGTTAGCAAATACCAAAACGCATCTAAATCCGAAGCAATTAGTGCCGTAACAAGATAAAATAATAAATAATGCACGATGGTGCGCGCGATGTAAAAATATAGGTTACTTGAGCAAAAGTGTGACAGTCGACATTAGTATTCAAAAACATAAAAGATACCGTAAATAAAGTTGATAAGATATAGAAAGGATATTTACCGCAAAACAAGATGTTAGACCTTTTATAGAGACAAAATAAATTGTTGTTGGGGCACTTCGGAGCTACTCGACGGAACGACGAACAGCACCTCGTCAAGCGCTAAGTGTCAAGGTCCCCTTCGTCAACCCTAATGTGAAGGGTACTTCGGTGGAACGGTGTTGAGCAAAGAGATGAAAATTTAAACTATCCTTAAGAGCCTCAACTTCATACTTCTATAAGCCAAGGAATGGTTTGTCCATGATCAAAGAAGAAGTGCTTCGTCATGATTCCGAAAGTCCCGAAAAACCGGACTGCGGAGCCCAACAAAGCCCATGTGTGCAACAACCCCAAGCCAAATGGAGCTCGATAGCTGCCCGAGAATTCCGAAACCATTCGAGCCGGGCCTTGGATTAAAGGCCGAAGTGGGCTTGGTACTTGGTAGCAACCAACAAAAGGGACTTGTTTTTTTAGAATTGCAACAACGGGGACTTCGGTGACTCATTGGCCACCCGATTAACTTTTCTCGATACGGTGATGTGAAGCAAGTTGCTCCACACAGAGATAATAATATTATAAAATATGGAAAATAATAAGGTAATACATGAAGGTGCACATGATGTGGACATTATCTCCCTTCGGAGTACCAGTATGACAAACTGATGTTAAAATAGTAAGCAAACATGACAATGTTGAAAAGTTATTACAATAAAATATTCAAAGGATGTTTTCTGCACAAACAGTGGTTAGAGTTTTAACCGAGGCAAAAATAGTTTGCTAACACACTGTTATTACACCGGGTCCCTTCGGAGCCAAGGACTGATTTATTTAACAGAACTTAAAAGCTGGCCGTCACATGTTTGACGTACGAGGAAAAAGGCATGTTGCTAGCTATTTAAATAAGGTTTTGAACTTGAGCTACTCAAGCATTTATCCATGCTCACCTTCGTCACAGACGTAGCAGTGTGGTAGCAATGTTAATTTATTACTACTGCAGCCTTCATCATGCTAAAAAATAATGATTGGCCTTAGTGGGCTTCGTAGCTTATAAGTGCCGGAGGTCTGGTCATAGAACGGAAGCTAAAATTGAACAGAGGAAAATCCTGCGACTAAAGCGAACAGCTCTTCAGAGCTAAAATACTCTACAACCGAAGCTGTTTTTGCATAGAGGAGAAGTGTATGCCAAACCAATATACCGGAGCCCACCTCGGACCCTGTCCGAACACTTTCGGTGATCTCTGTTTTTTTTCTAACATCATCTACTTGCAAAAACGGACAAGATTGAAGGCCGGCTGACTCAACCTATTGGTACAGACCCTGTAAAACGTGACAGTCAAAACTATATGACAAAAAGCCAACAGCTCCGAAGGGTAAAATAGAGACTTGGCCACATAGGAACTTTACGTCAAAGATAAAGCAAAAACTCAATCTAATGGCTCAAAAGCAAGTGCAGCCTAGACACGCCTAACTGGGCTTGGCACACTGAAGGAGTTGCTCGCCAGCAGGTCCTCATTTTATCCGGTGAGAGAGCAAGATGATTATGAAGTGCAAAAATTTCACGTGAAAACCAACCGAGATGATGCCGAAGGGTAAAAAATTTTCACCTCGTGAAAATCCCACCGAGATGATTCCGAAGTACCGAAAATTCATTGACATAATTCCGAAGGGTAAAAAAAGATTTCATCTCGTGAAAATCCCACCGAGATGATTCGAAGTACCCAAAATTCATTGAGATAATTCCGAAGGGTAAAAATTGACATCGGAGTCAATTCTGTGAAATTCCAGTTCCGGAAGGTTAACAATCCGAATCGATGAAGTTTGTTAGAAATCCGAGTTGATGATCCCAATTAACTCGAAGGTCAAAGAGACCACGAGATATTGAGTGTCAATAGGGACGATGTTGGTGGAAATCGGGCCCGAAGGGTGGACGCCGACACAACAGCCCCCTGAGTTCTCTCCCTCCCTACGCTTGCTTCCACAAGGCTACCACTACTACTTGCGCAAGGAGAGGGAACGCTAAAACTTAACAGGACAGTAAAGGAAACAAGGGTAATACTCAGTAGACCGAAAACCGAAAGACCTGCCGATGCCTTCGGTGCTCTCTTCTCATTACAGTGTGTCCGTTTCATTACAAGGGGTTCACTATTTATAGGAGACCCCGGGGTATAGTCATTTGCCTCAATTACACCTTTTTCGTTCCTGACAAACTGCTTTAAACACTTCACAAGGGTATAACGATAAGTCCCCCGTGTCGTACGGGCCTCCGGCCGTGTCTTCGTACGGCCGAAACGCCTTTACACGCGGCCGCTCTTGTCTCCCCCTCGTCCGGAGCCCATTTTACACGTCGGCGGCGGCCACGTGTCCGGGATCGCCGCGCCTTCGGCGACGAAGCGGCGACTGCGGGCCGAAGGCGTCGCGCCTCATCGGATGCCCCCGCCCGGCGACGCCGCGAGCCCCGGACGCGATGTCCCCGGCCCGCGCGCGTCCCGTCCCCGGTCCATTCGGACCTTCGTCGCCGCAGCATGGCCATCCGTACCTTCGGCGCCGAAGGTAGGCGCCGCCACGTGGGATCATTCCTGCACAACAAAACTCACATGGCACAAGCGGCGTTAGCGTTTCGTCAGCGCCCGTACGGCGAAGGCTTCCCCACGAGACCGAAACCGTACACAGACCGAAAGTGGCTGGCGTGGCCGAACGAGGGTGATGCTTCCGAAGACCAACTTCCCCAACAGTAGCCCCTCGTCAGTGAGGGCCGTCCTGATCCTGCGATGGGCCGAACTTACGATTTTACCTTGTCTGGGTGAAGAATGGGCTTCAGAACTCCCCCGGACGGCCCACGCTGACACGACGACCCTAAAAAAGACGCGCGCGCGCCCTTTGGGAAATTACCGTTGTGAAGGGCCGTTCATTCGGGGAAAAAAGGTAATTTCGGTCGTCGTCAGCGCGATTATCGGGACTCATTACTATAAAAGGGAAGGCCGCCCTTTGGGTTGCCCCCACACTGCAGCTGCGACCCCAAAGCTACGACGCACGAGAGCTCCGAAGGTCTACTGCAAGACTTCCTCCAGCCCCTTCGTTTCCGTTTTCGCTTCGTGCTTAGTTAGCATTCATGGCGCCGAAGCGGAGACGCGATGCTGTCGCAAGAGAGATTGCGAAGACCTACACGTTCGGTCGGAGCCAGATCGACAAGACCGACGTGGAGTCGCTGGTGAAGAACCGCATGGTTGGGGCCGGCCGAGCCCCTGGCGGGAGATTGTGCCGCGGCCGCGGGACAACGAAGTTGTCATCTTTCACGATCCGCCGTATGCGGGGCTTCGGTTCCCCACCGCACCCCGCGCGGTCGTCGACATCCTCCCGTACTTTGACATCTACCCGCACCGGCTCACCCCAAACGCCATCCCGCGGCCGTTTCGGTGTACATGTGGATATGCCGGACAACGAAGATCAAGCCCTCCGCCGAGGGGTTCGCTTCGGCGCACCGGGTGCACCACCGGCGGCGGACGGTCTTCGAGGAGGAGGGGGACCAATCCGTGGAGAAGGACCGCCGCCGGTTCGGTGTCTCAACTTCTCGTACAAGGATGGCGTGGTGAGCCCTGGTCACCGCATACCGAAACAAGTGGCCTTCGGATTGGCGGCGGCAAAGACCGGTTCTACTACACCTTGAGCCCCCTTCTTCCGGGGCTCTCACCCGCCGGGCGACGAAGGAACTCCCGCCCCTCCACGAGTCCTATGCCAAGAACCCTTCGTGTCCGGGAGGGCGACGAGTTCGTGATGATGCCGCGCCGGCTCGCGCGGAAGTACGGCACTCGCGACATCGTGGAGGAGTACCGCGAAGATCCCCCGTGTGGCCGCTGGTGGACGGCTGGTCCGTGGCCGAAGACGAGTGGGCGGAGGACATCGGGGACATCCCCTGCCCTGACTGGACGAAGGTCTTCGGCTTTACATCCGACTGTAAGTTACTTTGCGTCCTTCGGAGAGTTGTTCTTAGCTACGTCCTTAGTAAACGAAATGTTGACCGACCGGACCGTTTTCCCCGCCGTTGAGGAGAAGAAAGGTGGTGGCGCACGGGGATTTCATCCTCGACCCCGTCTCGCCGAAGGAGTATAAAGACACCGTCGCGGAGCTGAACGGGTCCCGGACGAACCGTATATTCGAATTTTTCAAGATCACACCACCTGAGCGCGTCGGTTTTGCCAAGCATCGCGAGGCGCCGAGAAGAAGGCCGCGGCGGTCGCAGCCGCCGAGGCGGACGCCGAGGAGACGGCGACTTCGCCGCGCGCCGCTCCGCGAAAACCGGCGGGAGGAGCGCGCTCGCCGCGGCCATCCGCCGCCGCCGAAGGGAAGGCCCGGAAGAAACGGGGCGGGCGGCCGGCGGATTCGCCCCCGTCCCTCAAGAGGACCCGCGTCGTTGACGTGGAGACAGGGCCTCGTCGAAGACGTGATAGCCGCCGTGCCGCGCGCGCGGCGCGCGCCCGGACGTACCTTCGGGCGCGCCTTCGGCGAGGGCTAGGCAAGGGGCCACCGGCCGCTACTTGTCCCCCTCGGCCCACCGGAGAAAGACAAGGACGACGACGGCGACGTTCGCATCGTGTCCTTCGTCGGTGACGAGCCGCGCAAGCCAAGCCCCCGCCGCCCTCGGTGCCGAAGCCCCACAAGAAAAAGATGACTATAGCTCCACCTCCGGCGGCTCGTCCGACACGTCCTCCGATGGCACCGAGCGGTCCGCCTCCCCTTCGGCCCCCGCTTCCGAGAAAAAATGATGTCGTCCCCGAAGCGGAGGAAGAGGAGGACGAGGGGCCCGAGAGCAAAGCGGCTATCGGGTGACGCCCGAGGAGCCCCGGCCGCCGCCGTTCGTCTCCAAGTCCCCGCCGAAGCCAAGCCGATTGGCGGGAAGACGATCTCGCTTTTGGGGCCGACGAGCGGCGGGCATGAGCGCCGCCCCGGAAGAAGCCGGGGCAAGCTTCGCCATACCTCATGAAGAGGAATATTTTGAGAAGCTCACCGCCGCGGAGCTCACGACGACGTGCGGGGACCCGTCTCTGAAGGCCTTCATCGCGTCGCGGTGCCTCTCCCGAAGGCCGGAGCAGGGAGAGCAAGGAGGCGAAGGAGAGATCGGTGGCCGCCGTCTCCACGCTTGAGAACGAGTGGCGGAGCCGGAAGGACGACTGGCTGCGGAGCAAGAGCGCTCCCGGAAGCCGCAACAGGGAGAAGGAAAACTCGGCGAAATCCTCCGAAGCCCTCCTCAACACGCCGCGCCACGATGTGAAGGTCCCGAGCGCCGCCAAGGAGGACTTGCGCGTTCGGCCTCGCCGACGGGGAGGCCAAGTTGGCCGAAGCGCGAGAGAAGCAAGTGAGCCGAACGGAACGCCGGAGCGGTACCGCACAAATCACATTCGGAGCGCCGAAGCCCTTCGCGACGACATACCGCAACCGCCGGAGCAAGGCAATCCGAGTGCGCCGCCCGTCCCGCTCCCCCCGGCACCGTCGAGTCATTCTATGAGTGGGTGAATGCCTCGTTTCGACGTCATCGCGATGAACACGAAGATCTTTGGAGAGCTTGGGGCTGCCGTGGGGGTTCTCATGCTAGCGTATTCGGTGTGCTCGTTGGTGCCCCCGGATCGTCCATCTTCGGAGAAGACGATCGGCAAAGGCAATCTTCGTCGTCTTACGAAGGAGAACTTCGAATGGCCTAGCGACGCGGAGCTAGATGTTGGTCGCCTCCCGGTGCTCCCCAAGAATCTCGGGAAAAATTTCATGAACACCTTCTTCGCCCGACGCGGATATCAACTCACCTTGGACGAGTCCGAACGCCTTAGTGCCCAGGTACGCCGAAGCTACTTCTTCCTTTTGTTTGTGGTCGTGTTGAAAGCACATTCTCGTGAATACTTTAACACATTGCCCTCGCTGTTTTGCAGATAAAGCCTCGGCTGCAACAACGTGTTTACGACCGTCTCCTGGCTCGATACGGCGGCGCTCCACCCCCGCCCCCGCTTCATGATGGACGGGGATTGGATTGCCATGCCCGGCGTTCCTCTTATCACCGCCGGGGGGGCGCCCGCCGGCCGCGGCACCGGAGGAGGGTGAGACCGCCGGCGTTGCCGAGGGCGAAGCCGGCGCCGCCGAATATGCGACGGCTCCCAACACCGAAAAAGGGTGCGGGGGGGGAGACGCGACGGGGCCCAAAATTGAGGGGAGCGTGTCGAGGCGGCCGTAGGGACCGCCCCTTCGGCGCCGCCGGCCTTGGAAGCGCTCCCCGCTCCCGAGGAAGAGGTCGCGCCCGCTCCCGGCGACGCCGTGGCGGCCACGGTCCCCGCGGAGGAGGACGCTACGGCGGGTGCCTCGGAGGCGGCCCACGCGGCGCAACTTGAAGCTACGCCGCCGGCCGCCGCCTCTCCCCGGCGTCGAAGGTCCCGCGCGAGGCAGCGGTCGACGCGACAGTCGCGTCAGTCGAGGCCACCGAAGCGAGCGCCGTGCTAAACGAGGCCGCCGTCAGCGCCGAAGGTGCCGAGGTCTGAAACGCGTCGGTCTGGGATTTGTAAAGGAGTGAACCACTCTCCCCATGATGGGATGAAATTTTTGTAAAGTAAACTGATGCACGGTATCTCTGCGCAGGTTCCTTCGGAGGTTCCTACGCAGAGGGCCGAAGGTGCGAGCAGCTCAACTCTGCCCCTTAACTCCCTTTTTGTCGCGCCGAACGTTTGGACGAAGTTTAGTATTCGCCATCCTGATGTTTCGTACGCCGAGTTTTTATCGTATCGTGCGGAGCGTTACCGCCTTCACAATGAAGCGGCTAAGCGCTTTTTCGCGGATTTTTCAAGGGACCCCGCGCGTCGGGATGCCATTCTTAGGGAGCAGGCCGCCCGTAGAGCGGCTAAGCGTAACATAGTGGACCCCTTCGTGACCGAATGGGTCGTTCCAAAAATAGAGCCGATCGAAGAGGGGGTCCTTGGGCCGCCCGAGTATGTATATTTAATTCCTGACGCCTCGTCGGAAAGCTTCGCGGCGGTGAAGGTGGAGACGGAGTGATCCCCTTCGCATAGACTCTAATCCCGACTTCGGCGCAGGACGGATGCCTACCGACAACGAGCTTCGGGGGGATGGCTCGGGAGATCATAGACATGGCATATCTTCGGTTGATCGACGAGATCCGTGAGGACGTGCCGAACGAAGATTGATCGTTAAGTGTGGTTACGGGCGCCGCGAAGACTTGAAGCACAGGACTTCGGAACTCCCCCCCGGAAGTGTTCGCGGCATGCCCGGAGCGGATTTCTGACCACGGACTTGTAAATTTATCGTTCGAGGCAGTGTGTGTTGTAACTGCGTTGTTTTTTCCCTTGTAAAGTTATATTGTTTTTACGAAGGATGTTGTATGTTGAAAATGTGAAAAAGAAAACGGACGAGAGGTGTTTTTGCCCATCTTTTACGTGCTTCATTGTTTCGTTCGCTACTTGCTTGATCAAGAAAGCCCTGAGTGCGTTGGGACGAAGCGGCACCGCGCTTCCCCTTCGGAGTTAACCTGCAACGGCTCGCCCTCTCGGGTTAGAAAACACCGTTGTGTTTAGGACGTGCGTTTTTGGCTGACCATTTTTAGTGCGACTGCTCGAGCCAAGCCGATGGTGTACACCACGCGAAGCGGGCTTCTCTTCGGTTGAGAACAGGACCGAAGTGCTGCTTTAGGTGTACGTTTACTTCGGCCGAGTCGCGGCCTTGTTTTGCACTAAGTGCTCTTTTCCTTTGGTCGAAACGAGACCGACGCATCGCTCCAGGCGTGCGTTTACTCTGGCCGAATCGTAGTCTCGCTCCGCGTCAAGCGGTTTTTCTCTTCGGTCAACTCGAGACCGACGCATCGCTCCAGGCGTGCGCTTACTCCGGCCGAATCGTGGCCCCGCCCCCGCGTCAAGCGGTTTTTCTCTTCGGTCAACTCGAGACCGACGCATCGCTCCAGGCGTGCGCTTACTTCGGCCGAATCGTGGCCCCCGCCCCGCGTCGCCGGCTTTTCTCTTCGGTCAACTCGAGACCGACGCATCGCTCCGGGCGTGCGCTTACTTCGGCCGACCGTGGCCCCGCCCCGCGTCAAGCGGTTTTTCTCTCTCCGGCCACGACAATAAGTGACGGCTTGGTGTGTGCGCTCCCAAGGCAATCCGTGCCTAGGCCGTCACTTACCGTGCCGAAGGCCACTTCGGAGACTAGGCCCCCCTCAAAGGCGGTGGCCTAGCTTCGACGAGTGGCGAGAGCATTTTTTGAAAAGAAAGTGGACCGCATGCGAAGGGATGGGGGAACACCGACTTATATTACATGTCGTGAATCAAAAGGGGTACAAGGGGCCGCCTCGTTAAAAACCTCACACTTCGCGGATACGGGGGGAACCGCGAAGCCTCCCCCGTGAGGAAAAGAGTACGTCCCCCACTACTTTAATGTACATAGGATACATAGTCGCTATCTCGACTTAAGAGAAAAAGAAACTATTGAAATTCAAGACCTATGTTAAAACTTGCAGTTGCTTCAGACGAAGTACTTCTGAAGCATGTCCACATTCCGGTGTACGGCTCTTTGTCGCCGGTTAGCCGGCGCAACTTGAACGCCTGCTTCATTTGCGGTCGCCGTCACTATGAACGGGCCTTCCCATTTCCCATGCATCTTGCCCTTCAGTTTGCCCTTCGGCACCTTGCGTAGCACTAGGTCCCCCGACCGTATGAGCTTCGGTTTGATTTTCTTGTTTTTCCACCTTCGGGTCTCATCTTGATAGACTGAGAGGTTTTCGCGTCCTGTAGGCGGACCTCCTCAATGTTCCGAACCGATGCCTTAAGGTCTTCGTCTCCGGAGGGAGCGCTCCTCCAGGTGCCCGGACATAGCTCTTCGGGTAGCATGGCCTCCTCCCCGTATAGCAGCTTGAAGGGGGAGAACTGTGTGGTTCTGGATGTGGTGGTGTTGTGGGGACCGCATTACCCTCGGTAGCTCTTCGGCCCATTTGCTCTTGGGTAAGTCAGTGATGTTCCTCTTGATGCCGGCGAAGATGATCCCGTTGGCCCGCTCCACCGCCCCGTTGGACTGCGGGTGGTAGACCGAAGTGAAGCACAGCTTCGTTCCCAAGTATGTACAAAATTCTTTGAACTCAGCGCTGTCGAACTGCTTGCCATTATCCATTGTGACCTCATGGGGGACGCCGAAGCGGCACACTATGTTCTGCCAAAAGAACTTCTGAATAGTTGCCGAAGTGATGCTCAGCAGCGGCTTCGCTTCAACCCACTTGGAGAAATATTCGACCGCCACAACCGCGTGGGTGTAGTTTCCGGGCGCCGTGGGTAGCGGGCCGACGATGTCGATACCCCACCGGGCGAAAGGCCACGCCGGTGGGCAACGGTGTATCTCGTTGGAAGCGAACTTGCTCGTAGGGCGCGTGGCGCCGGCACTCGGATAGTGGCGCATTATATCATGGGCATCTGCGACCGCCGAAGGCCAGTAGAAGCCCTGGCGGAAAGCTTTCTGCACCAAAGCCCTGGTGCCGAGGTGGTGTGAGCACATGCCGCTATGGATTTCGTGGAGCAGCTGTTTTCCCTCGGTGACCGATATGCACTTTAACAGTGGGGCACACACCCCTCTTCGGTACAGGTTGCCGTCGACAAGGTGATAGTTTCTCACCCTGATGGCCACTCTTTTGGTGATGACCCCATCTTCGGCCTCATAGTACCCTTTGAGCGCCGCCACTATTGGGGCGCGCCAGTCCTCACTCTGTATGGCGTTCACAAACTTGGGGGGTTCTGCTTCATCGGCTGCGGACTTCGAGGCGGTTGTTTCATAGAAGACATCCGGTGGCAGGGGCTCGAGTAATGCAGTTGCCTTTGCGATGGCGTCGGCCTCCTTGTTGTAATTCCTGGGAAAGCTTCTCACTGTGATGCCGATGAAGAACTTTTCCATACTTCGGACGGCTTTGCGGGTACTTCATCATATCCGGGTTCTTTGCCTTGTAGGTTTTTCCAATGTGGCGGGCGACAAGTTCGGAGTATGTCGGGATGACGAGCCTCCTTGCGCCTACGGCCACCCGGCTTTCCGAAGCGCAAGCGACGGCGCCTTCGTACTCGCCATGTTATTTGTGCGGTTGTCGTAGTCCCGGCCCGCAAGGCATATCGGAGCTTGATGCCCGAAGGTGACTTTAAGACTGCTGCAGCCGCCGACCCAAGGTGATAGTACGCGCCATTGCACTGGACTTCCCATATCGGCTCTGTGACTACTGCTTCCCCCTTCGGTGCCGAAGGCGTCCAATCGGCTACGAAGTCGGCGAGGACTTGAGACTTTATCGCGCTGCGGGCGACGAAGCTTATAACGTGCTCCGCCAATTCCGAGGCCCACTTGCCCATCCTGCCCGTTGACTCCTTGTTCTCGAACATGTCCCGCAGGGGGAAAGCTGTGGGCACCGAAACGTTGTGGCTCTGGAAATAATGCCGAAGCTTCCTTTTCGCCATCACGACAGCATATGCCATCTTCTCCATTTCGGAGTAGAGAAGTTTTGAGCCGCTCAGAGCTTCGGAGACGTAATATATGGGGAACTGCCTCAGAGCGTCTGCTTCTTTGCGCTCTTCCACAAGCACTGCGCTAACCGATGTGTCGGTTGCAGCGATGTACAACAGTAGTTCGGCCTTCAGTGACGGCTTGGTCATGACGGCAGCATCTTCAAGGTATTTCTTGAGGTCGTCGAAGGCTTGTTGTTGCTCTGGGCCCCATTGGAAGGTTGAGTTGGCGCGGGGTACTTTAAATAAAGGAAGGCTTCGTTCGGCGGCTCTGGAGATGAAACGGTTCGGCGAGGCACTTCGCCCGTGAGCCTTTGGACTTCCTTTACGGTGCTTGGAGGCTGCATCCTTCGTAGGGCTTCAATCTTCCGGGGGTTCGCTCGAATGCCTCACTTAGAGACCATACAACCCGAGAATCGCCCCTTCCGGATGCCGAAGATGCACTTCTCTCGGGTTGAGCTTGAGGCCGTTTCGCCTCATGTTGTCGAAGGTCTCGGTCGGATCCGCAATGTGATCTTCCTCTTTTTTCGCTCATGATGACGATGTCATCAACGTACGCCGAGGCGTTGCGCCCCCGGTGGGCGCCCGGGATCGGCTTCATCATGCGGTTGAAGGTGGACCGGCGTTGCGCGAGCCTTCGGCATCCCGACGAAGCGAGAAGATGTCGAAGGGGGTTGTGAATCCGAGTTTTGCTTCATCTTCCCTTCGCATCCACACTTGGTGATAGCCGGAGAAGCAATCTAGGAGGCTCAACATGTCACAGCCGGCGGCTTTGATCGATAATGATGTCGATCCTTGGCAATGGGAAAGGGTCCTTCGGGCAAGCCTTGTTGAGTTCAGTGAAGTCAATACACATTCTCATGTTGCCGTTCTTCTTCGGCACCATGACCACGTTTGCCACCCAGATGGGGTATTGGACCTCTCTGATGATTCTCGCGTCGAGCAACTTTTGTACTTCGGCCTCCGCAGACTTGACCCTGTCCGCCGACATCGGCGCCGCCTCTCGCAGCTTCGGTTTACTCTTGGTCGGTGTTGAGCGCATGCTCTATGACCGAACGATGGACGCCCGTCGGATCGGACTTGGACCATACAAACACATCTTGATTATTGCGAAGGAACCGCAAGAGCCGGCCTTCGTCCTGCTGTCGATCTCGGCGCCTATCATCACGGTTCTGCCGGGCACGTCCTCGCATAAGGGACCGTTTTCGTGACGTCGACGGCTTTCATGCGCTCGGCTTCGGCCCCCTTCATGGAAAGCCTCATTTGTGCTTCGGCCTTGTGCTCTTCGACCGGTGCGGCTTCGTTGCTCTCGTCTTCATTGATGACATGAACTTGTCTGTTGTGGACCGAAGTGTTGCGCTCGGCTCTTCGGGCCTCCTCCTGGCTGCCGTACACGGATATTACCCCCCGCCGCCGTCGGTATCTTCATCAGCAGGTACCCTTGGTGGATGACCGCTGCGAACTTGTTTATAGTGTTGCGGCCGAAGATGGCGTTGTACGGGTACGCGAAGTCTACAACATCGAATGTTATGACCTCGGTTCTCATGGTGGCGTCTTGGCCGAAGGATACATTGACATCAATCTTGCCCAGGGCTTCGATTTTCTTGTTGCCGAAGCCGTACAGCGGGTGTTCTGCCTTTTTCAAGTCTTCTTTTTTGAACCCCATGCCGGTGAAACATTGCCAGGTCAGGATATCTGCTGAACTGTCGTTATCCACTAAGATCCTCCCCACGTCATTGCCGAAGTAGTACTTTGTGTTCTTGCCGATGTTGGCCCTTATGACGAGCGGATCATTGTGAGGGTAGTCTTTGTAGCCGGATGTCACCGCCGTGAAGGTTATGGGGACGTGGGACCATGGCAAGTGAAAGTACTTGCCGGAGCAGATATGCGACACGCTTCGGTAGTAGTCTTGGCGTTGCCTCTTTGTCTCGTGCGTCGGCTCGTTAGATCCGCCGGAGATCGCATTGATGATGTTGAGCATGCCCGTCATCCCCAAACTGCTGGAGTCAGGGGCCTCTTGCTTTGGTGGGGGTGGAGGTGGCGGTTGGGTATGGGTGTAGTGTGCTTGATGGTGGGCAGCCGGGTTCAGACACGAAGGCACGAAAACCGAAGGCTGCTGCGCGAGTGGGGGAGGGGCGGGCGGGCTGCGGCGCGGAAGGTGTGTATGGTTGTGGCTGGTGGAAAGCATGCGCAGGTGCCGAAGGTTGGTAAGGCTGGTGATGGTATGGTGGTGGCAGGGCCCTGAACTGACCCGCATTTTGGTATTTCATGACATGGTTCACGGCCATGCCTCGCCGCCTTTGCCTTCTCCTCCACGTCCCACTCTAGTTTCATCTTGACCGCCGAAGGGCACCGGTGCGTGTGATGCCGGGCATCAATTCCATGGAGCCGGCGAAAAACCGCTCACCACCGGCCCGCCGCGGGCCGGGTATGCTGTCCGTGGCTTCGGCCCCCCTGTTGTGCTTGTATCCGCCTTTGTGTCCGCCGCCCCCGTGCCGGTTCCGGTCGGGGGGCGCGGACACGTTGTTGATCCGACGGTTCGCTTGCTTCGGCGGGCGGTTTTGCCACCCCTTCGGTGGTCCCACCTTGCCCCCGTTGTTTACGCTTCTTGGCGCGCGTTTGCCGGTCGAGCCTTCGGCGGCGGCCTTTGTCGGACTTGCGGTATTCTTGCATAACTTCGAATAACTCTTGCGCAGACTTCGGCTTGACCCTATCGAGCACATCTTGGCAGTTTCCAACCCTCGGGACCCCAACGATGGCGTCGATGATGTTGCTTTCGGACAACGTGGGCGCACGCGCCGTCAATATGACAACCCCGTGCATGTACTCTTGCGGTGACTCACGGTCTCCCTGGACACACATGTTGACGAGGTCGTTGGAGTCTAGCTCTTCGACCTCGCATGCCTTTGAAGGCCGGACAACGGCTTGTTCCGCAGCCGGAACCAAGATGTTATATGCCCCTTCGGTATGTTGGCATACCGATCGTGGACTTCTCCCTTGAGCGCGAGCACAAGGGCCTTCGCCTTCGTAATGGCGTCGCCCCCGTTGGATTCTACCGCTGCCTCGAACTTCATCGGGAACTCCTTGGGATCGTAGTCTCTCGTCATGCGGGGCGGGGGTGTTGGCGTTGAATCGACGGGGCCACGGCGCGCTCTCGAGCTCGACCGAGAGCGGGGACACCGGGACGACGTTGCGGAGTGGTGCGTCGTCGAGAGCGAAGTGCTCGTGCACTTGCCCCCTGTCTTGGCGGTGGCCTATGCTTTGCCCTTCGGAGGCATCTTTCTGCTGCCTCCATTGGTCCGGCGAGCTCGCATGGCTGCGGGGTGAGCCGGGCGTCTTCTTGGGCCGCCGGCGCGCGCGTGCGCGGCGGGCGTCGGTGTTGGTGCGGGCGGCGCGGAGCGACTTGCGTAGCGGCGTCGCGCGGCGACCTGGCTTTGCAGCATGGCGAGGTAACGCTCGGCCCGCCGGATGTTGAAGTCGATGGCGTCGGAAGCGGCGTGCGGCGGGGCCGCGTCCCGTGCCGGGATGGTGGCACCTGCGAGGAGGATGGGCGCGTCTCCTGCTCAGGATGAGCCGGCACGGACTTGCCAGCGATGAGGGCCCGGATCCTTCGGAGAGCTTTGATGTCTTGCGCCGAAGCCCCCCAGCCCCTCGAGGCTGACTTCGAACATTCCCGAAGCGGTGTGCTCTACCTCCGGAGCGCTCGGCCCGGCACCGGTTCCCGCCGAAGGCTGGACGGCCGAAGGAGATGGGTTGGTGGGCTCCGACACGAGTGGAGGGGTCGCCGCCTGAGCCGTTGCGGCTTCGGCGCCTGCCGAACGTGTCCTGGCCATGTGGTCTTGAGTTCTTCCACGAGGTGGGCGCCAAACTCGTTGGTGGAAATCGGGCCCGAAGGGTGGACGCCGACACAACGAGCCCTTGAGTTCTCTCCCTCCCTTCGCTTGCTTCCACAAGGCTACCACTACTACTTGCGCAAGGAGAGGGAATGCTAAAACTTAACGGATAGTAAAGGGAACAAGGGTAATACTCGGCGGACCGAAGACCGAAAGACCCGCCGATGCCTTCGGTGCTCTCTTCTCATTACCGTGTGTCCGTTTCATTACAAGGGGTTCACTGTTTATAGGAGACCCCAGGTATAGTCATTTGCCTCAATTACACCTTTTCCGTTCCTGACAAACTGCTTTAAACACTTTACAAGGGTATAACAGTAAGTCCCCGCGTCGTACAGGCCTCCAGCGTGTCTTCGTACGGCCGAAACGCCTTTACACGCGGCCACTCTTGTCTCTGCCTCGTCCGGAGCCCACTTTACACGTCGGCGGCAGCCACGTGTCCAGGATCGCCGCGCCTTCGGCGACGAAGCGGCGACTCTGGACTGAAGGCGTCGCGCCTCATCGGATGCCTCGCCGGCGACGCCGCGGGCCCCGGACGTGATGTCCCCGGCCGCGCGCGTCCCGTCCCCGGTCCATTCGAACCTTCGTCGCCGGAGCATGGCCATCCGTACCTTCGGCGCCGAAGGTAGGCGCCGCCACGTGGGATCATTCCCGCACAACAAAACTCACATGGCACAAGCGGCATTAGCGTTTCGTCGGCGCCCTTACGGCGAAGGCTTCCCCACGAGACCGAAACCGTACACGGCACCGAAAGTGGCCGGCGTGGCCGAACGAGGGTGATGCTTCCGAAGACCAACTTCCCCAACGGACGAAGCGCTCGACGAAGCCGTTGATGCATTTTATTGACGACGATGAAGCGATCCATGGAATTCATTGATGAAGTAGCTGATGTGGCAGTGCAGTGGTCCGACATGAAGTGATGCTGAGCTTCATCCGCGATGGTCCGCAGTTTCGGCGAGCCATGGCCCATCCATCGCGAGACTGTAGCTTCAGACCATGACCTATCACATCGACTATAGCTTCGGCCCATCATGCCCAGTCTGCTAGCTTCGGTCCAACACATCGACTTTTATATTTGTTTTGTGCAATAAGTTGTGGCGAGTGATCGTGAGGGAGATTCCGATGTCTCAGGCAGCTGGCAATGGACGAATGACGAAGTGTGTGGTAGGTGTGTGGGCTTCGTCACCGAAGGGGTCGCACATGGACAGGCTCACTGAACAAAATGTGCATGCCTGCGCATGCCCTGGCCTCCGTTCCTTTTTAATGCTTCTTCCTTTCTTGATCGAAGAAAGAAGATAAAATCTTTTAATATTCTCATATGCCGAGGGCAAACAAAGCTCTACTGACAACTGATTTCATTAGAGGAGTTTTGCAACGGTTCCCCTTCGGAGTGTGCATTATGCAAAATAAAATAAATAATGTGGAACTTAGCTTGGCTAATCTTCACAGTTCTTTGATGATCCGCTGGACCGAGATGGCAAATCTTGTGATGGTGTCATGCTTCGGCTCCGGAGGTAAAATGTGGTGTCGAATTCTTCCACGAGATGTGCGCCAAACTGTTGGTGTAAGTTGGGTCCGAAGGAAGGCACCAACACTACGGTACTCTCCTCCTCCGAAGGGGCAAGGAACCGAAGGGCCCCTTCGAAGAAATACTCCTTCCACCACTACCGCTAGCTCTACTACTACGCAACTATCTCTTCTACTTATTCTACTACAAGGCAGCAAGTAAAGAAACAACACTAACATCAATTACAATGACCCTCCTATATATAGGGATGGGGGTAGATGCCAATTTTCCCCCGAGCCCCTAGTGGCACCGGTAGGGAGAGGGGCTTTAGTCTCGGTTGGAGAGGAGTTTAGGTTTCTCAAGTCCAACCGGGACTAAAGTTCCAAGACAAAAGCCCCCCCTTAGTCCCGGTTGAACCAACCGGGACTAAAGGCTCCTTTAGTCCCGGGTGGCATCACGAACCGGGACTAAAGGGGGGGCACGCCGGCACCTGCGCCCACCCCCTTTAGTCTCGGTTGGTAATAACAACCGAGACTAAAGGGTCTCGTTTCTCTTTTTTTTTCAATTTGAGCGTATATTCTAACCGTTGTCTAACCCATATATGCACGTATACGTATTTGAACATGTATATAGGTATATACCCGTCTATATATACCATATACACGGTTAGACTTATATATAAAGTTTTTGAAGTTAGACATATATATAAACTTACATATACTTAGAAATATACACATCAAAATAGATAGTATTTATACATCAAAATATTGGTCACTTCAAATTTCTAGTCTCTATTAGATTTTTTGGATGCATCATAATAATGTTTTCCTATTGGCATAACCACGTCCTCATGGATGAATCCCAAGAGACTTTCTTGAATCGCCGAAAGACAATCCTTCGAATGACCTCGTCCTTAATCATATCCATCCGTATAATGTGCAAATATGTTAATATATTACACCCAACAATTAAATATAGAAGCATCCGTATAATGTGCAAATATGTTAATATATTAGGAAATGATGTATTATTAATAGGTTTATTTAATTAACTTACATCATAATTTCCGGACTTTGCACTTGCCAAAAATCGTATGTGCTTGTTGGTGTAAATCGAGACCGAAGGGGTCTTCGACACAACAGTACTCTTCTCCTCCGAAGGGGCAAGAACCAAAGAGCCCCTTCAGAGGACTACACCTTCTTCCACTACTGCTAACTCTACTATTATTGCAACTACTAAGCAGAAACTAGAGAAGACGACAATAGCTTACTACTTCGGAGTTCTTCACCATTTAATGCCTGTCCAATCAATTACAAAGACCCTCCTATATATAGGGATGGGGGTAGATGGCGATTTCCCCCAAGCCCCTAGTGGTTATTTTCTTCCGAGCCCCTGGTGGACGCGGTATTTACAAGAAACCCCTCGAGCCCACACAAAGGCCTACTAACCCTTACATGGGCTGGGCCACTCCCCCAACAATAGCCCCTCAGCTACTTCGGTTTGGGCGGCACAACAAAGCGGAGTAACCGAATACATATGGATTGGCCCGGACCTTCCTACACCTTCGGCCATGAGGAACGCCCTCAAGACCCTCCGTCGGTACGCCTCACTAAAAACTCCATTCCGAAAAACCCAGTGGGAAAAACCGGAGTGGAGAAAAGAGCACGTACGCCTAGCGGATTTACACACACACCGACCTTGCTAATGGTCGTCTTCGGACTCGCTTCGACGGTGAAGGGCGCCTTCGGTGATGAAGTCTGCTTCGGCGTTGTCACTAAGATGGCCTTTATCCTCAATGCTTCTCCTCCATTTGCTTTGGTCTTGCCTTCGAGGCCTCCATGCATTTTTCTTTTCGCTCTTGTTCTTTCAGAACGCGTCGAATGATGATTAGCCGCCTCTTCCCCTTCGGTCACGATCACCGGGCAAGACTTCATGCTTCGGGGGTGACGCTCGCTCATCCCGATGCCACTAGCCCCCTCTTGTCCGGTGATTGTGATGAAGGCCCCGGTCCTATGCAATGCATGCGACGAAGTACGTGTTGATGAAAACGATGTTGTAGTCGACGTCGGTGAGGCAGACGATGAAGCCCCTTGAGCCATAGCCCGGTCGGCGTCGGTGTAGTAGATGCCGAAGACGAAGTCGAAAGTCAATGTTGACAAGGTAGACGATGAAGCCCCACGAGCGGAGTCTCGTCGACGTCATGCGATAGACGGCCGAAAACGAAGTCGGAAGTCGATGTCGACCAAGTCGATGTTGATGTCGCAGAGGTAGACGAGGAAGCCCCTCGAGCCGAACACATGTTGACAAAGATGTGGTTGAAGAAACCCCTCATGCCGAACCATGTCGACGACGAAAGTGGTGGTGTAGTTGTTGAGGTAGTCGAATAACGTTGATGAAGTACTCGAGGAAGCCCCTCGTGCTAGATATTCGCCGAGTTGAACCTGTCGGTGACGAAGTAGACAATATAGACGAAGTCCACTTTCTGTTCAACACTCCATTCGAGGCGAATCATTTTTATTCAAGAAACTCAAGAACTTGTTAGACAAGAAACAATCTATCTCAATTTGCATCGCACAAACAAATCCGAAGCCACTCTCGGCCCTTCGGGGTGTCTCAGATCCGAAGCCACTCTCGGGCCTTCGGTGTGTCTCAGCTCAACTCCGGTCATCACACGACCGGTCGTTTGCTCCCCGCAAACGGAATCCGAAGCCACTCTCGGGCCTTCGGTGTGTCTCGGCTCAACTCCGGTCATCACACAACCGGTCGTTTGCTTCCCGCAAACGGAATCCGAAGCCACTCTCGGGCCTTCGGTGTGTCTCGCTCAACTCCGGTCATCACACGACCGGTCGTTTGCTTCCTGCAAACGGAATCCGAAGCCACTCTCGGGCCTTCGGTGTGTCTCAGCTCAACCCCGGTCATCACACGACCGGTCGTTTGCTTCCTGCAAACGGAACCTCGGCTATAACGGAGCCAGATACTTGCCCTTGCAAGTTCCACTTCGGTCATTACGGGACCGATCGTTTGCCTCATGCAAACGATACTTCGGCTATAACGGAGCCGAATACTTGCCCTTGCAAGTTCAACTCCGGTCATCACGGGACCGGTCGTTTGCCTCATGCAAACGGAGCTTTCGACCAAACTCAGGCCTTCGGCACGAGCGCTCCCGGCTACACACTTCGGTGTTATGCATGTATATATGTATGAAAGCGTGCACGAAAGTATGCTTTTGCATGAAGGCTAGGATGAAAAGGTTAGCCAAAATAATGCAAAGGGCATCCATTGATCAAATTCTCAACTTGAGTGGTGAAACCATGAGATGACCGAAATCCGATAACACCGAAGTCCATATGGAAATCCCAGCAACCACCTGATGAAGTTCAATAGACATTGAAACCAAATGATATGGCCTGGCCATTCCCAAATCAATAATGGAGTCACTATCTTCTGGGTGAAAACCGAGAACTCAAAGGCTATAACCTGCAATAGTTGTGACGAAATGCACATACGAAACATAATAGCTGCATACAACTAGTCATTATGAACGTGATACGAAGTATGACTAAGAACGAGCACTTAGCACGTTTGAGATGAAGGTGCGACAACATGTGATATACAAAGGGTTAGAGTTCCCATTAAAAATGGATTGTAGGTTATGAGATAAGTCGAGCTTCATCATAATGGGATTGACACAATTTCGTTATACGAAGTAAGTGACGGCGGACCTTGGATGCGTCCAATGGCCTCCGAGGGGCGCCGTTACTTACCCACAAAATATAAACTCCAAAGACTACACCCCCCACACCACGGAGGGGGGGGGGATGTTGCTTCGGAAACGTGCGAACGGATAAATACACGAACCTTTCGGGAAAAAACGCCTTGCGATGAGCATCAACATGTGATTAACACTAAGTACCCGCAAGCTAGGGATTGGTCTGCTAAAACCAGAGATGAAGGGTACTTCGGCACTGTACTGAGAAAAGGTTTAACAAAACGTCGACCACACCAAGCACTACCTCATGATGGTGGTAAAGTTGTATAATAATATAACATAAAGCCCCTTCGGTTGCTAGATGAAGTGTGAGCAAGCAGCTTATAAAAAACAAGATAAGATGAAGGACATCGGAGAAAAATAGCTTGCCGCAAGTTACATTATAGAGGAAACAAATATTCTCAAGCTATGTTCCACCGAAAAGTGCACTAGCAAAATGAACCACCCCTTCGTATGTTCACTTTACTTAATAAAAGATAAATAAATTTAATCTTGACGCAAGGACGTACTAACTGGTTAGCTCACTGATCAACAATATTTACAAACATACTTAGAAGAAAAAAAAGGACAATGGTGCAACCTTTCGCTGACGAAGCCAATTTGAACGGAGGAAAAACATGCTATTAAAACTAAATACAATGCTTCAGAGCTAACATAGCATGTAATAACCCTAAGACTGAAACTGCTTTTGCATGTAGGGAAATGTAGTATTAAAATAATAAGAGCACCTGTCAAGCTTTGAGTATCAAAGTCACCTCGTCAACCCGTACGAAGGGTACTTCGCCGCAGAAAATGGTACAGACCAAAAATTCAAAGATTCTTCATCGCATTAATCTTGTGACCAAAGCTAAAGAGATATATTAAAATAATTAAGCTTAATGTCATGGTGACGGTAGACGACGAAGGGGTACCTGGGCATTTAGTTCAATGAAGCCTTCGGATAGATACGTCAGCTTTATATAGCTACTGAAACCGGAAACCAAGTCCTTGTTCCCATAATCAGACTCTGTCCATGCAGATTGTCAGGTTGATGAAGCCATATGCAATTTGTTTGTGTGTGCCTAGCCCCCATGCCGAACGGGCTGGACGGGAACCACCCGAATTGGGCCTTGGAGTAAAAAGCTGATACGGGCTTCGGTGCTACGCCGAAGTGGCTTTGGTACCAAGGCCGAAGTGGGCTTCATAACTAGCTAGATATTTAAGTTGCGCTGCTGCGGCGCATAGAGGTTGAAATTAGTCTTGTGTATAGCGCACACCATAAATTATTTCCACTGTGCCAAAGCTCTTGGGTCTTGACAACACCGAAACTCAAAATTATTTAGCCCGGATACACTGAACGATGGGTACTTCGGTGGTCCATTGTCCGTGTGATAAATTATTTTACTTGACGAAATGATTTTGAAGGTAAAAATCAATCTCGTGAAATCCCACCGAGATGATTCCGAAGTACAGAAGATTCACCCGAGATAATTCTGAAGGTGAAAATCCATCTCGCGAAATCCCACCGAGATGATTTCGAAGGTGAAAATCCCACTGATATAATTACGAAGGTCTCAAAATTCCACCAACATAATTCAGAATGGTGAAGAAGCGTGTCTCTGGAATCCCATAGCTAGATTGGCTTGCTATCTCATACGAGAGGTGTGTGATAATATTATTAAACAGAGAAAAAGACAATAAAGTAATACGCGAAGGTGCGCATGACATGAACATTATCTCCCTTTGGAGTAACAGTATAACCAACTTATATTAAAAAGGTAAGAAAACAGAACAGAGTTGAAATGTGTCATAATAAAATATTCGAAGGATATTTTTGTGCAAAACAGAGGTTAGATCTTTAACTCAGGCAAATAGTTTGCTAACGCACCGATATTTGCTAGCTAGGCCCCTTCGGCGCCCTGGACTGACTTAACAGAACTAAAAGTGCTGGTTGCCACACGTTTGGGGTACGAGGAGGGAGGTACGTTGCTAGCTATTTAAATAAGATTGAGTTTGAACTTTATGCACAACAACCGTTACCTACTCAAGCAGACCTGTCACTCGTCTACGAAGTGCCGCACTTCAAGTGCGCCATGATGAACCTGTTCGGCTCCAGTTTGCCCTTTAAAAAACCCCGTCTTGTGCAGCTAGGCTTGAATGATGATTGCCTAGGCCTGGCCTCCTTCATCGACTCACAGATTTCGTGGGCTCGGTGCAGCGGCACGGGCTCGTTAGTACGTCGTGGTAACTCGTAACGTCGGTCCTCTTCGTAACCGAAGGTACCTTCGGTCATACCAAGACTTCACTTTTAATTCGATCCCACCTAACCATGGAAGGAAATAAAAAATTGAAGGCGTGATAAGCGATCGCGACAACAAAATGTAAGAGAATACGTGGTTCTGTAGCATTGACCGAAGGGTCCATTTGAGGAGGTCTACGTTTTGTGTTGCTTCGGAACATACCGCTAAATAAAGGAATTGAAAAATAGGACTTATCTGAAGAAGGAAGCGCATGACGTTGTTGGCATAACTATTTTTCGATGAACACGAAGAAACTCGACGAATTTGATGACTCCGAAGGTGCACTCCGCGCCCAGGTTTTGTCCTAATCTTGCATGCTCTTATCTTTTCATCATCATGAGTTCTTCCACGAGGTGGGTGCCAAACTGTTGGTGTAAATCGAGACCGAAGGGGTCTTCGACACAACAGTACTCTTCTCCTCCGAAGGGGCAAGAACCAAAGAGCCCCTTCGGAGGACTACACCTTCTTCCACTACTGTTAACCCTACTACAACTGCAACTACTAAGCAAAAACTAGAGAAGACGACAATAGCTTACTACTTCAGAGTTCTTCACCATTTAATGCCCGTCCCATCAATTGCAAAGACCCTCCTATATATAGGGATGGGGGTAGATGGCGATTTTCCCCCAAGCCCCTAGTGGTTATTTTCTTCCGAGCCCCTGGTGGACGCGGTATTTACAAGAAACTCCTCGAGCCCACACAAAGGCCAACTAACCCTTACATGGGCTGGGCCACTCCCCCAACAGTGCTCACAGACATAGTATCCACATAAATTATTTCCTTGTTCCTGTCTCAAACACTAAAGTGGGTAGGGGAAAATGTTATGAAATATAAGTGTGATAAATTTAAATTTTCTCAAATCTGAAGTTGTTATTTGGATTACGTACCGGATAATCAGTATAAAAGGTAATTGTTGGGTTAAATTCACCTTCTTTCTCTGCAATGAATTTTTGCCAAGCTCTAAGGAAAATTAATGAGAGATGATGTGTTAGTAAAAGCATATCTTGAAACAAATATTGAAGGTTTTGGTAACTTGCGGGTAAAATAATATATATAAATAAATAAATTTAAACAAATAAATATATAAATAAATATTGCATTTAAAAGAATGTCTTAGGTAGAATTATTACACTTGAAACATATCTTGAAGTTTTCGGTAACTTGCGGGATTTTTTCTCAATGAATCCCACACCATGACGCTGCTAATGTCGACTTGAATGATCATAAGAATCTAGTTAAAACTGTACATACATGGTCATAATAGTCATACAAATTACAACTAAATAGAATTAGCAAAGACAATTAGATGGCAATTGCACATACTCTCAGCTGTAAGGTAGTAGTACGAGATCCTTGTCATGAAACCTAGACAAGGTCCTATAGATTGTCGCGATTGTTGTGTCTGGTTGATGCTTGACCTCAAACTCGTTGACTTTTGATGGGTCCATGAAACCAATACTGGCTATATTCTTTTTTTGCATCTCATGTTTTTGTAGGCTACCAAACAGGAAATACAAATTTAATTAGTAAATCAACATATGTAATAATTTACTTAATAAACATAAAAAAGACGCCACTTACAGACACCAAGCGACGATAAGATCGGTATTCAGGCCGTCTTGATGGTAAACTTCATAAATATCTTTGAAATCCAGCCAGACCACCTTGTTGCCTTCAGTGGCAAAATCTTTGGGTGCAGCAAGCATAACTATGTTATGTACGCCTTCCAGTGATTGCCGCATGTACCACTCATGAAATTTGTACATCTTAGGTGAGAGCTTGAGTACTAGTTCTGGCTTGACAAGAGGTTTTCCTATCTGAAAGGGCCATCTATACTCGAAAACTGGATCCCATGGTGGTTCTTCATGGCCGAGTGCAACACCTAAAGGCATCCTTGTTTCTTCCATGAAACCAAGGAGCTTCACTACTTCTTATGTAGGCATTTCTGCTACAGCTCGTTCCTGTGCATTGAGGCCGGAGGGAACGTAATTCTATTTCCTCATCGACGCATCTTCTAAACGACATCGACGCTAGGATGGGCATCCTCAATTTCTTGCTGTTTTCACTTATTAGTTTGAAAAACCCAAGTTTTGACAGATTTAGTTTTTTGGTCTTCTCTATCTCCCTCCGTTGCTGTTTTGTATTCAGATTGCTGAAAATTCATGCACATGTTGGGCACCAATCGTTGTTTTTCCTTCTTCTTCTTCTGTCGTCTCCCATGCTAGCCTCCTTTTGCTGATGGCCTCAACCATTTTCTTTATCGTTGGTGGTTTTGGTGGTTGCACTGGGTTGGAAGATTGTGCTCCGACGGTTTTTTCGGTTGTGCTTTCGTGGCTAGGTGGTTTCTTCTGTGGGGGTTTCTTCTGCGATGGTTTCACGGTTTTTTCACATATGCTTTGGTAGTTGGGCGGTTTTTCTGATGTGCTTTCATGGTTGGGCGGTTTTTTCTGCGGTGCTGCGGTGTTTTTTTGTGCTTTTGATGGCGCTTGCTTTGCCGCCATTGGTTTTTTCTGCTTTTTTGGAGGTGATTCGGGATTGATGTCAATATCATGGCTGGAGCTCGCACCTCCGGAATTGAATAATGGTTCTTGTGTAGATAGTGAGCAAGGTGATCTTGAAGGTCGTGAGGACGACCTAGGAGATGATGATGGTCGTGACTGCGGGGGATCTGTAGGAGGGATTGATCCCTCCGTCTGGGGGATTACAATGTAACATTTGGGCCACAATATGATACCGTGAACCGCATCCTTGAGTGTCCTTTCCCTGTCACCTCCTGGGATGTCTAGCTCTAAATCTTCAAATTGTGGCTCACAAATCTCCTCCACAGAAACCGAGGCGTAGCCGGGTGGAATCAATATGCCGTGGCTAGTCTATCCAGGAAAATGCGCAAAAGCACTTCCGTACGCCAACTGCATTGTGATGTTGTCGAATGGCTTGTGCATCTCACATGGGGTGCACTGACAGAGAAAATCCACCGGGTATTGTTGGTTGTCATTAATTGGAACTCCTTCGATTGCCATCGGCTCTTCAGGGCCTTCTATGCAAGCACCTGGTGCGACCTCTTTGCAAGCACCTGGTGCGACCTCGGTAGAAGCACAACTGCTTTTTCGAGCAGAAGGGCTAATGACGAGATCCAGAGGTACTTCAGGCAGTTCTCCAGTTTGGGCTATTTTAGATATCGTTACGACCAGTCACCGTTCAATCTCTACGTGCATCTTTTCGTATTGTTCTTTAAGTCTTTGCTCCATCATTTGGTGCCAATGATTCTCTTCGCGCTCTTTTCTTCTTTTGCGGCTTCTATAGCTATCGAGGTTTCCCTTGAAGGCATACTTCCACAGCACCACCCCGTAGCCCCAGCAACGTCCTGGGTGTTCTGGATTCCCGAGTGCCATAGTGAGCTCATCCATTTCTGAGTCAACCTTCAATCTACCAGCTTTGACATCTTCTATTTTGTTCATTAACTCAAGTGCCTTCTCTCGTAATGTGGGCGGGAATTCAAGGATACCATCATCCAGGTTCAATCTGCCTCCATGTGCATAATACCAATTCTTCGATCTTTCGGGCCATTGAAAGACTGCTGATATGATACCTTTGGCGATAAGGTCTTGTTACATCTTCCGCCACTTGGGAATTGCTACCGCGTAACCACCTCGACCAAGACGATGGTTGTACTCCCCTTTATTACTAGCACTGTTCTTCGCTTAGGCACTTTTTTGGGCAAAAGTTTCACTTTTCTTGTATTCAACAAAAGATTTCCAGTGATCTTTTATCTTCGGATATTCATCCCAATTTGGAGTTCGGTTGTTCTTGATAAAATCTCTAGTCAACTTCTTCTTGAAATTCTGAAATTGAGTTGCCATCTTCATTAGAGTCCAACCTTTAACAAGGTTTGGGTCGACGCCTTCAGGAAGTGCGAACTGTTTTAGCACATCATTCCACAGCTGCTCTTTAACTGGGTCTGGAACCATGTATGGATTACTTGGTTTTCCCTTCCATTCTCTATACTTGATGGGCACGTTGTCCCTTACAATTGCCCTGCATTGAGACACGAACTTGTCCTTGACTTTTTTTGGAGCAACATGCTGGCCAAGATCTGACACCTTCGTGATACGATCCATCACATCACCGTCAACTAGTTGTGCACGACCTCTCTTGGACTTTTTTGTCATCGATCCAGAAGCCTACAAGAATTATTAGTAATTTTCCATGAATCGACATAAATTTATGAGAATATACAAGAAATGGGGTTATCGAATTAATACTAATGAACTTAATGCATGATATGTATACCTTGTTGGAACCTTCTGCATTAGCATCCTCAAGGTCGTCATTATTTTTTGAGTCGGCGGCTATGTCTTCCTCGTTATTTTCAAAGTCATCGGCGGCGACGCCTCCTTGACCAATCATATTTAGAATAATTTCCTCGTCCGTGTAGGATGCAAAGGCATTTGCACCGCCAGCAATAATCTAGTCCATAATCCTTTCATCGTTGTCATTGTTATCCATCTAGAATTAACAGAAATTTTCTATGAATTGACACGAATTTATGAGAATATACAATAATTTCTATTTATTTCTAGTATGCATGTAGAATAAACACTAATTGCTTATGAATCGACACGAATTTCTGAGAATATACAATAATTTCTATGTATTTATAGTATCCATGTAGAATAAACACTAATTTTCTATGTATTTCTAGTATCCATGTAGAATAAACACTAATTTTCTATGAATCGACACGAATTTATGAGAATATACAATAATTTCTATGTATTTCTAGTATCCATGTAGAATAAACACTAATTTTCTATGTATTTCTAGTATCCATGTAGAATAAACACTAATTTTCTATGAATCCACAAGAATTTATGAGAATACACAATAATTTCTATGTATTTCTACGAGAAGGGGAATATACAATAGTGTCGCCTACCGCAGTCGGCGAGGAGAAGGGGAGCCGGGATCCTAGGGTGCGTCGAGGGAGGCAGTGGGGAGCCGGGGCGAGACGGCGGCGGGATCTTGGGTGCGTCGAGGGAGGCAGTGGGGAGCCGAGGCGAGACGACGGCGGGATCTTTGGTGCATCAAGGGAGGCAGTGGGGAGCCGGGGCGAGATGGCGGTCGGCGATGCTGGGGAGAAACAAATTTAATTAGAATTATTATAGACATATTTAGTACAATTTTATACATAAATTAATTCTCTTAAAAGAAATTAAAAAAATGCTAACGCAAACAATTAATTTGCTTGCGTCAGTAAGACCCAATTTGGGATGTCCGCGGGGGGGGGGGTGCGCCCCTACCGGCGTTGGGGAGGACAATTGTGCAGGACGAGGCGACGATGCTCAGTACGGCCGGCGGCAAGGCGCGCGGCGGTGGCGGCGGAGCCCCGCAGGCCGGGGAAGATGGCGCGATGGAGGAGGACGGTGCGGCGGCGGCGGAGCCCCGGGAGGCGGGGAGGACGGCGCGGCGGCGGAGCCCCCGGGAGGCCGGGCAGGTCGGGGAGGAAGCCGCCCACGTTCCGGGGGCCGACGGTGGCGGACCGGCGGCGTGGAGGGGGCCGGGCGTCGACAGATTTCGAGAGGCCGGCGACGACCGAGAATCCCGTGGGGCAGAGGATGGGGGCGCCGCGGAAGGCGGCGGTCGGGGAGGATGACGGCGGCGGCGGCGGAGGACACGACGAAGACGATGGCGGTGGATCGGGGATGAAAAAGTAGCTAAGTTCTGGAGGGGGAGGGTCGCTGCTTTTATATATTGACACACCTTTAGTCCCGGGTCGTGTAACTAACCGTGACAAAAGGGGTGCATTTTGTCATGGTTGGTGATACCACCCGGGACTAAAGGGTGATTTTGCGCGGGAGTCTCAAAAGGGAAAATTTCCCTCTTTACTCCCGTGTCGTGTAACGAACCGTGACAAAAGGGTGGCCTTTTGTCTCGGTTCGTATAACCACCCGGGACTAAAGTTCTATTTTGAGCGGGACTTTAATTCTTTTCCCATTTTCCCTCCTCATTTTCTCAATCTTTCTCTTGGCAACATTTTTAAAAAATGGTTAGTTTAATATTTGAACCATGCAAAATTATATTTAGTTAAGTGTTAACAGCCTTAACTTTCCAATATAAAAAATAATTTAATAGTTGAAATAATTACTTTCTTTTCGGACTCGACAATATTTGTCCCCTAGAACATATGAAAAATGTCAAACTTTGTGGTTACTTCTCACAAGACATCTGAAAGGCTTTAACAAGTTTCAGTTCAAATAACTAAAGGAATAGACTCATAGAACATTACACAAATGATTTGAACATTATTCATTACAGTAAAGTATTGAAGTTTCTTTTCTTGACGAAAGTTCCTTGGTCATGGTCGTGACCTAAGTACGGTATCTCTTCATTTCCCAGCGGTATGCTTGGGTCAACTTCGACAGCAAATGGAGGCATGCCATCGAACTGATCATAGTCATCTGATTTGTCTGTTCTGTCCTCGACTCCCACGATTACTCTTTTACCTGGAAGAACAACACGTCGCTTTGGCTCTTGTGGTCCTTCGGGAAATTTATTCTTCGGTTTGCTAGTCATATCCTTGACATAGAAAACTTGATGCACAGTTTTGGCAAGGACGAATGGTTCATCTTTGAAACCAATCATGGTCAAGTCGACTATTGTCATTCCATATTGATCTTTCCTTATGCCACCTCCAGTTAGTTTTACCCATTGATAAAGAAACAGAGGGATGTTAAGTGGCCCGTACTCAAGCTCCCATATCTCTTCTATGCCACCATAATATGAGTTCTTGTTATTGTTGCTGTCCATGGCGTCTATACAGACACCACTATTTTTGTGTGTGGTTTTCCGATCTTGGTCTCTTGTGTAAAAAGTATAACCATTTATATTGTAATCTTGGAATTTTACAATTGTGCTAGAAGGTCCCCTGGCTAACAAAGGGAGTTGTGGGTGAACTGTGGAATCACCAATAACTTGTTCACTCAACCACGAGGGTAAATTTTCCAGGTGATGGTGTGTAACCCATGCTTCGGTTTTGGTTGGATTTTGTGAAGAAATAATCTGCTTGTGTTCCTCAATGTACGGAGTCACCAAGGTTGATTGTTGCAGAACAGCTAGGTGTGCTTTATTGAGCAAATCAGTATCATTGCTGAAACATGATTTCCTTCCAATGGTGCCCTTTCCTAGTAGCCTCCCCTCGTGTCGTGATATTGGAACCCCAATCGAGTCAATTGAGTCGACAAAGTCCACACAAAACTCAATGACCTCCTCAGTTACATATCCTTTGGCGATGCTTCCTTCCGGACGTGCGCGGTTAAGAACATATTTCTTGAGGACTGACATGAACCTCTCAAACGGCCACATGTTGTGTAAGTATACTAGTCAAAGAATAGTAATCTCTTTCACAAGGTGCACCAGGAGGTGAGTCATAATATCGAAGAATGAAGGTGGAAATGCCAACTCAAAGCAGATAATACATTAGAAAACATCATTTTGTAGCTTCACTAGGTTCCTTGGATCGATTGCCTTCTGTGAAATTGCATTGAGAAATGCAGAAAGCTTTACAAGCACCAATCGTACTTTCTTTGGTAGAACACCCCTCAACGCAACTTGAAGTAACTGTGTCATCAACATGTGGCAGTCGTGGGCCTTTAGATTTGTGAACTTCTTATCTTTCATACTTATTATCCCTTTTATATTCGATGAGTAGCCAGATGGAACCTTCATATTGTTTAGGCAATCAAACATGATGTCCTTCTCTTCCTTGCTCAGGGTGTAACTAGCAGGACCTAAGTAATCTTGTTCTTCCTCGTCAACCTCTTCAAGATCTGCTTCTTGCTCATCAACCTCTATCGGAGGTGCTTCATTCCTGTGGATATTTTTCAAGTCCCGTCGTGCTTCCAATGTATCCTTAGAGTTCTTGTAACAACCCAAGAAGCCTAGGACATTCAGACAAAGATTCTTCGTCAAGTGCATCACGTCAATAGCATTCCGGACCTCAAGAATTTCCCAATAAGGTAACTCCCAAAATATAGATTTCTTCTTCCACATTGGTGCACGCCCATTAGCATCATGTGGAACAGGTTCACTACCGTCACCCTTTCCAAAGACAACCCTTAGATCCTTTACCATCTCAAATATCTCCTCACCTTTAAAATGGGGGGGGGGGGGGCTTTGTAGGATGATCTGCCTTTCCTTTCCAATGCAAACCTTTCTTCCTTAAGGGATGCTTCTCAGGATGAAAGCAACGATGACCCATATACACAACCTTCTTACAATTTTTCAGATGAATACCGTCTATTTTATGTAAACAGTGGGTGCAAGCCTGATATCCCTTGTTTGAGTGCCCAGATAGGTTACTTAAAGCAGGCCAATCGTTGATGGTAATGAATAAGAATGCTTGTAGGTTGAAGTTCTCTTGCTTATTCTCATCCCACACACGTACACCTTCTTTCTTCCATAGCAGTAATAGTTCATCAACCAATGGTCTTAGATACACATCAATGTCATTGCCAGGTTGTTTTGGACCTTGGATTAGCACCAACATCATAATGAACTTTTGCTTCATGCACATCCAACAACAATGTCGAACATGCATAGTGTCCCAGGCCAAGTGCTATGACCACTGCTAAACTCACCAAATGGATTGAAACCATCTGTGCTTAAACCAAATCTTATGTTTCTTGCTACCCCAGCAAAATCTTTGTATTTTCTATCAATCTTTCTCCATTGAGACCCATCTGCCGGATGTCTTAGCATGTGGTCTTGCTTACGATTGCTTTTGTGCCATGTCATCAACTTAGCATTTTCTTTGTTCCTGAACAAACGCTTCAAACGTGGTATTATAGGAAAATACCACATAATCTTCACCGGTACTTTCGTCATCTTGGGAGGTGTCAACCCCAGAAGGCACACAGTCTATTTCGCTTCATATGTTGTTGACGGTAATTCATTGTTCTCGGGAAGCTTGTCCTTGACAATTTTTAGCATCCCCTCAAATGCTTTATCAGACACACCATATTTTGCCTTCCATTGCAACATTTCAAGTGTAGTACCAAGCTTTTTGTGACCCTGTTTGCAATCTGGGTACAATAGTTTTCTATGATCTTCTATCATACGACACAACTTTGCCTTTTCATTATCATTTTCATATTCCCTTTGTGCATCTTTTAGAACTTGACCAAGATCATCAACATGGCCGTCTTCCGGTATCTCTTCTTCGTCAGCATCTTCCATTAAAGTATCCACAAAATCTTTCCCCGTGGCCCAGTCAGGAATGTTATTATCATCCTCCTCATCTTCGTTCTCTTCCATCACAACCCCTCTTTCACCTTGCCTGGTCCAAAGCACATAGTTCACCATGAATCCGTTTTTAATCAAGTGGAGGTGAAGAGTCCCCCAGTCAGAGTAGTCTTTGTCATTTCTGCACAAAGAGCATGGACAACACATGAATCCCTTTGGGTTCTTGTTGGCTTTGGCCACTTCGAGAAAAGCTTGCATGCCGTAAATGTACTCCGAGATCGTCTGTCGGCATTCATCCATTGCCGATTCATCTGCATCATATTAAGTCCAATTTTTGTATTAAAAAGTAAACAAAGAGAAAGATGAAGAAGGGTGAATTTGATGATGTATTCTGTTATGAACTAGATGACGAGAACTGGAGGCCTACCTACATTCTTCATTGACATGTTGATCATCTCAACACAATACGTGAATTCATAAATGTGTTTGAAGCAGAGGTTCAAAAGCTAGAAGCTGACTAGTTTTTAGCTTGGGGACTTGTGATACAATGACATACAGAGGTCACTTGATGGCCATTTTGATCTCCATTATCAGTGACCATACTTTTTATAAACTAACTTCTATAAAATTAGCTAAATGCAAAATTAAGATTAGTTCTATGTTCCGTTATATTAAAAAGTAAACAAAGTGAAAGATGAAGAAGTGTGAATTTGATGATGTATTCTGTTGTGAACTGGATGATGAGAACTGGAGGCCTACCTACATTCTTCCTTAACATGTTGATCATCTCAACACAATATGTGAATTCATAAATGTGTTTGAAGTAGAGGATCAAAAGCTAGAAGCCGACTAGTTTTAGCTTGGGGACTTGTGATACAATGACATACGAGGTCACGTGATGGCCATTTTGATCTCCATTATCGGTGACCATACTTTTTATAAACTAACTTCTATAAAATTAGCTAAATGCAAAATTAAGATTAGTTCTATGTTTCGTTATATTAAAAAGTAAACAAAGTGAAAGATGAAGAAGTGTGAATTTGATGATGTATTCTGTTGTGAACTGGATGATGAGAACTGGAGGCCTACCTACATTCTTCCTTAACATGTTGATCATCTCAACACAATATGTGAATTCATAAATGTGTTTGAAGTAGAGGTTCAAAAGCTAGAAGGTGACTATTTTTTAGCTTGGGGACTTGTGATACAATGACATACAGAGGTCACTTGATGGTCAATTTGATCTCCATTATTAGTGACCATACTTTTTATAAACTAACTTCTATAAAATTAGCTAAATGCAAAATTAAGATTAGTTCTATGTTTCGTTATATTAAAAAGTAAACAAAGAGAAAGATGAAGGGTGAATTCGATGATGTATTCACTACAAGAAACTATTTAATCTGTGACGCATTCTCCGCGATGTTTTTAGAAAACATCACGAATGTGTATTGCAGTCCAGAACACTGTGACAATTTGTTAAATTCATCATGATTCTATGACGTATTCCTATTTTTTGTCACGGATGTGCATTTAAGCCCAAAACACTGCGACGATTTGTTTAATTTGTCGCGATTCTACGACGTATTCATATTTTTCGTCACAAACACTGCGACGATTTATTTAATTTGTCGTGATTTTATGACGTATTCCTATTTTTCGTCACGGATGTGCATCGATGGATATTGAAGCGCAAACCATCACAATGATTTGTAAAATTCGTCGCAATACGGCCCACAACACCGCGACGTTTGAGCAGATTCGTCGCGATCCGTAAAAAAACAGCCACACCAGCACCTAGGACCCACCACACTACCACGCAGGCGCCACCTCACCCAGGCGCCACGTCACCGCCACGTGAGCACCCAGGGCCCACCTCACTGCCACGTAGGCACCACCTCACCCAGGCGCCATGTCACCACCACGCGAGCGCCAAGGGCCCACCACACTACCACGCAAGCGCCACCTCACCTAGATGCCACCTCACTGCCACGCAAGCATCTAGGGCCCACCTCACTGCCACGCAAGCACCACCTCACCCAAGGCATAAGTTCCTCGTAAAAAAAGGAAAACCTGAAGCCTAGGGGACTCGAACCCCAAACCTCACGCCTCAACCCAAGCGCTTCTACCACTGGGCTACCACTTTGTTTGTGACTATGTCTAACATTTAAATGCCTTGGAACCTATCTACCCAAAAGAGTAAAAGGATTGAAGTTCCACATCCATCTAGACGGAGACTTCGCTTCCGCCGCCGCTGCCTACCACCAGCGGTGCCGCCCCGCACCATCGCCGCCTACCAGAACCGACGCCCCGCACCATCCCGCTGCTTTCCGTTGTCCGCGCCGCCGCCACCATCCGCATCTCGCCACTTCCCATGCCAATGCCATCCATGACGCCACCGCCCACCATGCCATCCCGCAGCGCCGCCGTCACCTTTCCTCCCGCTGCCACTTCCGCCTGAACTCCCGTCGCTACCATGAGCTTCCCACGAGCTTCCGCCTGAACAAGGGGTGGCTACCTACCACCTCATCCCCTTCATCCTCTCGACCGTCACCACCATGCGCGTGCTTGTTCCAGTGGTGGTGCCCGTGTCCGTGGTGGTGGATGGTGAGACAATGCGTGCAACATTGCTAGTCCATTGACGCATCCAAGGCGCCCAGTGTCTTTTGTACATTGACGCAGCTGAGGAAAGGTATATTTGTTTCTTGACTTTGTTAAACTTATAGATTTGAATTGGTGCAGAGGTGTTGATTTGTGTCTTTTGTGTAATGCTTGATTAGATGGATAGAAGATGGGTTCATGGAAGGTTGTTTTCCTCTGAACACATTGATGGAGTCAGAAAATTTATGAGCTTCGTTACAGAGAAGTTCAGTGACAATGTTGAGATTTTGTGCCCATGTTCAAGATGCCTGAATCACAAGTATAACTGTTAGCCTGTTGTGAAGAAGCACATTTTGATGAATGGTATGGATAGTAGTTATACTCGTTGGTTTCATCATGGAGAGGATGTCAATGTAGATGTTGTTGAGCACCCTATGATGTGCATGACAGTGGTGATGGGGGAAATGTGGGAGATGATTTCGGTGTTGGTTGTGGGGAAAATGTGCAAGAAGATGGCAGTGCTGATCGTTTGGGGAACCTTATAAGAGACCTACATGCTGCAGCAGTAGAAGGAAGAAAGGATGCAGAAAATGAGGATGCTGCTACAGACCCTCATGAATCAATCATTTTTCAAAATAGTCATGAGAGAAGCAAAGCCTCAGCTTTATCCTGGGGTTAGCAAGTTTTCAAGGTTATCATTTGTGGTTAACCTTCTTCATATGAAGTCCTTGTACAGGATAAGCAATTCTGCATTTTCTGCAATATTGAAGTTGTTGGTCAAGCATTCCCGCAGGGCAATGCACTCTCCAAATCATACATTGAAGCAAAGAATCTTTTGAAAGAATTAGGTCTTGGATACGAATCAATACATGCGTGCGGCAATAATTGTGTTTTGTTCGAAAGAGATATGCCCACCTTGACAAGTGTCCAGCTTTGTGGTCTTTCGAGATGGAAGGATGAAGAAAGAAACAAGATTCCACGAAGTTGTTGAGGCATTTTCCGCTAGCACCTAGGGTGAAGAGGCTCTTTGCAACGAAAGAAGCATCACTACTAGCACAATGGCATGACCGACAAGAAGAACCCGGTGAGAAGGAAATGAGTCACCCGAGTGTGATGGTGATGCATGGCAAGATTTCGACAAAGAATATCCGAAATTTGCTAGAGATGTAAGAAACATCGTGCTTGGCTTTGCTACCGACGGGTTCAACCCATTTTTAGAACAGAACACAAGATACAACATGTGGCCTGTCTTTGTGGTGCCATACAACCTTCCACCTTGGGCATGCATGGAGGAGTCCAACTTTATTATGGCTATGCTTATACCAGGTCCTGAATCCCCCGGGAAGGATTTCGATGTATTTTTGGAGCCTCTGGTGGAAGATTTGACTGAGCTTTGGAAAGGTGTGCATGCTTATGATGCCAATACTCGCAAAATGTTTGACCTTCATATTGCAGTTTTGTGGTGCATCCATGATTACCCTGCTTTGAGCACTCTTTCAGGTCGAACCATAAAAGGTTATTTTGCATGTACTCACTATGACAAGCACCCTCTTTCCTACGGCCTATAAAGCAACATTGGTTATTTTGGACACTACCGTTTCCTTCCAGAGGGACATCCATTGCGGAGAAACAATCTGTATGCCGGCCTTCATGAAACCGATGATCCTCCAGGTCAATTCACTATGGAAGAGTTGTTAGCTGAATTGGAGAAAGCAATGAATCCGCAAGTATGTGGGAAAAGGAAACGTTCTAACTCTGAAGGTGCTCATGTGATAATATGGAGTCGCATGATGTGTTTATGGAAGTTGCCATACTGGCATAAATTGAAGTTAAGGCACAATCTCGATGTCATGCACATCGAGAAAAACATAGTTGAGAGCCTAATTGCGACAATTCTCAATATACTTGGGAAGACAAAGGACACAGTTAAAGCTAGGCTTGATTTGAAAGATCTTGGAATTATAAAGGAGTTGCAATTTAAAGAGAATGGAGATTCATGTGAGATGCCAAATGCTCGATATACTTTGTCCAAAAGAAGAAGAAGGCCTTTTGTGATTTTCTAAGAGAGGTAAAGTTTCCAGATGGCTTTGCTTCCAATATCTCAAGATGTATAAATGCTGATGGAACCAAGGTACAAGCCTCAAAATGCATGATTGTCATATCTTGTTGCAAAGAATATTACCTGCTGCTATGAGAGGTTTTTTGGACAAGGATATATATGAAGCATTAGCAGAATTAGGGAAGTTTTTTAGGGAACTCTGCAGCAAAATCCTTAACAAGGATGTGTTGGCTGAAATGAAGAAAGAGATCCCTATAATTCTGGTGAAACTTGAGAAAATATTCCCCCGACTTTCTTTGATGTGATGATACACCTTGCTGTACATTTACCCGATGAGGCTTTGCTCGCAGGCCCTGTGCAGTATGGGTGGATGTACCCAATTGAGAGGCGGTTGTATACTTTGAAGCGCTATGTGAGGAACAGCGCTCGACCAGAAGGGTCCATAGCTGAGGCATATATTGCCGATGAATGTTTGACATTTTGCTCTAGATACTTGGATGGTGTTGAAACAAGATTTAATCGGGAACCAAGGAACATAGATTTTTCTAATGAAGAGGCCTACGGTGTTGACGTTTTTGGGCATGGAGTTCATTTTATGTCAGCGCCTGAGCTTGTATATGATGAAGATTGCTTTGATCAAATGGTGTGGTATGTGTTGAACAACTCTAGTCAAGCTGAAAAAATATGTCACGTAAGTTCTGACCATTATACTTCTGTATGACAACTTTGTGTCTTCTACCTATGCTTAGTTAATGTTTTATATATGCAGAATGTTCAAAGAGGAATTAGAGAGACAAGGGGTGGCTAACATTGAAAAAACAGCCCGGCTAGGATTCCAGACTTGGTTTAGGAACCATGTGAGTTTACTCCCATAATATTTTAGATAACCATATTTTGTAGTATAGATTTTGATGGGATGTGTGTTGCATGATAGATCATGAAGTTGAGGAATGATGGTCAAGAAGAGATAGATGATGATCTATTTACCTTGGCATGTGGTGCTGATTTCGGAGTCAAGAAGTACACCTCATGCATAGTGAATGGTGTTCGCTTCAATACTGTTGATTGAGACAGCAACAAGAAAACACAAAACAGTGGTGTAATGGCATAGGCCTCACATAATAATGAGCTCATTGATTTCTTTGGAACCCTGAAAGAGATATTGCAGTTAGAATATCTAGAGGATGATAGGTGAGTGGTGCTGTTTAAATGTGGCTGGTATAAACTTGATGGGAAGAAAACTGAACTTCAATATGATGGTTTTTTTAAAAGCATCAATATTCAAAGTCTATGGTACAAGAATGATTGTTTCATTTTGGCCACTCAGGCTAGGAAAATCTTTTATTTACCACACACCAAGTTGGGAAAAAATTGGCAAATTGTCCAAACATTTGACCATAGGCATCTTTTCAATGTGAGGAAAATTGAATATGCACACTATAATGCTCCTGCATATCAAGAGGATGAGTGCTGTGAAGAGGATGGTACACGAGAACCAGTTTCAAGCACTACAACTGATAAGCCCTTAAATAGAGATGATGAACAAGGCCTTATGTTTGAAGCTGCTGATATTGCTCGGTTGATGAAAGATAGAGACGAAGAAGCACAAGTCAGTGGTGGTGAGGAAGAAGATGACACACTTTTGGAGTATTGCAGCGATGAAGAAGGTGCTGCTGCAATGGAGGTTGACAGTGATGATGAATAAATGTAAGTCCATCTTCTCTAGCATTTTGCTGTTATACTCCTGTCCATCATCTCTAGCAATGCTATTAATGTGGCAAATGTCCTCCTTCTTATATTGGACTACTGGAGACATTTAATTTACTTCTTACCACTTTTGATGTGACTGAACCAATTTAGCTGAAAGTCTTTAGTTATGTGTTTTATTTTCAGTGAGGAGCATCTGTGAAGTGAGGTGGAACAGTTGTTAGCATCCAGGGAGGAGCATCAGCTGTTGCTGGGCGTCCATGGCACATGTCCATGAGAGTTGTAACTTATTTACCTAGTTAACAACCTAGTAGTTGTAATGCTTGGGTTGTATTGAGCTAAGATGGAGTTCTAAATTATTTATGTAAGACATGCAGTTCTAAATTATTTGAATGAGAAATTATGCAAGACATGCTGTGTGTAAGGCATGTTCTAAATTGTTGTGCAACCAGCACATGCAATGGCTCTATGAAACCATTGCAATGTCCAGGTTCATATTAGCTCTTTTTCTTTCCTTACTGATGAATCAAGACATCAACTCATAAATTATGGCCATTATGTAAGACTCCATGGCACATGTTCAGCTGTCCAGCAGCCATCACATAACAATCTGGGAATATATAGCATATATAAGGAATAGATTGCAGCCATCAGATCAACACATAGAAGGATAGTGTTGACGTAAAATCAGCACCTCACGCCAAGCACATAGCAAGCCGAAAAAGCTGGCTTAACACATGTGACCGAATCCGAAGCGTGCTAGTCAATTTTCCCTGAAACTGACAAAGGATGAAAATAGTTAGATAAAACCTAGAACTTGCCGGGTGGTACCAGACAGTTCCGTATTTACGGCTACGAAGCCAGTCAAAACAACATATATCTACAACAAGCTATCTGTCGGCAATCTGAACATCATTCGGGAACTGATAAAACATGTAAACAGGGTATAGCCGAATGCATGACGTAAGCATGATGAAAAATTGGTCTATATTTAGTTAACATTGCAGCACGTGACTGTGACCGATCATCAAGGATAAAATCATAATAAAATAAATAAAGGCGAAGCATAATCATAAATTTGCAGTAAACATGCATGCATAGGCCAAAAGCACTAGTTTACCACATGTCTAGGTACTTTCAAACCCGTCGAGCGTGACACCAAACTGAAGGACCGATTAGGCGACCAGAGAGGGGGGGAGTGAATGGGAGCCGATAAAAATTCTTCTCGAATGAGATTGTAACTCCAACAAGATGAACTCGCTCGGTCGGACCCCCAAAATCACACGCTCCGCACTTCTACCTTCCGTTTGCCAAAACCACGTAGCCACTGGAGTGCTACTGGTCCTAGGAACAAACACTACCAAAGAACCTCAACTCCTACGCACCCACGACAACGAAACAACTCGGGACCCGGTGTCTAGAGGGGGCGGTTAGACCGGTATGGGGGCGGTTAGGCCGCCTCCACCAAGCAACTAAGAAATCCTCCGAAACACCTCTTCGAGCACCAAAACGCACCACCGTTTCACCAACGGAGATCTCTGGTCAAGGCCATGCTAGCTACCGTAAAATCTTGGCGAAAACCAAAACTTCACCCAAGGGCCTAGGGGCGGTTAGATCGGCTACCGAGGGCGGTCTAACCTCCCCGTACCCAAAGAAAGAACTCCAAGCAAGAATTCCTAGCAAACGGCACGAAAACGACCCGAAATTTCACCCAAACGCTCCTCTGATCAAGGCGAACAAACTCACAGAGGAAAATCCGGCGAAATCAAAACTTCGACCTGGAAGGTCCAGGGCAGTTAGACCGCCACCTCCAGGCGGTTAGACCGCCCCTTCCAGAAAACCTACCCGCGGGTCAAACCTCAACTTCCCATCGCCCGATCTCCCGAATCACTCCACGGATTGCAGTGAAACTTCGGGAATAGCTGGGTTACCTCCTGGGCAACCTCTACCTCAAAGGAATCGACCCGAATCACTCACAATCAAGAGGAATCGAAGAAATCACCTCTCTAGGTCAAGAACTCGCCCAACTCGAAAAACGACCAAATCGAGTCCGATTTAAGAGAGATTTGGGGGCAAAGTCACCAGCCAAAGAGGCACAAGATCCTCATACGTGACACCCACCAAAAACCCCAAGAAATCGTCCTCAAAACTTTGAGAACAAAGAGCTCCGAAAATCACCACAAAGAAGGACGGGAAAAACACTTATCCACCTTAGGGAACAACGCCGAACCATCTATTCATACCATGAAGGTTCGTACAAGGTCTAGCTTGCCACCCATACATCCATCCCTCTCTCTAGATCTCACATGAAGCTCTCAAGCTAATCCTAGGAAAAACTAGAGGAAAATGAGAACGAAAATGGAAAAACAAATGAGCTAGGGTTCCAAGAGTTGGCTATCATCCATCCCCTCAAAGAGTATATATGGAGGCACCCAAAAGACTAAACTACCCTTACTTAATAACTAGGGATACAAGCCCCTCGAGGGCGAATTTGGAAGTCTTCAGATTTTCTTCATCGGACGGATGCCCGGCAACCGCAACCTGCTTAGCCTCGACGCAAGCCATGAGATCCCGACGCGTGTCCTCCGCTTCGAAGCATCTCGACGCCAGCGACCAGGGCGGTCAAACCGCCCCCCTAGGTCAGTTAGACTGGCCCCGACAATCTGACCGGCCCAGGCAGTCTGACCGCCCCTCCTGGGCGGTTGAACCGGCCTGGGTGGCCGCACCTCCTCGTCGAGTCTTCGGCCTCGGTTTTGTGGCTCAACCGAGTAACCTAGTGGTTTTCTAGTGAACCACTGCAAACCCCGCGAACTCGGTGTAGCCTCCGCCAATCTCCACTCATGACATGGCTCCCACGTAGTCCCAGCTCGACCTTGGTTTTGAGGCTTTACCAAGAAACCGTCCACGACTTCATCTTGCTGTTCATGCCACCATGTAGCCCGCGCTTGACCCCGCTGGCCACCGGGTCCCTCTAACGAAGCCTACTTGTCTTCTCCACACTTAGAGGCCTCACCGGCGACGACCTTTCACGCTTGTTCTTCACCTTCACCAGCACGAGTCAAGCCGCAACCTGCACCTGCGATACTTAGCCAAGAATCAATCCACACAATGTTGTCAATCACTCATCACACAGGAAGCGACCATCCACCGGTCCTCAAACCACACATGGTCCTCAATCTCCCCGTTGATGAGTGCATTGACAACACCCACATAAAGAAACACGAGAGAAAAGAAAAAGAAAAGAAACAAATAAAAGAAACCTCAACAAGCGATCGAAAGCCGAGGAAAGACAAAGAACAAGATCACTTGAAGAAGACAAGTCTCGGACCCCTTAGGCAAGGGCAACGGCTCGACACATCTGAGACAAAACCATGCTCAAACAAAGAGCACAAACCGCCGAACCAAAGCTCGAACACCACAAAGAGCTCCCCCTGCACATATGCACGCCCCCGTGAGCCAAAGCACACTCCCCCTGAACTAATGCAGCAATGCAACACGGGAACGCAGCAAAGAGCAAAAATCTGCTCACCATGCCCAGGGCGGTTACACCACCTTCACAGGGTGGTTAGACCGCCTGCCACACATCTGACCACCAGGGGGCGGTTAGACCGCCCCAAGTGACCGGCCCTGCACCAAACTGCTCAAAAAACGCCCGAACCAATTGGAACACCTTCCAAACACTCCCAGGTGTCCAAAACATGCACAAACTTCTCCGCCTTGTTGACAATGCATGAATCAAGGCAAAATGAGAAAAGTTTCAACATATAGCTTCTCAAATACACAAAATTCATCACAAGGAGCTACACAAGTCCAAATGAGCAAGTTAGATAATCTACAGGTTTGTAATGACCTCAACTACAAGATTACCAAGTTTCACAACCATTGGACGAGGCTAAAAAGGATTTGAGTAATTTTGCGAAAATTTACCCTCTCATGAGCAAAAACCTAAACATGAGCAAAACATGTCAAAATGGCAAAGCCACACAAACTTCATGCTAGGATAACCATTCTAATCATAAGACCATCACAGACACACACAAGCACCTCATGTCATGTCAAAGCCACCGAGCCATGTGCCTACTTCTATATATGAGACTTCTCATTGGTAGGCATCTGAAGGACCGATACGGCGAACCAGAGAGGGGGGAGTGAATGGGAGCCGATAAAAATTCTTCTCGAAGGAGATGGAAGCTCCAACAAGATGAACGAGGCTTCCAACACATGACTCCGACTCACTACCCAAGTTGGCCAAGCCCACGTAGCCACTGGGGTGCCACTGGACCTAGGAACCAACACACAACCTTCCGAGCCAAAACACACCAACACGCACAGCGGAAACTTGCACGGCTTGCTCCCCGTGCTTTGCACCGGTCGGACGATGGCTGCGCGCCGGCCGGGGACCGAGACACCGGTCGGACCGGCGGGCGAGCCGGTCGAGCCGGTGGCTACGACGGCCGCACAACAAGTGTTCCAGAGAGCCTCAGTGACTTCTCTAGGCCCTGGAACAAAATGACCCCAAAAACACAACGTGCACGGAAGGAAAAACCTACACAAAACCTAACAAAACAACACCAAACAGACCAAGAACTGACCAGCAGCACCAAGACCCAAAGACACACGGGTCAAGCAATTCACCCATGGCAAATCCCACAAAAGACTTGCACCGGTCAGACCGGTCAGGAGCACCGGTCAGACCGGTGTAGCTCGGGCGACTCGGGATGAACGAAGACCGCGGGTCAACTCCCCCAAATCCAAACTTCGATCTAAATCGCTCCACGGACTTGAACAAGACTTTGCGAATAGTAGGAAAACCTCATCAGGAGTCCATAGCCAAGTTTAATTGTCACACCCCGCTTTTCCGAAGAAAACCAAGTGCATACCTATATGCATGCCGGGATCATGTTTGATGCATACGGTGACATAAAAGTGAATACGAAAACGATTATCACGTAAGACAAAAAAAGATTATCGGAGATTTACGCTTTATCCCGGAAACGAAGGCTCCAAACATCACGGGCAATCGACGGGGGTTGCATACGCCTAGCACTTCACAACATCTTCACGTCATCTTCATGTAGCTTCCTCCTTCCGAGCAACATTGTTTATAGCAAGGGTGAGCACTTGTCGTACTCGGCAAGTGTGGGGAAAGTATGAATGCAAAGGCTTTATAGTGGACTGGGCTTTAAGCACTTAGCATTTTAGTTGATCAAATTTTATTAGCACCGATTACTAATAAAAGTATAAGTTTATACCAACCCACAATTAAGCATAAAGATAAGAGATACACCATGAGCACATGGCAAGCATAACCATAACACATATTACAATTTAAGTCCATCTTCAAGTTCGGTTATCATGTGAGGGTCCGAGCCGCTTTTGACCGTGAGCACGGCTAATCGATTAGTTTTACACTCTGCAGAGGTTGTACACTTTCACCACAAGCGGCGTAAAAGCTCGAAGAACTTTGAACCCAACCATGCGATGCCGGCCAAGCACCATACCACACTACCGAGGTGTGGTTGCATAGGGACGCTACATGGCCTTTACAAAGGTTCTCTAACAAGTAGTGACCCACAAGGTCCGGATCAGTTAGCAAGGTATAAAGTCCCCTAGCGGTCGACACCCCACCATAAAAAGAATAACTCACCCAACCCCCTGCTAGAGCGAGTCCATACCCTGTAGTACCGCCGATCCCTTGTCCTTATCAGGTAAGATCACCCCAAGCTAAAGTTCCTAATTATTCGACCAAGACCATTGCCCATTAGTTCTTATGGTTGTCTTGTTTTCCGGGTGGTTCTCCATGTTCCGATTAAACATATAGTCTTGTATATTAAACATCACATAACACATTGGAACATAGAGCATAAAATGATAACCATATGTTGATTATTACCAACCCAGTTGAGCAAACTAAGCAATATCTACCATCAATATTAATTAATAAAACCAGGTTCAAGATAATGGTCAAAAGAGGCTAGTCATCCTTAATAGGAACCCATCAAAATTAATGCAAAGCAATGCAACACTGATTAATAAAGTTATTAGGACAAGAACAAGGACACACTTGCCTTTAACCAAAGTGTAGTTGCTCAGAATATCTTCACCTTCACATTCTTCCAAGCTCTTGAACCACGAACAACGTTCATTCTACTCGCATCAATCATCGAACACAAAACATGCAAAGCAAATGCACGAGTACAACTAAGAACAATACATCAATCAAAAAGGAAACTTTAAAAGAACGCACTAAAGGACAGGCTCGATCAGATGGATCACTAAAGAACACAAAGTGTGCTTGGAAGGGAGAGGCTTGGTTAACTTTGAAGAGAGGGTCGCAGAAGATTGAGCAAGGACCAGAAAGATCGCCCTAAGATAGAGCTCAATTCTATTGGTTACGCAAGCGCAAGAAACGCTGAAACAGAACTAAGCTCGAAACTATCGTGAGATCATTAACCAAACAACAAGAGACTACGCTTGGCATATTTTAATTAAGAAATCATGCGAAAGAATATTTCAGAGAAATACTCTATGTTACCATTAAGCAAATTACATTTAATTAAAGAAATCACGATAAACATAATCATATTTTATTTATAAAAGCATTGGAATAAGAATTAGTCAAGATTAACATGCATCTTTAGTATTAAAACAAGTAACGAGGTGATACACATGCTAATGTACAAGTTAAGGTGGAACGAACTAGAACGGTAGCAATGAACTATCAAGCGCATAAGAAACCTTAGGCTAGGTTTAGGAAAACTAGTCTACAAAGAGAACTTGGATGAACAAGCTCGACACACTAACCAAGGGTGAACCGATCGACAGGTGAAGCGGATAACGGGGTAAACTCTAAAGAAAGGTAGCTACGATAGATTAAGTACAAGAACACGAACTGATTCATAAAGAGACAAAACCTAATTGAGATAGGATAGACATGAACTAGATCTTGATGAACGAGATTCTACGAGAAACATAAAACAAGAGTGATAAGATTACTTGATAGGCAAATGAGCAGTGAAAACTACTCACACCGATAAAGCTACTAAGCTAAATGGAAATTCTATGGCTTGATTGGATGCACACGGTTTAGCTTGGGGCTAACACTAGAAAGGTTTAGAGTTTCTGATAGACTTGATCAAAAGAGATAAAGCTGATACCGAACGTCTAACGAATTATTTGCATATGAGAGATCCAACCATGAGCTGGATTTATTTTAATTAACAAAATATATGTAAGGATATTTCATCAATAAAATACCCCATGTTGGAATTAAAGTAAATTAAACTTTATTTGCAAAACCGGTGTAAAGAACTAGTCAAGTTTTATTTATAAAGATTCATATATGAATTAATCAATTAAATATTTAATTTAAAAAAACTAAACTATATGAATAATCTAAATGAAACTTCGTAATTCGAGTAGATCATATTATTATTATTATTAAAAACAGCATTTACATTGGTATTAATCACAATTAACATTTACTTATAAAGCCGGAGTAAAAGCCTAATCAACTTTTATTATAAAAGTTAATAAATCATTAAGCAAATTAATATTTGACTTATGGAAAACCGGGTAAAAGATCTAATTATGTTTTATTTACAAAAGCATGTGAGAGAAACTTTAATCAAATTGAATTTGATTATGAAAAACGGTGTATAGATCTATATAGCTTTTATTTATAAAAGGCATGCATAACTAGACATTAATCAAAATTAATATAAATTTTATTTTCAGAAAATAAAACATGGTGAAAACACTCCGCTAATGCGTGCTTTACATCATTATGGACCAGACGCAATTTGAACGGTTGAAATCGGAGTTAAAACAAGGAAGATATGGACTTTTAAACATCTAGGGACCCAGAGGTGAAGATTGGAAACTTCCCGGGACTTTTCTGCGAAAACTCAGGGGCGTATACATAATTATGTATATAAACTCGAGGGCTTTACTTGCAAAGGGTCCAGAGTGGATGGAATCTGGAGAATCTAAAAGATTCAAGGGGGTTACTGGAAGTTTTGGCAAGACACATAAATAGATCTAGAGATTTCAGAGAACCATAAGGGTTTAAACACAAAACAACCAAGAGCTTCTTCAACCTCTGGCCAGATGCACGGGCGGCGCGGGTGGCTCCCTTCGCCGGCGATTCGAGCACCTAGGGGCTCGATCGGGTGGGGGGGGGGGGAAGAAGAGGAGGTCTAGGGGACCTCATGGGCGGGCTCACCGACGGCTTTGACAAGGAGGGCGGCCGGAATTCGAAGAGGGGCGGGACTGGCGTTTGGCCATGGTGGCCGGCTCAGTGCTCCGCGGATTGGGGTGTTGCGATGGCTTGAGCCTTGGGTGGGGTGCGCGAGAGGACGAGAGAGGACGAAGGGGACCTTAAGGGCGCTCACCTTGGAGGGGAAACGACGGCAAGCGGGCCGGCGGCGGACAGCCATGGCGGTCGGCCCGATCCACAAGGAGCGGCGGTGCTCCGGTAGACTCCCCTCGCGACGAGAGATGGCGGAGAATATGCGGATCGAGATCCGGAGCTCTCGGTGGCGTCGCTCGGCTGCGGAAATCGACGAGCTCAACGAATCAAGGAAGGGGACACCAGCGGCGGCGGATGGCTCGATGACGGCCGGTGGCGCAAGGGCGGCGTGGCTAGGGTTCGGGTCGGCCTAGGGACGGCGGCGGCGGCTTAAAACATGGTCGGGCGCACTCGTTGGCGTGCGGCCCACGCCCCTCGGGGAGGCGGCGCGGTGTGTGCGGCGCCGGACTCCCGCAGTCCAACGCCGGCACGGCGCAAGGTCGGGGATGACAAGGGGGGCCCACCGGTCGGCGTCCTTGGTGGAGGGAGGCGGAGCGGGCCATGCCGGGCCGCGATTGCTGCGCCGGGCCGCCGGCCGAGGGTCGGAATAGTTGGGCCGGAGCGGACCGGGCTGCGGCCTGCTAAAACTAAACTGCGACGGGGAGTTAAGGGGGCGGCAACAGACTTCGTCTGTTGGGCTGAAAGTAGCCACAGGCCAAAAAGGGAGAAAGAAATGAAAAAGGGAAAGAGTTTCTTTTTTTGTTTCCAGGGAATATTTTCGTCAAAGAAATAATCTAGAAATAGCTAGATAATTCCTAAAAGCCACGTAAAATATTCGAAAAATTCCAAAAATTCTAGGAAAATTCCCGAGAGATAGATTCGAGCATGAACAATCCAAATAAAGTATTTGGTGCTCATGAAAAAGATTTTAGAGCCTTCTAATAAATAGAATTAGCTCAAGAAAAATGATAATTAATTCCGAAAAATCCGGAAATTTCTCGGAAGGATTAGGACAACTCCTAAACGCATTTTTGAAACCTTTTGCACTCAAGAAGCACCAAGGTGCATCGGCATGAATGCAACACTCACGAATTTTTATTTGATTCGGAAAATCAAACAAGGATTTTTTTCCTATACTATATTTCCCGTAAAAAAATAAATGTTGGAAAAATTTTAAAATTATGAGAAAATTGTTATTTAATTATTCTTTCTATTCACATCCCGAAATTGGAAATTTCGGGTGTGACAACTCTACCCCCTTAAAAGGAATCTCGTCCCGAGATTCGAAAAAGGTTAGCAAGAAACAAAGACTCATGGGGGTATTATCCAAAGCTTATCAACTTTCTTTATATCAACCTTCCTTACACAAGCATTCCAAACATGCTCTTCTATTCTTCATAGCTCATAGGAATATTTAGTCCGGTTCCACTTATAACTTATCCATTCTTCTATCATTGTGATTTCTCCACTCTTCACTTTGCTCCATCATAGTCCTTGGTAGATCAACTTGAGCATCAGGATTCTTCTTGATAGGAGTGACATATATAGGTCGGACAATCTTAGGCTGGGGTTTGTCGGAACCAGGTTCTGTACCATTAACTGCCCCTAAATGTGATAACTTCTTCTCTCGTCTCGTTCTACGATTTTGTTTGTTAGATCGCTTGCGTCTACCAGGTTTGTATTCCTTGCAAGTGATAATCCAATCATCAAGGTTTAGGGTTTGAGTATGACCTTCAGCTTGAGAACCTTCTTCTTGAGTTGAGTTTTAGGTGGACAACATCTTCTGCTTATTGATATCTATAGGGTTATGTTGGCGAGCTTCTGCTGTCAATAGACCAGCTTCCTTCTGGGGACATGAGAGAGCATCGTGCTCACCACCCGGACACCTATCTGAAGCCTTGTTAACCTCATGTTGTTTCTCCGTGGTTAGTTTCAGTGCTTCATGCTTCTTCTTCTTTCTTTGATTATTCCATGCTTCAGCAACTTGCCTCTTCACTGGCCCAATGGGAACTCTGTCTTTAGCCATCTCATTACTAAAGTAGGTTGTGCTAGGCTGCTTCCTTCTTGTAAGACTTGAATCTGCATAGCTGATAGCTCCTCTTTATCAAATGGTGGAGGAGTCATGTTTTGATGGTTATCATTGGTGACCGTATCGTGATCTCTAGGAAGTGGAGCTTGCTTTGTAATGGACTCGATGAATCTTAACTATGGTTTGAGCCATTACTTGCAAAACCCGAGTGTGTGCGGTGATATGCTCCAACATCTTGCGCTCCAATGATGAGGTTGCAAGAGGAATGTTGATGTTTCCTTTGTTATCTTTATCTTCATGATTTGTGTTGGAGCTCTCCATCCGACCGGGTATTTGTGATAGACCGACGAGTAGAGAGAGAATGGAAAGAGCAAGGAGGTGGAAGATGCAAAAGAAAAACCCAACTAAGCAACTGATGTCATTGCGGATGTAAGATCCACAATACACCAACAGTCACTTCAAAGAACCAACACAAGCAATGTCATAAAACCAAGCATCATCATGCAAGCACTCAACTTCACCAAACAAGACACGGTTAAGAGAACGAACTACCCGTTGTTAACAAAGTCGGAGGGTATCCTCCTAGTAGATCAGATGTATCTCCCAGCAAGGATATCCATAAATAATGGATTTTTCCCAGATCAAGGGGGCTGAAATTATGAGTTCAACCCAACTGGAATCACCTCAATCGGAGGTTTAGAACTCGAGATATAAATTAAACAAGATGGTTGTGTCAGCAGTGTTGACAGATTTAGGAATATCCAAAGTTTCGGGTATAACTCTCTGTATATGAAACCAAGATTGATGAATTTTGGACAGAGTGAATCTTATGAAATTCCTGAACTACTCCAATTGGGTTTAACTCAATCGGAGGTCCATAGCCCGAGATATAAAATAATAAAGGTAACTGGGTCAGCAGAGTTTACAGATTCTGAAAGCTCCAATGTTTCGAGCATAGCTCCTGGAATATGTACTGGATGGGTCTGAATTTTTGATAGAAATTCACTTATGGAATTTAGGAACTAACCCAACTGATTTCATGTCAATCGGAGTTCTGTAGGTCGAGATAAAATTGAAACAACGCTGATGTGTCAGAGATTGGCGCGAAAAAGATAGAATATCAAGGGTAACAATTCACCTTTTGACTGATTGGTAAAATTGCTTGAGAGAAGTGGAAAAGAGAGTCAAGATCAAGACTAAGGGGAGAGTAAATAATCAGGCAAGGGTAGAGATCATGATCATTTGCGAACAATGATGTGCAAATGAAAATGTGACAGTCAAAGGTGAGCTATCAAGGAGGATTGATGAAAGATATGGTTTAAGAAGCAAGAATATTCATCACGAGCTCAAGGGAGAGGTAGTGATGAATTTTAGATCAAAGGAAACCTTAAGAAACGACCATTACTATCTAGGCTCACGTCCTACGGTCGATACGGCTACGATACCACTCTGTCACACCCGCTTTTCCGAAGAAAACCAAGTGCATACCTATATGTATGCCGGGATCATGTTTCATGCATACGGTGACATAAAAGTGAATACGAAACGGTATCACGTAAGAAAAAGAAAGATTATCGAGAGATTTACGCTTTATCCCGGAAACGAAGGCTCCAAACATCACGGGCAATCGGCCGGGGGTTGCATACGCCTAGCACTTCACAACATCTTCACGTCATCTTCATGTAGCTTCCTCCTTCGAGCAACATTGTTTATAGCAAGGGTGAGCACTTGTCGTACTCAGCAAGTGTGGGGAAAGTATGAATGCAAAGGCTTTATAGTGGACTGGGCTATAAGCATTTAGCATTTTAGTTGATCAAGTTTTATTAACACCTGATTACTAATAAAAGTATAAGTTTATACCAACCCACAATTAAGCATAAAGATAAGAGATACACCATGAGCACATGGCAAGCATAACCATAACACATATCACAATTTAAGTCCATCTTCAAGTTCAGTTATCATGTGAGGGTCCGAGCCGCTCTTGGCCGTGAGCACGGCTAATCGATTAGTTTTACACTCGCAGAGGTTGTACACTTTCACCACAAGCAGCGTAAAAGCTCCGAAGAACTTTGAACCCAACCATGCGATGCCGGCCAAGCACCATACCACACTACCGAGGTGTGGTTGCATAGGGACGCTACATGGCCTTTACAAAGGTTCTCCAACAAGTAGTGACCCACAAGGTCCGGATCAGTTAGCAAGGTATAAAGTCCCCTAGCAGGTCGATACCCCACCATAAAAAGAATAACTCACCCAACCCCCTGCTAGAGCGAGTCCATACCCCGCAGTACCGCCGATCCCTTGTCCTTATCAGGTAAGATCACCCCAAGCTAAAGTTCCTAATTATTCAGCCAAGACCATTGCCCATTAGTTCTTGTGGTTGTACTGTTTTCCTGGGTGGTTCTCCATGTTCCGATTAAACATATAGTCTTGTATATTAAACATCACATATCACATTGGAACATAGAGCCTAAAATGATAACCATGTTGATTATTACCAACCCAATCGAGCAAACTAAGCAATAGCTACCATCAATATTAATTAAAACCAGGTTCAAGATAATGGTCAAAAGAGGCTAGTCATCCTTAATAGGAACCCATCAAAATTAATGCAAAGCAATGCAACAGTGATTAATAAAGTTATTAGGACAAGAACAAGGACACACTTGCCTTTAACCAAAGTGTAGTTGCTCAGAATATCTTCACCTTCACATTCTTCCAAGCTCTTGAACCACGAACAACGTTCATTCTACTCGCATCAATCATCGAACACAAAACATGCAAAGCAAATGCACGAGTACAACTAAGAACAATACACCAATCAAAAAGGAAACTTTAAAAGAACGCACTAAAGGACAGGCTCGATCAGATGGATCACTAAAGAACACAAAGTGTGCTTGGAAGGGAGAGGCTTGGTTAACTTTGAAGAGAGGGTCGCAGAAGATTGAGCAAGGACCAGAAAGATCGCCCTAAGATAGAGCTCAATTCTATTGGTTACGCAAGCGCAAGAAACGGCGAGACGAACTAAGCTCGAAACTATCGTGAGATCATTAACCAAACAACAAGAAACCACGCTTGGCATATTTTAATTAAGAAATCATGTGAAAGAATATTTCAGAGAAATACTCTATGTTACCATTAAACAAGTTACATTTAATTAAAGAAATCATGATAAACCTAATCATATTTTATTTATAAAAGCATTGGAATAATAATTAGTCAAAATTAACATGCAACTTTAGTATTAAAACAAGTAACAGGCGATACACATGCTAACGTACAAGTTAAGGTGAAACGAACGAGAACGGTAGCAGCGAACTATCAAGCGCATAAGAAACCTTAGGCTAGGTTTAGGAAAACTAGTCTACAAAGAGAACTTGGATGAACAACTGACACACTAACCAAGAGTGAACTGATCTGACAGGTGAAGCAGATAACAGGGTAAACTCTAAAGAAAGGTAGCTACGATAGATTAGGTACAAGAACACAGCTGATTCATAAAGAGACAAAACCTAATTGAGATAGGATAGACATGAACTAGATCTTGATGAACGAGATTCTACGAGAAACATGAAACAAGAGTGGTAAGATTACTTGATAGGCAAATGAGCAGTGCAAACTACTCACACGGGTAAAGCTACTAAGTTAAGTAGAAACTCTAAGGCTTGATTGGATGCACATGGTTTAGCTTGGGGCTAACACTAGAAAGGTTTAGAGCTTCTGATAAACTTGATCAAAAGAGATAAAGCTGATACCGAACGTCTAACGATTGATTTGCACATATGAGAGATCAAACTATGAGCTGGATTTATTTTAATTAACAAAATATATGTAACGATATTTCATCAATAAAATACCCCATGTTGGAATTAAAGTAAATTAAACTTTATTTGCGAAACCGGTGTAAAGAACTAGTCAAGTTTTATTTATAAAGATTCATATAAGAATTATTCCAATTAAACATTTAATTTTTTAAAAAACTAAACTATATGAATAATCTAAATGAAACTTCGTAATTCGAGTAGATCATATTATTATTATTATTAAAAACAGCATTTACATTGGTATTAATCACAATTAACATTTACTTATAAAGCCGGAGTAAAAGCCTAATCAACTTTTATTATAAAAGTTAATAAATCATTAAGCAAATTAATATTTGACTTATGGAAAACCGGGTAAAAGATCTAATTATGTTTTATTTACAAAAGCATGTGAGAGAAACTTTAATCAAATTAAATTTGATTATGAAAAACGATATATAGATCTATATAGCTTTTATTTATAAAAGGCATGCATAACTAGACATTAATCAAAATTAATATTAAATTTATTTTCAGAAAACAAAACATGATGAAAACACTCCGCTAACGCGTGCTTTACATCATTATGGACCTGACGCAATTTGAACGGTTGAAATCGGAGTTAAAACAAGAAAGATATGGACTTTTAAAGATCTAGGGACCCGCGAGGTGAAGATTGGAAACTTCCGGGGACTTTTCTGCGAAAACTCGGGGACATATACATAATTATGTATATAAAGTCGAGGGCTTTACTTGCAAAGGGTCCGAGTGGATGGAATGCGGAGAATATAAAAGATTCAAGGGGGGTTACTTGGAAGTTTTGGCAAGACACATAAATAGATCTAGAGATTTCAGAGAACCATAAGGGTTTAAACACAAAACAACCAAGAGCTTCTTCAACCTCTGGCCAGATGCACGGGCGGCGCGGGTGGCTCCCTTCGCCGGCGATTCGAGCACCTAGGGGCTCGATCGGGTGGGGGGAAAAGAAGAGGAGGTCTAGGGGACCTCATGGGCGGGCTCACCGACGGCTTTGACAAGGAGGGCGGCGGGAATTCGAAGAGGGGCGGGACCGGCGTTTGGCCATGGTGGCGGCTCGGTGCTCCGCGTATTGGGCTGTTGCGTTGGCTTGAGCCTTGGGTGGGGTGCGCGAGAGGACGAGAGAGAACGAAGGGGACCTCAAGGGCGCTCACCTTGGAGGGGAAACGACGGCAAGCGGGCCGGCGGCGGACGGCCATGGCGGTCGGCCGGATCCACAAGGAGCGGCGGTGCTCGGTAGACTCCCCTGCGACGAGAGATGGCGAGAGAATATGCGGCTCGAGATCCGGAGCTCTCGGTGGCGTCGCCGGCTCCGGAAATCGACGAGCTCGACGAATCAAGGAAGGGGACACCAGCGGCAGCGGATGGCTCGATGACGGCCGGTGGCGCAAGGGCGGCGCGTCTAGGGTTCGGGTGGGCCTAGGGACGGCGGCAACGGCTTAAAACATGGCCGGGCGCACCTGTTGGCGTGCGGGCCACGATTAGGAGGCGGCGCATGTGTGTGCAGCCGGGACTCCCAGAGTCCAACGCCGGCACGGCGCAAGGTCCGGGATGACAAGGGGGGCCCACCGGTTAGCGTCCGTGGTGGAGGGAGGCGGAGCAGGCCATGCTAGGCCACGATTGCTGCGCGGCCGGCCGGCCGGCGCGGGTCGGACTAGTTGGGCGGAGCGGACCGGGCCGCGGTGTGCTAAAATGGAAATGCGACAGGGAGTTAAGGGGGCGGCAACAGACTTCGTCTGTTGGGCTGAAAGTAGCCACGGGCCGAAAAGGGAGAAAGAAATGAAAAAGGGAAAGAGTTTCTTTTTTTTTATTTCCAGGGAATATTTTCGTGAAAGAAATAATCTAGAAATAGCTAGATAATTCCTAAAAGCCACGTAAAATATTCTAAAAATTCCAAAAATTCTAGGAAAATTCCCGAGAGATAGATTCGAGCATGAACAATCCAAATAAAGTATTTGGTGCTCATGAAAAAGATTTTAGAGCCTTCTAATAAATAGAATTAGCTCAAGAAAAATGATAATTAATTCCGGAAAAATCCGAAATTTCTCGGAAGGATTAGGACAACTCCTAAACGCATTTTTGAAACCTTTTGCACTCAAGAAGCACCAAGGTGCATCGGCATGAATGCAACACTCACGAATTTTTATTTGATTCGAAAAATCAAACAAGGATTTTTTTCCTATACTATATTTCCCGTAAAAAAATAAATGTTGGAAAAATTTTAAAATTATGAGAAAATTGTTATTTAATTATTCTTTTTATTCACATCCTGAAATTGGAAATTTCGGGGTGTGACATTAATCCCACCAAAACTTGTCCAAAAGGAGGAATCGAAGAAATCCCACCAAGAATACCTCTAACCCTAGAACACGGAAAACCCCAAAATCGAGTCCCTTTACTCATGGATTTGGGAGGGGAATCACAGCCCAAAGAACCACGAAAGGTTCCCACAAATTTCCCCCATCAAATGCCCAAGAGCAAGGTCCCGAGAACAACCCAAGGAAATCACCAAGAGAGGGCTTCGAAAATCACCACCAAAAACAACCGGGAACAACACATCCAAACCTTGAGGAACCACGCCGAATCATCTATACATGCCACAAAGGTTCATACAAGGTCTAGCTTGATTCCCAATCATCCAACCCTCTCAACAAGATCTCACCATGAAGCTCTCAAGCTAGTCCTACGGAAATCCTAAGAAAATAGGAAGGGAAAATAGGAAAGCAAATGAACTAGGGTTCCAAGAGATTGGTGCCATCCTCTCACCTCATGGGTTATATGGAGGCAAACGAAAGTCTAAAATACCCTTACTTACTAACTAGGGATACAAGCCCCTCAAGGGCGGATTTGGAAGTCTTCAAGTCTTCTCCATCAGACGGATGCCCGGCGACCGCAACCTGCTTAGCCTCGACGCAAGCCTTGTGATCCCGACGCGTGTCCTCCACTTCGAAGATTCCAGACTGCGTCGCCACACACCGGTCGGACCCACCGGTCGGACCGGTGCGCACTTCTTTGCAGCACCGTCTTCGGTTCTTCGGTCTTTGCTTTGTGGATCAACCAAGGAACCCAGTGGTTTTCTGGTGAACCACTGGAAACCCCGCGAACTCGGTGTAGACTTCACCAATCGCCACTCATGACTCGGCTCCCACGTAGTCCCGGCTCAACCTTGGTTTTGAGGCTCAACCAAGAAACCGTCCTGACTTCATCTTGCTGTTCATGCCACCATGCGGCCCGCACTTGACCCCGCTGGCCACCGGGTCCCTCGAACGAAGCCTACTTGTCTTCTCCACACCTGGAGGCCTCACCGGCGACGACCTTTCGCGCTTGTTCTTCACATGCACCAACACCAGTCAAGCCGCAACCTACACCTGCAATACTTAGCCAAGAATCAGTCCACACAATGTTGTCAATCACTAATCAAACAAGGAAGCGACCATCCACCGGTCCTCGAACCACACATGGTCCTCAATCTCCCCCTTGATGAGTGCATTGACAACACCCACATAAAGTAACAAGAGAGAAAAGAAAAAGAAAAGAAACGAACAAAACGAAACTCCAACAAGCGATCGAAAGCCAAACAAAGGCAAAGAGCAAGATCACTTGAAGAATACAAGTCTCGGACCCCTTAGGCAAGGGAAACGGCTCGACACATCCGAGACAAAACTCAAGCAAAGAGCGCAAACCACCAAACCAAAGCTCGAACAACCACAAAGAGCTCCCCCTGCACACATGCAAGCTCCCCCTGAACCAATGTAACTCCCCCTGGACGAATGCATGCAAGACACCACTTGAAACAGGGCAGCTGCAACAACTCATCTCTCACCGGTCAGACCGGTCACCGCCACCGGTCAGACCGGTGCTCAACATGTGCACAGGACCACACTCTGACCTGTCAGACCGGTGACCTCGACCGGTCAGACCGGTGCACAACCAGAGCCCAGAAATGGCTCGAAACCACATGAAAACCTTCTAAATGCATCCAGCAAGCCATTTCAAGCTCAAACTTCTCCCCCTTGTTGGCAATGCATGAATCAAGCCAAAAATGCAATACTTTCAACCTAGAGCTTCTCAAATGGACAAAATTCAACAAAGGATGCTACACATGTCCAAATGAGCAAGTTAGATACTCTATAGCTTCGTGTTGACATCAACTACAAGATCACCAAGTTTCACAACCATTAGACGAAGCTAAGATGGATTTGGGCAATTTTGCGAAAAAATTTGCCTCTCATGAGCAAAGTCCTAAACATGATCAAAACATATCAAAGTAGCAAAGCCACACAAACTTCATGCTAGGATAGCCATTCTAATCGTAAGACCATCACAAACACCCACAAGCACCTCATGTCATGTCAAAGCCACCGAGCCATGTGCCTACTTCTATGTATGAGCCTTCTCATTGGTAGCCATCATGCAACGGTTTAGCACCCAAAGCAAATTAAATTTAGCACTTATGACATGGGAGCACAGTTTCCAAGCATTTGACATTTCATTTTCAGATTCAAATTTGGTACATGAAATGTCTTTGCGACAAAAAGGAACTTATGCCCCTCCATAAGATAAAGAAAGAGGGCTAAACATTCACTACTAGAAAAGTTGCTATCTGTGACGATTTTCTCGTGACGCTGCTCACTTTCGTCACAGAATGGTATGTCTTATATGATGATTTCTCCAATTTCGTCATAGGTGGCAAGTGACGAAGATTTGGCCTGGAAAATTATGACGAAAATGAAAATAACATCACAGAATTGTAAAAGGAGATCGTCATAAAACTTGTTTTGGGTATACCGTATTGGAATGATGAAACCTGATCGTCACAAATTAGTTTTGATATTGTCACCATTTATTGAAATTGTTTGACACACTTAATGATGAAGCAAATTGGCACAAATCGGTGGTGCACTTGACGGCGTGGGATGCGTGTTCCAAATGGGTCGCTCTTGCTCCCCGTTTTTTTGGAATTGGGCCACAAAAAATGGGCCACTCTTTTGGCTTTAATCAGCGTGAAAAAGAGCGACTAGGGGGATTAGAACCCTGGTCTACACAATGGGAAGGGAGGGAGTTACCACTGAGCTATAACATGATTTCTGTCCCATTGGTGTATGTCATTCATCTTATCAACATTTTAATGGTACACCACCCACATTTAAATTTGCAAAACAAAAAAAAGGTGCACCCATGGGATTTGAACCCTGGTCTGCACGATGGGTAGGGAGGGAGTTACCACTGAGCTATAACATGATTTCTGTCCCATTGGTGTATGTCATTCCTCTTATCAACATTTTAATGGAACACCACCCACATTTAAATTTGCAAAACAAAAAAAGGTGTACCCATGGGATTCGCACCCTGGTCTCCTTAGTGGGAAGAGAGAGACTTACCACTAAGCTGTAACATGAGTTGTGTCCTTTTGGTGTATGTTGTCCTTTTATAATAGTGTTTACCAAGCGATGGAGCTTCGCCGGGACCATGTGGCAGCACAGGTTTGGTCAAGTTGCTTCGCCGGGACCACGTGGCACACGGCCGAGTTGGTTTTCACCTCGTTTTTTCTTTTTAATCTACAATTAAAATTTAAAACTAGTGTTTCTCAGTCATATTAACTCCAAATTTATTGTTTTTTCTGATTTTTTGTAAAATCATGATCTTTCATGTAATTTCATTCGTTTGCATATTAGTTACTATTTAATTTACCTTTTTTATACAACTTCTTTTCTTGTAGTGAAAGATAATAAATAAAACATATTTTGGCATAGCAAATGCTAACATAACTTCATATTTTCTAATGTTATGATAAACATAAGGTTGTAACCAAGTTATCCGGGGTAGGTGATCTTGGTGACTCACGGTGACATGTGTGAGACATGTATGCTTCGGTGGGGAAGTGCATCATCATTTTCTCGGAATCACTTGAAACTTTTTTGACAACATACCGTACCAAAAGGAGGAGCTCCAGCAAAATTTCAGATTTTTTAAGTAAGGTTACAAGTTTTTTACATTTATTCCTTATTAAATCAACAAATATTTACAATAATAGGCAAACTTGGTCAGAAAATTCCGAAACTTCACCCAACATCTTAGATTGCATCCATTAGCATCCAAAAAAAGTTTCACACGATTTCAAGCAACTTGTACTACACGTCCCACATAAGGATGAACATCTCTCGGTGAATCACAGTGACATGTGTGAGTCATGTATGCTTCGGTGGAGAAGTGCACATCACTTTCTCGAATCACTTGAAACTTTTTTGACAACATACCATACCAAAAGGAGGAGCTCCAGCAAAATTTCAGATTTTTAAGTAAGGTTACAAGTTTTTTACATTTATTCCTTATTAAATCAACAAATATTTACAATAATAGGCAAACTTGGTCAGAAAATTCCGAAACTTCACCCAACATCTTAGATTGCATCCATTAGCATCCAAAAAAAGTTTCACACGATTTCAAGCAACTTGTACTACACGTCCCACATAGGGATGAACATCTCTCGGTGACTCACAGTGACATGTGTGAGACATGTATGCTTCAGTGGGGAAGTGCATCATCACTTTCTCAGAATCACTTGAAACTTTTTTGACAACATAGCGTACCAAAAGGAGGAGCTCCAGCAGAATTTCAGATTTTTTAAGCAAGGTTACAAGTTTTTTACATTCATTCCTTATTAAATCAACAAATATTTAGAATAATAGGCAAACTTGGTCAGAAAATTCCGAAACTTCACCCAACATCTTAGATTGCATCCATTAGCATCCAAAAAAAGTTTGACACGATTTCAAGCAACTTGTACTACACATCCCACAGAGGGATGAACATCTCTCGGTGACTCACAGTGACATGTGTGAGACATGTATGCTTCAGTTTGGAAGTGCATCATCACTTTCTCGGAATCACTTGAAACTTTTTCGATGTCGTTTAGAGCCTTAAAAGCAATTTATACTCGATGATCGTATAATATGAGGAGAAAAGAAATTGAGTATGGACACATGTATTGTGTAGTGTAATGGCAAGGGAGGCTCACGCTTAGGTAAACAGAGCGCGTAGCGTCGCGATTTTGCGCGAAAAATGATGCGGCTTGGGGCGGCGGGTGTCTGGTCAGTGGGTCCCCCACTAAAAATAATTTTGATTATTATTTTTTCTAAATTTTTATAAAATCAATGTTTTTCATTTGATGGAAGTTTTTATATATTAATTGATACTTCTTAAAATTTCCATATGACACATGTTTTTCCCCACTAAAAAGAAAATATAAAAAACATGTTTTTCGATAAAAATTGCAAATGTAACTGGACATTTTTCAATATTATGGTCAACATAAGGTGGTGTGAAAATCTACTTGAAAATTCTTAAAACTCCTAGGTGACAACTTATATGCATACTACTATATATAAACAAATATATTTGTGCTTATAAGATAATTATTTTTTGGTGTTACTTCATAATGGTGCAATAAGAAAAAATAAAAAGAAAAATGATAATCGAGAGAAGACCATATTGGCCCATTTCGGTCCGTTTAGTCTAGCTTTTTTCCGGTCATCGATCGTTGATCCGATGACTCTACTCATTTTACCATAGTATAGAACCAACTCCCTCTCGCAACCATCGTTGATCCGATGACTCTACTCATTTTACCATAGTATATAACCAACTCCCTCTCGCAACCCTAATATCCACGCCGCACTCCTCCGGTCCTCCCTCAATTCTCCTCCCCGCTCGGATCCGCGGACCCATCCAGGGGCGGCTTGTGCTGCGACCCATCTCTCCCCTCCCCCTCCTCAACCCCGACGGTGGTCATCTCCTTCGCGCGAGGCAACAAAGGAAGGACGGCGTGCTTGTCCGGCGATGCTCGTCTCGGGAGCTCCCCCGGCGCGCTCGGGCGACGGTGCTCGGATCTAGCGCTTCACCGGTGGGGTTGCGCGGCGCTAGCATGGTGGCCCGAGTCTAGCCATCCCCGGCCCCACCGTGTACCAGATCCCCCTCGTCGGCAAGGACAAGGTACGCCACTCCTCCGTCGCCTCCCCATCTCCTTCCTTCCTCTTTGGTCAACAACCTCTCATTTTGTGGGTACTGACGACATGGTTGCGAGCCTGACGCCCTGACGGCGGGCTGAGAGGCGAGGTGCTGCAGCGGGGCATCACGTCTGCGCAGGGAGCCAACGAGCGGTAGCTAAGCGTAGCTGCTACCTTCCAATCGGAGCACGCCACAGGGATGAGAGGATGTTGCTGTGGCCACAAGGCTTGCGCCATGTCCTGCCGCCGACGCCGCTGAAGAAGACGTTGTGACCTGCCGTCCACCTCGCCTTGTACCTATTCGATGAGTTGCTGCAACAAGGTCGCCAAGACCATGCCTTCAGCCTTGTCACAGTGAGCCAAACAGACAGCCCCCACCTTGACCTCGAGCTGTTCGACGAAATATCCAGACAGAATTTAAGTGACAAGAGATTTCACTTGTTGTTGTGGTTGTGCTGCCGTGGGCCTTCACACCACGCTTCTCTTGCAGGAACATGGCCACTGCTCAGCATACAACACTCCATGGCTTCCATCCACCTCACCCTGGATGTGTTCGATAAAATGTCTGAACACCCTGTCAAACCCATAGGTGAGCATTCTCAGCCTTTCTTGCTGTCATGTATGTCAGCCTTCGTGCCGAGGAGCTGTGTCGCCATCGCTTGCGGCATGTCCGACCTTTATGTCATGTACAAGTCCTTGCAGGTGCCTTGCCAAAGCCGAGAGCCACTGCCTTGCTGTTACTGTTCATATCAAATTGTCTTTTCTGGGCATTTACTCAAGTCACAACAGCTTGCCTTCATTTAGCTTTTTCTCTTATATTTTGGTACTTGGAATGTTAGTTACTGAACCTAGACATGGCTCGGAAAGCTCATTTTCACTGAAAATTATAGATATACTCGCACTTAACCTACAATGAAACTAAAGTAGGATTACTGATTTAAGCTTTGAATCCAAATTGTAGATTGTCTTTGCTAGATCATGATGATCTTCTGTAGTGATTAGTAACATTCCACTTTCTTGCAAAATAATAAGCATAAAGATAAGCAATGCGGCAATGATGTTTCTCACACAACAATACGTACATTGTGTGCACTCAAAGACCACTATTATCAACTTTTGCATGTATAGACGCACTAATACCAAGTTCCACTGCAGTTTACTTCATTATCCAGTTTTTCCTAGGACTAGGACTAATCATATTTTACTTTCCTCGTCATATTTTAATTTTCATCTGCTAATCTATATATTTTAACATGTTGTGCTACTGGGAAAATCTGAATCAACATAAGGTCGAGCAGCATGGAAAGGTTCACTAGCAATGTAATGTCTCTCATACCTTGCACTTGTATCTATTTTCAGGAATTAATTCAAGGTTGATTTTGGCTTTATAAGCTGAACTTTCAAACAGTCATTGATCTTACATTAAAACATCTTTACTTGCAGATATTGCTTCCAAGATCTCTTGTGTTGTTATTTGGAGAAAACATTTAGAAGCTGTCCAGTATTTGCATATCAGTGACTTGAAGCTGTCAATTAACAGTTGTGGCGAGCTCATGTAGTAAAATAAGATGTGAAATAAGATGTAACTTGTAGTTAGAATTTGCTGTAATTTGTAGTTCGAATTTGTTGTAATGTTAGTAATAATATGAATTGAGTTGAGTTATGGAGTTGTATGGTCATTGGAATACTGGATCTGTTAATTTATACAATTTTTTTGTTATTTCAGTATTATTTGTAAATTGTATTGATAATTACCATTTGCACTTTTGTGACGAAATAAAACTGATCAGATCAAGCCACGTGGCTCAATAAAGGGCAACCTGTGACCAAAACAATGGCAAATCTGTGACCATTTTGTATCAAAAGGTGATAATAGCAAATATCATTCTGTGACGATATAAACTTGTGTTCTATGATGATTCCAAAACGATGACATCAGCTGCCACGTCATTGATGATGTCACTGCCACATCATAACTGACGTCAGCGCCACGTCAGATGCAAACGCCGTTAACGGGAGGTTATGACCAAAACATAGGAACATTTGTGACCAAATTTGATCGTCACATATCACAAACGGCGTTAACAGCGACGTCAGTTAGCCAGGTGGACGTGAAATTATGACGAAAACAGGGTATAATCTATGACCAAAACCGTTTGTCATAGAATGAATTTAAATCCATGACGACACAAAATTCGTCACATATTGGAGACACATCTATGACGGAAAAACCAATTTCGTCACCGATGAACAAATGTGATGCCACCATAGTGACCAAAACAAAATCGTCACAAAATCGTCACAAAATACTAATTGTGACCATTCTGGCGTCTTCAATGACGTCAATGTAACGTCATTGATGACAACATCCCTACTAGTGATTCATGATGGCAAATGAGCCTTTGGCCCCATATGATCAATAAACTAGCTATCCAACCACAAATTAAGCATAGCCAAGCCACTAAAACATGTCAAGATCATATATAGGCATTTACACATGAGAGAGAATATATGTGACATTTTTCAAAACATAGCTATGAACCATGGATTATTAAACAAGATCATCAAGAGCTAAGCCAAATTAACCATAGCATACCAAACAAGCTCACAAAGACATATATCTCATTCCATGGTGAAGAATGTATATGAGAGAAGCTTTTCCTAACCAATGCATATGATACAAAACACAAGGATGCCTATACATTATGTTACATATGCCATGCCAAATGCAAGAAATGCACAAAGGAAACTATACATATGCTACAAAGGAGCTCCCATACACCAAGCTTACAAACGACCGGTTCCTCGAGGGGAGGCAAAAAGGGCTTGACACCACCGGCAAAAGAGCAAAGGAGCGCAAAACTCACAAGCTCCCCCTAAACACATGCACTAGGGCCAAAGAGCATACAAAGCTCACCATACACACATGAGATAGAGAAGGAGCAAAACAAACCAAGTGGCTTGACCAAGGCCACACACTCGAAGGTCACAGATTGACTTACCTTATTCATTTCTTCACAATTCACTCGTCCTTGTCCACAGTCCCCGGAAGTGATGTACCTCCATGTCACCACCTGGGTATGAAGCCGGAGAACCACCCCCGATATCAACCAAATGTTCTCCAGGCCATCCACCTCCAACTCAAAACCAAGAGCGAGAGCGAGCAAACGACTCAACACTGGGGTTAGTTCCAAAAGTGTAAAACCAGTGCCTAGCCATTTGCTCGAAAGTTGGGTTAGCACAAACCAAACCATCTTTCCTACCAAAACTACCTCCACGAACACCACTACGGTAACCACCATGAGGGAACCAACCCTCTCTACCTGGAGGAGGACCAAAACCACGAAAGAAAGCCCGTGGACTGTCCCTCCTCTCCTTCTCAAAGCTAAGACTCCTCCCATCCCCGTAGTGAGCTCGAGGGGGAGAATGCCTAGCAAACTGACCTCCTGCAAACTCTCCAGCCCAACCACCAGAACCACGAACTCCAGAACCAAACCTCGCACCTGTACGAGCACGAAACCCAAACGCTGCTCGTCCGGACCGGCCCGGTCCGGCCGGTGCCCCTCATCGGTCTGACCGGTGTAGCCTGGGCAGCAGCACCTCCAACAGCCTTCCGCTCTCCCCAAGCCCGAACTGTCCTCACATTCGCCTTCGCCCTGGGCATCTGCACACGAGGTTTAGGTTTATCATGAGATGGGTGGTACCTATCCTTGTTTGACCACTCCTTAGCCATTCTCGCCTCTCTCCTTCTCTTATAGCAAAACTCTTTCTTGTGACCATCCTTTCCACAAAACTCACAGTGGAAACGGATTGATCTAGGCTTAGGCTTGGGGTGAGGCTCTTCACAAGGCTTCTCACTTGGTTTCTCACTCGGTTTTTCACTTGCCTTCTCACTTGGTATTTCTCTCAGTTGGTTTGGCTTGGATGCAAACTTGTCTTTGGGTGTTGGTTGTGGTGGAACTGAAACATCCCAAAATTCCCTTCTCTCTCACCACTGCACTCACCAAAATTATCAGATCCCAAACCCCAACCATCAAAGCACTTACAGCTAGCAATCATCATACCAAGCTGAGGTTCTTGACTTGATAACCAACTCAGCACTTCACGCAACTTATCATTCTCATCTTGCAAGCGACCAACACAATTTGCAAGATCCAAATTCTTCATAGCATGCAACTCACATGTAGAACAAGAAGTAGGAATAGGCACTTTCAAATCAGCCTCAAGCGAAACAATGCGTGAACGAAGCTCAACAATTTTCTCATGCAAACTAGGGCAAGAAGTACAAGCACCAAGCAAAGTGGGTCTAGATTGTAGCTCAGCCAACTCAACCCTAAGCACATCTAGTTCCTCACACTTGGAGGCATACTTTTCCCTAAGATCAGTCAAGTCAACTAGGAAAACAGAGCAATCAGCACAATCAATCTCATCAGAAACAACAGGGTTAGCCTTAAGAGAATCAATTTCAAGCTTGCTATCAAGAACCTGTGTTTCTAGCTCAGCCACTCTAGTCCTAGCATCCTCGAGCAAAGATCTAATCTCCTTCCTAAGCTTATTAGCCTCTCTAAGCATGTGATCGCGATTATCAAGCAAGTCAACCAACTCCTCATTCTCTTTGCGCAAAGAAGAGAGCTCATCACATACCTCATCCTTGGAATCCTTCTGGCTTCTCTTGCTGTTCGAACTACGAGCCATGCCACAGAAGTCGTCCTTGAGGCTTAGGCCCGTCACACAAAAGCTGTTGAGATACTTGCCAAGGTTCTTCTTCTTTTTCTGCTTCTTGTCATCCTCTTCGTCTTCATCACTCGAGCTTGAAGACGTGTCCTCAGAATCGGACTCGATGTCGCTTGATCTCTTCATCTTCTCTCGAGACCGTGTCTTCTTCCCATGTCCATGATCCTTCTTCTTGGACTTCTTCCTCTTGTCCTTGAACTTGTGCTTATCGTGGTTGTTCACCTTCGGACACTCGGCGAAATAGTGTCCAGCCTTGCCGCACTTGAAGCATGTCCTCGTGTTCCTCCTCATGCTTAAAGTACATCTTGGCAACACAGCTCTCTAGGTATGGACACTGACTGTCATTAGTTAATGATGGGTTCAATGCAAGTTAAAGTATGAGTTTGTTGCAGCTTTAAGCAATCACCTTTTTGTGCTTCATTATAATTTCATATTGTCGTTTCCATCAATGATATACTCCATCCATTTCAAATTATAAGACGTTTGACTTTTAAACTTCATGTTTGACCGCTCATCTTATTCAAATTTTTTGTGCAAATATGGTCAAATTTAAGTCATTTTTAAAGATTTTATATTAATAAAGCAAGCCACAACAAAAAATATGATATTTTGCATAAGTTTACGAATGAGATTAGTGGTCAAACTTGAGGGTTAAAAAGTCAAATGAACTATATAATTGGAGAGGGAGTAACATCAATAATGCATGATGTGAAAATCCTTGCACTTGGAGCCAGATGGTTTAATTTGAGTATGGCTGCTATCCTTAGATGCTTTCCCTGCTTGGAGAAGCTTTATTTTACAAAGAAGAGGTCTGCTGTGTTTTTTTTAAAAAAAATTGTCGTATCAATCAAGGTGTGACATTGGATTATGTCCTCATCTGATTTATGGTTTTCCCTTTTTTTTCTTTAGTCAATGGTAATAGATCTGGTGAAACAATGATGAATAATGGTCCTCTACACACACACACTGATGCCGGCATTTTTAGGAATTATGAATACACAATGCTACACGCGCTCACACACACACTGATGCTAGCAGTTTAAGGAATTATGACAACACATACTACACACATGCATTATTGGAGTCCAAACCGTTTATTGCATTGGCATAATATGATCATTATTATCTGTTGTACAAGTGCGCATTGAGGTGCTAGATTAGGGCTTGTTTGGAATGAAGGAATAGAAAACACATGAATTGTAAAAAATGTAGGAATGGAGGATGAGTGAATTGAGAAAACAGAGGAATGAAAAACACAGGAAAATTGGTAAAGATAATGTTTGGAACGTACGAATGGAAAATCAAAGGTTGAGAAAGTTTAGGTGCTGAACAGAGCAGTCAAATGAGTAATGACTATGTTGACTACCAGTTGTTAACGCTTTTCTAGTCAACACACACGAGCGCTAGATCGCACGCAACGTCGAAACACTGAACTCGTCGAGCTCCTGTCCGGACCAGTCTAACCGGTCAGGGGCACCAGTCTGACTGGTGTACGCAGACGCACGGTGAAAACCTAAGGTTGCCGCCTCGGGAAGGACCCCGTCGGAGGTGGGACGTCTAGGGTTGCTCTGAGGTCAGCAAGGCCACTCAGAACGTCCCTGATCGTCGTCGATACAAAAAAGGAAAGCACGAGGTTGGAAAAGCTAGAGTTTGAGAGATAAAAGTTGTAAAAAGTAATGATCGTTTGGGTGATGCCCCCTAAAACGGCAGTGGCCCTTTATATTTATAGGGTGGGGAGGTCTTACCCCACAAGGAATCCTTTTACAACTCGAAATTCGCAAGGACTCCTTTATTCTACTCGGACTCGGAGTCCACCGGTCAGACCGGTCAGGACCACTGGTTAGACCGGTGTGGCCGTTGTCAGATCGGCTACAGGACACTCCATCGGTTAGACCGTTGAGGGACACCGGTGTGACCGGTGGCGTCAGCCTGATCGGCCTTGTGCCAATTTTGGGTGCAAACATATGCCCCCTGTTTTTTAGTAAAGCTTGCTGTCTAAAAAATAATTATAAGGTCGATGTGACATTTCTCCGGCCATTTTTTGGTCTAAGGGCGATTTTTGCTTTAAATCGGCCATATCCTATCAAGCATCCTGCCAGACACTTGGATGAAATATCTTCAAGTACCTCCCGATGAGAGCCCTTGGAAGTCGTTGTCCTTGCAAAGTCTCCGTGATGTAAGAATTCCCAGAACAAACCTTGACAACCTTGTACGAACCTTCCCAACTTGGAGACCACTTGCCGAACTTGTTACTTTTAGATCCAATAGGTAAAATCATCTTACAAACCAAGTCACCTACCTGAAAAGATTTGGCTTTTACCTTCTTGTTGTATGCTCTAGCAACTCTCCTCTTGTCTTTCTCAATCTCTTCCAAAGCCTCCAGACGCTTGTCGGTCACTTCATCAATATTGTTCATAATCAAAGCATAATATGACTCAACATCAAGATTATTCTGCTTTGCATGTCTATATGCGCTTAGATTCACCTCAACGAGCAAAACGACCTCTTGACCATACACAAGCTCAAAAGGAGTAACCTTAGTAGCACCATGTCTAGAAATACAATGAGCCCATAAAGCTTCAGATAATACCTCATGCCATCTTCTAGGATTGTCTTCTATCTTCTTCTTGATGAGCTTTACCAAAGTTTTGTTGCTAGACTCGGCTTGACCATTGGCTTGAGCATAATATGAAGATGAATTGAGCAATTTAATACCACAGGAATCAACAAATTCACGCACCTCTTTGGATATGAACGAAGTCCCTTGATCCGTAGTCAGAGTCTGCGGAATGCCAAACCTATGTATGATATGTCCAGTAATAAACTCAATCACTTCTCTATGTGTCATATTCTTCAAAGGAATAGCTTCAGTCCACTTGGTGAAGTAATCAGTAGCCACAATCACAAAACAATGCCCCTTTGACGACAAAGGACGAATCTTGCAAATAAAATCCAGACCCCATCCTCTGAAAGGCCAAGGCTTCATGATCGGATGCATCAATGCAGCAGGCACCAACTAAACATCTCCATGTTTTTGACACTCTTCACACCTTTTTAGTATATATAATAATCAGCTATCATGGTAGGCCAATAAAAGTGAAGCTCGCCTGAGGAGCCACTTCGTCTTAGGAGCCGATTGATGAGTACCACAAATACCTTCATGAACCTCTGCCATAGCCAACCTAGCTTGATCAAGACCCAAACACTTTAAGAGCAAATCATCCGCGGTCCTATGATACAACCATCATCAAGAACAAACTTAAGAGCCCATCATCGGACTATTCTATCAACTGAACTGCTAGGATTATGCAAATAATCAACCAGAGGTTTCCTCTAATCCTCCATCTCACCTTTGTCACGAAACATCAAGGAGGAACTTTTACTAGAGGACCGGTCAGACCGGTCACGGGCATCGGTCAGACCGGTGCCGTTAACTGACCAAGATCCAGGGGACCGGTTGGACCGGTCGGTGACATCGGTCAGACCGGTGTCACCGGTTAGACCGGTCGGCTACGTCAAGCTGACCGGTGCTTCCAGAGCAAAACACTCGGCTGTAAGCAACGCTTTGTGTTCTTGAAAATTTCTTTTTCGAACATTATAACCGGATGCTTGCTGAGCTAGAGCATTAGCTCTAGGATTTTCCTCTCGTGGCACATGATAGATAACAAATTCATCCATACAAGATATGATATCTAAACACTTATCAAGATAAGCATTTAAAAAGTCATTTAGACATTGACATACCTTGGAAACTTACTGCACCACCAATAAAGAATCTCCATATGCTTCCACATGTTTTACTCACATGTCACGTAAAATCTCCAATCCAAATAGAAGAGCCTCATATTCAGTTTGGTTGTTAGTACAATCATGATCCAATCGGTTAAGAGCTTAAAAAATAGCCCCACTTGGTGAAATAATGACAACGCCAACACCACAACCATCTTTGCAAACCAATCCATCAAAATGCAACTTCCATGGAGTAAAAGTAACATAACCGACATTCTAATCAAGTTGCTTGTCTACTCTATGTCCAACAATAAAGTCGGCAACAATTTGACCTTTCATTGAACTTAATGGCTCACAATGCAAATCATATTCAACTAAAGCATAAGCCCATTTGCCGACTCAACCACTTAAAATTGGTTTATGCAACATGTATTTGATTATGTCAGTTTGACATGCTACTATGCAAGTACTAGGTAAAAGATAATGCCTCAACTTGGTACAAGTATGATATAGTGACAAACACAACTTTTCAATAAAAGTATACCTTGTTTCGGCGTCCAGAAATCTTATACTCTCATATGCAACAATGTACTCCTTGCCTTCGGTCTCTTGAGCCAAAACACCTCCAATGACACCCTTCTCAACCACTACGTATAACTTTAAAGGAATACCACTCTTGGGCGCTTGAAGAACGGGTGGTGAAGTCAAATAGCTTTTAATCTCATCAAATGCTTCTTGTTGCTTTGCCCCCAAGTGAAGTCAACATCATTTTTCAAACGAAGTAAAGGTGTAAAAGCATTCACCTTCCCAGACAAGTTACAAATGAACCTCCTCAAATAATTTACCTTGCCCAAGAACTATTGCAAATCCTTTTTGCAAGTCGGCGCTTTAACACTCCGGATTGCCTCAATCTTTTTAGGATCTATCTCTATGCCTTTCTCATGTACAATGAAGATCAAGAACTTCCATCCAATACACCAAAAGCACATTTGAGTGGATTCATTTTTTATTTATACCGACGCAACTTTTCAAATGCAAGTCTTAAATCAGCTAAATGAGAATCATCTCCAGCTGATTTGACAACAATATCATCGATATAAACCTCTACTATGATGCCAAGCAAATCATGAAAGATTAAATTCATAGCTCTTTGATAAGTAGCACCCACATTTTTCAATCCAAAAGTCATGACAACCCACTCAAACAAGCCAACAAAACCCATACAAATGAAAGCCGTTTTGGATATATCCTCATCGGCCATAAAGATTTGATTGTAACCAGCATTACCATCAAGAAAGCTAAGAATTCTATGTCCAGATGCAGCATTAACAAGAAAATCGGCTATAGGCATAGGATATTCATCTTTAGGAGTAGCTCTATTGAGATCTATAAAATCAATGCAAACACGAAGATTTTTTTGTTCCTTTTTCTCAACAGGCACAATATTAGAGATCCAATCAGCATAACGACAAGGCCTAATAAACTTTGCATCAAGCAACCGATTGACTTCTTCTTTCACTCAGTCATAGATATCAGGATTAAAGTTTCTACGAGGTTGTTTATAAGGCCTAAAACTAGGTTTAATAGGTAAACAATGTTCAACTAATTCACCACTTAAACCAGGCATTTCATTGTAGTTCCATGTAAAGCAATCAACATACTCCTTTAATAACTTTATTAAATCAGATTTAAACAAAGGATCAAGATTCTTGTTTACAAATGTCGGCCTAGGTATAGTGTCGTTACCAATATCAACCTCCGCTAAAGGATCAGCCGACGTAAACCCCTGTCCTAACTTGCTCAAATCATCAAAGACTTCGATGGCCTCACACATATCGTTCTTATGCGCCCGATAGTGCTCTCGCCTTTGTTGCAACCATCCCAGATTTACATCCATCAAATCGACAGAGAGGTTCTAGCCTGATCAACGATCGGCTTCATGATAACAGTAGCAAAGCCATCTTTGGTAAAATCAATAAGTTTTAAATTAGATAAATCTAAACCAGCTAAGCACTTAATTCTCATGATTATCAATAGTAGAACTATCGGCCACTGCAACACAAGTCGATGCGTCACAACGAACAATCTCTACCTCATCCCTACCCATTGGGTTAAAAATTGATGCAAAGTAGAAGGCACACTTTGGTTTGCATGAATCCAATCACGACCAAGGATGAGACTGAAGTTACCTTGTGTCTCCGCGACGAAGAATGTCGTAGCCAACGTCTTGCTCCCAACGGTGAGCTCCATGGAGATGACGCCTTTAGCTCCCATTGGCTCACCTCCTCCAATGCCGCTAATGGTCATGTTGGTCTTGATTAGCTCATCATCTAAACCTCCCAACTTCTTGAACAAAGAATACGGCATCAAGTTGACGATCGCTCCTCCGTCCACCAGCATACGAGAGATAGGCTTCCCATTAATGTGTCCCTTCATGTACAAAGCCTTCAGATGATTTTTAGTAGCTTTAGGCTTCTAGAAATTAGCTTACTTTGGCCCAAAGTCGAGATGCTCTACATCCTCCTCTGAAAGCACATAACCACCCATAGACATATGAATCACGTTGATGTCCAAATTCATGCGCTCGGGCGAAGAACTGTAGTCAACAAGCTCCTCGTCGTCTTCTGGTGTAGGATCTGATGCGGACTTGTCATCACAAACCATGGGAACTGAAGAAGAGAAACCGAGCAGCGTCTCTGGGTCATCGGTCTGACCGTCGATGTCCACCGGTCTGACCGGTGTGACCGATATGACCGACCCTCCACCGGTCTGACCAGTGCTGGCTGGGAGTTGTTCTTGACTCTCCACTCTTTCTCTTAAGGTATTATGGGCCTGTATTGGTTGAAAGTGCTTCATCCCTTTGCTTCTCCAGCTCCTTCTCACTCTTCTCTTGAAATCTCAGGCATTGAATGTAACATCCCGGATTTTCCCGGAATGATATTGATCGCGAAAATGTGAATTTCAAAAATTTTTGTTCGAATTTGAGTGCTTACCTAAATTATAAGGTTGCTTTCTTTGATCCTTCCCTGATTTCTTAGATTTATTTTGCGTAAAATAATAAAACTTAGGAACTATAAATTGCTAGTGTGAGAACCTTGGAGATTCTTGGAGTTAATTTGGATCTTATTTGAGTTCGATTCAAATTTGAATTCTAATTCAAATTCGAATCGAACGTTAAATAGGAGTTAAGGTGTTTGGATAATAGAGAAAACCTAAAATCGGTTCCGGGCCTTAACCCACTCTACTAAAGTCCGACGGGACCCCTCCTACTTCTCTCCTAGGCTCGAACCGCAGGGCCCTCTTGGCCTTTCACCCCACCGAAGCCCGCCCGACACCTCCACACCTCCTTGCCTCGCCGCCATGTGGACCCCAACCGTCGGCCCACCACAACCTCTCTCGCCTCTCGCTTTTCTTCCTCCCCCGTGACGCACCGCGTGGGGGCGGGGGGCCGCGCCGGCCCCCATGGCTATCGCCCCACCTTCCCGGCCGGATGGGCGCCGCGTGCCCTTGGGCACGAATGCCAAGGATCGCCGCCATCCATCCATTTGCTCGAAACCCTAGCCGTGCCGCCCTATAAATCAAACCCCCATCCTCATCTCCCTGTACCGCGCTGCCCATGGGGATTTCCCCCCCAATTTCGCCGCCACCAGAGAAGGGAGGAAGGAGGGGGAAGAAGAAGGGAGGGGAGAGAGTGGAGCGCCGCCGGGGAGGCAGTGGTCGGGGCGCGCCGAGGAGCCCTGGCCGTCGGCGCCGTGACGCCCGTCCCGGAGCCGCCGGCCGTTGTCCGTGGAGGGAGGCGCGGAGGCGGGGGAAAGCCGGACCTCGCCGTCCCGGAACCGCCGCGGCGCCGTGGGAGCTAGCGGCTCGCGCGCGCAAAGACGCCGACACCGTGTGCCGGAGGACGGAGCGCCTTTGCTGCCGGGGGATGCCCTCAACGTCGACCGCGCCTTCACGCTCGCCATGGTGAGCACCGCCCTCCTCAATCCCTCCTATCCCGTGCACGATGAACGGTGGATCGAGCCACCACCTTGCTCCTCGTCTCTCGAAACCGGCCTTCGTGCCGAGTTCGATGCTCGCAGGATTTGAGCCGGTGGCCCGGCCGTCACCAAGTTGCGCCCACCTAACCATGGCCAAGAGCACGCCTACCACCTGCTCGACAAAATGCCGGGAGAACAAGGCCGAGCTACTTGTCTATCTTCCACCTCTACACGACCGCCACCGACCTCACTCACGGCGTGTTCGTCGAATCGCCAAAGCGGCGGCCGCAAGCCGTAGGTGAGCCATCGGTCCCGCCTTCTTTGTTCCTATCTGTCGGCCTTGTGCGAAAGGGGTGTGACGCGTTGTGGCTGTTTGCTTTGTGCCGAGCCGCCGCGTGGAGGGGACCGCCGTGAAGCCACGGACCGCACCGCCAAGGAGCCGGACCGCCCAAAGACCTCGACGTCGTCCCCGTTCGCTTCCTACTCCGCTCCGCCTCCCCCCCCTTCGTCGAGCCCGTCACCACCGGTCCCGCCGCCACGTCCGGACACGCAAGGTGAGCCCTCGACCCCCTTCACCTTGCCGTGGAACCCGGCCTTCGAGCCGAGGGGGAAAAATCGGGCCTTGCCCATGATGTTGTGTTTTTAATCGGTTGAACCGCACCGCTGCCACCGCGCGACCGCCGACGCTTGTGTGCCAACCATCGAGTCGAGCCTTACGCCCGCAGTGCCGGCCGACGATCCGCGCGCGCTCCCCGCTTGACCGTTATGTCATTATTGTCGTCGAGTGCGCCGCCCTGCTTGTGTCGCCGCCGCGGTCAAATCGCCGGCTTGCACACGCGTGCACGCACGCGTAGGGAGGCGGAAGGTTTCGCCTTGGCCCGCCGTACCTAGCTGAACCGAAGTTCCTTCCGTGTCTTGCTGTCGTGCGCTCGCCGGGTTGAGGTGTCGTCGTGTGCTTGGTACACACGCTGTCGCCCAGCTCACCGCCGAGGTCAAGCCGTTGGCTTGCGCACGCGCACACGCTCGGAGGCAAGGCATCGCCTTCAGGGGTTCGTAGCCGCACCCGTGCACATCCTGGCGCGCTTATGCGCCGGTGCGAGCACGCCGGCAAACTAAACGCAGCCCCGCCGCTCTGGTGTTTCACCGTCGTGCGAGCTGCGCCCAGAAAGCCAACCGGGGCTCCGCCTTTAACCATGCTATCCTTTGTCGGGAGCGCGCAAGGTCGAGTTGCCGCCTTTTCCGTCCCGCCTGGAGCTTGCCGTCGAGGGTTTCCCTTCGGCATACACACGCGGGAGCCAACCAAACCGCCGCCGGACAATCCGTTCCCGACCGTGCTCCTCCGTTCGCAAAATGGTGCCCCGCCGCGCTGAGCCGCCACCGTTTGGTCGTTGCTCGACACCGGGTACATCTGTTTGCAGCCGTGTGCCCGTGCACATACACGCGCATGCACTCCCTCGCTGGCGGACTGCCGCGTCGCCACGAGTACCCCAGCCGCAACGCCGCGGAGCTCGAGCCGCACTAAGCCGTTACCGCCGCGCCATTGCTCGGAATTGGCCACCCCAACTTCGACGCGAACCTGCTCTGTTCCACCACCACCAGCCTCCCCTTGCCTCTACCATTCTCCCTTTGGTTTTCCCCCGTCGCAAGATCCGAAGTGTAGCAGCCACCGCTTCGCTCCCTCTCTGATTGGCAAACAAACAACATACTTGCTGCTCTGATCTTGCGTCGCAAGGACTAGCAGCTGGCTGCCTTCCTATCTTCTGCGAATCCTGCAAGAACCAGTAGTAGGAGCTGAAATCCAAGCAAAGCACCAGGCGGTCCTTCTCTCTTTTCTCCGTATCCCAAGTAACAAGCTAGCGATTCCTTTTCCTTCTTCCACTAAAGTAGCTCAACAGCCACCAATGCGAGGGTGCACCGGCAAAGCCGCCACCACCCTTCTCTCTCTCCGCCCGTTCTCTCGTTCATCGAGGTAGCAAGCCGTTTCTCCGCACTTCGATCCTACCCTCTCGTATTTTCTTTTTCACCGAAGCTCTCATCTTACTCGAGCAACCAATCCACACCAGCTGCAGCCCCAATGCTTTCTTTCTTTGCCTCGGCTCTTCTTTGTTCCACGCGAGATGCAGAACAATAGCCTGCAATTATTTTCTCCACCGAATTGCAGCCTCAATCTTCTTTCTTCCACCAGGAGCAGCAAGCCGAGCTTCCTGCTCTGTCCATCACCTCTCCCCTGTTCCCCAAATCAACCGGTGTCCTCTTTTGCACCGTTCAGCTGCCGGCCGACCACTAAGTGCTCCCGTATGCACCTGTGGGTGGGAGTCGACAGAAATTCGCTGCCACCCGTACCCAGGAGCTGCCACCAGAGGGCCGTTGGCCATGCTTGCGCCGCCAACGAGAAGCCCCACCTGTCGTGAACCAGTCCAACAGTGTGCAGCCATGGGACACATGCCCTTGTGGCATTTGATCGAGCGCTCTGCACGCAAAACCGAGGAACCTTTGCTATGCCCACAACCCACTCGATGATTTGCCGAAACACCTAGTCAAGCTGGCCATGCCATCACCTTTTCCTCTACGAAGCCGACCTTCGATGTTGCAACCGAGACGTGATCCAGGTTGCGCTTTGCTCTGCTTGCCACCGCAGCGCGTGCGCTGACGCCCCTCTGAGAAACTGGCCTTCGCGTCAGGTTTTGAACTGCAGGGGCCGCGGCCTACAACGACGCGCACCGCCGCTTGCTACTGGATCACGAGTCGCGCTCGCACGTCGCATCGTCGATCTCTGTTCTCCATGACAAGGCCGAGCCTCGGCCAAGGACATGAAGTCCTTACCCTTGCTTGTGCGCCCAGCCGGTGTGATCACACCCACCACCCGTAACCGCGTACCATCTGGCAAACCTTCGAGGCATATCATATCTGTCTAGCAGCTTTGTTTCCCGCCATGCTTAATTGGTGACCTTTCCGTCCCAATTAGTGAAGTGGTGCTAATGCAGGATGCGAGCAAAGCTGAGACCACTCGTGATTGGTTATGTGCCATGGGCGTATAGCCCTAGCGATCATCCTAGAAGTTCAGATCCATCACGAGGGCACGGTGGGACTACAAACCTGTAGTGCTTGTTCTCGGCCACAACCTATGCAAGTAGTAGCTGCTGCTTGTAAACCTATAAGACGTGTCGGTGCTAATCTAGCCCTAGCCCCTTATCTTTCCGGGATTGTGCGTTGCTTGCTAGCAGCAACACTTGACCTGTTGTCTGCCGAGCCACATTTTAGTACCGAGTGCTGGTTCTCAATCTTTCAAGTCCCGGCCACACTTTTCGCCACGACCGTGCCACGTCTTCGTCGTGGACAATGCGTGCACTATCTAAACCCGTCAGCCATATCCTGGTTAAGACCATCCTCGCCACATCGCTGCCATGTTCCAGCCTGAGCCGAGTTTCTCAACCACACAGCTTCTCTTCTAGCTGGTCAATCTTACACAGTCTCTCCATCTGACCAAGGGACTTACGGACTTGCCGTTGGGTTCCACTAACGTGTGAGGCCGCTAACAGCCCAACCTGATCTCATCTGGCGTACGGGACCCACAGGGTGACTTGTGGGGTTCCGGTTGACCTTGATCTTCCCTTTGACTTGGTCAACAAAGATCGTTGACTCGGTCAACAAACCTTGCACCGACCCAAAACCTAGCTCATGGTTTCCCGACCCACCGACCTCGTGTTTTTCGCGCTTTATCGCAATTAACTATATTCATAAAATATTTCTTTATTTGAAAATCAATAATAAAATGATCATACCTTAGAAAAATATGAAATCAGTTTCTGTATTCCTCTATAATCATAAAGCAACCGTTGGACTAGCGTTTGGAGTTTAATTGGTTCTTTATTGCTTTTCTTTGGAGTTATTTGCATCTAGACAACGTGTTTATTTATATTTGCGAATCTAGGAATTCCCGGAGCCGAGGAGTCAAGCCAGAAGATCGAGTATAACTACGGAAACCCCGACGACTACTTGCACACAGGTGTTCACGCCCGACTGATTCTGAAATACCTATTAGGCATTGCTATGTAGAATGCTAGCGCTTTACTTTAAATGCATGATGATGATGAACCTTGCACTGCCTTCTTTTATTATCCTGTCCTTGATTGTCCTACTACTATATATGTTCATATAAGCGTGTATATGCGCTGAGCTTCGCGATGCATGTGTTTGGGATGGGAATAGTGGTTCTTGGCGTGTGTGGGGTAAAAACCGGCAGGAGAAGGCGTTTTGGGTACTTTGGCGGGGGTGAGCTCGAAACAACCGATCTGGGATCGGGGATAGGGGTGCACTCCTCAGTGTATCCCTACTTTGACGATTTTCGGAGCCTAGGTGTTGGGGTTTTACTTGCGGATGGAGGACATGAGCTTGCCCCGGTCTGAAAGCGAGTGGATCAACCTTGTCGATAGGACTTTCGTACACACCACCTCGCCGAGAGTGGGGGTTAGGGCCGAGTTGAGCTCGGCAAGTGCGGAACCATACCTGCTTAGGATGGATAGCGGGGTATCAGTGGGGGAGCGGTGGAGGTGAGACCACCCTCTCAGAGCGACTCCCGTGTGGCCACACGGGGGCATTTCACAGTTCCGGTGCGATTCCTTCTGAGGGGGGATTCGCTTTGAGGGCCGGATGCAGGATGGGACCGTAACTACCGAGAGTTCGCACGGTAGGGTGGGTTCAGTCGACTAGCTACCGGCTGGATTCCATCCCGAGTTGGGTACAGGTGTACACGCTCTGCAGAGTTGTTCGATCTATACGTATAGCCGCGTCCTCGGTTATGGACAAACCTTGAAGACATGCTTGTTCCTCATGTTTTGGGATTTCTACCTCCCCCTGTAGTTGAGAGTGTGGTGAGCCGTGGTTGCAGTCGGTTAGAGGAGAGTGGCTCCCTCTACCTCGTTGATCCGATTGCAATCATTGAGGTGCGAGGAGAGGAAGTTCTCGCATCGACCCTAGATGGAGATAGGATGTGGAGGCGGGGCCCTGGGGTACCAGGTGGTTCCGAGATGTGTTTGAGTGTATGGTTTGGGACTTATATGGAGATGATTTCTTTTATGCTTTGCTGCCGTCGCATAGGGAACCCGAGCTTCTACCTTGTCACCTTTCTTACCCTTTAGAGATAGGCCACTTAAAGCTGCATACAGTCAGTGACGTGAACCTATCCCGCTCCTTGGGGATAGTTTGTGAGTGTGCAGGATTGGACTTGGCTGGAGGGTCCGAGTTCGGGCAATCCATGAAGGAAGGGTTGCGTTGCTTCGCTCAAGGATGCCTGTGGTGAAGACTGAAGATGAAGACATGTAGCCCTAGCTACCGCTACGCAGGAGTTCTACTTGTCGCTTAGCCCAAGGGGCTTGTACTAAAATTCGTATACCGAGTTGTTTCGGATGTAAATATTATGATTTGAACTCTGTTTTCGTTGTATGGAAATGATATTATTCTGTAATGAGTTCTGTACGTGATAGCTTACCGATCCAGGGACTATCACAAAGGTACAGGGAGTCGGGTTTTCCTCACCGAAAACCCGGTTTGTTACATTGAAGCTTCCTCCTTTGTGTACGAGTCAATCTGGGAGGACACCACCTTGGTAAGAAGTATTTGGAGTTGGAACCACTCCCACTGGCCTCATGGTCATTAGCAGTAGCAAATACTCCTGGAGTTGATGTCACAACCTTATTGTTTGGAACAATCAGTCTTTTTCCATCCTCTCCAATAGGAACATCCATTGATCCAATCCGAATAATATCTTGGCCCGTAGTCCTCTTTGGAACAACTTCCATCTTCTGCACCTCCTCCTTTTGCTTCAGTTTGTAAACTTGCTTCACAGGAGATGGCACGGCTTTTCTGGCCGCACTGGTCTGACCGGTGATAGTGACCAGTCTGACCGGTCGGGTTTGGTGACCCTGACCAGAACGGCGAGAAGCCAATCGGTCTTGGATAGGCCTGGACATCCTGTCAAAAGCTGATTTTTGTCTACCCCATATAGGATGAAAGGTTTATTGGTATGGGACCCACATCACTCCATTGTCATCATATACCGGGCGTGGTGCATTTGAACTTGATGATGCCCATGGTGGAGTAAAGTGTTGCCCTTGCTGTGATGATTCGCCCTTGAGTCTTGTAGCAACCCTTGGAAGTGAATACGACCCTCCTTGGTGTGTAGGTGACCTCATCCATTTTTAACGATCGATCACTTGTAATGGCCTTTTGCTTGGAATACTTATCAAATAGAATGTCGAAAGTGACCTTTGGCTTAGGACCACTCCACTGGTTTTTTGCTACATTAAATTTCTAGTTTCCAATCTCCGAACGGCTTGGCTTGATCATCCTCGGATGGCCTGGGAGTGCACCGGTCTGACCGATCACCTCCACCGGTCGACTGGTCTGGCCAGAGACGGCTCAGACAGTCGCTGATCAACGGGTGTAGACGACCCTTGCTCCCCATGTCCAAAGGCACTCACTGTAACCTTGAAGGTCTCTTTGCCATCAGGAACCTTCTCATACTCAACTTTGCGAACTAGCTCCTTCCCTCTTAAATCGGGCTTAGTCTCTCCGATTACCACATTCTTGCCTTTAGTTGCTTCAGCTTGATGTGGCCAAACCAGTACCTTAGGCTATTGTAGATCCATGGTGTTGATTGGAAAATAAGCTTTATCCACTTGCATCTCACGGAAAGTCAAACGACCTCCATTTATGACCGATTGAACATGTCGATGAAACACATTGCAATCATTAATAGCATGAAAAAATGAATTATGAAACTTACAATATACACGTCTTTTTAATTCTTCAAGTGGAGGAATAGTATGAGTTAATTTGATATTTCCAGATTTAAGCAATTCATCAAATATACGATCACATTTGGAAACATCAAAAGTAAATTTAATTTCTTCTTGCTGACTTTTACTAGCTGGCTTAAGAGATGAACAAGAATAAGATTTTTCTTTAGAGGTCCAAACAAACTTAGCAGCATAAACTTCTTTATCACTATTGTTCGAGCTATCAGAATCATAATCATTAATATGAACATTAGAACGACGTGATTTAAAGTTATCCTTCTCTTTATTCATTTGGTTTTCAACAACTAAAGCTCTTACTTGAACTTGTGCAACTGAAAGAAAATTAGAGCCCTCTATCTTATCCCTAATGGATGACCTTAAACCTTTCAGACAAATGTCTACAAGGTCCATATCAGTGATTGACAAATTAAAGCACTGGTTATTAGTTTCTTTAAATCTTTTAATGTAGGCAGAGACAGTCTCATCTCTTCCTTGCCTAACTGATGTTAAGTCTATCAATTTTAATTGTATGCTCCCACTATAAAAGTGATCATGAAACTTACGTTCTAACATATCCCAAGATATAATAGAACCGGGAGCAAGCGAGGAAAACCAAGCAAAAGCGGTGCTAGTTAAAGATAAAGAAAACAAGCGCACCTTTAAAGCATTATAGACACCAGCTTCACCTAGCTGTGTAGTGTATTGACTAATATGCTCCCATATGGTTCGGTCATCATCACCACTAAATTTAATCAAATTAGGCATGCACCAACCACGTGGGAGAGGAAATCTATTAAACTCAGGATCATATGGCTTTTGATACAAATTAGTATTACCAATGTCAACCCCAATTTTGGCTTTTACCACATTAGCCAAGTCTTCCTTGAATCTATTAAGTTCCGCCCAATTAGGATTATTTGGCTGTGGTGGCTGAGGATTCTCCAAATTCATCTTATTTAAATAGGGAGCTATCTTAGCTTGAGCTAGCCTGTAACTTTCAAACACATCGTTCGGAATAATGTTTTTGGAGGCTGATGCATTTATTGTCGTACTATAATGAGGTCTAACATTACTGATTGTATTAGAAATAGTAGAGACCATCTGATTTGGCACGACAAAAATTGGCAAAGGTTGATTGGGCACCAAGTCCGAAGCACCGGTCTGACCGGTACCCTGCATTGGTTCGGCCGGTGCGACCTTGTTTGGCCTGTGCGGTTGAAACTGAGGGTACTGACCAGATGCTGGATTTGGTGTCAAACCATATGCAAAATTACCATTATTTACAAGCAAAGGTGCTAAGCTAGGATGAGACACCTAAGGATTAGCTTTAGGAGTACTACTATTAGTTTCATTATTATTAAAACCTAAAGCCCTATCTTTTTCAAGATCCTCTAACCGTTCTAAACGAGTAATGTAAGAAGCAAGCAATTCATCACTTTCCACTGTAGATTTCATAGGAGAAGTTTCAGGCGGGGGTTTCTTACTTACAGTGGGGATTACCTCAATATTGTTGTCGTTTAATCTGATCGCCGGTAGCTCGAACTCTTTCAATCTTGCCACCTTGCTGGATCGATCCTTCTTGACGCCAACTAGAAATTGTACTTGCATGTACTCTTGTAGCGCCTTGAACTTCTGCTGCTCCTCCGGAGAGAGATCTTCCAGTGTCGCGGTGACAATGTTGTTCATGTCAAGTTCACACCAAACACCCATCTGGCTGAGGTCAGATTGAACGGTTTTAGCAACCTGGTCTTTTGTCCCCAGCGGAGTCACCAAAAGTATGTTGACGCTTTTATGGTCAACACACACGAGCACTAGATCGTGCGGAACGTCGAAACGCTGAACTCGTCGAGCTCCTGCCCGAACTGGTCTGACCGGTCAGGGGCACCGGTCGGACCGGTGTACGCAGGCGCACGGTGAAAACCTAAGGTCACCGCCTCGGGAGGGACCCCGTCGGAGGTGACGCACCTAGGGTTGCTTTGAGGTCGACAAGGCCACTCAGAACGTCCCTGATCGTCATCGAGACAAACAAGGAAAGCAAGAGGTTGGAAAATCTAAGGTTTGAGAGATAAAAGTTGTAGAAAGTAATGATCGATTGGGTGATGCTCCCTCAAACGGTCGTGGCCCTTTATATTTATAACGTGGGGAGGTCTTTCCCCACAAGGAATCATTTTACAACTCGAAATTCGCAAGGACTTCTCAATTCTACTCGGACTCGGGGTCCACCGGTCGGACCGGTCAGGCCCACCGGTCAGACCAGTGTGGCCGTTGTTGGATTGGCTATAAGACACTCCACCGGTTAGACCGTTGAGGGACACCGGTCTGACCCGTGTCGTCAGCCTGATCAGCCTTATGCCAATTTTGGGTGCAAAGACAAGCATTTCTTTATCCCACCGACGCTTTGCCTCTCCATCTCTCTCGAGCCTCTCTCTCTTTCTCGAACGTCTCAGATCGAGAAGCAGAGGAGCTGCAGGCTACTGTTGACGGAGGCGGTCTCGTCTGTGCTGTAGTTCTATCTTCTCCACTTCAGCTGCGTCTTCTCTTGCCTTGGAGAAATGAAGCTGCGTCTTCTTCTCTTCTTGTCTATTTTTTCTTGATTTTTAGAGTTTGATTCCTGAACTTTCTCAAAGGATTCGTCCAGTCTTTGCTCAAATTGATACTCGATTTCATTTTTATTTTTGTTGTTCTTTATTTCCTCTTGTTGCTCAAACAAACGAAGCTGTGTGAAGAGAAATAAGACTACGTGAGGTAAGCTCGATTAGCACATGAGTGCACTAGCTAGCGTTGTAGGAAAATTTTCCATGAGCTCCGAGTGGATGTTTTATTTCCCTTGTTTTGCGAAGGAAGTGATTCATTTCCTCCGGACTAGACAGACATATTCTTTCGTTCCAAACGCTGCATGACGTAAGCGAACCATAGGAATGATTTCCTTTGAAATTCCTATGAAAAAACTGTGTTCCAAACGGGGCCTAAAAGATTTTTTGGTATTATGCCACTGGTTTTCCATGTGGTTTTCCATTTTTTTCTTTAATCAATGTAAATAGAGCTAGATAAACAATAACGAATAATGGTGATCTACTACCTATCAGTCGGCGCCTCTACACACACACACCGAGGAGATAAAAGATAGTTGGTCATCATGCCATCAGTAGTGCAGAGGTTGGCCGACCTCTGCATTGCCAGCTATGCTTGATAGCTATTTTATAGAGGATCATGCCGATGTTAGATTTCCAAAGCTCAGTCGCCTCACACTTTGTGACCACACAAACTTGGAGAGCATAGTCCATGACATGATCTCGACTTGCCCAGAATTTAGTAGCATGTTGCTTAGAAATAACAAGGAGCCTGTTGCTTAGAAATAAAAAGGTGTTTCACCACATCAGAAATAGCTCCCCAAGCCTCATTTCCCTTGGCATGCCTATGGACAAGCATGATATGCCAGTGATGGAAGAACTCACAATTATGCATGCACCAATCAAGGAGGAGGCTGCTCATTTTTTAAAACAGATGGGGGACCAATTAACATTGGTGTAACTTTGGTGCTCGAAATCGTTGGGCCTTGGGGTCTTTGCCCAGTTCAGTGTTCCAAGTACTTCTCAGCAACACAATTGCCAAGGTATGGACGACACATACTCTTATTCAAATTGAAGTATGTGTCTTGTTGTGAATTTAAAGATCACATGTTTGTACTCCATTATATTTTCAGATTATGGTCGCCGTCACTGATATAACATCAATCCATGTTGTGAAGGATCCTTGCTCTTGGTGCTAAAGGATTTAAATTGAATTTCATAGTTGGTATCCTTAGGTGCTTCCCCTGCTTGGAGCAGCTTTACTTTAAGGTGATGTCCTCTTTCATGTTTTTAGTTTTTTTATTTGCTCGCGTGCACACACATGCCAGTATTTTTAGGAATTATGAACACACATACTGCACGTGCTCACACACACACTGATACCTTGAGGAGAGAATTCCTTGTGTGCCATTGAGAATTGCAACTTATGTGCTCTATGCCATTGGAAATTAAGACTTAAGCTTTGTGCCATTGGTTGTATCTTTTGATTCCTTCTATCCATTGCCATTAGAATTCACTAACTGAGCTGTAACTGAGCTGTTAAATGGAAGGCTAAAATACCAGAATACCCCTAGCATATATGTGGCCTCACATCCTTGCCATGTCATAACAATTATTAATAATCACATAAATTATTCCAATACAACCAGTTTTGAAACTAATTATGCCATTACAATCAACAATAAGCACTGGAAATAGACCATACAACCAGTTTTGTAACCATTTATGCCATACAATCAGTATGAAGAAAGACCATAAAATATTTGAAATTCATTGCAAACAGGTAGTCATATCCATACAACCCGTTTTTGATGACCAAATTTGCATCATTTCAAGCAAGGTTCCAGCAACTTCCTGTCCATACATGCCCACAAAGGTTCCAGCAACTTGCTGCACATACATGACCACAAAGGTTCCAGCAAAATAACAGTACATAGTCTAGAGGTTTCATAAATACCAAGCAAAATATGACACATCAACTTGCTGCACATACATAATGATTTGCATCAACTATATATTCAAATCTGGAAGTGAAAGCTTTCTTTTGCTTCTGGTATGCGCTGCAAGGTTATGCTTGTGGGGGGTTGTCTTGCTTCTAGTACTCATAGTTGGACTATCATGTGGCACTGCAACTTGTTTCTTCTTCTGCGGGCTGCCCTTCTTCTTTCCTGCTGGCTTTGGTTTCCCTTTAGCTTTCTTCTCTCTTGGAGGTAGGAGGTGGTGGTGTGTTTTCACGTGTAGGCAGCATGGGGTACTCAATGGAAAGTAGCTCTGGTTGGTTTGGGCCACTTCCAGATCTGCACATGAGTTTCATACTTGAGGACAAATTAGATCGACAAATTATGATTGTGATTTCATATAAATAATGTGAAATTATGAAGTGCTGCACATATACCTTAGAGAGAGTCTAGATCCTAAACTAGCTGAAGCTCTTTGGCTGTAATACAAAATGTGTAATCCGGAATTGTATTGTGGAAATATTAAGTGCCGCACAAAAATATTTCCAATGTACAGATTCATACCTTCGAGGAAATTGAATTACTTTTTGTGTTGAGCCTATAGGTACAATGCTGCTCTCACTTGATGGTTCAGTTGTTTTCTTCTTTTTCTTTGGAGGATTCCTGTCAAAAATGAACAATGAATAAATGTAATTATAAACAATATATGCAATAGTGAGTAAATGTTATAATGCTTACTTTTCAGCTAGAAGAGCTGCTATGTCATCAAGATCACCATCCTTGCTATTCCACCAACGATGGCCATATTTCTTGCAAATATTGCACTGATGTTTACCTTTCGGCCTTATGCCGCCACTAGTTTCTGTACAATCTTTGAACCTCTCATTCTATCTTATACCTGTTGTGGATTTGACAAGTGGTAGATGCATGAAAAACCATGGTCAGATTCTGGCCATTGTGCTTTGTCTGTCATGGCAGGGATTGGAGCCTCATATGCAACTTTGAATTTCACAATTGAGTAATACATGTCAACATATTTATCTAATGGTTCCCTAAGATATGTGATAAACACAATGGCATGTTTGCAAGGAATGTCTCTGACATCCCATTTCCTGCAAGAACATGTCCTTTCTTGTAAGTTTCCAACACACTTGTAGCCACTAGCACCTTTCATAGAAACCTCTCCTAGAGTGTCCCCACTTCGATGTAAATCCATATCCAGATTCCTACTTTGCTCCCTCAACTCTTTCATGATGTGTGGCAGAATGACCCCTTTCATCTTGTTTGATACATTCCTTATGATATCCCACTTGTTCATAATGAGTTGCCTGAACATGTCCGTCAAGTCATCCACCTTCAAGCACTTGATCTTCTTTCCTTTTGAAGCACTTTGCTAAGTTGGTTGTGACATAGTCAATCTTGCAATTGGTCTAACATTGACTTTGTGCACATATCTTAGTATGTGCTTCACTAATATAATTCATGGTTGCTGGATATGCTTCATGCATTGCTTTCCAATTCTTGTCAAAGAAGTATGGGCTCCAAGAATATGTTATTGGCCAAAGGTGGTCTTCAAAAATCTTCTCAGTACATTTTTTCTTAAAGTACTTCACCAAATGTAATATGCATTCCCGATGTTCTACAGTTGGAAATACATCCTTCACAGCTATCATCACTACTTATCCAGCATCCATACATATAGCTAGCCCTTTTGGTGATCCAATTGCATCTCTAAGCCTCTCTAGAAACCATTTCCAATTTTCAGGTTTCGGAGTCAAACACTATGACAACAGCAGGATACATCCATTTGTGTCCATCTACAGCTACTGCACATGCTAGCTGCCCCCTAAACCTTCCAATCAAAAATGTGCTATCTATTGCTAAATATGGTCTACATGCATTGAGAAAACCATCTATGCACGATTTCATAGAAAAAATAGCCTATTAAATCTGATCTGATCTAGTATTGTGTGATGAGCTATAACTACATATGTTATTGAACCTTTCAACCTCTGATTTAAACCTATATAGGTTATTGAAGCTGTTGTCCCAACTACCAAATAATTGTTTGTGTGCCAATCCCTTACCATCATACACTATCCTATAGGGTATCTTAACCTTGTACTTGTCCTTTATCCTCTGCTGCAATTTTGTAGCTATCAAATTTGAATCCTCCATTAGCCCATCCTCGACTTGATCACAAATCCAAATTTTGGTTGCGTTCTTCACAACCTTACTTTGTCTTGTAGTTGAATAAGTATGCCACTTAGGATTCTTCTTCACCAATCATGATACACACAAGCACCAATTAGTATAAGTAAACTGCTACTCAAACTGTTAATCAACAAACAAAAATCTGACTTTGACAATCAATTACCTTTATTGTGGCACAATTTCTATATACAGAAGCATGAAACCTCCATCCACATTTTTCTTCCTCCTTCTTGGAACAATAAACCCTCTGTCTCTCTAGATCACTTTTCTCAGTATTAAACTCAAATTCATTTTAAATAGCATGTTGAGAAAGCTCCAATTGAAATTGTGTCATATTAGGATATAGGCTGCCTACACTCATTGGAGGGTCATCTTGATCATAAGCTACAATTAGCATAGGTGGCAAAGGATCTCCCCCAATCAACCAGTCCTCTTCCTCATAATCCACATCAGATTTAGAGTTAGATTCAGAATCAGATTCACTTTCCTCACCCACATCACACTACAAGGAACTATTTAATCTGCGACGGAATCCTCGCGACAATTTCAGAAAACGTCACTAATTTGCCTCGAGCCCAGATGAGCCTAGAGAAGCCCAGAAAATTGTGACATTTTTCAGTTCTGTCACGGTTCGTCCCAAAACACTGTGACGTTTATACAAATCCGCCACGAACATAAATTAAAAAAATTTCATTTCCCATATGACCCAAAACACTGTAACATTTAATCAATTATGAATGAAATAGCCTCGAGCCCAGATGAGCCCAGAGAAGCCCAGAAAATTGTGACGTTTTTTCAGTTCTGTCATGGTTCGTCCCAAAACACTGTGACGTTTATACAAATCCGCCACGAACATAAATTAAAAAAAAATCATTTCCCATATGACCCAAAACACTGTAACATTTAATCAATTATGAATGAAATATGATTAATTTCAAAAACAAAAGTTTCTTAAAATTAAAAGTTCTACAACTTTCATATTGAAAGGTTTTTTATTTGAGCTCTAGATCTAGGAGAAAAATTGAGTTTTCTTTAAACTTTTTTAAATGAATGTGAACTTAAATTTTAAATTTGGAGTTTAACGAAAAACCAAAATATAAAAAGGGCGGTGGGAGCTACGAAAATTGAGTTTCCTAGGAAAATTGAGTTTCCTCTAAACTTTTTTAAATGAATGTGAACTTGAATTTTAAATTGGACTTTAACAGAAAAAAGATGCAGGGGCCGAACTCCTGACCACGTTGGGGAAAAGCGAGTGCCTTACCATTGGGCTAGCGCACCACTTGTGGTGTGTTATGGAATTTTATAATTTCAACAATTATTACTGTTGACCAAAAAAACAAAAAAAATCGTGAGCAGATGGAGTCGAACTCCAGACCTCTTCATCGTAAAATAAATGCCTTATCATTAGGATACAGCACAACTTGTGAACATTAATGGCATTATTTTGTTTTATACATCTCCTATTACTTAAGTTTCACAGTTAGGTCCCTGGCGTTTTGCGTTGAAGTCCCTTCAAGTTTTAAGGTGTTCGCAATTAGGTCCCTCACCGGCCGGCGGCTCTGGTACTCAAATTCCGGCGATGTGTGGCCATGACCGTCGACTTGATCTAGCCTACAAGCATCAGGAGCTCACCACGAGCCTGTAGAGGTGCTTAGTAGGGCCGGGGGTGACCGAAGTTGGGCTACCGGCGGTGGAGCAGATCGGGCGGTCGCCACCGAGGTCGCACTGGCGTCGAGGAGCAGTAGCGAACTCGAGGGATGGGTCAGGGAGCTTTTTGGGGTGACGAGGAGTGTGATGGTGGGTTCGTTTTGGGCTGGGGAAGTGTAGGTGAAGCCGCCCACATGGAGGTGGCGGACGACAGCGCCGGCGAGCGGCGGGGGAAGGCTCGGTGGTGGTCAGGTAGCTTCTCTAGGACGTGGGGCACACGATGATGGTGACCATTTTGGACGAAGGGCACTGGAGAGGGCTGCCCATGGCGCGTGCTCGTGGCGGCGGTAATGGCGACGGTGGAGCTCGGGTTGGCAGTGGGAGGGGGAAAAGTGGAGCTGGTCTGCGCGGCACGCGGGAGAAGGCTTGGCGCGAAGGGCGGTGACGCTTCGTCGGCGGCAGGGCAGTGACGCAGTGGAGCGGCGTGACGGGCAGGTGCGCAGGAGAGAAAGGTGATGCAGTGATGTATTCATCCACACGTGGCAGCATTTGATTGGTCGAGTTTGTCACCGAGACCATTGTTTTTTCTTTTTTATCTACCATTAAAACTTGTAAGTGGTATTTCTCAATCATAGTAACTCCAAATTTTGTGATTTTTTTTTCTGATTTTGTCTAAAATCAATCTCATCACTTGATGACATTTACTTGCATGTAAGTTGTTATTTTATAGGATTTGTTATATACATTGTCTTTTGTCACCAAAGTACAAAGTAGAAAAAACATGATTTTGCATAAGACTTGCTAATGTAACTTGATATTTACCAATTTTATAGTCAAAATAAGGTAATGTACGAAGGTGAGTAGCATATGAGTTGAAACATGTTAGGAGGTATTGAAATCTCAAGGTTTGACTTAGAGTTGTAGGAAACAATGTGAGAGATCTAGCCATTCGTAAGAAATGTATGTTATCACTTTATTAAAACTACTTCAGCTTGTTAATGACCGGATTGTGGACCAAAAATATGCTGCTATGCCAATTTATAGAATTTTTTGACCAAATTCAAATATTATTGTAATTATTAAAAGTAAAATTGGAGGTAGAAATTTGAATTGTCCCTAGAAAACAATTGAATTTTTCATCTATCTTCTAGGTATGGAGTAATTTGAAATGTATAAGCCTAAAAATATTTTATGTAATTTTTCAAATTTTATTAAAGGTACATATAGTTCAATTTTGAATTAATTTCGGAAACCATATAGAAATTCATTTAATGTAAAAAATAGTAAAAATATTTCAATTTTTTTGAAATTTCTACTAGACAACTTTTATATAGTCTATTACATATAGCAAATGAGTTGGTGTATATAAGATAATTATTTGTACGTGCTACTTCACAATGATGCAATAAAAAGAAAAAGAGAAGGACAATATTAAGTAGAGAAGGAATGAAACAAGGCCTGTTCGGCCCAAAGGCCCAACAATCTGCGATCGTCCATCGCCGATCCGACGGCTCCAGTCTTATTTCCTTGGTATAAAATTGAGTGGAACCCTATCCCCTCTGCTTGTCCTCTCTCCCTCGCCCCGATCCAGCCTGTTCGGTTGGCTGGTGACGCCCGATGGCGTGGTTGGTTTGTTACGAGAGTAGAGAGTAGAATCATCTGCTGGGCGATTCTTTGGTATTGGCTTGTTCGGAGAGAAAAACACTACTAACTGGCTGGTGACCGACAAACCAAGCGAACATGCAGATCCGCGCGCCGCCACTCCCTCCCTACCTCGTCTATGCCGCACTTCCTCAACAACGCCGTCACACTACCGCACAGGGATCTCACCCCTGCACCGTCGCCGGGGCTCGATCGAACCAGTGGCGACCTGTGATTCGGGGATGGGGAGGAGATCTCGCCGAGATTTGCCAGGGTTGGTGGGAGCCGGGGAGCCATGGTGTCGGCGCAGGCGCCCTCCTCCTCGTTCGCCGCCGCCCCGTCGTGCAAGGAGCATCAGAGCCGGCGGGCGGTAGAGTCGTACTGTCGGTCGCGTAAGTTGGACGGTGTCACTGGCCGACGATGACAAGGTTGCCCCCGTCTACAAGGTCGAGGAGATCTGCGAGCTCCTCCGGGATCCGACGCCAGCGTCATCAGGGAGGTGGCCGGCTTCGTCCTCAAGCGCCTCGACAACAAGAGCCCCCTCGTCAAGCAAAAGGTGCGTTGCCTACTTGCGTTGCCCATCCGATCGGATTCACCTGCCTGCCTCCCTTGTGTAGACCTCTTCCCCTTCCTAGACCATCTACTTCCCATAATCCGATCTGAGAAGCTGTGTTTGGAATGCACTCATTTGTCTGACTACTTGTTCAATTGCTCGCTCGGCTAGTGGTAAATAACAAATCGAATTTTTGTGTCAGCGTGATTATTTTTTGATTCAGTTCCCTATGTCTGGTGGTTCATTGACACAATTAAAGAAATCTCTGAGTAGGTCATAATATCTTAATATAAGCATGGTTTGTTCATGCTGACAGTACGGTGCTCACATGCCCATCTGCATCTTCTGTGGCAGTGCGCTAGCATTTTCTTCTCACCTCGAAGGTTGCAGCGTGGCTGGCGATGTGATTGTGATTCATCTAAATTTGATCTTCAACTACTGATGAGTGATGACATTCTTGTGTGAAGTTCCGATTCTGATTCCGCAGTTGTTTGGTTCTGTGATGATATAATGGTAGTATTAGCTTGCTTGGATTCCTTAGATCCATGGAGATTGGTTTGTGCTCTGTTACTTGAACTAATATGTGGTGGCCTTATGTGACTTACGTTTTGAAAATTTCTTCGGTTAGCTCTGTGTTTGAATGGAGTTTACCAAATAGAATCATAATGTGATTAATAATGGTTTAGGTGCTAGCAGTAGTAGTTACACATGTATCTAATGAATCCAACTAAATGTTTTCTTCTGAGCTCTGGGATGCTAATTTATGGATGGAACCCCTCTCCCAAGATCCTGCAACCTGACAATATGTTTGTTGGCCAAAACACTTAGTGATTTGTGATCTCATGTAGTAGAACACTATAGACAGATCTGTTGTATTGAACTTGCTGGCAAATGCTCTACTCCATTGGAGATATGTGGTTCCATTCATTTGTCTAGAGCATACCATATTATTATGCAACATAAGTTTGCTGCCAGTAACATATGCATTACGTACTAGATGCTCCATATTGTCGGTTGTCTTTGTGGCCTGCTGTTAATTTTTAGTTTTTATAATGGCTGACCAAATTGGAAACTTGGTTGATATGCTTCTTCTTGCATTAACATCCAATAGTTGGCTATGCAAATATGGAAGTTCATATTACTTCCATCTCAAGGTCCTCTTCGGTTAACCTACAACAAACATCACTGCATTTTAATTTTGCTGTACATCTGCGGTGAAGGTTTGCTATAGATTAACAACCTAACATGAGCGTTGATTAATGTATTTGTGTTTTGGGCTTCTTTATCCAATAGACTGATACTTGAACTTTTGCCCAACATGCTGATTATATATATTTTTATGATTTTCTACAGCATACTGTGTGGTTGCTTTTGACTTGGGCGGCAAGTCCCATTGCTTTCCTGGAGAAAGTTAAGGAAGATTTCACCAAAAATATGGTGGTGGGAAAGCAGCTACTGCAGCAGCTAGCAGCTTGGAGTTTGGGTATGTTCTTGGACAAAATTAATTTGACTAAGAACTCTTTAGTTCACATGCAATTTTTTTGGCACTCTTCAGATGGATGGCCTGCTAGCTTTGGTGATAATATTCTGACTTCCTTTTCAGATTAAGAACTAAATGTGGCAAAGAGCAAGCAGTTAGAGAGAGATCAGCAGGAAGAAGCAGAAGCCAAAAGTTTTTATTATTGCTCTTTTATATTATTCCAGATATTGTACCTATTTTGATGCTGTAATTACACTGTAATTATTGGTACTGAATTTTGGGATCTTTGGATTCTATATTTTTGTTTGGCTGAAATCATTCAGGCCCATAATTTTTATGGGCTTAAATTTTTATTTCTTGAAATGATTTTGGATTGAAATTTAGTCTGTTAAAATTGGTCCATTAATAGATCAAAATCGGCCAATTAATAAATGGCTCATGATCGAAATTGGCCCATTAATAAATGGCCCACGATCGAGAAGTGAATGTCCACGTCAGCATCCATGTCATTGTGGTAAGCAGCCACGTCATCGTTCACATAGGTAGCCAAACCATCATCCATGTAGGTCCATGTAGGCAGTCACGTCATCGTCTACGTAGGCAGCCACGTTAGCGTCCATGTCAGCAGCAATCCGTGACGGTTATTTTTGTCATCAACACTGAGCTTTGGGCTAGGCTGAGTAGGCTTCGGGTTGTTTTGCGACGGTCAAAAAACGTCAAAGATCACGTCAATCCGGGACATTATATTAGATCCGTCGGCGGGTTCAATCTACCACGCTCATTCAACCACGGAATCTGAAACCGTCGTGGACACTCAATCGCAACGGATTTTTAACGATCTGCGACGTAATGATTCCGTTGCAGATTAAATAGTTCCATGTAGTGTCATTACCACTCACATGTGTATTAGAAGGTAAGTACAAGTCTTCGGCATCAACTCCAACATGTTCGGTTTGTGGCTCAAGATTTGCAAGGATGGCATCATCATCAGAATCATCATCATATACATTGCTAGGTTCAGCTGGGTGTTGGCTAGTTTTTGGCTAGTTAGTTGTTGACTGGCTTGTTGTTAGCTTACTATGTTGTCTAGGTAAAGGTTGTGTGATTGGCTTCCTACGGCAAGAGATGGACAAGCAATAGAAGGCGTGCAAGGGATGCCATGTGGCTCTAAAAATTTTGGGTGGAAGCATGTTGACGGATAAAAGACGTATCCACCTACGATCCGCAAGCGCATGGACCTACACCTTTTTCACCACGAGATTCCCTAGGTTCTTGTCAATCCGCGGAGCAAGGGGATTACAAGCGTTTGATCTACCTCTACTCACTAACTACTCAAACCCTATCAATGATTAAACTACAAAATGACTACACTACACTAGAGAGCACGATTAAGCTATCAAGATAGGAGACACTCGCCCATGGGTCTACGATACATGAACATGCAACCGCTTTAAACATGAAAACCAATCTAATCTATCGGGGGTTGTGACCACGGTTTCGCCCTTTCCCTCCCCCCGTACTGTCACTACGCGGAGGTATTCGTGACTAGACCTATGATGGACACAGCGTATTGAATTGATCCAAGGGAGCATTGGGATCCATACTTCCTTTACGGCACGGTAGCTAACCTTAAGCATCTAAGCACATTCAACACAAGATGATAGATAGATATTCCAATAAAGTATGATTACATCTCAAGACCGATTACAACCCATGGACGAATAAAGAGATTACCCCCATCAAGGTGCTGCACATAGCACTGTTGATCATGGTGACGCTTCCGATAGTGTCTTCCTTCTTCTCCACTTGTGGGTGCTTCCTTCGAGATGGTCGATCCTTCTCCGGAGATCTCCCTCCTCTTTCTCTAGCTTGTGGATAGCCTCTCGGTGCGAATGGCTCTCTCCTTTGCGAATGGCAGCGCCTCCAGGGACTTAGGGTTGAAGATCCTTCGGGTGCAAAGAAAGGGGGGCCGGACCGACGCTGGAAGTGGGCCAGGCCGGCCGGCTTGGGCCGACCGGCCCAGGCCCATCCCGGCCCGGCTCGGTCGCCCCTTCGCTCCCATGGGTCCTCAGGTGATTACGCACTTTGCCCCTTCCATTTGCATGATTTTGACGATGTCATCCTCGCGTCCAAGATGGAGGATCTCCGTGCATGAAGTTCGGTCTTTTACGCTTCAATCCTTAGGGATGTTCCTTTGTAACACTTTGGTCCTCACCACCATTGGAAGTGATTTCATCAAGCTCATGAACACGAACAAGACTCCGTAATTTCTCCTTTGAACTTGTTATGAATCCGTTCTTTATGTCCATGTTTTCCTACATAAACACAACACTTCCAAATGCATGCACAAAGATGAACTTGTTATATGATTAGTGTGCCTAGTGGCGGGTTAGTTCCATAAACAAATTCAAACCAAAGTGTAATGAACATGTTTGGTGTACAAAGATACACCGTTAACATCTCCCCCAGGCTTAGATCTTGCTCATCCTCGAGCAAGTACTTGTAAAAGAACTTCGACCAAGGCGTTGTAATCGTGCTCCGCTAGTTCTTTCTTCACAAGTTAGTCAATCTTTTATCTTTAATACATAAACATAAAGTAATGATCATCATACATAAACATGGGCGTTTAGAATCTTTACCACGTCAAGTTTTACCCCACAACTCAAACTCTTCACTCGAGGCCTTCAATCTCAGCCATGCTTACTTCTTTGCTTCCATTGGAGGGTTTTTATGATTTTCAAAAACAAATTTCCCGCAATAAGTGTTAGACAAAAACCTTTCTCCAAGCTCTCTCATGTCGCTCATATAAAGTGGCTATCCTAAACAAGTTTTATAAAACTCTCACCTTCCATAAGTCTCTCATTAACATGTAAAGTGGAGCTATAGGTATAGCTAGCACAATCAACACAAGTATTGTCAAACTAAGAACTTCCTCTAATGGTTGTTTACCTTTCAAAGCCAATGATCATGAGAATTAAACCATATGTGGGGATATCAAGGACGAGAAGATATAGAATGGTGGACATGTGCAAGGGCAAAAGAAAATATGACTACGAGGCACCGATGACGTCCTCATTGTCGGATTGCACATGATTGGAAAAAGAATGAAAGCTTCATCTCTCAACAACGTGACATCCTTCCTTGCACTTTATTTTTATTTCACTTGATTCATCCCTCTCATATCTTTTTTGCCACTCTTCTTCTCTCTTTTCAATCACTCTCTTTCATTCTCTCATACACATATATTTATTTTTTCTTTACTTTTCTATTTTTTTTCTTTCTTTTCCATATACATACTTTTCTCTTTATTGTTTCCCTCTCTTGACATCTTTTTCTCTCTTTTCAAAGCTCTCAACTCCTCTCTTTCTTGCATGCACACAATATGAATTTTAATAAAAACCATGCTAGAGACGAGACAAAACTTTGAAAGTAGGTTGTGTTCAAGGATTGCGATGTACAAAAGAGATGTATAGGTTCGGGTTTGGAATTCGGCGATGTACGGGACCTCCTACGTGAAAGTCACGTTACCGAATTCATGACGAGGCTAGCAACAAAAGATAAGCACAAGGACATGATCATTGCTTGAAATTAAAACTCCCAAGAGAGAAGGGTCCTAGCCCAACTCATTGCGCTAATCGCACTTATGGTGGAGCGAACAATAAGTTTGTCTTTGTATATGATTTTTTTCTTACTCTCAACTTGGAAAAAGAGGATTTGCTAACCTTTATCACAAGGGTTTTTAGATAATTTTCAGAATTGATTTCCTCCAACTTTTAGCATCGAACATAGTACAACAAAAATGTAAAGCTCTAGATCGAAGTATGGTATGGGTACTTTTAGAAGTAGCAATTCCACTAAGCACCACGGTAAACGTTTTTCAAACCACACACTTATGTTCATATATCAAAAACTAAAGACGAACAAACAAGTAAATCAAGATAAGCATCACACAAAACACAGAATTTAAAGGACTCTTTTTATTTGATTTTCTTTGACGCAACACTAAATTAAGACACTTCAAACTTGCAAAAAATTTAAAAACACACTCAAAAACTAAAGACTCTTAAACTCTAAAACTCTCTCGAAAACTAAACTCTCTCGAAGACTAAACCGAACCAATCAAACTTGAAACTAAAGGCTTGCTAGCTAGCTCTCCCCCACGCTAAAATCATATGACGTGCTCGTCGTATCATACAAAAATCCTAAGGGGGAAAACTAAACCTAGTGATACTTCCCGCAACTATTGCACCACTTGCCCTTCATGTTCCCCACCATGCCGAATAACTTGCGCACGTTGCGATTCAGGAACTTGTAGTCGTCTTTGACCACTCGTTCCAAATCCTCCATACGCTGCCTCATCGCCTCCATGGCCTGGAAACATTCGTTGACCGATGCGTAGAGCTCCAAGATGGAGTGACGGCAAGCCGCACAACACATCGGATGCATCCCAAAAGGGTCGTCATTACCAGGGTCTCCGCCGTCGTCGCCATCATCATTGTCGTCGCCGCCGTCGTCGTTGCCGCCGCCATTGGGGCCTTCGGGAGTCTTCTCCTTGGGCACCTCTTCCCAATAGTACAAATCGTTATCTTCCTTTCCAGCGGCCGCCCACGAGCTCAGGCTACGATCATCGGAATAGTCGCTATCCCCATAGTCCTTAGGCTCGGGCGACACCTCCTTGTAATCCTTCCGCTTCAAGCCTCGGATGCGCGTCGACCTTCAAACGGGAGTAGGGACGTTCTCCTCTTTGACGGGGTTGCGAGATGCGATCGCTCTAGTCGGGACATGCCCTCCGCAACAGATGCGGGCGGTCCTCTTGATCTCCATGGGTAGCTTGAGCTCGCAGCGCTTCGCCTCCTCCATCGATGGCACCTTGGCGCCTTGCTTCAACTCTACGCTCTTTGGGGACACCATGGCTGCTGCGTGGGTGCAAAAGAATGCTAGATGGGATGGATTCCCGAGCACCCAATTCGGCCAAATAAATAGTCCGAAAAGGAATAGCCTAGAAACCGCATTTTCCTTATTCAAACTTTCCTGAAAATTTTCTCACCAAAGAAGGAAGTCGAAAAGGAGCATTCCGGGGGAAAACCGGGGCGACCCGCCGCCGGGACCCCACTGGGCCGGTCGGACCGGGCCGGCCGGCCCACCCTGTTCCAGGGGCCGATCCGGTCCCCTCTCTCGTGTACCGCCTTTTTTTCGCATTCTTAGCTCGTGAGAAAAAGTTGGCCCAGTAAATCTTCGCGAGAAACTCCAGAAAAGTAAAAAGAAAACTATTTACAAAAATCAACACCTTGTTTTACGTCCTAGGCTGGACGTTCGGGCTCTTCTTCCATGGTGAATGTAACATCCTTGGTTTTGACTTGTACTCAAAATGTCGAATTTCAAATACTTGAATTGAAGTGGAGTGCTCGTTTGTCGATTAAGATTGTTCCCCCGTTTCTTTCCCCCAAATTCCTAGATTTAATTTTGGCTTCGAGTATGCTTTTAGGGCTTATAACTCGCTAGTGTGAAAAATTGGTTCTTCATTTGAATTTTATTTGGGTTTTATTTGGGAGAATTCAAATTTGAATTGAAATTCAAATTTGAATCCATTTTGTGGCCTAAAGGAAATTAAGGAGCTACACTATTGCACACGGGCCGCCAACCTCACATCCGGCCCGCACTGTTTTTGGCCCGTTGGCCGGCCCACCGGCCGCCCGCGCCGTCCACCTACCACCCGCCGCGCCAGAGCCGCTGCCAGGTGGGCCACCCCCTGCGTCATGCCGACGTCGGCGTCGTCATCCTCTCCCCTTTCTCTTTTGCTGGCGTCGAAAGGGGAAAGCCGCGCGCGCCGGTCATGGCGCCGTCGCGACGCGCCCCCGCGGCCTCCCGTCGCATCGGCGCCGTCCACGTACCCCCGCGCCCCGCCGCTATAAGTAGCCGCCGCCGCCGCCTCTGGATCTCCCCAACCCTAGCCGCCCGGGGGAACCCAATCCCCTGCTCACCTACCCGCAGCCGGAGGAGAGGGGGAAGAAGAGGAGGAGGGGGAGCCAGGAGCAGCGCCGCCACCGCGGAGCCGTACCTGCGCCGCCGCCGCGACGCCGAGCCGGCCGCGAGGAGGAGCCGGACCCGCGGGAGACACGCACGCCTTCGACCTCGGCCTCGCTCGACTTCCTCGCCGCCGTACCACTCGCGACCCCTACCGCCGCCGCCTCCCTCCTCTTCACAGCACCGCCCGCCGTCACCGACGCCGCACCCGCCGCCGAGGGCCACCCGTGTGAGGATGCCGCTCACCTCCCCTTCGTGCGCCGCGACCTTCGAGCCGCGACGGACGCCACCGCGCCGCCGCGCCGCCGGGGTGATGCCGGCCTTCGAGCCGGCCGGGACGAAACTTGCGGGTGCCGCCGCCGCCGCCAACGCACGCGCCGCCCCGCCTAGCTCCCTTTTCTTTTCCTTTATGCGTTAAGTTCCGGTGCCGTTCGTCGCCGCCGCGCCGTGTCGAGCGCCGCGACGCGTTCGCGTCGCGTGCATGCCCGCGCGCGCGCGCCCGTGCACGCCACGGAGCACGCACACGTGCACCCCGCAAGACGCGCGCGTCGCGACCGTGAAGGCGAGACCGGGCCTTGGCCCTTCTCTTCGAGCCCCCGCCGCGGCCACCGAGCCCCTGCGCTCGCCGCGTCGCCGCCATGCCGGGATGGCCATGTCACCGAGCCTCTGTGCCCGCCGTGTCGAGGAATACCACTAGTGCCGTGCCGTGACCCTGGTCAAGAACGCGCCAGCCCAACCTCGGCGCCTCGCTCGCCGCCGCCCATGGCGTCGAGCCGTGCGCCGCCGCCTAGCACCGCCGCGACACCCGTCGCGAGCCCGAGCCGAAACCCCGGCTAGGTCCGCCCAAGCGCATCGCCGCACCCCCGTGCACGCCCATCTCCACTTCACGCCGCCGTACCCCGCGCGAGAGAAGCCCCCCCGCACACCGCCGCGCCGCGCCGCCGCCGCGCCCACGCCGGCGACCGATGCGCGCGACGTACACCGGCCGCCCTAGCGGTCTCCTAGCCCCAACCCGAGGAGCTCGCGTAGGAGCGCCTTGCAGGCTGGCCACCCAGGCGTCGATGGCCATCACCGCCGGCGAGACCCCACGCGCCGCCGCCCTCTTCTCCTTGGGCATTTTGTCGAACACCAGGGCGGCGGTCTAGTCATCGCGAGGGAAGGGGGAAGCGCCTGGACACATTTGAGCCTACACGCACGCGTGGCCGCAAAAAGATCCACGGGATCTGGTGCGGCCCGCCACCAGGAGGCCGGGCCACACGGAGGCCTACACCGCGGCCCGCCACACCACCCGCCCCCGGATCGGCCGCGGCCGGCCGTTGGCCGGCCGAGCCGCGCCGTAGGCCACGGGAGATCCCGCCGCATCCGGGATCCGGGGATCCCGTGCGGCCGGCCGTAAAGGGGGGGGTTCTTTTATTTAAAAATTCCGTAAAATCGTTTTCCTCTTCTAAAAATCCTAGAAAATCCATTTTAACTCCGAAAATTGCGAAACCTCTACCGGAAAAATTTCTAAAATCTCAAACTGCGGGTTGGGTTGGTGTTTGTTCCCTTGTTGGTTCTTAAATGCTCTTATTTGGATTTATGTTGCTTTAGGACCGCCGTTTATTTTCCTTTTCGCGCTACTAGGAGCAGGAGGAGCCGGAGAGCCGAGTCGGGGAGTACGACTACGCCGACGACTTCGCCGCGGAGGACTACCCGACCCCGAGTTCACGCCCGACCGATTCCGAATTACCCAATAGGCATTGTCGAGTAGTATTGCTAGCGCTTTACTTTATGTTTGCATGTTGATGAACCTTGCACTCGCCTCTTTATTCACCCCGTCCTTGATTGTCCTACTACTACTATATATGCTTATGTGGGCGTGTATGTGCGCCGAGCTTCGCGATGCATGTGTTGGGATGGGAATAGTGGTTCTTGGCGTGTGTGGGTTAAAAACCGGCGGGGAGAAGGCGTTTTGGGTACTTTGGCGGGGGTGAGCTCGAAACAACCGATCTGGGATCGGGGATAGGGGTGCACTCCTCAGTGCATCCCTCCCGTTACGGTTTTCGCAGCCTAGGTGTTGGGGTTTTTACGTGCGCTTGGAGGACATGAGCTCGCCCCGTCCGAAATCGAGTGGATCAACTTGTTTATAGGACATCGTACACACCACCCCGCCGAGAGTGGGGATAGGGCCGTGTTGAGCTCGGCAAGTGCGGAACCATACCCGCTTAGGATGGATAGCGGGGTATCGGTGGGGGAGCGGTGGAGGTGAGACCACCCTCTCGGAGCGACTCCCCGTGTGGCCACACGGGAGCATTTCACGCTTTCGGTGTAGTCCCTTCCGAGGGGGGACAGCTTTGAGGGCCGGATGCATGATGGGTTCGTAACTACCGAGAGTTCGCCGGTAGGATGGGCTCGCCGGCCGTACACCGGCCGGTACCATTCCGGGATGGGTACGGGTGTACACGCTCTCGCAGAGTTGTTCGATCTATAGCTATAGCCGCGTCCTCGGTCATGGACACTGCCTAGAAGACGTACTTGATCCTCATGTTTTGGGATTTCTACCTCCCCCTATAGGTGAGAGTGTGGTGAGCCGTGGTTACAGCCGGCTAGAGGAGAGAGGCTCCATCTACCTCGTCGATCCGGTTGTAATCATTGAGGTGCGAGGAGAGGAAGTTCTCGCATCGACCCTAGACAGGAGTAGGAGCTGGTGACGGGTCTTCTGGGTGACCGCTGATCCGGGTTGTGTTGAGAGACTTGGGTTTTGGGATAATGATGGAGATACCTTGTTTATACTCTGCTGCTGCTGCATAGGAAACCCCAGCCGCTTCCTTGTCTATACTCTTTTCCCCTTTAGAAGTTAGGCCACTTAAAGCTGCATACGGTTGGTGACGTGAACCTATCCCGCTCCTTGGGGATAGACTTTGGGTGTGCAGGGTACGAGTCCGAGTTCGACTGCAACGCCGACGGATGGTACGACTGAGGGATACGTCGCTTCGCTCGAGTTGCCTGTGGCGGGAAGAATAAAGATGGAGACCCTTCTGAGAAGATAGCTACCGTTGCGTAGAATTTTCACTCTGATTCAGCCAAGAGGCTTGTAATGATGTACTCCATAATGGACATGTAATAAATTGATGTACTATTAACTTTATGTGATGCGATGTATGACTTTGTGTATCTATCTATGAGACGTTCGTACGCGATAACCACCGATCCAGGGACTATCGCGATGGTACGGGATTCGGGTTTTCTATGAAAATCCGGGGGTTTTACAGTGGTATCGAGCCATGCTTGACCGTAGCACGTATCCCTAGGGAAGGTCGATAGAGATAAGACTCTATGCACTCTACCTTTATAGTTATACCCTTGAGCTATGTTATAAAACTCGTTCCCTCTTTGAAAATTTCTTACTCACCCGCGCCGACGAAAATTTCTTGCGTTTTACAGGAGATGGAGCACCGGGTCGCGGAGATCACCCCCGAGACGTGCGGGCGATCCGCCACCGGATGGAGAGGGCCCTTCTCGAGCTTGGAGTCCCTCCGACCTACGTCACGTACCGCGCCGAGTACGTACCCGCCGTGATCGGGCGGATGGTGCCTCCGCACGGTCGCCGTGCTCCCTCACCCAAGTCTCCCCGGTTCAAGGGAGAGGTCTGCGCGCGCTGCTCTCACCGTCGCGACCGCGCTCGACGCCGCCCGCCGCCGGGTCCCGGGCTGCCTACTCGCACGCACCGCGCCTCCTTCGAGACCGGGACTCTTCGGCCGCTACCCCCGGGACTACTGGCGCCTCGCACCACTCGTGGACGGAGTTCCTTCGTACGAGGGGATCTAGGACGACGTCGACGCTGCTCCCTTCCGCGAGACCGACGAGACCCTGGTGGAGACCGCCAGCTACTTGGTCGACCTCGACAAGTACGCGCGCCGACTGGAGGACGAGTCACGTACCCTCTACGGCCAGGTCAGGGACGCCACCATCGACGCACTCCAGTACCAGCCCCGCTGTGCCGAGCTGGAGAGGGAGAACACCGCTCTACGCCACCGTGTTCGCCAGCTCGAGTTGAGCCTCGACCGCGCGACCACCGTCCCCGCCGCGCCCGAGAGAGAGAGGGTGGACACCAGGGAGGATATGCCGCACGCCAAGGAGGACCTACGCAGTCGACAGCCGAGTCGAACAGGCCGAAGGACAAGCTCGAGCGCAAGGACGACCCGCTCACGGTGCGCGCTCACCGCTCGGGTGTGAGCGGCTCAACGTGGAGAAGCCGGAGAAGAGCCGAGCGAACAACGTCGCCAACATCGCGTGGCTCACGCGCGCGGCCGTCTACCCGAGGGACAAGGCCGAGAGACCGAGGAGGACTTGGGAGGACGCCGACTCGCTTCGCGTGGACGAGCTCTTCGAGCTCAACGGAGAGCTACCCCCCCCCCCCCCCCCCCCCGAGTCTCGCCGTGAGATTCGCACCGAGACCTTCGAGCCGCACCCGCCACGCCTCAAGCTTCACCCGTGCTCGATGGCCCGTCTCGCCGACCCCCGTCGAGACCGAGGAGGTTCGAGAGGCTCACGCCTTGGTGTCCCGGATCTTTCCACCGGACTACCCCACCGAGGACCGCTACCCCGTTACGTACCGGCCGGCACGCACGGAGTAGAGAGCCGAGCAGGAGGCATGACCTAGAGTAGTGTTTTCTCGCTAGTAGTTTCCATGAGATGTTCCATGCAACCGCGGGCATGTTCCGGTGCATGAAGAGAGTCATGCCACACCATGTAGACACTACCCTTTTGAGATTGTACCGATGTATTAGATCGTTGACTTGTTGCTGCTACCCCAAGGTCTGAGTCAGCCTCAGGGGAGCAAGTGTAATAATCATGTTTGATGTGTGCTTGGATCTTAATGGTGTTATTTGTGTCTTAATGCTTCTTCTACTTGAGTGTAGGTTATAATTAGAACTATTTTCTTGATTGCTTAAGACTCATGTGTGAGTTGGTGAGTGACGTGCGTAAACTTCTCCCTTTTTCCTTATGTTTTCAGAAGGATGTCGATCCGCCGCTCCAACCGGCTGATAGCCCGCCTCGAGGAGGCAGCTGCTGAGGAAGAAGCCCAGCAGGGGCGTGGACGCGGTCGTGGCCGTGGCCGTCCACCCCTCGCGTGGAGGAGCTTTGGGGGCTAGGGGCCCGAGGTGACGGAGCACCGCCACCACCGCCCGAGAACCCCGAGGCCGGGGTTGCGCAAGGAGCATCCGCGCAAGGCCGCCCCGAGCCGGAACGCCCACCACCACCCCCACCTAACTTGGTGGAAGTGATGGCGCTCCGGACTCGCCCGATGCGAGAGGATGGCGGAGGCCATGGAGCACCGTGGCAACGGTGGGAACCGCGTCGCTCCGCGGACGAGGACCTCACGCGGAAGATCGAGAGGTTCATCCGCCCGAAGGCCCCCACCTTCGCCTACTCGGATGACCCACTCGAGGCCGACGACCGGCCGAGGGTGATCGAGACCAAGCTCGACCTCACCGTCCGCTCCGACGAGGAGTGCGTCGCTATCTCTCGCGCACCCGCCGGAGGGTCCCCGCCAAGGCATGGTGGGACGACTACACCGCCACCCACCCGAACCCGGCTTTCATCACCGGGCCGGAGTTCTCGCGAGGCGTTCCGCGAGCGCACCTTCCCCGATGAGCCGCCGGTCCGTAAAGCGCAGGAGTTCCGCACCATGACTCAGGGTGCGATGAGGGTCGAGGAGTACGAGCGTCACTTCATGAAGATGATGCGGTACGCCCCCGACGACACCAACACCGACCGTAAGAAGCAGCTTCCGGTTCCCCGCGAGGCCTCCACCACGGCCTTCGCCGGGCGCTGAAGGCAAGTGAGCACAAGTCCCTGTGCCATCTCGTCAACCGCGCCATCGCGGTCGAGGACGAGAGGAGGGGCCACGAGGAACGCATGAGGGGCAAGAAGAGGATGGGAGATCGGGATCAGCCTGACCGATCCTTCCGTGGCCGAGAAGCGGACAGAGCAACATGCCGAGGGGGAGCTACCGCCGGGCACGCCCGGCCCGGGCGTGGCTTCGGAGGAAGTGGACGTAGCCCGTTCCCCGCAGGGAGGAACCCCGGCTACCCCCCGCCAGACCGGGAGGCTACACTCGTGCTCCACCGAGCACCGCGCGACCCGCCGCAGAGGCTTCACCGTCTCCTCGCTTCGCGTGTGGCAAGCCGTGCCACAAGTCCTACGACCGCCCCGACAAGAAGATCGCCGCTACCCCCGCGAGGGCACCTCGCTCCAGAGGCCGACCTCCTCGAGCTACGCCGCCCCGCCGCCGGCCGTGGGAGGCCGAACCATCTCACCGAGGAGGAGGCTCGCCGATGCCCCCGACGTCGTGATCGGTAAGTTTTTGGTTTGTGGTACTTCGCTCGGTTCTCTTTGACACCGGTGCAACCGGTCTTATATCACCTCTCGGTTCGTGAATAAACTTTCCCTCCCTACAACCACTCGAACGATGCCCATCATCACGAGCTCTCCGCTCGGGGATATCCGATGCACCCCGCCGTGCAAAGGAGTGGAAGTGGTCATCCAAGGCCACACATTCTATGGGGATCTTACTGTGCTGCCTTCCCATGGTATCGACGTGATACTGGGAATGGATTGGATCACTGCCCACAAAGGTGTCATCTCGACTTCGCCGAGACTGGTGACACTACTGCACCCTGACGGAACAAGGGTTACATTCGAGCCGATGAAGTCTCGAGACATACCGGCCGTGTACAGCCTTCACACGAAGGCCATATCAGACGTGCCGGTGGTCTGTGAGTATGAGGATGTGTTTCCAGAGGAGTTGCCCGGGTTGCCTCCCGATCGTGAAGTGGAGTTCGTGATTAACCTGGTGCCGGGAACGGCACCGATAGCCCAGAGTCCGTACCGTATGGCAGAGGTTGAGCTGAAACTGTTGAAGGCAGAACTAGATTCGCTACTCGAGAAAGGGTTCATTCGGCCGAGTGCCTCACCCTGGGGTTCACCGGCACTATTCGTACCAAAGAAGGATGGAACGCAACGTCCGTGCGTCGATTACCGCGCCCCGAACGCGGTGACCATCAAGAACAAGTACCCACTCGCCCGGCATTGATGATCCGATGGATCCGCCGAGACAAGCCAAGTACTTCAGCAAGATTGATCTCCTGGCCGGGTTATCATCGATGAAGATCCGCCCCGAGGACATCCACAAGACGGCATTCGTAACCCGGTATGGGCGATGAGTACACAGCCGTGTCGTTTGGCCCGACCAATGCACCCGCCTACTTCATGAACATGATGAACAAGGTCTTCATGGACGAGTTGGACAAGTGTGTCGTCGTCTTTATTGACGATATACCGGTCTACTCCCGCACAGCGAGAGAAGAGCACGAGGAGCACCCGAGGATCGTGGCCGGAGAAGCTCGTACGCATCGCCGTACGCCAAGTTCGGCAGAAGTGCGAGTTTTGGATGGAAGAAGTCGCGTTTCGGGGTCATGTGTTGTCGCCAAAGGAGTTGTCAGAGATCCGAGCAAGATTGAGGCCGTGTCCAAGTGGCGCCACCGAAGTCCGTGACAGAGATCCGCGCTTTTCTCGGTTTGGCCGGGATACTACCGCCGATTCATCGAGAACTTCTCGAAGATCACCAAGCCCATGACAGAACCGTTGAAGAGCAACACGCCGTATGTGTGGTCGGACAAGTGCGAAGCCGCTCGTGAGCTCAAAACTCGTCTCACCACTACCCCGGTCCTGACCCTGCCCGACGCGAGCAAGGATTTCGTGGTGTACCGTGACGCGTCTAGGCAAGGACTCGGCCGCGTGTTGATGCAAGGAGGCAAGGTAGTGGCCTACGCTTCACGACAGCTAAGGAAGCATGAGGAGAACTACCCTACGCACGACCTCGAGCTAGCCGCTGTTATTCATGCGTTGAAGATATGGAGGCACTATCTGATGGGGAACAAGTGCGACATCTACACGGATCACAAGAGTCTGAAGTATATCTTCACCCAGTCGGAGTTGAACCTGAGGCAAAGGAGATGGCTAGAGCTGATCAAGGACTACGACCTGAGCATTCACTACCACCCTGGTAAGGCAAACGTCGTAGCCGACGCTCTGAGCCGCAAGCACTACTGCAACAACCTGATGGTGCGAGAGGAACAACCCGCCTTGCATGAAGAGCTGGAAAAGCTGAGCTTAGAGATTGTGGAGGAGGGGCAGCTGAACCGCTTGGGGGTAAAATACACACTCGAAGACCGCATCCGCCAAGCTCGAAGGAGTGTCTAGATATTCAAGAGGTAAAACGCCCGGTGGAGAATGGCAAAGCGAAAGCTTGATTATCGCCTCGACGAACAAAAAGGTACACCGTGGTCCGAAGGACCGCATCCGCGTGCCTCGGACAAGGAGATTCGGAACTCGATCCTTAAAGAGGCCCACGATTCTCGATACTCGATCCACCCCGGCTGTACCAAGATGTACAAGGACTTGAAAGTACGGTTCGGTGGGAAAAGATGAGGGAAGATATTGCGAGTACGTCGCTCGATGTGACACGTGTCGGCGAGTGAAGGCCGAACACCGCAGGCCGGGCCGGCCGCCGCAACCACTCGAGATACCCACGTGGAAGTGGGATGATATCGCATGGACTTCATTGTGGGGTTGCCACGCACGCGTAAAGGGCATGACTCCATATGGGTGATTGTTGATCGGCTGACCAAGGTAGCACATTTCTTACCCGTTAGGACGGACTACCGCGTAAGCCGGCTTGCAGAACTGTATGTAGACAACATCCTAAAGCTCCATGGGGCTCCGAGGAGCATTGTGTCAGACAGAGGGCCCCAGTTCACTGCTCAGTTCTGGAAAAGTTTGCACGCATCCATGGGTACCCAGCTGAACTACAGCACCGCGTTCCACCCACAGACTGACAAAATCGGACGAGAGGGTGAATCAGGTACTAGAAGACTTGCTGAGAGCTTGTGTGTTGACCTATGGGTCCGATTGGGAAAAGAGCCTATCATATGCCGAGTTCTCTTACAACAACAAGCCTACCGAGTGCCGCCTTGAAGATGGCGCCGTTCGAAGCCCCGTATGGCAGAAGTGCTCGACGCCTTTGATGTGGTCCGAGGTGGGGGAGCGAACCTTTTTCGGTCCCGCCACCATTGTTGAAGCCGAGGAAAATGTCGCCAAGGTACAAGAGAACCCGAAGATAGCTCGCAGCAGCGTAAGAGCTATGCCGACGCGAAACGAAAGGACGTCTCGTTTGAAGTAAGGGATCACGTCTACTTGAAGGTGTCACCCCTCCGAGGTACGAAGAGGTTCCACGTCGTGGGGAAGCCGTCCCCTAGGTACGTTGGGCCCTACCCTATTGTGAGTAAGGTCGAAAGGTGGCTTACAAACTCGAGATACCTCCGGAGCTTGCGGGAGTTCACCCGTGTTCCATGTTTCCCAACTTCGGAAGTGTGTGGTCGTCGAGAAGAGAGTGCCCGCCTGTGCGCTCGACGTCCAGAAACCCCGGAGTACTTGGAGTACCCGGTTCGGATCTCGGACTCGGCGGAGAAGTCGACCGCAACACCACCACGCGCTTCGCAAGGTGCTATGGAGTAATCACTCCGAGCGCGAAGCTACGTGGGAGAAGGAATCGGCGTTGAGGGAGAAATACCCTCATCTCTTCAAGGCGGAGGTAACTTCCTAATCTCGGGACGACATTCTTGTGAGGGGGGGGAGTTCTCGTAACATCCTTGGTTTTGACTTGTACTCAAAATGTCGAATTTCAAAAACTTGAATTGAAGTGGAGTGCTCGTTTGTCGATTAAGATTGTTCCCCCCGTTTCTTTCCCCCAAATTCCTAGAGTTAATTTTGGCTTCGAGTATGCTTTTAGGGCTTATAACCTGCTAGTGTGAAAAATTGGTTCTTCATTTGAATTTTATTTGGGTTTTATTTGGGAGAATTCAAATTTGAATTGAAATTCAAATTTGAATCCATTTTGTGGCCTAAAGGAAATTAAGGAGCTACACTATTGCACACGGGCCGCCAACCTCACATCCGGCCCGACCCGTTTTCGGCCCGTTGGCCGGCCCACCGCCGGCCGCCCGCGCTCGTCCACCTACCACCCGCCGCGCCGCAGCCGCCGCCGTGTGGGCCACCCCCCGCGTCATGCCGACGTCGGCGTCGTCATCCTCTCCCCTTTCTCTTTTGCCGGCGTCGAAATGGGAAAGCCGCGCGCGCCGGTCATGGCGCCGCCGCGACGCGCCCCCGCGGCCTCCCGTCGCATCGGCGCCGTCCACGTACCCCCGCGCCCCGCCGCTATAAGCCGCCGCCGCCCCCCCGGAACTCCCCAACCCCTAGCCGCCCGGGGAACCCTATCCCTTGCTCACCTACCCGCACCGGAGGAGAGGGGGAAGAAGAGGAAGAGGGGGAGCCAGGGGAGCGCCGCCGCCACCGCGGAGCCGTACCCGCGCCGCCGCCGCGACGCCGGGAGTCGCCCGCGAGGAGGAGCCGGACCGCGGGAGACACGCACGCCTTCGACCTCGGCCCGCTCGACTTCCTCGCCGCCGTACCGCTCGCGACCCCTACCGCCGCCGCCCTCCCTCCCTCTTCACAAAGACCGCCCGCCGTCACCGACGCCGCACTTCGGCCGGAGGCCACCTAGGTGAGGATGCCGCTCACCTCCCCTCTCCGTGCGCCGCGACCTTCGAGCCGCGACAGAACGCCACCGCGCCGCCGCGCCGCCGCCCGGGTGATGCCGCCTTCGAGCCAGGCCGGGACGAAACATGCAGAAGCCGCCGCCGTTGCCAACGCGCGCGCCGCCCGCCTAGCTCCCTTTTCTTTTCCTTTATGCGTTAAGTTCCGTTGTCGTTCGTCGCCGCCGCGCCGTGTCGAGCGCCGCGACGCGGCTCGCGTCGCGTGCATGCCCCCGCGCGCGTGCCTCCGCACGCCACGGAGCACGCACGCGTGCACCCAAGCACGCCCGCGTCGCGACCGTGAAGGCGAGACCGGGCCTTGGCCCTTCTCTTCGAGCCCCGCCGCGGCCACCGAGCCCCCCGCGCTCGCCGCGTCGCCGCCATGCCGGGATGGCCATGTCACCGAGCCTCTCGTGCCCGCCGTGTCGAGGAATACCACTAGCGCCGTGCCGTGACCCCGGTCAAGAACGCGCCGGCCCAACCTCGGCGCCCCTCGCTCGCCGCCGCCCATGGCGTCGAGCCGTGCGCCGCCGTAGCACCGCCGCGACACCCGTCGCGAGCCCGAGCCGAAACCCCGCTAGGTCCGCCCAAGCGCATCGCGCACCCCCGTGCACGCCCATCTCCACTTCACGCCGCCGTACCCCGCGCGAGAGAAGCCCCCGCACACCGCCGCGCCGCGCCGCCGCCGCGCCCACGCCGGCGACCGACGCGCGCGACGTACACCGGCCGCCCTAGCGGTCTCCTAGCCCCAACCCGAGGAGCTCGCGTAGGAGCGCCTTGCGAAGCCGGCCACCTGTGCGTCGATGGCCATCACCGCCGGCGAGACCCCACGCGCCGCCGCCCTCTTCTCCTTGGGCATTTTGTCGAACACCGGGGCGGCGGTCTAGTCATCGCGAGGGAAGGGGGAAGCGCCTGGACACATTTGAGCCTACACGCACGCGTGGCCGCAAAAAGATCCACGGATCCGGTGCGGCCCGCCACCAGAGACCGGCCACACGGTGGCCTACACCGCGGCCCGCCACACCACCCCGCCACCGGATCGGCCGCGGCCGGCCGCTGGCCGGCCGAGCCGCGCCGTAGGCCACGGAGATCCCGACCGCATCCGGGATCCGGGGATCCCATGCGGCCGGCCGTAAAGGGGGGGGGGGGGGTTCTTTTATTTAAAAATTCCGTAAAATCGTTTTCCTCTTCTAAAAATCCTAGAAAATCCATTTTAACTCCGAAAATTGCGAAACCTCTTCCGTAAAATTTCTAAAATCTCAAACTCGCGGATTGGGTTGGTGTTTGTTCCCTTGTTGGTTCTTAAATGCTCTTATTTGGATTTATGTTGCCTTAGGACCGCCGTTTATTTTCCTTTTCGCGCTACTAGGAGCAGGAGGAGCCGGAGAGCCGAGTCGGAGTACGACTACGCCGACGACTTCGCCGCGAGGACTACCCGACCCCAGTGTTCACGCCCGACCGATTCCGAATTACCCATTAGGCATTGCCGAGTAGTATTGCTAGCGCTTTACTTTATGTTTGCATGTTGATGAACCTTGCACCGCCTCTTTATTCACCCCCGTCCTTGATTGTCCTACTACTACTATATATGCTTATGTGGGCGTGTATGTGCGCCGAGCTTCGCGATGCATGTGTTGGAATGGGAATAGTGGTTCTTGGCGTGTGTGGGTTAAAAACCGGCAGGAGAAGGCGTTTTGGGTACTTTGGCGGGGGTGAGTTTCGAAACAACCGATCCGGGGATCGGGGATAGGGGTGCACTCCTCGCTGCATCCCTCCCGTTACGGTTTTCGGAGCCTAGGTGTTGGGGTTTTTACGTGCGCTTGGAGGACATGAGCTCGCCCCGTCCGAAATCGAGTGGATCAACTTGTTTATAGGACATCGTACACACCACCCCGCCGAGAGTGGGGATAGGGCCGTGTTGAGCTCAGCAAGTGCGGAACCATACCTCGCTTAGGATGGATAGCGGGGTATCGTGGGGGGAGCGGTGGAGGTGAGACCACCCTCTCGTAGCGACTCCCGTGTGGCCACACGGGAGCATTTCACAGCTTCCGTGTAGTCCCTTCCGAGGGGGGGACGGCTTTGAGGGCCGGATGCAGGATGGGTTCGTAACTACCGAGAGTTGGCCCGTAGGATGGGCTCGGTCGGCCGTACACCGGCCGGGTACCATTCCGGGATGGGTACAGTGTACACGCTCTCGCGCAGTTGTTCGATCTATAGCTATAGCCGCGTCCTCTTGGTCATGGACACCGCCTAGAAGACGTACTTGATCCTCATGTTTTGGGATTTCTACCTCCCCCTATAGGTGAGAGTGTGGTGAGCCGTGGTTACAGCCGGCTAGAGGAGAGAGGCTCCATCTACCTCGTCGATCCGGTTGTAATCATTGAGGTGCGAGGAGAGGAAGTTCTCGCATCGACCCTAGACAGAGTAGGAGCCGGTGACGGGTCTTCTCGGTGACCGCTGGATCCGGGTTGTGTTGAGAGACTTGGGTTTTGGGATAATGATGGAGATACCTTGTTTATACTCGCCGCCGCCGCATAGGAAACCCCGCCCGCTTCCTTGTCTATACTCTTTTCCCCTTTAGAAGTTAGGCCACTTAAAGCCGCATACGGTTGGTGACGTGAACCTATCCCGCTCCTTGGGGATAGACTTTGGGTGTGCGGGGGTACGAGTCCGAGTTCGACCGCAACGCCGACGGATGGTACGACTGAGGGATACGTCGCTTCGCTCGAGTTGCCTGTGGCGGGAAGAATAAAGATGGAGACCCTTCTGAGAAGATAGCTACCGTTGCGTAGAATTTTCACTCTGATTCAGCCAAGAGGCTTGTAATGATGTACTCCATAATGGACATGTAATAAATTGATGTACTATTAACTTTATGTGATGCGATGTATGACTTTGTGTATCTATCTGTGAGACGTTCTGTACGCGATAGCCACTGATCCAGGGACTATCGCGATGGTACAGGGATTCGGGTTTTCTATGAAAATCCGGGGTTTTACAAAGTGAAGACATCAATATGGTGAAGAGGCACAACGTCAGGTTCATAGTAAACCTTAAGCCGTTGACCATTCACCATGAATTGATCACCTTTCACATCCATAATGGTTACCACCCCGTTGGAGAGCACCGAATGCACAACGTAAGGTCCGTCCCACTTGCTTTGCAATTTCCCCTTTCCAAAGGTTTTAAACCTCGATTTGTAGAGGAGGACCTTATCTCCTTCTTTAAACTCTTTCTTCTTCAACCTTTTATCATACCACCTTTTAATTCTCTCTTTGTATATACTTGCATTCTCATATGCTTTCAACCTCATCTCCTCTAGCTCGCTTATTTGAATTCTTCACTTTACCACCGCGACATTGAGATCAAGGTTCATCTCTTTGATCGCCCAATAGGCTTTATGTTCCAACTCAACCGGAAGGTGGCAACCTTTTCCATAGACGAATTGATAAGGGGTCATACCTATCGGTGTCTTGAACGCCGATCCATACGCCCATAAAGCTCCGTCTAATTTCTTTGACCAATCCTTGCCTCCCTTCTCTATGGTTTTGTTGAGGATGCATTTTAATTGCCTATTCGATGTTTCCGCTTGTCCGTTGGTTTGTGGATGATAGGCCATAGAGACCCTATGTTCAATTGCCAACTTGGACAAGAACTTTTTGAAATTCTTCCCGGTGAAGTGAGTTCCTCCATCACTAATCAAGATTCTCAGTGTACCTAAACGAGGAAAAATCGTGCTCTTGATCATTGCAATAGACTCCTCCGTGGAAGCTTTACGATATGGCATGGCCTCTACCCACTTGGATACATAATCAACCATGACTAGGATATGCTCATATCCATGTGAGTTTTTGAAAGGCCCCATGAAGTCTATTCCCCACACATTGAATAAATCAATTTGTAGATTATATCTTAAGGGCATAGAATTACTCTAAGAGATGTTTCCGGTTCTTTGGCATTCGGGGCATGATGCAACATATCTTTTAGTATCTTCATGCATCTCCGGCCAATAGAATCCGCTAGACCATACTTTTGCTTGGGTCCTAAAATGGCTATAGTGTCCACTGTACTCCGCCGAGTGGCACTTTCTCAAAATTTCTAGCCTCTTTTCTCTTTGCACACATCTTCTCATGACTCCATCATTGCCAAGTTTGAAGAGGTAAGGTACATCCCAAAAGTATTTTCGACTTTCGAACATTATCCTCCTTTGAGAGTTTTTATCTAGATGATCAAGAGGCATCTTCCGAATTGCTCGAATGATGTCAATCATCCAAGTGTCTTTATCAAGCACTCGATAGAGGTGGTCATCTCTCATCTTGTGTTTTATGGGCTCTTTATCATCTTGTCCACGGTTCATCCTAGATAAATGATCAGCCACAACATTCTCCACCCCCTTCTTATCACGTATTTCAACATCGAACTCTTGGAGAAGAAGGATCCAACAGATCAATCGTGGTTTAGCATCCTTCTTAGCCAAGAGATACTTGATGGCCGCGTGATTGGTGTAAACAATGACCTTCGAGTTCACGATGTAAGATCTGAATTTTTCAAAGGCGAATACCACCGCTAGAAACTCTTTCTCCGTAGTGGCATAATTTAATTGTGCCTCATTAAGAGTTTTACTAGCGTAGGAAACGGCGTGAACTCGGCCTTCCTTTCTTTGACCCAAAACCGCGTCTACGGCGTAGTCACTTGCATCACACATGATCTCGAAAGGTTGACTCGAATCCGGAGGTTGAATAATGGGAGCACTCACCAACGCATTTTTCAAGGTCCGGAATGCCGCTAGGAAATTCTCATCGAAGTCAAAAGCCACATCCTTTTGAAGGAGATGCGTTAAAGGCTTAGTGATCTTCGAGAAGTCTTTAAGAAATCTTCTATAGAATCCGGCGTGGCCTAGAAAGCTCCTCAAGGACTTAACATCCGTCGGAGGTGGGAGTTGCTCAACCGTCTCTACCTTAGCCTTGTCCACTTCAATGCCTCTCTCGTATATAACATGTTCGAGCACTATGCCTTGCTTAACCATGAAGTGGCACTTTTCCCAATTTAACACCAAGTCTACCTCCGCACACCTCGTGAGTACCTTATCCAAGTTTGCCAAGCAATCCATGAACGTCTTCCCATAAACGGAAAAATCATCCATGAATACCTTGACAATTTCTTTGATGAATTCCGAGAATATGACCATCATGCAACGTTGAAAAGAGGTCGGAGAGCTGCATAGACCGAAGGGCATCCTTCTATATGCAAACGTTCCATAAGGGCATGCGAATGTTGTTTTGTGTTGATCATCCTGGTGAACGAGAATTTGCATGAACCCTGAGTACCCATCGAGAAAGCAAAAATGAGCGTGGTTCACTAATCTCTCGAGCATCTCGTCAATGAATGGTAAGGGGAAGTGATCTTTCTTCGTTGCTTTGTTTAGCTTTTGATAATCGATACACATCCTCCACCCGGTCATGGTTCTTTGCGGTATTAATTCATTATTCTCATTCTTCACCACGGTTAAACCTCCTTTCTTCGGTGCACAATGTACTAGGCTCACCCATTCGCTATGCGGGACCGGGTAGATGATTCCGGCATCAAGTAACTTGATGACCTCTTTCTTTACTACCTCTCACATGGCATGAGTTAGCCTCCTTTAGTGGTCCACTACGGGCTTACATTGGTCTTCCATAGGTATACGATGAGTGCAAAAGGCTGGGTTAAGACCTTTGAGATCATTGATCGAATATCCAATCACTTTTCTATGTTTTTTCAATAAAATCAGCAACTTCTCATTTTCTTCGGGACTCAACTCGTCGCTCACAATGACTGGATAAGTCTTGTCTGGGCCCTAAAATTCGTACTTTAATCCTTTGGGCAAAGGTTTAAGGTCTACCTCGGGCACTTGCGGCTCCTCGGGTTTAATTTCTCCTATGTCCTTAAATTTTTCTTCCTTCATGCTTCCATCTTGTGGTTCTAAACCTTTGTTGCTTCACCTAGTTCTTCATCTTGTTGATCATTGGCTTGATTCTCCATCGCCCTTTGCAGCGGGTCTCTAAGGGTTTCAACAAAACAAAGACTATCTACCTCCTCTACTTCATCTTCAGGAGGAAAAGGTGAAGGGTGTTTAGAAATGCGAAGACAATTATATGTGTACTTCTTTCCATTAAAGTTCATTGTTACTTTGCCTTTTCCGGCATCTAACATGGCATCAACCAACTTAAGAAAGGGCCTACCTAGGATTATGTGATCATGATTACTATGGTAAGCATAAATAACAAAGAAATCGGTCGGTATACATTTTCCAGAGATGTTCACATTCATGTTGCAAGCAAAACTTAGAGGTCTAATAGTTCTACCATCACCCATGATTAGTTTCGTTGATGTTGGGGCTAAGTCTAGGTTGTGGTCTTGAACTTTATCGTAAATTTTAGAAGATAGGACACTTACTTGGGCTCCGATGTTGCACAAAGCTTTGCATTGAACTCCATTGATCTCGCAACTCAAGTGTGGTGCCGTCTTCTCTTCCTCTTCTGATCCTATCGCGTAAACTTCGGTGAGGCGAGCATATGGCGATGCTTCGGGCTTGATCCCCATGATTCTTTTTGTCGGGGACCGCCCTAGGGGTCCCCTTAAACAACGGGGAATCCTCACTTAAATCCCCTCGCATCAAAACATGCTAAGCCTAACCATGCAGAAACTAATCGTGCAGACATGGCCTATGTGGCAGACTCCGAGGCCCACCAAGACAACCCGTCTAGAAGACCCCTCGAGCGGGCTCCGCCTCGCTCGAGGACACGCTCCTCCTCGAGCGAGCTCCACCCCCGTTCGAGGGGCAACCCCCCCTCCTCGAACGGACTCCGCCCCCGTTCGAGGGGCGACCCTTCCCTCGAGCGGTCCCGCCCCGCTCGAGGGCTCGCACCCCCTCGAGCGAGTCCCGTCTCGCCGAGGGTCCGCCCCCGCCCTCCGGCCGGGGCCCGCCACGCTCACGGCGCCCCGCGCGCGTGCGCCGGCCCCGTACTTGGGCATTTAACGCCCCGACGCCGCAGGCGGCGCCATCATGCGCCCGGGCTCACGCCCCGTGCCGCCGCACCAACTCCCCGGGAGGAGCCCATCCCCGCCACCCGTGGGATGGACCGTGCGGTACGGCCGGTGTCGTCCCGTGACACCGCGCGCCCACTACCGTACGACTAACGCGCCCGACCCTCGGAAGAAGGCCGGGCGCACCCTCGATTCACTTTCCCGTGACCCCGCAGTTAGGTGAGGGGCGCTAGGCCGTTGGATGGCCATCCCGGCCACCGTAACGCGCGCGGCCGCCGTACCCACGCGTGCGTGCGCACGCCCGACCCCGCGAGCGCACGCCCGGCGCCGCAAAGAACCACTCCACTACCGCAGGCTCATTGGGAAAGAACGCCGTTCGGCCCCGCTCCCGTACCCCGTACCGCCCATCATCGCACCTCCCTCGAAGCCTATCGAGAGGACGCCATCGCCATCCGCCGCCTTCCTACCCTCGAACCACCACCTGTTCGGGTACGGGTAGGCCATCATGACCGGATCGCAGCGAAGATCGTCCCGTACGGCCGCCCACTCTACACCGTAGCGCGACGTGCTCCTTCACGTAGCTAGGAAGCGCGGCGTGCATGTAACTCGCCGCCCCCTTGGCCTATAAAAGGGGAGGCGAGCCCCCGGCCGCGGGGGGGGGGGGGGGACAGTTCGGGGGGGACGAATTCGTAGGAACACAACACATCGTGCACTCACTCTCTCGATTCTCCCACGACATCTTCAACCATTCCCCGTGGACTTGGAAGCCACGCTTCCTCTCCCGCCTCGCTTGTACTTGCCCCACTACAAGCACCCCCCCGTGCCGAGCAATATAGTGCCACGAGCACGCCCTCGTCGGACGTACGGCCCCCTCGGCCGGGAACCAGGATAAAACCTTGTGTCATTTGTTGCTTGGCATCGACCATTGAGGGATAGACCTAGGCGTTATCTACCGGTTAGTGTCGGGACCATATTCCGCACCGACGCTGGCGCCCACCGTGGGGCAAACGAGCGCCTAAGGTCATTTCGCCAACTCCCTCCATGGTGATTCGCACCGAGTACCGTGCTACGCGCTACAACATGGGTAGCTCGGACCCTCTCCCCGCCGGGTTCGAGATCCGCTTCGGAGACTTGAACTTCCGTGCCACAGGGAACGGCTATCTCATGCGCCTCACCAATCGTGAGGAGCTTCGCGCGCGCCGCGAGGCCGGGGTCCGCCTCGGTCTCCGCCGCACGCACGACACCGCGCGGCGCCCGCAGCACGGATGTCGCGGGTCCGTCGACGCCGCGACGCCGTCCGCCGCTCGGGGCCGCGCTCCCGCCGGCGCGGTCCGAGCGGCGGCAGGCCGAGCGCGCGCCGCCCCCCCGCGGTGCGCCCACCATCACAACGGCTCGCCACCGCCCCGGTGGGGACCGCGTGCGGTCTCGGTGACCGCGCATCCCCATCGGCCGCGGTGGCGCCACGACGGCCCATAACGCCAACGTGAACACGACGATGCGCCGGGTTCCGCCCCGGCCGCCACGTCTTCGCCGCCGGGGATCCCGCACCTCGGCCAGCCAGACGAGTCGTCCCCGGGGCTCCGTCGACACGATGCCACCCGCCAACCGACACGGGTACGCGGAGTGGGGACTTCTCCGCGTGCCCGGACCCGGGGCCGCGTTCGTGCGCTTCCTCGACGCCACGGACTACCGGTTTGGCCGCTCCGACGACTCCGCACGGGAGCTACGACCCCACGCGGGAGTGTTGCGCCGTCATCACCAACGACCCGGCCAACGCCGCCGGCGCGGCGGCGGGCCGGGAGACGGGGAAGTCACGCCCGCCCCGGGGATCGCCACGCGCCCGGCCGCGGGGGCCGAGCGCTCCCGCCGGGGCCGACGTCGACGCACACCGGCCCAGCCCGCGAGCTTGAGGCCAAGCCGGTGGAGGAATACGGACAAGACGGCCGCTCCGCGCCTCGATGGCGGGGGAGGCCCCCGCGCGCGGCGAACGCGCGCGGGAGCCGGGGCCGACAGGTCCGTGACCGCCTCAACCCCGTCCCCAACGTCGACAACGCGGATACCCGCCACGGCGAGCCAAAAGCTCATCGCCGCCGCGACGTTGCTACGCGCCATGCCGGCACCATCGACCCCCGAGGCTCGAGACATGCACCGCGAGGTGCAGACTCTCCTTGAGCAAGCGGCCGTCCAGCAGGCCGAGAGGCTCGCCCTCACGCATCCGCCAACAGGGGGACGCACGGGGTGATGATCCTGCACCAGGAGGCGAACCCTCGGTGCACGTAGGTCAACTCCGCCGACCGTGGACGCACGCCGGCCAAGGAACGGCTCCTCGACACGCGCAGGCGTTGGATGGCGATGCCCGCAACGTCATCAACGCCAGGCGCACCAGCAAGGAGGACGCGCGAGCGGCCAGAGGCTACCACCCTCGAAGGGGCGGACGCTACGACACGCAGGTGAGGATCGCTCCCCGACACCGGAGCCCCCGGCACCCGTGTGTTCGGCGGGGAGATCCGCACGGCGGCGTTCCCCCGCGCTTCCGTCAGCCCTCGACGATCGTCAAATACAACGGGGAGACGGACCCTCGTGTCTGGCTCAACGACTACCGCCCGGCTCGTCGCCCTGGGCGGGGCCACCAACGACGAAGTAATCATCCGCAACTTGCCCCCGCATCCGGGCGACGCGGCCCGACATGGCTCGAGCACTTGCCCGCCGCCCGCATCCATAGCCGGGACGATCTAGTCCACACCTTCGTGGGCAACTTCCAGGCACGTACGTACGCCCCGGGAACTCCCGGGATCTACGCTCCCCGCACGCAAGCCGGCGAATCGCTACGGACTTCATACGGCGCTTCTCCAAGCGCCGCACGGAGCTCCCCGCCGTGGCACAATCCGAGATCGTGCACGCGCGTTCCTCGAGGGCACCACGTGCCGGGACCTTGTGCGCGAGCTAGGGACGCAGCCCCGCCCACGGACTCGAACGAGCCGTTCGACATTGCCACCCGCCTTCGCCTCCGGAGAGGAGGCCGTGGGAGCAATCTTCGACGGCAAGAAGGGCAAGCGCTCCGAGGACACGCCCGTGGAGGGCAGCGGATCCAAGGAGCCATGCCGCAACGACAAGCGGGCAAGAAGGGGAAGAAGGCCGCGCCGCGAGGCGAGCGAGCAGGGCCCTCGCCGCCGACCCGGCTCGACGGGGCCCTCGACCGGCTCCTCGAGGCCCGGGGGTGTTCGACGACATGATGAAGAAGCCATGCCCCTACCACAAGACCCCCGTAAACCACACTCTTGAGCAATGCGACATGCTCAAGAAGTTCTATGGCCGTGCCGCCGCGAAGGAGGCAGAGGCCAAGAAGGATGGGGGCGATGGCGACGCAGGTGGCTTCCCTGCTGTCGAAAATGTGTTCCTCATCTTTGGGGGACCTACTGTCGACATGTCGACCCGGCAGCGCAAGAAGGAGCGGCACGAAGTCCTCGCCGCGAGAGGGCGCCTCCGGCCTTTCTCAACTGGTCGAAGGATGCCATCACCTTTAGCCGGGATGATCACCCAAACCGCATCCCGAACCCGGGCCGATGCCACCCGGTGGTCGATCCCATCATTGGTAACGCCCGGCTTTCGAAGGTCCTTATGGACGGAGGCGTAGCCTCAATATCCTCTTCGCGCATACATTGCGCCCGATGGGGATTGGGTCCGGACTACCGCGGCCCAAGACGAAGCCGTTTCACGGCATCACGCCCGGCAAGGTGTTCAACCCCTCGGCGATCGATCCGCCCGTCCGGTTTGGGACCCCCCAAGAATTTCCGCAAGGAAACCCTCACCTTCGAGGTGGTGGGATTCAAAGGGGCCTACCATGCCATCCTTGGGCGACCATGCTATGCCAAGTTCATGGTGGTCCCCAACTACACGTACCGAAGATGAAGATGCCGGTCCAAACGGCGTCATCACCCGTCGGGTCATCGATCGAGCACGCATTCGACCGCGACGTCGAGTGCGTGGAACATGCGGAGGGCACTAGCGCCGGATGAAGCGCCGGTGAACACACTCGGAGAAGATGGTCAACGACGACCTCGGCCTCCGCCGCCAAGCACGTCGGCACCTTCGAGGCCGCCGAGCAAACCAAAGGGGTCCCCCTCGACCCGTCGGCCCCCGAGGGCAAGGCGTTGAGGGTCGCTCGACCCTCGATCCTAAATAGGAAGCCGGTGCTCGGCGACTTCCTCCGCGCCAACGCCGACGTCTTCGCGTGGAGCCCCTCGGACATGCCGGGCATCCCGAGGGAGGTCGCCGAGCACTCCCTTGATATCCTGCCTAATGCTCGCGCTGTGCAGCCGGCTGCGCCGCTTCGACGAGGAGCGGCGACGGCGGACGGAGCGGAGCCGCGGGAAGCTCCTCGAGGCCGGGTTCATCAAGCAAGTGTTCCACCCTACGTGGCTAGCTAATCCTGTGCTTGTAAAAAAGAAAAATGGGAAGTGGAGGATGTGCATAGATTACACAAGTCTCAATAAAGCGTGTCCAAAAGTTCCCTTTCCTTTGCCACGTATAGATCAAATCATTGATTCAACAGCCGGGTGTGAACTCGCTTTCTCGTTTCCTCGATGCCTACTCGGGATATCACCAAATAAAAATGAAGGAGTCCGACCAGCACGCGACTTCGTTCGGAAGACACCGTTCGGGACGTTCTCGTTACGTCACGATGCCTTTTGGCCTCGTGAACGCGGGCGCAACATATCGCCGCCGCATGCGGCACGTTTTTGGGGACCATATTGGGCGGACGGTCGAGGCTTACGTTGACGACATCGTTGTCAAGACTAGGGAAGGCGGACGACCTGGTTGACGACCTTGGCGTCGCGTTCGCATGCCTACGGGCCAACGGGGTCAAACTCAACCCCGAAAAATGTGTCTTTGGAGTGCCGCGGGGCATGCTCCTAGGATACATCGTCTCCCGGGACGGGGAATCGAGGCCAACCCCGAAAAGGTCGCGGCCCTCGAGCGAATGGGTCCAATTCGGGGACCTCAAGGGGAGTGCGAAGGTGTTGGGGTGCCTCGCCGCCTTAAGCCGCTTCATCTCGAGGCTCGGTGAGAAGGGCCCGCCCTCTACCGGCCGCTCAAGAAGCACGAGCGCTTCTCTTGGACCGCCGAGGCCCGAGAAGCGCTCGACAAGCCGAAGGCGTCTCCCGACGCACGCCCCAATCCTTACGCCGCCGCGAGACGCGCGAACCCCTCCAACTCTACGTGGCCGCAACCACCCGGGTGGTCGGCGCCGTGATCGTCGTGGAGCGCACGGAGGAAGGGCATGCCTTGCCTGTGCAGAGGCCAGTCTACTACATCAGCGAAGTCCTGTCGGGACACGAAGACGCGATACCCCCGTGTCCGAGCCGTTGTACGCGGTGGTCCTCGCGCGGCGCAAGCTCCGCCACTACTTCGAGGCCCACCCCCGTTACGGTGGTCTCCTCCTTCCCGCTAGGAGAGATCATTCGCAACCCCGACGCGGCAGCACTGCCAAGTGGTCCGTGGAGTTGATGGGCGAGATGCTCGCCTACGCTCCGCGCAAGGCCATCAAATCGCGGATCTTAGCCGACTTCGTCGCCGAGTGGACGGACACGCGCTGCCGCCCCCGCATTCAAGCGAGTGCCGGACTCTCGTTCTTCGACGGCTCGGTGATGAAGACAGGAGCGGGCGCGGCCTCGCTCTTCGTGTCACCCCTCGGGAACACATGCGCTACGCAAGACGCCTCCACTTCCCCGCATCCAACAATATGGCGGAATACGAGGCCCTTCTCTGCGGCCTCAAAATCGCCATTGAATTGGGCATCAAGCGCCTCGACGTGCGAGGGGATTCGCAGCTCGTGATCGATCAAGTCATGAAGAACGCGAGCTGCCACGACGACAAGATGGAGGCTTACTGTAAAGCCGTGCGGGCCCTCGAAGACAAGTTCTACGGCATCGAGCTTAATCACGTACCCCGCCGGTACAACGAGGAAGCGGATGAACTTGCCAAGATCGCGTCCGGGCGGATCACCGTTCCCCCGAACGTTTTCGCGCGCGACATCGCGCAGCCCTCGGTCACCTTCGAGCCTTACCCCTCGAGCGACGGCGGACCCTCGGGGGCTCCCTCGAACCCAGCGGGTGCGGAACCCATGGAAGAGGACCCCTCGAACGAGGCGTACGTGCTCTCCCTTCTCGAGGGGTACGGCTCCCACGAGGCCGTCGTGATGGACATCGAGCCGGCCCCGGCCCTGCGACCGGCGGGAGAAGTACATCGCCCGGATTGCTCGAGGGGGAACTCCCCGAAGACCGGCCGCGGCCGGCGCGTCGCCAGATGGCCAAATCCTTCACCCTCGTCGACGGCGAGCTATACAAGCGCGCCGCATCGGGCATCCTCCGGGGCCGGTGTATACCCATTCCCGAGGGGCGCGAGCTCCTACGGGACATCCACGCGGGGATCCGTGGCCACCACGCCGCGCCGCGCACCCTCGTCGGCAACGCGTTCCGCCAAGGCTTCTACCGGCCCACCGCGGTCGCGATGCCGCCGAAATAGTGCGCACCGCGAAGGGTGCCGCTCTACGCCCGCAAGACCAATTTGCCCGCTCACGCCCCGCAAACGATCCCCGTGACATGGCCGTTCGCCGTGTGGGGGTTGGACATCGTCGGGCCCCTCGCGGAAGGCGCCGGGGGCTTCACCCACCTCGCTTGTCGCGATTGACAAATTCTCCAAGTGGGTGGAGGTGCGCCCCATCACGAATTTGAAGGCCGAGCGGTGCGGTCACGTTCTTCACCGACATCGTCTACCGCTTTGGAGTGCCAAACTCCATCATCACGGACAACGGGTCCCAATTCACGGCCGGAAGTTCTTGGAGTTCTCGCGACAAGTTCCACATCCGCGTGGATTGGGCACGTGGCACACCCACGCACCAACGGCCAAGTGGAGCGTGCCAACGGCATGATTCCGCAAGGCCTCAAGCCCCGAATTTTGACCAGCTCAACAAATCGGCCGAAAATGGCTCCAAGAACTACCAAGAAGTCGTGTGGAGCCTAAGGACAACCCCAAGCAGAGCCACCGGGTTCACCCCGTTCTTCCTGGTCCATGGCGCGGAGGCCGTCCTCCCCACGGACCTGGAATATGGGTCGCCCAGGATTCGAGGCTACGACGAAGAGGCTAACCAGCGAGCCCGCGAGGACTCACTGGACCAGCTAGACGAAGTACGCCTCGTGGCGTTGATGCACTCCGCAAGGTATCAACGTCCCTACGACGCTACCAAGCACGCAAGATACGTCGCAGGGATTTCAGCGAAGGGGATCTAGTCCTAAGGCTACGCCAAGACAACCGAGGGCGCCATAAGCTATCGCCCCCATGGGAGGGACCCTACGTCGTGGTGAAGGTGCTCAAGCCGGGCACGTACAAGCTGGCCAACGAGGACGGCGAAGAACTCACCAACGCTTGGAACATCCAACGCCTACGTCGCTTCTACCCTTAGCTAGATTTCCAAGCATTTTCTCGATTGTAAAAATGCATGGCCAACACCCCATTGGTGTCACCTATGTAAATACTCCACGTCTAATAAAAGGGCAACTCGGCTTTCCCCCCGAAACCCAAGTTACCCTCGGCTACCGCGGGGGGCACCCCCCCCCCAAACGGTCCCATTTTTTCGCGCAAAAAAAAATGTAACAACACGCGCTAAGTTTGTTTCCTACTTCAACCTCGAGCCATGATTCGAACAGGCGCAGTAGGCACCACCGGAAGGAGCGTGCGAGCCGGAGACGCCACGCCGCGTGGCTATGGCCCGTCTCTCTCGCCTCCAACCCAAACAGGCCCCCCGCGAAAAACGAACTCCCCTAACTAGAATCTACTCGGAAGAAGGAGAAACAAAAGGCATAATAAGCAAACAACTTCATTTACAAGAATCGCTATGTTCACAAGACGACTTGTTTATTTACAAAAAGGCCACGAGGCCGGAATTTCGATACACATGAACAAAAACGGCCTAGCGCCCGCATGCTTTCGTGCGGGTGGAGCAAAAAGATCGGCGGCGTCCGGGAAGAGGAATTCTTCGAAGGCCTCCGGCGAGCGACCCGGCGGCGCGGCACGCAAGTGCGACCGCGCGCTCCATGGCCACCTCGTCCTCGACGCCCTCGGCCACGATGTAGCCTTCCGCCACCGCCTCGAGGTTGACCTCGTAGTGGGATCGCACCACTCCGAGGGCCTTCGCACGCCTAGGTGCAACGCCCGCGCATCCGCTCCGTGACGTGGCCGCCGAGGGCGCGCAGCGGCCGGCCAGCGAGCTGCCGGCCTGGGCCTCGCCTTCCTCGACGACGCGGCAGGTTTCGAGGGCCGCGTCACGCAGCCTCCCCGCAGCCTCCCGCTCGAGAGGAGTTGTAGGAAGCCCCCGCAGGCCTCGGCCCGCCCGCCCAAGAGCCGTGCCCCAAGGCGCGTGCGCAAGCCCGGAATCATCAAGACGACAAGAAATCAGAAAGGGAGAAGCGAACCCTCTAAAGCAAAAAAACCAACAAACAAGAGTCGAAAAGTCTCACCCTCGACTTGCTTCCTCTCCGACCGAGGCCGCGGCGTGCGGACTCGAGCTCCGACTCGAGACGCCGGACGGCCTCGCCTTGCTCACGAGGGGCCGCCCCCCGGGCCGGCATTGCCGAGCGCCGAGCGAGAGCGCTTCATCCTCAACCTTGGAGAATGCGGCGTTCCGCTCCTCCGGGGCCGACTTCTCCGCCGCCGCGAGCAACGCGCTCCCGCTCCGCCGCCGCTCGGGGCCGCCGAGGGCAGCTCGCTCTTGCCGGAGCCGCCCCTCGCCCCCGGCGGGCGACGCGCTCCCGCTCGAGCCGCTCCTCGCCGACGACGAGGGCCGCGCCTTGGCGTCGAGGGCGGCCTTCGTGTCATCGGCCTCCTTGGCGCGGCCTCCCGCCCCGCGCGCCCGCTCCTCCCGCCCGCGGCGCCGCCGCGCCCGCGCCCCTCGAGCGACGTGCGGAGCTCCCGGTCTCGGCGCGAGCGGTGGCCACCTCCGCCCTCCCGCTGGCGGCCCGCGTCCGCGTCTTGTCCGGGTCCCCGCGCGCGTTCCACGGCGCCTCGTCGCGGTCGACGAGGGCCGCGCGGATCCGCTCGAGACTCGAGTGACGCGCCGTGTCCCGCCTCGAGCTCTCGGGAAGCACGTCGCACCACGCCATCGCCCGGCACACCCCAGGCGCCTGTCCGCGGCCTCCCGAGAGCATCCGCAAGCGCGTCGAAAGCGCCGCATCGCTCCCGAGCCGGCGGGCCTCGGCGTTCACCCCGGTCGAACGCGTCGTACTTCTCATGGGCGCGGCGCTCGAGCTCCCGGCGTACACACATCGAATCTCGCAAGCACCAAGGCTTGAATGCGGCACACGAAAACGAAAAAGGAAGAGAGACGAGCAACCGCGGCTCACCCGGAAGACGAGCCGTGCCGGGCCGTCGTGGACCCGCAGCGCCTCGTTCAACGCATGGTTGAGCGTGGCGCCGTGGTTCCGGAGCCTCGCCCGCAGCCCCTCGCTCCCCCCCCGGCGTCGGCGAACGCAGGGGGATCCTCCACGGCCCCCCCCCCCCCCGGGCGCGAGCCGACCGGCGTGGGAGGACGAGGGCCTCGGCATCGTGCCCTCGGCCCCCACTACCATGCGACCCTCGCGCCGCCTCACGAGGGCCCCTCCCGGGGGTCGGGGAGTTCGTGGGCCAGCCTAGCCCACCGGTTCCACCCGGCGGCGGGGAGTCATCCGAGAGCTCCACCACCTCCGCCCGGAGACCGCCGCGGGGGAGGAGCCGCTCGCTCCGCCCTCCGCCGGCGCCCCCACCTCGCGCCTCCGCGGCCACGGGAGCCCGTGGTGGCGCCGTCGCCACCACCTCCGGCCGTGCCGCCGCATCGGGCGGCGCTCCCCGCAGGTTGCGCCCGCTCCGCCTCCTCCGCAAAGGGGCCGCCACCGCGGGCGGCACCTCCACCGCAGCCACCGCCGCGGCCTCGCGCCTCCGTGGCGACCGGCGCCGGCCGCCCGCGACCTGCCGGCCGCGGCGCCGCGCGCAGGGCCGATCCGCCGGCCGGGGCCTCGAGGCCCCGGCCCGGGCCTTGCGAGCTCGTGCCCCGCCGCCGCGCTGTCCCCGGGCGCGACCCCCTCGACGAACGCCGGCCGGGTGGGGATCGACGCGTCCGTCCCTCGGCACCTTGGCCGGTGCAAGAGGAGGAACAAGGACACCGCCCGCCGCGCACGCGAACGGGGGGGGGGTTAGAGCATCTAATCACCAGCAAACTAAAACCCAAACGAAGGAAGACAGGCTCCCCACCCGCGGAGGAAAAGGCCCGCTTCCTTTTCCTCGAGGCCTCGTGGACGAGACCGGCGCGAGCCGGCCGCGCCGCCGCGGCGCCTCCCGACGCGCGCCGCCGCACGCACGGGCACGCCCGCCCCGCGCGCGGGCGCGCCCGACGCCGCATCCCCCGATGACGCCACCGCGCGCGGGGGCACGCTCGCCCCGCGCGCGGGCACGCCCGCCGACGCGCCCTTGATGACGACGCCGCGCGCATGGACGCGCTCCCTCCCGCGCGCGGGCACGCTTTTGACGCGCGCGCGCGCGTCTGCCGCGCGTGCCTCCATGGCACGCGCCGGCACCTCCGCGGCCGCGTGCCGCCCCGATGACGAATACCGCGGCGGGCGCCGGTGCGCCCGCCCCGTACGAAACCACCCCCGACGCCGGCGCGGGTTCCGGCGACGGGGGCGCAGTCCCACGTCCGAGGGGCCCTCCCCCTCGGACTCCTCCCTCCTCGTCCTCGCTCCGAGGACGAGGGCTCCCTCATCCGGGGAGGAGAGCCCCAGCTCCTCGCGCCGCCGTACTCCGCGGACCGTTGGTCGCGGCGCGCTTGGCGACGCCCCCGGCGTGCTCCCTCTGCGCGCCGCCCGCTCCTGCTCGCTCCCCGCCGCGCCGCCCGGCCGAGCGCACGGGAGTCGGGGTGGGTGGAACGGACTTGGCGATGTTGAACTCCACCGGCCGCGCACAAGAGTGACAATGGCGGATCGAAAACGAAAACGAAAACCAAAAACTCGAAACGAAATCGAAAGACAGGGCTCACCGGCGGGCCGAGGGGGAGCACCTCGACGTCCCACGGGTCCGGCCCTCGGGCGGCGCGGCGTCCGGTGTCAACAGCGCTCCGCGCCCGGTGAGCGCGTACGGCCGCTCGAGGGGCGTCGGAGCATCCGCGACCTCGCCGGGGTCGACGGGCTTGGCCGCCTCCGTCATCTCGAAGATGCGGAGCGGCCTCTCCATCGCAGGCACGACCCGCCGATGGTGGAGGAAGGCGAGGACGCCCATCGCGGTCACCCCGTGCTTCCTCGCCGCCGCAAGCTGCGCCCGGAAGACCGACTCCCGCCGCGCCGGTCGGGGCGAGGACACCCCATAGCCCCGTGAGCTAGGCCTCTCCTTGAACACCCGGCCGGTGTAGGGGGGAAGGCCGGGGCTCGGCGTTGCGCGGATAAAACCATCCCCGCTCCCCGGCGCGTTGTTCGTCGTCATGGTGCGGGGATGTAGACGTTCTTGAACCGCCCTCGCAGGGCAAGCGACATCCCGCCGCGCGCACCGCGCGGCGGGTCCTTGGCTCCGTCGTGGGCTGCGTGAAGAGCTCCCCGCGAAGAGGTGTACCCGCAGCTCCCACCAACCGGATCCCTAGGTACCCCTCGCACGCCCACGAATGTGGCCGCCGCGAGATTGCGTTGGGGGCGAAGTTATGCAACTCCACCCCCCGTAGTAGTGGCACATTGCCCGCATGAATGTGCTCGCCGCGCGTTGAAGCCGCGCTCGTGGTAGCGGAGGAAGCTCACCACGTAGCCCTCCCGGCGGGTTGGGCTCGTGGTGCGCCGCCGGGCGGCACGATCCACTCGCCGACGCCCTTCTTCGTTGGCCGACAAGCAGGCCGGCGGGTGACCGCTCGCCCAAGGCGAGCCGGGGTCACCGTGGACTTCTCCCTGTGCGTACGGATCCAAGATCCTAAGGGGAGGGCCGAGGCGGCGCCATGAAAGGGACGAAGGCGAACAGGGGCGGAGGACAAGGAGCGAGGGAAAGGGGCGCTAGCGGCCGAGCCAACACGACCGCCGAAAGCGAGACGAAGGCGAAGGGGCGGGGACCGAAAACGGTGAGAAACCAAGGTAAAAAACCGCGGTCCACTCCTCCCCGCGCTTTATAGGCGACGGGCGAGTTCTCGGAGCGGACGCCCCGCCGAGCATAACCGCAGAATCTTTCCATCGCGTCGACGGGCGGGCCCCCACCACGACCGCAACGGCTCTAACACCGCAGCGGGTCATCATTACGGCGAGGAACGGCCGTGACCGAGGCAAAACCGTCACATCCGCCCCCGCCGCGCCGCCCACTACGCGCGCGCGCGCGGCGCGGCGCCTAAAAAGGCGCGCCCGCGCGCAAAACCGCGGCCACGACCGCAAGGCGATTAAATGCCCCGGCCCCTTGCCAAGCAAGGAGAGCCCTCGAGCGAGGCGAATCCTCGGCTCGAGACAAAGGCGACCCTCGATGGGATGACAAGCGTGAGAAGGTCGCCCGGACTGCTCGGTGTAGAGCGAGCGACCACGGCACCCATGCCACGTAAAACCCTCGAGCGGCATGACCCTCAACTCGAAACAAAGGCGACCCTCGGTGGGGTGTCAGCGTGAGAAGGTCGCCGGGACCTCGCTCGATGTAGAGCAGGCAACCGCGGGCACCCATGCCACGTGAAACCCTCGAGCGGCATGACCCTCCGGCTCGAGACAATGTCAACCCTCTAAAAAAGGGCACGCGCGTAAGAGGATCGCCCAGGTCACGCTTGAAATAGAGCGGCACCGAAAGCACTCATGCCGCGCCATGCCACCAACCAAGCACCTCGAGGGCCGGCACGCCCGCACCCCTCGACGGCCGCAAACGCGAAAAGACGGGGCCGTCCATGCACGGCCCCCGCACGGCCTTATCCGATCGAGGTTCGGCTCCGACCCTCGACGGGTTCGAACAGGCGCCCCGCATCACGCAGTTAGGGACGACGAGGGCACGCGCATCGAGCCGTTCCTCGAGCCCGTCGGCTCGAGGGTGCCCCACATGTCGTGTTCGAGAGCCGCCGAGGGCGCTAGCCGGGGGATCCCACCGAGGGAGAGCTTCCGCGCCCTCGGTCCCTAGCGAACGGGACCGAGCCCCACCTAGCAAACCCACGCAAGCGCTTCCATGGACGTGTCTCCGACCGCGCGGCCTACCCTTATCGAACGGGGCATGGACGTCCACCTGAACCACCCGCTAGCGACTCGACGAGGAATCCGCGATTCGCGACCCGCTCGATGGGAGTCGTGGAGACCTCACCCTCCGTCCCGCCGAGGACGGCGAGGGCGCGTTAAAAAACAAGTCGTCGAGGCTCGACCCGATCGCCTCGAACGGGCCAAGGCTCGGGGGGGGCTTGACGCGCGGCTACACCTCCTTGAAATTGCACCCGCCGGAGACAAGGACAGGGGAGCGTGCACCCCCGATGCCGCCGAAATACCGCCGATGCCGGTAGGGCATATGTGCCACGCCTTTCGACCGAATTGCTCGCGGCTAACCCCTCGCGGAGAGCCCACACTCCCGCAGGCTTCGGGGTTAGGACCCGCGGGTCCGCCGACGCGGCCCCACGCGAAAGCGTTCGCAAACAAGGAGGGAAGAACGTCCTATCGTAGGTTCCAAAGATCTACGGGAGCCTCAATGGCAAACCCGCATGCTCGGGGGCTACCGTCGGGGACCGCCCTAGGGGTCCCCTTAAACAACGGGGAATCCTCACTTAAATCCCCGCATCAAAACATGCTAAGCCTAACCATGCAGAAACTAATCGTGCAGACATGGCCTATGTGGCAGGACTCCGAGGCCCACCAAGACAACCCGTCTAGAAGACCCCTCGAGCGGGCTCCGCCCTCGCTCGAGGACACGCTCCTCCTCGAGCGGGCTCCACCCCCGTTCGAGGGGCAACCCCCTCCTCGAACGGACTCCGCCCCCGTTCGAGGGGCGACCCTTCCCTCGAGCGGTCCCGCCCCGCTCGAGGGCTCGCACCCCCTCGAGCGAGTCCCCGTCTCGCTCGAGGGTCCGCCCCCGCCCCCGGCCGGGGCCCGCCACGCTCACGGCGCCCGCGCGCGTGCGCCGGCCCCGTACTTGGGCATTTAACGCCCGACGCCGCGGGGCGGCGCCATCATGCGCCCGGGGCTCACGCCCCTGCCGCCGCACCAACTCCCCGGGGAGGAGCCCATCCCCGCCACCGTGGGATGGACCGTGCGCACGGCCGGTGTCGGTCCCGTGACATCGCGCGCCCACTACCGTACGACTAACGCGCCCGACCCTCGGAGGAAGGCCGGCGCACCCTCGATTCACTTTCCCGTGACCCCGCCAGTTGGGTGAGGGGCGCTAGGCCGGTGGATGGCCATCCCGGCCACCGTAACGGCGCGGCCGCCGTACCCACGCGTGCGCACACGCCCGACCCCCGCGGCGCACGCCCGGCGCCGCAAAGAACCACTCCACTACCGCGGGGCTCATTGGGAAAGAACGCCGTTCGGCCCCGCTCCCCGTACCCCCGTACCACCCATCATCGCACCTCCCTCGAAGCCTATCGAGGACGCCATCGCCATCCGCCGCCTTCCTACCCTCGAACCACCACTATTCGGCACGGGGGTAGGCCATCATGACCGGATCGCGGCCGAAGATCGTCCGACGGCCGCCCACTCTACACCGTAGCGCGACGTGCTCCTTCACGTAGCTAGGCGGCCGCGGCGTGCATGTAACTCGCCGCCCCCTTGGCCTATAAAAGGGGAGGCGAGCCCCCAGCCGCGGGGGGGGGGGGGGGGGGGGGCAGAGTTCGGGGGGACGAATTCGAGAGGAACACAACACATCGTGCACTCACTCTCCGATTCTCCCACGACATCTTCAACCATTCCCCGCGGACTTGGAAGCCACGCTTCCTCTCCCGCCTCGCTTGTACTTGCCCCACTACAAGCACCCCCGGTGCTGAGCAATATAGTGCCACGAGCACGCCCCTGCTGGACGTACGGCCCCCTCGGCGGAACCGGGATAAAACCTTGTGTCATTTGTTGCTTGGCATCGACCATTGAGGGATAGACCTAGGCGTTATCTACCGGTTAGTGTCGGGACCATATTCCGCACCGACACTTTTCACCTTGGCAATGTGTTCCGGATCCACTTCATCATCTCCAAAGAGCTTTTGAAAGATCTCACCAGTGGTTTCAAGGTTGTATGAGTCTTTCGCTTTCTTCTCCGGTGGAAAGTCCACTTCCAATGCTCTTGCCATCCCCTTTTGGTTAGGGAACGGTCTTCTCTTGTCGAATACTTCTCCGTAATCGATTGGAACCCAATCCATTGGTTCGAACTCCCTTAATGGCTTCGCGCTTGACATGCTTCTCTTGTTTGTTTCATTTGATTTGGTGAAGTCAACGCTCGGGTTAGTTCTTGACTTGATGTGCTCTTCTTCAAGCTTTCTCGGGATTGGCTCCTCTTTTGCGACTTCCGGGGTTGCCTCTTTAGAAATTTCAGCATACTTCTTCTTCCTTGAATTGTATTCCGGCTCTTCCGCAAGTCTTGTTTCCCAATCTCTTCGCATGGCCGCCACTTTACTAATTTTTGTAGAAGTTGAGCGGCTTCAGTGAGTGTTTTCTCCATGAGATCCCCACTTGTAGACATTTGGATGTGTTGCTTGCAACTAGGGGTTAGGGAAAAGAAAAAGGTATGCAAGAGTACGTCACCGGAGAAGCTGAGTCTTGGTCCTTGTTCGATCAACTCATTAAACCTATTCCAAGCTTGGTCTATCCCTTCCTCTTCTCCTTCCGTGAAAGTGATCACTTGCCTCCTTAGATGTTGAACCTTGCTAATTGGAAAGAACTTCTCGAAAAACTTCTTTGTCAACTTGTTCCAATTGCCTTCAACTTCAAAGGATGCAACCGAGTACACGTCTTTGCTTCACTGGCAAGTGAGTAGGGAAAGAGATTCCATTTGAATCATTCATCGAGAACTCCTTCTTGACGCATCATGTGTCTATATGTGTTCTCTGTAACAATCCCTTCAAACGGGTTTGCCGCCGCCATCTCGATGATCTTAGATTTGATTTCATACTTGGTCGCTTCGAGCTTCGAATCCGACTCTTGTACTTTTATGTCTTCGCTCTTTCACGGGGTGATTGATGAACGCCATCTAGACAACAAGATAAAAACAACAACAAAAACAAAACAAGTGGTTTTCTAGGTAATATGTGTTAGACGTTAGCAAACAAAAGATAAACTAAATATAAAAGAAAGTTAGATGCAAACCAAATGATGTAAAATAGCTTGCTCCCCGGCAACGGTGCCAGAAAAAGGGGTTTGTTAACGGATAAAAGACGTATCCACCTATGATTCGCAAGCGTACGAACCTACACCTTTTTCACCACGGGATTCCCTAGGTTCTTGTCAATCCGCGGAGCAAGGGGATTACAAGCATTTGATCTACCTCTACTCACTAACTACTCAAACCCTATATATGATTAAACTAGAAAACAACTACACTACACTAGAGAGAACGATTAAGCTACTAAGATAGGAGACACTCGCCCATGGGTCTACGATACTTGAACATGCAACCGCTTTAAACATGAAAACCAATCTAATCTATCTGGGGTTGTGACCACGGTTTCGCCCTTTCCCTCACCTCGTACTGTCACTACGCGAAGGTATTCGTGACTAGACCTATGATGGACACGGCGTATTGAATTGATCAAAGGGAGCATTGGGATTCATACTTCCTTTACGTCACGGTAGCTAACCTTAAGCATCTAAGCACATTCAACACAAGATGATAGATAGATATTCCAATAAGTATGATTACATCTCAAGACCGATTACAACCCATGGACGAATAAGGAGATTACCCCATCAAGGTGCTGCACATAGCACCGTTGATCATGGTGACGCTTCTGACGGTGTCTTCCTTCTTCTCCACTTGTGGGTGCTTCCTTCGAGATGGTCGATCCTCCTCCGGAGATCTCCCTCCTCTCTCTCTAGCTTGTGGATAGCCTCTCGGTGCGAATGACTCTCTCCTTTGTGAATGGTGGTGCCTCCAGGGACTTAGGGTTGAAGATCCTTCGGGTGCAAGGAAAGGGGGCCGAATCGACGCTAGAAGTGGGCCAGGCCGGTCGGCATGGGCCGACCGGCCGAGGCCCATCCCGGCCCGGCTCGGTCGCCCCTTCGCTCCCGTGGGTCCTCAGGTGATTATGTACTTTGCCCCTTCCATTTGCATGATTTTGACGATGTCATCCTCGCGTCCAAGATGGAGGTTCTCCGTGCCTGAAGTTCGGTCTTTTACGCTTCAATCCTCGGGGATGTTCCTTTGTAACACTTCGGTCCTCGCCACCATTGGAAGTGATTTCATCAAGCTCATGAACACGAACAAGACTCCGTAATTTCTCCTTTCAACTTGTTGTAAATCCATCCTATATGTCCTTGTTTTCCTACATGACCACAACACTTCCAAATGCATGCACAAAGATGAACTTGTTATATGATTAGTGTGCTTAGTGGCGGGTTAGTTCCATAAACAAATCCAAACCAAAGTGTAATGAACATGTTTGGTGTACCAAAATACACTGTCAACAAAGCACATACATGATATGGACACATATTTATGATCGATGTGGGTAATGGTGATATGCACCACCTTCCTATCAGCATGTTTGCTAAAAATTTTAAGCAACTCCTGATCTGTTCTCACTTGTGATGAGCCTTTAGTGGCATCACTATAACAGAAAACATGCACTAGTTACTGATATCCATGAGGGACCTTATCCACAATTATTTCTCTAACGAAGTCCTTCAAATTGGATAGATCAGAATCTACAACTTTGTTGATACTGTAGCATGAAGTGGAGTCCTTCCTACACGTTCTAGAATTGGCTGTGATGTGGATTTCTATAAAGTATCTTGTCTTAGGCTCCATCATGTTAATGACGGACCATCAAGTATCTTCAATCTGATTTCAATCAAGATAACAGGAATGAAATCAAATAAATATTAAGAAGAGACTGTGGCTCACCTTGCAGGAAGCCACTCGAGCTACCCCGGTGCCGCTGTTGAAGGACCGATACGGCGAACCAGAGAGGGGGGGAGTGAATGGGAGCCGATAAAAATTCTTCTCGAAGGAGATGGAAACTCCAACAAGATGAAAGTGGCTTCCAACACACTTCTCCAACTTACTACCCAAGTTGGTCAAGCCCACGTAGCCAATGGAGTGCCACTGGACCTAGGAACCAACACACAACCTTCCGACCCGAGAACGCAGCGGAACACCAAACCTCGAGTCTAGACCCACACCGGTCGACCGGTGAGCACCACCCTGGTCGACCGGTCCCTACCGGTGAAACCGAGCAACTTTCACTAAGTGGCTCTACACCGGTCGACCGTGAGACACACCGGTGAGACCGATCACAACCCGAAAGCCCCCAAGGCACCAAACGTGCCAACCGACCACCAAACCGATCCAAACTCGAAACAAGAAGACCACGGACAACAAACGAACACACCAAGACGTTCACCCAAGTAAAATCCCACCGAGGGTTGCACCGGTCGACCGGCCAAGAGCACCGGTCGGATCGGTGTAGCTCCGGCGCGGTTCGGGATGAACAAGACCCGCGGTCAACTCCCCCCAAATCCAAACCTCGATCTCCCGAATCGCTCCACGGACTTGAACAAGACTTTGGGGATATTAGGAACACCTCATGAGGAGTCCATAGCCAAGTTTAATCCCACCAAAACTCGTCCGAAAAGGAAGAATCAAGGAAATCCCGCCAAGAGCACTTCCAACCCAAGAACTCAAGAAACCCCAAAATCGAGCACCTTTACTCACGCATTTGGGAGGGGAATCACAGCCCAAAGAACCACGAAGGGTTCCCACAAATTTCCCCCATCAAATCCCCAAGAGAAAGGTCCTAAAACAACCCAAAGGAATCACCAAGAGAGGGCTCCGAAAATCACCACCATGAACAACCGGGGAAAACACATCCAAACCTTGAGGAACCACGCCGAATCATCTATACATGAAACAAAGGTTCATACAAGGTCTAGCAAGCCGCCCGATCATCCATCCCTCTCAACAAGATCTCTCCATGAAGCTCTCTTGCTAGTCCTATGGAAAACCTAAGGAAAATAGGAAGGAAAATGGGAAAACAAATGAGCTAGGGTTCCAAGAGTTGGCTGCCATCCTCTCACCTCTTGGGTTATATGGAGGCAACCGAAAGTCTAAAATGCCCTTTACTAATAACTAGGGATGCAAGCCCCTCAAGGGCGGATTTGGAAGTCTTCATGTCTTTACCATCGGACGGATGCCCGCGACCGCACCCCGCGTAGCCTCGACGCAAGCCATACGATTCCGACGCGTGTCCTCTGCTTCGAAGTCTCCGGACCGCGTCGCCGCACACCGGTCGACCGGTGCTCCCCACCGGTCGACCGGCACCCACCCTCGGGCCGACCCACCCGCAAGACCCGTCCGGCACCGCCGCAAAGACCGTCTTCGGTTCTTCGGTCTTGGCTTTGTGGATCAACCAAGGAACCCAGTGGTTTTCTGGTGAACCACCGGAAACCCCGCGAACTCGGTGTAGCCTCCGCCAATCACCACTCATGACTCGGCTCCCACGAAGTCCCGGCTCGACCTTGGTTTTCAGGCTCAACCAAGAAACTGTCCATAACTTCATCTTGTTGTTCATGCCACCATGCGGCCCGCACTTGACCCCCGCCGGCCACCGGTCCCTCGAACGAAGCCTACTTGTCTTCTCCACACCCGGAGGCCTCACCGGCAACGACCTTTCGCGCTTGTTCTTCACCCGCACCAAAACCCGCCAAGCCACAACCCGCACCTCGCAATACTTAGCCAAGAATCGCTCCACACAACGTTGTCAATCACTCATCACACAAGGAAGCGACCATCCACCGGTCCTCGAACCACACATGGTCCTCAATCTCCCCCTTGATGAGTGCATTTACAACACCCACAAGAAAGTAACAAGAGAGAAAAGAAAAAGAAAAGAAACGAACAAAAAGAAACTCCAACAAGCGATCGAAAGCCAAACAAAGGCAAAGAGCAAGATCACTTGAAGAAAACAAGTCTCGGACCCCTTAGGCAAGGGCAACGGCTCGACACATTCGAGACAAAACAAAGCTCAAGCAAAGAGCGCAAACCACCGAAGCAAAGCTCGAACAACCACAAAGAGCTCCCCCCCGCACACACACAAGCTCCCCCCCGAAACAATGCACCTCCCCCCGGACGAATGCATGCAAACCAACGAAAACAGGCAGCCGTAGCAAAATCAGCTCACACCGGTCGGACCGGTCATCACCACCGGTCGACCGGTGCCTAACATGTGTACAGGACCAAGCACTCACACCGGTCGGACCGGTGCTCCTCACCGGTCGACCGGTGTACAACGAGGCCCAAAAATGGCTCGAAACCACCTGAAAACCTTCTAAATGCGTCCAGCAAGCCATTTCAAGCTCAAACTTCTCCCCCTTGTTGGCAATGCATGAATCAAGCCAAAAATGCAAAAAATTCAACCTAGAGCTTATCAAATAGACAAAATTCAACAAGGAATGCTACACATGTCCAAATGAGTAAGTTAGATACTCTACAGCTTCGTATCGATCTCAACTACATGATCACCAAGTTTCACAACCATTGGACGAAGCTAAGATGGATTTGGGCAATTTTGCGAAAAATTTGCCTCTCATGAGCAAAGTCCTAAACATGATCAAAGCATATCAAAATGGCAAAGCCACACAAACTTCATGCTAGGACAACCATCCTAATCATAAGACCATCACAAACACCCACAAGCACCTCATGTCATGTCAAAGCCACCGAGCCATGTGCCTACTTCTATGTATGAGACTTCTCATTGGTAGGCATCATGCAACGGTTTAGCACCCAAAGCAAATTAAATTCAGCACATATGACATGGGAGCAGATTTTCCAAGCATTTTACATTCCATTTTCAGATTAATAATTGGTACATGAAATGTCTTTGCGACAAAAAGGAACTTATGCCCCTCCGCAAGATAAAGCAAGAGGGCTAAACATTCATGATGGCAAATGAGCCTTTGGCCCCTTATGATCAATAAATTAGCTATCCAACCACGAATTAAGCATAGCAAAGCCACTAAAACATGTCAAGATCATATAAAGGCATATACACATGAGAGAGCATATATGTGACATTTTCAAAGATATAGCCATCAACCATGGATTATTCATCAAGATCATCAAGAGCTAAGCCAAACTAACCATAGCATACCAAACAAGCTCACAAAGACATATATCTCATTCCATGGTGAACAATGTATATGAGAGAAGCTTTTCCTAACCAATGCATATGATACAAAATGCATGCAATCTAAGATACAAGGATGCCTATACATCATGTTACATATGCCATGCCAAATGCAAGAAATGCAGAAAGGAAAGCTATACATATGCTACAAAGAGAGCTCCCACACACCCAACTCAAAAAAATCAAACACACACCAAGTTCCCCCCGCAAACGAGTGAAAGTTGCTTGATCTAGGGGTTTGGTGAAAATATCGGCTAGTTGGTCATGTGTGTGTACATGGATCAAAGCTATCTTTCCTTTCTCTACATTGTCTCTCAGAAAATGATACCTCACTTCTATGTTCTTGGTTTTGGAATGGAGCACTTGGTTCTTTGCAACGCTTATGGCACTGGTGCTATCACATTGAAGTGGTACATGGGTATACTCCTCACCAAAGTCACTCATGGTGTATGAAATCCAAAGGAGCTGAGAGCAACAACTAGCAGCGGCAACATACTCGGCCTCGGTAGTGGATTGAGCAACACTCGATTGTTTGCGGGAAGACGAAGACAACAAAAGAAGAACCCAAAACCGGCAAGTCCCGAAGTGGACTTATCCAACCGACACCCGGCAAAATCCGCGTCCGAAAAACCATGAAGCGCCAAAGAAGAGGACGCGGAGTACCACAGTGCCGAAGTCGGGAGTGTGACACAAGTACCGAAAATTCGTTTCACCGCTTGCCGATGCGAAGTCCTCAGAGACGCTTGAAAACGAGCGCACAGACGCACCGAGAACTGTATGTCTGGCCTCGTCACCGTCAAGTAGAGGAGTGACCCGATCATGCTCCGGTACTCCTTCTAGTCCACGTGTTCACCTTCCTCATCCGCATCAAGAGCTGTAGTCGTACTCATCGGCGTCGTCATAGCCTTGGAGTCCTCCATCTTGAACTTCCGCACAATGTCCTTGGTGTACTTAGCTTGGTGCACAAATGTTTCTTCCTTTGATTGCTTGATTTGTAGCCCGAGGAAGAACTGCAACTCGCCCATTATGCTCATCTCAAATTCCCTGCTCATATCCTCTGCAAACCTTGCAACAAGAGAGTTAGACGAGCCACCAAAGACAATATCATCCACGTACACCGCACAATCGGGATATCTCCCCGCCCGCCTAAGTAGAAACAAGGTCCGATCGACCTTCCCCATCTCAAAACCTCTCTCAAACAAGAACCCCCTCAACCTACCATACCAAGCTCTAGCGCTGCTTCAACCCATACAACGCCTTCTTCAACTTCTACACCCGTGGGGGTACTTCTCACTCTCAAACCCCGGAGACTCGCCTCACATACACTTCTTCCTCCAACACACCATTCAGGAAAGCACTCTTCACATCCATTTGGTGCAACTTGAACCCTTTAGCCACGGAAAAGGCTAGAAGGATCCTAATCGCCTCCAAACGGGCTACGGGAGCAAAGGTCTCCTCGTAATCGATCCCCTTCTTCTGACTGAACCCTTGAGCAACAAGCCTTGACTTGTTCTTCACAACCTCACCTTTCTCTCCCTCTTTGTTCTTCCACACCCACTTTGTACCAATCGGCTTACACCCTGGGGGAGGGTCAACCAACTCCCAAACCTGATTCCTCTCAAAGTTCTCCAACTCCTCATGCATCGAATTAACCCAATTGTGATCAGATAGTGCGTGTCCAATGTCTTTGGGCTCAAAGGTAGCAACAAATGCAAGATGAGCGAAATGAGAGTTGTTCCGAACCCTCAACCGTGTAGTGCGTTCATTCATGTCGCCGATGATCCTCGAAGCCGGGTGATCCACTTGTACTCACCGGGGAGGTTCTCGCCACGATGCTACCTCCCCCCTCAACATCGGCTTCTCCTCGTTCTTGATTTGTCGTCGTAGATGTAGTAGAGGGTCCGTCCATCACCGTAGTCGAAGTAGTGGGTACATGTTCGGCGGGGGAACCACACCGCCATCTTCATCGTCTCCATGTTCATGCTCCTCCTCCCCGAAAGATCTCCTCGCCAAGCTCATCATTACCCCGCACACTCAAAGACAAGCCGACTACGTGGCTCTGTCTCGTCGAAGGTTACCTCGCAAGTCTCCACGATTTGGTTAGTTTCAAGATTGAGCACACGATATGCTCTAGAATGAGATGCATAACCAAAGAAAATACCATCGACGGACCTAGCCTCAAACTTATCCAACTTCCTACCTTTCTTCGAATGAAACACTTGCAACCAAAGACATGGAAGTGACTCACCTTGGGTGTGCGACCATGCATCAACTCATAGCATGTCTTCTTCTTGTGCACTCGAGGTAGATCCCTGTTCGACACATAGCACGCGGTATTCACCGCCTCGCCCCAATACCTCCTCGGAGTCCTATGCTCATCAAGCATCGTCCGAGCCATCTCGCACAAGGTCCTCGTTCTTCCTTTCCACAACACCATTCGGGGAGGCGTATACGGACTCGAAAACCGGTGCTCAAGACCCAAGTCATGGCAAAAGGTTTCAAAACGAGAGTTTCGAATTCCGAGCCATTATCACTGCGGATAACTCGTATGACATCTCTCGTGCCTCTCTTTCCTCAACCTCAAGACTAGATCTCGAACAAAACCAAACGCCTCCCCCTTATTCTCAAGAAAGAACACCCACGCATACCGAGAATAGTCGTCCACCACAACAAGGACATACCACTTCCCACCCGCGGATCGCACACGAGCCGGGCCAACAAGGTCCATATAGAGCAAGACGCATGGACGCTCGCTCATCACATCGGTGAGAGGCGGGTAAGAAGAGGCCACCATCTTGGCATGCCTACACGGAGCACAAACCAACTCTTTCTCAAGCCTCAACGGTGGCAATCCTCGGACCAAATTGAGTTTACTCAAGCGAGACAAAAGGTCAAAGCTCAAGTGACCCAACTTCCTATGCCACCTCCACAACTCACTCGAAGAACCGACCAAGAAACAATGCTCCACACCCGAAGACCGAGAAAAAATCAGCACGAAACACCCGACCCTCGGGAACGACCATACGGACAAGGTCCCCTCGAGAGTCCAAAATCCGAGAACCACCCGGCCGAAACAACACCTCAAAGCCCTCATCCAACAACCGGGACACATAAAGCAAATTGTACCCCGGCGATTGAACAAGAGCAACACGCCTCGCAGTGATCTTGTCACTCACTTTGATCTCACCTTCGAAAGCACACGCCCACGCCCATTGTCCCCAAAGGTGATGTACCTCTTCGTCACCACCGGACGAGACTTGAGAACCACCCCCTGTCTACGGTCATATGCCTCGAGCAACCGGAGTCAATCAAACAAATGTTCTTCAAGTCTCCCACCCGAAATTCAAAAACGAGCACGTGAGCGAACAAACGACTCAAAGACCGGGTTAGTACGAAAAGAGTAAAACCAGTGCCGAGCCATTTGCTCGAAAGTGGGGTTAGCACCAACCAGAGCATCTCTCCTACCAAAGCTACCTCCACGAACACCACCACGGTAACCACCCTAAGGGAACCACCCCTCTCTCGCTTGGAGGAGGACCAAAACCACGAAAGAGAACCCGTGGACCGTCCCTCCTCTCCTTCTCAAAGCTACGACTCCTCCCATTCCCGTAGTGAACTCGAGGGGGGGAACGCCTAGCAACCCGACCACCGCCAAACTCTCCGGCCCAACCACCGTAACCACGACCTCCCGAAACAACCCTCGCACCTGTACGAGCACGAAACCCAAAACGCTGCCTGTCCAGGCCTGCACCGGTCTGACCGGTGCTCCACCGGTCAGACCGGTGTGACCTAGACAGCAGCACCTCCAACAGGCTTCCGCTCTCCCCAAGCCCGAACTGTCCTCACATTCGCCTTGGCCCTGGGCATCTGCACACGAGGCTCAAGTACACCATCGGAAGGGTGGTACTTGTCCTTGTTAGCCCACTCCTTTGCCATTCTCTCCTCACGCTTCCTCTTGAAGCAAAACTCCTCCTTATGGCCATCTCTCCCACAATAGCCACAATGGAACCTCACAAGCTTAGGCTTAGGCTTGGGATGTGGCTGCTCACTAGGTTTCTCTCCACTCAACTCCTCCACCGGTTTCCCCTCACTAGCCTTCTCACTTTCTTTTCCAAAGAACACTTTCCCCGAAGTGCTCACAAACTTGATAGGCATTTGTAAATCATTTGTGGGTGTAGGAAACACGGGTGGAGCTGGGTTGTGTCTAGCCGGTTTCTAAGATGGTTAGGTTTTGGGGGGAAATCATTTTTGTGGTGGGTTTTTGGTGGCTCCGGGATATTCTCTCTACTTCCCTCACCAACCTTGTTTGCCCCAAGTCCCTCACCATCCTGCGTCTTAAATGCCTCGATCATCATCCTCAACTGAGGCTCATGACCAGACAACCAACCCATCAACTTTCTCAAGTCATCATTCTTATCCTGCAAACGATCAACACAATGTGCAAGTTCCAAATTTTTCAAAGCATGCATTTCACAGGTAGAGCATGACGTAGGCATGGGTTCCTCAATTTAGCCTCAAGTGAACTAGTGTAAGCATGCATCTCATCAATCTTAGCATGCAAAACAGGGCAAGAAGTGCATGCACCTAGCAAAGCAGATCTAGACTTAAGCTCAGCCACTTCAACCCTAAGCACATCTAGTTCCTCACACTTGGAGGCATGTTTCTCCTTAAACAAAGCAAGATCATCAACAAATATGGACCAATCAACACAATCAACCTCATCCGAAATAACAGGGCTAGCCTTAAGGGAATCAATCTCAAGCTTGCTATCAAGCACCTGTGTCTCTAGCTCAGCCACTCTAGTCCTAGCATCCTCGAGTGAAGCCCTAAGCTCTTTCCTCATTTTCTTGGCCTCTCTAAGCATGTCATCACGGTTATCAAGCAAAGAGCCAAGCCTCTCATTCTCCTGGCGCAAGAAGGGAAGTTCATCACGCACCTCGTCGTCGGACTCAGAGTCTGAGTCGCTTTGTGTGCTCTTCTTGCTGCCGGAGCTCAGCGCCATGGTGCAGAAGCCATCTCTCACGAAGCAGCTCAACCCGCTCAGGTTTTTGGATGACTTCTTGTTCTTGCGATGATCACCTTCGTCTTCACTACTGCTCGAGCTTGAGGTGGAGTACGCGGAACTGGAGTCGACGTTGCTCGCTCCAACCATCGCTCGGGCCTTGCCTCGGCTCTCCTTCTTCCTCGATCGTCGCTCGTCCTTGTACTTGTTCTTGTGCTTGCTCTTGTGGTCGCGCCTCGAACGGTACTTGCCGCCCATCCTCGGCTTGTGCTTGTAGCCGTCCTTGTTCTCGGCCTTCTCCGGGCGGTCGGCGACGAAGTGTCCCGGCTTGCCGCACTGGAAGCATGTCACCGTGTTCCTCCTCATGCTCACGTGGTTCTCGTGCAGTCTCTCGAACCGCCTCGTCAGGAGCGCCAGCTCGTCCTCTCCAAGCTCGTCGAACTCCTCATCTGGCATAGACATCAAAGAGGAGAAAGAGAACATCCTGGTGGATGGGTTAGAATTAGCCTTTCATTTGGAACCACCAACGAGGGCGAGACTATGGGAGTCAGTCGGACCCTTGAGCTTGGCAGTCATGCCCCTATCCACCTCAGCTGACTTGAGCTTTGAGAACGGCTCGTTCAACGTCGCAGTGTCATACTTCTCTCGACTCCACAATGGCCTCGAACTTTCCGCCCCAAATCGTACGATCCAAAGAGTGTAAGAGCTTGACAGCTCTATCACGATCATCGTACGGGAGCACGTCCACATTGGCCCTCATGTTGTTCACAACCACCGTGAACCTCTGAAACAAGGCATCGATGGACTCACCGGGGAGATGAGTGAAGTTCTCGTACTCTCTCCGATAAGTCATATACATCCGTGCTCGAACCCGGGCATTCCCAACATGAGCCTCCTTCAACACCGCCCAAATCCTACAAGCCAAGTGCTCGGTGTGCACCCGATCGAACTCGGCCGACACAAAGCACGAAACAAGTAGTCGACCGCCTTATTGTTGGCGTCGAATCTGTCCCTCGATCCTGGAGCGAGGAAGTCCATCGGCCCGGACATAGCTTGTGTCCACCGTGACATCCCAAAGGATTCGACCCTTTCCGCGGAGGAACGCACCCATCCGCTTACTCCACATCCGATAGTTCTTGCCATCGAAGTGTGGAGGACCCGAACCCCGTTCTCGGTACGCCATCCTTGGATCTTAGACCGGTTAGAGTCAATAAAGACCCGAACCGGCTCGATACCACTTGAAGGACCGATACGGCGAACCAGAGAAGGGGGAGTGAATGGGAGCCGATAAAAATTCTTCTTGAAGGAGATGGAAACTCCAACAAGATGAAAGCGGCTTCCAACACACTTCTCCAACTCACTACCCAAGTTGGTCAAGCCCACGTAGCCACCGGAGTGCCATTGGACCTAGGAACCAACACACAACCTTCGACCCGAGAACGCAGCGGAACACCAAACCTCGAGTCTACGGACCCACACCGGTCGGACACCGTGAGCACCACCGGTCGGACCGGTCCCCGCCGGTGAAACCGAGCAACTTTCACTAAGTGGCTCTACACACCGGTCGACCGGTGAGACACACCGGTCGGACCGATCACGGCTTTCGAAAGCCCCCAAGGCACCAAACAGGCCAACCGACCACCAAACCGACCCAAACTCGAAACAAGCGGCACCACGGGACAACAACGAACACACCAAGACGTTCACCCGAGCAAAATCCCACCGAGGGTTGCACCGGTCGACCGGCCAAGAGCACCGGTCGGACCGGTGTAGCTCGGCGGCTCGGGATGAACAGCACCCGCGGGTCAACTCCCCCAAATCCAAATCTCGATCTCCCGAATCGCTCCACAGACTTGAACAAGACTTTGGGGATATTAGGAACACCTCATGAAGAGTCCATAGCCAAGTTTAATCCCACCAAAACTCGTCCAAAAAGGAGGAATCAAGGAAATCCCGCCAAGAGCACTTCCAACCCAAGAACTCAAGAAACCCCAAAATCGAGCACCTTTACTCACGGATTTGGGAGGGGAATCACAGCCCAAAGACCCACGAAGGGTTCCCACAAATTTCCCCCATCAAATCCCTAAGAGAAAGGTCCCGAAAACAACCCAAAGGAATCACCAAGAGAGGGCTCCGAAAATCACCACCAAGAACAACCGGGGAAAACACATCCGAACCTTGAGGAACCACGCCGAATCATCTATACATGAAACAAAGGTTCATACAAGGTCTAGCAAGCCACCCGATCATCCATCCCTCTCAACAAGATCTCTCCATGAAGCTCTCTTGCTAGTCCTATGGAAAACCTAAGGAAAATAGGAAGGAAAATGGGAAAACAAATGAGGTAGGGTTCCAAGAGTTGGCTGCCATCCTCTCACCTCTTGGGTCATATGGAGGCAACCGAAAGTCTAAAATGCCCTTTACTAATAACTAGGGATACAAGCCCCTCAAGGGCGGATTTGGAAGTCTTCATGTCTTCACCATCGGACGGATGCCCGGCGACCGCACCCTGCGTAGCCTCGACGCAAGCCATACGATTCCGACGCGTGTCCTCCGCTTCGAAGTCTCCGGATCGCGTCGTCGCACACCGGTCGGGCCGGTGCTCCCCACCGGTCGGGACCGGTACCCACCGCGTCGGACCGGTCCGCACCTGCCGCAAAGACCGTCTTCGGTTTTTCGGTCTTGGCTTTGTGGATCAACCAAGGAACCTAGTGGTTTTCTCGGTGAACCACCGAAACCCCGCGAACTCGGTGTAGCCTCCGCCAATCACCACTCATGACTCGGGTCCCATGAAGTCCCGGCTCGACCTTGGTTTTCGGGCTCAACCAAGAAACCGTCCATAACTTCATCTTGCTGTTCATGCCACCATGCGGCCCGCACTTGACCCCCGCCGGCCACCGGTCCCTCGAACGAAGCCTACTTGTCTTCTCCACACCCGGAGGCCTCACCGGCGATGACCTTTCGCGCTTGTTCTTCACCCGCACCAACACCGCCCAAGCCGCAACTTGCACCTGCAATACATAGCCAAGAATCAGTCCACACAACGTTGTCAATCACTCATCACACAAGGAAGCGACCATCCACCGGTCCTCGAATCACACATGGTCCTCAGCTGTCCCGCCCCTTGCCCGAGGGAGCACCCGCGCCCGCGCTCGAGGGTCGTGCGGCACCAGTCGGTGCCCGCACTCAAGGGGTTGATAGCTGCACTCTATGTCGCCCGACCAGAATGCGAGGAGCATTCTGCGTCCGCGCCAGAGGCTGTGAGGTCCACAACAAGTGGGGAAAGGGGCGGCATCTATGGTTCCGACGGCGGCTAGGGTTTCGCAGACACGACAGCGTCGATGCGGAGTCCATGGTGGGGGGGGGGTCTCATGTGGGTGAGTAGTAAAAAAGTCGAACCTGTTAGCAAACAAAACCCGTTAACGTTGTTAGTGTCAAATTTCAACAGCAATGCATAGAAGGAATCAAAAAATACAACTAATGCCACAAAACTCAAGTCCTAATTTCCAATGACACAAAGCACATTAGTTACAATATAATTCTCGGTGGCACTCTACGTTGAGATAAAGGCCCCCACATGCATGATGAATGATCACTTTGATCCCTAGTCAGTGTCTCCACAGCAAGTGCCTTGGTAACTACTATTGGACGTGAGCTGCTGGTTGGGCCCCTATAGCCCAATTGCACAATTCTGGGCTCATGCGTAACGTGGTCATTGGGCCCTGCACGTGCACCTGCTGGGGAAAAAGATGGTTTTTGTTAAAATTTCCAATGTTTGAAATTCGTACAACCAATTATAGTCAACAGATTCTACATGCTAACCCTAGCTATCTGTTCCTGCCCTCTCTCTCCCGTGCCCATTCCATGTCGCCGCCGGTTCCACACCGCTGTGATGCACGTCGCTCGCACCCCGGAGCTCCCCGAGCGTCGAGCCAGAGCTGGAGCTCCTCCATGCACCGCCTGGGACTACGTGGCCCTCCCCGGCACAATGCTATACGCCGAGGCTATCGAGCAGCTCAGGTCCGGCCGCAGTGACAATAGCGTAGAGTGTCATTATGTCGTGTGGCTCCCCTTCGATGACCTCGACAACTGCATGCTCTCCATGGCCAGTGGCTTCCTCTACGTGCTTCTCACAGACTGCGTCATCCTCACTGCACCGTCAACCTCTTTTGCGAGCCCTTTCCTGGTGCGACTTGGGTGCTCCCGCTCGAGGGCTTCCCCGTCACCGACCTGCTCCATCTCGGGGTGAGGCCCAAGCAATCGTTGAGCCACCTCTTCGCTGACAAGAACATTATCGTGTACTATGTGGTCCTCCCCGCGTTAGGTCAGAGCCGGAGCTCCCTAGCGTGTCGCCTGGGGCCGGGGCCAGAGCTCCACTGTCGCCTGGGCCCGGACCAGAGCTCCCCTCGCGCGCCTTCCCATGTGCCGCTTCCACTGGACGGGAGCTCCCCTGTGTGCCCCCCCGTGCCAAGTTATGCGTCAAAATTATTTGTATAATTTATGATATTCTGTAACATCTTGAAATTTTTAGATTTCAGGATGTTATTAGAAAGAATGATTAAACAATAAATTTCTTACAATTTTAAAATTATCCCAACATTTATTTTCTTTACAGTAAATTTAGTATAGGAAAATATTAATTGTTTTTTCCAATTAAATAAAATAGATCTTTTTTTGTGTGTTGCATTCATATTTCGGGTTCATGGTTTTTGGTTGATGTGTGTTTTCAAAATCATGAAAAGATCAAAGTTCCAAAAACACCCTAAATCATTCTCTCCTCTCTTTCCCTCTTCTGGCCCAAAATGCAGCAGCAGGCCGCGGGCCCAGCCAGCTCGCCCGACCCGTTTCATCCACGTGGCCCAGCTCACCTTTCCCCCTCTTCTCTCCCTGACAATGCGGCCCCACTTGTCGGTGCCATCTCCCACCTCTAGCCGGCCCTGCATCTCTTCCACTGCATGGCCCCTGGCCATTTTCCCCTATGCCCCTCGCACTTCTCGTCTTTAATCCTTTCCTTCAAGGCGTACGAGAGCACCGACATCACTCTCGTCTTCACTCCTTCGTTTCCTCTACCAGAAATCTCCGCCGCCACAAAGGTGAGTAATGGTCAGCCGCCTCTTTACCCACCACCTCTGGCCGGCTCTACACATCTACACCATGACTGTGTGTCGTGCTTGCTCGCCTCTGTTTGCATGTTGCACCTGAAACCGCTGCCACATCTGTTTACCCTCCTTTCCACCAAGTAACTGCTGCCTCCACCATCAACGCCATTAATGGCCACTACAAGCTCCATCACCGCCTTGCAGGCTCCTCCTTTCCCTTCTCCATCCTATAAAAGGCGACCCGGAGCCCTGCCCCTCCCCGCACCTCAGCTTCCCATCACCTCCCCTCGCCTCGCCTCGCCTCGCGCTCTCATCTCCTTGCGCAGTGCCGCCTCGCCTCGCTGGAACAGAGCCAACCGCCGGTTCTGGCACAAGTGTCTCCTGATGCTACTACGAACCCTCTCATCAACAGGTCTACTATGGATAGCACTCTTCTCCCTCATGACGCAAACCTTCAGGCCTGTCCTTATGTTCAGAATCAAGATCATGGCGGTGGTGAAGGTCTCCCTCCTGCTCGCCACCCTGATTATGTACAAGCTTCGTCCACGACTGATCAAGCTACAGCGCCGGCTTCAAGGGCGCCGCGGGCACCATGACACACCTAGCATGGAACTGCCGAGGTTCAGGCGGGAACCTTAGCAGTTCGACCATGCTTCATCGATCCCGCCTAATTCAGTCTACCAAACCTCAAGTAATATTTCTGTCAGAAACTCGTAATTCATCCATTTCAATTTCCTCTCTTAAGAATCATTTCAATCTTAATGATGCTTTCATCGTTCCTTCTCAAGGCCAATCAGGTGGCCTATGGCTTATGTGGAATGACGAGATAGAGCTCACTATCTTTGATCACAGTCAGAACTACATCTTAGCCATCTGTACAAATAATAATAGCAACCTCCGCTATGGGCTAGTGTGCATGTATGGTGATCCTCGCCATCGTTCTATGTCTGTAATATGGACTGAACTTTATCTCGCTTAATAGCACTTTACTATGATTTGTATGGGAGATCTTAATGAAATTATGCATCCTACGGAGAAGCTAGGACCTACTCCTATTAATTTCAATCGTATAAATGGTTTATGTTCTCTTGTTAAGCAATGTGGTTTATTCGATCTTGGTTATGATGGTCCAGCTTATACTTGGTCTAATAAAAGATTTACTTCAACGCCTACTTACGAACGTTTGGATCGTTGTCTAGCTAATGCAGAATGGTGTCGTGCTTTCCCTACAACCACTGTCCTCCACCTTCCTATGATGTACAACGATCACGCCCCAATACTGCTCCTCCCTACTTCTCAACACCAACGTCCTAAAAAACCTTTTCTCTTTGAAAACTGGTGGCTCATGGAGGAAGATTTCCAGCAAACAGCTCAACAGAGTTGGCACCTTTCTGCTCATAGATCTATCTCTCACAAAATTCGTTTTCTTCCTTCAGATATTAAGAAGTGGAGAGCTAAGAAACCCAAAACCGGAGACCAACTTCAATCTATTGAAGATCAAATCCTCAACCAACAAAGTCTTCACCCCTCCAACCAAAACCACACTCTTCTATATTCTCTACATCAACAACACCAGCACCTGCTAGGCAGAGAAGAGTCTTACCACATTCAGCGATTCAAAAAACAGTGGGCTATCAAGGGAGACAGAAACACGGAATACTTCCATTTAGCTATCATAAAAAAACCGCTGCTGGAGTTTGGCTGCCCGTTTCGCCATGTCCATCGATCCTCGGAGCAAACCAGCGACACTAGTACCTCCGCGTCATCAAGCTGCACATCCGCCGCTGCTCGCCGTCATCTGCTCGTGGCCGGAACACCACCGGTTAGTGGCTCCAGAGACGGCCTTCTCCACCCGCCATCCACCGTCCCTGCAGAAATCCGGGGATCTCCTGTCCTCCTAGCCGCTGGTGAGCAGATCCCTCAGACTCCCTCGCCATTATCTCTCGATTTGCCACCTCACGGGGGTCATACTCGCACTGGAGCCGTCAATTTGGAATGGCCAGGAGCTCTGTCCGCTGCCGTGGCTTTCACCAAGAAGACGACAAAACTCTACACACAAAAAAGGCTCTATGTAGATAAGATAAGGCAAGGCCACTTTGCCTTTAGGTCCCCAAGTTTCCCCCAAACCAAAACTCTATAGTTTGTCTCTTGTAGATTTTGTCCATAACCCCTTAGAAAGATCCCACTTCACACATAAATCCCACTATGGCTCTTTTATCAGCTAACCCCTGTCTTCTACTCTTTTCGCGAGCACTATTTTTCTGTGTCTCATGAATCTTTCCTGCGAGCCCCTGAGATATATAGTTAATCTCGTTTAGGTCCCTGCAGCCTTGTTTAGTCTATAAAACGAAGGTTTTAGATCCATTTAACCTTGTTCTTCTTGTGTTAGTCTCGCCTCAAAATAAATACACGCTAGTCATGATGCTTACCATAAAATGTGTTTTGATAATTTATCATAAATTACTTTGATTAACATCTATTGAAATGTCATTTCTTATTTAATAATGTTTTCTGAATAAAATGTAATTAGAGTTACGCTTCGGCTTTTTATAATATAAATGTTATTGGTTAATATATATTCAATTTGCTTTCTAAATAAAAGCTTCTTAGGCTATCCCGAGCTTTCTTAATAAATTGTTAATTTGACTAAGGTGAATACAAATATGTTTTTGAATTCTAATTTGCGTAGTTAAACTCGAAACATAAAGTACATGCTTAGATGCTCTACATGCTTCTTCTAAAATTAAATGTTTAATTTGCATAAGTTATACTTGAATATTTGTAAATAAAAATGAACTAAGTTTACATCGCCTTTTATATAAAAATATAAGTTGCTTAATTCTAAATAGGGTATTTCTCTGAAATAGCCTATACACATTACTTTATTCAATTAAAATATATCTAGCATATAGTCTTTGTGTGTTATAACTCAAATCCCACGATAGTTACTAACGAGGGCTCGGATTAGGGCCCCCTTTGATGGTGAAAAGATCTCTCTTAACACAAGATAATCCAACACTATCAACAACGTGAAGGCCAAGATTGACAATGTCTAGACCAAGATTCAAGAAGAGGAATAATGAGGACCCCGGTCAAGACGCACACTGGCAAGACGTCACGATTCCGACCAGTTGGCAGCATCTCCGACCAGTTCCCCACAAGGGGGATTCCCTCCGACAAGTCTCTGCCTCGCATGAGCTCCCCTCGACTCCGACTGGTGCATGGGCCATGGCACGCGACACGAGCTTGAGGCACGAGCACCTGCATCGAAATGCGTGGGGGAACGATTCCCCGCGCCATGCAAATGCACCAGCTGGCTGTCATGCAAGCAGCTGGCCTCGACTAGGGCCTTAATGCGGGCCTATCCGACTGCACAACCATCCCATCAACATCATCTCCCACTCCGCCGCACGCAAGCTCAGCCCGAGGCACTCAAGCACACACCACGACAAGCTCAAGCCTAGACTTAGGCCCAAACGTGGTGGGCTAGTCAAGTACTCAGGCAGGCTAAGACAATAGCAAACTACTCGGAGGAGATGCCAAGCGTCCCGGGGTGAACAGCCACGCCCTGACAAGCGGCGGCTCCCACGACCAAGTAGCACGACTGCACTTCAATGCGTCCTGACGGACAGTGACGCATGACGGGACATCCCAGCAACCGAGCACTGTACTTCTTTTCCACATCCCCCTCTTGTGTCCCTCCCCTTGTGACTATAAAAGGGAAAGGAGAGCAATTGTTACATGGGTTAGACCTCCTACAGAACGAACTCCATTCAAAGGGACTTGGGTCCGACACCCTCTCCCGACTAGTTTGTAACCCCTACTACAAACACCCCTAGCTTGAGACCACGGCAACTCGACACTGGACGTAGGGTATTACTCCTCAGAGGCCCGAACCAGTCTAATCTCGTTGTCTCCTGTGCTAACCATCCGAGCCCGACGCACGATCGACACAAATTATTTACTGCTGGAGATAGAGAACCCCGATAGTTGGCGCGCCAGGTAGGGGTACATCGTGTGTCTCGACGAACTTCAGCGGATCAGATGGACGACTGCGGGGTCCCTTTTTACTCCTGGGGCCACCTTGCGCTTCGGCTCCCTCGTCTTCGTCTACACCGGGACGACGGAGTACGTCGCCAGGCGTACCTTTGCCCGTCCACCTCGTCCCAATGTCCTGACGGAGGTTGTGACGTGAGGCCTTCGTCCGAGGCTTCTCAGACGAGACGATCATCGACATGTTGGGGCCAAACCCAACACATGAGCGTTTTAGGCTCGCAGCCTACTACCTCACCGACCTTGCCTTCCAGGCTAGCGGGGCCAAGCCGCAAGCTTGGGGGGAGTTCATGGAGCGGTACACCGCGATGTACCCCCATGGACAACCTAGCCTCCCAGACGACCCGGTGACGGCCTATGTCAACAACATGCGCGCGACCGGCACCGCCCCTGGGTCTACGATGACTCGGACGGCACGGACCACGTGGCGGTGCGATCCCACACGGGAATGCAATGTCTGCGTGGCTTCGGCAACAAGCAGCTCCGAACCGGAGCCTGCACTGCGTCACCACACCGCCGACGCCCAACGACGGGCGCGGCTCAACGAGCTCGCAGTGACCAAGCACTAGCTCGACGAGGAGCTGGCTCTTCTTCACCAAGAACTGGGGATGGACTCCCCAGCCCCGCGACCGACATCCTGCACAGGACATCCCTGTGCAGGAGTAGCCCCGTGAGGGGAATGGCGAACAGCGTGAGCACCGCCCGGCTGCTGAATGGCCGCGGGGCTGCGCACCAACACCACCGGCACGAGGGCCGGCACGTGACAACGACCGACACGCCAACGAGGGCGCTAACGTCAATGCCAACGCCGACGCTGACTCACCGCCACTCTTCAGGAGGGCGTCGCAGAACCTTGTCGCGGTAGCCATGCTACTGCGCGGCTGTTCGGAGGCGGCGACCTCCGAGGAGCGATGAGTGCGCCAGCTAATGAAGGCGCTGCTCGAGGCGGCGACGACGCAACAAGCAAAAAGCTCGGCTTCACGCCAACGCTCAGAGCGCGGGCAGGCCGGTGCACCATCCTCACATGCCCCAAACCCACCCCCTTCTCAGCATCGGGAGCGTGGGGAAGGGGCCGGCGCTGCAACCTCAGGCCCAACCGCGACTTGCGGAACACCATTGAGGCCCATCGACGGGCCGAGAGTGTCGACAACCATCGCGACGCCCGCTCATGCCACCACGATGATCGCGGATGCGGGCGGCACCACGACAGCGACGACGAGCGTGACCGTAGCTAGTCACCGAGCCAAAGGGGTCTGCGGGCCTTTGGCCAGAGCATCCGCGATGCCAAGTTCCCCCGCGCTTCCGTGCTCCGATGTTGGGGGGATTCGGAATCGAGCCTTCGCATACCCAAAAAATAGAGAGCGGTTATGCGAAGGATGTTGGCAGCAATACCCCCATAAGCGAGCAGATTCCATTTCCATCTTCCGGCGTCGCTTTTTATCGTGCACCCTTCGTCGCTACCAAAGCCATCGGCACGAATCCAATTTAACACAGGCGTCAAAGTCTCGCTTGGCGGCTCATTCCACGACGAAACCCCTAGGGCGAATACTATGCATCCGCAGAGCCTCGGCACGGGATTCGAACGGGGGTTTCGTCGTTCCTAACACTTAATGAGTCCAAACTTGAGTATGGTTTTTGTTTCAGGTGGTGAAGAGCGCTAGGCGAAAGGAGGGATCTCCAAAAGGCTCGGGGGCTTTCACCCCGACAGGCGCACGTGATGGAAGCTGGAAAGGCGCCGCGATTTGCGGCGTGACGTCATGAAGCGCCGATTACGTGGAGACCTAATTGGAGATTACCCGAAGATAGCCTAGCACATTCTCGTTTTGATTCATTTTACACGAGGGGCTCGGAATGTAAAAAGTCCGCCCGCCTCCCTATAAAAGGAGACGGACCGGCGCATGTAAAGGGGATCGACTTTTGAGAAATCAACCGTTGAGTAAAGAGCTTTTGGTTGTCTTCCGTCCCGAGTTTTGGTTTTGGTTCTAGAGCTTTTGTCTTCTCGTATTGTTGGTGTGCGAAAGCCGTGGCTTTCCCCACACATCCGACCAACGTACCTAGGTACGATGGGGACACCAATCCCAGTGTGTGGCTCGAGGACTACCGACTCGCCTGCCATGCCAGGGGAGCGACGGATGACCTCTTCGTCATCAAGAATCTACCGCTGTACCTCGGCGACTCCGCGCGGATATGGCTTGAGCACCTTCCGCAGGATAAGATCAACGACTGGACCGACCTACGTTGAGTCTTCGTCGGGAACTTCCAAGGCACCTACACATGCCCCCACAAGCAGTGGGAGTTGCGCAACTGCAAGCAATAGCCGGGGGAGAGCCTACGCGAGTACATTCGGCGCTTCTCCAAGCGCTGCACTGAGCTCCCCGGTGCAACCAACAACAACGCCATCTTGGCATTCCAGAACATCACGACGTGCACGTCCCTCATCCACTGACTCAGGCACTGCATGCCTCGTACGACTCGCGAGCTCCTCGACATCGCGAGCAACCACGCCGACGGCGAGGAAGCGGTCGCCGCGACGCTCAACACCCCTCAGGGCAAGGCGAAGCAAGTCGTGGAGCATGGCGAGGGGACATCCTCGTGCTTCAAGAAGAAGAAGAACGACAAGCGTCATCGTGACGACAACCTCGTCGCAGCGGTGGAGCGCAAAACGTCGCGTCCCATGGGCAACCCGACCAAGATCGCATCATCCAAGGACCACTTAGAGAGGCTCCTGGACGCACCGTGCCCACACCACGAGGTCCCCGTCAGGCACTCGCTCAAGGACTGTCGGCTTATCAAGAATTATGTCAATGGCACCCTCAAGCCAAGAGCAGCGAATCAGCCCAAGAAGGGAGGACCACCACCAGACAACGATGTCGGCGCGGGGGCTGCTTACCCGGGCGAAGAAGGTGCGGTGCACATGATCTTCGGGGGATCTCTGGCAAGACCCTCGAGGTGGCGCGAGAAGCTAAACCGGTGAGAAGTTTTTAATGCCGACACCGTGAAGCCGTCCTATTTGAAGTGGTCGGACGTCTTAATAACCTTCGCCCGCAAGGATCATCCCGACCATGTGCCTCAGCCAGGATCCTACCCACTAGTGGTAGCTCCCCTGATAAAATCCGAAAGGGTCCACAAGGTCCTGATGGATGGGGGAAGCGGGATCAACGTGCTCTATGCGTCTACGCTTGATGACATGCGCATCCCACGGCCGCAGCTGAGGCCATCGACTGCACCATTCCACGGGGTTGTCCCTGGGATGGAGGCACTCCCCATCGGGCAGATCGATCTGCCGTCAGGTTCGGGGATTTGCAGAACTTCCGCACTGAAACCCTCACCTTCGAAGTGGTGGGGTTCTCGAAGACGTACCATGCGATCCTTGGGAGGCCGGCATACGTGAAGTTTATGGCCGTGCCAAACTATACGTACCTGAAACTGAAGATTCCCGATCCGAAGGGGATCGTCACAGTAGAGACTACGTATTAGTGTATATACGAGTGCGATGCTGAATGCTTTAAGTTCGCTGAGGCACTCATTCGGTTTGAGAAGCTCCACGCCGAGCCTCGATCCGATGATCAGGATGTCCCCGAGTCGTCCAAGCGAGTGGCCTAATCTTTCGAGCCCACCAAGGACGTAAAGGATGCAGTCGTCTCTGATGACAGCCGTACACTCCGTATCGGGACGGCGCTCGATCCTAAATAGGAGAGCGCGCTTGTCGACTTCCTCAAAGCGAACCTCGACGTGTTCACAAGGAAACCATCTGACATGAAGGGGATCCCGAGAGAGGTTGCCGAGCACAAGCTGAACATCAAGCCGGGATCGAAACCGGTAAAACGTCTTCGCCGCTTCAACGACGAGAAGTGCAAGGCAATTGACGAGGAGATCGTGAAGCTCCTTAGTGCAGGGTTCATCCGAGAAGTATTCCACCCTGAACGGCTTGCTAACCGTGTACTTGTAAAGAAGAAGAATAAGAAATGGAGGATGTGTGTTGACTATACGAGCCTTAACAAGGCATGTCCCAAGGATCCATTTCCTTTGCCTCGTATAGATCAGGTAGTCGATTCGACAGCTGGGTGTGAACCTTTGTTTTCTCGATGCATACTCCAGGTACCACCAGATAGCGATGTGCATAGCAGACCAACTCGCAGCCTCATTCATCACTCCGTGTGCGACATGGGTACCCATGGGTCCCTACCGGCCAGGGTCCCAGAGGTCCCTGACAAGTGGACCCGACCTGCCAGAATCCCTACCGACCTGCAAGTGGGTCTGGAGAGCTTATCCACAATCCCTGTGACCCTGGAAGACCTTGGACGACCTTATCCAGATCGCAGACGACCTGCCGGGCTTGTTGAGCAAACTTCTCCCTAGATCACGGTAGCGGCGCCGCCAGTAGACTTGAAGATCGCGGGATCCTCTCTGTAATTACTGAAGACCTTCCTACATCTGTAACCGACCCCGATGAGGGTCCACCGACCTCGAATGGAAACCTTAGACCGCCGACCATATAAGGCGGCCTAGAGCTCCATTCGAGGGGAGAACACTTTCCACATAATTTCACCACACTAGACGTAGGGTTTTACTCTCCGGAGGCCTGAACCAGTCTAAAATCCCTTGTGTCCTTGCCATACTCACCGGGTTCTGAGTCCATCAAAGAACTACCGTCTACGTTCTTATGTCCTGATCCCCCACTAGACAACCTACAACCGCTTGGGTAGCCCCCTTGCGGATCTGTGCAGGTCTCACCCCATGACATTTGGCGCGCCAGGAAGGGGAGATCAGGAACTCGCTGTGCAGCATCGCGACCCGATCTATTGTCCTTTTTCCGGCGAGCATGGCGGACATCCTCACCAACCCTGTGGAGATCTGCTTCGGTTCCTTCACGGTGACCTTGACCACGTTGGCGGCGGCGACCTAACCAACGGCCCCCATGAAGGCCCCGACGACCTCTGACGCCGCTCCTAGCTCCGGTAAGAAGTCGAAGACCCACCCACCCAAACCCTTTGGTGCGTACTGCTACTAGACAATGCCCTTCGGGCTCAAGAATGCGGGCGCCACCTTCCAGTGGTTCATGCGACGTGTCTTCAGAGAGTTGATAGGATGCATCATAGAAGCATACGTCGACGACATCGTCGTTAAATCTAAGAATACAGGGGATCTGGTTCCCGAGCTCACTGAGGTCTTCGCAAAGTTGCAGCAACAAGGGGTGAAGCTAAAGCCCGAGAAATGCGTTTTCGACGTTCCGAGGGGCATGCTCCTCGGCTTTGTCGTGTCGTAACGCAGCATTGAGGCGAATCCTGAGAAGATTTCGGCCATCATGGACATGGGGCCAATCAAGAACTTGATGGGTGTACAACGTGTCACGGGCTGCCTCGCAGCTTTGAGTCGCTTTATAGCACGGCTCCGAGAGTGCAGCCTGCCAGTGTACAAGCTCATGAAGAACTCCGACCACTTCATGTGGACCCCCGAAGCACAAGAGGCGCTCGACTCTCTCAAGATCATGCTCAAGAGCCCTCCAATCCTCACAACTCTAACCCTGAAGAGCCGATGCTCCTATACATCTCAGCGACAACTCAGGTTGTCGGTGCAGCGCTGGTGGTCGAGCGGGAAGAGCCTGGAAGATCGCAGAAAGTGCGACGGCGTGTGTACTTCGTCAATGAGGTACTCTCCGACTCCAAGACACGCTACTCGAAAATGCAAAAGCTCGTGTACACGATATTGATGACCAAGCGCAAGCTCCGACGCTACTTTGACGTGCACCCCATCGCGGTGGTGTCCAAGTACCCGCTCGGGGAGGTCATCCAGAACTCTAAGGTCGAAGGGAGGATCGCCAAGTGGGCGCTCAAGCTGATGGGACAAAACATAACCTACGCACCACGCAATGCTATCAAATCACAAGTACTCGCAGACTTCATGGCCGAGTGGACGGAGATTCAAACTCCCCTGGTGTCGATCGAGCACGAGACGTGGATCATGTATTTTGACGGCTCGGTCCTGATGGAAGGAGCTAGTGTAGGCCTTGTCTTCATCTCGCCTCTGGGCGTACGCATGGAGTACTTGGTATGACTACATTTCCCGGCATCGAACAACACCGCCGTGTACGAAGCCCTGATCAACGGCCTCCGAATCGCCGTTGAGCTCGGGATCAAACGCCTCGAGGTCAGGGGAGACTCGGATTTGGTCGTAGATTAGGTGATGAAGGACAAAAACTGTGTGGATCAAAAGATGGCGGCGTACTGTCAAGCCGTGCATGATCTGGAGGACAAGTTCCATGGCCTCGAGCTTCATCACGTGCTGCGCGACTACAACAAAGCAGCCGACGTACTTGCGAAGACCGCGTCCAGTCGCAGCCCGGTGCCTCACAGGGTCTTTGCGAGTGATCAACATGCACCATCTGTACGCGCAGAGGGAGAGAAGCCACCCGAGGAGGAGGAACCTGTGGTTATGGTGGTCGATCAGCCACCTGAGCCGAACCTTGAAGATCCCGACTGGCGTTTCCCAATCCTCGAGTGGCTAGTCGAAGGAAAGCTCCCCTCCGACCAGACAGAGGCTCGATGCATCACCTGACGAGCAAATGCATTCATCCTCATCGACGGTGATTCTACAAGTGAGGGGCTGCTGGCAACTCATGCAGTGCATCCTTGGAGACTAGGGCCGCGAGCTGCTACGAGAGATACATGCCGGCACCTGCGGACACCACATCGGTCCAAGAACGCTTGTTGGAAAGGCTGTGAACGGTGCCAGTTCTATGCTCGACAAACTCATCTCCTGGCGCTGGCGCTCCGGACCATCCCTATCACGTGGCCTTTTGCCGTGTGGTACCTCGACATGGTGGGACCGCTCCGACAAGCGCCCGGGGGCTTCACCCACCTCCTCGTGGAAGTCGACAAGTTCTCCAAGTGGATCGAGGCTCGACCCATCGTCAACGTCCACTCCGAGGAGGCGGTGTCCTTCTTCAACGACATCATTTACCGCATTGGCATACCCAACACGATCATCACCGAAAACAACACCCAATTCACGGGGAAGAAATTCCTCAACTTCTGAGATGACAACAACATCCGTGTGGACTGGTCAGCTGTTGCCCACCCAAAGATGAACAGACAAGTTGAGAGGGCGAACGGCATGATCCTGCAAGGCTTGAAGCCACGAATCTTCAAGCGGCTCGAGAAGTTTCGAGCAATATGGGTAGCCGAGCTACCGTCCGTGTTGTGGAGTCTACGTACCACACCGTGTCATGCCACGGGCTTCACACCCTTTTTCATGGCGCATGGCTCTAAAGCAGTCTTACCCACGGACATCGACTATGACAGTCCGCGAGTACAGGCCTACACCAAGGAAGGCAACCAAGTCGCGCTTGAGGATGCAATTGACCAACTCGACGAGGCACGGGATGTAGCACTACCAAGTATCAGCATGCCCTGCGGCGTTACCACAAGCTCAACGTGTGCCCTCGTGAGTTCCATGTCGAAGACCTTGTACTCCACCAAGTTCAAGGCAGCAAGGACAAGCACAAGCTATCACCACCTTGGGAGGGGGCGTGATGATGCTCCAACCAGGGACATACAAGATTCACTACGAGGACGGGAGAGTCGTCTCCAACGCATGGAACATCGAGCACATGCACCCATTTTATCCTTGAGTAACTGTTTAAACCTCGTACATCAATAAATAGATGTTGCATGCCTTGTTCACATGTCTTTAAGTTCAGAAACTTATCGAGGCTGTGTTTATAAGTTTGCAACATCGTTTGGGGCTGAGCAGCGAATGCCCTTGTAGTAGTGCAAAGATGCTCCTTGCTCGGGGGCTACCCAAGGCACGATGCCCTCCCCCCGTGTTTTACGATTTTTTCAAAAAGATCCCGACAACCGTGTCGAGACCGATCGCACGAGCAAAGGTTTTTTGACGGAAACCCGATCTAGCGAGAAGTAAAGGCGACGGCCTGCGTGGGATGAGGTACTGCTGTTCGTTCAAAGTTTCTAGTGCCTACGCCTCCGTGACTACGGGACGAAGACTTGCGAACACAGTCCGAGTCCTCAGGTCTTCGTCCGACCTCTTTTCAAAAGCATTCAGGTGACCGCCTGGACTCTGGTCCAAAAACGATTTCACAAATAAAACCAGGCCAAGTTACCTCCCAAACCTTTCGAGTTCTCAGGGGCTGCGAATGAGTGGTTACCCTTAGTGGTTTGAGGGGGGGCGAGCTCTCCGACTCTTACGCCTCCGCGGCCCCGGAGTTGAGCTCGACCGTCTTGATTTTCTAAGGTCGACTACGCATTGCTGCAGTCATCCTCGGGCGCTCATAAGTGATTGGGATATAATGCAACTCGAAGAAGTGCATAGCTACATGACTCGTTGCCTTACGACTTGTTCCGGTCATTACATAAAACAAAATATGATACAATTAACTTGAGGGCTCGGGGGCTTCCGGGTCCTCTGGTGCATCTCGTGGCAGCAGCTCCAGATCTTTCAGGGCAGCATCGGCCATGTCGCTGGCAAAGGAGGCGCAATCTTCCTCAAGCTTGTCGCACTGCGTGTCGGAGATGCCAGGGGCCCAGCCGCCACTCAACGCCATGCGGTCCAGCCCCTGGTAGTGTGACTCGAACATGACGAGGACTCGGTGCACCGCTCGTCGGGCCGTCGCTAGCTCAAGCTCCCGGACCACGTCTGGGAGGCGCCTGAACTCTTCAACCAGCACCTCGGGCGCCACCGACCCAAGCGACATGCCGAGCCCAGTCATGGCCGTGCTGATTGCCCTTGCAATCTTGGACACGTCCTCGGTGTTCTTCTGGCAAGCTGCCTCCAACTCACGCTGGGCGTCCTGGGCCTGGTTCAGGGCAGCCGTATCCTGCTCCCGAGCTATCTGTGACTACTCCAGCTCAGTTTTGATCTCTGGAAGACGAACAAGGCGGCGAGTTATGGCGGGTCCACAAGAAAGAGGAAGACAGAGTCAAGATCCGAGACTTACTCTAAAGCTGCTCCGACAAGCGCTCGATTGCGCCATTTTTCTTGATGACTTTGAGGAGGGCGGAGTTCAGCTCTAGCTTCTGCTCCGCCTACTTTGTGGTCATCCCGGCGCGATACACACGCGCCCCTGAAATGGCAATTGACAAGTTGGAGCGTGACGAGGAGTGGACAGCGATGAGGATGGAGAAAGAATGCGTCCACTCGACTTACCCTCGAGGTCCTCCGACAACTTGGTGTTACTCTCGCGCAGCCGTGTCGCCTCCTCGGAGACCTCCTGAAGCTGATTGGAGACCTGAGAGAACTGGCGGCTGGCCGTCACCAGATCCGCAATGGCAGTGCCCAAGTCACGCTCCAACTCCGACACCCTCGCTTCGAGCGTCGCCTTCTCGCGAGCTGCAACCTCGACGGCGTCCTAGGTAGCAGTTTCGGTGGTGGCAGCGGCGGTCCTGTCCCTCTCGGCGGCCTCCTCGGCGGACACCGCGGCTGCGCGGAGCTTCTCGACCTCGGCCTCGGCAAGAGCCAGCCTCAACGCCAGCGAGTCCCGCTCGGCCACGACCGCAGCGGTAGTGGTCTGGGTGGCGGTGGCACGGTCCTCCGCAGACTGCTTGGGCAGATTCGAGGGTCGTTCGTGTTGATGCTTTGCTTGCCACTACTGTGGTCACCACCACTCGAGCCATGAAGAGCTGCATCTCCAGCTGAGCCCGCTATGCGCAGAGCTCTCGTGTCGTGCGCACTCGTCACCGACCTGACGCCGCGAGAGTCTACCCCAAACAAGTCGAAGGTGACCCACGCCTCTCGGAAGAACCGGGAAACCAGAAAACAAATTGTTCAAACAAGGAAACTTACCGATGTCGAGGGGAGGATCAACTCATCGAATGCGCGGCACGCCCATGCCAACCCGTGCTCAAGGGTGTTGCATGCCATGTCCTCCTCGACGTACTCGGTGTCGTCGCCAACCTCGAGGGCGGCCGCCCACGGGGCACAGGCAAGCTCGAGGACCTGCACCTCACGCGCTTCCAATGCCTTGTGACAAAGCCGCGCCAGAATTCTCCTCGGCCTCTTGGATATCCGAGGAGGTGGCCCTTGTCGTGCCCTTAGGGGTGTCGCGTTCTTGTGGGGCCGCGGCGGGCTGGCTTGGCATAAGGACCTCCTCTGCGGCGGCGGCAACTGGTCGGGGTGACGATGGCCCCGCTCCTCCGACAACACCCTCGACCACGCCGACCACCGAAGCAGCGGGCGAGGCTGAGACTGCTTCAGCGGGCTGGGGGTAGGGACGCGCTTGTGCCCTCTACGGCCGACGTTGGCGGGGACACGATCGTGACCGACTCCGTGCCGGTCGTGGACTCCCCGAGAACCCCCTTCGCTGCCTACGGCGCGTCGGGAGGCGCCGAGCCGCCAGCACCCTCCTCTTGACGCAGCGCCGACGCGACCGATGCGATGGCATCCAAGATTGATGGGTCGGTGAACATTTGCTCCGTCGCCACGTCCAGGATCTCCCGGCTGTTTCTCGGGAGTTTGGCGGCATCGAGATCAATGCTCCCGATGCTAGGGAAGTCCACGTATCGGGACGATGACCAGTCCATCGCGCCCTCGACCGACACTGCACCCGCGGCCGTTGAAGACTCAGGCGCCGTCGATGTTGCGACGTCTTGCTCCCCCACCGGCGGGGGTGGCGCCGAACCATCGTTTGCGGGCACCATCACCACGTCTTCACCACCCGTGCTGGCCCCGGCCGGTGGCTCCAATGTCGCTTGGGGGCAATCGTCTCCGTGACCGTCCGCTCCTCCTCGATGATTATGGTGGCCACTAGCGGGGGTGGCATGGCTGACTCCTCCACCACAGTGGCCATAGCCAGGCCTTCCTCGACCTACACAAGGAGAGGCTCAGCGTATGGAGGCTCAGGACGAGGCTCAAAGGGCACGACCCGCACGCTCAAGGTCAAGAGCTTCAGGGGCACAAGGCTGAGGACACTAGTGTCGTCGTACCTGCGAGAAGATGGAACCAAGTTTAGCGGGAAAAACAAGCCAAAGAATTTGCGATGGTGGCTCTGAGGACAGGAACTTACATATTGGAGCGCACCCGGTGCTTCTTCACCGGGCGGCCCGACGAGCCCTGCTTAGGGGTTGCGCTCTTGGAGCCTACCAACTCGTGGGCTACCTCACTTCGACCCGCCACCTCGACGGCGGCGCTGTGCTCCCCGGCTGCTCGAGGTACGATCCTCCAACCTCCGCCACGGCTGGGGTTGATCCTTGCCCCCCCCCAGCGACGAGAGAAACGTGTACATCCGGGGCTCCATCGCCCCGAATAAGCAATGACTGAAGACGTCGCGGGGCGGCACCGGAATCCGTCTCCTGCGGTGCGCTCGACGTTGACGCCGAGTCTGTCGACCTCGCCCGCGACCAGCGCCTCTGCAGGGAGTCCGAGTTGGGGCGGTCGGAGCCGTCGAAGAGTTGGCGGGCTGGAGCTGGCCGCTCCTCCGACCGCCTCGGAGGGTCATCTTGACGAGGCGGGGCTCTCTGCGACTCAAGGGCACTCGTCCCGCTGGGCGCCACGCGGGGGTGGACTACCCGCTGATCTTCTCAGGCTGGGCGAGTTGCTGATCGCGAGCTCGAGCCCGCATTCTTATCGCGCGCGACTATCTGTGGTCACCGCGATGACAATACTTCTGTGGTGCGGGGAGGCGACGACGAGGATGACCCCAACATGTCACTCCAATCCACCGCCGCGCTGGCCATGTCGCCGCTCCACGACGGCTCCGGCGATGGATCTTCATTGGAGGAGACATTGCGCTCCCACGCCTTCCGCCTCTTGATGCGGTTGTCATTCCGATCGCGCTTGGCAATCTCGCGCTCCTTGTGCTGCGCCTTGCGCGCAACACGCCGCCTCTCCGCAGCCACTTTGTTCTGGTTGAAGATTGTCTCCTCCGGGAGAGGCGCCTTGGCCGGAACGAGGTGCGCACACCTCAACTGCAACGACAAGAAGATGAATGGATCAGTCGGGGTAGAAGGTCTCTGAAAAGACCAGCATCGAAACGAAGAACACAAAACAACCGAAATTGATCGAGAATATGACGACTCACAAATTTCTCAGTCCCCTCATGCGGGAGCAATGGGAGCAGCCATGCCGGCGGCCATGAGTAGGTTGACCTCCCGATCACCTACTCCACGTGATACTGGACCTCAAGCAGCGACGGGAGGGTAGGAGCGATCACGGTCCCCGTCCAGGGAGCCCGGTCGTCCATCATCTCGTAGAGACAAAGCGGCTGCCTCCAGAGCAGCACAACTCCTCTGGCATGGTACTGCCCGAGGACTTCAGACAAGGTGACCCCGGCTCCCCGGAGACGCGTCAGCACCACCTAGTGATCCTTGACGATCTTTTCTTGCTCCGCCTTTGCAGGGCCGCCCGACTAATTCCTCCGTGACTGGTCGATAGAATTTTCGGTGAATGCTGGAAGCACAAACTTGGGGTCATTCTGCAGATAGAACCACCCCTTGTGCCAGCCACTATTCGAGCTGGTCAGGGACACTGGGAGGTAGTCATCACCCCGACCCTGCTTCATTCGGAGGTTTGGCGCAGCTGATAGTAGCCGCCCGGGAACCCTCCTTCAAGCACGCGAACTTGAAGAAGTACCGGAAGAGGTGCCAATGGGCACTGATTCCCAGGTACCCCTTGCACATCACCTCGAATGCCGCCATCTGTTAGATGTTGTTCAGGTTGAGATGCTGCAGCTAGAGGCCGTACTCGAAGAGGACTCAATGGATGAATCGCCCGGCGGGGATGGAGAAGCCGCGCTCGTGGAAGGCCACGAACGAGACCACGAATCCCTTGGGAGGGCGCGGCACGGACTCATCACTAGGCACCTTCCACTCCATGGCAGCGGTCAGTGGAGGGAGCTGGCCCGCCTCGACGAGACGAAGCAGCTACTTGCAGGACACATTGGGTCACGTCCAGTTCAACATCGCAGCAACAGAGTTCCAAGCGGACTGGAGGCGCAAGAAGTGGAGGCACTGCGAATGTGGAAGAGTGCGGGGAGCGTGATGCGAGCGCAGGGGAAGAAGACAATGGGAAGAAAAGTCCCGGACCCCGTGCCCGACGCGCGGATTTAAAGGGATGAGTGCGCCCGCTCGCCTTCAATGTCGGGCCCGTCGTGTCGGTGAAACATTCACCCACGCACGCGCGCCCCAGCAATACAGACGCCCACTCGCGTGACACCGCGATCCCCGCAAAGTACAGGAGCCTGTAACGCCCGCGCGTAGTCATTTCTAGCGGTCACGTCTGCCACGTCGGCCGAGATGCCTGTGCCCACTACTTCTCTTCCATTTACCACATCGACCATGATGCCCATGATGGCCGTTACAACCACGACAACCACGACTACCCCAACAAAGTGTCCCCAGGCTACAACGGCTACAATCACACTTAAAAGCCCGCGAGCGAGTCTTCAACTCACTCACAGGCTCGGGGGCTACATCCGTCAGATGCGCTCGCGTGCACCCACCGAGAACATGAAGAACAACACCAATGCCAAGACCGCTCAACTGAGCCTAAGTGTGACTCCTTGACTCCCCCTCAGGCTTAGGTGCTACTGACGAGGGCCCGGATCATGGCCCCCTTTGACGGTGAAAAGATCTCCCTTAACACAAGGTAATCCGACACCATCAACAACGTGAAAGCCAAGATTAACAATGTCAAGGCCAAGGTTCAAGATGAGGAAGATTGAGGACCCCAGTCAAGACCCACACTAGCAAGACAACACGATTCCGACCAGTTGGAAGCATCTCCAACCAGTTCCCCACAAGGGGGATCCCCTCCGACAAGTCTCCGCCTCGCACGACAAGTCTCTGCCTTGCACAACAAGTCTCCGCCTCGCACGAGCTCCCTCCGACTCCGACTGGTGCGTGGGCTATGACACGCAGCACGAGCCTGAGGCACGAACACCACCACCGAAACGCGTGGGGGAACGATTCCCCGCGCCATGCAAATGCACCAGCAGGCGGTCATGCAAGTAGCTGACCCCCGACTTGGGCCTTAATGCGGGTCTGTCCGGCTGCACAACCAGCCCATCAACATCATCTCCCACTCTGCCACACGCAAGCTCAGCCCGAGGCACTCAAGCACCCCCTACGACGAGCTCAAGCCTAGACTTAGGCCCAAGCGTGGCGGGCTGGTCAAGTACTCGGGCAGGACAAGACAATAGCAAACTACTCGGAGGAGATGCCAAGCATCCCGGGGTGAACAGCCACGCCCGGACACGCGACAGCTCCCACGACCAAGTAGCACGACTCCACTTCAATGTGTCCTGACAGACAACGACGCACGACGGGACATCCCAGCAACCGAGAACTATACTTCTTTTCCACTTCCCCCTTGTGCCCCTCCCCTTGTGACTATAAAAGGGAGAGGAGAGCAACCATACAAGGGTTAGACCTCCTACAGAACGAACTCCATTCAAAGGGACTTGGGTTCGACACCCTCTCCCGACCAGTTTGTAATCCCTACTACAAACACACCTAGCTCGGGAACACGACAGATCGACACTAGACGTAGGGTATTACTCCTCGGAGGCCCGAACCAGTCTAATCCCGTTGTCTCCTATGCTAACCATCCGAACCCGACTGTTGACGGATAAAACTCGTATCCACCTACGATCCGCAAGCGTACGGACCTACACCTTTTTCACCACGGGATTCCCAAGGTTCTTGTCAATCCGCGAAGCAAGGGGATTGCTAGCACTTAACCAAGCACTAATCTAGTTGAATGGAAAACCTTTGAAAGAGTATTAATCTAAAGGTAAAGACAATCTAACCTAAGTTAATCTAAGTTGATCAAACAAATCTAGGGTTAAACTAGATGGTAAAGGGTGGACACAAGAGAGTGATTAAGAAAGATAAGCGTTCCCTCCCTAGGATCTAGGATAACATGGATATGCATCTACTACATGAGAGTGGTAAACCAATCTACCGGGGGTTGTGACCACGGTTTCGCCCTTTCCCTTCCCTCGTACTGTCACTACGCGAAGGTAATCGTGACTAGACCTATGATGGACACGGTATGTTGATGGAATTTGTGGGAGTAGTGGATATCATACGCCCGAAAAACATGGTAGCTAACCTTAATCATCAAAGCATCATCAACATGAAAGCAATAGATTGAAACCACGAATCGAGTAGCGATCACATAGCATGTACCCATCTAATCCTAGGGATGAACAGAGACATTACCCCATCATCTTACACAGATTGAAGCACATAGGGGTGATGGAGACTCTGGAGAATGTCGTCGATGAAGATGGCGGCGATGGAGCTTGGGAACACCCCTAGGCCAGCAGCTTGGAGTCCTCCTCTTGCTTCCTTCTCTCCGCCGGCGTTGATCCTTGCGACGAGCTCATCTAACTCTCTCCCTCATCTTGCGGCGGCGGTTTTCTGGTGAATGGCGTGGGTAGGATGATTTGTTCGATGGGGCAGCCGACGGTGGCGGAGGCAATAAATAGACGAACACCTAGGGCAAAGGGGGCACCGAACCGACCCCGGAGTGGGCTAGGCCGGTCGGCCCAGGCCGGCCGGCCCAGGCCCATTTCGGCTCGGTTCGGCCCCGGTTTCCTCCCTGGTTGCTTCTCGCGTGATCCCTTATTTGTGTGCACTTGCATGTGGGCCTTTGACGTCGTTTCCTTCACGGTTAAGGCTTAAATCCTTGCTATGCAAGCTTCGCTGTTTTCTGGTTGAGTCCCTGAAGACTTGCACGTTGACGCTTCGGTCCTCAGGTCATTTGGAGTCATGTTCATCGCCTATCTTGACTCTTGTTGGGCTTCATGATCTTCTTCCAAAGTGCTTGGTGAACTTATCCCGAAAGTCTCATCTTTAGTGTAGATTTCCTGCGTAAACAACAAACTCCAAAATCGACATGCAAGTGTGAACTTGTTACATCATTAGTATGCCTAGTGGCGGGTTAGATGCAAATCATAATCGAAACCAATGTATAACAAGTACTCTAGGTTGACGGAAATTCACCGTCAACACCGACGCACGATCGACACAAATTTACTGCCGGCGGTAGAGAACCCCGACAGTTCCGTTCTCAGCGTTTCTTGCGTTTGCATTCCTAGAACCAAGCCCTTTCCTTGTTCTTTTTTTAAGCCTTCCTTTTATGGTTTATTGTTCTTAGTTGTGCTTTTTTGCTTTTGCGTGTTTGTACCTGATGTTTACTTTGTGTAGAAGATCGAGCTGTTGATCAGAAGTCCTGAAGTTCAAGAATTTCAAAGAGAAAGAGCAGAATAACAACTAACTTTGTGTTGGAGAAAGGCAAGTGACCCTAACCATCCTTCTACCTATGCTTTAAACAAGAATACTATGAATTAATTGGAACATGGAGAACCACCCAGGAAAGCAGTACAACCACAAGACATATGGCTTTGTCTTGGCCAATTAATTAGGGAAGTCTTGTGTGGCTATTAGCCTTAGTAGCTTCGAGTACGGAGGAACGCTTTTATGACTCTTCTACTCTGGACAGGTATTGGAACAGAAGTGCTCTTCTAGGCTTACCTGGTCCGAGGGTAGAAGGAGGGTACGAAAGATAGCCTCTAGGACGTGCTACTATAGACTAATACACATAGGAGGACTCTTTGTAAAGGCCTCATAGCGTTCCTATGCAATCACACCTCGGAAGTGTGGTATTGTGCCTACTTTTGCACAGCATGGTTGGGTTCAAGGTTCTTCAGAACTTTTACACGACTTGTGGTGAAAGTGTACAACCTCTTTAGAGTGTAAAACTGTTATAGCAGTCGTGCTCATGATCAAGAGCAGCCTGGACCCTCACATGATTAATAAAATTAAAGATGAACTTTAAATTACTTTATGGTTATTTCTGTGGCCTTGCTCAGTACCAACCATAAGTGTACTCATCCTTGCCAAACCGCTGCTCAGAAAAGAAGAAGGTGTATGAAGTCGAGAAGATGGTGCTAGGCGTACGCAACCCCCAGTCGATTGCAACGCTGCCGCCTGCCAGTGCAAAGTCCCCCGCGTCGCCTCCTAGGCGACATGAGCGGATCGCCCACCGCAAGCGCCTACCGCCGCCGTCGTTGCCATGTCTGGCCACCGTCTCCTCCTCGTCTCCGGCCTTCTAGCCGGTGACACGGGAAGCGAGGGTCCATCCTTTTTAGTAGATCAAGTCATAATACAGTCCGTCTAGGTTTAGGGTTTGCTCGCCACCAATACTCAGCGGTGGAGTTAGGTTTTGCCAAAGGAGCATGGCTCCTCTGTGGCTTGGTTTTCCTGGTGGCGTCGGCGATGTGGAAGCAACGACGTTGCAGAGGAATAATTTCTCCCAGTTTCTTCCGTTCTCCGATGGCGATCTACTCCGACGTCAACGGAAAGGCTAGGGAGACCTATCCAGGAGTCGAGGGCCGACACATCATCGTCTTCTTCAGGTGATGATGTTGTTGACCCTATTAATCTCGAGGAAGATGTTGTTTGGCAATAATCTGAGCTTTCCTCAGGTTGCTGGCGATGGTTTCGATGGATGCTCGTGGGTACTGGAGTTGGCCGATGCGCTTGGGAGGCAGTGTACTCAGATGATTCTCCTAGAAGTAAGCCCTCCTCAACGGCCTCCACCTTGTGGAGATTGGCTCTGGTGCCCAGCGATGATTGGGAAGCGGCTTCGGTGGCGGTGACAAACGGATCTCTAAAGATTTCGATGCAGATGATTAGGAGCTTGGACGACTTCTTTGTAATCTTCTTTTTCTTTTGGGTCCTGTTTGTAAAAGGGCCGGTTTAATAGGCTAAATTCATTGCATTTTCCGTCTCAAAAAAAACTCAGTCGATTGCCTGTGAAGTTTGGAGCCTTTGCTTCCTAAGATTTTGCTGTAAATCTCTGATAGTCTCTTTCTTTACGTGATATTGTTTCTGTTATTCACTAATGATGTCACTATATGTATGGAACTAGATCCTGGCATACAGATAGGTAACACTTGGTTTGTTTTGGAAACCGGGTGTGACATATTCTGAAAATGGAAAGTTGCAGGAATTAAAACTTTTTGAAAATGGAAAGTTGCAGGAATTAAAACTTTTTGAAAATGGATAGTCCAGGGGAATAGAGGAAGTTGCAAGCAATGAAATTTTTACTCGTAGGTTGGAAATGCTCACTTGCGCGCCAGTTCTCTGCCCCCCATGGTTCACCACAGTTTGCAAGAAATGAAATTTTTACTAAATTTAATTTTATTTTAATTCAGTAAAATTAATTGGATGGAGTAATTTGAGTGCAGAGTTGATTTACGGTGTTCCATCCGTGGACGGACTTTCATATGTCATCTCACTTTGGAGATGTTCCTTATAATTAGGGATGAAAGCAGGAAAGGGAAAATCCCGTACCGACCGACACCATATCCCGCTTAAACCGATCGAATCTTGCATTTTCAGGAAAAAAAACGAAAACTGGAAAAAGATCCGGGAAATGTGGCGAAATCAAGAACGAAATTGGGTGAGGTGTTTTCCCGACCGAATTCGCATATCCCGTATTTTCGCGGGAACGTTCCTGTCGGTAATCCCGAATTCAAAGGCAACCAGGGCTCCCTGTCTAGTAAACATTTCGCCCAGCCAGCCCATCTCCCCTCCTACCGGCTGACCCCATCCGGCAACCCAAACCCTAACTGTCTAACCCCTGCAGGCGGCGGCGCATACACCCCCGCGTCGCGCCCCTGCAGTTGCCCCCTGGCCCCTGCTCCCCTCGAACTCGAACCCTAGAGGCAGTGAGGCACAGTCGCACAGGCACAGAGCAGCCGCCCAGCCAGCCGCCGCTGACCAGCCACTGCCGCCGCCTCCGGTACTCTCGATCTCGCCCGCTTCCTCCACATCCAACCTGTGGCTGCGACCCCCCATTCACCACTGTCGCCATCCCCGGCGGCCGGCGGTGAGGACTGAGGAGCTATGAAGCCACCGACGGGGCAAGCTGCCGGCTCGTCTGCCTCCAAGCGCATCCTATTCCCTGAGTTGCTGCCGTCGCCGGCAGTGAACAGCAGCACCCTTCCGTCCTCCAACTCTAACACTAGGTACTTGATACTCTAAGTAGTGAGTACCAAATCCACATCTTGGCATGTAGTTCTACTCTTCTATTGTAGATCTGTAGAGTACATTCAAGATTCATGAGGATTAGTAGACAACTAGTCTGTTGCATAATTTAGGCTCGACTGACTTAGTTTACTCTGTTTGCTTAGTAGCTAGAATAAAGGAGCTCAATCACATCTGTTTGAGCGCGTCACTGTGCTGGTCGTGCGCATGAGTCATGCCATGACTGTTTCTCTATTTTTCAGTTGAGTCAGTTAGAGTAGTGGAGGCGACGGCCAGGTCTTTGATTGAGTAATGTGTCATGTGTGATTGTGTGTTTTTGTTGCCCAAGTAGACAAGATCTTAAACCTGCTATTGTGTAGCCCTGTTCCGGTTCATGTTTTCAGTGCATTTTACATCACTGCTTGCTGTAGTAAATTATATAGTGTCACACTGACACTGATGCATTTGATCCATTTTTTAAGGATGTAAGAGGTCTAGGTCAGCAAGTGGAATTCCTGGTCAGGATCTTGGTCTGTGTCTTTCTGTAGCATCTGCAAGTGCGACCCCTACGCCTGTATCTAGCCCAGGAACAACTGATGTAGGCTCTTTGCCAAGTCAAGGTGTGAGTGCTGCTGCTTATGGAGCTGTGAGTGATGTTGTTGGTGAAGATGACAATGGGGCTACTGGTGTTGGTGGCAGTGGTGTTGCTGTTGGTAGTGGCGCATCAGGAGGTGCTGGTGCTGGTTCAGTTGGTCCTGGTGGAACACAAGTGCAGGTGCAGGCACAAGGGATAGATACTGCAAATGCCATCATTATTGAGGGTGAGGAGCTTGTGCAAGATGAAGTTCTGCCATGTGGGAAGAGGCACAAGAGGTGCACATCAAATGTGTGGCACTATTTTACAAAGAAGAAGCTGATTAAGGAGGCTAATGGGAAGACATATCTCCAAGTGTGGGCTCATTGCAATCAACCTGGTTGCAAACACAAGGCCAGGGCTGAGGGAAATTATGGGACTACAGGTTTTTGGATTCATCTAAGGACAGCACACAGCCTAGTAAAGGGACAGCTGCAGCTCAAATCTGAAAAAGATGCTGAAACAAACATGACTCTTGTGCAGCCTTACAAGTATGATGAAGAAGCAAGTTTGAAGAAGTTCTACTTGGCAATAATCATGCATGAGTACCCATTCAACATATCTGAGCATGAGTACTTTGTTGAGTTCATTAAATCTTTGCGTCCTAGCTTTCCCATCAAGTCTCGTGTTACAATTAGGAAAGAAATCATGAATATGTTCTTGCAAGAGAAGGAGAAGTTGTATGATTATTTCAAAACAGTCTGATGCCGCTTTAGTGCCACCATGGACATGTGGACTTCTAATCAGAACAAATCCTACATGGCTGTCATGGTACATTGGATAGATGATACTTGGTGCATCCAGCACATGAGGATTTTGGCTGGCTGGTCGCCTATCTATCAACTTTATTATTGTACTAGTTAATTAAATTATGGTGTGTTGTACTATTAACTTATGGTTTGGCTCTATGCCGTGCGAGTGAATTGATGTAGTTATCTGAAATTCTGAACCATATGTGAGGTTGTGATGTGCGTCTATGAAGATGAACCTTTTATCTCTGGAAAAGTAGTAATGAGGGCTGAGGCTATGAACCTATGATGCCTTGTTGTCATATCTAATTGTCGATCTGTGTTGCACTTGAGTTGTTAGCAATTACGTTGATGTTCAATCTTGATGGAATGGTAGCAAGGTATTATCATGGTTGGATCATTTGTGTTGAGTCGAGCATTTTAAGTGGTCATATGATTTGTTGTTCCTGATTTTAAATTTCGGTTCCCGGCCGATATCGACATGTTTCTGATCGAATTGTTTTGATTTCGATTTCCCGTGTATTCGATTTCGATTTCCCGACCGAGCTTTCCCGATTTCGCACCCGTTTCCGAATACAAATACGAAATCAAAAGTGATTAGGGTATTTTCCCGACCGATCCTGACCGCTTTCATCCCTAGTTATAATTTGGTGGTGAACCAAGGTAGCGTGTAGGGAAAAAGGGACTTCATTAGTTGTGGGTCAATGGGTCGCTATATCTCCATGTGTTTTCATCAATTCCTGAAGCTACGGGATCGATAAAAGGTGGCGCCGTGGCGTACGTTCGGAGACGCCGTGGAGATCAAGCACGACCAGCGACCAGTTCTACAGTATTGCCATTAACACAACCTCCGATGCATCCATCACGCCGGCGATCGGTCTGGCAGCCGGAAATTCAGGTCCCTCGCACATGCCCGCGTGAGCCCTTTGATCCGCGCGCCCATATATCAAAGCCGTGCATGTATATATGCGCGTGCCGGCGCAGAGTAGTGCATACCGGAGGCCCGGAGCTCCATGGAGATGACGACGACCGGCACTAATAATTACAGGTGCGTGCCGGAGCCGGACGGTCCGGCGGTGGTGGAGCCGTGGCCGCCGACGAGGGAGAAGGAGACACGGCGCCGCGGGGTGTTTCTCGCCGTCGGCCTGATGGCGCTCTTCGCGTTCTTCGTCCTCGGCCGGGAGAGCGCGTCGGCGGTCTGGGAGCTCGCGAGCGCCAAGCTCACCGCCATCAGCAACAGAGGTGGCGCCGGTGCCGGCGGCCGCAGCGACGAGCTCCTCGGCGGGCTGCTGGTGCCGGGGATGAACCGCAGCTCGTGCCTGAGCCGGTACCAGTTGTCGCGGTACTTCAAGCACTTCCCCCATGCGCCGTCGCCGTACCTCCTCGAGAAGCTCCGCGCCTACGAGGCTCGCCACCGGCGGTGCGCCCCCGGCACGATGCTCTACGCCGAGGCTGTCGAGCGGCTCAGGTCCGACCGCAGCGACGTTGGCGCGGAGTGCCGTTACGTCGTGTGGCTCCCCTTCGACGGCCTCGGCAACCGCATGCTCTCCATGGCCAGCGGCTTCCTCTACGCGCTCCTCACGGACCGCGTCCTCCTCGCCGCCATTCCCCCGGACACCGTCGACCTCTTCTGCGAGCCCTTCCCCGGCGCGACTTGGGTGCTCCCGCTCGAGGGCTTCCCCGTCGCCGACCTGCTCCATCTTGGGGTGAGGCCCGAGCAGTCGCTGAGCCGTCTCCTCGCCGACAAGAAGATCGTCGTCGTGGACTACGCGGACGGCAACGCGACGACGGCGACGGCGCCACCCGTGCCGGCGTACGTTTACCTGAGCCTGGGGTGGCAGATGACGGACAGGCCTTTCTTCTGCGGCGAGCACCAGGTCGCGCTCGGCAAGGTGAACTGGCTGCTGCTCTACAGTGACCTCTACTTCGCGCCGTCGCTTTACACGATCGCCCAGTTCCAGGACGAGCTCCGGCGGCTGTTCCCGGCCAAGGAGAGCATGTCCCACCTCCTGCTCCGGTACCTGCTCCACCCGGGCAACCCCGTGTGGGGCCTCGTCACCAGGTACTACCACTCGTACCTTGCTCCGGCGACGCGGAGGATCGGTGTGCAGATCAGGATGGTCGGCCGTGACTCCATCCCCGCCGCCGACATGTACAACCAGATCCTCGCGTGCTCCCGGCAGGAGCGCATCCTGCCGGAAACCATCGACGACGACAGAGACAACAAGACGGACGGCGGCGGCCGCGAGGCCAACAACAATGGCGGCGGTGCGACGACGGCGATCTTGGTCGCGTCCCTGTTCTCCGACTACTACGAGATGCTGAGGTCGAGGTACTACGAGCACGCGGCCGAGGGCGGCGCGTGGGTCGGCGTGTTCCAGCCGACGCACGAGGAGATTCAGGCGACGGGGAAGCTCGCGCACAACCGGAAAGCTCTCGCCGAGATCTACCTGCTCAGCTTGTCGGAGGAGCTGCTCACGACCGGGGTGTCCACATTCGGGTACGTGAGCAGCAGCCTGGCGGGGGTGCGACCCACGATGCTTTTCCCGGCGCATGGCCACAAGATTCCGGCGACTCCGTGCCGGCGAGCAGTGTCCATGGAGCCGTGCAACCTCACGCCACCATGGGGCGTGAGATGCAAGGCCAAGGCCGTGGACGGGGAGGACCTCGCCCGTCACCTCAAGGTCTGCGAGGATTGGGGGAAAGGGCTGAAATTGTATGACTAGACTGGCAGCGGCACTATCGACTTCGTCTCTCCGATCCCCTCAATACCAGTTTTCAGATTCCAAGTTGGATAGAGTATCATATGGTCAAACACAAAAATCAAAAATTCAAAATAATCAGAATTAATTTTTTTGAGTAATAGGGCCTGGCCCGAGTCCTTCCATTAACAGAAAGACCAGCATTCAGTTTTATAGCACAAGGAAGTCTCAAAGCGAAAAAAGGAAACCGGGGAACAAAGAGGAGCAAGCCTAGAGTCTATTACAAACCAAACTACTGAAACAAAGATGAACAAACTACTGAGAACAGTTTTTCAGGCAGCCTCCTCTTTGAAGGCCAAAAGCAATCACACCATCAGATCACCCGTCCTTCAGCCAGCAACCCGATCAGCTGCTGCGGCGCTCCAGCCACATCCCAGGCGTCTCCTTGTTTCGCCAGGAAGCTGAGTAGCTCTTTCTGCAGGGCTTCATTCATCCTGCCAACCGTGCCAGCTGCTCTGCTATACACTTCAGCTAGCTTAGCTTTTGCTCGAGCTCTGAGTTCTCCTTGGCCGGGCAGAGAATTTTCCGGTTGCTGATCAAGGCAGCTACCCTTTTTATCAGAGAGCTCACATCTCTCCATTGTCCACCCTGAAAACACAAAGAGTTTCTTAGCTTCCAAAGCCCCCACAGGGCTGCCGAAGTAAACATGTTGGTCACAATATGTTTTTTGTTACTAAGCCAAAGAGTGGCCACACTTTCAAAGCAAATGTTACAGTTAAGCTCTACACACTCATAGATTACAAACCAAACTTGCCTAGCTACCACACAATCAAAGAAGAGGTGGTTGATCGTTTCCTTCTCACAGCAGAAAAGGCACCTGTCATCCTCAATGAATTTCCTCTTCTTCACATTATCTCTAGTAAGAGTTTTGTTCTGTGTGAGCAGCCATAAGAAAAAATGTACTCTTGGAGGGACTTTTAAGCCCCAGACTGCCGGTGTATGAATTTGTTTCACACCTCTAAAGTTAATAATTTTGTAAAGAGACTGAGAAGAGTAGACTCCATTAGAGTTGAAGGTCCAAATCATCTCATCCTCTTCATTGCTAAGATTTATAGTGGAGGCTAATTGTAAAATTTCCTCCCACTTACAGAAAGTAACACCATCCACATATCTTCTAAAGGTGCACTTAAGGTGTGTACCATCCCACAACTCCTGGACAGTCTTATTCTTCTCATTCAAAATCATATACAAATCCCAGTATTGTATAGCTAGGCTGGAGGAGCCTAGCCAGTTGTCCTCCCAGAATTTAACTTTCTAGCCATTACCAATCTTCCATTTGTACCCCATCTTTGCTGCTTTGGCAGCCCACATCATCCCTTTAAAGAACTGGGAGCTCCCTACTGTACTGCTACAGAAGATATTTGGCTTATTAGTGCTATACTTATCATCTATGATTTGCTTCCAAAGCTTGTCTTTGTCTAGGTTATATCTCTTCAACCAAGATCCTAGGAGGCAGATATTTAGGTCTCTTAGGTTGGGGATCCCAATACCCCCAAAGCTTTTGCACATGCTCAAGCTTTCCCAGTTGGCTAAGTGCCATTTATGACTATCTTCTCTGTCATTCCATAGGCAATTAGCCATTTGGGAAGTAATGGTTTTGATAGCCCATTTAGGGAGCTTAACAAAGGACAAGAGATAAGCAGGTATTGATGCTAAGCAGGTTTGCACTAGGACCAATCTAGCTGCATGGGAGAGCAGCCTACCCTTCCAACCTGTGACCTTATTCAGGATCTTATCTATCAAAGGTTGCAAATCCTCTCTCTTGAGTTTTTCATAGTGTAATGGTACTCCTAGATATCTAATGGGGAAATTGCCAATGGGGCACCCAAAAAGGTGGGTAATTTGGTGGATATGGTTGCCTTCTAGATTAATAGGTATAAACTCACTTTTGTGGAAATTAATCTTCATCTCAGAGATTTGCTCAAACACCGCTAGGGTGGTTTTTAGATTTCTCAGGCAGACTAGATCAGGATTAGAGAAAAGAATCGTGTCATCTGCATACTGTAAGGAGATAACCTCTTTCTCATGACTAGTTTTAAGACCTTTTATAAGTTGTTTATCAGCAGATTTGATTAGCATTCTTGTTAGGATGTCTCCTACTAAGTTATACAGGATGGGGGAAAGCAGGTCCCCCTGCCTCAAACCTTTTCCAGTTCTGAAGAAAGGGCTATCTTCCCCATTCAGGGTGACGCCCACAGATCCCATAGTGACTATTTTCTGGATCCAACTGATCCATTTATGATTAAAACCTCTAGAATGTAGGATTTCAAACAAGAAATCTAAATTTACCCTGTCATAGGCTTTCTCATAGTCTAGTTTGAGGATAACCCCAGGGACTTTATGCTTATGAACACTATGAACTATCTCATGTGCCACTACCACACTTTCTAGAATATATCTCCCTCCAATAAAAGCATTTTGTTGGGGGGAAATTAGCCTATTGGCAATCTTTCCTAGTCTTAAAGTTAGAACCTTGGAGAAAATTTTAAAACTACAATTACATAAGCTAATGGGTCTAAATTTCTTCATATTCCTAGCCCCTTGCTCTTTGGGAATCAGGGTGAGAAGGGCAAAATTAAGTCTATACAGGTCCAGGCCCCCCTCATGGAAGTCCTGAAACAAAGCTATTATATCATTTTTAACTATGTTCCAAAATTTTTGGTAGAAAAGAAAAGGAAGGCCATCTGGCCCAGGTGCCCCTTCAGCATAACAACTATCAATGGCTTCTTTAATTTCTTTTTCTGTGAAGGGGGCTAACAGGATGTTGTTTTCTTCTGTGGTGACCTTTTCTTCCTCACTCCAGAAGCTCTCCCCTAGGGAAATGTCCCCTCTACACTCTTGTTTAAAGAGATTCTTATAGAAATCTACTGCTATCTTCATCATGCCTTGCTCATCCTCAACAATCCCATTTGGACCCTCCAGACCATCTATTATGTTTCTTCTACTCCTTTGGTTAGCTACTGCCTGAAAGTAAGCAGTATTCCTATCCCCTTCTAGGATATCTCTATCTCTAGACCTTTGTCTGGCTTTTATCTCTTCTAAAGACCAGATGTGCTTAAGCTTCTTTGCTATCTCTCTCATTCTCTTTTTCTCTACCTCAGCAAAACTGGTTTGTTCTTCTTTCAGCTCCAGGTTATTTAACTCTACTGCTAGGGCTGTCTTTTCCTTGTTCATGGCTGCTATTTCATTAGAGACCCAGCCTCTAGTAAGCCTTCTAAGAGTTCTTATTCTAAATTGCCAAAGATCAATAGGTTTTGAATAGGGACAAGGGGTAGTCCAGGCTTTAATAATAACATCCTTAAAGCTCTCTTTCTCTAGCCACCATTTTTCAAATCTGAACTTTTTCTTTGGCCTATTCACACTGTCTCCAGTATCAACTAGGATAGGATTGTGGTCACTAGGGATTCTATCTAAAGCTTTAACTCTGGATAAAGGGAAAGCCAGATCCAGGAAGTAGAGACAAAAATTCTATCCAGATTGGCCAAAATGGGGTTTTCCTGGTTATTAGTCCAGGTATACAGCCTGTTGCCAGGGTTCAGTTCTACAAGCCCCCATTTATCTATCCAATCATTAAAGGTATCAGCCCATTTGTGACTGATGCTCCTATTGCTTTTTTCCATGATGGACCTAACTAAATTGAAGTCCCCTCCCAACAGGATGGGGCCTTGCTAGGAATGCATGATATGGTGAAGTTCATCTAGGAACTTTTGTTTCCTATCTTCATATGGGCTGCCATAGATAACTACCAGTTTCCAACTGAAACCTTGTTTCTTATCCTGAAGGAAAATAGAGGAAGAAAATTCCAAATTCTCACTCACAGTGATGTTAAAGATCTCTGAGTTAGCCCCTACTAGAATGCCTCCTTCACTACCTGTGGCAGGTAAGGAATGCCAAACAAAGGGGATATTGCCAGTCAAGGCTCTAAGGTAACCATTAGAGAAGGTGTTCTTCTTAGTTTCTATAACCCCAACAAAGTCTACATGATTGCTTCTGATTTTTTCTACTAGAGCAGGAACCCTTCCTGGTAAGCCCAGACCTCTAATATTCCAGAAAAGACCTATCATTTCCTTTTTTTCCTTGTGATTTTCTTCCTAGGGACTACTTCAGATAATGCCTCAATAAGCTCCTTTAGCTTTTGGGCCTTGATGTGTTCTGGTGGAGTCTCAGGGGCCTCTCCCTGATTGGCCATAGCCAGATTGCTATCTATTTTCTTGTTATAGCATTCCTGGTCTCTACAAAATTCCTTATAAGAATCATTTCTATCTTTATCTCTAGCAATAATGTTATTCGGGGCACCACTGCCTCATTATCCTCTCCTATTCTAATATCTACCTCTTTTGTTATGAGAAGAACATCATCAGGATTTAATACAACTGGGTTGTCAGAAAGAGTATTACCTGTGTTTCCTTCTAGGTTGACCTTTCTTTTCAGATTTTGTGCCTTTTCCAGAACTGTCTGCCATCATCTTTCAATCTGTTGCTTCTTCTGTCTGCTATTATAGGGCCCCAAGTTGTCTCCTTATGATTAACCATTTGCTTATCCTCCTCTCCCTTGTTGATTTTTTCTGCTTCTTTGTCTTGTCTGAATATTGTGGTGTTATCCTTGAGCTCTCCTTCTGCTTTGTTGCTTGAGTTTGCATATTCACCTCCCTGGTTGTTTTGGTTTCTCTCTTCTACCCAGGTTTACACCCACTCCTCTGGCAGACAGGACATCTCTTGATCTTTCATTTCAGAATCCAATGTTTCTTCCATTTGCTCTTCTTCCTCATCATCTAGCTCCATAGCTTTTAGTAGGTTTATGCAATAGGAGTTATTGTTCTCCTCCAATTCTCCTTTCTCTTCCATCCTAGTAACTGTTCTCAAAGCTGCATTCATGGTTTTGGTATTGTTGTCTTGCTGTCCCCCAATTCCTTTTCTAGAGTTGTTTTTTGGTGTAACCTCTCCACCATTGTCTTTGTTGGGGTCCTGGTCCTCCTGGTTTGAGCTTCTCTAGTTGATGTCATCTAGATCCTCTTTAAGTAAGTCATCCTCATCCAGATCAGGGTCTTCTCCCCCCTCATCCCCCTCATCATTGTCTTTGCCTGATTGTTGCTGTTCAAACTCTTCAACCTTGTAGGATAGCAAGAACAGATCATCCTGTATTTCCAACACTCTCTCCTTAGGGATTTTGCATGGGTCTTTGCATTTGATCTTTAGCCTGACCATGGTGAACTGGCTAGAAAACAAGGAATACCAATCTATATCTATTAACTTCCCCAAGCTTGATGCTGTCTGTTGGAAGACAGTCCACTCACTCCATTTTGGTGGGATCCCTCTGACTTGTACCCATGCTTCCACCAACTTCCCTATAGGTTTGATCTCTCCATCCCAAGCTTTTAGTGATGCTTTCACCCCATTTTTGTTCAAGGGGAACCAGATCATGTCTCCCATTACCAAATCTTCAACTCTTTTGGAAGGGGGGAACTTCACCATGTATCTGTACTCCTCTAGAGATTTCAGTTTCCATTGCCAGTCTTTATCAAACATCCTTCTGAGTTGTTGCTTGATGCCCTCTTGATCTATGTCTCCTTCTTCCACTGTGAGAACCCCATAGTTATCTGATGCCCCCCAGAGTTTAAAACTATTCCCCTTTTGTTCTACCTCAACATGTAGGAAACCCAGACCCTGGTTGGCACTACCAAAATATTGAGCAGTCCTCTGAGGTTGCTTCCACTCTGGGCATTTCTCCACAAGATGATCCTTCTTCTAGCATATGAAACATACCTTGGGCTTGGGGCAGTTAGAGTTGTAATGGTCTGGATCTCCACAGTTGTAGCAAAAGATGGTCTTCTCCTTATCTTCCCCTCCCTTTCCAGGATCCTTCATCTCTTCTAACTCTGCTTGTTGCTGTACTACATTTGCTAGGTTCTGCTTGTCTTCTCTCTCTGCTCTCCCCTTCTGTTGAGCCTGCTGTTGGGATCTAGCATTCCCTGATGCTGTGGTGGCCTTTGGAAATTGTATTGTTGCGGTGGTGGCGGCGGGTGGTTGTAGGGTGTGGGTTGGGGATGATGCAGGTGTGGTGGAGGGTAGTACCCGTACTGCGGCGGAGGTGGCCCGGGTTGGTAGATCGGCGGCGGCGGCGGGTGTGGCCAGCTGTTGTAGACCCAATCTTCTTCCGGCGGTGGTCTAGCCCCTCTCCCCCTGCCTCGGCCTCTACCCGCCATCACAGCCTGTAGGAAGGTCAGCCTCTCCCCCTTCGCCTAGAGATCTGAGGTGAACTTGAGCTGCTTCGGGACCCCACTCCACGAATCTCTCTCAGTGACTTGGAAGCAATCCTCTGGCTTGAATTGCTTACCCTCCCACAGCGATTTCTGGATCCAAACTAGGTTTTCCCTCGGCTCTCGAAGGTCAACACCATGGCTGCAGCGCGGAAGGGAAGGAGGCAAATCCGGGATCAACCACAGCCGCCCGTAAAATTCCTCAATTACCCCTCCTTCGTCTTGCTCCATCGGCCCTGCTTGTCTGTGAGATCTCCTCTGTATCGGCGGTTTTGGTTGGCTTCGAATCTTCTCCCTCCTCCGATGTGCTCCACGTGTCTCCCTCCTCGTCTGATCCTCTGTTCGGAGATCTTCCCTCGCAGGAGTGAGCGGAGGTGGGGGAAGCCCTCTCTCCCTGAATGGGCTCGAAGCTGTGATCTCCTGGCGATGGATTCGCAGCGGCGATCCCGCCGGATCCGGTTGAGGTCGCCCCCTCGATCGCCCTCTCGATCTCGGTTGAGGACCATGTGTGGTTCGAGGACCGGTGGATGGTCGCTTCCTTGTGTCATGAGTGATTGACAACGTTGTGTGGACTGATTCTTGGCTAAGTATTGCAGGTGCAGGTTGCGGCTTGACTCGTGTTGGTGCGGTGTGAAGAACAAGCGTGAAAGGTCATTACCGGTGAGGCCTCCGGGTGTGGAGAAGACAAGTAAGCTTCGTTCGAGGGACCGGTGGCCGGCGGGTCAAGTGCGGACCGCATGGTGGCATGAACGACAAGATGAAGTCGTGGATGGTTTCTTGGTAGAGCCTCAAAACCAAGGTCGAGCCGGGACTACGTGGGAGCCGAGTCATGAGTGGAGATTGGCGGAGGCTACACCGAGTTCGCGGGGTTTGCAGTGGTTCACCAGAAAACCACTGGGTTACTCGGTTGAGCCAGAAAACCGATGGCGAAGACTCGACGAGGAAGTGCGGCCACCCCAGGCCGGTTCAACCGCCCAGGAGGGGCGGTCAGACCGCCTGGGTCGGTCAGATTGCCCGGGCCGGTCTAACCGCCCAGGGGGGCGGTCGGACCGCCCTGGTCGCTGGCGCCGACATGCTTCGAAGCGGAGGACACGCATCGGGATCGCAAGGCTCGCGTCGAGGCTAAGCAGGTTGCGGTCGCCGGGCATCCGTCCGATTAAGAAAATCTGAAGACTTCCAAATTCGCCCTCGAGGGGCTTGTATCCCTAGTTTTAAGTAAGGGTAGTTTAGTGTTTTGGGTGCCTCCATATATACTCATTGAGTGGATGGATGGCAGCCAACTCTTGGAACCCTAGCTCATTTGTTTTTCCATTTTCGTTCTCCTTTTTCCCTAGTTTTTCCTAGGACTAGCTTGAGAGCTTCATGTGAGATCTAGAGAGAGGGATGGATGTTTGGGTGGCAAGCTAGACCTTGTACGAACCTTCATGGTATGTATAGATGGTTCGGCGTTGTTCCTCAAGGTGGTGAAGTGTTTTTCCCGTCCTTCTTTGTGGTGATTTTCGGAGCTCTTCGTTGGCGGTGTTTTGAGGACGATTTCGTGGGGTTTTTGGTGTGTGTCATGTATGAGGATCTTGTGCCTCTTTGGCTGGTGACTTTGCCCCCAAATCTCTCTTGAATCGGACTCGATTTGGGGGTTTTTCGAGTTGGGCGAGTTCTTGACCTAGAGAAGCGATTTCTTCGATTCCTCTTGACTGTGAGCGATTCGGGTCGATTCCTTTGAGGTAGAGGTTGCCCAGGAGGTAACCCAGATATTCCCGAAGTTTTGCTGCAATCCGTGGAGTGATTCGGGTGATCGGGCGCGAGGAAGTTGGGGTTTGACCCGTGGGTTCGTTTTCTAGGAGAGGCGGTCATACTGCCTGGTGGGGGCGGTCTAACCGCCCTGGGTCTTCTAAGTCAAAGTTTTGTTTCGCCGGATTTTCCTCTGTGAGTTTGTTCGCCTTGATTAGAGGAGCGTCTGGGTGAAGTTTCGGGTCGTTCTCGTGCCGTTTTCTAGGAGTTCTTGTTTTGAGTTCGTTGCTGGGTACAGGAGGTTAGACCGCCCCTGGTTGCCGGTCTAACCGCCCCTAGGCCACTGGTTGGAGTTTTGGTTTTCGCCAAGATTTTCTAGTAGCTAGCATGGCCTTGACCAGAGATCGTTGTTGGTGAAACCATGGTGCGTTTTGGTGCTCGGAAGAGGTGTTTCGGAGGTTTTCTTGGTTGCCTGGTGGAGGCGGTCTAACCGCCCCTATACCCGGTCTAACCGCCCCCCTCGGACGGCCAACTTTCGAGTTGTTTCCGCCGTTGTGTGTGCATGTGTGTTGAGGTTGCTTGGTAGTGTTTGTTCCTAGGACCGGTAGCACTCCGCTTGCTACGTGGTTTTTGCAAACGGAAGGTAGAAGTGCGGAGCGTGTGATTTTGGGGGTCCGACCGAGCGAGTTCATCTTATTGGAGTTTCAATCTCCTTCGAGAAAAAATTTTCATCGGCTCCCATTCACTCCCCCCTCTCGGTCGCCGAATCGGTCCTTCAAGTGGTATCAGAGCCGGTTCGGGTCTTTGTTGACTCTAACCAGTCTAAGATCCAAGGATGGTGTACCAGGAATGGGGTTCGCGTCCTCCACACTTCGATGGCAAGAACTACCAGATGTGGAGTAAGCGGATGGGAGCGTTCCTCCGTGGAAAGGGTCGGATCCCGTGGGATGTCACGGTGGACACGAGCTCGTCCGGCCGATGGACTTCCTCGCTCCAGGATCAAGGGACGATTCGACGCAAACAATAAGGCGGTCGACTACTTGTTTCGTGCTCGTGTCAGCCGAGTTCGATCGGGTGCACACCGAGCACTTGGCTTGTAGAATTTGGACGGTGCTGAAGGAGGCTCTTGTTGGGAATGCCCAGGTTCAAGTACGGATGTATGCGACCTACCGGAGAGAGTACGAGAACTTCACTCATCTCCCCGGTGAGTCCATCGATGCCTTGTTTCAGAGGTTCACGGTGGTTGTGAACAACATGAGGGCCAATGTGGATGTGCTCCCGTACGATGATCATGATAGAGCTATCAAGCTCTTACACTCTTTGGATTGTACAATATGGGATGAAAAGTTTGAGGCCATTGTGGAGTCAGAGAAGTATGACATTCTGACGGTGAACGAGCTGTTCTCGAAGCTCAAGTCGGCTGAGGTGGATAGGGGCATGACTGCCAAGCACGAGGGACCGACTGATTCCCATAGTCTTGCCCTTGTTGGTGGTTCGAAGGGAAAGACTAACACTAACCCATCCACCAGGATGTTCTCTTTGTCCTCGTTGATGTCTATGCCAGATGAGAAGTTCAATGTGCTTGGAGAGGACGAGCTGGCGCTCCTAATGAGGCGGTTCGAGAGGCTGCACGAGAACCGAGTGAACATGAGGAGGAACACAAGGACATGCTTCCAGTGCGGCAAGCTAGGACACTTCGTCGCCGACTGCCCGGAGAAGGTCAAGAACAAGGACGGCTACAAGCACAAGTCGAGGAACGATGGCAACTACCAGTCGAGGCGCGACCACAAGAGCAAGTACAAGAACAAGCACAAGGACGAGCGACGATCGAGGAAGAAGGTGAGCCGAGGCAAGGCCCGAGCGATGGTTGGTGCGAGCGACGTCGACTCCAGTTCCGTGTACTCCACCTCGAGCTCGAGTAGCAGTGAAGACGAAGGTGATCGTCGCAAGGGCAAGAAGTCGTCCAAGAACCTGAGCAGGCTGACCTGCTTCGCTAGAGACGGCTTCTGCACCATGACGCTATGCTCCGGCAGCAAGAAGAGCACACAGAGCGACTCGGACTCTGAGTCCGACGACGAGGTGCGTGATGAGCTTCCCTTCTTGCGCCGGGGAGAATGAACGGTTGGGTACTTTGCTTGATAATCGTGATGACATGCTTAGAGAGGCAAAGATAATGAGAAAAGAGCTTAGGGCTTCACTCGAGGATGCTAGGACTAGAGTGGTCGAGCTAGAAACACGGGTGCTTGATAGCAAGCTTGAGATTGATTCCCTTAAGGCTAGACCTATTGTTTCCGATGAGGTTGATTGTGTTGATTGCTCCATCTTTCTTGCTGATCTTGCTTTGTTCAAGGAAAAGCATGCCTCCAAGTGCGAGGAACTAGATGTGCTTAGGGTTGAAGTGGCCGAGCTTAAATCCGGATCTTCTTTGCTAGGTGCTTGCACTTCGGCCCCTCGTTTTGCATGCTAAGATTGATGAGATGCATGCTTACACTAGTTTTCTTGAGGCTAAATTGAAAGAACCCATGCCTACATCATGCTCTACCTGTGAAATGCATGCTTTGAAAAATTTGGAACTTGCACATTATGTTGATCGTTTGCAGGATGAGAATGATGAGCTGAGAAAGTTGATGGGTTGGTTGTCTGGTCATGAGCCTCAATTGAGAATGATGATTGAGGCATTTAAGAGGCAGGATGGTGAGGGACTTGGGGCAAACAAGGTTGGTAAGGGAAGTGGAGAGAATATCCTAGAGGCACCAAAAACCAACCACAAGAATGATTTCCCTCCTAAACCCAACCATCTAAGGAACCGACTAGACACAACCCCAGCTCCACCCGTGTTTCCTACACCCACAAATGATCTCCAAAAGCCTATCAAGTTTGTGAGCACTTCGGGGAAAGTGTTCTTTCGGAAAGAAAGTGATATGGCTAGTGAGGAGAAACCGGTGGAGAAGTTGAGTGGAGAGAAACCAAGTGAGCAGCCCCAATCCAAGCCTAAACATAAACTTGTGAAGTTCCATTGTGGCTATTGTGGGAAAGAGGGTCACAAGGATGTGTTTTGCTTCAAGAGGAAGCGAGAGGAAAGGATGGCAAAGGAGTGGGCGAACAAGGATAGGTACAACCCTTCCCATGGTGTACCTAAGCCTCGTATGCCACTGCCCAGGGGTAAAGCTGTGGTGAGAAGTGTTCCGGCATGGGGAGATGCGAATTCCCGCAGCCGAGAAGGTGTTATGGAGAGGGCGGTCAGACCGGACTGGCTAGGCGGTCAGACCGGCCCTGCCCAGAGGGGGGCGGATGTCGGTGTTTTAGACCGGCAACCTACTACGGGGAGTACCCGAAGTAGATGAATGTGACTCGCCGAGATCGGTAACTCGAAGGAAGAGACACGTGGCACACAATTTAGACGAGGTTTGGGCCGCGAGGTGCGTAATACCCTACGTCTCGTATGCCGCGTGGCTCGGATTGATAGGGCACGATTACACGATGGTGCGGTAGTGCGCCGTGGGTTGTATGAGATGAGATTGGATGAGGGAGATCGGTCCTTGCCTCGCCTTATATAGTCCGGGAGGCAGGGTTACAAGTCGGAGTAGGAAGAGAGTACTAGTCGAGTACGTCTAGGAGTCCTCTGTACAGTGCGGAACATGCACAGCTTCCTAACCGAGTACTACTCCTGTGTAGTCCTTGTGCTCCACGCCTTCAGATGCCGTGTAGCGCAAGCCGGGTAGTCCCAGGGGCCCACCGAGTAGTCGGTCCTGGTACCCACCGAGGTAGTGGGCCCAGGGAGGTCGATACGACAAGCCCCCGAGTACTTTGTAGTCGAGAAGGATAGCTTCAAGTAGTCTTGACGGCCTTAACGAGTAGTCCTCAAGCGTCCCTGAGCGCTACAAGTCAAAAGTCCTCAAGAGTAGTCGAAGCATCCCGAGGCCGGAATGTACTCCGCCGTGATGTTTGAGCAATCTTGAAGTCTTCTCGAGTAGTCCCAAGCGTCCTTGAAATCTGCCTTCGAAGGTCTTCAAGAAATGCAAGCCTTGTCTTGAAGCCGGAGCCGTCAAGGAGGTGCGACTTGCAGAACCGCACTCCACATGAAGTAGCCCCCGAGCCTCGAGCCGCGGGCTCTGGCTCAGGGTCCGCCTGGAATCTTGGCAAGATAATCCCGAAAAATCCGGAGAGAAAAAACCGAAGGACACGTGGCACGGAGCCCCCGAGCCTTGAGTCGAGTACTTCCTCTCGAATTGAAGGGTCTTCTTGAAGAATGTGTCCTGAGATGCTCTTGAGACTAGCCGCGTCCCAGGTAGTCGAGTAGAAGTAGCCGAGCCCCCGAGATGAGGCGCGTCGACTAGTAGAATACGAAGAGTCACGCGCAGCCGCTGAGTCAGCCGCGCGTGGACTTATCCAGCCGCCCGTTACGGAGGCGATTTGGCTTATAAATAAGAGCCAAAACCCTTAGGGTTTTCACCCTAAGTGAGCCGCAGTCATTGCCATTTGAATCTTGAAGTAGATCCACTCCAGCGCCTGCTGCCGCCGTAGTAGATCCGAGCGCATCACCACCCAAAGCCTCTAGGGTAGCCCCCGAGCGGATGCGAGTGAAAACTCCTTGCACTTGGAGAATGAAGCCGTCGCCGTCGAAGACGTCGAAGACCGGCGGGGAAGAAGAGAGGCCGTGCGAGAGGCCGCCGCGGCCGCCACCGGTGCGGCGCCGCCTCTGTCTCCACCGCGCGCTGATCCAAGCCGCGAGTGGAAGAAATCGAAGGTCAAGACGGAGGACCTGCTGACCCTGTTGAACAGCGGGTTCATCAGGGAGAAGGAGATCGACATGTGGAGATCCGCCGCAGGAGATCCCTATCCAATGGAGAAGGCCGAAGACGAGATCCCAATGTTCTCGCGCTTCGTGGAGCGCGGGCTTGCGCTCCCAGCAAGCGACTTCTTCAAGGGGCTGCTCAGGTACTACGGCATCGAGTACCTCAATCTGAACCCCAACGGAATCTTCCATACATCTGTCTTCGTACACTTCTGCGAAGCCTTCTTGGGAATCAAGCCGCACTGGGTGCTCTTCCGGAAGTTCTTCCGCGTCAAGCCGCAGCCCAGCGCCTCCAACCCTAGAGTAGTCGGAGGGGCCGAATCCGGCGAGGGAGGACGCCGCGGAGCGCACCACAGGCGTACAAGCTCGTGGACTCCAACACCGACTGGAAGACGAGATGGTTCTACATCACGAACCACCATCCTGAGCTACCGAAGCCGAGCGGACGGCAGCCCGGGCACCAAGGGTGGTGGAACACGGAGCCCACCATGCAAGAGGGGATCCAACTCCCCGAGTTGCTAGCGCGCATCAAGACTCTCGGGGAGGCGGGACCGAGGGCCGAGCACGTGGCGTTCGGTTTCATGAAGCGCGGATCCGGCCGGCCGATGGCACGGGATACGATCGGCTTCGAGTACACCGGCGACAACGACACGTCGCGGATGCCGGGGGGCGAGTTGGACGACAACGACATCGTCGAGAGGTTGTCGAGAATCTTCAAGGACATGCCGCCGTACACGACGTGTCCGGTCGAGGAGTACTCCGCCGCGCGCCCGCCCAACGAGGTGAGTAGTCGTACCCCCTCGCCGAGTAGTGAGTACCCGTAGTGAAGTTTCTGACGCCTTGTGTGTTTGCGCAGGATGATGTGAAGCGGTTTGTCTCCGAGCCGCAGCCGCCACCGAGCGGGATCGAGGTCCCGGCGGTGGGGAAGGTGAAAGAGCGCCGCGAAGTTGGAGAAGGCGACGACACCGTCATTGTGGAGGATACCTCCGATGACGACGATGAAGACGAAGAGACTCTTCAGGACCGCTTCCAGGTGCGGTCGAGGTTTAGCCGTCCGGGCTTGCCTCATGTGCCACTTGTTCAAGATCCTCCGGCTAGCCTGGAGGCTAGCCTTGCCGCGCCGCCAAGGAAGCCGCGCAACCCCACCAAGAAGCGGGTGGCGAAGAAGATGAAGGTCTCAGAGACCACGCCTCCGGAGGTAAGCCATCTTGAGCAGAGTAGTCGAGTACCCTCTATTCGAGTACATTGCGACGAGTAGTATTCCTTTGTGTGCGGGAGGTGCCGCCGGCGAGCCCGTGGAGGAGGGCGACGAGGGCATGTGGCCCACGGTGGGGGAACCGGCGGGAAGCCGAAGTCCGGCCCCCCCCACCGTCGAAGAACTTCGGCGCGGCTCGGAGCGCCGGCCCCCGCTCCGCAGGAGAGAGCGAGCCCGCGGCCGCCGCCGTTGGAGAGATGGAAGCCGCGGGGACGCGGAGACGTCCGCGTCGGCCGCCGCCACCGTGGAGGAGGCGGTAGCCGAAGAGGTGGAGGAAGAGACGCCCGCCGAGGGTGGGCCGGTTGACATTGCCGGCATCCTCGGTGCTCCGGCCGTGACTATCGTCCGGTCGAACTTGTAAGTACCACGTCCTCATGAGCGTACTCGTTGCGGTGAGTCGATTTGTCCGACGACCCTCTCGTGGATACTTCGCGGAAAATCCACGGATCCGAGCCGGGACGGGGAAGAGCCCTCGACGACAGAGGCGGAGGAAACCGCGCCGCCGGTCGAGGAGGCCGCTCCCGAAGCCCAATCCGCGACCGAGCCCCCGGCTACCGAAGCGCCGGCCGCCGCAGGCGGTCGTAGTCGAAGGTGAGTTCTCGTCTTGAAGCCGTAGGACTCCGGGATGAGTAGTCGTAGGTACCGATGCGTGTTGTTTGTTGGCGGGTCTTTGAAGGGGGTGACATCCCTGCAGGGGTGCCCATGCAGGAGTTGACACCAGAGGCCCCGGAGGCTGCGGGAGGAGCCCCCGAGCCCGAGGGGGAAGTCGTAGAGAAGTCCGCCGGGGGAGAAGCGGCTACCACATCGCCAGGGGCTGCCCTGGAGGTGGCTATCCGATCCCCCGAGATCCAAGACGCGGAGCCTATCCGCTCGGCACCGATGACAGAGGCTACGTCGGGTAGCCGCGGCGGGATTGAACTTCTGGCCGATGACCTCGTCGAGCCGGCGATGCTGGCGCAGCACCTGGAGGCGATGCGGCGAGCCGAACGAAGGATGAAGGGCCGTAGCCTCCCGAGTAGCTAATCCTTTGCGTTGAGTACTCGCTTGACTTGAACTTGTCTTGTGCGGGACGAAGCGGAGCGATCCCGCGAGAAGTCGAATCTGCTGCAAGGTTACGGCGATACCGTGCTCCGAGCCGAGGCCCTGGAGGAGCAGCTCGTGAAGTCGCGGAAGCACGCGGCTGCCATGCAGTCGAAACTTGATGCCGCCTTCGCCAAGTACCACAACGACGTGATTGAGTTGCAGGCGAAGGGCGACGAGTTGGTGCGGAAGAACAAAGGCCTCCGCAACAAGAATAAAGGTATGTCCCTTGACTTGTCGGGTACTTGTTGGAAGTCGTCAAGCCTCTGACCCGTTGCTGTGTTTGCAGAACTCGAGGGCCAGGTGGAGCAGCTGAAGGCCTCGGAGGTCAGCATGAAGAACCTCTTCTACCGGGAGCGAGGAAGCCCGCCGGTACTTGAGCTCGACTACAAGGAGCTCGCCTTCGAGTGCGAGAAGCACATGGAGGCGCGGATTGCATCCGACCGGGATCTCGTCAACCTGCTACAAATCTTTGCGAGAAGTTGAATGAAGATTGCGAGGCGCTCCGGCCCCGGTCGAAGGACCTTGAAGAGGCTCGCTCTCCCGATCGCGAGGCTTCGGTGCCGCACCGGGCGGCCCCAAGATCGCCCCTGCGGCGGATCGACTTCGTGAGGCGCCAAGCCGGGCCGGCCGCTTATGTCAAGCACATGGCCAAGTCGATCCCGAAGCAGGTCCTGGCCTTCATGAAGTCGTACTTCCCGAAGGCCCCAGTGGAGGTGGTCGCCGGCGGGGGTAGCCGCCAACCGCTCGGATGAGCAAGACGCGAGCCGGCGGAGCGCATGGCTCCCATAGCGGAGCAGGTAGCCGAGAAGTTGAACCTCCAGTAGTCCTGCATAGGTAGCTAGTAGCCATAGTTGTACAGAAACAGGTTGTAATGAACTATTCATGTATCAATGAAATGAGATTTTCCATCAATGAGTACTCGTAACCGCGATCTCGAGTGCGGAGCGCCCATCGTGGAGTAGGTGCGAGTAGTAGTACTCGGCTTAGTAGTCCCGCCGTAGGGAGCGAACGATAAACAAGTTGATGAACAATCAAGCTTTATTACCGAAGAAGTACACACCGGGTGGCCGGGCCGTAGTTACAAGTAGTCGCACGGACCGGGGGGCCGCTTACGGTACCGAGTGGCGCCGGAGCGGGTAGCCGCTTGCGCCGAGTGATCCGTAGGTAGCCGTGTAGGCCGGATCGCGGATCCGTAGGTAGCCGAGCAGGTCCGGATCTTGGAGTGTGGTCTCTTGGTAGACCGCTGCTAGAGTCCTTGACGCTCGTCGCGACCCGTAGTCCGTAGGTAGCCGCACGGGCCGGACCTCGGAGGAGAGTAGTCCGAGACTTGAAGCCGGGACCGGAGGATCGCTTGCGGCAAGGGGGTGTTGGTGTAGTCAAGTAGACTTGAACCCCGGAGTAGTCGTGTAGACTAGGCGTAGAATCGACGAGAGTTGGTCGACGTTCCACGAGTTGTTGACTTCTTCGCCTTCAAGTGTTTGGAGGCGGTAGGAGCCCGGCCCGGTCACCTTGGCCACGGTGAAGGGGCCTTCCCGGGGGGAGGGCGAGCTTGTGAAGTCCTTCCGTGTTCGGATACGGCGGAGGACAAGATCTCCAACGTTGAAGGAGCGTTCCTTGACGTTGCGATCGTGGTAGCGTCGGATACCCTCCGGGTACCTTGCTGATTGGACGAGGGCGGCGCGGCCGAGCTTCTTCGAGGCGTCGATATCAACTCGTCTGTCGTCTTCCGAGACGCCTTCGTCGTAGTGCTCCACTACGGCGAGTTCCATATGGCGTCGGCGGGGAGGATGGCTTCGCAGCCGTAGACCGGAAGTAGGGGGATTGCCCCGTTGGCTTGGATGGGCGAGTCCGCGGCCCCCGCAGTGCGTTGGGTAGTTCCTTGATCCACTTGCCCCCTTTGGAGTTAGCGGCGTCGTGTAGCCGCTTCTTGAGGGCGTCGAGCACCATCCCATTGGCGCGCTCGACTTGTCCGTTGGCCCGTGGATGGGCGGCCGAGACGTATCGACGTCGATTCCGCCGTTCTCACGGTACTCCCGGACGGTGGTTGTTGAAGTTGGACCCCGGTGTCCGTGATGATGCGGTGGGGTAGCCCATAGCGGTGTACGAGTTCATCCGGGAAGTCGAGGACTCTGTCGGCCTTGGGGCATGTGACCGGCTTGACCTCGATCCACTTGGTGAACTTGTCGATAGCCACCGGTACCCCCGTTGAATCCTCCCGGCGCGGTTGGCGGTGGCCCAATCATGTCGAGCCCCCGGCGGGCAAAGGGCCGGGTTGGCGGTATGGTGACTAGCTTGTAGGCCGGGACGTGTTGCGCTTGGCGAAGAACCGACATCCTTAGCACCTTCTCGACGAGTTCTTCGGCATCGCCCAGGGCTGTGGGCCAGTAGAAGGCTCGCCGGAAGGCCTTGCTGACTAGCGTGCGTGACGACGCGTGGTTGCCGCAGATGCCCTTGTGGATCTCCTCCAAGATGTCCTTGCCTTCTTCGCGGGGGACGCACTTCATGAGTACTCCAGAAGATGCGCCCCGCTTGTAGAGTTTGTCTCCGACGAGGACGTAAGACTTGGCGCGGCGGACGAGTTGTTCGGCTGCGTTCTTGTCGGAGGGGACCCTCTGCTCGCTGAGGTAGTCGATGAAGGGTTGCCTCCAGTCCACGTCGATCATCATGACCTCCTGCCCAGCTGGTGGATGGGCTGGTACAGTGGTCGGTGGCGCCGGCTCCGGGATGGATGGCGCGTGAAGCTCATGGACGAAGACGCCCGCGGGTACTTGGGCGCGGGTAGATCCGAGCTTCGAGAGGACGTCCGCTGCAACGTTGTTGTCGCGGACGATGTGATGGAACTCGAGACCATAGAATTTGTTCTCGAGGCTTGCGGACTTCTAGGCGATAGGCGTCCATGTTCTCCTTGTTGCGGTCCCGGGACTTGTTGACTTGGTTGATGACCCTTGCGGAGTCGACGTAGACTAGTAGCCGCTTGATGCCAAGCGAAGCCGCGAGGCGGAGCCCGTGTAGGAGAGCTTCGTACTCGGCTTCGTTATTTGAGACCTTCCAAAAGATCCGCGGGACGTACTTGAGTTGTTCGCCCGTTGGAGAGATCGGGGAGTACCCTTGCGCTGCGCCCTCGAGGTTGAGTGAGCCATCAAAGTACATCACCCAATGCTGCGGTCGCTCGGTGGGAGTAGGTAGGCGGGTTCTCCCGCCACTCGCCATGAAGTCGACTAGTGCTTGCGACTTGATGGCCGTGCGTGGCTTGAAGTCGATGGTGAGGGCGCCGAGCTCGACGGCCCACTTGGAGATTCTTCCGGTGGCGTCTTGGTTCCTCGGGATGTCGCCGAGCGGGTAGTCGGTGACGACGGAGACCGAGTACTCCCGGAAGTAGTGTCGTAGCTTCCGCGAGGTGATGAGTAGAGCATACGGGGGCTTCGTACGGGGCCGGTAGCGAGCCTTGGACTCGATAGAACCTCGCCCGACGAAGTAGACCGGGCGCCCCCGGACCGGGTAGGCGTGGCCGTCTTCCCCGCCGCTCGACAACGATGGCGATCGACCACGTGAGTAGTCGCGGCCTAGGTAGAGCGAGGCCGCTCGCCCTTGTGAGGAGCCGTGAGGATTGGCGGCTTCGACAGGAAGTCCTTGAGCCGGGCAAGGGCTTGATCCGCCTCTCGTAGTCCACACGAACTTCTCGTGGTGCTTGAGTAGTTTGAAGAAGGGGAGGCCCCGTTCTCCTAGCCTCGAGATGAATGCGGTCAACGCCGCCATGCACCCCGTCGGCTTACGGACGTCCTTGATGCTCGTGGGAGCTTTCATGCCGGTGATGGCGGAGATCTTCTCGGGGTTGGCTTCAATGCCGCGCCGGGCGATGATGAAGCCGAGTAGTTTGCCCGAAGGGACGCCGAAGACGCACTTGTTCGGGTTGAGCTTCCGGCGGTACTCGCGTAGCGATGCGAAGGTCTCTTCAAGGTCGTGGATGAGGGTACGGAGTCCCCGGTTTTGACAACCACGTCATCCACGTAGGCCTCGACGTTCTTGTTGAGTTGCCGCTTGAAGCCGATCTCGGATGGCCCGTTGATAGGTAGCGCCGGCGTTCTTCAACCCGAATGACATGGTCGTGTAGCAAGACGCGCCAAACGGGGTGATGAACGCGGTCTTCTCCTGGTCTTCTTCCTTGATTGCGATCCGGTGGTACCGGAGTAGCGGTCGAGGAAGCAGAGCATGTCGCGGCCCCGCCGTGGAGTCGATGACTTGATCAATCCGCGGCAACCCGAAGGGGTCCTTGGGGGCGGTGCTTGTTTAGGTCGGTGTAGTCGACGCACATCCTCCACTCGTTCGAGTTCTTCTTGCGGACGAGGACGGGGTTGGCGAGCCACTCGGGGTGGAAGACTTCTCGGATGAAGCCGGCCGCCGGAGCTTGGCGAGCTCCTTCTTGATGGCGTCCCGTCCGTCGTCGGCAAAGCGTCGGAGGTGTTGTCGCTTGGGGGTGGCCTTTGGATCGATGTTGAGGCGGTGCTCAATCGGCTCCCCGGGCACTCCGGCATGTCCGTCGGCTTCCACGCGAAGATGTCGCGGTTAGCCCGAAGGAAGCTGATGAGCGCGTCTTCCTATTTGGGATCGAGGCCGGCCCCGATGGTGGTGGTCTTGCTGGGGTCGCCTGTTCCAAGGTCGATCGCCCTGACGAGTACCTCCTCAGGTGGCTGAGGCTTATTGGCGCTGTCAGACTTCTCTGGGATGTCGAGTTCGCTTGTGGCAAGCTTCTTCGACGCAGCGTAGACCTCCATCATCGGGTTGGGTACTTGGTTTGTTGAAGCGCTCACCACGGCCTCTCGTATCGCGGCCGTGAGAGATCTTCAAGTCCCCCCCGGAGGGAGAGTACACCGGCCGGGCTTGGCATCTTGAGTACCAAGTAGGTGTAGTGGGGCACCGCCATGAACTTGGCGATGGCCGGTCCGCCGAGGATGGCATGGTAGGAAGTCTCGAAATCCGCGACCTCGAACTTGATGTACTCGGTGCGGTAGTTGTCCCGAGACGCCCCGAAGGTAACCGCGGTACCACCGAGCCCGGTGGGATAGCCGCGTTGCACCGGGACGATGCCGTAGAAGGGCATGCTGCTCTTGTCGAGCATGGGGGTGACGTCGAGGTTCATCTTCTTCAATGTCTTGGTGAAGAGGACGTTGAGCCCGCTTCCACCGTCGATGAGCACCTTGTTGAGCTTGGAACCCGCCACTTGTTGGCTTCGGGACGAGAGGGGAACCGTCCCGGTTCGAGAAGCTAGTCCACCGGTCCGCGCGGGGAGAAGGTGATGGGTACCTCCGACCACCCGAGAGGGGTCGAACCGCCGGCTCGATGGACATCACTTCACGACGGGTAGCCTTCGCTCCCCGCCCGTCGGGCGATCCGCCGAAGAGGACGTTGACGGTCTTTTCGGGTTCTTGGAAGTCGTTGTTGTCGCCGTCCTTCTTCTTGCCCTTTTGGTCGTGAGGGTGCGGTGGCTCCTGCGTATCCTTGAGTGCATGCCCGAGCCGGTAGCACCGCTCCGTAGTGTGGTTGCCGTTTGGATGCCACGGGCACTTCTCCTTCGACGGGTCCTTGAACCCGCCGGAATTTTTCTTCGAGTTCCCTTTCGGAGGGCGCCGGATAGCCGCGACGGTGTTGTCCGGCTTGCGCTTGCGGTTGGGACCCGAGTAGTAGTAGTAGTTGTTGTTGTTCTTCCTGCGGCCGCCTTGGTTTGCATTGCTTTGCGCCGCCGCCGCCCGGTTCTCGCTTGGACTTGCCGCGGATGGCGTCGTACTTGGCGTTGGCCTTGTCCTCTTCATCCGCCCGGGACGTGATCATGTCCTTGAGGTGGGGAATGGACTCGGGGCGGCGACGACCGAAGTCCTCGAAGGTGCGGCGATGGTAAAGGCCGTCCCCGGAAGAGGTCGATGACCTCCTTGTCGGTGACGTCGACGACGGTAGCGCGCTTGTCGAAGAAGCGGCGCATGTACTTGCGGAGGGTCTCGCCTTGTTCCTCGCTTGATCATGGCAAGGTCCATGCGAGTACACGAGCGGCCCATGGCGCCCGCGAAGTTGCTCGTGAACTGTTCCTTCGGCTGGTCCCACTTGTCGATCGAGTGCTTGTCCGGCGACTCGAGCCATGTGAGTGGGGCTTGTCCATACGAAGGGGAAGTAGAGGCACTTGGTGTCGGCGCCGCCGCCGTTCTCGATGGAGAGGGCGTAGCATCGGAGCCACCGGATGGGATCTCGCTTCGCGTCGTACTTGGTGATCCCCAAAGGCTTGAACTTGTCGGGGAGGAGCGAGGTTGCGAAGCCGGGGTGAGAAGGCGGGGAAGCCGTCGCCTTCGGCCGGCGGTGGTCGACTTCTTCGCCGCAACTCCTCGATCCTCGGCGAGCATCGTACCCGCCATGAGAGGCACCGGAGGCGTGGCTATGCGCGTGGCCGCGGCCGCCGCGGCGCCGCCGCCTCCGGCCTTTCTTGTTGGCCCCGTGGTTGGAGCCGCCGCCGCGGCCGCCGCCGCCGTCGGGGGTCGTTGCCGCCGCCACCGGCGGAGCACGGTGGGGGACGACTTCTCGGTTGCCTTGGTCTTGTCGTGAAGGTCCGCCGGCATTGGAGCGGCGACGGTTTGGGTCGGCCGGGATGTCGCCTCGAGTACGGTTGGGGCCGGGGATCAGACCGCGACTAGTAGCTTCGTTGTCGCGGGGCTTAGCCGGGGAGAGGTTGGCCGACCCTATTGTCGACCCGCATGAAGTAGGCTTCTTCGGCGAGCTTGGCGATGACCTCTCCGGCGCGTATGCCCCGAGCCTCGTCGTGCGATCGGCGCGTGATCGACATGAGGCAATCGCTCGGGGGTGGTGTGTACTCGCTCTCGACCGCCTCGAGAGCCTCTCGCGAGGTTGCGGATGGGAAGGTTGTCTCCGAGCCGCCGGCGCCGTTCGCTACGCTTCTCGTTGCGCTCGCGTCGGGCGTCCCCGTGGGCGACGGTCTCGTCCGAGTGCGTTGGCGGACGGCTCGTCCGCGGAGATGTCCTCCGTGTACCGTCTTCGGCCGCGCTTGAGGGTCCCGGGGTGTTGTCGCCGGCGGCCCATGAAGACTTGGCAATCGGGGGTACCCAAGCCGGACTCGAGGGTGCCACCTCGGTTGGTGTGTTTGAGTCGGCCGGGCTAGTGGTGTTCTCTCCTCCGGAACGGTAGTGAGTCGATGTAGGCGACGTAGCATGAGTCCTCCTTTGTCGGTTCGGCGAGGCTTGCGGTCCGGCCGCAGACGTATCTTCCGGCCGGTGTCGATCTTATAACCGGCCCCCGCAGGGCCGGCCCCGACAAGGGAAGCTCGGAGGAGTCATCTTCGGACTCGGGCTCCTCGTGGTCCGACCCAAAGTCGAACTCGTAGTCCGGGTTCGAGTAGAACTCGGAGAGAGGGCCGGAGTCCGAGATGTGGTCGGGGACGGCGTCGGAGTCCGAGTTGTACTCGGTTATGGGCTCCTTGCCGGCCCGGCGTGGTGTAGGAGCCTCCGTGCGGGCCGGCCGAGGACGCGAGGGCCACGCGCGGAGCGCCGGCGTGGAGAAGGGGCCGCTCGCGATGGCCGAGCGGCCCGGCTCGCATGCGACGACCCATGGCGACGTCGGGTTCGAGTTGGAGACGGACTCGAGCTCGAAGTCGGCGTGATGGTTGAAGAGCGAAATTTCGCCGAACTTGCGGCGAGTTCGCCCCCGTGACAACTTCGGGAAGCGTCACGAGGCCTCGTCTTCGGGTTGGGCCGCATGGTCGCGGCGGCGGAAGGAGCCCGCGCCATCAGCAGTGCAGACCCAGGCGCCGAAGACGAAGGTGTCGCCGCGGTTGAAGGCGACGGTCGGCTTGATGTGAACGGAAGCCGTCGAGTTCGCCATGTGATCTCGAGCGAGAGCCCCTACCTGGCGCGCCAGCTGTCGGTGTTTTAGACCGGCAACCTACTACGGGGAGTACCCGAAGTAGATGAATGTGACTCGCCGAGATCGGTAACTCGAAGGAAGAGACACGTGGCACACAATTTAGACAGGTTCGGGCCGCGAGGTGCGTAATACCCTACGTCCTGTATGCTGCGTGGCTCTGGATTGATAGGGCACGATTACACGATGGTGCAGTAGTGCGCCGTGGGTTGTATGAGATGAGATTGGATGAGGGAGATCGGTCCCTGCCTCGCCTTATATAGTCTGGGAGGCAGGGTTACAAGTCGGAGTAGGAAGAGAGTACTAGTCGAGTACGTCTCGAGTCCTCTCGTACGGTGCGGAACATGCACGGCTTCCTAACCGAGTACTACTCCCGTGTAGTCCTTGTGCTCCACGCCTTCGCATGCCGTGTAGCGCAAGCCGGTAGTCCCGTGGGCCCACCGAGTAGTCGGTCCCGGTACCCACCGAGGTAGTTGGCCCGGGGAGGTCCATACGACAGCGGTTAGACCGGCTTGGCTAAGCGGTTCAACCGCCCCCCAAAATTCTGGGTGGAGTGGTTTTCGAGGTGGAGAGTCGAGAGGTTTCAGTTCTGGAGATAGTGGTGCTGGTGGTTGGTCTGGAGAGTCAGCAGGTGGTCAGTTTGCTAGGCATTCTCCCCCTCGAGTTCACTACGGGGATGGGAGGAGTTGTAGCTTTGAGAAGGAGAGGAGGGATGGTCCACGAGCCTTCTTTCGTGGTTTTGGTCCTCCTCCAGGCAGTGAGGGTTGGTTTCCTCGGAGTGGTTACTGAGGTGGTGTTCGTGGTGGTAGTTTTGGTAGGAAAGATGGCTTGATGTGTGCTAACCCCACTTTCGAGCAAATGGCTCGGCACTGGTTTTACTCTTTTGGTACTAACCCCGCGTCTTGAGTCGTTTGTTCGCTCACGTGCTCGTTTTTGAATTCCGGTGGGAGACTTGAAGAACATTTGGTTGATTGACTCCGGTTGCTCGAGGCATATGACCGGGAGACAGGGGGTGGTTCTCAAGTCTCGTCCCGCCGGTGACGAAGAGGTACATAACTTTTGGGGACAATGGGCATGGGCGTGCGCTTTCGGAAGGTGAGATTAAAGTGAGTGACAAGATCACTCGAGGTGTGTTGCTCTTGTTCAATCGCCGGGGTATAATCGCTTTCGTGTCCCCGGTACCGTTGGATGAGGGTTTTGAGGTGTTGTTTCGGCCAGGTGGTTCTCGGATTTTGGACTCTCGAGGGGACCTTGTTTGTATGGTCGTTCCCGAGGGTCAGGTGTTTCGTGCTGATTTTTCTCAGTCTTCGGGTGTGGAGTGTTGTTTCTTGGCTGGTTCTTCGAGTGAGTTGTGGAAGTGACATATGAAGTTGGGTCACTTGAGCTTTGACCTTTTGTCGTGCTTGAGTAAACTCAATTTGGTCTGAGGATTGCCACGGTTGAGGCTTGAGAAAGAGTTGGTTTGTGCGCCGTGTAGGCATGCCAAGATGGTAGCCTCTTCTCACCCGCCTCTCACCGATGTGATGACTGAGCGTCCATGCGAGCTGCTCCATATGGACCTTGTTGGCCCAGCTCGTGTGCGATCTGCAGGTGGGAAGTGGTATGTCCTTGTTGTGGTTGATGACTACTCTCGGTATGCGTGGGTGTTCTTTCTCGAGGATAAGGGGGAGACATTTGGTTTAGTTCGAGATCTAGTCTTGAGGTTGAAAAACGAGAGGCACGGAAATGCCATACGAGCTATCAGCAGTGATAATAGCTCGAAATTCAGAAACTCTCGTTTTGAAACCTTTTGCCATGACTTGGATCTTGAGCACTAGTTTTCGAGTCTGTATACGCCTCCCCAGAATGGTGTTGTGGAAAGGAAGAATAGGACCTTGTGCGAGATGGCTCGGACGATGCTTGATGAGCATAGGACTCCGAGAAGGTATTGGGCTGAGGCGGTGAATACCGCGTGCTATGTGTCAAACAGGATCTACCTCAGTGTGCACAAGAAGAAAACATGCTATGAGTTGATGCATGGTCGCACACCCAAGGTGAGTCACTTCCATGTCTTTGGTTGCAAGTGTTTCATTCCGAAGAAAGGCGGGGAAGTTGGCTAAGTTTGAGGCTAGGTCTCGTTGATGGTATTTTCTTTGGTTATGCATCTCATTCTAGAGCATATCGTGTGCTCAATCTTTAAACTAACCAAATCGTGGAGTCTTGCGAGGTGACCTTCGACGAGACGAGCCACGTAGTCGGCCTTGTCTTTGAGTGTGCGGGTGATGATGAGCTTGGCGAGGAGATCTTTCAGGAGGAGGAGCATGAACATGGAGACGATGAAGATGGCGGTGCGGTGCCCCCGGCTGAACATGTACCCACTACTTCGACTACGGTGGTGGACGGACCCTCTCCTACACCTATGACGACAAATCAAGAACGAGGAGAAGCTGATGTTGAGGGGGAGGTAGCATCGAGGCGAGAACATTCCCGGCAAGTACAAGTGGATCACCCAGCTTCGAGGATCATCGGTAACATGAATGAACGCACTACACGGTCGAGGGTTCGAAACAATTCTCATTTTGCTCATGCTGCATTTGTTTCTACTTTTGAGCCCAAGGACATTGGACACGCACTATCTAATCACAATTGGGTTAATTCGATGCATGAGAAGTTGGAGAACTTTGAGAGGAATCAGGTTTGGGAGTTGGTTGAACCTCCCCCAGGGTGTGAGCCGATTGGTACAAAGTGGGTGTGGAAGAACAAAGAGGGAGAGAAAGGTGAGGTTGTGAGGAACAAGTCGAGGCTTGTTGCTCAGGGGTTCAGTCATAAAGAGGGGATCGACTACGAGGAGACCTTTGCTCCCATAGCCCGTTTGGAGGCGATTAGGATCCTTCTAGCCTTTTCCATGGCTAAAGGTTTCAAGTTGCACCAAATGGATGTGAAGAGTGCTTTTCTAAATGGTGTGTTGGAGGAAGAAGTGTATGTGAGGCAACCTCCGGGGTTTGAGAGTGAGAAGTACCCCCACCGGGTGTACAAGTTGAGGAAGGTGCTGTATGGGTTGATGCAGGCGCCTAGAGCTTGGTATGGCAGGTTGAGGGGGTTCTTGTTTGAGAGAGGTTCTGAGATGGGGAAGGTCGATCGACCTTGTTTTTGCCGAGGCGGGCGGAGATATTCGATTGTGCAGTGTACGCGGATGATATTTCTTTGGTGGCTCGTCTAACTCTCTTGTTGCAAGGTTTGCGGAGGATATGAGCAGAGAATTTGAGATGAGCATGATGGGCGAGTTGCAGTTCTTCCTTGGGCTACAAATCAAACAATCAAAGGAAGGAACATTTGTGCACCAAGCCATGTACACCAAGGACATTGTGCGGAAGTTCAAGATGGAGGAGTCCAAGGCTATGACCACGCAGATGAGTACGACTACGGCTCTTGATGCGGACGAGGAAGGTGAACATGTGGATCAGAAGGAGTACCGAAGCATGATCGGGTCACTCCTTTACTTGACGGCTACGAGGCCGGATATCTAGTTCTCGGTATGTCTGTGCGCTCGTTTCAAGCGTCTCCGAGGACTTCGCATCGGCAAGCGGTGAAGCGAATTTTCAGGTACTTGCGACACACTCCCGACTTCGGCCTTTGGTACTCCGCGTCCTCTTCTTTGGCGCTTCATGGTTTTTAGACGCGGATTGTGCCGGGTGTCGGTTGGATAGGAAGTCCACTTCTGGGACTTGCCAGTTTTTGGGTTCTTCTTTGGTGTCTTGTTCTTCCCGCAAACAATCGAGTGTTGCTCAATCCACTACGGAGGCGAGTATGTTGCCGCCGCTAGTTGTTGCTCTCGCCTCCTTTGGATTTCATACACCATGAGTGACTTTGGTGAAAAGTATACCCATGTCCCACTTCAATGTGATAGCACCAGTGCCATAAGTGTTGCAAAGAACCCAGTGCTCCATTCCAAAACCAAGCACATAGAAGTGAGGTACCATTTTCTGAGAGACAACGTAGAGAAAGGAAAGATAGCTTTGATTCATGTACCCACACATGACCAACTAGCCGATATTTTCACCAAACCCCTAGATCAAGCAACTTTCACTCGTTTGCGGGGGGAACTTGGTGTGTGTTTGATTTCTTGAGTTGGGTGTGTGGGAGCTCCTTTGTAGCATATGTATAGTTTCCTTTGTGCATTTCTTGCGTTTGGCATGGCATATGTAACATGATGTATAGGCATCCTTGTATCTTAGATTGCATGCATTTTGTATCATATGCATTCGATAGGAAAAGCTTCACCTATATACATTGTTCACCATGGGATGCTATATATGTTTTTGTGAGCTTGTTTGGTATGCTATGGTTAGTTTGGCTTAGCTCTTGATGAATAATCCATGGTTGATGGCTATGTTTTTTTGAAAAATGTCACATATATGCTCTCTCATGTGTAAATGCCTTTATATGATCTTGACATGTCTTAGTGGTTTAGCTATGCTTAATTTGTGGTTGGATAGCTAGTTTATTGATCATATGGGGCCAAAGGCTCATTTGCCATCACGAATGTTTAGCCCTCCTGCTTCATCTTGTAGAGGGGCATAAGTTCCTTTTTTCGCAAAGACATTTCATGTACCATGTAAGAATCTGAAAATGAAATGTAAAATGCTTGGAAAATATGCTCCCATGTCATATGTGCTAAATTTAATTTGCTTTGGGTGCTAAACTGTTGCATGATGCCTACCAATCTCATATATAGAAGTAGGCACATGGCTTGGTGGCTTTGATATGACATGAGGTGCTTGTGGGTGTTTGTGATGGTCTTATGATTAGAATGGCTGTCCTAGCATGAAGTTTGTATGGCTTTGCCATTTCGACACGTTTTGCTCATGTTTAGTTTTTTGCTTGTGAGAGAGTAACTTTTCGCAAAATTACTCAAATCCTTTTTAGCCTTGTCCAATGGGTGTGCAACTTGGTGATCACGTAGTTAAGGTCATTACGAACTTGTAGAGTATCTAACTTGCTCATTTGGACGTGTGTAGCCTCTTGTGATGAATTTTGTATATTTGAGAAGCTATATGTTGAAACTTTTCGCATTTTGCCTTGATTCATGCATTGTCAACAAGGGGGAGAAGTTTGTGCATGTTTTGGCCACCTGGGAGTCTTTGGAAGGTGTTCCAATTGGTTCGGGCAAATTTTGAGAAGTTTGGTGCAGGGCCGGTCTTTTGGGGCGGTCTAACCGCCCCCTGGCGGTCAGTTGAGGTGCAGGCGGTCTAACCGCCCTGTGAAGGCGGTCTAACCGCCCTGGGCATGTGGAGCAGTTTTTGCTCTTTGCTGCATTCCCGTGTTGCATTTGCTGCATTGGTTCAGGGGGAGTGTGCTTTGGCTCAGGGGGAGCTTGCATATGTGCAGAGGGAGCTCTTTGTGGTGTTCGAGCTTTGGTTCAGTGGTTTGCGCTCTTTGTTTGAGCATGGTTTTGTCTCGGATGTGTCGAGCCGTTGCCCTTGCCTAATGGGTCCGAGACTTGTCCTCTTCAAGTGATCTTGTTCTTCGCCTTTCTTGGGCTTTCGATCGCTCGTTGAGTTTTCTTTTTATTTGTTTCTTTGCTTTTTCCTTTCTCTTGGGTTACTTCATGTGGGTGTTGTCAATGCACTCATCAAGGGGGAGATTGAGGACCATGTGTGGTTCGAGGACCGGTGGATGGTCGCTTCCTTGTGTGATGAGTGATTGACAACATTGTGTGGACTGATTCTTGGCTAAGTATTGCAGGTGCAGGTTGCGGCTTGACTCGTGTTGGTGCAGATGAAGAACAAGCGCGAAAGGTCGTTGCTTGGTGAAGCCTCCAGGTGTGGAGAAGACAAGTAAGCTTCGTTCGAGGGACCCGGTGGCCAGCGGGGTCAAGTGCGGGCCGCATGGTGGCATGAACAACAAGATGAAGTCGTGGATGGTTTCTTGGTAGAGCCTCAAAACCAAGGTCGAGCCGGGACTACGTGGGAGCCGAGTCATGAGTGGAGATTGGCAGAGGCTACACCGAGTTCGCGGGGTTTGCAGTGGTTCACCAGAAAACCACTGGGTTACTCGGTTGAGCCACAAAACCGAGGCCGAAGATTCGACGAGGAGGTGCGGCCACCCCAGGCCGGTTCAACCGCCCAGGAGGGGCGGTCAGACCGCCTGGGTCGGTCAGATTGCCCGGGCCGGTCTAACCGCCCAGGGGAGGCGGTCTGACCGTCCTGGTCGCTGGCGCTGAGATGCTTCGAACGGAGGACACGCGTCGGGATCGCAAGGCTTGCATCGAGGCTAAGCAAGTTGCGGTCGCCGGGCATCCGTCCGATGAAGAAAATATGAAGACTTCCAAATTCGCCCTCGAGGGGCTTGTATCCCTAGTTTTAAGTAAGGGTAGTTTAGTCTTTTGGGTGTCTCCATATATACTCATTGAGTGGATGGATGGCAGCCAACTCTTGGAACCCTAGCTCATTTGTTTTTCCATTTTCGTTCTCCTTTTCCCTAGTTTTTCCTAGGACTAGCTTGAGAGCTTCATGTGAGATCTAGAGAGAGGGATGGATGTTTGGGTGGCAAGCTAGACCTTGTACGAACCTTCATGGTATGTATAGATGGTTCGGCGTTGTTCCTCAAGGTGGTGAAGTGTTTTTCCCGTCCTTCTTTGTGGTGATTTTCGGAGCTCTTTGTTGGCGGTGTTTTGAGGACGATTTCGTGGGGTTTTTGGTGTGTGTCATGTATGAGGATCTTGTGCCTCTTTGGCTGGTGACTTTGCCCCCAAATCTCTCTTGAATCGGACTCGATTTGGGGGTTTTTCGAGTTGGGCGAGTTCTTGACCTAGAGAAGCGATTTCTTCGATTCCTCTTGACTGTGAGCGATTCGGGTCGATTCCTTTGAGGTAGAGGTTGCCCGAGGGAGGTAACCCGGCTATTCCCGAAGTTTTTCTCGCAATCCGTGGAGTGATTCGGGAGATCGGGCGCGAGGAAGTTGGGGTTTGACCCGCGGGTTCGTTTTCTGGGAGAGGCGGTCTAACCGCCTGGAGGGGACGGTCTAACCGCCCTAGGTCTTCCAATTCAAAGTTTTGTTTCACCGGATTTTCCTCTGTGAGTTTGTTCGCCTTGATCAGAGGAGAGTCTGGGTGAAATTTCGGGTCGTTCTCGTGCCGTTTGCTAGGAGTTCTTGTTTGGAGTTCGTTCTTGGGGTACGGTAGGGTTAGACCGCCCCCGATTGCCGCCGTCTAACTGCCCCTAGGCCCCCGGGTGGAGTTTTGGTTTTTGCCAAGATTTTACGGTAGCTAGTATGGCCCCGACCGCAGATCTTTGTTGGTGAAACCGTGGTGTGTTTTGGTGCTCGGAAGAGGTGTTTCGAGAGGTTTTCTTGGTTGCCCGGTGGAGGCGGTCTAACCGCCCCCTATACCCGGTCCAACCGCCCCCCCCCCGGACAGCCGGCTTTCGAGTTGTTTCCGCCGTCGTGGGTGCGTGTGTGTTGAGGTTGCTTGGTAGTGTTTGTTCCTAGGACCAGAAACACTCCAGTGGCTACGTGGTTTTGGCAAACGGAAGGTAGAAGTGCAGAGCGTGTGATTTTGGGGGTCCGACCGAGCGAGTTCATCTTGTCGGAGTTTCAATCTCCTTCGACAAGAATTTTTATCGGCTCCCATTCACTCCCCCTCTCTGGTCGCCTAATCGATCCTTCACACTTCTCTGTGAGATCTCCTCTGGATCGGCGGTTTTGGTTGGCTTCGAATCTTCTCCTCCTCCGATGTGCGCCGCGTGTCTCCCTCCTTGTCTGATCCTCTGTTCGGAGATCTTCCCGCGTAGGAGTGAGCGGAGGTGGGGGAAGCCCTCTCTCCCTGACTGGGCTCGAAGCTGTGATCTCCCGGCGATGGATTCGCGGCGGTGATCCCGCCGGATCCGGTTGAGGTCGCCCCCTCGGTCGCCCTCTCATTTTTTCCCGGGAATTGAATTGTTCATTCGCCCAGCGCAGACGGATTTGACCTTCAATTAATCAGAATTAATTGAAGGTGAATAATGTTATTGCCCATGGACCTGCCACCGAACACCTTGGCACAGAATCACCATATGCATGGGTGATGGGCCACTTGCTTCCCTGTTGTTAAAAAGAAAAAACAGTCTGTTTAACCTCCCTCGACAACGCACCAAGTGTATGATTCCAACCAAGACTCGAAACTAGTGTGAGCCACCTCTCTGAACTATCAATACTGTTCACTATACGTCCCTGACTTATAAGCGGTTAAAAGTGATTTTATCTTTTTCAATTAAAAATAAATCTTGTAAGTACTTATTAAACAAAACAAAACTTATGCAAAAAATCCTAAACATGGATTTTTTTTGAGCAACCACCGTGGGGCAAAGCCCCCCGGCAACGAGAATAAATAAAACAGAACTAAAAGTTTACAGAGTTACTTACAACTTGTGACCTAACCAGCAGTTAGGCAACGAGAAAGGGAAGGAATGAAGGGGGGGGGAAGGGTGGTTACAGGGTTGAAAGCCAGAAATAGATAGAATTATGTAAGTTGCTCTTAATTCTACAGAAATGATTGGAAACTAACAACTTGAATGAGTCCTTCCAAGCAGCAAGACTCAGCAGTTTGTTGTTGAAGATGAAATCATTCCTCTCAGTCCAGATGCACCAGGCTCCAATAAGAAAGATTTCCATAAAGAAAGGCTCCGAAAAAGCTTCTCTAGCAATGTAAATTTTTTGGTGAACATTAGCATTGCTAGCCCAGTTGATTCCAAGAGCTAACCATCTGCAAGTCGCCGAAGGACAGTCAAAGAAAAGGTGCTCCAATGTTTCTTCAACTTCCTCATGACATAGAACACAATTGTAACCATCCTCCAAGACTTTATTTCCTCGTCTCAGAATGTTTCTAGTGTTGAGTCTGTCATTGAGTAGTAACCAAGCAAAGAATTTGATTTTTGGCACACATTTAGTTTCCCAAATCCAGACAACAGTTCTATTTGGTTGAATCGTACTGAACTGGAGATTGTAGGACTTGCTAGAAGAGTATTTTTGCTGACCCCAAATGAAGGACCGAGAATCCTTCTCATTCCCACTGTTGAGAGCAATATTTGTCAGACAATGCTGCAACTCAAGAAATTCATTGTAAGCCTGCCTTGTCATAGGCAATGCGAAGAAGTCTAGGAGGTTCTCAGCATTTTTAAGCTTGGAAAGGGACACACAAGTGTCCTTCGCAAAATCGAGGAGATTAGGGAATAAGTTAGCATGGAGTTGGCCATTGATCAAGTCCTCCCAGAAGCCCACAGTGTCACCAATACCAGGAGTGCAAATTGCAATACCTCTATAGCGAATGTGCAGTCTAAGGATATCTTTCCTCCAAAAAGAGCCCTTCTCTCTTGCCGGGGCTCGGGACAGTAGAGGGGTAATATTTCTGCCAAATGAGGTTCACCCATTGCACATTTTCCTTCTTGTAGAATTTGTCTAGCTGCTTGAGAAGAAGGGCTTCATTTTGAATAGTCAAATTGATAACCCCTAACCCACCCTTATTTTTTGGCATCCTGACCAGGTCCCAAGCAGCTAGATTATAGCCCTTGTTTCTGAAATCCCTTCCTCTCCAGAGGCAATTTTTTCTATGCTTATAAATCAATTCAATTACCGTGACAGGAAGTTTAAGGGAACACAAATAGTAGGTGGGGAGCGAGGAGATAACCGAGTTTACCAACTGTAAGCGACCAGCATAAGATAGGAATTGGGAAGTGGCCGACATCCTTCTCTCAATTCTGCAGATGAGTGGAGCATAATATTTCACTTGAGGTTTAGAAGCCCCATTGGCAGTCCAAGGTAGGTGAAGGGAAAAGCCCCTACCGAGCATCCAAAGATATTAGCCAACTGGCCAGCTTTGTCATTATCAATGTTAATGGGAAGCAGACAAGACTTGTGGTAATTGACAATCAAACCACTTGATAACTCTATTTTCCTCAACACATCCTTCAACACCCCAAGCCGTGATTCACTTGCTTGCGGGATCAAAATAGTATCATCGGCATATTGGACAATTGGAAATGGCATATCGGGGTTTTGTGGGAAAGGGGGAAGCAGATGGCCAAGCTCATACTCATGATTGATCACACTTTGCAGCAGGTCAGCAGCTATGGCAAAGAGTAGAGGGGAGAGGGTGTCACCTTGCCTGACACCACGTTTGCATTTGAATTCTTTACCAGCAGTACCATTGAGCAGGACAACCGAGGTAGCAGAAGAGAGAAGGTCCTCTACCCAACTAATCCACCTAGTTGGGAAGCCTTTTACTTTAAGCATTTCCAACACAATACCATGTTCTATCAGATCAAAGGCTTTTTAAAAGTCAAGTTTCAATATGACAATCTCTCTTTTGGAGTGGTGACATTGGTGCAAATACTCAAAAGCCCAACCTAGACAATCCTGAATAGTCCTGCCTTTAATAAATCCATACTGGTTTTCATGGATGACCTGCGAGCAACCGATTGTAACTTTGTTTGCTCGGAGCACCGGAAACCAGCTTTGGAGTTGAGTTCAACAATGAAATGGGCCTGAAATCATTGACGGTTTCAGGGCTATCCTTCTTGGGAACAAGGGTGATAAAAGAACGATTCACACTCTTAAGGTCAGCTCGATGGTAATAGAAGTCCTCACAGAGTTTGTATATGTCATGTTTGATGATTGGCCAAGCTTTCTTAAAGAACAGAGTGTTAAAGCCATCAGGGCCAGGGGCATTGTCGTGAGGCAGCTCATGTTTATATAAAATTTCTAAAATTTTAATTTAGTTCTAGCAAAACGAAAAATATAGCCAAATAATCAAACCACCTAGTTTTGGAATTAAACCAACTTAGTTCTTACAAAACTAGTTTTAGAATTTTTAGTTCTAGCTAAATGAAAAAAGATATTTTATCATCGGCTTACAAAGCATGCCACACTTGGCCACATCTTAGTGTCCACATGAACAAACAGGCGACCAGAAAGGAAAAAACACACAACTATCTTGAGAGCTACCATTCATACATTCAAGGCATGTTTGGATCACCTTTAGTCTCATGACTAAAATTAGTCAGGCTAAAAAGTTTTAGTCACCCCCTAGTTTGGAAGCAAGAGCTAAAGTGTATTAAAAGAGCATTAAGTCCATGTTTCTCTCTCCCTTTCTCTTCTCTCTCCTCTCCCTCTCTCCTCTCTCTCCTCTCCCACGGTGGGCATGGCTTGGAGCTATTGGCAGCATGCATGTGGTCATTAATGAGGAAAGAGGAAGAGGAGATTTTAGTCCCTTTTAGCCCCCACCCCCTACTAGCAAAGTTTAGCCTCAAGACTAATTTTAGCCTCACCTGTTTGCTTTAGCTCCTGCTAGAGGCTAATTTTAGTCCCTATGATCCAAACATGCTCTCAAGCTTTTGAGTATCCCGACATTTTGAGGTCTCTCCTGGGAGATCAGGTGGGGACGATCACTTAGTTCTAACAAAACTAGTTTTAGAATTTTTAGTTCTAGTAAAATGACAAAGTGAAGGATCGGATGGCGACTAGAGAGGGGGGGGGGGGGTGAATAGGAGCCGGTAAAAATTCTTCCCAAAGAACCCGGCCTATGTCCTACTCAAATCCCGGTCACACACAAGCGATGGATCGAATCACACACCAATCGCCAAGACCACGAGGTTATGGATCAACCTCTAGTCCTAGGAACGATTCCTTGAAGCACACGCGGAAGCACGAAAGAAGTGGGGAAGGAATCGAACCAAGAAGCAAAGCACACGGGCTGCGGCGAACCGTCCGCGCGGGAGGGGCGGACCGTCCGCAAAGAGCCGCGCGGACCGTCCGGCCGGGTACCGCGGACCGTCCGCACCCGAGCCGCGGACCGTCCGGCCTTAGCCGCGGACCGTCCGTTAATTCACACGAACGGACCAAAGCCACCTACAAACCACGGACCGTCCGCGGGGACCACGCGGACCGTCCGCCAAGCACCCGCGGACCGTTCGTCCGACACCGCGGACCGTCCGAAACTCCGTCCAACCAAAAACCAAAATCGCGACGGATCGAAACGAAGGACGAGCAAGAACACGAAGAACACGGGACGAACCCTATCCGCGCGGACCGTCCGCCCGGGTCCGCGCGGACCGTCCGCGTGTGCGGACGAGCCGAAACAACCCCGACCCCGAAAGTCAACTCCCCCAAATCATCATCGGATTTCCCAAACGGTTGAAGCTATGGAGACAAGGGTTTGGGGACTTGAAAAGCGTCACACAAGGATGCTATAGCCCAAAAATCTTGCCTCCTAACTCCCTAAATCACCGGGAATCGCGAATCCTTTGAGCACCACCAAAAGTTAGAGCACCGAACGAAAACTCACGAATCGGAGTAGTTTCCCGGCGTTTGAGGGCACAAGATCAAGCACAAAGATGCACAAGACATCTATCCATGTTTCCCTCAAAGAAATCCGTGAAGAAACTCACTCAAATCCGCGGAATCACACCGGAACAAAGGTACGAAAATAAGCACAAAAAGCCACGAAAAACAACCCCGAATCTTCTATACAAACCGAAAAGATTCACAAGGTCTAGCATGCCGCCCTAGCATCCATCCCTCTCAACAAATCTCTCATGAAGCTCTCATGCTAGCCTAGAGAAAATAGGAAGAAAAATAGCTACGAAAATGAGAAAGAGAAGGGGAGAAATGAAACCCTAAGTCGCAGAGAGAGAGAGCCATCAACACACACTCATGGCTTATATATCGAGTCCCGCCGGAGTGGTAAATGACTCGACTACCCCTAACCGCACTACGGCGATACAACCCACGTAGGGGCATTTTGGTAATGTTTGTGGGTCTTCCCATCGGACGGCCACGCCTTTGCCGCACCCCGCGTCCTCCCGACGCAAGCCATGCGATCCCGCCGCGTGTCCTCCGCCTCGAAGCTTCCCGACACGCCCGGATCCCGTCTCCGTCGTGTTGGGCCCTCGGCTTGGTTTTGAGGCCCAAACCAAGAAACCGTCCGCCGATGGTTTTGTGGGCAAACCACCAAACCCCGCGTGCCCGGTCCGCCTCCCGCCAAACCACTTGACTTGACCGCCACCGTGCACCGGCTCACTTGTCCATGACTTCGTCTTGCTTGTGTCGCCACCATGTGGCCCGCACCCGGTCCCCGCCGTCCACCGGTCCCTCGAACCGAGCCTACTTGTCTCTCCATCTCCCGGAGGCTCCTCAAGGCCGAAGACCTTTCGCGCCCGTTCTTCACCCGCAACAACACGAACTAGGCCGCGGCCTCACACCCGCGCACTAAGCCAAGAGTCGGTCCAACACCCGTTGTCAATCACTCATCACCGAGGAGCGGTCATCCATCGACCACCGAGACGCTCCCCGGTTCTCAATCTCCCCATTGATGAGTGCATTGACAACACACAACGCGAAATGAAATTCGAGAAAAATAGAAAAAAAAGAAGAAGGAAAAACGAAGAAGCTCAACTCATGACCAAAACCGAAGAAAGGCGAAGACAGGTCACAAGCCAAGCAAAACACAAAATCCACACCGAAAACAAGAAGAAAGCTCCCCCCGAACAAATGCAAGCTCCCCCCCGAACATGTGGATGCAAACTCATGCAAACTCCCAAATTTCAGCTCACCTCTTCCGAATTTTCATTAAGCTCACCTTTTCTCCCCCTTGTTGACAATGTATGAATCAAGGTGAAAATGCAAAAATGCAAAGCAAAGCATATAAACATCTACATGAGCTTCTCAAATAGGCCAAATCTAGTGTCAAAGGCTAAAAATGAGACAAAGATCACACCCATGAATCATAGCATAGTCAAAGCATTGCCACAAGTAATATATGAAAATACAAGCATGTGACAAAGCAAAATTTTCGGATTTAAGCAGCTTTACTAAAAGAAGGCTCGCTTCACATGTAAAAGCCTATCCATGTCACACTTGAGCCACAAACATGCATACCATTTAAAGATCATACAAGGATATCAAATTCTCAGCAAAAGATCATGGCAAACACCCATAAAGCAAAGCATGTCATGTCAAAGCTCATGAGCCATGTGTCCACTTCGGGAGAGACTTCTCCACCGGTGAACATCATGCAACATGTTTTGCACCCATATGTGAAAGATAAGACATTTTAAGCATAGACATGATGGATGGAGCATTCTTCAAGCATTATGCACTTCTTTTCAAGATTAATTCATTACATGGTACATGAAGTGCCTTTGCGGCAAAAAGAAGCTTATGCTCCCCCATGAATGCAACATAGGCTAAACATTCACAATGATATCCGGCCTTTGGCCCAAATGCAAGAACAAGGCATCCAAGCACAATCTAAGCATGAAAAGCACATTTAGACCAAACTCGTGACATGGATACACAACTACACACGAGTGGAGCAAATTTCATCAAAAATAGTCAAGTTTAGCATTTATTTCAAAAAGGGGCTATCTCACCACACATATATCTCAAATATTCCAAGAGCATAGCCTCACATCAAGATTTCTCCACACATATAACCAATATCTCACAAATAGCCAAAGAGACTCAAATATGGCATATGAAAGAAGCTCATCATCCTAAAATGCAATATGACACAAATGCAACATGATATATGACAAGATGGCTATCCTACCATGGTTTATACATCAAGCAAAGCATGTATATACATCAAAGTAAAATATGGTATGATACATATGATACAAAAGGAAATCCCCCAAGAGTCAACTAGAAAGGGCAACAAACCCCAAGTTCCCCCCGCAAGCGCACAAAAGTAGCTTGGTCGAGAGGCTTTGTGAAAATGTCGGCTAGCCGATCTTGGGTAGGGACATGGCTCAAAACAATGGTTCCTTTCTCCACATTGTCCCTCGGGAAATGATACCTCACTTCTATATGTTTGGTTCGGGAGTGAAGCACCGGGTTTTAGCTACGCTTATGGCACCGGTGCTATCACAAAGAAGTGGGATCCGGGTGCACTCCTCACCAAAGTCTCTCAAAGTGTATGAAATCCACAGCGGTTTGGGAACAACAACTCGCGGCGACAACATACTCCGCCTCTGTGGTAGACTGAGCTACACTAGACTGCTTGCGGGAAGACCATGAGACCAACGAAGAACCAAGAAACTGACAAGTACCAGAAGTAGACTTCCTCTCGACTCGACAACCAGCAAAATCCGCATCGGAAAAACCATGAAGAGAAAGAGTCGAGGAGGAAGAATACCAAAGGCCAAGACCAGGGGCAGACTGTAGGTAACTGAAAATCCTCTTGATGGCTAGTCGATGTGATGTCCTCGGCGAAGCCTGAAAACGAGCGCACAGACACACGCTGAGCTATATGTCTGGCCTCGTCGCCGTCAAGTAGAGGAGGGAGCCGATCATGCTCCGGTACTCTCGCTGGTCCACTGGTTCTCCGTCCTCGTCCGCATCCAAAGTGGCCGTACTCCCCATGGGAGTCGACATCGGCTTCACATCTTGCATCCGGAACTTCCTCGGCATGTCTTTTGTGTACTTGGTCCGGTGCACAAATGTACCATCCTTCACTTGCTTGATCTCGCGGCCCGAGAAAATACCGCAACTCGCCCATCATGCTCATCTCGAACTCCCCGCTCATCTCATCCGCAAACTTGGCAACAAGGTTATGTGACGAGCCACCAAAGACAATATCATCCACGTATATCCGCACAATCGGCAAGTCATTCCTATGCTTGAGGAGAAACAAGGTTCTATCCACGGTACCCATCACAAACCCTCTCGCTCAAAAGAAAACCTTTCAATCTCCCATACCAAGCACGGGCGCCCGTTTCAACCCATACGCAGCCCTTTTCAACCCGTATACCCCGTGTGGGTACAACTCGCTCTCAAACCCGGTGGGTCGCTTCACATACACCTCCTCCTCTATGACCCCATTCGAAAAGCACTATTCACGTCCATCCGAAACAACTTGAACCCTTTAGCCACGGCAAAGGCTAGAAGGATCCGAATTGCCTCAAGACGGGCCACGGAGCAAAGGTCTCCTCATAGTCGATCCCCTCCTTCGACTAAACCCCCGAGCAACAAGTCCGGACTTGTTCCTCACAACCATCCCATTCTCTCCCTCTTTGTTCTTCCAAACCCACTTGGTTCCTATGGGATGGCAATTTGGAGGTGGTTCAACTAACTCCCACACCCGGTTCCTCTCAAAATTTTCCAACTCCTCATGCATAGAATTGACCCGGTTTGCATCGGATAAAGCATGTCCAATGTCCTTGGGCTCAAAAGTAGCAACAAAAGCAAGATGAGCAAAATGAGAGGAATTCCCGGACCTCGACCGTGTAGTGCGTTCATCAATGTTCCCAATGATCTTCGGCGGGGGATGCACTTCTTGAATCCGCCGGGGAGCCTCACGCCTCAAGACTACCTCCCCCTCGGCCCACGCCTTCTCTCGCCCGGTCCTCTTGTTGCACCGTCGTTGTCCATGAGGTAGATGGTCCATGCTCCAAAGTGGTCGTAGGGGAAGTAGTGGGTACATGCTCAGCTTCAGGCTCATGGTTCTCCCCATCATCATCTCCAGCTTCATCTTTCTCCTCTTCAAAGAGGTCCTCGGCCATCTCTTCATCACCTGCACATTCAAAGCCAAGAGAGGTACATGGCATTGTCTCGTCGAAGGTCACCTCGCAAGTCTCCATGATTTTGTTAGTCTCAAGGTTAAGCACCCTATAGGCTCTAGAATGATTAGCATATCCAAAGAAAATACCATCACTAGACCTAGCCTCAAACTTGTCGAGTTTTCCCTTCTTCGAATAAAGCACTTGCGGCCAAAAACTCGGAAATGACTCACTTTGGGTGCCCGACCATGCATAAGCTCATAACGGTCTTCTTCTTGAAAGCTCTCAATAAAATCCGATTGGAAACATGACAAGTCGTATTGACCGCCTCGAGCCAAAACCTCCTAGGAGTCCCGTGCTCATCGAGCATCGTCCTAGCCATCTCACAAAGAGTCCGATTTTTCCTTTCCACGACTCCATTTTGAGGGGGCACATAAGGGGTCGAATACCGATGTTCAAGACCTAGATCACGACAAAAGGCATCAAAACGAGAGTTCTTGAACTCGCAGCCATTATCACCTTGCGGATAGCTCGAATAGCATTCCCATGCCTCTCGTTTTTCAACCTCACGATCGGATCTCGAACAAAACCAAAAGTCTCACTCTTATCCTCCAAGAAGAACACCCGTGCATAGCGAGAGTAATCGTCCACCACAACAAGGACATACCACTTCCCACCCACCGAGCGAACTCGAGCCGGCCCAACAAGGTCCATATGCAACAGCCTACGTCGGACGCTCGGTCATGACATCGGTCAGGGGTGGATGGGGAGTGGCTACCATCTTACCATGCCTACAAGGAGCACAAACCAAATCCTTCTCAAGCTTCAACTTCGGCAATCCTCGGACAAGGTCAAGACCACTCAAGCGGAAAACCAAATCAAAGCTCAAGTGTCCCAACCGCCTATGCCATTTCCACAAATCAGAAGAAGGACCAGCCATCAAACAGCGAGCAGGACCCAAAGAACGAGAGAAATCAGCCCTGAAAATCTGACCCTCGGGGATGATCATACGACAAGATCACCTCGAGAATCAAGCAAACGAGACTCGCCGGACTTGAAACGCACCTCAAAACCCTCATCAAGCAACCGAGAAACCGAAAGCAAATTAAAACCCAAAGACTTCACAAGAACCACTCTCTTCAACGTTACCTTGTCACTCACATGCATAACACCCTCCGAAAGAACCCTACCTCGTCCATTGTCCCCAAATGTGATGTACATCTTTTCCTTCACCGGGGTGAGGGCCGGAGAACCACTTCTTATCTCCGGTCATATGTCGAGAACACCCGGAGTCGATCAACCAAATGTTCTCCAAGCCTCCCCGCCCGCAAATCGAAACAAGAACGAGAGTGAGCTAGCGACTCGACACTCGGGGTTAGCACGAGAGAAAGTTAAACCGAGTGTCGAGCCATCTCGCTCAAAAGAGGGGTTAGCAAACATCACTCCCTTGCCACCAAACTTCCCATGTCCCATGGGAGGAGTACGAGCACCACGAGGGGGAAAACGTGGTCCGTAGTTCCTCCGGAACCCAAAGCTGCGATCATCTCCCCTAAACCCGTACCGAGGACGAGTAGGAGGACGTCCAGCAAAACCACCACGAGCCCGACCAAACCTCTCACCAAAGACGCACACCATTATCTCTCCCGACAAACCTCTCACCACCACCTCTCCCGTGGGAACCCGCCAACACTCCTCACACTTCCCACACCCCGTGGAAGTGGCACTCTAGGCTCGGGAATACCGCGAGGCCGGCGATACCCGTCCCGGTTTGCTTGCTCCCTAGCAAACCTCTCATCGCTCTTCCTCTTGTAGCAAAACTCCGCAAGATGCCTCTCCTTGCCACAATACTCACACCCGAAGGGGATGGGTTTTGGTTTTGGCTCGGCTTCTCTCTAGGCTTCTCACCCTTCTCACCCACAAACTTCACCGGTTTCGGAAATCATTTGTCTTAGGTGGGAATTTGGGTGGATCCCGGGTTGTGTCAAGCTTGTTGCAAAGGTGGTTGGGCTTTGGTGTGAAAGAGTTCTTGGGTGCTTTTGGGAGTGGGACTTGAATCTCTCCGATCACCTCAAACTCGGGGTTAGACTCGGCACACTTCTCGTACACACTCTCCCCACTCGTTCTCTCCCACTTTCTCACCCAACTTCTCAAACCCCAAACCACGACCATCGCCTCTCTTGAACTCCTCAATCATGATTTTCAACCGAGGTTCCCGCCCGTACAACCAACCCAACACCTTCCTCAAATAATCATTTTCCTCATAAATGACATCCAAACGGGAAGTAAGTTCAAGATTACGCAAAGTGACTTCATCACAGCTAGAGCATGCATTTGCAACAGGAGATTTCAAAGATGCTTCCAAAGAGCTAATAGTAGAGCGAGCATCAACAAGCTTAGCATGCATAGTAGGACATGATTTGCAAGCACCAAGCAAAGTAGGTCTAGCCTTAAGCTCATCATGTTCGATCCTAAGAGCATCTAGTTGAGCCAAAACGAAGCATTCTTCTCATTAAGCGAGTTTAATTTCACTCAACCAAGCATCACATTCAACACATTCAACATCATCGGGAGGAGTAGGAGCAAGTTTCAAAGAGTCATTCTCAAGTTTCAATTCAAGCAATTTTGACTCTAACTCTCCTACTTTCTCACTAGCATTCTCAAGCCGAGCCCTAAGATCTTTCCTCATCTTTTTGGCATCTCTCAAGACACTATCACGGTTATCAAGCAAACCATTCAACCTAGCAATCTCGGCAAGCAAAGAGTCGGGATCACGGTTTACCTCATCCTCCGAGTCGGAGTCGCCGTCTTCCTTCACACTCTTCTTGTCGCTCGAGCTATGGGCCATGCCACAAAAGCCCTCAAGCGCCACACGGCTCGGCCCCGCCGAGGTTCCGCTTGCACTCTTCTTGCCATTGCGCCTCCCGCATCTTCATCTTCGCCGCTTGAGCTTGATCGCTCCTCGCTTGAGCTTGAGTCGACGTCGCTCGCACCGGCCACCATCGCTCTTGCCTTGTTCTTCTTGTAGCTGCTCTTGCTCGGTCGCCGCTTGTCCTTGTCCTTGCTCTTGGACTTGTTGAAGTGCTTGCCCTTGGAGGAGTACTTGTCTTCACGCCTCGGGTGCGCCTTGTACTCGTTCACCTTGTACTTGTTCTCCTCCGCTTCCGGTACTCGGCGATGAAGTGGCCATGCTTGCCACACTTGTAGCACGTCCCTGAGCTCCGCCTTGCGTTCCTCCGACTCTTGTGTAGTCGTTCAAACCTTCTTGAGAGCAAGGCCGGCTCCTCCTCGCCCAAGCACATCAAACTCCTCATCCGGAATGGACATAAGAGAGGACAAAGAAAACCGTCGACGGAAGGGTTAGATTTGCCCTTTGATCCTCCCACAAGAGCAAGACTATGGTCGGTCGAGCCCTCATGCTTGGATAGCAACTTCCCGTCAACCTCAGCCGACTTGAGCTTAGAAAAGAGGTCATCCAACTCAATAGTCAAATAGTGTCCGGACTCCTTGATGGCCTCAACCTTAGCACCCCAAACATTCGGGTCCAAGACATGCAAGAGCTTCAAAGCCCGATCATGCTCGGAGTACGGAAAATCCTCAACATTAGCCTTCATGTTGTTCACGATGGCGGTGAACCTCCGAAACATCGCATCAATGTCCTCACCGGAAGTGGAGTGAAATTCTCATATTGCATCCGGTAAGAGACAAAGAGGCGAGCCTTCACATGGTTATCACCACCGTGAGCAACCAACAACTTTTCCCAAATTTGCCAAGCAAGATTCAAATGACGAACACGCTCAAACTCGGATCACACAAGCTCCGCACAAGTGATCAACGGCTTTTGCATTAGCCTCATACTTGGCCTTGGCATCGGCATCGGTCACCATAAGAGTATGGATGTTGACCGGAATAGCATAGGTCTTGTCAAGCACAATAAAATCCAACAGCTTTCCTCGAAGAAAAATCATCATACGAGCCGCCCACTTGTGGTAACCCTTGCCATCGAAGTGCGGCGGACCGCCCCGCTCAACGTACGCCATCTTAGGATTCGAGACTTGTCAAAGTCGCAAAGAATCCGGCACCAAGCTCTGATACCAATTGAAGGATCAGATGGCGACTAGAGAGGGGGGAGTGAATAGGAGCCGGTAAAAATTCTTCCCAAAGAACCCGCCTATGTCCTACTCAAATCTCGGTCACACACAAGCGATGGATCGAATCACACACCAATCGCCAAGACCACGAGGTTATGGATCAACCTCTAGTCCTAGGAACGATTCCTTGAAGCACACGCGGAAGCACGAAAGAAGTGGGGAAGGAATCGAACCAAGAAGCAAAGCACACGAGGCTGCGCGGACCGTCCGCGCGGGAGGGGCGGACCGTCCGCAAAGAGCCGCGCGGACCGTCCGGCCGGTACCGCGGACCGTCCGCACCCGAGCCGCGGACCGTCCGGCCTTAGCCGCGGACCGTCCGCTAATTCACACGAACGGACCAAAGCCACCTACAAACCACGGACCGTCCGCGGGGAGCACGCGGACCGTCCGCCAAGCACCCGCGAACCGTCCGTCCGACACCGCGGACCGTCCGAAACTCCGTCCAACCAAAAACCAAAATCGCGACGGATCGAAACGAAGGACGAGCAAGAACACGAAGAACACGGGACGAACCCTATCCGCGCGGACCGTCCGCCCGGTCCTCGCGGACCGTCCGCCGTGTGCGGACGGAGCCGAAAACAACCCCGACCCCGAAAGTCAACTCCCCCAAATCATCATCGGATTTCCCAAACGGTTGAAGCTATGGAGACAAGGGTTTGGGGACTTGAAAAGCGTCACACAAGGATGCTATAGCCCAAAAATCTTGCCTCCTAACTCCCTAAATCACCGGGAATCGCGAATCCTTTGAGCACCACCAAAAGCTAGAGAACCGAACGAAAACTCACGAATCGGAGTAGTTTCCCGGCGTTTGAGGGCACAAGATCAAGCACAAAGATGCACAAGACATCTATCCATGTTTCCCTCAAAGAAATCCGGGAAGAAACTCACTCAAATCCGCGGAATCACACCGGGAACAAAGGTACGAAAATAAGCACAAAAAGCCACGAAAAACAACCCCGAATCTTCTATACAAACCGAGAAAAGATTCACAAGGTCTAGCATGCCGCCCTAGCATCCATCCCTCTCAACAAATCTCTCATGAAGCTCCCATGCTAGCCTAGAGAAAATAGGAAGGAAAATAGCTACGAAAATGAGAAAGAGGAGGGAGAAAAATGAAACCCTAAGTCGCAGAGAGAGAGCCATCAACACACACTCATGGCTTATATATCAGGTCCCGCCGGAGTGGTAAATGACTCGACTACCCCTAACTACACTACTGGCGATACAACCCACGTAGGGGCATTTTGGTAATGTTTGTGGGTCTTCCCATCGGACGGCCACGCCTTTGCCGCACCCCCGCGTCCTCCCGACGCAAGCCATGCGATCCCACCGCGTGTCCTCCGCCTCGAAGCTTCCCGACACGCCCGATCCCGTCTCCGTCGTGTTGGGCCCTCGGACTTGGTTTTGAGGCCCAAACCAAGAAACCGTCCGCCGATGGTTTTGTGGGCAAACCACCAAACCCCGCGTGCCCGGTCCGGCCTCCCGCCAAACCACTTGACTTGACCGCCACCGTGCACCGGCTCACTTGTCCATGACTTCGTCTTGCTTGTGTCGCCACCATGTGGCCCGCACCCGATCCCGCCGTCCACCGGTCCCTCAAACCGAGCCTACTTGTCTCTCCATCTCCCGAGGCCCCTCAAGGCCGAAGACCTTTCGCGCCCGTTCTTCACCCGCAACAACACGAACTAGGCCGCGGCCTACACCCGCGCACTAAGCCAAGAGTCGGTCCAACACCCGTTGTCAATCACTCATCACCGAGGAGTGGTCATCCATCGACCACCGAGACGCTCCCGGTCCTCACAAAGAAAACAAAAAAAAACACACCGCTATCTTGAGAACTACCATTCATACATTCAAGCTTTTGAGTATCCCAACATTTTGAGGTCTACCCATTTGAGGTCTCTCATCGGGAGATCGGTGGGGACGATCATCTCCGGATCTCGGTTGTTTTGTTGCATTCTTGTTACAAACATGTCAATAATGTAACGAGCAGCGTAAAAGCCCGTTACCGGGGTCGGATGTGCGTTGGGGGCGAGCCGGGGCGGTCGCTCCAGGCTAGATTTGGGATTGCACGTACAAGTACTCTTCTTCTTCGGTGAGATTCGAAGCTCCGGCAAAGATCGCTATCCGCTAATCCGCCATGGCGACTTGCGTGTTGCCGGATCGGATGGAGGTTGAAGAACAAACCCTTTCAATTGGGCTTTTGTGTTTGTTACCTTCTTAATTTAACTTTTGACCCATTGGCCCAAGACCAACTAAAACACCTAAACTAGGCCCGGCGAAGACACGAGAGACAGAAAGCCACAAGAGACGCAAGCCACACAACGCAACCCTAGGTAGCGGTGTCCCGTGGCGCGGCGGTGGTCGGCGGCCGGTCCGGGCGGTGCGCGGTGGCGGCTCCCGGACTCGGTAAGCTCCGACCTGCGGCCGACTCATGGAGGAAGAGGATGGGATTACGCCGGCGACCGGCCGGGGTTGTGCATTGTGTGGAAGAATTATCAATTTATTCTTAAAATTTGAGATAATATCTTTACTTTGCATAAATTGTGCGATTGCAATGCATGGACAAATTAGTGTGATGAATTATTATGTTTTTAGTTTCGATTTAGTCGGTCATTAGAAGTTCGCCCCCGCTCTATTTTTTTTTCCCGGCTCCGCCACCGCCCGTTACCAATACCGACCGTGGGCTTCAAAACTTGACCCATTCGTCGAGATAGAGGAGACACGGGTTGATAGCACGCGTCTCCTTTAGTCGAGGGACATCGAAGCACGTGAAAATAGATGCGTCTCATTTCATTGAGACGAGAGGAGATGTGTCACACCCGGATTTAAGGGCAAATCCGAATGCATAGAATACATGTGCGCCAGGATCAAGTTACACACATGCATCGACTCAGTGTATACCAAAACACAGTGTTAAAGCGTAAAGGAAGTATTAAAACTTTATTACATGACCGAATGTCTCAAAATCGTAACATAAGCGAGTACTAGCAGCGGTAAAGGACGTCTCCACAGGCAGCTGACTGGTGGCACGCTCGCCTAGAAACCATCGAACTCTCCAGGAAAGTCTTCAAAGCGTACATCTGAGCAGCAACCGAGTTGTGTAGATGCAATATAAAAGAAAAACAAGCATGAGCACATGTCGTACTCAACAAGGAAAAACTCTATAACAACATGCATAGGCTTTATGGTGGAAGCTTGTGGTTGCATAGCAGATCAGCATTTTAGTTGGTCAAATTTTATTAAGCAAGCTGATTTACTAGCAAATGTAATTTTATACGAACCTAGAGATTAACATAAGCATCATAATCATAAACGAAAGTAAATGCAACAAGTTTAATCTATCTTCCATAGTTTACTAATGTGAGGGTTCGAGCCGCCCTTGACCGTGGGCACGACTAACTAGTTAGTTTTACACTATGCGGAGGTTGTACATCTTTACCCACAAGTCGCGTAAAAGTCCCGAAGAATTTTAGACCCTACCATGCGATACCGGTCAAGCATCATACCACACTACCGAGGTGTGATTGCATAGGGACGCTACAAGGCCTTTACGAAGATCCCCTAGTGCGGGCCGCCCGCTAGGTTACACGATCATCGCAGCGTATAAAGCTCCCCGGCGAGTACCGTGTCTTAGCCAAGCCCAACTCCCCGCCGGAGCAGTCTATACGCCCTCTACCGTCGCCCCCAACCCCTTTCGGTAAAAGCATACCTAACACCAAATTTTCTAGTTATTCAGCCAAGGCAAAGCCATATGGCTTGTGGTTGTACTTGTTTTCCCGGGTGATTCTCCATGTTTTGATTAATAGGTATAAAATGTTCTTGCATTACATGAATGATAGAATAAATAAATCCCGATTGATACGAGTTCATTAAACCACCCGAAACCAAGGTAAAGCTCTAGCAAGTGCTACCCAACATAAAGTAAACCCAGGTTGATCAAGGCATAGGATAGACAAAGCTGGTCAAACCTTAATAGTAGGACCCTTCAATTTAATGCAAAGCAATAATAAATAACGGTGTAATTAAAATGCATGTTCTAATAGGATCAACGGGAATGCGGCAAGGACTTGCCTTCTACCAACGCTTGCCTTCGCTCAAGGTCTTGGAAATCTTCAACTTCAGCACATTCCACGTACGAACCGTCTTCTACGCACCACATCATTCACATACAAGCATACAATGGAATAAAATATGAAACAATCACCAAAAGTAAAATAAGAAACAATCACCAAACACATCATTCCTCCGTTTCACGCTTATGCGCTCCCTCGCTCAAAAGTAATTAGCGTTGGGCCCTTTTCTTTATGTTTTAAACCCTAAAATCCTTTTTTCCCCACCCGAGGTCCAACCTTTATGTTTTTGCACCATAGCCCCTGAGTTTTTATGTGTAATTAGGTTGTAACCCCCGGTTTCTTGCAGTTAGGCCCCTGTAAGTTTAGTTTTCCTTCCGAAAAGCCCCTGCATCTTGTTTTGGCCGTAGAATACACGTTTTAGCTATGTTTTTAGCGTTCTTTATGTCCACACGATCGTCTCAATGAGTAGAACAGTTTTATGCCTCTGTTTTGTTCTGTTAGTACTGTTTGGTGATTGTTTCTTATTTTATTCCATCGTATGCTTGTATGTGAATAATGTGGTGCGTAGAAGACGGTTCGTACGTGGAATGCGCTGAAGTTGAAGATTTCCAAGACATTGAGCAGCAACAAGCGTTGGTAGAAGGCAAGTCCTTGCTGCATTCCCGTTGATCCTATTACAACATGCATTTCAATTACACCGTTATTTATTATTGCTTTGCTTTAAATTGAAGGGTCCTACTATTAAGGTTTGACTAGCTTTGTCTATCCTATGCCTTGATCAACCTGGGTTTACTTTATGTTGGTTAGCACTTGCTAGAACTTTTCCTTGGTTTCAGGTGGTTTAATGAACACTTATCAATCTGGAGTTATTTATGCTATCGTTCATGTAATGCAAAGAACATTTTATGCCTGTTAATCAGAACATGGAGAACCACCCAGGAAAACAGTACAACCACAAGACATATGGCTTTGTCTTGGCTGAATAACTAGAAAACTTGGTGTTAGTTATGCTTTTACCTGAAAGGGGTTGGGGGCTGACAGTAGAGGGCGTATAGACCTGCTCTGGCAGGGAGTTGGGCTTGACTAAGATATGGTACTCGCCAGGGAGCTTTATACGCTGCACTGATTAGGTAACCTAGCGGGCAGTCTGCACTAGGGGATCTTCGTAAAGGCCTCGTAGCGTCCCTATGCAATCACACCTCGGTAGTGTGGTATGATGCTTGGCCGGCATCACATGGTTGGGTCCAAAGTTCTTCGTGACTTTTACGCGACTTGTGGGTAAAGATGTACAACCTCCGCATAGTGTAAAACTAACTAGTTAGCCCTGCCCACGGTCAAGGGCGGCCTGGACCCTCACATGAGTAAACTATGGAAGATGGATTAAACTTGTTGCATTTACTTTCGTTTATGATGATGATGCTTATGTTAATCTCTGGGTTGGTATAAACTTACATTTGCTAGTAAATTAGCTTGCTTAATAAAATTTGACCAACTAAAATGCTAACCTGCTATGCAACCACAAGCTTCCACCATAAAGCCTTTGCATGTTGTTATAGAGTTTTCCCTTGTTGAGTATGACGTGTGCTCATACCTGTTGTTATTTTATATTGCATCTACACAACTCGGTTGCTGCTCAGACTGACGCTTTGAAGACTTTCCTGGAGAGTCCGATGGTTTCTAGGCGGGCGTGCCACCAGTCAGCTGCCTGTGGAGACGTCCTTTTTCGCTGCTAATACTCACTTATGTTACGATTTTGAGATATTCGGTCATGTAATAAAATTCTAATACTTCCTTTACGCTTTAACACTGTGTTTTGGTATAGACTGAGTCGATGCATGTGTGTAACTTGATCCTGGCGCACATGTAATCTATGCATTCGGATTTGCCTTTAAATCTGGGTGTGACAAAGTGGTATTAGAGCTGTGTTGACTATAAGACGTTAGCCTAGTAATAAACTGGTTGAACTTAAGGATTATAATCATCTAGAAGCCATGCTTACTTCATGCTATGCTTTAATTCTATTTTTAATATACATATCCTTGCTTTTACCCCCATCCTTGGTATTCTACTTGTTATCTATGGTATCTTGATCAATCTTTTCACTCTATGCTTCGTTGTTCTTGCTTTAAGGAACCTTTAGCCTTATTCTATGCTCTCTAACCTTTTCCTATCTTTACCCTACCCGTGTTAACAGTTGTTCTCAGTTATGTAATGACCCTATCATGTTCAAGCTGAAGATCTTCCTTAGGATCTAGGTTCTCTAGGTTTTATCCTTATGTAATCTCTAGTCACGATCGCCATTTAGGTGTGCTTAGTTCAGTGGTGTGTTTGAATGCTTGATCTTGTGTTAATGCTTGATTTGGATCTTTGATTGAGTGCAATGTGTTGTGGGTTGATAACCACAATGACATTGGTTTAGTATAAATTTGCTTAGTTGGGTTCAAGCTTTGTCTAAACCATCCTTTTTATCTTGCACCTTCCTAATCCTTTATTAAATTTTTACTTATCTATCTTGGAAATCTACATTGGAATCTTGTTGCAAATCTGTTCTCGTCAACCTTCGACATGACAGTAGTGTTTTGATAATATCTCGAGCTACAGAGATCCGATTGATGCAAAACCTGTTGGGTTAGTTCACAAATTTCATAACAGATTTTCTCTCAAAAATTCAGCCCCGTACAATGCATATCTTGGGAGTTATGGATGAAACATTGGAGCTGCCAGAATCTATAAAACTCTGTTGACACATTGACTCATTATTTTATATCTTGGGCTATAGACCTCCGTTTGAGGCAAATCTAGTTGGAGAATCAGAAATTTCATGGGTGTTTTTCTGTCCAAAATTGAGAAATTTTGATTACATATTCAGAGAGTGATGCCCGAAACTTTGGAGCTACTTGAATCTGTTAGCACTGCTGATATACCCGACTTGTTTATTTTATATCTGAATTTATAGAGCTCCGATCGAGGTGATTCCAGTTGGACTAGTTCCGTAATTTCATTATATTTTACTGTTAAAAATCTCATAAGTTTTGGTTATCCACGTTGAGAGTTATACCTGAATGTTTGGAGTCGACAGAATCTGTCTTAAATTAGAAGTCTGCACAGCTTAATCTTTTGAGCTTTTCTCTTTGTGCAATCATCTAAATCAATGTTCCTAACCCTCAGATGGTGAACACCTGGTCCAGGTCAGGTGTTGATCAACCCCCAGTGACTCGTACAGGGAGAGCTAGCAGTTCCGGCAGTGCACAACAACAAGGACAAATGGATCCAGCTATGCAGCAGTTTTACCAGACTCAGACGCAGCTCCTAGCGAACCTGGCCAACACTGTGGCCAACCTGCAGGCTCAAGTCAACAATCCACCTCAGCAACAACAGTAGCAGGCGCCCATGAATAAGCACAGGGAGTTCATGAGCCACCGTCCGCCAGTATTCACACATGCTGCAGATCTGCTGGATGCCGACGACTCGTTGAAGACCGTGGGCAAGATGCTCACTACAGCTCAGTGTGATGATAGGGAGAAGGTCCTATTTGCTGCAGGACGACTCCAGGGGTCAGCAGGAGCATGGTGGGATGCTTATGTTACCGCCCATGCTACGCCAGACACCATCACTTGGCAGGAGTTCACCGACAGCTTTAGGAGCCATCACATTCCTTCAGTGCTGATGAAACTGAAGAAGAAGGAGTTTCTCTCTCTCACGCAGGGGGAAGGTTAGTGACAGAGTACCGAGACAGGTTCATCGAGCTGTCTCGCTATGCACTAGAGGAGGTGGCAAATGACCCAAAGAAGCAGGAGCGCTTCATGGAGGGATTGACTGGACCGCTTCAGTACCAGCTAACGTCTCACACTTTTCCGTCTTTCCAGCACCTGTTAGACAAGGCCATCTGCTTGAAGTCCATGCGCATAGAATTGGGAGATCTGAAGAGGAAGGCCACTACCTCTGTGCAGTTTGGGAGTAGCACTCGTCCCCGTTTCATTCCACCGCAGTGGACAACACCCCATGTTGGAGGTTCAGGTGGTAACCCTGGGCAAAATCAGTTTCAGCGGAACAATCAACCTTTCAAGCACCCCATTCAAGAGTTGCAGCATTCCACTCCACAGACTCCACACCCCACTAACCAGCAGACTAGTCAGAACACCCCAGTGGGAACCCCAGTGAGACCTAGTGCACCCGGCACTCCTGTTCGTAATACTTGCTTTAAGTGTGGAGAGACTGGTCACTATGCTAACAACTGTCCCCAGAGGAGCGTCCAGAATACCCCAGTGCAGAGTCAGCAGATGAGGAATGGAAACAAGACCCCGCAAATCTCCAAGGAACAGCAGAACTCCGCACGTGGTAGATTGAACCACGTAAATGCAAGGACCGTGTTTGGTATGTTCTCTATCAACACTACCCCACATCAATTCTACCCTATCGTTCTCAAAATCTTTCTTAGTTCTTCCGAATCTCGAGGACGAGATTCCTTTTAGGGGGGTAGATTTGTCACACCCTGAAATTTCCAAATTTTAGGATGTGAATAGAAAGAAAATTTAAACTACGATTTCCCATAATTTTTAAAATTTTCCCCAACATTTAATTCTTTACAGGCAATATAGTATAGGAAAAAAACAAAACATTATTTGTTTTTCTAAAATAAGTTTGTGGCTTGATGTGTGTTGCATTCATGCTGGAGCATTATCTATGATTGCTTGAATTCAAATTCAATTTGGATTCAATTTTGTTTTATCCCATTTGAAAAAAATGCAAAATTGTTTTCTTTTGTGCCTCCAGCCTTTCCCACTTTCTTGGCCCATCTTCGTGTGCAGCCCAGCTAGGGAAAGTCCGCTGCCGCCCCTCCTTTTCCCCGGCCTGGTTCGCTAGCGTTGCGATCCGTCAGCCCAGCTCGGCCCAAGGACCCCAACGCCGGCCCAGTAGTGGCCCAACGCAGCTGCGGCCCGTGCCCCTCTCCCGCGGTCGCCGACAAGTGGGGGCCACATGTCATCCCCCACCTTCGGTCGCACCGAGCCGGAACCCGACCCGAGCTCGGGCTCGCGCCTGCACGTGACGCTTTTGTCCATGGGCCCGCACGCCAAGGCCTCCCTCGGCCTATATAGCCCCATCCACCCCCGTGCGCCTCGCCTTTTCCCCGGAATCCCTAGTCCCCAAGCCTTCCTGCGCCGCCCCGAGCCGAACCCTAGTGCGCCGCCGCCGCCGTCGATCTCCCGCTCCGCCGCCTCTCCGCCGACGAGAAGCATCCCGGGAGCACTGCAAGAAAGTAAGGAACCCGCCAGTGTTGTTTGTTCGCGTTCTTACGCTCGTCACCACCCGTTCGTGCTCGCCGGAGTTGGCGCCGCCACGGCCGTCCGCCCTGTCGTGTCGTGCGTCATCGTCGTCGCCCGACCGCTCGTACCGGTGCCCTAGATCGATCATGCGCGTCGCCCGCTACACCTCTGTGCTTTCCGTGCTCTAAACCGTGCCCCGTAGCTCGAATCCGAGCGAGCTCGCCGGAGCCTCGCCGGCCGCCACCGCACATCGCTGCCAGCGCCGCCGTTCGTCGTGTCCCGGGCGACCACGGCCGTCTGATCTGGAGCCGATGGCTCAGATCAAGTCTAATCCAAGTCAACTGGTCAGCGTACCGGTCAACACAACCATGCACCGCCCTTTTGCAAAAGAAACCCTGATCTTCCTGTGTTTCACGCTTATGCCCTCCCTCAGTTCAAAAGTAATTAGCGTTAGGCCCTTTTCTTTATGTTTTAAACCCTAGACTTCTTGGCCGAGCTGGGTTCGGGTTCCGGCTCGGTGCGACCGAAGGTGGGGGATGATAGGTGGCTCCCACCTGTCGGCGACCGCGGGAGAGGGGCGCGGGCCGCAGCTGCATTGGGCCACTACCGGGCCGACGCTGGGGTCCTTGGACCGAGGTGGGCTGACGGATCGCAACGCTAGCGAACGAGGCCGGGGAAAAGGAGGGGCGGCAACAGACTTTCCCTAGCTGGGCTGCACACGAAGATGGGCCAAGAAAGTGGGAAAGGCTGGAGGCACAAAAGAAAACAATTTTGCATTTTTTTCAAATGGGATAAAACAAAATTGAATCCAAATTGATTTTGAATTCAAGCAATCATAGATAATATTCCAGCATGAATGCAACACACATCAAGCCACAAACTTATTTTAGAAAAACAAATAATGTTTTGTTTTTTTCCATACTATATTCCCTGTAAAGAATTAAATGTTGGGGAAAATCTTAAAAATTATGGGAAATCATAGTTTAAATTTTCTTTCTATTCACATCCTGAAATTTGGGAATTTCAGGGTGTGACAAGACACAGGTTCATAACACGTGTCTCCTATGTTGAGTTCACAGTAACGGGCTCTGTTTTGGTGCCCGTTACCAAAGTTCCCTATGGGTCCAGAGAAACAACCATTTTACGTGACCGGTGACTAGTTGTGGTAACAGTTGTTGTTTGATGCCCATTACGAATCTTAGTTGTCCGATGTTGACTTGATATAATGGGTTTTGTTTTGGTGCCCGTTACTAAAGTTCCCTGTGGGCCTAGAGAAACAACCATTTCACATGACCGGTGGCTAGTTGTGGTAACGATCTTTGTTTGATGCCTGTTAGGAATATGTGTTATCAGTAATGGGTTTTCTTCACTCATTTGTAACACTTGATCGGTAACGGATGCTTTGTCCGTTACTAAAGGCAATCTATACCCGTTACCAAAGTGAGTTTTTCACGTAGTGCATCCCACCTTGAAGTGTTCATAGCAACCTCTCTTGCCTGCTTACAAGTCGCTTTAAATTTGCTATGAAGGCCTGCAGACCCTTCATTTTGCCTACTGGACACATAATTATCCTATTCTGTAATAGTGCGACAATCTTCCCCATTAGCTTCCCCATATTTTCCCACTTTCTGAAAACACATGCCATTTCACATTTTCCATAAGGCCCACAAGGCTGCAGAAGTAATTATATTAATCAACACGAATCTTTTTTTACATAACCACGTAGCACCAATATTCTCAAAATTGCCCCCTACATCTGTTCCTGCAACTTGTGAAATTATGTTCCACATTCTAGTAGCTACAACATGGTCAAAGAAAAGGTGACTACATGATTCTTTTTCCTCGCAAAACATACATGTTTTGTCTTTCACTTCTCTTCTTTTTTCCAGGTCATCTCTAGTGAGGACTTTGTTCGTACATAACAGCCAAAGAAGGAAGTGTACTCTAGGTGGGACTTTTAAATTCCAGTTCTCCTTTCATCCTCATAAATTGATTTGTGATACTCAGACCTCCCACTTCCCGGGGTCGTGTACTCTGAACTCACAATTGTGTCTGAATCGTGTGCTCCTTATCTTGTGGCAGGTAGCTAGCGGCGGTGGAGGCCTTCAAGCGGCAGGTTCAAGGTGGTTGCTGACAGTTGGGGTAGCCTGCATCCTTGCGCCAAGTGCCCCGTCAGTTGTGCACTGGATGGTAGGATGAGAAGTACCAGCCCGTCTGCTGCGCCGGCGAATAAAGTAAATGAAAGTACACCGAATTGGAGGAATTTGGTAGTTTTTAAAAATGTGGATTGCTATATATGCTTCCTCAATTTCTTATATCATGGTGATTATATTAAGTAATAAATTTGTAGTGATGGTTGATGGTCCTCTGGGTCATGGTCCTCGTGCCTTCTTTTAAAATGTCATCAAGTAACTTCATTATCTCTCGGCATCCCCTTGGATCCTAGAAACTTTTAATAAAGCACGATTGCCCTTGTTGAGAAGGGCATGGTAATGATCTATTTGTTCTGTCTGTGTATTGGTATGTATATCTGTTGGGAAAACACTATTTGCATTCATCGTCCACTTCTTATGAACACAACAAGTAGGGATGTTCTCTATATGATTATTCTTCATGACACAGAAAACATGGGCACATGGAATTCATTCATGCCCGAGCTTCCGGCAATGGCATGTAGCATCAACCAAAACTGAGCCAAAGGTTTAAGTCACATAAAAATAATACTTGCTGTTTTCTTGCAATGCTACCTCACACGTCAAACACCCATCCTAGAAGGTCACCTCTATCACTGACTAATTACATGCTTTTTTTATCTGGAAGCTCACTTTCTTGACAATTTCTGGTGTGAAGATTTGTGCAACACTTTTCTTAAGACCGTCTATTGAAATCTTAACTGATAGAATAGAAACCATCGCCTTCGCATCAAGCTCAATCTCATTTCTTCGAATGCATGACATGCATAACTCGTAATGCTCCAGTAAATCAACAAGGGACATCTTTCGGTCTAAATGGTTGCAAATCCTTTAGTTCCAACTCTCACTCCTCTGATTGCTATGCATGCCCAAGAAATACCTCCCACACCTGAACGTCGCATCCCACTTGTGTCTAAGTTCATACATCATGTTTACCTATATGTTATCTTCTTTGATATTATGAGCAGCTCTGAATTCTCCCCAAAGCCTATCAAACTCTGAAACCTCCATTACATGGTATATGAACTTTTTGAAATCGTCAAGCTTCGTACCGGAACCATTTCAGCATGTTCTGCTCTATGTGTCAACTACACAATCTATGATCTACATTAGGCATAACAATGTTAATAGCTGCCACCATCACTGCATCCCCATCAGTGATTAGGGATTTTGGATGCCTCTGGTGCATCACTTGCAGTAAAGCTTTAGAAGCACATATATGACATTATAATTTCATCCGAGAATTTTTATTATATTTTTTTAACCATTTTGCAAATTTATACGACAGTTTCAAAATTTTACAGTTTTGACAACCATTCTTCGTGGCCCACGGCGGTTTCAGGTCTAACTGCCGTGGGCCACGGCAGTTCGGCAATCGCCGTGGGCCACGGCGATTAGTTTTTTTAAAAAAATCAAGCAGAGAAAACACACACATTTGCAATGGCATGTATGGTGCTAGTACCCTAACGAAGCACCTTACGTACTGATAACATGCCTTAGGGAATTTAGAAATTTCATTACAACATTCCTAATGAATCTAGTTGTATGAGAACTGCCCGGAGAGCATAGAGCCACCGGAGTGTTGTGATAGCATGTAGTACACCGGTGGAGGTGGAGGTGGTGAAGGTAGAGGGGACCAATCTTTCTTGTGGCATTCACAAGTGTAGGTTGAACATTGGCAAACTAGTAGAAATGTTCACGTCCATGACAAAACACTTTCCTCACAGAACAAGCTAAATTCGTCATAGAAATTCTTCTGTGACGAATTTATGACGATTTTGAGATCGTCATAGAAAGCGCGTCACATTTGTCACACCGTGACGAATCCGCCATTTTCGTCACAGAAATGCTCCTTTTCAGTGACAGACACGTTTTTCGTCTTATAACCGCTCATCTTCTATGACTAGTGAACATCGTCACTAATTTCGTCATGGAAGTGAGTGCCACGTGGCGCTGTGTCACACCCTGAAATTTCCCAATTTCAGGATGTGAATAGAAAGAATAATTAAACAAGAGTTTTCTCATAATTTTAAAAATTTTCTCAACATTTATTTTGTTCACAGGAAATCTAGTATAGGAAAAATCATTGTTTGATATTCTAAATAAAAATAAATTGGTTCAATGTGAGTGTTGCATTCATGCTGATGCATCTTGGTGCTTCCTGAGTGCAAAAGGTTTCACAAATGCGTTTAGGAGCTGTCCAAACCCTTCTAAGAATTTTTCGGACTTTTCTGGAATTTATTCTCATTTTTCCTGAGCTTATTCTATTTATTTAAGGGCTCTAAAATCTTTTTCATGAGCTCCAAATACTTTATTGGATTGCTCATATCTCAATCTATCTCAGGGAATTTTCCTGGATTTGTTTGGGATTTTCTGGGTATTTTCCGTGCCTTTAAACATTTTCTGGGGTTTTCCTGAATTTATTTTGCACTGGAAAATAATTTCGGAAAAAACAAAACCTATCCTTTCCTACCTGGGCCCGAAGGCCCGACCCGGTCCATCCCGGCCCGGCCCGCCGGGCCCATCGGCCACCCCGGCGAGGCATGCAGAGCCATGGCCATGGCCGCCGCCGCTCCTTGGCGTGCACACCACGCCAAGCTCCACCCTGCATCCTATAAAGGGGCTAGTGCCCTAGCCACCTATTGACGGTTAATAGTTGTATCAAATTTCGTTTATGACTTGCAAGCAGACAAGTCTCCCGTCGTAGTCAAGGGACCCTTCTTCCCTCGAGTGGTGAACCCAAGGTATCGAATCCGTGGAACAAATGTGTGACGCAAAAGTTGATCTAGTAAAGCCAAGTAACTCCAATCTTCGATAAAAGAGAAACCCTAATGCATCTAGGTAAAAGACACGAAACTAATATAATCTACTAAAGACCGGAGATAACAAAGTAAGATTGGGTAGATAAACTGATCTAGAGAGATCGGGATAAGCCTTTTGTTGAAGTTTCAAGCAAGAAAAGAAGTAGCAAATCGAATCTTATTAGAAGCTTCTTTAAACCATGGTTTCCCGTCCAAATCCGAAATCATCCGCCTTTCGGAACCCCTGTTCTGTCACAATGTATCCCTACTCATGCGGGGAGTCTAGGGCGAGTCAAAAGACAAGTCGAGATTCTTTCGGAAGATCCGGCGTGTACCTCTAGCCACCGCGGCTACAAGAACACCCTATATAATCTATCTCGAGAATTGAATTAAAATAAGCAAACCGATCGAAAAACGAAATTTTCGAGGAAACACTTGATCGCTAAGAATAGATTCAACTTGATGATTCAACTATGACAACGATACATACACAAGATCACCACCGGGATCCTTCCTTGATCTTGCTTCTAGCTCCGGGAACTCCGACGTGGTCTTCCTTGCAAGGTTCCCACATCGGCTAGGGAGACCCTAGTCAACTAGCTCGACCCTCTCCTCTCCGGGATGGTGTCCCTCTCTTATCTGCTCCTCGGCGGCCGATGACGAATTGTATGATGCGTGGCTCTCGGTCAGGGGGCTATAAATAGCCCGAATGGTGGCTAGGGCAAAGTAGAGCATCACTGGGCATCCTTTAGTGCGTCCTTTTAAAGTTTTCTTTTGATTTGTGCTTTGTTCTTAGTATATGCTCGTTTGTTTGCTTTGTGTATGTTTGTGCCCGATGATTGATGTTCTTAGAGTGAACGCCGTTCGAGAAGCTTTGAAGAGCAAGAGGTTGAAGATATTCTGAGCAACGACATTACTTTGGTTAAAGGCAAGTGTGTCCTTGATCTTTTGTCCTAAGAATTATATTTAATCACTCATTGCATTGCTTGCATTAATTTTGATGGGTCCCTATTAAGGATTACCTAGTCTCTGATTGCCATTCCTTGTTAACCTGGGTTTACATTTATGTTGGGTAACTATGCTTAGTTGCTATACCTGGGTTATGGTGGTTTTAATGAACAACAATGATAAACTTGTTCTACCTTTATGTTATATCTTTGGATGTTAATACAAGACCATATGATTAATCGGAACATGGAGCGACCACCCGTGACAACAAGGCAACCACAAGGACTATATGGCTCGGTCTTGGCCGAGTAATTAGGGAAGTCTTTGTGTGGTTATTACTCGCATAGTAGGTTGGGAACGGAGGAATGCTTTTATGGCTCTTCTATTCTTGAGCGGTGTTGGAACGGAAGACTCTATGGCCGACCGTCCGTAATAGAAGCATGGTACGAAAGATAGCCTCTATGACATACTACTATGGACTAATACGCACGGGAGGACTCTTTGTAAAGGCCTCGTAGCGTCCCTATGCACCACACCTCGGTAGTGTGGTATTGTGCCTACTTTTGCACAACGTGGTTGGGTGCAAAACTCTTCGGAGTTTTTACGCGACTTGTGGGTAAAGATGTACAACCTCTCGCAGAGTGTAAAACTAATCGATTAGCCGTGCTCACGGTAAGAGCGGCCCGGACCCTCACATGATAATCAAACTTGAAGATGGACTTAAATCGTGTTCTCTAGTTATGTTTGCCATGTGCTCATGGTGTATTTCTTACCTTATGCTTCATGTGGGTTGGTATAAACTTATACTTTATTAGTAATCGGTGCTAATAAAACTTGACCAACTAAAATTGCTTAAATGCTTATAGCCCAGTCCACTACAAAACCTTTGCATTCATTCTTTTCTCCACACTTGCCGAGTACGACAAGTGCTCACCCTTGCTATAACCATTGTTGCTCGTAAAGAGGATGCTACTTTGAAGTCTTGTGAAGATGTTGCTGGTGCTAGGCGTACGCAACCCCCGCCGATCGCCCGTGATGTTTGGAGCCTTCGTTTCCAGGATTAAGCGTAAATCTCTGATAATCTTTCTTTTTCTTATGTGATATTGTTTCTGTATTCACTTATATGTCACTATATGCATGAAACTTGATCCTGGCATGCATATATTTTTGCACTTGGTTTTCTTCAGAAGGTCGGGTGTGACAGAGTGGTATCAGAGCTGTATCGACTGTAGGACGTAAGCCTAGTTAGAATTGGTCGTTTCTTAATGCCTCTTTTGTTCTACAATCCCTGCTTACCTTATCCTTGACCTCTCTGATGAAGGATCTCACATTTTAGCCATCTTCTTTTCTCCATACCATGAATTCTTATATATTTATCTTTACTTTCCTTGAACATTTCTTTGATCTCGCCTGTCCATTCTCTCAAGCAATAACACCCCTTGATTTATTGGTGGAATTGTTACCCTAAACATTCCATCTATTCGCGCAGCTCTCTGACACATCAGCGCTGTTTTAATTCTTTCTCGAGCTACAGAACTCCGATCAACATGAAACCAGTTGGGTTAGTTCCAAAATTTCATAAGTGAATTTCTATGAAACATTCAGCCCAATCCAGTGCATGTTCCAGGAGCTATGCTCGAAACATTGGAGCTATCAGAATCTGTAAACTCTGCTGACCTAGTTACCTTCAATATTCTATATCTCAGGCTATGGACCTCCGATTGAGGTAAATCCAATTGGAGTAGTTCAGGAATTTCATCAGCTTCATTCTGTCCAAAATTCAGCAGTATTAGTTTTGTATCCAGGGAGATACATACGAATTAATGGAGCTTTCAGAATCTGCCAACACTGCTGACATAGCCATCTTGTTTAATTCATATCTCGAGTTCTAAACCTCCGATTGAGGTGATTCCAGTTGGGATGAACTCATAATTTTGTCCTCCTTGAGCTGGGAAAATCCATTATTTATGGATATCCTTGCTGGGAGCCACATATGATCTATTAGGAGGATACCCCCTGACTTATTTAACAACGGGTAGTGTCGTTCCCTTAGCTATGCCTTGATTGGTGGAATTGTGTGTTTGAATGATGATGCTTTGTTTTATGACATTTCTTGTGTTGGTTCTTTGAAGTGAGTGTTGGTGTATTGTGGGTCTTACATCCGCAATAACATCAGAAATTGAAGCTTCCACCAACGTCATCAACAAGCAAATGCTACCAAACATTTGGCGCGCGTTGCACGCCCTATCCTTAACAAAATTATGACCAATGAAGACATGAAAACATCAATATAAAGTGTATGAAAAGACGAAATAATTGGACGATCAAATCTCTTAACAGACAATGTCCAATGTACGGAGATGAAAACATATTTACTTTGAATGAATATTCTATCATTACTCTTATATTAAATGTCATGTTATCATGCACTCATAAGTACAAGCCTCGCTCCGAGATGAAAAATACTTGCAACCAAGACTATATCCCTCAAACACATGTTGGTATGCAATGTGGCGATGCACGCCCTATCATTTCAATAATCAAAGACAGATGAGTAAAAAATATTTGGACATTTACCACAAAATCACAACATTTTAAAAAAAGACTAAACAGAGCGAGACCTCATAGTCACCCTCATTCACCATGTTTGAAATCATGCAAAAATCACCATAGTCAAGTGTGCAAAAATCATGCATTACTCCTCTGTTTTGCCTCATAGTCACCCTCATGCTGCACATAAAAAAACTTATTTGACCAACATATATGATGTCATTGATATCCGCTACCGTAATCTCTAATGTAAAAAATGAAAAGGTTGCATAAGAAGGTGAAAAGAAAATAAAAGTTCAGAAACAAAACCAATGTCGCAACAGAAGTAGTCTCAAGTTCTAGATTTTGAAATGTTCCATTCCATGTTCTTTAGGAAGCATATTCAAATTTAACTGCCACTTATCTAATTTCATTCTCATAATATTGCACTGTGTAAACTTCAGCATTCTGAATAACAAAGTTGCAGGTAACTATATGAGTGTACTGCTCATATTAGTCTATGATGCAAGTGAAAGTGAGAACATTGTATACACCTGACCTGAGCAATGATAATTAGGCCTCCTAGAAGCTAACCTTGGTGTCTTGGTGCAGGTACTGATAAAATTAGAAAACCTGCACAGATCCAAAACCAAAAGTCAATGTGTAGTCACAAACCCAGCAGTAAAATGCATGAGATCACATTAGGGACAACCGCACACTCTCCTAATAAGTTTTTGAAATCTGAAAAATGATAGACAATCAATAATGATGAAATAAGTCTTGTTGCAGTCGTATTCAAGCCAAATAGAGAGAATATTTTTGCAGCTTTTGGCGCGCGTTGCGCGCCCTATCCTTAACAAAATTATGACCAAGTGAAGACATGAAAACATCAATATAAAGTGTATGAAAAGACGAAATAATCGGACGATCAAATCTCTTAACAGACAATGTCCAATGTACGGAGATGAAAACATATTTACTTTGAATGAATATTCTATCATTACTCTTATATTAGATGTCATGTTATCATGCACTCATAAGTACATGCCTCGCTCCGAGATGAAAAATACTTGCAACCAAGACTATATCCCTCAAACACATGTTGGTATGCAATGTGGCGATGCACGCCCTATCATTTCAATAATCAAAGACAGATGAGTAGAAAATATTTGGACATTTACCACAAAATCACAACATTTTAAAAAAAGACTAAACAGAGCGAGACCTCATAGTCACCCTCATTCACCATGTTTGAAATCATGCAAAAATCACCATAGCCAAGTGTGCAAAAATCATGCATTACTCCTCCGTTTTGCCTCATAGTCACCCTCATGCCGCACATAAAAAAACTTATTTGATCAACATATATGATGTCATTGATATCTCATCACATCGTAATCTCTAATGTAAAAAAATGAAAAGGTATATGCATAAGAAGGTGAAAAGAAAATAAAAGTTCGAAACAAAACCAATGTCACAACAAAAGTAGTCTCATATTCTAGATTTTGAAATGCTCCATTCCATGTTCTTTAGGAAGCATATTCAAATTTAACGACCACTTATCTAATTTCATTATGATAATATTGCACCGTGTAAATTTCAGCATTCCGAATAACAAAGTTGCGGTAACTATATGAGTGTACTTCTCATATTAGTCTATGATGCAAGTGAAAGTGAGAATATTGTATACACCCCGACCCGAGCAATGATAATTAGGCCTCCCGTAAGCTAACCTTGGTGGCTTGGTGCAGTACCGATAAAATTAGAAAACCCGCACGCATCCAAAACCAAGAGTCAATGTGTAGTCACAAACCCAAAGCGGTAAAATGCATGAGATCACATTAGGGACAAGTCCGCACACTCTCCTAATAAGTTTTTGAAATCCGAAAAATGATAGACAATCAATAATGATGAAATAAGTCTTGTTGCGAGTCGTATTCAAGCCAAATAGAGAGAATATTTTTGCAAGCTCTTGGCGCGCGTTGCGCGCCCTATCCTTAACAAAATTATGACCAAGAAAGACATGAAAACATCAATATAAAGTGTATGAAAAGACGAAATAATTGGACGATCAAATCTCTTAACAGACAATGTCCAATGTACGGAGATGAAAACATATTTACTTTGAATGAATATTCTATCATTACTCTTATATTAAATGTCATGTTATCATGCACTCATAAGTACAAGCCTCGCTCCGAGATGAAAAATACTTGCAACCAAGACTATATCCCTCAAACACATGTTGGTATGCAATGTGGCGATGCACGCCCTATCATTTCAATAATCAAAGACAAGATGAGTAAAAAATATTTGGACATTTACCACAAAATCACAACATTTTAAAAAAAGACTAAACAAGAGCGAGACCTCATAGTCACACTCATTCACCATGTTTGAAATCATGCAAAAATCACCATAGTCAAGTGCAAAAATCATGCATTACTCTTCTGTTTCGCCTCATAGTCGCCCTCATGCTGCACATAAAAAAACTTATTTGATCAACATATATGAATGTCATTGATATCCGCTACTGTAATCTCTAATGTAAAAAATGAAAAGGTTGCATAAGAAGGTGAAAAGAAAATAAAAGTTCAGAAACAAAACCAATGTCGCAACAGAAGTAGTCTCAAGTTCTAGATTTTGAAATGTTCCATTCCATGTTCTTTAGGAAGCATATTCAAATTTAACTGCCACTTATCTAATTTCATTATGATAATATTGCACCGTGTAAATTTCAGCATTCCGAATAACGAGTTGCGTGTAACTATATGAGTGTACTTGCTCATATTAGTCTATGATGCAAGTGAAAGTGAGAATATTGTATACACCGACTCGAGCAATGATAATTAGGCCTCCCGTAAGCTAACCTTGGTGGCTTGGTGCAGTACCGATAAAATTAGAAAACCCGCACGGATCCAAAACCAAAAGTCAATGTGTAGTCACAAACCCAGCAAGAAAATGCATGAGATCACATTAGGGACAATACCGCACACTCTCCTAATAAGTTTTTGAAATCTGAAAAATGATAGACAATCAATAATGATGAAATAAGTCTTGTTGCAGTCGTATTCAAGCCAAATAGAGAGAATATTTTTGCAAGGAGTATTTAAGGCAAAGTCTAATACATCCTCCTATCGTCTCAATAATAGACACAACGATAGTTCGGAAACTAACTCACTACAACTCAAACTCAACATTAAAGTTACACAAGGTGCAAGACAAGTAGTGCAATTGCAACCCCAAAGGAAAAATTGGAATACCAAACACATATCATTCATATTTATCGATCTAAATTTTGAGATACCCTCTCGTGCAACCGTAAACATTTCTAATCAACCATCCTTGTTGATGATCTTTATTCTACAGGTTTTCAAATGCATATATCGAAGCGCGGCTGATACATTAAAAAGTGTAAACGAAGAGGCAATACATGCATCACAAGGCTAGTACTACAACATCACGGAACAGGCTGTTGTGGAGCTCACTGTGCTAGGGGCTGGACATTTTCTCGAGCACCTTGCAGTTGCAGGCACCGAAGGGAAGGTCATAGCCCTTCAATTTTCCACTAGGTTCCCCTCCTGGTCCTGCATATTCGTGCAATTTTAGAACATCAAACAGAATTGAAAAGAGAATACACAAGTATAAATTTATTGCAGTGAATGGCAAGCTGGGAAGATAGGCTATCGTTGGGTGTCGTCCTCTAGTTGCCGCATTCGTTCGGTAGAGGATTACCTAAGGAACTTGATGAGCCGAGTACTCCATGGATGAGTCGCCTTCTTCCTCACTCTTCCTTCACCTCTTCTCGAGCGCCACCGCTGCATTTTTTCCGGATCCGCAAGAGAGGAGGGCCCGTGAGGCGCAAATGAGAATGGGAGGGGGAGAGGATAAGGTCGAGTGGGCACACACATGTGGATTTGGCGAGACCACGACGGACCGCCGGGGCGGCACATGTCAATGCAGCAGGGCCATACTAACGCGTCTCGCCACCGCCGCCGGGGCCGCCACCACGCGCGCAGACCGCGCGCGCTCCGCCGGGGCCGCCGCCGCGGCGCCCACTCGGCGGCGGGCGCGCCCCTCGCCGGCGTGCCCCTTGCACGCTCCACCGACCACACCATCCCCGCCACGCCCTCGCAGCCACCGTAGACCGTGCGGTCCGCCGGATCCGGCCGCGCCGTGCTAAATCCGGGGCCTCGCGAGCTCCCACGTGCGGCGGAGTCATGCTAGGAGAGCCGCCTCCGCCGCCCTCCCCGCGAGCCGGGACGGGCCTCCGACAGCCGCGCTCGGGCATCGGAGCGGCGGGAGGCGGTGGAGGAGGAGAGCAGGGGGAGGGAGTGGACGGCGGTGGAAAGGAGGAGAGAGAGGCGGGCTAGGGGTTCGGGCGGGCCGGGGTGGTATTAGGTAGGGGTGGGGTGGTGGGAGGGGTGTGTTTCAGGGGTAATGTGTAAAATCCCAACTTCCCCTTCTTTGTATAGAATTAAAGTTTAGATCGAGGGCCTGGGTGCAAAATAAATGAACGTGTCGTTGTACAATCTGGACTTCCTGGATCTTTTCGTGATTTGGAGAAAATCTGAGGGCTTTTTTGCAAAATGACCAAACGCAGCCGCGTGACACGTACACCCGGAAACACGGGCGTGCGAGGAAGGGGGGTGAGCTTTTAAGAATTCGATGAGCAAGTTGAAGAAAAGAAAACTTCACTCTACTTTCTCTCACACCTTATGCTTGCTTTTACCCCATCTATCTCACTCTAATGAAGACCCTAGCGACCGAGAAAGAGGAATGCTGAAGATCCAACGCATGGATGACAACAGGATGATGACTGCCTACCGACCTCAATCATAATGTTCTTTCTTATCTCCCTCCTCCTTGTTTCTTCTTTCTTCGAATCTCGGGACGAGATTCCGTTTAAGGGGGGTAGATTTGTCACACCCTGAACTTTCCAATTTCAGGATGTGAATGGAAAGAATAATTAAATAACGATTTTCTCATAATTTTAAAATTTTTCCTACATTTATTTTTCTTTACAGGAAATATAGTATAGGAAAAATCCTTTGTTTGATTTTCTAAATTAAATAAAAAGTTATGAGTGTTGCATTCATGCCGATGCATCTAGTGGTTCTTAAGTGCAAAAGGTTTCAAAAATGCGTGTAGGAGCTGTTCAAACTCTCTCGAGAATTTTCCGGATTTTTCTGAGATTTATTCTCATTTTCCTTGAGCTATTTCTATTTATTAGAAGGCTGTAAAATCTTTTTCATGAGCTCCCAATGCTTTATTTGGATTGTTCATGTCCTAATCTATCTCTAGGAATTTTCCTGGAATTTTGTGATTTTCGGAGTATTTTTCGTGCCTCTAAACAATTTCTAGTCTTTACTGGAATTGTTTTCGCATTAAAAATAAATTCGGAAATTTTAAAAAACTACCCCTTTCCTATATGGGCCGAGCCCGTGGGCCCGACCCAGTCCATCCCGGCCCAGCCACCAGGCCCGCAAGGCCCATCGGCCACCCCGGCCGTGCAGCCGTGGCCATGGCCGCGCCACTCCCTTGGCGTGCGCGCCACGCTAGGCCCCACCCCGCACCCTATAAAGGGCTAGCGCCCGGCCACCGTGTGCCCTAGCCGACCCGCGCCACCTCTCTACCCCCGCGCAAAGCACCGCCGCCCAAGCCGCCGGAAGCCGGGAATCGAGCTCGACCGCCGCGCCGCCGATTCGTCGCCTCCATCTACCTTCTCCGGGTAAACGAGCACTACCAGGAGATCCGCGTCGACGAGCCGCGTCCGTGGAGCCGCTTCCCGTCCCCGGAGGTCTACCGGTTTGCCGCCGCAGCCTGAAGCCCGACCGGCCGAATCAAGCCGTCCGCCGCCGGCCAAGATTCAGGACGTTCCCCTTCTTCCCGCCGCTGGTGAGCACATCCACACGCTCCTCTTGGGCTCCTCTTCCAATCTCGTGCCTCACTCATGCCCCTTGATGCCCAGGTCACCGGCAATTTGGTCGTCCGGAGCTGCTGTCCACCGGGTCAACCGTCCGTCAGCATTCGAAATCCGGCAACCTCCCGTCTGTCTCCCATGCTGGTGAGCACACCATCGCGATCCCCTCGATCTCCTCTCTCCGTTTTGCATGTTACTCGAGCCCCTACTCGCCCGAACCCCCGTGCATTTGATGCGCCGCTCGAATTCATGTTCGTGAAGAGCTCCCCGTCCGTCCCAGTGGGAGGTTGAAGATAAGGTTGGTTTGCATCTAAGCCCCTGTCCTTTTTAGTAATCCTTATGCTCTTTCATGTGTCTTGCACCTTTTATGGAAAACCCCCTAGAATAATCCCACCATTCGCACATAAATCTCACCCGACCCTTTTATAGATCTAACCCTAAGTTTTATCCTTTTCACGAGCACTGTTTAGTGTGTCTTGCATATCTTTTCAGCTACTCCCTGAAATCTACAGTTAATCGCGACTAGGTCCCTGTAATCTTGTTTTGCTCATATCTTTTTCATTTTAGCTCCGATTTAATCCGTTCGAGTTGCGTTAGGACCATAATAATGTAAACCATGCGTTAGTGATGAGTTTTCACCATGTTTTGTTTCTGAAAATAAAATTAATATTAATTTTGATTAATATCTAGTTATACATTCCTTATATAAATAAAAGCAAAATATATCTATATATCATTTTTCATAAGCAAATTTAATTTGATTAATGTTTCTATCACATGTTTTTATATATAAAAGTTAATTAGATCTTTATCTTGGTTTTTGTAAACCAAATGTTAATTTGTTTAATAGTTAATTAATCTTTTCTAATTAAAATTTGATTAGGCTTTTACATCGGCTTTTATAATAAATATTAATTTGATTAATGCCAAAACCATAATGTTTTTAATAATAATATGATCTACTCGAATTACAAAGTTTCGTTTAGATTGTTCATATAGTTTAATTTTTCTAAATTAAAGGTTTAATTGGTTTAATCAATATATGAATCTTTATTAATAAAACTTGACTAGATCTTTACACCGGTTTCGTAAATAAAGTTTAATATTGAATTAATGTCAACATAGGGTATTTTATTTCTGAAATATCCTTTACAATTGTTTTCTTAATTAAAATGAACGTTCTCTCCTATGTGCAAAACGTTCGTTAGACGTTCTTTTCTTAGCTCAATCTAAGTGTGATCTTTCCGGACCTTGCTCAATCTTCCACAACCATCTCTTTAAAGCAAACCAAGCCTTTCTTCCTCTAAGCACGGTTTATGTGCTTTAGTGATCCATTTAATCGATCCTATCCTTTAGTGTGTTCTTTTAAAGCTTTCTTTTTATTGGTGCTTTGTTCTTAGTATGATTGTTTGTTTGCTTTGTGTATGTTTGTGCCCGATGATTGATGCGCTTAGAGTGAACGCCGTTCGAGAGGCTTGGAAGAGCTTGAAGTTGAAGATATTCTGAGCAACGACATTACTTTGGTTAAAGGCAAGTGTGTCCTTGATCTTTTGTCCTAAGAATTATATTTAATCACTCATTGCATTGCTTGCATTAATTTTGATGGGTCCCTATTAAGGATTACCTAGTCTCTGTTGCCATTCCTTGTTAACCTGAGTTTACATTTATGTTGGGTAACTATGCTTAGTTGCTATACCTGGGTTATGGTGGTTTTAATGAACAACAATGATAAACTTGTTTTACCTTTATGTTATATCATTGGATGTTAATACAAGACCATATGATTAATCGGAACATGGAGCGACCACCCAGGACAACAGTGCAACCACAAGGACTATATGGCTCTGGTCTTGGCCGAGTAATTAGGGAAGTCTTTGTGTGGTTATTACTCGCATAGTACGTTGGGGACGGAGGAATGCTTTTATGGCACTTCTACTCTGGAGCGGTGTTGGAATAGAAGACTCTATGGCTGACCGTCCGTAATAGAAGTGTGGTACGAAAGATAGCCTCTATGACATACTACTATGGACTGATACGCACGGGAGGACTCTTTGTAAAGGCCTCGTAGCGTCCCTATGCAGCCACACCTCAGTAGTGTGGTATTGTGCCAACTTTTGCACAGCGTGGTTGGGTGCAAAACTCTTCGGAGTTTTTATGCGACTTGTGGGTAAAGATGTACAAACTCGCGAGTGTAAAACTAATCGATTAGCCGTGCTCACGGTCAAGAGCGGCTCGGACCCTCACATGATAATCAAACTTGATGATGGACTTAAATCGTGTTCTCTGGTTATGTTTGCCATGTGCTCATGGTGTATTTCTTACCTTATGCTTAATGTGGGTTGGTATAAACTTATACTTTATTAGTAATCAGGTGCTAATAAAACTTGACCAACTAAAATTGCTTAAATGCTTATAGCCCAGTCCACTACAATGCCTTTGCATTAATTCTTTTCTCCACACTTGCTGAGTACAACAAGTGCTCACCCTTGCTATAACCATTGTTGCTCAGAAAGAGGATGCTACTTTGAAGTCTTGTGAAGATGTTGCTGGTGCTAGGCGTACGCAACCCCCAGTCGACTGCCTGTGATGTTTGGAGCCTTCGTTTACAGGATTAAGCGTAAATCTCTGATAATCTTTCTTTTTCTTATGTGATACTGTTTCTGTATTCACTTATATGTCACTACATGCATGAAACTTGATCCTGACATGCATATAGTTTTGCACTTGGTTTTCTTCGGAAAGTCGGGTGTGACATCCTCGGAGTTTGTCGTCTTCTCGGATCAAGTCCCTGACTTCTTGGAGTTATGTTTGCTTCATTGCATGACTTGTATGGGGCTTCAAGGTCTTGTCATAAGGTGCTTGATGAACTTATCCCGAAAGTCTTGCTTTCAACGCTAAAACCCTGCATAAGCACAAAACTCCAAAACCGACATGCACACGTGAACTTGTTATACCACGGGGGTTAGTACCAATGGATAAGGTATAAAACTTATGCCAACACTGAAGGTAAACTCATGGCTAGGTTGATGGATTTTCACCTTCAACATCTCCCCCATGCTTAAACCTTGCTCGTCCTCGAGTAAGCCTTCGATGGATATCATCGTTGCCAAACAATGTTTAATCCTTGCACTTGATCATACATGAGAAAACATAATGCTCTCAAATTTTTAATTCGTTAAAGTTCCATAATGTACTAGCCTTCATCTCTTTGGAGGGTAGATTTTTATTAAGCTTATCCCACGAGTATTAACATGCTCCCAAAGTTTAAATAGATCTCCGAATTCTTGAAATGAAGAATGAGATAAAGAAAAGCTAAACCAAGTTCACAAATTTAAATCATCTTGCATATTGCTCATGAACTCTCATCTCACTTGTCTCTCAAGCCTATATATTCTACTCCTTTCCCTCTCATAACATATGTGTGGTAGGATTTATATGGAGCTTTGGGAAAGTTTAGTCCTACCAAGATTTTATAAATGAGATGTTGTCAAAACAAGACAAGCTTCTCATGGTCTTACCGAGATTCGTCAAAAAGGTCATTGGAAAATGATATATCAAGGAGGGGAAAGAGAAAAATACACACACTTTAGATGAGTGGACATGTGCAAATGGCAAAGAGTGATCCCGAAGCACAAAGGAAGTCCTCGTTACCGGATTGCACATGGTTGGAAAATTGAGTATGGATCTTTTAATCTTGAAGCCTTGAATTTCCTAATGCACTTTAGAGAACCGAGGAGTTCACTTTACGCATACTCATATTTTTTTCTTTCTTCTTCTCTTATATCTCTTTCTTTCTTTCTTTTCCTCATTCATCATTTTTTTCTCTTACTTTTTGTCATACATTCGGTAACGAGACTTTCACATCTGAGTTTTGATTTTTTAATTTGCACCCCTTTGAACCCTTTTTTTTAATTGCTCCCCTTTGAACTCTAAAAATTGCATCGTACCTACCTCCTCCCCCATGCTTAGACGTTGCTCGTCCTCGAGCAAAGAGGCGATAAATAAGGTAGGTACCGGAAATATTTTTCCTTGGAGAGATACTTGAATTCTTCAATGTTGGCACCGTCTTGCGATCTTCCTTGAATTGATGATCCATTCTCAATGATAGGTTGTGGTCAAGGAGGTAAACACAAAAGATGATATTTGGTTTTAAGGGTGGATATCCGGCGAGGTTTGTGAGATCTCCGATGCGGGGATACACAATGCACGGATAAAAGGCTAGCAAAAAGATAGATACGCAAAAACGGAATGACCAGCTTCTTAGTCTCGGGCCAGAGAAGTCATGGCCTGCAATAATTCACTCAAAAATAAATCTTGTACACTAAGGTTTATGCACTCAAATATATATAAGGCTCTGGGTAGGTTGAGCAACACACAAGTGATATTTATGACAAGGTTAGCGATATTTTTGAGCATAAAAACCATCTTCAATCTATTAATAACTTGAGAGCACATAAAACACTATGGGTCTTTATTTTAATTATAACCTCCGCTAAAGATTAAGCTAGCATTTAAATAAATTCAGATTCATATTTTAAGAGAGCACTAGCTTTAACATGCATAAATCAATTACAAAGATAAAAAAAGCGGTAATTATAATCATATATCATCATGGCAAAAATTTTGTAACTTTTTCCAATGATATAAACAAGGTGGTGTGTTTATTAATGGTGAAATCAAGTTGAAATACAAACTGAAAATAAACAATCACACTTGCTGAAATTTAAATAAAAACAGAAATTATTACGCAAACACACACAAACAAAAGCTGAAAATTACAGAGAAAAGGAAAAAGAAAAGAAAACTAAAGTTCCTTAATCTTCATAGTCCTCGGCCGGTGGTTGGTGTTGATAATCTTGATAGTAGTACCCTTGCTCGTAGTAAGGTTGGACATCCCCTCCAACGAATTGATTCGGCTCCACTAGATGAAGGCGCCCAAGCTCATAGGCAATATTTGCATTGCCCTCACCAAGTTGAGCCGCGTTGGCTTGGATGGCTGCGACGTTTTGGGTGTTTCTCGCAACATACCCTCCAATTATGGCCACGCTTTGTTGCGGTTGGGGATATTGTGCGTAGGGCTCCGCGAAGTTTACATTGGGCACCACATAATTTGGTGGGGGTACCGGTGCACCACCACCCCCATGCTTGCTCTTGTGGCCCTCCGTAATAACTTGGCGGAGGAGGAATCCCGTCGAAAGGTGGCGCAACATTGGGTTGCGCACTACCCGCTTGTGCGGAGGAGGATCCCTCCTCTACGATTCTTCCTCTTTTATTTTTCCTTGCCAGGACAAGGAGTCCCTCTTCCAACCAATCTTCCCTCCCTTGGATGAAAAGCCTAAGCCTCGCATCCGGAAGGGGTAGGTTTACCGTGGCCAAACGAAAACCTCCTCTCTCATCTCCACTAATATATTTGCCTTGTCACAAATACTCAATGCCGAGAGAGGTACCACGCAAAAGATGTTCGAGGTTTCTTGTGATCCCCGGCCGTAGGGAGAAGGCCAACATAGAGAGGTAGCACCCCGAACCAATATGTCCCGCTCCCGATGTTGCCTCGCAACACCAATGGTTGATCATAAGGTATGAGGGGTCTATTGGCTGCCTGGCAATTAAAGCCGAGTAGAGCCAATTCAACTCCGTGTCGGTCACCTTTGTCTCCCTCATCCTCCCCTACACCCTCTTGCACATCCAAGAGTGGAATTCTCGGATAATGGGGTTGCGGATGCAATTGCGTTGCTGGTGGGCTTCTCCGGAGATCAAATTCCAAAACCCATCTAACATGCCAAGTGGCACGTCAACTTTCTCCGGAGCTCCCTTATGGAATCCAAGTAGCTCCCTAACGTGCTCGTAGGGAACCACTTGTTGGACTCCCTCCAAACGGAATGATAAGCTTTGTACCCCATCATCAAGGATAGGTGCAATGGTCATCAAGATTTCCAAGGCGAACTCCTTGTGGGTGTCCGCCGATACTCCGTTGGAGAATTGCACCCATCCAAGGTTCCCCAACATGTAGTATATGTCGGTGCCGAAACCCAAGTTGTAGAGTGCTTGGTCGTCGAACTCGATGTTGGGCACAAGCCTCTTCTCAAGACGAGAGAGCCTCTTCTCCTCCTCCTCCAACAAAATGATGAAGCCATGCGAGGAATATATCGGAGTGTATGGAGGCGGCGCGGTCGAACGGGTTGATCGTCGAGGTGGAACGGGCGGCTCCTCCGTGTGCCCTTGAGGTACGGTAAACCTCATGGACGTGGTCCTTGTTGCCCTCATGCCACCAAGGAGGAGAGCGTCGTTCCTCCTTGGTGGTGGTGCCGTATCCGTCTCCATGCTCCGAGGAGACTCGGAAACCGAGTGCCTCCTCGAAGACGTCGTAGACGACGGCTTGGATGACGATGAACCCTTCTTCTTGGAGAAGATACTTGTGATTTTCTTCCACATGGTTGCTGCACTATTCTCTCCACTAAAACTCCGGGTTGCAACTGGTAACTAGGTACTTAAAATCTTACTTCGGGATGTGGACTTTGAGTAGATTAAGGTGGTGGATTTTTTTTGAGCTATCAAGCTTGGGAAGGTTGGCTATGTCTACGGAGGTTCTGGGCACACAAACTTGAATACACAAACTAAGGAAGGAGAGGGAAGCTTGCCTGCGTAAAACGGGAGCCGGGGGCTCTTTAAGTAGGGGAGGCCGGCCGGCCCGGGCCGACCGGCCCGGGCCGACCGGCTCCGGGTGGCCTCGGCTCCTCCCCGTCTCGGCTTTCTTCCAAGACTATCATTTCTCCTCTCGCAACTTTCTTGCCCACGTGCTCCACGAGTTGCACCGCCCAAACGCTCTCGTCCACTCCTTTTCTTGCATTATTCGTTCTTCCACTTGATGCTTCATCCTTTGAGTCATGTCCATGCTCCCTTGCTCCACTTGCTTCACATGCCACAATTAAATTCCTGCAAAGTTCATGCTTGCTGCCCACCATGCTTGTCCTTTGCATGTGGACTTGGTGAAAGTTGATGAAAGGGTATCCAATGGTGCATGCATGATCAATTCAAACTAGATTGCCTCCCTTTAAGTGTGTTTAAGGTTAAGCACTCCTATAATTCAAAATTTAAAAATATTTTTCAGAGCCATGCAAGAGCTCAAGCATAAATTTAGAGAAGTTTTTAAACAATTAAAAACAAATGTAAGTCGAAAATATTTTCCGACTACATTGATATCGGTCTCACCGGTATAGTTTGCCTTCATTGGTTGAGAGCAAACTTTTCCCGGCTTGATCATGGGGGCATAGGTTTAGGTTCTAATTTTTGCTAAATGAGAGAGATTTTGAATAAAAAAATTAGATGAGGCTTAGAAAAATTCTAATCTTAGAGAAACCAAGGATATAGATTTTTAAAACCAACCAAAAGTTTAGTTTCTAGGTTCACGCGAGTCCTACCACGTGCTGAAATTTAATTAACACCTAGGTATAAGTCGTGGCTCTACTCGTGTGGTTTTAGCATGAAAAATAAGTCAACCACAGCACCATAATAGGGGTGAAAGCTTGAGTTAGGTTCTGAAATTATTTGGTTGTGGTTTCTCGAAAAGAATCAAACAAACACATAGGAGGGTTCATGCGAAGGGTTTATGATAAAGAAAAATATTCAATCAAGAATTATGTCTCTAATATTGTTCAACCACTTCTAAGTCTAATGTCTTTGCATAATAAAACTCAAAACTAAATTATTAAAAAGAATCAAAAAACCTGGAATCGGGTTGTCCTCCCGGTAGCTTATTCTTTGACTCGACGAAACGGGTTGCCTCCCGCCTAGCGCTTCGTTTATAGTCCATGGCTAGACTTCTTCACTTGATTACTTCGGATCAACGTTCTTTGCGGGCGTTGCAATCTTGGGTACCCACTTCCGCACCATCTTGGGCGCGGGCTCGTCTTCCGGCTTAGTCATTTTTTTGGTCTTCACAGGAGGCTTTTCTTCCTTTGTCTTGACGGATGCAACGCCTTCTTTGATTTTCTTTACGTTCATTTTTTTCGGCTCCTTCTTCTTTTTCAGCCCCTCCTTTTTCGTTGGTTCTTCCTTTACTCCAATCATGTTGCATGCCTCGATTTGTGGTCGAAACTTGAAGGAACTCCTTTCTCCGTTGATATCGAACATGATCTCCCCCTAGCCAACATTAATAGTAGCTCCCACGGTCTTGAGGAAAGGCCTCCCAAGGATGAGTGGCGGCTTCTCCTTCTCTCCCATCTCGAGCACCACGAAATCGACGGGGATGAAGTGGTGTCCGACCTTCACGGGCACATCTTCGGCAATGCCCAAGGGATAGCGAATGGAGTTATCTCCCAACTCCAAACATATACCCGTAGGCTCCAATGGTAGGCGTAGCTTCTCGAACACATCCCTTGGCATGACACTCACACTACCTCCAAGGTCGCACAACGCCTTCTCGAAGTTGAAAGAACCAACAGAACATGGAATTGTAGGGCATCCGGGTCCTTTTTCTTCTCTAGCCCATTAGCAATAGCGGCACTACACTCCTCGGACATCTTGACATGATCTACCCTGAGTGTTGCTATCTCATATTTATTTGCAAGTATGTCTTTAAAGTAACCAGAATATGTAGGTACTTGTAGGGCATCTAGTAATGGCATGTTGATGCTAAGTCTACGCACAACCTCCACAAACTTCTGAAAGTGGTTGTCAAGTTTACCTCGGAAGTAGCGTGGCTTGAGTTGTGGTATCCTCGTGTCTTCCTCCGGCATCTCAAATTCGGGCTCTTCGGTGACGATCCCCGTAACCTTCTTTTTAGCAGCTCCTTCCACCTCGGTGGATGGTTTAAGCTTCCTTGCTCCCGCGGAATGTTCCGGATCTTCGGTCTCCTTTCCCAAACGCGTTTGAATGGCCTTCGCCGATTCGGGACTTTTAGGTTGTCCCAGAAGCTTCCCTTCATCATTAGTGAGGCGCCCCGCAAGTTGTCCAACTTGCGTCTCGAGCATCTTCATCATGTTGAGCACTTGATGATTGGAACTTCCGACCTCCATCACTTTGCCATCGATGTTCTCCAACACCTTTTCTATGGTCTTAAACTTGGTGATGGTGTCCTTGTTGATCTTAGCTTGCTCGTCCATGAATTCCTTCAATTGTATACGAAGAGGAACCGCATTAGGAATAGATGAGCTTGCATTAAATTGAGGTCTACCTTGCCCGTAGCGGAAGTTTGGCAATTCTCCCTTCCTCATGTAGTCGAGCATTTTGGCTTCCTCTCGGAAAATCTTTGCGGACATGGCCATACTCCCCACATTCTTCGCATGTGGATCTTGCTTCGGCAGCCTTCAAGTCTTTCTTTTCTATCTCCATCTTCTCCAACCTCCTCATGAGGGAGTCGATCTTGCCTTCATGTATGTTCTCCTTCTCCACTTGCAAGACTCCTTTGACGTTCCCCGTGGGTTGAACCGGATGTAGGCGCCGGATGACACCCATGTGTCATTATCCGCGACCTTCTTGAATAGAGTGAAAGCTTCCGTCGGTGTAAGCTCGATGATAGATCCTCCCGCCGATGCATCGATGATCGTCCTTGACGCCATGGTGAGTCCTTGATAGAACTTTTGCACGAGGTCTTCCTTCGGGAACTTGTGATGTGGAACCGCCCGAGTGTACTCATTGAAGCACTCGAATGCCTCCGAGATAGTTTCTGTAGGATATTGAACAAAGGTGGCAATCTTATTACGCAAGCTTTGAGTTTTACCTGGTGAGTAGTATTCCTTCATGAAAGCCTTCATCAACGTGTTCCAATTTTTCAATGTCTCCACCGGTTGAGAGTGGAACCATTGCAAAGCCTTCCCGAGTAGTGAGAATGGAAAAAGCCTTGTCCTCATTGGATCTTGAGTCACCCCATCCATGTTGAAAGTCTGACATAGTTGAATGGATGCTTGGAGGTGAAGGTTCGGATCCTCTTTACCTGTGAAGGGTGAATGTTGCACCATGCGGATTGTTGAGGTCTTGATCTCGAACGGTCTTCCGATCTCCTCGAGGTTTAAGATTGGTAAGTCGATGATGTCCGGGGTGCATAGCTCACCAATCTTGCGTTCTTGCGGCGGTTGGTCACCCATCGGTGGAAGTCGATTCTCCCGAGGACATTGAGGTGGTGAATTCTTCGGAGATTCCTGTGATCCTTTGTCTTCCGACTCCGAATCTACAAAATCCAGCTTTTTAGCTTGATGTGCTTCGCGTCTCCTTAGCCTCGTAAAGTTTTTCCGGATCATCCACAAAATTATCGGGTTTGTTGGAGAGGTAGCCGTCCATCTCCTGTTAGGGTTAGCAATAAACAAAGTATGCAAAAACTAGAAAGTAAAAACAAATCTATAAAAACTAGGGTTAGACAAACTAGATTAGATGTATTTTGAGGATGATCAAAGTTTAGTAGATGCAGAAAGAAAAACTAAAATAAAACTGAAAAATTACAAGAAAAGGCAATAAAAAATCAAATCTTGATCACTTGTTCCCCAGCAACGGCGCCAGAAAAAGGGGCTTGTTGACGGTTAATAGTTGTATCAAATTTCATTTATGACTTGCAAGCGGACAAGTCTCCCGTCGTAGTCAAGGGACCCTTCTTCCCTCGAGTGGTGAACCCAAGGTATCGAATCCGTGGAACAAATGTGTGACGCAAAAGTTGATCTAGTAAAGCCAAGTAACTCCAATCTTCGATAAAAGAGAAACCCTAATGCATCTAGGTAAAAGACACGAAACTAATCTAATCTACTAAAGACCGGAGATAACAGAGTAAGATTGTGTAGATAAACCGATCTAGAGAGATCGGGATAAGCCTTTTGTTGAAGTTTCAAGCAAGAGAAGAAGTAGCAAATCGAATCTTATTAGAAGCTTCTTTAAACCGTGGTTTCTCGTCCAAATCCAAAAACATCTGCCCTTCGGAACCCCCGTTCTATCACAACGTATCCCTACTCATGCAGGGAGTCTAGGGCGAGTCAAAAGACAAGTCGAGATTTTTTCGGAAGATCCGGCGTGTACCTCTAGACACCGCGGCTACAAGAACACCCTATCTAATCTATCTCGAGAATAGAATTGAAATAAGCAAACCGATCGAAAAATGAAATCTTCGAGGAAACACTTGATCGTTAAGAATAGATTCAACTTGATAATTCAACTATGACAATTATACATACACAAGATCACCATCGGGATCCTCCCTTGATCTTGCTTCTAGCTCCGGGAACTCCGACGTGGTCTTCCTTGCAAGGTTCCCACGTCGGCTAGGGAGACCCTAGTCAACTAGCTCGACCCTCTGCTCTCCGGGATGGTGTCCCTCTATTCTCTGCTCCTCGGCGGCCGATGACGAATTGTATGATGCGTGGCTCTCGGACAGGGGGCTATAAATAGCCTGAATGGCGGCTAGGGCAAAGGAGAGCATCACTGGGCCCTGGACAGGGCTGGGCCGGTCGGCCTGGGCCGACCGGCCTGGCCCATCCGGGCCCGGCCCCCGAGGCCTCCTTTGCTCTATGTCGTTTCCCTTGCTTCCTGGATGTTTCCCCCTTCTGCATGTAGGTCCATGTTGTCAGTTTCTCTCCGAATTGGGCATAACTCCTTGTCTTGCAAGATTCAGCACTTTTCTGGTTAGGTCCTCGGAGTTTGTCGTCTTCTCGGATCAAGTCCGTGACTTCTTGGAGTTAAGTATGCTTCATTGCATGACTTGTATGGGGCTTCAAGGTCTTGTCATATGGTGCTTGATGAACTTATCCCGAAAGTCATGCTTTCAACGCTAAAACCCTGCATAAACACAAAACTCCAAAACCGACATGCACACGTGAACTTGTTATACCACGGGGGTTAGTACCAATGGATAAGGTATAAAACTTATGCCAACACCGAAGGTAAACTCATGGCTAGGTTGACGGATTTTCACCGTCAACACCACCGCATGCCCTAGCTGCCCTGCTCCGCTTTGCCCTGCGCAAGCGCGCCGCCACCGCTCAAGCCCCGGTGCGCCATTGTCACCACCAGACACCGGTCGATTCGCCGCCTAGGGGCGCAACTGGAGCAGGCCGTCGCCGCAAAGAGCTCCACAAGGCCAAGCCGCAGCTCCACCGCCGACTCCCATATCGCGAGTCAACCTCCGGAGCACCACCGCCGATTTTTCCGGCCACATGCCGTCCACACGAGCAGAGCAAGGCAGGGGCTCTCGTCGTCGATTCGCTGTACGTGGAAGCTGCTGGAGCAAGCTGGTGCTGCTTTGGGGTTCACCTCGACGAACCTCACACCCACCGCCCCTCCCCGTCGCCAGAGATGCACCGGAGTGCCACCACGGCGTGTATGCCGAGCCGTGCGCAGGCTGAGTCCTCCTCCAAATCCGGGTCGCTCCCTTCCTCCCCAACGCTGGTGAGCACCTCCCCGTGATCCCCTCCCTCTCCTCTCTCCGTTTTGCATCTCACCCGTGTCCCCAGCTGCGCGCAGCCCTGGCGATTGGAAACGCCCAGAGGGTCCTGTAAGCCACGATCTCTCTATTCGTGCCTGACCGGAGGAGGAAGAAGACTCCTTGTTTTACAGTTAGATCCCTGGTCTTTTATGTAATCTTTAGATCTATTCTTGTGTCTTGCAACTTTTGTCCATAACCCCTTACATAAATCCCACCTTTCACACATAAATCCATCGAGCTCTTTTCAGATCTAACCCTGTTCTTTATTCTTTTCGCGAGCACTATTGGATGTGTCTCGCTAATCTTATCAGTTAGTCCCTGTTGTTTACAGTTAATCTCGTTTGAGTCCTTACAATCTTGTTGTGCTCATAGATCCTTTGTTTTAGCTCTGTTTCAATCTGTTCAAATTGCGTTAGGTCCATAATAATGTAAAGCACATGTTAATGGTGAGTTTTCATCATGTTTTTTTCTGAAAATTATTTTAATATTAATTTTGATTAATAGTTAGTTATACATGTCTTTTATAAATAAAAGCAATATAGTGTTACACTATTTTTCATAATCAATGTTAATTTGAGTAATTTATATTTCATATGCTTTGTAAACAAAAGTTAATTAGTGCCACATCTCGATTTTCATAAACCAACTATTAATTTGTTTAATAGATAATTAATCTTTTCTAATTAAAATTTGATTAGGCTTTTACATCGGCTTTTATAATAAATATTAATTTGATCAATGCCAAAACCATATTTTTTAATACTAATATGATTTACTCGAATTACAAAGTTCCGTTTAGATTGTTCATATAGTTTAGTTTTTCCAAATTAAATGTTTAATCGGTTAATTCATATATGAATCTTTATTAATAGAACTTGACTAGTTCTTTACACCGGTTTCATAAATAAAGTTTAATATTTCATTAATGTCAACATAGGGTATTTTGATTTCCGAAATATCCTTTATATTTGTTTTGTTAATTAAAATAAACCCAGCTCACAGTTTGATCTCTCATATATGCAAAACGTTCGTTAGACGTTCTTTTCTCAGCTCAATCTCAGTAGTGGTCCATCTAATCAAGCCTGTCCTTTAGTGCATCCTTTTAAAGTTTTCTTTTGATTTGTGCTTTGTTCTTAGTATATGCTCGTTTGTTTGCTTTGTGTTTGTTTGTGCCCGATGATTGATGCGCTTAGAGTGAACGCCGTTCGACAAGCTTTGAAGAGCAAGAGGTTGAAGATATTCTGAGCAATGACATTACTTTGGTTAAAGGCAAGTGTGTCCTTGATCTTTTGTCCTAAGAATTATATTTAATCACTCATTGCTTTGCTTGCATTAATTTTGATGGGTTCCTATTAAGGATTACCTAGTCTTTATGATCATTCCTTGTTAACCTGGGTTTACATTTATGTTGGGTAGCTATGCTTAGTTGCTATACCTGGTTATGGTGGTTTTAATGAACAATAATGATGAATCATGCTATATCTTTGGTTGTTTAATACAAGACCATATGTTTAATCGGAACATGGAGCGACCACCTAGGACAACAGTGCAACCACAAGGACTATATGGCTCTGGTCTTGGCCAAGTAATTAGGGAAGTCTTTGTGTGGTTATTACTCGCATAGTAGGTTGGGGACGGAGGAATGCTTTTATGGCTACTTCTATTCCGGAGTGGTCTTGGAACGGAAGTACTCTATGGCTGACCGTCCGTAATAAAAGTGTGGTATGAAAGATAGCCTCTACGACATACTACTATGGACTAATACGCACGGGAGGACTCTTTGTAAAGGCCTCGTAGCGTCCCTATGCAATCACACCTCGGTAGAGTGGTATCATGTCTGCGCAGCATCGCATGGTTGGGTTTGAAGTTCCTAGAACTTTTACGCGACTTGTGGGTAAAGATGTACAACCTCTGCAGAGTGTAAAACTAATCGATTAGCCGTGCTCACGGTCAAGAGCGGCCTAGACCCTCACATGATAATCAGACTTGAAGATGGACTTAAATCGTGTTCTCTGGTTATTCTGGCCATATGCTTATGGCGTATCTCTTACCTTATGCTTAATGAGGGTTGGTATAAACTTATACTTTATTAGTAATCAGGTGCTATTAAAATTTGACCAACTAAAATTGGTTAAATGCTTATAGCCCAGTCCACTATAAAGCCTGTGCATTCATTCTTTTCCCCACACTTGCTGAGTACGACAAGTTCTCACCCTTGCTATAAATAATGTTGCTCAGAAGGAGGATCTACTATGAAGTCTCGTGAAGATGTTGCTGGTGCTAGGCGTACGAAACCCCCAGTCGACTGCCTGTGATGTTTGGAGCCTTCGTTTCCAGGATTAAGTGTAAACTCTGATAATCTCCCTTTTTCTTTCGTGATATTGTTTCTGTTATTCATTTATATGTCACTATATGCATGAAACTTGATCCTGACATGCATATAGGTATGCACTTGGTTTCCTTCGGAAAATCGGGTGTGACAGAGTGGTATCAGAGATGTATCGACTGTAGGACGTAAGCCTAGATAGCAATGGTCGTTTCTTAAGGTTTCCTTTGATCTAAAAATTCATCACTACCTTTCCCTTGAACTCTGTGATGAATATTCTCGCTTCTTGAACCATTATCTTTCATCAATCCTCCTTGATGGCTCACCGTTGACTGTCACATTTTCATTTGCACATCATTGCTTCGCAAATGATTATGATCTCTACCCTTGCCCAATTATTTGCTCTCCCCTTGGTCTTGATCTTATCTCCCTTTCCACTTCTCTCAATCAATTCCACCAATAAGTCAAAAGGTGAAATTGTTACCCTTGATGTTCTATCTGTTCGCGCAGCTCACTGACACATCAGCGCTGTTTTAATTCTTTCTCGAGCTACCGAACTCCGATTGACATGAAATCAGTTTGGTTAGTTCCAGAATTTCATGTATTAATTTCTGTTCAAAATTCAGCAGTATTGTTTTGTATCCAGGGAGATACATACGAATTAGTCGAGCATTCAGAATCTGCTAACACTGCTGACCTAACCATCTTGTTTAATTCATATCTCGAGTTCTAAACTTCCGATTGAGGTGATTCCAGTTGAGATGAACTCATAATTTTGGCCTCCTTGATCTGGGAACAATCCATTATTTATGGATATCCCTGCTAGGATCTACATCTGATCTATTAGGAGGATACCCTCTGACTTTATTAACAACGTGTAGTGTCGTTCCCTTAGCTATGCCTTGATTGGTGGAATTCAGTGCTTGCATGATGATGCTTGGTTTTATGAACTTGATTGATTCACTTCTTTGATGTGAGTGTTGGTGTATTGTGGGTCTTATATCTGCAATAACATCAGTTGTCTAGATGGGTTTTTTTTGCTTTTGTACCTTCCACATCCTTGCCATCTTTCTTTGTTTCAACTCACTAGAGGTGTTACCGGAAGGAAGTTAAAGGCAGATGCAAGATGAAGAAAAGAAGACATCACTCTACCTTCCTTCCCACCTTGTGCTTGCTTTTGTCCCACCTAGATCATTCCGATGAAGACCCCAACAATCATTGAAGAAAAAGATTGAAGACTCCACACCGATCGACAAAGGTGGAAGACCGCCTACCTACTTCGATCGCAATGTTCTTGTTTATCTCCCTCCTCCTTGCTTCTTCTTTCTTCGAATCTCTGGACGAGATTCCCTTTAAGGGGGTAGATTTGTCACACCCTGAAATTTCCCAATTTCAGGATGTGAATAGAATGAATAATTAAACAAGAGTTTTCTCATAATTTTAAAAATTTTCTCAACATTTATTTTTTTCACAGGAAATCTAGTATAGGGAAAAAATCATTTTTTGATATTCTGAATAATAATAAATTGGTTCGATGCGAGTGTTGCATTCATGCTAATGCATCTTGGCGCTTCGTGAGTGCAAAAGGTTTCACAAATGCGTTTAGGAGTTGTCCAAACCCTTCCGATAATTTTTCAGATTTTATGGAATTTATTCTCATTTTTCCTGAGCTTATTCTATTTATTTAAGGGCTCTAAAATATTTTTAATGAGCTCCAAATACTTTATTTGATTGCTCATGTCTCAATCTATCACAAGGAATTTTTCTAGATTTTTTGGGATTTTCTGGGAATTTTCCGTGCCTTTAAACATTTTCTGGGGGTTTCCTGAATTTATTTTGCACTGGAAAATAATTTCGGAAAAAAAAACAAAACCTATCCTTTCCTACCCGGGCCGAGCCCGAAGGCCCGACCCAGTCCATCCCGGCCCGGCCCGCCGTGCCCGCAAGGCCCATCGGCTACCTCGGCGAGGCGCGACAGAGCCATGGCCATGGCCGCCGCCGCTCCTTGGCGTGCGCACCACGCCGGACTCCACCCCCGCACCCTATAAAAGGCTAGCGCCCTAGCCACCGCATGCCCTAGCCGCCCCCGCTCCGCTTTGCCCCCGCGCAAGCGCGCCGCCACCGCTCAAGCCCCCGAGCCGTGCGCCATGGTCACCACCAGCACCCGCCGATTCGCCGCCCGTGGCCGCAACCGGAGCAGCCGTCGCCGCAAAGAGCTCCACAAGGCCAAGCCGCAGCTCCGCCGCTGACTCCCATATCGTGAGTCAACCTCCGTAGCAGCACCGCCGATTTTTCCGGCCACATGCCGTCGGCACGAGCAGAGCAAGGCAGGGGCTCTCGTCGTCGATTCGCTGGACGTGGAAGCCGCTGGAGCAAGCTGGTGCTGCTTTGGGGTTCACCTCGATGAACCTCACACCCGCCGCCCCTCCCCATCGCCAGAGATCCACTGTAGTGCCACCACGGCGTGTATGCCGAGCCGTGCGCAGGCTGTCGTCCTCCTCCAAATCTGGGTCGCTCCCTTCCTCCCCAACGCTGGCGAGCACCTCCCCGTGATGCCCTCCCTCTCCTCTATCCGTTTTGCATCTCACATGTGTCCCTAGCTGCGCGTAGCCCTGGCGATTGGAAACGCTAGAGGGTCCTGTAAGCCACAACCTCTCTGTTCGTTCCTGACCGGAGGAGGAAGAAGACTCCTTGTTTTACAGTTAGATCCCTAGTCTTTTATGTAATCTTTAGATCTATTCTTGTGTCTTGCAACTTTTGTCCATAACCTCTTACAGAATTCCCACCTTTCACACATAAATCCAACCGAGCTCTTTTTCAGATCTAACCCTGTTCTTTATTCTTTTCGCGAGCACTATTGGATGTGTCTCGCTAATCTTATCAGCTAGTCCCTGTTGTTTTGCTCATAGATCCTTTGTTTTAGCTCCATTTCAATCTGTTCAAATTGCGTTAGGTCCATAATAATGTAAAGCACATGTTAGTGGTGAGTTTTCACCATGTTTGTTTTCTGAAAATTAATTTAATATTAATTTTGATTAATAGTTAGTTATACATGCCTTTTATAATCAAAAGCAATATAGTGTTACACTATTTTTCATAATCAATGTTAATTTGAGAAATGTATATTTCATATGCTTTGTAAATAAAAGTTAATTAGTGCCACATCTCGATTTTCTTAAACCAACTGTTAATTTGTTTAATAGATAATTAATCTTTTCTAATTAAAATTTGATTAGGCTTTTACATCAGCTTTTATAATAAATATTAATTTGATTAATGCCAATACCATAATGTTTTTAATAATAATATGATCTACTCGAATTACAAAGGGTATTAATGTCAACATAGGGTATTTTATTTCCGAAATATCCTTTATATTTGTTTTGTTAATCAAAATAAACCCAGCTCACATTTTGATCTCTCATATATGCAAAACGTTCGTTAGACGTTCTTTTCTCACCTCAATCTCAGTGTGATCTTTCCGGTCCTTGGTCAATCTTCCACAGCCGTCTCTTCAAAGCAAACCAAGCCTTTCTTCCTTTAAGCACGGTTTGTGTGCTTTAGTGGTCCATCTAATCAAGCTTGTCCTTTAGTGGGTCCTTTTAAAGTTTTCTTTTGATTTGTGCTTTGTTCTTAGTATATGCTCGTTTGTTTGCTTTGTGTATGTTTGTGCCTGATGATTGATGTGCTTAGAGTGAACGCCGTTCGAGAAGCTTTGAAGAGCAAGAGGTTGAAGATATTCTGAGCAACGACATTACTTTGGTTAAAGGCAAGTGTGTCCTTGATCTTTTGTCCTAAGAATTATATTTAATCACTCATTGCTTTGCTTGCATTAATTTTGATAGGTTCCTATTAAGGATTACCTTGTCTTTATGATCATTCCTTGTTAACCTGGGTTTACATTTATGTTGGGTAGCTATGCTTAGTTGCTATACCTGGGTTATGGTGGTTTTAATGAACAATAATGATGAATCATGCTATATCTTTGTATGTTTAATACAAGACCATATGTTTAATCGGAACATGGAGCGACCACCCAGGACAACAGTGCAACCACAAGGACTATATGGCTCTGGTCTTGGCTGAGTAATTACCGAAGTCTTTGTGTGGTTATTACTTGCATAGTAGGTTGGGGACGGAGGAATGCTTTTATGGCTACTTCTATTCCGGAGTGGTCTTGGAACAAAAGTACTCTATGGGTGACCATTTGTAATAGAAGTGTGGTACGAAAGATAGCCTCTATGACATACTACTATGGACTAATACGCACGGGAGGACTCTTTGTAAAGGCCTCGTAGCGTCCCTATGCAATCACACCTCGGTAGTGTGGTATGATGTCTGCGCAGCATCGCATGGTTGGGTTTAAAGTTCCTAGAACTTTTACGCAACTTGTGGGTAGAGATCTACAACCTCTGCAGAGTGTAAAACTAATCGATTAGCCATGCTCATGGTCAAGAGTGGCCTGGACCCTCACATGATAATCAAACTTGAAGATGGACTTAAACCGTGTTCTCTGGTTATTCCGGCCATATGCTTATGGCATGTCTCTTACCTTATGCTTAACGAGGGTTGGTATAAACTTATACTTTATTAGTAATCAGGTGCTAATAAAATTTGACCAACTAAAATTGCTTAAATGCTTATAGCTTAGTCCACTATAAAGCTTGTGCATTCATTCTTTCCCCACACTTGCTGAGTACGACAAGTGCTCACCCTTGCTATAAACAATGTTGCTCAGAAGGAGGAAGCTACTATGAAGTCTCGTGAAGATGTTGCTGGTGCTAGGCGTACGAAACCCCCAGTCGACTGCCTGTGATGTTTGGAGCCTTCGTTTCTATGATTAAGCGTAAACTCTGATAATCTCCCTTTTTCTTTCGTGATATTGTTTTTGTTATTCACTTATATGTCACGATATGCATGAAACTTGATCATGGCATTCATGTAGGTATGCACTTGGTTTCCTTCGGAAAATCGGGTGTGACACGTTGTGCATGCTGGCAGCTGACGTGGCTCGATGCCATGCTAGCTGCTGACGCAGTCTGTTGCCACGCTGGCTGCTGACATAGCTCGGTTCCATGCTGGACGCTGACGTGAATACATGCACCCGAACAATGACGTGTCGCTATTGTTAACACCAAAATTTGGTAAGGAGTTTGACTTGTGGGTCCAACTCGGTGAGAAATCTGTCCCGCGGAAGGAAGGTTTCTTCAGATGCATTCGGCAGAAGAATCCCCGGTCGGCTATTTGCTTCCGTTCGGCAATGAAACTTTGAGCTGATTTTGTGGGATTATGTGGTGACGTGGCCCGAGCGGAAAGGACGAATGGATGGATAAGCGATCGCGTTTAGAGATAAATTAAGTATTGAATCCATTCGAGGTCATGCTTAGCAGGGTATAAATATGAAACCTGAATGTATGTAACAGACATTCGAAATCATTCTCAATACAAACCGGCTTTACGCCAAACCCTAGAGTCCTTTGTCGTGTCGTCGAGTTCTTCGAGAGGGTTCATCGATCCATCGACCTCCGTGAGTACCGCAACCTTGTATCATGTCTAGTATCATGCGGTGGATTTAGATCTCGATGCAAGTAGTCTTGTTACCATGCTTAGTGTCACGCGGTAGATTCAAGCTTGGTTCAAGAAGGTTTCTTGTTAGGTCATGAGCCATGCGGTAGGCTAAGATCTAGCTTGAAGCTAGTTATCGGCTCTATTGAATTTTGGCAAGATTCAATAGATTCATTAAGTTACCTTGTGTTGCTTTGAGTTTTACTTTATTGTTTAAATTCATGTAACACTTCTTTGCCCAATCTAGATGGGTTTGGATCGGCTTTATCCTTTTAATGATCCTTATGCGAATCGAGTTCGTACCCTTGGCTTAAATAGCACATGGATCACATGCTTCCTGATAGCCGAAACTGAGTCGATCTAGGTTGTTACATGTTGCGGGTTCAAGCTTGCCAAATCTTGTATAAATCTTGAAAGAACTGGGTATCATGCGGTAGATGCAGGTTTTTGGGTTGTTTCGGAGCTAATCATCCGGTGGATTAGATTTCAATCCAATCTGATAGATTTATCTTGTTTGGTAATGTTCGTTCCTTCTTCATGGACCCCGAATCGGCTGTTCAGCCGCATTCGGTTATGCTTTCATGGGTAAAACGTGTTCATAAGTTATGCTTTAAATATCGTGTGCTTTTAGCTTTGCATATTTAGATTGTATCATGAGGTGGATAGATCTATTTGTGGAAAGTGGTGCGATCTCAAGCAAGTTGTATCATGCGGTGGATAGATTTGCTTGGTATCGTACCTGACGGGTTTTTAAGTACCTAGACATGCGGTAGACTAGTGCTTTGGACCTATGCATGCTTGTTTATTACATATTTATGATCATGCTTTTACTTCATTCATTATTTAATGTTGTTTACCGCGGAGATCGGTCATAGCTTCGCGCGCGTGCATCTTCATCTAAATAAAGACCGATCTATCGTCATGCTTACGTCATCCATTCGGCTATGTTACTTTTCGCACTTTAAAGCTCCCGAATGGTTTCAGTTTGCTGACAAATAGCTCTTTATAGCTATATGTCATCTCATTTGGCTTTCTAGCCGTAAATATGGAACTATATGGTACCACCCGGCAAGTTCCAAGGTTTGGAATTTAACCACTTTGTCTTTTGTTAATTTTCAGGGAAAATTGGCTGGCACGTCTTGTGATCTCTTCGCGTGTGAAGCTAGCTTGTTTGGCTTGCTGTGTGCTTGGCGCGAGGTGCAGATTTTGCGTCAACAGCTATCTGATTGGTCCACATGTCGTCGTTTGATTTGTCCACATGCAGTGATCCAGTTGGTCCACGTGTCATGCTCTAGTTGGTCCACATGTCATTATCTCATTAGTCCACGTGTCATGATCGGATTGGTCCGTCATAAAACAATGTTTATGTCGAAATTTGGTAAGGTCATGTATTATACAAAATATTTCTCAACTCATGGCATTCATCTATATATACACAGCCCATTCCAAATTCAGCAAAACAGGCCCACGTGGCAATAATTACACAACCCATATAAAATTGAACTCAACAAGCCTAGAAATCACAAAAAAGAATAATAGATCAATTGCTTGCTTGTTGATCCCTAATCCTCAACCTGTAGCATCAAACATGTCAATTGCTTGCTGATCCCTAATCCTCAACCTGAAAGAGACATTGCCAAACAATTGTCAATGCGCAATATTTGAGATAGAAATTACTAATATGCTATGTACAGAGAACTGCAAGTACATGCATATGTTATATCATACAAACATATAGTACGAACACCATGCTAGATCCACAGGAGCATAAGTAAGCAAAGAATGCAAATTCAATCATGTGGCTCTTCAACTAGACCATACTAAGATTATGTATCATGTGTTCTATATGTTTGCTGTGTCCTACAGCAACTACAAATTCGAGTCAGTATCAACATTCAACTAACATATACATGGAAGAGATGTCAGCTTAAGAAAATCTGTTAGTATGCATGACAACATATACACCTGATGCAAAGCTAGTTCCGTATAATTGCAAAGAGCAATTAGGCTCAGCTTTTTACTATTCCATTCAAATATATAAACAGTAGTACAACAAGATCTTCTTACAAGCTGTCGCTATTACTATTAGATGTCAGAAATCACAAATCTAAAAAATATTCTGATTAATCACATATAACAATTCAGCATAGCTTCTTCAATAGGCATAGCACCGAACTGACTTTTCAAAATCAACAAGCAAGGACAAAGCGGAAGCAGATACAAGAGTAGACATATCTGTTCAAGTTCTTGCTAATAACTGGAAAAATAACGCAACAAGGGACATCTTCATACTGAAAAATTTAAGCATGACAGAAGACACCGAATCAAACAAAACATATTCTCTGGCAACACTAACACGAATAATAAGTGCAGAAATAGGCTTATCCATAGCAACAGCCTCTATTTCAGTACCAACACCAAGAGCAAACAGTGGCGACAATAGCCTCTATTTCAGTACCAACACAAGAAAGGAGAGATGTACTCAGTCAACATTACCTGCACGAGGCCAAGTAGGAAGGGGCTCCTACGCACCTGCAGAAGCACATCAAAATTGCATATCAGAATCAACAGAAAGAGAACAAGGTACACGAAACGGCTGGAGCTCACAAATTGGAATTGTAGTCTGGGACGCGAATCACAATGCAATGCACACTGAGCACTTACAAAGTCAGTGAAAAAATACATATACTTCTGTCACAAATGTTAGAAATGCACTTTCTAAAGATGCTATAGGTGACCACAAGCCCAGCCTGGCTACATAGTCTACTGAACAAGTAATTTATCACATAATTTGCAGGCACATTTGAAGTTAGAGCTGTGTTTTGACTTAAAAATTTAAATCAACCTACCATTCTTTCTGTAACTAGATGTTGTCTAGTTAAGACCAAGCACAGAACTGGAAGATTGTAGAATCGATTTTGAACTAATAGAAAAAGATCTAGAGATAGATGCATTAATGAACTTAACAAGGATATATATGGCTAATATATAAGCATAAATGTTTATAGAAGGACAAATCAGAGCTTCACTTTATAATAGGTACAGGGTATTGCGTGACGTGTTTGAGCAGAAGAAAAATTTGCACAGATCTGATGTTGGAAGATCCTCCTAGCCCTCATCATATATAAGTAAGCTTTATTCAGTGTTTAGTCAATTTGAAATAGGATGGAAATAAAGTGATAATTTCCAAAACTACTGATGCTAGTTGTATCTAGAAGGTTTCGACTTAAGATAACATGCTAACTTGGGTAGCACAAATGGAGGCTATGCAATAAGCAGACAAGGTTGGGACACATTGATTGGTTCAAACTTACATAGTTATATATCTGCTCATAGATGTCTAAACAACAGATGATCCATACATATGCAAAAGAGTGGCAGGATCTGAGCAACTCACCTAGATCCCAGACCTAGAACTTGATGTTGTTGTACTGCACCATCTCCACATTGAAGCCGATCACTGCAGAAATACACACACACCATCACACCAAGTCCACCAACCCAACCCATCTATGACAGGAGAAGCATGAACATAATAAAGATCATCGGAAGGACAAACTCAGCGTGAGATCCTGCTTTGACCCAACCCATGGAGCTCACTACAGGACACAAGAAAAAGAGTTAGACGCCACCACAGGAGATCAAGCAGAAAAATGCTAGGGTTTGAAACCTGGGTGGGGAATCACGAGGCTTGAAACGAGTAGAGGGGAGAAGGAAGCCGATCAGGAGAGGAAGAACGAATGAGAAAGGAGGTGCTTATGTCTACGATGGGAGGAGAGCGCATTGAGGGGCAGGAGTACGCACCATCCCTAGTTGATGGGACTGGGCATCCTTCCCAGTTACTCCCCCTTCCTCGACCCTCCACGCATGCTGTCCTCAGGAAGATCCAGCCACCGTGGATGGAGGCGTTGCTATGGCCGGTGAGACAAAGTCGTCGGTGGCAGTGGTGGAGAAGAAACGCCCAGCGGCGCAGAGGACGCCGAAACCCAAGCCTGGGTGGCCGCAGGCCCGATTCATGGCGACGCAAGGGTGGAGCGGCGGTGGCCCAACGCGAGGAGTTGCGAGTCCAGGCTAAAGCAGCGGTGCGAACGATTGGGAACTGTTGGGGAATATGGCCTTCGGAAGCGTCCGGTCACGACCGGCGTGGATCACCAACTTCGTGCCATGTATACGAAGTGGTTTTGTGCGTGCAATGATGATTTAATGAGAATGATAATGTTACTTGAAGCATGTGTGTGTTGTTTCGCAGGTGCTGATTTGCCCGCGGTCGGTTCAGAGCTGCGGGGCTTCGGCGCCGAAGGTGCGGACCGGTCAAAAACCCCGTTTGTTAGAAAGCGCTCTGGAGCCGGATGGAAATGGGTCATGTGGGATGCCGCGGAGGTCCTCCATGGACACAATGGTGTTGTGGGTCGCTTCGGCGCCAAAGGTGTAATTGGGTTGTTTGATCATCCCCGTGTCTTGTCGAGGAGCACCGCTACACGTAAGCGCACCGGACGTGTAAAGATCGCTGTACGAAGGAGAGACAAAAGGCGTCGTGTGTAAAGGAGGCTCGACCGTGTGAAGACACGCTGGACGCCCGTACGAAGCGAGGAGTTACTGTTATGCCCTTCAAAAGCGTGTAAAGCCGTTTGTCAGGAACGGAAAAGTTGTAATTGGGTTGTTTGATCATCCCCAGGTCTCCTATAAATAGAGGTTCACTTGTAACTGAACGGACACACATTAATGAGAAGAGAGCTCCGAAGGCTCTGGTTCAATTTCATAGCTTTCGGTTCTGAGTGTTTCTTTTCCTTCATAGTGTAAGGTGGTAGTTGTAGCAGTAAAAGTAGAAGTAATCTGGTCGTAATTTAGAGTAGCTTGCTTAGTGAAGGTAGAGGTAGCAGTAGAGCATTCCGTTTCGTCTCCGAGGGGGCCTTCAGCTGTGACCCCTTCGGAGGAGGGCGGAATCATCAGGGGGGCTGTTGTGTCGGCGTCGGCGGGGAGATACCGGAGGCGGCGAATCGCCGGGGAGCAGCGACGCTTGACGGTGAGTGTTGGGGTCCCCAATCTCCCTGCACATGTGGCGAGGGGTCTGAGGCTAGGATGGATGGAGAGGTCGCGCGGAGGAGATCGAGGATCTATGGCTGGTTAGGGTGGAGATGGCCAGGGTGAGGGGGTCCGTCAGCGGCGGCGGCGGGGCGGAGAGAAGCGGTGGAGAGGAAGCGGGAGCACGATGTGGGGGTGTGCGGTTGGGTGAGGGCTATACAGTTGGAGGTAGGGTTTCGACTATGAATTATATACCAACGAAACACGATTAGAACCATCCGATCGAAAATCGACGGTCGTAAAGAGTTGGGATGTTTGGGCCGACATGGCCTTCTCTACTTATCGTTTTTCTTTTTCTTTTTTCTTTTTACTGCACTATTGTGACATAACTCTTAAAAATAATTATCTTATACATAAATACATATATTTTTTATATAATAGTATGCATATAAGTTGTCACTTTGGAGAACTTATCGAGATCTACAACTATTGTTTTGGTCATTTCCCCATCCGAGTTAGATTGAATTGTTTAAATTTGAAACTTTCAAAGTTTAGAAATTCACATATTTTTTAAGGTAATAAATGATTTCAAATGAAAACATAATGAATACCAAAGTTGTAGAACTCATCAAGATGTACACACTTTATTTTGGTCATCTCTCCGTTCGACTCTATTTGAACATCCAATTTTTAAATTTCAAAAAATGACAACTAGATGCAAGTTTTTCTTACACTAAATGATGTCAAATCAAAAAAATGATGTATACCAAAGTTTCATAACTCATCAAGATCTACAAACTTTATTAAGACCACTTTTATCATTTGAGAAAGTGGTTACAATACTTAGTTCAAATTTGACAAACCCCTCACATAGCTTAGGAAATTATGTGAATGAACACAAGATTAATGAGTGATGTACACAATCACTTTGTCAAATGAAAAAAAATGACCTAAGTAAATTTTGTAGAGCTCGACAAGTTATGAAACTTTGGTATTCATCACTTTTTTAGCTGAAATCATTTCGGGTTTCAAAACCTGGTCTAAAATTCTTACTTTTAAAAATAATTCAATTTTTTAATTCTCAAACTTCATCACATAAAAAAAAGACCAAACTCAACACATTAGCTTGATAGAGCATGATTTTAGAAATTTTTTGGAAAAAGAATCATCCAATTTGGAGTTAGTACGAGGGGGAAAAACTAGTTACAAGTTTTAGTCAAAGATTAAAAAGAGAAACCACACTTGTTCATCCCAGTTCATCCATAGCCGTGAGGTAGATGTGTCGAATTATCCCAGTTCATCCTGGACTGGGAGGCGAAGTCAACCAGGAATACCACCATGCGCTTCTGCAAGGTGCTCTAGAGTAATCACTCCGAGCGCGAAGCAACGTGGGAGAAGGAGTCCGTAATGAGGGAGAAATACCCTCACCTCTTCTAACTGGAGGTAACTTCCTAATCTCGGGGACGAGATTCTTGTGAGGGAGGGGGGGGGGAGTTCTGTAACATCCTTGATTTTGTTTCTTTGTAAAAATGTGGAATTTCAAAAACTTGATTTGATTTTGAGTCCTTATTAAATCATTAAGGATGTCTTCCTTTTTCCCTTCCCTAAAGTCCTAGACTTTTAATTGATTCAATCTCTAAATATTAGGAATTATTAATGCTAGTGTGAGAAGTTGGATTTTTAGTCGGATTTATTTGGATTTGTTTGAGTGGATTCAAATTTGAATTGGATTCAAATCTAAATCATATAGGTTATAGGGTTTAGAAAATAGGAAAACCTTTAAACCCCGCATGGGCCGACAGCCAAGCAAACCCGCCCATCTCCCTTTCCGGCCCAACAACGGCCCCGCACACCCGCCGGACGCTGCCACCTACCGCGCTCGGGTTGCAGCCGCTGACCGGTGGGACCCGCGTGACGCCGCGCTGACATCGCCATGATGTCACCGTCGTCATCCTCCTCTTTTCTTCTTTAGTGACGTCGGTGGGCCGAGCGCCGCCGCGCCGAGCTGGGGGCGCCATTGTGATGCAGTCGCGCGCCTGTCCGTGCATCTGCGCCATCCACCGCGCCCGCCGCTATAAGTAGAGCACCACCATGCCACCCCGTGCTCCCAACCCTAGCCGCCTCGGGGTCTCATCCCCATCGACACCGCCGCGCACCGGAGGATGAGAAGAAGGGGGAAAGAGGAGAAGGAGGAGTCGATCGAGGGAGCGACGTCGGCGCCGCCGCGGGAGCCGGAGGCCGCCCGTGGAGTCCCTAGATGCCGAGGAGCCCCGTACTTCGATGCCGCACCTCCTCTGCTTCCTCTACCAGTGCCACCTACATCCTCTTTGCCACGCCAAGCTTTTCTTCACCACCGCCTTCACCTTCTGGTCGCGCAGACCGTAGTTGAGCGCATCCTCATCCCTAACCTCTGTGGCGCCTAGCCTTCGAGCCAAGGTCGCGGTCATCCAAGAGCGCCTTGTGATGTCGCCGCCGTGCCGTCGTGCTGTGTGATGCAGTCCTTCGAGCCAGGCTGGGAAGCAGTATCTTGCAGCCGCCGCTGCCGACTCCGCCGCGTGCGCAACCCGCTCGCTGTCCTCTCTTTTGCTCTCTCTGTCCCTTCGTTCGGGCGTCGTGTCACCGCTGCCGCGGTCTTGACGTCGGTGTGTGCCGCGCGCTCCTTTGCACGCACACGCGCGCCTGTGCACCCACACACGTGCATGCGCATGCCAGACGGGGCAAGATCGCCCCTTTTTGCTCGTTTACCGCCCCGAGCCAAGCTCGCTGGCGTTCCGCCCGCCGTGAGCCGAGGCGCTGCTGTTGGGGTAGGCTTCCCGCCATAGGAGTGCTAAAGCCCGATCGCTGTCGAGTTTGCATGCATGACCGCGCGCAAGCCAGTAGGGAGCCCCGCCGGCCGTGGCAACCCCAGCCGCTCCGACGATGCTCCCATCTCCCCGCCGTGGTGCGCCGCGCACCCACGCGCGTTTGCCGCCCTTTTCTTTCGTACATGTGCCTCCGAGCATGCGGGCACACACACATACACCACAAGAACGCGAGCCACCTCCATCGCTAGATCCACGCCGAGCTGGAGGCCAGAGCCGCCGCGCCGCCCCACCGCCGCACCGGCCATGGCTTCGACCTCACCGCGCTGGTATTCCCCTTCCAGGCCCTTCTTTTTGAGCCCTAACGGACCAGTAGGACACCGAGGACCTCACCATGGGGCACGTTGACTAGGTGTAGTAGAACTTCGCCGCCGGCGAGACCATCCTGAGCCGCCACTCCTTTAGGGCAATACATCGAGCACCTGGCGGTAGACTCTAAAACCCAGGGGGTTTTGTCCCTGGACACGCTGAGGACCATGTGTGGTTTGAGGACCGGTGGATGGTCGCTTCCTAGTGTGATGAGTGATTGACAACGTTGTGTGGACTAATTCTTGGCTAAGTATTGCAGGTGCAGGTTGCTGCTTGACTAGCGGTTGTGCAGGTGTTCACAGTGAAAATCCGTCAACCTAGCCATGAGTTTACCTTCGGTGTTGGCATGACTTTTGCATCTTATCCATTGGTACTAACCCCCGTGGTATAACAAGTTCACTTGTGCATGTCGGTTTTGGAGTTAAGTGTTTTCGCAGGGTTTTAACGTTGAAAGCAAGACTTCCGGGATAAGTTCATTAAGCACCTCATGACAAGACCTTGAAGCCCAATATAAGTCAAGCAATGAAGTGAACATGACTCCAAGAGCCCGAGGACCAAGCCCGAGAAGATGATAAACTCCGAGGACCGAACCGGAAAAGTCTTGAATCTTGCAAGACAAGGAGTTGAGTCTAATTCAGAGAGAAACCGACGTCAAGGGCCCACATGCAAAAGGGGAGAGGATCTAGAAGACGAGAGAAGCAACACCGGGCGAAGTAGGCCACAGATTGGGCTGAAACGGGCCCAGGCCGGTCGGCCCAGGCCGGCCGGCCCAGCCCTTTCCGGAGCCCAATCGGCCTCCCCTTTGACCTAATTGCTTCTCAGGCTATTAATAGCCCCCTGACCGAGAGTCACGCATCAATCAATTCGTAATCCGCCGCCGAGGAGCCGAGAAGCGAGGGACACCATCTCGGAGATGAGGGTCGTGCTAGTTGTCTAGGGTTTCCCTAGCCGACGTGGGAACCTTGCATGGAAGACCACGTCGGAGCTCCGAAGCAAGGATTAAGATCGAGGGAGGGCCCCGGTGGTGATCTTGTTCATGTAATCATTCATGGTGAAGTTTGTAAGTGAATTCGATTTCTAGCGATTAAGTTTGTAAGTGAATTCGATGATTTTGTTTTCTTCTTGGTTTTGCTTCTTTTACGATCTAGTCTATAGCTAGATTACATAGGGTGCTCTTGTAGCCGCGGTGGCTAGAGGTGCATACCGGCCCGGCCAAGTTATTTCAACTTGTTCAATCGAACTCGCCCTAGACTACCGCATGAGTAGGGATACGTTGTGACAGAATGGGGGTTCCGAAAGGCTGGCGTTTTCAGAGTCGGATGGAAGGCCACGATTCAAAGATGCTTTTAATGAGATTTGCTTTTCTATCTTCATCTATCTTGTTTGGAGCTACAACATAAGCATGATCTAGACTCTCCAGATCGGTTATCTCTTGCTTTCTCTTGTTACCTCTTTAGTAGATTAGATTAGATGTGTTTTCTTTATGAGTTAGTAGATTAGATGCAACTTGTCTTCATAAGATAGTTTACCTTGCTTTACTAGATTGAATCCTTGCGTTGCACATTGTTCCATGGATTCGATACCTTGGGTTCACCACTCGAGGGAAGAAGGGTCCCTTGACTACAACGGGAGACTTGTCCGCTTGCAAGTCTAAACGAACTTTGATACAACTATTAACTGTCAACAAGCCCCTTTTTCTTGCGCCGTTGCCGGGGAACAAGCAATCAAGATCCGATCTAGTATCGCTTATCTTTCAGTTTTTCTTTTGATTTTCTTTTGCATCTCTTATGTTTGATCATCCTCAAAAAGAAAAAAAATCAATCTAATCTAGTTTTGATTAACCCTAATTTTTCTTTTGTTAGATTTTTGTTTTGTTGCTAACCTTAACCGGAGATGGTTGGCTACCTCTCCAAGAAACCCAAAACTTTTTTGTGGATGATCCATGAAAACTTTACAGGCAAAGGAGACGTGCAACACAAGCTGAAGCGGTGGAAACCCTAGATTCAAAAGTCAAACTCGAAGGACCGTCGAAATCTCCAAGGGAATCACCACCTCCAAGTCCAAAGGAAGATCAATGTCAACCATGGGAGCACGAGATCGAGCTATGCACCCCGAACATTGTTGATCTACCTATCATAAACCTTCAAGATGCCGGGAGGCCGCTCAAGATCAAGGTCTCAACTATCCGCATGACGATTGCTAGAGCTGAATGCATACGAGCCGAATTCCTTGAGTGGCATATCGGTTTACTTAAGAGGAGGATGGAGAAGATGGATATGGAGAAAGAAGCTCCACACCTAAAGGCCGCCGAAGCAAGATCCACATGCAAGGAGAGTGTGGAGCACGACCATGTCCAAGGACGCCGTCACTAAGTTCGAGGCTATGAAAAAAATATTGATAAATTTAGATGGCAAGGTGACGGAGGTCGGAAGCTCTATACGTAAAGTGTTCATCGTGATGAAGATGCTAGACGCAAGTGGGACAACTTGCCGGGCGCCCGATGGGTAACAAAGAAGAATATCCGAGACAACTCCAAGGTCCCAAGACGGTGAAGGCTACTCAAACTCATTCGGGAGAGATGGAGGATCACACTAGAGACCATGAAGATCACGACCGAAGGACCGGAGTTCGAGATGCTGAGCCACAAGGAAGTTGTTGCATCCGTCAAGACCAAAGGACAAAGCCAACCTGTGAAGACCAAAAAAAATGACTAAGCCGAAGTGGGTACCCAAGATTGCAACGCCCGCAAAGAGCGTTGATCCAAAGTAATCAAGTGAAGAAGTCTAGCCATGAACTATAAACGAAGCGCTAGGCGGGAGGCAACCCGTTTCGTCGAGTCAAGAATAAGCTACCGGGAGGAAAACCCGATTCCAGGTTTTTCAAGTCTTTTTAAATATAATTCAGTTTTGAATTTTACTACGCAAAACATTAGACTTAGAATGGTTGAACAATATTAGAGACATAATTCTTGGTTGAATACTTTGCTTTGTCATAAACCCTTTACATGAACCATCCTATGTTGTTTGCTTCTTTTCGAGAAACCACAACCAAAAAAATTCAGAACCTATCTCAACCTTTCATCCTCTTTATGATGTTGTGGTTGACTTGTTTTTCATGCTAAAAACACTCGAGTAGAGCCACGACTTGTATCTAGATGTTATTTAAATTTCAGCACGTGGTAGGACTCGCGTGAACCTAGAATCTTGATTTTTGGTTGGTTTAAAAATCCATATCCTTGGTTTCTCTAAAGTTGGAATTTTTCTAAGCCTCACTTAACTTTATTTCATTCAGAACCTCTCTCATCTAATTAAAATTAGAACCTAAACCTATGCCCCCGTGATCAAGCTGGGAAAAGCTTGCTCTCAACTAATGAAGGCAAACAATACGGGTGAGACCGACATCAACGTAGTCGGTAAATATTTTCGACTTACATTTGTTTTTAATGGTTTAAAAACTTCTCTAAATTTATGCTTGAGTTCTTGCATGGCTCTGAAAAATATTTTTAAATTTCGAAATTAGAGGGGTGCTTAACCTTAAACACACTTAAAGGGGGGCAATCTAGTTTGAATTAATCATGCATGCACCAAGTCCACCAAGTCCACATGCAAAGGACAAGCATGGTGGGCAGCAAGCATAAACTTTGCAGGAATTTCATGGTGGCATGTGAAGCAAGTGGAGCAAGGGAGCATGGACATGACTCAAGGCATGAAGCATCAAGTGGAAGGACCAATGAGTGGACGAGAGCGTTTGGGCGGTGCAACTCGTGGAGCACGCGGGCGGGGAAAGTTGTAGAGGCGATATGATCGTGCCGGAAGAAAGCCGAGGCGGGGAGGAGCACCGAGCCACCCGGGCCGGTCGGCCCGAGCCGGCCGGCCTCCCCTACCAAGGACCCCCCCGACTCCCGTTTTCTGCAGGCAAGCTTCCCTCTCCTTCATCAGTTTGTGTGTTCAAGTTTGTGTGCCCAGAACCTCCGTAGACATAGCCAACCTTCCCAAGCTTGATAGCTCAAAAAATCCACACCCTTAATCCACTCAGTGTCCAGACTCCAGAATAATATTTACCTTGTTACCTTGTGAAAACCCCAGATATATATTTGTTAGTGAGAGTGCTGCAATCATGGAGGAAAATTACAAGCCTTTTCACCGAAGAAGAAGGGATCATCGTCGTCTAAGCCATCAACCTCTTCGAGGAGGCACTCGGTTTCCAAGTTTCCTCGGAGTATGGAGGTGGACATGGCACCACCGAGGAGGAACCACACTCTTCTCCTCGGTGGCATGAGGGCTACACGAAACTCGTTTATGAGGTTCACCAAACCTCAAGGACATATGGAGGAGCCGCCCGTCCCGTTGACGCAAAATGTGCACTCAACGCCAATCACACAGCAAGCCGAAAAGCTAGCTTCGCACGCGCAGAGAGCAAATGACGTGCCAGTCAATTTTTCCTGAAAATTAACAAAAGATAAAGCAGTTAGATACCAAAGCTTGGAACGTGTCGGGTGGTACCAGACAGTTCCATATTTATGGCCAAGAAGCCAAGCAAGAATGACATGTAGCTATGTAGAGCTATCTGTCAAAGAATCACGACCATCCGAACCATTATAAAGGAAAAAAGAATACTGCCGAATGGATGACGTAAGCGTGACGACGATCGGTCTTTGTATAGATAAAGATGCAAGCATGAAGTTATGACCGATCCCCGTGAGGTTTATCATTAAATAAAATGAGGTAAAGCACGGACATGATCATGTATTAAATGAGCACGCATAGATCAAAGCACTAGTCTACCGCATGTTTAGGTACTTTAAGATCCGTCGGGTACGATCACAAACAAATCTATCCACCGCATGATACGACTTGCATGAAAAACGTACCACTTCCCGCAAATAGACCTATCCACCGCATGATACAATCTAAATACGGAAAGCTAAAAGCATACATCACTTAAGGCACAAACAAGGCACGTGATCTATTCATGAAAACATAACCGAATACGGCCGAACATGTACCGATCCAGGGTCCATGAAGAAGGAACAAACATTACCACGTGAATAAATCTATCGGACCGAATTGGAAATCTAATCCACCGGATGACTAGCTCCAAAGCAACCCAAAAACCCGCATCTACCGCATGATACCCGGTTCTTTCAAGATTTATACGCACAAAGCAAGCTTGAACCCGCAACACGTGACAACCTAGATCGATTCGGTTTCGGCTATCGGAGAGCACAAGATCCACGTGTCAAAAACACGAAACCTGCTCGTGCACGGATCTTAAAAGGAAAAAGCCGATCCAAACCTATCTAGATTGGGCAAGAGTGTGTTACATGAATTAAAACATAAAGTAAAACTCATGATAACACGGGGTAACTTAATGAATCTATCGGATCTTGCCAAAATCCGATAGAGCCGATAACTAGCTTCGAGCTAGATCTTAGCCTACCGCATGGCTCATGATCTAACAAGAAACCCTCTTGAACCAAGCTTGAATCTACCGCATGACACGAAGCGTGGTAACAAGACTACTTGCATCGATCTAAATCCACCGCATGATACTAGACATGATACAAGGTTGCCGGTACTCACGGAGGTCGACGGATCGATTGGCCCTCTCGAAGAACTCGACGACACGACAAGGACTCTAGGGTTTGGCGTAAGGCCGGTGTGTATTGAGGAATGAACATGTCCGTTACATACATCCGGGGATCGTATTTATACCCCGCCGATTACAATTGCGAATGGATTCATTGCCTAACTAAACTTGATCGCCTATCCATCCATTCGCTTCCTCCGATTGAGCCACGTCACCGTCCAATCCCGCAAAATCAGCTCTCTTGTTCTTTTGCCGAACCGGAGCGGATAGCCGACCGCGGATCCTTCCGCCGAAAATCTCTGAAAATATCTTTCCTTCCACCAGACGGACTCTTTTTCGAATCGGACCCACATGTCATACTCCTTACCAAATTTTGGTGTTAACACATGCCCCTTCAATTGTGGGATAAAAGTAATTTTGTTCCACAATTGACTCTAGCCACGAATCCTTGAGCCAAACCTGTCAACACCTGTTCTTCGCAATCCGCCGGATTCTTCGTTCAGATCCAACCCTAGATCCCCTTCGTTCCGAGCTTGAATCTCCAATGGCAACTCAGAACCAAGCTGCTCAGGTAAATTCACCCCTCCAAACCTTTGTTCGGCATTAGGTTTTCAACTTTACCTGAGATTTTCTTCTTCCGCTCTCTTCCAGGAACCTTCTACTGCTCTTCTGATTCCTATTGAGGCCAATTCGCAGTCTTATTATCTTGGTCCCGAAGGGAATCCTGACCCCCGAGATTTTATTGCCGCTGAATCTCAGAGAATCCCTTTCAAGGTAGCTTTATCTCCACCTCCCCAGTGGCAAGATGCGTTCAAGAACTGGCCTTTGCCCCCAATTGCGGTGGCCGGAAGACTTGGTATCGGAGGATTCTTGCGGATAAGAGTGGGTTGACCAATCTGGATGCTCTCCGCATTGCTCAATGTCTGGAGTTATCCGTAGCTGAGACACCCAAGAATGAAGATCTTCGATAGCCGCATGCCACTTCTGGTCAAATGGCGTCAACGCCTTCCTTTTTGGGCATGGCCCAATGTCTCCAACCTTGGCCGATGTGTACATGATCACCGGCCTTGACATCACCGGTCCGTCCAGCCTTGGAATTTCAAGAATTCCTCACGCCAAACGGGGGTAAAGCCAGGGAATGGCTACAAGAATTATATTTTGAAGCACATGAGAGATAATCCCCTTGGCGAAGTTGAATACAGAGCCTTTTTGAACATGTGGTTATGCAGATTTGTCTTCTGTGGCAAGGCCAACGAACCCACTTTGAATCATATCGCGATGGCGATCCATCTGGCTAGTGGCAATCGCCTTCCTCTGGGAAAATTCTTCTTGGGCAGTGTATACCATATGCTTCATCAGACCGTTACCCAAATGTACACCAGTCAGAGGATAACATGCGTCAATGGTCCTTGGTGGTTTGTTCAAATTTGGCTGCAGCTTCACATGCATCAGATTGTAGGCGTCGACTTGAGCTCCAGGTTCTTCCCCTGGTCCAATCCCCCCGAAGGAGAGCTTCAAGTTACCGAGAGGATGCCAAAACTATGGAGAAGCGGCTTCAATCGTTATCGTTCGGCGGGACATCGTCCGGCTCTTCGAGTTGTTCTTCGGAGGCTTCTCCAACCCTCTTTGGCTCCCTTATCTAGGCTATGACACTCGACCTTCCCCGTCGAATTCTCCTTTGAGCCCGGCCATCAAGATAGGGGATTCTTGGAAATCTTTAACATCATAATCCGCCCATGCATATTACGGCCGAGTTCAATGGAGGGAGGCGGGAATACCGATACTTATGAGTACTACCGGCCTAATGTAATGGCCGAGGCAACTTGGATGTGGCCGGATGCCCCCAAGATTGTTTTCGCATGAATTCCTCAAGCCCGGGGAGGAAATCAAAGAGCGATGCGATGCGAAGGCAAAAGAGTTTTCAACTATGTGTGCGGTCCCACCGTCTACACATGTCCTTTTGTGCCCGCAACCATAGCTCACCCCACCTTCAACTCATGGTGGCAAGAATTCCATGACCACATCTTCAGTGAACCCGTTCATGTGTTCTGTGCAGAATTGGTGCCTGATTTCCTGCCGACCTCAGAGGTAACACAATGAGCCCTTGGATCAAACACTTCTTCTCCATTCATGATTTTGACCTTCATCTTTTGCCCACGAAACACGGTACACCCCCCTCGAGCCGGGGTAATCACTTATAATGCCGAAGGCCCGATTTCAGCACTGGGGTTTAAATCCACAACCCTGCATCAATTAATGGCCAGGTATGCTACTATAGATCCCAGCCTTTCTAGCCTCGCTGCAGACAGGAGGCAAGGTCTGCACCTGATTGCCCCTCCAAGTGCCAAAAGGAGAAGAAGCTGTCAAAAAGGTACTTGTTGAGGTAAAACCCTTTACCTTCTTGATTACCAAGTCACTCTGTTCTTGATGGATCATATCCATTGTGCATTTTCGGACCGAGCCCAACATTCTTCGAACCGGCACACTCGCCAATGCTCCACCCACCGGTATGACTTTTGTTTGTTCTTTCTTAAAGATGAGCACCGGCACTTATCCCTTCAATTGGACTTTTGCGAGAAGAAGGCGTGGGAGAACCGCTTGTAGATGTCCCGGTGGTTCAACAAGCGAGCCCTTCCGGGGTTGAATTGCCCATCCCGAGAGAGATCTCATCTTCATCACCTTCTCGAAAGCGAGACATTCTCCAGAGATGAATCTCCCAACTCAACTGGGGCCGCCAAATTCCCCCAGGATGCCATCGCCTATCAGTCAAGCAGCAATGACCAACCCAACCGAGGAAGACCCAATTCTTCACCAGCCAGAAACTCACGAGTCGCTGATGGCTGCATCAGCATCTCCTGACTTGGAAGTTTCGGCTCTACTCGGGACGCCTCTTCCGTCTGCGATTGCCCCCGCTCAAGAAACCACTCATGAGGTGCCCAATTCCGCTCTTAATTTCGATACCTTGATGCTAGCATTCTCACCTCGGCAATGTTGTTTCCAGGGTCACGCCCCGTCATCATCAAGCTTGCCATCAGAGGGCCCATCAACTCGCCGAGGTGATGAGAGAAATAAACCGGCCGCCGCCGGATGAAGTGTTGCCCAAACTCAAAGAAATTGCGGCTTGGCTAGAAAAAGATGTTCGGGATCGGCTCAATGATCTTCGCCATTTTGAAGAGATGTTTGAACCCATTAGTCGAAAACTTCCTGATGACATCAGAGCTTTCCTATCGTCCGTCTACGACTTAGAGCCCTTTTATGTTCCCTTGAGGCGCACTTGGAGGAAATTGCGCTCCCGTTCGGCCATTGAAAAGGAGAAAACTGATGCTGAACATGCCATGAACGGGGTACAATCCCAAGCAGAAAGCCATAAAGATGCTTTGGCTGACCTGCAAGCTTCTTACGATTTGAAAGTCGCCAGAAAGGCTGCTCTAGAGGCAGAATTGAGAAGCCTGTCAGCGGAGATGGAGATTGACCAGAAGAAAATAGCCGATCTTCCCGGATTGATAGCAAAGACCCGGGCGGAGGTAGAATCGGTTTGTCACCGAGTAAAGCAATGCGATGCAGAGCTCACTGACTTAGCTGGTGCCCAAAAGGACTACCAGGAGATCCTGGATAATTCCCACTTGATAATATCCAATGTTCGTCACGCACTCGCAAAACTCCTTAGTGCTTGAATGTCCTTATTGATGTATACCTGGACTGGTCGTTCTTGTAATATTTCCTTTGCGATTTGTTTCCTTTCCCTTGCGTACTTTGAGATGTAATCTGAACGACCCATTCGGTAGTGAAACGCTAACTCCCGAACGATACCTTGAGTTCCCTTAGCCGAACCAATCAACCCGCACACCGTCCGGCTTGGAACTCCAAACGACCCGCGGGCGGGGCGGTCAAGGAAATCTCTCCGCCTTCCGATTTTATTGGGACGTGCGCCACGATCCACGGCCACGACTCGAAGCCACGATTTACCCCCCGGGCCTATAAATGTTGCCATAGGTGCCCCTAGCTCTCCACCGGGCCTTCTAGCTCTCAAATCTTTGCCAATCTCTGGTCTCCTTGCAAACAGTGCACATCCCCAAACCGCAATGGTGCGCCGCCTCAACCGCCGCCGTGCCTCCGACGAGGCTGAGGGGAGCAGCGCTAACGCGCGCAGGCGGTGATGACCGTCAACTTCTCCTCTTCGATCCTTTTCTTGATCTTCTTTTGCCTTGACAATCACCCCCGTTTTGCAGGTTGATTCAGTGGAATCCGCCCCGCGCGCCGACCAATCAACCCCTCCCCGGATGACTCTTCGGAGTCCGACGGCCACTCCCGTGTACCGTACGGGGGAAGCGGAACGCCATCCGCTACAAGGAGGAGTTGGAGGCATCCCGTCGCGAGCCGGAGGATGTCTCCAAGAAAGCGGGCGTGGCCGAGTTAGAATGGGAGGACCGGCGCAAACAACCGCCGGAGGCCATTGACGGTATGGCCCCGAGATTGATTCTTGGTCCGGCTCGGCCTTTGATGCTAATCCCTTCTACTTGTCTTTTGCGGCCCGCGACGGCGAGCTCGACCGGCTAAAGACGTTGGTAGAGCAATTGGCCGAGAAGGTGAATGCCCACGGCGACACGCCGGCGGAGCGCCCGGCCGCGGTGGAGCGTCGCATCGACGAGGTGGCCGTTCATGGCGTTCGCCCGGGCACCACCTTGGGCACCGGCTGCGATGGCGACGCATACGGACGTCGACTACTCCACCGGGCCGCGTGGCTTCCGGGCGGCGCGCCGGAGGATATCGACGAGATCGAGCTCATCTCGGAGCGCCTCGACGGCCACGGCGACGCCATTGCCGAAATTACCCATCCCCGGTCCGTGTTGAACGGACTCTTTGACTAGATTGTACTAGGGATGCGTAAATGTCGGCAATATATGATGAACTTTTGAATTCTCGCATTTGTTCCGTGATATCTCCCTTCGCATTTGCATCCGTGAATTTTGTCTTCTTTGAATGCATCCGGGAACTGTCTTTAGCCGAACGCTCGCAAACAACTGCCCCTTGGCGCAAGATCCACAAAGGATCCCAATTCGGCAATCCGTAAACACTGTTCAAGAGAAAACCCTTCGTACTTGGTGGAAACCCCTGCCGCTTGGTATTCCAACAGTGTGTACTGGCCAGATCATCACTCCCAATGCGCCTCCTTGGTCAATAAAATAGCCCGTGGGGTGCTCTGCAAATCCATTCGCACACCCCTCCATCGCTTCTCGTCTCTTCCTTTGCTGCCAGAAGAAAAAACCCCAACGCCATGGACAAGGGTAAACAACCTCAGGGGAGCGGCTCATCAAGGAAGCGTACGATTCGGAAGTGAGTTCTTTCTTGATCTGCTCCTCGTTCTCCTGCTTGATCTTACGCTTCATGTCTTCTTCTCGTCTTTTCAGCCTTGATCTGCTTCCTGAAGAGGTCATTGGGACCGAAGATGTCCCCGAGTACATCTCCTCCGATTCCTCCCCGAAGCGAGAGGATGCCACGCCCGAGCAAAGGGTCATTCGTCGACCGCGCCGCCGTGCCCGTCACCCGGAGCGCGGCCTCGGGGGACATGACCGCCCGTTGCCAAGCCGAGCGCGAGCGTCGCATGGCGCCGGAAGCACTAGTAGGGGGTAAACGCTTCGACCCCTTCATGTTTGCATCCGGATTTCTTCCCCCTAACCTTGATTCTTTTGCTCCGGATGTCTCGACGAGTACGACAACCCTGAAGGCGGCACCGGGATAGCTTGGTAGAGGCCGCCAATCATGGTCATCCTCGTGCGTTCCAAGTCGCCGTCACGGTGGTCCCGGAACAAGCGAAGAGGGAGCGACGGCCGAAGAAGCAAAGAAAAGATTGAATCATACTTTCGCTTCTTTCTCCACGCCTTCTCGCTTCCCTCCCTTTAGGGGACCCGACCATCGGGGCTGCTAGATGCAATCTTGTAAGAACGAGTTGTAATGTAGTACTGAGCTAAGGGCAATGCATCGAGCACCGGCCATTTTCTCTTGTTCATGGATTTTTGTTCTAAAGGCGGCCTCATCCTTGAGCGCCTACGTTTCGTGTCGGATGTGTATAATCATCGATCGATCTCAATGCTAGGATAATACTTCTTCGGATATCTTCCATTTATTGTGGCGGAAAACTCCTCTCCTAGCAAAGTTTTCAATATGTATGCATTACCGAGAACGCATCGACCACACGAAAAGGCCCCTCCCGGTTAGGGGACCATTTGCCGAATTCAATGTATTTAGTTCCAATCGGCAATAGCGCTTTCCACACCAGGTCGCCTTACGCAAATTGCCTTACTTTTACTTTCTTGTTATAATATTTAGCGACCCGCGGCTTGTTCTTCTCGATGTTCTCCGGGGCCCCGAGACGGATCATATGCAAATCTTCTAACTCATCCATCATTAGGCCACTGTAATCCTTGGAGCTCAAATCGTTTTGCAGCACTATTCTCCTTGATTCTGATTGCATTTCCCAGGGCAGGATCGCGTGATGCCCGTAAACCAACTCGTAAGGAGAAGTCTTTGTGGCTCCATGGGGGGCCATTCGGTAAGCCCACAATGCTTCACTGAGTACCGAATGCCACCTCCTTGGCTTCTGGTCGATCTTCTTCTGTATAAGCTTGATCATGATCTTGTTAGAAGCCTCTGCCTGACCATTAGCTTGGGCATAGTATGGAGAAGAATTAAACAACTTGATTCCCATGCTTTCGGCAAAATCTACGAACTCCAATGACACGAATTGTGCCCCCCGGTCGGTGGTAATCGTCGAGGGATCCCAAATCGATAGATGATGTGTTCCTTGACGAACTCGATCATGTTTTCGACGTCACTTTCTTCGGCGGGACCGCCTCGACCCATTTGGTGAAGTAGTCCGTAGCCAAAAGCACGAACTTATGCCCCTTGCTAGATGGCGGACTAATTTGGCCAATCAAGTCTATACCCCGGCCCCCGAATGGCCATGGCTTGATGATGGGATTCAATGCCGATGCGAGGGACTCTTTGAATATTCCCGAACCTCTGGCAATCTTGACACCCCTTGTAATACTCAAAGCAGTCCTCTAAAATCGTCGGCCAAAAGCATCCAGCTTGCCTAATAACCCATTTCATCCGATAGGCCGATTGGTGCGCTCCACATATCCCATCGTGCACCTCGCTCATCATGTTCTTGGCTTCTTCTGGACCCAGGCATCGTAGCAATACTCCATCTAATGATTTATAGAATAAATTGTTATCCAGAAGAACGAACTTGATTGCCTTGTACCTGAGCTTCCTAGAGACTTTTCGGGATGGATCTCTCAAATAATCGACGATCTCTTTCCTCCAATCATCTTCTGTAAGATCCGTCCCTAGTGCGCTCACCTGCTGCCAAATGCTTCTTGACTCTCTTTATAACCGAGGCGCTCCGAGCCGGCTTGTTTGCTTCCTCGTTATGCTCTCTAGGAATGTCTTGTAGGGTCACCGGTGGAAAGCCCTTCAAGATTTCTCTCGCATTCCTCGTAGTAACTCCTCAGCGCCTCGCTCCTGCACTCGTACTGGCCGTTCAATTGCTTGATGACCAACTCTGAATCTCCATAAATTTCAACTGAAACGGCCCCGGCTTCTCTCAAATATTGAAGCCCTCGAAGCAGTGCCTCGTACTCAGCCTGGTTATTTGTGACAGTGGGTTGTATAGGAATGGCGAATTCAAACATCTCACCTCTGGGAGAAATTAGTAGGATCCCTACTCCCCCACCTTTGCCACATGATGACCCATCAAAAAATAAAGCCCAAGGGGTAATTTCAAGCAGATCAACTGAAGGGTCACGATGCTCAGTAATGAAATCGGCAATGACCTGACCTTTGATGGCTTTTGCCGATTCGAACTTCAACTCGAATTCTGATAAGGCTAAAATCCATTTGCCAATCCGTCCATTCAAAATTGGCATAGATAAGATATGTTTTATCACATCAAACTTCGAGTATACAGTGCATTCGGCATTCAACAAGTAGTGCCGAAACTTTGTACATGAGTAGTATACGCAAAGACACAGTTTTTCCATAGCCGAATACCTGGTTTCAGGATCAAGTAATTTTCGGCTAAGGTAAGCTACTACCCGCTCCTTTCCTTCGAACTCTTGAATAAGGGCCGATCCAATGGTTTGGGTATCGGCCGCCACGTACAACTTGAAAGGCTTGTTTAGGGCGAGGAGGAACCAAAGACCGGCGGCTCCTTCATGTATTGCTTGATTTCCTCGAAAGCCTTTTGTTGTTCGTCGCCCCATGTGAATTTCGATCCTTCTTCAGCTTCAGCAACGGAGAGAACGGCAACACCTTCTGTGATAAATTTGAGATGAACCTTCTCACGAAGTTGATCTTGCCGAGCAGTGATTGCAACTCCTTGAGGTTGGTTGGAGGAACGACTTCATCAATGGCTTTCATGCTCTTTTTGCCAACTTCGATTCCCCCTTCGTGGACCAAAAACCCCAAGAACTCTCCAGCTGACACCCCGAATGCACACTTGTTTGGATTCATCTTTAGGCCATGCTTCCGGTGCATTCCAAGGTCTTCTTCACATCTTCCGGATGGGTGTCATGACTTAAGGACTTGATCACTACGTCGTCAATGTAGATTTCCACGGTCTTGCCGATCAACTCATGAAAAATGTAATTCATGGCCCGCTGATAGGTTGCACCGGCATTTTTCAACCCAAACGTCATGACTATCCATTCAAATAGGCCTATATGACCAGGACACCCGAAGGCCGTCTTTGATATGTCTTCTATTGCCATGAAGATCCGATTGTATCCCGCGTTGCCATCCATGAAGCTAATCACCTTGTGCCCGGCGGCGGCGTCAATCAACAAATCGGCAATAGGCATCGGGTATCCATCCATGGGAGTAGCTCTGTTTAGGTCCCCGAAGTCTATGCAAACTCTCATTTTTCCATTTTTCTTATACACGGGGACGATGTTAGAAATCCACTCCGCATATCCGCGGGGCCGAACGAAGTTTGCGTCAAGTAATCTTTCGATCTCCTTCTTCACATCGGCCAATACCTCATCCTTGTAGATTTTCGGGGCGGTTGCTTATACGGCTTGAAACCGAGGCTTGATTGGCAACCGGTGCTCGACGATGGATCGATCCGGTCCGGGCATCTCCGAGTAATCCCGGGCGAAGCAATCTTTAAATTCTCCGAGAAGCTCGATTAAGTTCCCCCTGAAGTCCGGTTGCAAATTTGCACTGATGAACGTCGGCCTTGGTTTATCACCGTTCCCAATGTCAACTTCTTCCAGCTTATCGGCCGACATAAATCCTCGTCCTAACTTGCCATCAGTGCCATCCACGGGGTTCTCCATTAAAAATTACTATAAGAGCCGACTGCTTGAATCGGCTGTTGGTCACTGCTGACAGGTTCAACAGGACCTTCTCCCCAGTCCTTCCCTGAGAAGCAATCGATGCCTTGGTACTCCCAGAAGGCGGGTTCCATGTTAGCCACGCTTACGGAGTCATCCGCCTGGACGACCTCGATTTCATCGTCCACCCACTGGATCATGGTGATGCATAGTGGATGGGACGCGGCGGTTGGCGTGGATCCGGTCCCGCCCAAGCGGCGGCACTGTAGGCTCCCTTCCCTTCGATGACGAAGAAGGTGGTGAGCGGCGTCTTGGACCCGATCATCAAGTCCACGTGAGCGCATCCTTTGGTGTCGAGGGGTTCCGGCGAAGTCGTTCGGGATGATGCTTGTTGGTGTCGGATCGCTCGGGGTCATGCCAAGCTTCCCGAAGGTGGTGTACGGCATCACGTTGACTCGCCGCGCCACCGTCGACGAACATCTTGGTCAATGGCTTGCCATTGACGTACCCCCCTCAAGTACGGCGGCCTCATATGGCGATTCTTGGCCGGCTTGTCGAAGATGGCCCGCTTGGCAAGCACCGAGTTGCGCCATCATCCCCTCGGGCGCTCGTCGTCAAAGGAAGCTTCCTCCCGCATCACACGGTTAGCGGGAGCCATGAACTCGTTTGGCGGGAAGTATACCATGCATGCGGGGGCCGAGCGCTTCGATCCTTCGGGCCGGTCTTTGGGGCGCCACTTCGCCTCGTCCGGATCCCGGCTTGCTTCATCTCGCGGTTCCTCAGCGGCCCGGACCCGCCTCTTCGGCTCTGCGCGGGCGGGCGGGCACCACCGCCCCTTACGCCGGACGTGGACATCCTCGTCCTCTTCACCGATCGGCCCACCCGAGATCGGCTTGGCGCTTCCTGGGATGATCAATGATTTCAATTTTTTGCCGCCGATCCCCATTCGGGTGGATCCTTCCAAGTCTTTCATGGACGGATCGGCGATTGGCAGTTTCCTGCCTGTACTCAACATATCTGTCGCTGCATTCAGGACAGTTCCTCAATGTGGGCAGCTTTAGGCCCTCATTCCAGCAGTGCCTGAAGAAGGCGCACCCCCAGTGGGCGCGCTCCTGCTCGCGCGTGTGCTGTTCTTGATTCCATCTGCGCGCCTCTTCTTCAGCCCTGCGCTGCTCCTCTTCGTGACGACGCTTTTGGTAGCGCTCTTTTTCCATCTGGCGCTGCCATTTGTTGAGGAGAATGCGTGACGTCACCTTGGGTTTAGGCCTGGATGATTCCCCAATCTCGACGTGGCTCTTGAGAACGCGGGGGGCGTCGCCCTGCACTTGTTCTAGGGTCACCTGGCGCTCCGGGTCAACTGATCCATCTTGCTTGGACCTGGCTGAGGTCAGGACCTTGACTTTCCCCTTCTCTTCGGTTTGTTATCGCATTGATAGAAAAGCCGAGCATGTTCTGAGGGAAGGGGTGGCCATCCAGCTTCATCTTGTTATCGAACTTGAGGTGCCCCTCCTGGATAGCCTTACGGATCCTCATCACGAAGACCACCGCAATCGTTGATGGAGTGCGAGTCCCTGTCATGGAAGCCGCAGTAACGTTTCGCTTTGACTCCATCAGGCCGAAGCATAGAGTGCCCTTCAGGTAGCTTGATTCGGCCTTCCTTTACCAAGAGCTCAAACAACTTATCAGCCTTTGTGATGTCGAAGTCGTAGGTTCCTTTGGTCTGCCTGACCCACCGCTGATTCATTGTCAAGGGCTCTTTACCCCACAAGATCTCTGCTGCAGCTATCTCCAATTCGTCGTCAGAATCTTCGCACAAATCAGCCTTGTCCAGGAATTGGTTGTAGATGTCAGCGATGTCATGCTTGCTTGCCAAACTTGGGGTCCTTCTTGAGGCCATATGCACGATTGCTCATCAAGGATAACTTCTGCGATAGTTGGCCCAAGTTTTCAAACTCCATCCCAAATAGCTTCTCGCGCACGGTGGCAACATCCCGGCGACGGCCATATCGGCCCGGTCGATTGTCGGCAAGTTCAATGAGAAGCACATGCCCTTGACTTCTCTGAATCTTCTAAGAAACTCCAGCGGTGTTTCACTGTGCCTTTGCTTCAGGGTGGCGAGATCAATCAACTTCTTCTCAGAACTGCCGCTGAAGTAATGAGCGTGGAATTTACGCTCCAAATCTTTCCACCTGGCCACGCGATTCGGGCGGCAAGGACGAGAACCACTGAAAAGCTGGACCCGTCAGCGAGGCGGGGGAAGTAGCGAACCCCGAATGTCTCTTCGGCCGAACATTCCCCAAGGCGCATGAGGTAACGAGCGATATGCTCGACCGTGCTTGTCTCGTCCGCCCGAGAGAACTTTGTGAATTCCGTCGGCGGTTTCACCCTTGGTGGCAGGAGCACGTTATAGTACCATTCTGGGAACGGCGGCCTGTAGGTGGGGCCCTGCATCCTTGGCTTGAGGCCGAACTGATTCTGCATCAATTCGGCCATCTTGCGTGCTAGGGCATCTTCCTCACGAGCGCACACGGCCGGCGCGTACCACAGGTGCGGGAAGGCGTCGAATGCCCCGTAATTTCCCACTTCATGATAGCCACCGCCGTACAAATTCTTCTGGAGCCAGTTGGTCGACGGAGCTATTCTTCGACTGGGGTCAAGTGGGGCCCCAGGTGAGCCGAACGCTAGGTCTCCGTACGTAGGCCGGTACGGATTCGGCCGCGTTGCACGGGGCCGACCCGTCTTTGCTCCGTGGTGGCGGCGGGGATTGGGCGACCTCCCGAAGCACACGCAACGGAGGCCGAACGGGCGCCCCCCGGCGCCTGCGGAGGAGGTTGGAATGTCTCGCTCCCGGAGCTTTGAGGGGGAGGGCTGCTTGCGCCCGGCTTCGTGGCGGCGGGCGAGAGCTTGATTCACCCAGCTCCACGGTGCTCTTTCCGGCGTACGCCTTTCCAAACGCTTGCCCCGCGCCCGGGCCAAAGAGGGCCACCATCATCTGCTGGAGCGACCCGAGGAAAGCTTGGTTGTGCTTGGTGAGCATGTTGTCTACCGACTCCTGGAAGATCCGCGCGCACTCCTCCTTTTCTTGTTGGGTTGTGGCGTCGGTCTCTCCCGGCAACGCACTACGGGCGGGCCACTCTTCGGATATGGTACACCACTCCGATTCTTCTTAAATGACATGAGACACTTTTGCTGAAATTGATTCACGGCGTCTAGGAGGCTGCGATCTTTGCTGCGGAGAAAGCTCTTCGATGTTGACATCCGGGAGGTTTGAGACTTCGGGCATCTTGAACCGATTCGTTTGTATTGTCCCACCGGGCGTGCCAAAAAGTGTGTTGACGCAAAATGTGCACTCAACGCCAATCACACGGCAAGCCGAAAAGCTAGCTTCGCACGCGCGAGAGAGCAAATGACGTGCCGATCAATTTTTCTCGAAAATTAACAAAAGATAAAGCGATTAGATACCAAAGCTTGGAACGTGTCGGGTGGTACCAGACAGTTCCATATTTATGGCCAAGAAGCCAAGCAAGAATGACATGTAGCTATGTAGAGCTATCTGTCAAAGAATCACGACCATCCGAACCATTATAAAGGAAAAAAGAATACTGCCGAATGGATGACGTAAGCGTGACGACGATCGGTCTTTGTATAGATAAAGATGCAAGCATGAAGTTATGACCGATCCCCGTGAGGTTTATCATTAAATAAAATGAGGTAAAGCACGGACATGATCATGTATTAAATGAGCACGCATAGATCAAAGCACTAGTCTACCGCATGTCTAGGTACTTTAAGATCCGTCGGGTACGATCACAAACAAATCTATCCACCGCATGATACGACTTGCATGAAAAACGTACCACTTCCCGCAAATAGACCTATCCACCGCATGATACAATCTAAATACGGAAAGCTAAAAGCATACATCACTTAAGGCACAAACAAGGCACGTGATCTACTCATGAAAACATAACCGAATACGGCTGAACAGCCGATCCAGGGTCCATGAAGAAGGAACAAACATTACCACGTGAATAAATCTATCAGACTGAATTGGAAATCTAATCCACCGGATGACTAGCTCCAAAGCAACCCAAAAACCTGCATCTACCGCATGATACCCGGTTCTTTCAAGATTTATACGCACAAAGCAAGCTTGAACCCGCAACACGTGACAACCTAGATCGATTCGGTTTCGGCTATCGGAGAGCACAAGATCCACGTGTCAAAAACACGAAACCTGCTCGTGCACGGATCTTAAAAGGAAAAAGCCGATCCAAACCTATCTAGATTGGGCAAGAGTGTGTTACATGAATTAAAACATAAAGTAAAACTCATGATAACACGGGGTAACTTAATGAATCTATCGGATCTTGCCAAAATCCGATAGAGCCGATAACTAGCTTCGAGCTAGATCTTAGCCTACCGCATGGCTCATGATCTAACAAGAAACCCTCTTGAACCAAGCTTGAATCTACCGCATGACACGAAGCGTGGTAACAAGACTACTTGCATCAGATCTAAATCCACCGCATGATACTAGACATGATACAAGGTTGCCGGTACTCACGGAGGTCGACGGATCGATTGGCCCTCTCGAAGAACTCGACGACACGACAAGGACTCTAGGGTTTGGCGTAAGGCCGGTGTGTATTGAGGAATGAACGTGTCTGTTACATACATCCAGGGATCGTATTTATACCCTGCTGATTACAATTGCGAATGGATTCATTGCCTAACTAAACTTGATCGCCTATCCATCCATTCGCTTCCTCTGATTGAGCCACGTCACCGTCCAATCCCGCAAAATCAGCTCTACTGTTCTTTTGCCGAACTGGAGCAGATAGCCGACCGCGGATCCTTCTGCCGAAAATCTCTGAAAATATCTTTCCTTCCACCAGACGGACTCTTTTTCGAATCGGACCCACATGTCATACTCCTTACCAAATTTTGGTGTTAACACGTCCAACCTCGCCACTCGACACGATCATCCGCTCCACCTCCATACGCTCCGCGGTATTCCGAGGGGTATGTCATCATGACGGAGGAGGAGGATAAGAAGCTCACTCGCCTTAAGTAGAGGCTTGTAGCGAACGTCGACATCGACGACCAAGCTCTCTACATATTGGGTTTCATACGGGACACCGGTGCAATTCTCTAACGGAGTGTCGGCAAACACCCACAAGGAATTCTCCTAGGAAATTTTCATGACCATGGCGCATACCCTTGATGAAGGAGTGCTGAGTCTCTCATTCCGTTTGGAGGGAGCCCACAAGTGGAGAAGAAGGAAGACACCGTCAGAAGGGTAACCTTGATCAACGATGCTATTTCTAGCACCTTGATGGGGTAATCTCCTTTCATCCATGGGTTGCAATCGATCTTGAGATGTAATTGAACTTTGTTGGATTATCTATCTATCATCTTACACCGTGACCATCATAGGTCTAGTCATGAATACCTTCGCGTAGTGAGAGTACGAGAGGAGGGAAAGGGCGAAACCGTGGTCACAACCCCCGATAGATTAGATTGGTTTTCATGTTCAAAATGATTGCATGTTCTAGTATCGTAGACCCATGGGCGAGTGTCTCCTATTTTCAAAAGGGAGCTCCGGAACAAGTGGATGTGCATGAGGCACATGGGAAAGTTTTTGGAGTATGATCGCGGGAGGAGACCATCAACAAAGAAATATTATCCGGAACCCCATCATCCAAGTTTGTCACTTTTGTGCAAGTGGATTTTTAGGAGAATAAGAGAGACAAAGATAACCAACACGGAGTTGAATTGGCTTTACTCGGCTTTGATTGCCAAATGGCCAATAGACCCCACTCACCTATGATCAACCGGTGGTGTTGTTAAGCAACATCGAGTTCGGGAGATATTGGTTCGGGGTGTTGCCTCTCCATATTGGCTATCTCTTTAAAACCGGGTATTACAAGGAACCCGAATCATCTCCTACCCAGGACTTCCCTAGGAATATATGAAGAAAGAAAAATATATAAGTAAAGATGAGAGAGGAGGCTTCAAAGTGGCCTAGGTGAACTTGCCCCTTTTGGAAGTAAGGTTAAGACTTTTTCTTGAGGGGAAGAAGATTGGTTAGAGGAAGGACTTCTTGTGCCGGCGAAGGAAAAAAATAAAGGAGAAGGATTATAGGAGAAGGATCTTCTATGGCCCAAGAAGAAGGTGCACAACAAAATTACGTGCCACCATTTGAAGAAATTCCGGCGCCGCCAAATTACTACGGTGGTGTACCAATGCAAGCATGGGGGAGTGGTGCAGCCATACCCCCACCATTTTTGCGGTGCCCAACGTAGCCTTTGCGGAGCCATATGCACACCTTCCTCAACCACAACAAAATGTTGCCACCATTGGACGATACTCTGCAAGGAACGTGCAAATTATTGCAGCCATCCCAACCAATGCAAACCAAATGGGTGAAGGAAATGCAAACGTCGCTTATGTGCTTGGACACCTTCACCTAGCACCGTCGGACAATTCATAGGAGGAGTGGTGCATTCCTATTACAAGTAAGGGTACAACAACCAAGACTATCAATATCAACCACCGGCGGAAGATTAGAGAGAGGAGGAGCTTTAGTTATCTTTCCTTTACCCCCTTTTCTTTAATTTTCAGCTTGGATGTGCCTATGTATGCGTAGTATTTTCAGCTTTACTTTAATTTTTAGTTTTTAGTTTAATTTTCAGCATGTGTCTTAGTTTTTATTTTCATCATGAATAATGTCACCACCAAGTTTTTACCATTAGTAAAGTTACAAAGTTTGTGCCATGATGATATATGATTATAATTGCCGCTTTGTTTATCTTTGTAATTGATTTATGCATGTTTAAGCTAGTGCTCTCTTAAAATACAAATCTGAAATTATCTAAATCCTATCTTAGTCTATAGCAGAGGTTATGATAAAAATAAAGACCGATAGTGTTTTATGTGCTCTCAAGTTTTAGATGGATTAAAGATGATTTATTTTTGTTCTTAAATGTAAAGCTAACCTTGTCATAAATACCACTTGCGTGTTGCTCTACCTATCCAGAGCCATATAAATATTTGAGTGCAAAAACTTAGTATACAAGAGTTATTTTTGGGTGAGTTATTTCGGGCCTTGATTTCTCGGCCCGAGACTAAGAAGCTGGTCATTCCGTTTTTGCGTATCTATCTTTTTGCTAGCCTTTTTATCCGTGCATTGTGTATCCCCACATCCGAGATCTCACAAACCTCGCCGGATATCCACCCTTAAAACCAAATATCATCTTTTGTGTCTACCTCCTTGACCACAACCTATCGCTGAGAATGGATCATCAATTCAAGGAAGATAGCAAGACGATGTCGTTATTGAAGATTTCAAGTATCTCTCCAAGGAAAAATATTTCCAGTACCTACCTTATTTATCGCCTCTTTGCTCGAGGACGAGCAACGTCTAAGCATGGGGGAGGAGGTAGGTACGATGCAATTTTTAGATTTCAAAGGGGAGTATTTTAAAAAAAATATATAAATGAAAAATGATGAATGAAAGAAAATTCAAAGGCGATGTATGAACCTCCAAGGTGAAAGTCACGTTACCGAATATATGACAGAAAAAAATGAATGAATGAGAAAAAGAAAGAAAGAAAGAAAGGAAAAAAAAGATGAAGGAGAAATATGAGAAAGAGAAAAAATATGAGTATGCGTAAAGTGAACTCTCCGGTTCTCTATAGTGCATTAGGAAATTCAAGGCTTCAAGTTTAAAAGATCCATACTCAATTTTCCAACCATGTGCAATCCGATAACGAGGACTTCCTTTGTGCCTCGGGATCACTCTTTGCCATTTGCACATGTCCACCTATCTCAAGCGTGTGTATTTTTCTCTTTCCCCTCCTTGATTTAACATTATTTTCCAATGACCTTTTTGACGAGACTCGGTAAGACCATGAGAATCTTGTCTTGTTTTGACAACATCTCATTTATAAAATCTTGGTAGGACTAAACTTTCCCAAAAAAGCTCCATATAAAGCCTACCACATATATGTGTGTTATGAGAGGGAAAGGAGTAGAATAAATAGGCTTGAGAGACAAAGATGAGATGAGAGTTCATGAGCAAGATGCAAGGCGGTTTAAATTTGTGAACTTGGTTTAGCACTTTTTCATCTTGTTCTTTATTTCAAAATTTCTGAGATCCATTTGAATTTTGGGAGCATGTTAATACTTGTGGGATAAGCTTAATTAAATATCTACCCTCCGTAGGGATGAAGGCTAGTACATTATGGAACTTTAACGAATTAAACTTTTGAGAGCATTATGTTTTTTTCATGTATGATCAAGTGCAAGGTTTAAACAATGAAGGGCAACGATGATATCCATCGAAGGCTTACTCGAGGACGAGCAAGGTTTAAGCATGGGGGAGATGTTGACGGTGAAAATCCGTCAACCTAGCCATGAGTTTACCTTCGGTGTTGGCATGACTTTTGTATCTTATCCATTGGTACTAACCCTCGTGGTATAGCAAGTTCCCTTGTGCATGTCGGTTTTGGAGTCAAATGTTTTCGCAGGGTTTTAACGTTGAAAGCAAGATTTCCGAGATAAGTTCATTAAGTACCTCATGACAAGACCTCGAAGCCCGATACAAGTCAAGCAATGAAGTGAACATGACTCCAAGAGCCCGAGGACCAAGCCCGAGAAGATGATAAACTCCGAGGACCGAACCGGAAAAAGTCTTCGAATCTTGCAAGACAAGGAGTTGAGTCCAATTCGGAGAGAAATCGACGTCAAGGGCCCACATGCAAAAGGGGAGAGGATCTAGAAGACGAGAGAAGCAACACCGGGCGAAGCAGGCCACAGATTGGGCCGAAACGGGCCCAGGCCGGTCGGCCTTGGCCGGCCGGCCCAACCCTTTCCGGAGCCCAATCGGCCTCCCCTTTGACCTAATTGCTTCTCAGGCTATTAACAGCCCCCTGACCGAGAGTCACGCATCAATCAATTCGTAATCTGCCGCTGAGGAGCCGAGAAGCTTGAGGGACACCATCTCGGAGATGAGGGTCGTGCTAGTTGTCTAGGGTTTCCTTAGCCGACGTGCGAACCTTGCATGGAAGAACACGTCGGAGCTCCGGAGCAAGGATCAAGATCGAGGGAGGGCCCCAGTGGTGATCTTGTTCATGTAATCATTCATGGTGAAGTTTGTAAGTGAACTCGATTTCTAGCGATTAAGTGCCTTCTCGATGATTTTGTTTTCTTCTTGGTTTTGCTTCTTTTACGATCTAGTCTATAGCTAGATTACATAGGGTGCTCTTGTAGCCACGGTGGCTAGAGGTGCATACCGGACCGGCCAAGTGATTTCAACTTGTTCTATCAAACTCGCCCTAGACTACCCGCATGAGTAGGGATACGTTGTGACAGAACGGGGGTTCCGAAAGGTGGGCGTTTTCGGAGTCGGATGGAAGGCCACGATTCAAAGATGCTTTTAATGAGATTCGCTTTTCTATCTTCATCTATCTTGTTTGGAGCTACAACATAAGCATGATCTAGACTCTCTAGATCGGTTATCTCTTGCTTTCTCTTGTTACCTCTTTAGTAGATTAGATTAGATGTGTTTTCTTTATGAGTTAGTAGATTAGATGCAACTTGTCTTCATAAGATAGTATACCTTGCTTTACTAGATTGAATCCTTGCGTTGCACATTGTTCCACGGATTCGATACCTTGGGTTCACCACTCGAGGGAAGAAGGGTCCCTTGACTACGACGGGAGACTTGTCCGCTTGCAAGTCTAAACGAACTTTGATACAACTATTAACCGTCTACAGCAGGTGAAGAACAAGCACAAAAGGTCGCTGCCGGTGAGGCCTCCAAGTGTGGAGAAGACTAGTAGGCTTCCTTTGAGGGACCTGGTGGCTAGCGGAGTCAAGTGCGAGCCGCATGGTGGCAAGAACAGCAAGATGAAGTCATGGATGGTTTCTTGATTGAGCCTTAAAACCATAGTCGAGCCAGAACAACGTGGGAGCCGAGTCATGAGTTGCGATTGGCGGAAGCTACACTAAATTTGTGGGGTTTCCGGTGGTTCACCAGAAAACCACTAGGTTCCTTGGTTGATCCACAAAGCCAAGACCGAAGAACCGAAGACGGAGGTGCTGCAGCATCAGAATGGTCTGACCGGTGGGTTCCGGTCTGACCGGTGAGGAGCACCTGTCTGACCATTGTGCGACGACATAGTCCGGAGACTTCAAAGGGGAGGACACGCGTCGGGATCGCAAGTCTTGCGTCGAGGCTAAGCAAGTTTGCGGTCGCTGGGCATCCGTCCAATGGAGCGATGACAAGGATTTCCGAATTCTCCCTCGAGGGGCATGTATCCCTAATTAGATAGTAAGGGATTTTAGACTTTAGGTTGCCTCCATATAACCCAAGAGGTGAGAGGATGGCAGCCAACTCTTAGAACCCTAGCTCATTTGGTTTTCCTATTTTCCCTTCCTATTTTCCCTAGGATTTCTATAGGACTAGCTTGAGAGCTTCATGGTGAGATCTGGTAAGAGGGATGGATGAACGGGCGGCAAGCTAGACCTAGTGTGAACCTCTTTGTGATGTTCCTCAAGGCTTGGATGTGTTGTCCCCGTTCGTCCTTTTTGTTGATCTTCGGAGCCTTTTCTTGGCGTTTTTCTTAGAGCGATTTCGAGACCTTTCTCTTTGGGATTTGGTGGGAGATGTATGCATGAAACCTTCGTAGTTTTTTCCCTTTGATTCCCTTTCCAAATCCGTGAGCACAGGGTCTCGGTTTTGGGGGTTTTCGGTGCTCTAGGGTTAGAGGAGTTCTTGGCAGGATTTTTTCGATTCGTCTCAATTTAGCAAGTTTTGGTGGACAAAATCTTGGCTATGGAGTTCCCATGAGGTGTTCCTACTATCCCCAAAGCCTTATGCAAATCCGTGGAGCGATTCAGGAGATCTGGAGTTGGATTTGGGCGAGTTGATCCGCGGGTGTTGTTCATCCCGAGAGCTCAGATCACACCGGTCTGACCAGTGCCTCTCACCGGTCTGACCGGTGCAGGCTCCTGGTTAGTTATGCTCGGGTGAACATTTGGGTGAGTTCGCTGTTGTTCCGTGTTGCTGCTGTTTCATGTTTGGGTCAGTTTGGAGCTCGGTAGGCCTGTTTGATAGATTTGGGGTTTCCTGGCTTGAACTGGTCTGACCGGTGAGCTACACCGGCCTGACCGGTGTAGGGCCTTTCTGTGGAAGTTCTTAGGTTTCACCAGCAGGGACCGGTCTGACTGGTGGTGCTCACCGGCTAGACCGGTGTAGGTCAGTGAGGCTCGAGTTGGTGTTCCGCTATGTTCTCAGGTCCGTGAAGTTGGTTGTTGGTTCATAGGACCAGTAGCACTCCAGTGGCTACTTGGTCTTGGCCCACTTGGGTAGTGAGTCAGAGACGTGTGTTGGAAGCCGTGTTCATCTTGTTGAAGCCTCTATCTCCTTCGAGAAGAATTTTTATCGGCTCCCATTCACTCCCCCTCTCTCTGGTTCGCCGTATCAGTTCTTCAAGCGGTATCAGAGCCGGTTACAGGTCTTGATTGACTCTAACCAGTCTAAGATCCAAGGATGGCATACCAAGAATGGTGTTCGGGTCCTCCACACTTCGATGGCAAAAACTACCAGATATGGAGTAAGCGGATGGCGGTGTTCCTCCGCGGAAAGGGTCAGATCTTTTGGAATGTTACGGTGGACATAGGCTATGTCCAACCGATGAACTTCCTTGCTCCAGGATCGAGGGACATGTTCGACGCCAACAACAAGGTGATCGACTACTTGTTTCATGCTCTGTGTCAACCTGAATTCAATTAGGTGCACACGGAGAACTTGGATTGTAGAATTTGGACGGTGTTGAATGAAGCTCATGTTGGAAATGCTCAAGTTCAGGCTCGGATGTATGTGACTTACTGGAGAGAGTACGAGAATTTCACATATCTCCCCGGTTAGTCCATCGATGCCTTGTTTCAGAGGTTTACGGTGGTGGTAAACAACATGAGGGCCAATGTGGACATGCTCCCGTACGATGATCATGATAGAGCCGTCAAGCTCTTACACTCGTTGGATCGTACGGTTTGGGGTGGAAAGTTTGAGGCCATTGTGGAGTCGGAGAATTATGACACTCTGACCATGAACGAGTTGTTCTCGAAGCTCAAGTCGCTTGAGGTGGATCGGGGCATGACAGCTAAGATTGAGGGTCCGACTGACTCTCATAGTCTCGCCCTCATCGGTGGCTCGAAAGGAAAGGCTAACGCTAATCCATCCACGAGGATGTTCTCCTTGTCCTCCTTGATGTCTGTGCTAGATGACGAGTTCGACATGCTTGGAAAGGACGAGATGGTGTTGCTGACGAGGCGGTTCGAGAGGTTGCACGAGAACCGGGTGAACATGAGGAGGAACACGAGGACATGCTTCCAGTGCGGCAAGCTTGGACACTTCGTCGCCGACTGCCCCGAGAGGGTCGAGAACAGGGACAGCTACAAGCACAAGTCGAAGATGGATGGAAAGTACCGATCAAGGCGCGACCACAAGCACAAGAGCAAGCAAAAGGACGAGCGAGGATCAAGGAAGAAGGAGAGTCGAGGCAAGGCCCGAGCGATGGTTAGAGCGAGCGACGTCGACTCCAGTTCCGCGTACTCCACCTCGAGCTCGAGCAGCAGTGAAGATGAAGGTGATCAGCGCAAGGGCAGGAAGTCATCCAAGAACCTGAGCGGGCTAAGCTACTTCACTAGAGACGGTTTCTGCACCATGGCACTTAGCTTCGGCAGCAAGAAGAGCAACCAGAGCGATTCAGACTCTGATTCCGACGACGAGGTGCGTGATGAACTTCCCTTCTCGTGTCAGGAGAATGAACGGCTTGGCGTGTTGCTGGATAATCATGATGATATGCTTAGAGAGGCTAAGAAGATGAGGAAAGAGCTTAGGGTTTCGCTTGAGGATGCTAGGACTAGAGTGGCTGAGTTAGAAACACAGAACTTGGATGCTAAACTTGAAATTGACTCGCTTAAGGCTTCACCTGTTGTTTTTGATGAAGTTGAATGTGCTGATTGATGAGATGCATGCTTACACTGTCTCGCTTGAGGCTAAGTTCAAAGAACCTATTCCAACTTCTTGCTCTGCTTATGAACTGAATCCTTTGAAGAATCTGGAACTTGCATATTGTTTTGATCGTTTGCAGGATTAGAATGATGAGTTGAGAAAGTTGATGGGTTGGTTGTCTACTCATGAGCCTCAGTTGAGGATAATGATCGAGACATATAAACGCCAGGATGGTGAGGGGCTTGGGGTAAACAAGGTTGGTGAGGGAAGTTATGAGAATATCCCAGAGCCACCAAAAACCCACCACAAAAATGTTTTTATCCCTAAACCGAATCATCTTAGGAACCGACTAGACACAACCCCAGCTCCACCCGTGTTTCCCCCACATACTGATGATTTCCAAAAACCCATCAAGTTCATGAGCACTTCGAGAATAGTGTTCTTTGGGAAAGAGAGTAAGAAGCCAAGTGAGGAGAACCGGTTGAGAAGCCGAGTGGAGAAAAACCAAGTGAGTAGCCCCAACCCAAGCCTAAACCTAAGCTCATGCGGATTCATTGTGACTATTGTGGGAGAGTTGGTCACAAGGATGAGTTTTGCTTCAAGAGGAAGTGTGAGGAGAGAATGGCAAAGGAGTGGGCTAACAAGGACAAGTACCACCATTCCAATGGTGTACTTGAGCCTTGTGTGTAGATGCCCAGGGCCAAGGCGAGTGTGAGGACAGTTCTGGCTTGGGGAGAGCGAAAGGCTGCAAGAGGTGCTGCTGGCTGGGCTACACCGGTCAGACCGGTGTGGCACACCGGTCAGGCCGGTACAGGTCTGGGCAGACAAAGGGCTGGTTTACGTGCCCGTAGTAAGTCTCGGTTTGGTTCTGGAGGTCGTGGTTCTGGTGGTTGGTCTGAAGAGTTTGCTACACGTTCTCCCTCTTGTGATCAATACGGGGATGGGAGGAGTCGTAGCTTTGAGATGGAGGGGAGGAACGGTCCACGGACTTCCTTTCGTGGTTTTGTTCCTCCTCCAGTTAGAGATGGTTGGTTCCCTCGTAGTGGTTACCTTTGTGGTGTTCGTGGAGGTAGTTTTGGTAGGAGAGATGTTTTGGATTGTGCTAACCCCACTTTGGAGCAAATGGCTCGGCACTGATTTTACTCTTTTGGTACTAACCCCAGTGCTGAGTCGTTTGTTCGCACATGTGCTCGCTTTTGAATTTCAGGTGGGAGACTTGAAGAAAATTTGGTTGATTGACTCCGGTTGCTCGAGGCATATGACCGGAGACAAGGGGTGGTTCTCAAGTCTCGTCCTGGTGGTGACAAGGAGGTACATCACTTTTGAGGACAATGGGCGAGGGCGTGTGTTGTCAGAAGGTTAGATTAAGGTGAGTGACAAGATCACTCTCAGGCGTGTTGCTCTTGTTCAATCGCTTGGATACAATTTGCTTTCTGTGTCCCAACTATTGGATGAGGGTTTTGAGGTGTTGTTTCGGCCAGGTGGTTCTCGGATTTTTGATTCTCGAGGGGACCTTGTCTGTATGGTTGTTCTCGAGGGTCAAGTGTTTCAAGCTGATTTTTCTGTCTTCTGGTGTTGAGCATTGTTTCTTGGCTAGTTCTTCGAGTGAGTTGTGGAAGTGGCATAGGAAGTTGGGTCACTTGAGCTTTGACCTTTTGTCTCACTTGAGTAAACTTAACTTGGTCCGAGGATTGCCACGATTGAGGTTTGAAAAAGAGTTGGTTTGTGCGCTGTGTAGGCATGCCAAGATGGTAGCCTCTTCTCACCCGCCTCTCCCCGATGTGATGACTGGGCGTCCATGCGAGCTGCTCCATATGAACCTTGTTGGCCCAGCTCATGTGCGATTTGCGGGTGGGAAGTGGTATGTCCTTGTTGTGGTGGACGACTACTCTTGGTATGCATGGGTGTTGTTTCTTAAGGAGAAAGGGGAGACGTTTGATTTTGTTCAAGATCTTGTCTTGAGGTTGAGGAACGAGAGGCACGGAGATGCCATACGAGCGATCTGCAGTGACAATGGCTCAGAATTCAGAAACTCTCGCTTCGAAACCTTTTGCCATGACTTGGGTCTTGAACACCAGTTTTCGAGTCTGTATATGCCTCCCCAGAATGGTGTTGTGGAAAGGAAAAACAGAATCTTTTGTGAGACGGCTCGGATGATGCTTGATGAGCATAGGACTCCGAGAAGGTTCTGGGCTGAGGCGGTGAATACCGCGTGCTATGTTTCGAACAGGATCTACCTCAGAGTGCATAAGAAGAAAACCTGCTATGAGTTGATGCACGGTCGCACACCCAAGGTGAGTCGCTTCCATTTCTTTGATTGCAAGTGCTTTATCCTTAAGAAAGGGAAGAAGTTGGACAAGTTTGAGGCTAGGTCGGTCGATGGTATCTTCTTTGATTATGCATCTCACTTTAGAGCATATTGTGTGCTCAATCTTGAAACTAACCAAATTGTGGAGACTTGCGAGGTAACCTTCGACGAGACACAGCCACGTAATCAGCTTGTCTTTGAGTGTGCAGTTGATGATGAACTTGGTGAGGAGATCTTTTAGGAGGAGGAGCATGAACATGGAGATGATGAAGATGGTGGTGTGGTGCCCGCGGCTGAGCATGTACATACTACTTCGACTATGGTGATGGACGACCCCTCTCCCACACCTACGATGCAAACCAAGATCAAGGAGAAGGTACTATTGAGGGGGAGGTATCATCAAGGTGAGAACCTCACTGGCGAGTACAAGTGGATCACCTAGCTTCAAGGATCATCGGCGATATGAATGAATGTACTACACGGTCGAGGGTTCGGAACAATTCTCATTTCACTCATGCTGCTTTTGTTGCCACCTCTGAGCCCAAGGACATTGGACACACACTATCTAATCATAATTGGGTTAATTCAATGCATGAGGAGTTGGAGAACTTTGAGAGGAACCAAGTTTGGGAGTTGGTTGACCCTCCCCCAGGGTTTATGCCGATCGGGACAAAATGGGTGTGGAGAAACAAAGAGGGAGAGAAAGGTGAAGTGGTGAGAAACAAGTCAAGGCTTGTTGCTCACGGGTTCAGTCAGAAAGAGGGGGATCGACTACGAGGAGACCTTTGCTCCCATAGCTCGTTTGGAGGCGATTAGGATCCTTCTAGCTTTTTCTATGGCTAAAGGGTTCAAGTTGCACCAAATGGATGTGAAGAGTGCCTTCTTGAATGGTGTGTTGGAGGAAGAAGTGTATGTGAGGCAGCCACCGGGGTTTGAGAGTGAGAAGTACCCCCACAGGGTGTACAAGTTGAGGAAGGAATTGTATGGGTTGAAGCAGGTGCCTAGAGCTTGGTACGGTAGGTTGAGGGGCTTCCTGTTTGTGTAACATACCAGGAATTAGGTTTGCAAAATTTGCGAAAATTTAAAACTTTTTGTTTGATTTGAAGTGCTACCAATTTTTCAACCCAAATTGCTAGCCCTTCCCTAAATTCCCCACCAATTAAACCTATTTATAAAAATATATATTCAAACTATGGTAAAATAAGTGAGTTGGAGTTTCTCTGGTTTTCTTTGGAATTTGATTGAGTGATGTTTGAATTTGAATGTGATTCAAATTCAAATGGTATATCAAACCTATGTTCAAATATTTACTAATTACTAACCTCTGTTGTGGGCTTAAACCGTAGGAGCCAACCGGCCGACCCAGCTAAGCCGTTGCCGGCCCAACCCAGCAGGCCCATCAGGCCGTTCAGCTACACAGCCCAGCTTCCGCCGCCCCCATTCTTTTTCTTCTTTCTCGCTGACGCCAGGGCCCTGCACGTCAGCGTCACACCACTCTTCTTCCTCACCTTTTACCTCTCTGTGACCGGTCGCGCCGCGCTGACCCACGCCTGCGCTTGATGGGATGGTCGGGGGCGGGCTAGCGCGCACACTGAGACATGCTGCGCCCGAGCCAACCCATTCGGGGGCCGATTCGCAAGGGCGATTTCCTCTTTTGCCCCTGTCAGTGACGAAAAGGGGCGGTGGCGGCCACTGCTGGCTGGCCACGTCGCCACCTCCGCCGGGTCGCCCAATCCCGTGGCGCCATGGCTACTTTGCCCTCGGGCCGCCTTGACCAGTGTCTACACCCCAGGGCCGGACCCCAGCGGGCTCCCCATTAACCACTTGGGGTTTTCCCCAATCCTCTGTTCCACAGCCGAGTGGGGAGGAGAGGGAGAGCAGAAGGGAGAGGAGTGGAGCGCGCCTCTGCCGCGCTGCGTCGGGAAGACTGAAGGCTGCTCGTGGGGCAGAGCCGAAACCGCCGGGACGGGAGCCGCCGTGCCGTGGGAGCGGGAGCTGTGCGGGACCAAGGGACCGGAGCCGAGGGGACGCCACTGCCGGGAACATCTACAATGCCGACGTGAACGACTACATCGAGCCAGCCACGACTACACCGCTGACTCGACGTGAGCACCCTGCGACCATCTTCTCCTTCCCTCCCCTCCTTGGATTCTTTCCTGTGATGGACCGGCGATGTCGAGACACGTGTTGTCGGTGTATTTTGGTACACCTGGCATGTTCATTACACTTTGGTTTGGATTTGATTATGGAACTAACCCGCCACTAGGCACACTAATCATATAACAAGTTCATCTATGTGCATGCATTTGGAAGTGTTGTGTTTATGTAGGAAAACATGGACATAAAGGACGGATTCGCAACAAGTTCAAAGGAGCATTTACGGAGTCTTGTTCGTGTTCATGGGCATGATGAAATCACTTCCAATGGTGGCAAGGACCGAAGTGCTACGAGGAACACCCCCGGGGATTGAAGCGTAAAAGACCGAACCTCATGCGCGGAGAACCTCCATCTTGGACGCGAGGATGACATCGTCAAAATCATGCAAGTGGAGGGGGCAAAGTGCATAATCATCTGAGGACCCACGGGAGCGAAGGGGCAACCGAACCGGGCCGAGATGGGCCTGGGTCGGTCGGCCCCGGGCCGGCCGGCCCAGCCCACTCTGGGGGTCGGTTCGGCCCCCCTTTCCTGGCACCCGAAGGATCTTCAACCCTAAAACCCTGGAGGCGCCGCCATCGACGAGAGGGGAGAGCCATTCGCACCAGGAGGCCATCCACAAGCTAGAGAGAGAGGAGGGAGATCTCCGGAGGGAGATCGTCCACCTCGAAGGAAGCACCCACAAGTGGAGAAGAAGGAAGACACCGTCGGAAGGGAAACCATGATCAACAGTGCTATGTCTAGCACTTTGATGGTGTAATCTCCTTATTCGTTATTGGGTTGTAATCAATCTTGAGATGTAATCGCACTTTGTCGGATTATCTATCTATCATCTTGTGTTGAATATACTTTAATGCTTAAGGTTAGCTACCATGCCGTAAAGGTAGTATGAGCTCCAATGCTTCCTTGGATCCATTAAATACGCAGTGTCCATCATAGGTCTAGTCATGAATACCTTCGCGTAGTGACAGTATGAGAGGAGGGAAAGGGTGAAACCGTGGTCACAACCCCGATAGATTAAATTGGTTTTCATGTCTTTAAGTGATTGCATGTTCTAGTATCGTAGACCCATGGGCGAGTATCTTTTATCTCGATAGCTTGAACATTCTCTCTAGTGTAGTTTAGTTGTTTTCTAGTTTAATCATAGTTAGTGTTTGAGTAGCTAGAGTGTTAAGGTAGATCGAACGCTTGTAATCCCCTTGCTCTGTGGAGTGACAAGAGCCTTGGGAATCCCGTGGTGAAAAAGGTGTGGGGTCCATACGCTTGCGGATCGTAGAGGGATACGTCTTTTATCCGTCAACAAGCCCCTTTTTCTGGCGCCGTTGCCGGGGAGCAAGCTAGTTTACATCGTTTGATTTGCATTTAACTTAGTTTTATATTTCAGTTTATCTTTCGTTTGCTATATCTAACATATATTATCTAGAAAACCACTTTGTTTGTTTTTGTTTTTTTGTTTTTATCTTGTTGTCTAGATGGCTTTCGTCAATCAACCCGTGGAAGAACCGGAGAAATCATTAAGGGATTACGCTAGCCCTCGATGTGAAGACATAAAAGTACAAGAGTCGGATTCGAAGCTTGAAGCGACCAAGTATGAAATCAAATCCAAGATCATCAAGATGGTGGCGGCAAACCCGTTTGAAGGGATGGTTACGGAGAACCCATAGAGACACATAAGGCATTTCACAACCCTATGCAACACGGTGCGTCAAGAAGGAGTTGCCGATGAATGGTTCAAACGGAACCTCTTTCCCTACTCACTTGCCTGCAATGCAAAGACATGGTACTCGTTTGCGTCCTTTGAAGTTGAAGGCAATTGGAACAAGTTGACAAAGAAGTTTTGCGAGAAGTTCTTTCCAATTAGCAAGGTTCAACATCTAAGGAGGCAAGTGATCACTTTCATGCAAGGAGAAGAGGAAGGGATAGACCAAGCTTGGGATAGGTTTAATGAGTTAATCGAACAAGGACCAAGACTCGGCTTCTCCGGTGACGTACTCTTGCATACATTTTTCTTTTCCATAAACCCTAGTTGAATGCAACACGTCCAAATGTGTGCAGGCGGGGATCTCATGGAGAAAACACTCACGGAAGCCGCCCAACTTCTACAAAAAATTAGTAAAGCGGCTGCCATGCGAAGAGATTGGGAAACAAGACTTGCGGAAGAGCTGGAATACAATTCAAGGAAGAAGAAGTGTGCTGAATTTTCTAAAGAGGCAACCCCGGAAGTCATAAAAGAGGAGCCAATCCCGGAAAAGCTTGAAGAAGAACACATCAAGTCAAGAACTACCCCGAGCGTTGACTTCGTCATACCAAATGAGACAAACAAGAGAAGCATGTCAAGTGCGAAGCCACTAAGGGAGCTCGAACCAATGGATTGGGTTCCTATCGATTACAGAGAAGTATTCAACTAGAGAAGACCGTTCCCTAATCAAAATGGGATTGCAAGAGCATTGGAAGTGGATTTCCCACCAGAAAGTAAAGCGGAAGATTCGTACGACCTTGAAACCATCGGTGAGATCTTTCAAAAGCTCTTTGGAGATGATGAAGTGGATCCGGAACACATAGCCGAGGTGAAGAGAATCATGGGGATCAAGCCCGAAGCATCACCATACGCTCGCCTCGCCGAAATTTACGCGATAGGATCCGAAGAAGAAGAGAAGATGGCACCACGCTTGAGTTGCAAGATCAACGAAGTTCAATGCAAAGCTTTATGCGACATCGGAGCCCAAGTAGGTGTCTTATCTTCTAAAATTTACGATAAAGTTCAAGACCACAACCTAGACTTAGCTCCAACATCAACGAAATTAATTATGGGAGATGGTAGAACTATTAAACCTCTAGGTATTTCTTGCAACATGAAACTAAAAATCTCTGGAAAATGTATACCAACCGATTTCTTTGTTATTGATGCTTACCATAGTAATCATGATCACATAATCTTAGGTAGGCCCATTTTTAAGTTGGTTGATGCCGTGTTAGATGCCGGAGAAGGCAAAGTAACAATGAACCTTAATGGAACAAAGTACACATATAATTTTCTTCGCGTATCTAAACACCCTACACCCTTTCCTCCCGAAGACGAAGAAGTAGAGGAGATAGATAGTCTTTGTTTTGTTGAAACCCTTAGAGACCCGCTGCAAAGAGCGATGGAAAATCAAATTAGTAATCAACAAGATGAAGAACTAGAAGAAGCAACAAAAGGCTTGGAACCACATGATGGAAGTGTGGAGGAAGGAAAATTCGAAGATATAGGAGAGATTAAACCCGAGGAGCCACAAGCGCCCGAGGTAGACCTTAAACCTTTGCCCAAAGGATTAAAGTATGAATATTTGGGCCCAGACAAGACCTACCCAGACATCATGAGCGACGAGTTGAGTCCCGAAGAAAATGAGAAGTTGCTGATTTTGTTGAAAAAACATAGGAAGGTGATTGGATATTCAATTAATGATCTCAAAGGTATTAGCCCAGCCTTTTGTACTCATCGTATACCAATGGAAGACCAATGTAAACCCGTAGTGGACCACCAAAGGAGGCTAACTCATGCCATGCGAGAGGTAGTAAAGAAAGAGGTCATCAAGTTACTTGATGCCGGAATCATCTACACGGTTCCACATAGCGAATGGGTGAGCCCGGTACATTGTGTACCAAAGAAAGGAGGTTTGACCGTGGTGAAGAATGAGAAGAACGAATTGATACCACAAAGAACCGTGACCGGGTGGCGGATGTGTACTGATTATCGTAAGCTTAACGAAGCGACGAAGAAAGACCACTTCCCCCTACCGTTCATTGACGAGATGCTCGAGAGATTAGCGAACCACGCTTATTTTTGCTTTCTCGATGGGTACTCGGGGTTCATGCAAATTCCCATTCACCCGGACGATCAATACAAAATAACGTTTACATGCCCTTACGGAACGTTTGCATATAGAAGGATGCCCTTCGGTCTATGCAACGCTCCGGCCTCTTTTCAACGTTGCATGACGGCCGTATTTTCGGAATTCATCGAAGAAATTGTCGAGGTGTTCATGAATGATTTTCCCGTTTATGGGAAGACATTCATGGATTGCTTGGTAAACTTGGAAAAGGTCCTCACGAGGTGTGCAGAGGTAGACTTGGTGTTAAACTGGGAAAAGTGCCACTTCATGGTTAAGCAAGGCATAGTGTTCGGACATGTTATATCCGAGAGAGGCATTGGAGTGGACAAGGCTGAGGTAGAGACGGTTGAGCAACTCCCACCTCCGACGGATGTTAAGTCCTTAAGGAGCTTTCTAGGCCATGTCAGATTCTATAGAAGATTTATTAAGGACTTCTCTGTCGGGGACAGCCCTAGGGGTCCCCTTAAACAATGGGGGAAAACCCACTTAAAACCCAGAACGAAACCCGATAATATTAAGCCTAACCATGCGGGTGCCTAACCATGCAGGACACGGCCCACAGGGACTCCGACGGCCCATCAAGGCGGCCCACGTAAGGATCCCCTCGAAACGGACTCCGCCTCGTTCGAGGCCGCACGCCCCCCCTTAGGGCGGGCATCGCCCCACTCGAGGGACGGCACTTCCCTCGAGCGGGTTTCGCCTCGCTCGAGGGTACGCCCCGCCCTCGGGCGGGGCCCGCCATGCTCGCGGGCGCCCCGCACGCGTGCGCCGCCGCCCCGTGCGCGGGCATTTAACGCCCGACGCCGCGGGGACGGCGCCATCATGCGCCGGGGCTCGCACCCCGGTGCCGCCGCACCAACTCCCCAGGGAGGAGCCCATCCCCGCCACTGTGGGAGGGTACGGTGGAGTGCGGCCGGTGTCAGTCCCGTGACACCGCGCGCACGCCCGGTACGGCTAACACGCCGAGCCCTCGAAAGGGGGCCGGCGCACCCTCGATGTACTTTCTTGTGACCCTACAGGGGTTAGGTGGAGGCGGTAGGCCGGTGGACCGCCATCGCCGCCACCGCACGGCGTGGCCGCCGTGCCCGCGCGCGCGCGGCGCACGCCGGGCCCTGTAGCGACGACTCCAGCCCCGTGAGGCGCGTTGGGAAGGAACGCCGTTCTGCCAACTCCTGTGCGCCGTACGGGCCAGCGTCAGCACCTCCCTCGAGCCTGTCAGAGGACATCACCGCCATCTGCTGCTCTCCTACCCTCGAACCGCCACTGTTCGGGTACAAGTCAGGCCATGATGACCGGATCGTGGCGGGGATCGCACGGACAGCCGCCCACTCTACACCGTAGCACGTCGCACTTCTCCACATAGCTAAGTAGCGCGGCGCGCATGTAACCCGCCGTCCCCTTGATCTATAAAAGGGGAGGCGAGCCCCCAGCCGTGGGGGGACAGAGTTGAACACAACACACCGTGCACTCACTCTCTTATTCTCCCACAACATCTTCAGCCATTCTCCCAGGGACTTGGAAGCCACGCTTCCTCTCCCGCCTTGCTTGTACTTGCCCCACTACAAGCACCCCCGGTGCTAAGTAATACAGTGCCCCGAGCACGCCCCTGCTGGACGTACGGCCCCCTCGGCCGGAACCAGGATAAACTCTGTGTCACTTGTTACTTAGCATCGACCATTGAGGGATAGACCACGGCGCTATCTACTGGTTAGTGTCGGGACCATATTCCGCACCGACAGTTGGCGCCCACCGTGGGGCAAGCGAGCGCCTAAGGTCATTTCGCCAACTCCCTCCATGGTGATCCGCACTGAATACCGTGCTACACGCTACTGCATGGGTAGCTCGGACCCCCTCCCGGCCGGGTTCGAGATCCGCTTCGGGGGATCCGAACTTTCAAGCCACGCGGAATGGCTATCTCATGCGCCTCACTAACCGTGAGGAACTCCGCGCGCGCGGCGTCGGGCCCGGTCCGGTCGGACCCCCGCCGCACGCACGACTCGGCGCGGCGCCCGCGAGCACGGAGGCCGCGGGTCCGTCGGCGCCACGACGCCACCGTCGCTCGGGCAACGCTCGCGTCGGGCGCGGTCCGAGCGGCGGCGGGCGGAGCGCGCCGCCGCCCGGCCGCGGTGTGCCAACCACAACGGCCGCCACCGCACCGGCGGGCGGCGCGCGCGATCTCGGACCGCGCATCCCCATCGGGGCGCGTGGCGCTACGACGGCTTACAACGCCAACGTCAACACGACAATGCGCGAGGGTTCCGCCCGGCCGCCATGTCTTCGTCGCCGGGGACCCCGGCACCTCGGCCACGGATGAGTCATCCCCGGGCTCCGTCGACACGATGCCACCCGCCAACCGCCACGGATACGCGGAGTGGGACTTCTCCGGCGTGCCGGACCCGGGGCCGCGTTCCGGCGTTTCCTCGACGCCACGGACTGCGGTTCGGCCGCTCCGACGACTCCGGCAGACCGGGAGCTATGACCCCACGCGGGAGTGTTGCGCCGTCATCACCAACGACCGGCTAACGCCGCCGGCGCGCGGCGCGCGGAGACGGGGGAAGTCACGCCCGCCCCGGGGATCGCCGCGCGCCCGGCCGCGGGGCCAAGCGCTCCCCGCCGAGGCCGACGTCGACGCACAGCCGGCCCAAGCCCGTGAGCTCGAGGCCAAGCTAGCGGAAGAGTACCGAACGGCGCGGTTGCTCCGCGCCTCAATGGCGGGGGGAGGCTTCGCGCGTGGCGAACGCGCGCGGGAGCCGGGCGGGCCGACGGTCCGCGACCGCCTCAACACCTCCACCAACGTCGGAAACGCGGACGTGCCCCCACGGGCGAGCCAGAAGCTCGTCGCCGCCGCGACGCTGCTACGGGCTATGCCAGCACCCTCGACCCCCGAGGCTCGAGATATGCACCGCGAGGTGCAAACTCTCATCGAGCAAGCGGCCGTCCAGCAGGCCGAGAGCTCGGCCTCACGCATCCGTCAACGGGGGGGATGCGCGGGGCGATGAAGCCGCACCAGGGGGCGAACCCTCGGTGCACGCGGGGGGACCAGCGGGGCATCCCACCGAGCAAGGACGCACGCCGGCCAAGGAACGACTCCTCGACGCGCGCAGGGCACTGGATGGCGACGCTCGCAACGTCATCAACGCCCGGCGCACGAGCAAGGCGGACGCGCGAGCGGCAAGGGGTTACCACCCTCGACGGGGTGGGCGCTACGACAGCGGCGAGGACCGCTCCCCGACGCCGGAGCCCCCGGCACTCGCATGTTCGGCCGGGAGATCCGAGCGGCAGCGTTCCCCCAACGCTTCCGCCAACCCTCGACGATCGTCAAGTACAACGGGGAGACGGACCCCCGTGTCTGGCTCAACGACTACCGCTTGGCTTGCCAGCTGGGCGGGGCCACTAACGACGAGGTCATCATCCGCAACTTGCCCCTGCATCTGGGCGACGCGGCCCGGACATGGCTCGAGCATTTGCCCGCAAGCCAGATCCATAACTGGGACGACCTAGTCCACACATTCGTGGGCAACTTCCAGGGCACATACGTGCGCCCTGGGAACTCTTGGGACCTGCGCTCCTGCACGCAGAAGCCCGGCGAGTCGCTGCGGGACTTCATACGGCGCTTCTCCAAGCGCTGCACGGAGCTCCCCGGCCGTGGCGCGATCCGAGATCGTGCACGCCTTCCTCGAGGGCACCACGTGCCGGGACCTCGTGCGGGAGCTGGGACGCAGCCCGCCTGCGGACTCCAACGAGCTGTTCGACATCGCCACCAGCTTCGCCTCCGGGGAGGAGGCCGTGGGGGCGATCTTCGACGGCAAAAAGGGCAAGCGCTCCGAGGACACGCCCGCGGAGGGTAGCGGGTCCAAGGAGCCTCACCGCAACGACAAACGGGGCAAGAAGGGGGAAGAAGCCGCGCCGCAAGGCGCGCGAGCGAGGCCACAACGGCGGCAACGCCGAAGCCCTCGGCCGTCGACCCGGCTCGACGGGGCCCTCGACCGGCCCCTCGAGGCCCGGGGGTTTTCGACGACATGCTGAAGAAGCCATGTCCCTACCACAAAACCCCGGTGCAACACACCCTTGAGCGAGGCGACATGCTCAAGAAGTTCTATGGTCGCGCCGCCGCGAAGGAGGCAGAGGCCAAGAAAGACGGGGGCGATGGCGACGCCGGCGGCTTCCCCGCCGTCGAAAATGTGTTCCTCATCTTTGGGGGACCTACCGTCGACGATCGACCGGCGAGCAAAAAGGAGCGACACGAAGTCCTCGCCGCGGAGAGGGCGCCTCCGGCCTTTCTCAATTGGTCGGAGGATGTCATCACCTTTAGCCGGGAAGACCACCCGAATCGCATCCCCAATCCGGGCCGTGCCCCGCCGGTGGTAGATCCCATCATTGGGAACGCCCGGTTTTCAAAGGTCCTTATGGACGGAGGCAGTAGCCTCAACATCCTCTTCGCGCATACATTGCGCCTGATGGGGATCGGGCTGGACCAGCTACGGCCCAGCACAAAGCCGTTCCACGGCATCGCGCCGGCAAGCGAGGTTCGGCCCCTCGGGCGGGGTCGATCTGCCGGTGCGGTTTGGTACCCCTAAGAACTTCCGCAAGGAGACCCTCACCTTCGAGGTGGTGGGGTTCAAAGGGGCCTACCATGCCATCCTTGGGCGACCTTGTTATGCCAAATTTATGGCGGTCCCCAACTACACCTACCGAAGATGAAGATGCCGGTCCAAACGGCGTCATCACCGTCGGGTCGTCCATCGAGCACGCATTCGGCTGCGATGTCGAGTGCGTGGAACATGCGAGGCACTAGCGCCGGGATGAAGCGCCGGTAAACACGCCGGAGAAGATGGTCAACGAGGACCTCGACTCCGCCGCCAAGCACGTCGGCACCTTCGAGGCCGCCGAGCGGACGAAAGGGGTCCCCCTCGACCCGTCGGCCCCCGAGGGCAAGGCGTTGAGGATCGGCTCCACCCTCGACCCCAAATAGGAAGCGGTGCTCGTCGACTTCCTCCGCGCCAACGCCGACATCTTCGCGTGGAGCCCCTCGGACATGCCGGGCATCCCGAGGGAAGTCGCCGAGCACTCCCTTGATATCTCCGCCAAACGCCCGCGCCGTGCGGCGGCGGGCCGCGCCGCTTCGACGAGGAGCGGCGACGGGCGATCGGAGCGGAGTGTTGACGGTTAATAATTGTATCAAAGTTCGTTCGTGACTCGCAAGCGTACAAGTCTCCCGTCGTAGTCAAGGGACCCTTCTTCCCTCGAGTGGTGAACCCAAGGTATCGAATCCGTGGAACAAATGTGTGACGCAAGAATTAATCTATTAAAGCCAAGTAATCTTCAATAATCGATAAAAGACCTAATGCATCTAAGTAAAAGACACAAAACGAATCTAATCTACTAAAAACCGGAGAAAACAAAGTAAGATTAGGTAGATAAACCGATCTAGAGGGATCGGGGTAAGCCTTTCGTTGAAGTTCCAAGCAAGAGAAGAAGTAGCAAATCGAATCTTAATGAAAGCCTCTTTAAATCGTGGTTTCCCGTCCAAATCCGAAAACATCCGCCTTTCGAGACCCCCGTTCTGTCACAACGTATCCCTATTCATGCGGGGAGCTTAGGGTGAGTCAAAAGACAAGTCGAGATTCTTTCGGAAGATCCGGCGTGTACCTCTAGCCACCGCGGCTACAAGAACACCCTATGTAATCTATCTCGAGAATAGAATTGGAATAAGCAAAGCCGATCGAAAAACGAAATCTTCGAGGAAACACTTGATCGGCGAGAAAAGATTCAACTTGATAATTCAACTATAACAATGATACATACACAAGATCACCACCGGGATCCTTCCTTGATCTTGCTTCTAGCTCGGGAACTCCGACGTGGTCTTCCGTGCAAGGTTCCCACGTCGGCTAGGGCAACCCTAGTCAACTAGCTCGACCCTCTCCTCTCCTAGATGGTGTCCCTCTCTTCTCTTGCTTCTCGGCGGCCGAAGACGAAATCCTCCCTCGCGTGGCTCTCGGTCGGGGGACTATAAATAGCCCGATCGGCGGCTAGGGCAAAGGGCGTCGGATTTGGGCCCTAAATGGGCACGGGCCGACCGGACCCAGGCCGGCCGGCTCGGGCCCATTTAGGCCCGGCCCCCGCGGGCTCCTTTGCCCGAGGTCGGTTCCCTTGCTTCTCGGATGCTTCCCCCTTCGCATACGGGTCCATGTCGTCGGTTTCTCTCCGAATTGGACTCAACTCCTTGTCTTGGAAGATTCGGCACTTTTACGGTCGGGTCCCCGGAGTATGTCGTCTTCTCGGATCAAGTCCCCCGCTTCTTGGAGTTAGTTTTGCTTCATTGCATGACTTGTTCGGGGCTTCAAAGTCTTGTCATGAGGTGCTTGATGAACTTATCCCGAAAGTCTTGCATTCAACACTAAATCCCCGCATAAACATTAAACTCCAAAAACGACATGCACACGTGAACTTGTTATACCACGGGGGTTAGTACCAATGGATAAAGTATAAAACTCATGCCAACACCGAAGGTAAACTCATGGCTAGGTTGACGGATTTTCACCGTCAACATCTCCCCCATGCTTAAACCTTGCTCGTCCTCGAGTAAGCCTTCGATGGATATCATCATTGCTAAACAATGTTTAAACTTTGCATTTGATCATACATGAGAAAACATAATGCTCAAAATATTAATTCATTAAAGTTCCATAATGTACTAGCCTTCATCTCCACGGAGGGTGGATTCTTATTAAGCTTATCCCACAAGTATTAACATGCTCACAAAGTTTTAAATGGATCTCGAAATTTTTGAAATGAAGAACGAGATAAGAAAAGCTAAACCAAATTCACAAATTTAAATCATCTCATGTATTGCTCATAAACTCTCATCTCACTTGTCTCTCAAGCCTATATATTCTACTCCTTTCCCTCTCATATATATGTGGTAGGCTTTATATGGAGCTTTTGGGAAAGTTTAGTCCTAACAAGAATTTATAAATGAGGTGTTGTCAAAACAAGACAAGCTTCTCATGGTCTTACCGAGACTCGTCAAAAAGGTCATTGGAAAATAATGTTAAATCAAGGAGGGGAAAGAGAAAAATACACACACTTTAGATGAGTGGACATGTGCAAATGGCAAAGAGTGATCCCGAGGCACAAAGAAAGTCCTCGTTATCGGATTGCACATGGTTGGAAAATTGAGAATGGATCTTTTTATCTTGAAGCCTTGAATGCACTCTTAGAGAACCGGGAGTTCACTTTACGCACAAATATATATTTTTTTCTTTCTCATTCTTTTCTTTCTTTCATTCATTCATTTTTTTTCTTGCCTCGTCATATATTCAGTCCATGACTTTCACAATGAAGTTTTGATTTTTTGATACCTTGAAAGTCATGCATATCACTGGTTTTTTTTCTTTCATCATTATATATATATATTTTTTTAAATACTCCCTTTTGAACTCTAAAACTGCACCGTACCTACCTCCTCCCCCATGCTTAGACGTTGCTCGTCCTCGAGCAAAGAGGCGAAAAATAAGGTAGGTACCGGATATTTTTCCTTGGAGAGATACTTGAAATCTTCAACGTTGGCACCGTCTTGCGATCTTCCTTGAATTGATGATCCATCCTCAATGATAGGTTGTGGTCAAGGAGGTAGTCACAAAAAAAATGATATTTGGTTTAAGGGTGGATATCCGGCGAAGTTTGTGAGATCACCGATGCGGGGATACACAATGCACGGATAAAAGGCTAGCAAAAAGATAGATACGCAAAAACGGAATGACCAGCTTCTTAGTCTCGGGCCAGAGAAATCATGGCCTGCAATAACTCACTCAAAAATAAATCTTGTACACTAAGGTTTATGCACTCAAATATATATAAGGCTTTGGATAGGTTGAGCAACACACAAGCGATATTTGTGACAAGGTTAGCAATATTTTTGAGCATAAAAGACATCTTCAATCCATTCATAACTTGAGAGCACATAAAACACTATGGGTCTTTATTTTAATCATAACCTCCGCTGAAAATTAAGCTAGCATTTAAATAAATTCAGATCTGTATTTTTAAGAGAGCACTAGCTTAAACATGCATAAATCAACTACAAAGATGAACAAAGCTGCAATTTTAATCATATATCATCATGGCACGAATTTTGTAACTTTTCCAATGATATAATCAAGGTGGTGACTTTATTAATGGTAATATCAAGTTGAAATACACACTGAAAATAAAGAAACATACTTGCTGAAAATTAAATAAAAACAGAAAAATACTACGCAAACACACATAAGCAAAAGCTGAAAATTACGAGAAATAGAAAAGAAAAGAAAACTAAAGTTCCTAAATCTTTCTAGTCCTCCGCCGGTGGTTGATGTTGGTAGTCTTGATAATAATACCCTTGTTCATAATATGAATGAACACTTCCTCCGTCGAATTGATTTGGCTCCACAAGGTGAAGGCGTCCAAGTTCAAAGGCAATATTTGCGTTGCCTTCACCGAGTTGAGCTTTGTTGGATTGGATGGCTGCTATATTTTGAGCATTTCTTGCGGCATATCCTCCAATAATGGCTATGCTTTGTTGTGGTTGGGGATGATGAGCGTAAGACTCCGCGAAGTTAGCGTTGGGCACAACATAATTTTGTGGGGTACCGGTGCACCACCCCCCATGCTTGTTGTTGAGACCCTCCGTAATAACTTGGCGGAGGAGGAACCCCGCCGAATGGTTGCACATTGGGTTGTGCTCCACCCTCTTGTGCGGAGGATGTTCCCTCTTCTACGATCCTTCCTCTTTTGTTCTTCCTTGCGGGGACAAGTATTCCCTCTTCCAACCAATCTTCCCTTCCTTCGGTGAAAAGCCTAAGCCTCTCATCCGGAAGAGGGAGGTTCACAATGGCCAATCGGTAACCTCTTCTCTCATCTCCACTAATGTACTTGCCTTGCCGCAAGTACTCAAAACCGAGAGAGGTACCGCGCAAAAGGTGAGCGGGGTTTCTTGCGATCCCCGGTCGCAAGGAAAAGGCCAACATGGAGAGGTAACACCCCGAACCAATATCACTAGCCCCCGATGTTGCTTCACAACACCAACGGTTGATCATGAGGTAAGAGGGGTCAATTGGCTGCCCGGCAATCAAAGCCGAGTATAGCCAATTTAACTCCGTGTCGGTCACCTTTGTTTCCCTCATCCTCCCCAATACCCTCTTGCACATCCAAGAGTGAAATATCCGGATAATGGGGTTGCGGATGCTTTTGTGTTGTTGATGGGCATCTCCGGAGATCATGCCCCAAAATTCCGCCAACATGCCGGGAGGCACGTCGACTTTCTCCGGAGCGCCCTTGTGGAATCCAAGCAGCTCCCTTACGTGCTCGTAGGGAACCACTTGTTGGATTCCCTCCAAACGGAATGACAAGCATTGCACCCCATCATCATCAACGATGGGTGCCATAGTCATTAAAATTTCCAAGGTGTAACCCAAGTGGGTGTCCACCGAGATTCCGTTGGAGAACTGAATCCACCCGAGGTGCCCCAACATGTAGTTTATGTCGGTGCGAAAACCCAAGGTGTGGAGTGCTTGGTCGTCGATCTCGACGTTTGGCACAAGCCTCTTCTCAAGATTGGCGAGCCTATCCTCCTCCTCCGCCGACATGATGATGAAGCCGTACGAAGATTGTGTCGGGGGTGTAAGGAGGTGGTGCGGTTGAGCGAGTCGATCGTCGTGGTGGCGCGGGTTGCTCCTCCGTGTGCCCACGAGGTTCGGTGAACCTCATGGAAGTGCTTCTCGCAGCCCTCATCCCACCAAGGAGGAGAGCGTCGTTCCTCCTCGGTGGTGCCGTGTCCGTCTCCATGCTCCGGGGAGACTCGGAAACCGAGTGCCTCCTCGAAGACGTGGTTGATGACGGCTTGGACGACGACGAACTCTTCTTCTTAGAGAAGAGACTTGTGGTCTTCTTCCACATGCTTGCTGCACTCTCTCTTCAACTAAAAATCCGGGTTGCAACCGGTAAACTAGGCACTTAAACTCTTTGCTTCGGATGTGGACTTTGAGTGGATTAGGGAGGTGGATTTTTTTCTTGAGCTCTCAAGCTTGGGTGGTTGGCTAAGTCTACGGAGGTTCGAGCACACAAACTTGAACACACAAACAAGGGAAGGAGAGGGAAGCTTGCTCGCAGAAGACGGGCGCCGGGGGACGCCATTTATAGGAAGCGGGCCGGCCGGCCTAGGCCGGCCGGCCCGAGGGTGCTCCGGCTCCTCCTCGGCGCGTCTTTCTCCCGGCACGATCATTTCGCCTCTCGCAACTTTCCTGCCCGCGTGCTCCACGAGTTGCACCGCCCAAACGCTCTCGTCCACTCCTTTTCTTGAATTATTGGTCCTCCCACTTGATGCTCCATGCTTTGGGTCATGTCCATGCTCCCTAGCTCCACTTGCTTCACATGCCACCATTGAAATCCTGCAAAATTGATGCTTGCTGCCCACCATGCTTGTCCTTTGCATGTGGAATTGGTGAAAGTTGATAAAAGGGAATCCAATGGTGCATGCATGATTAATTCAAACTTGATTGCCTCCATTTAGGTGTGTTTAAGGTTAAGCACTCCTCTAATTCGAATTTTAAAATATTTTTCAGAACCATGCAAGAGCTTGAGCATAATTTTAGAGAAGTTTTTAAACCATTAAAAACAGATGTAAGTCGAAAATATTTTTCGACTACGTCGATTTTGGTCTTACCGGTAAAGTCTGCTTTCATCGGTTGAGAGCGAACGTTTTCCCGCTTGATCATGGGGGCATAGGTTTAGGTTCTAATTTTGGCTAAATAAGAAAGATTTTGAATAAAACAAAATTAGAATGGGCTTAGAAAAATTCTAATCCTAGAGAAACCAAGGATAAAGATTTTTAAGATCAACCAAAAGCTTTGATTTCTAGGTTCACGCGAGTCCTACCACGTGCTGAATTTTTATAACACTTGAATATAAATCGTGGCTCTACTCGTGTGGTTTTAGCATGAAAAATAAGTCAACCTCAGCACCATAATGAGGGTGAAAGGTTGAGTTAAGGTTCTGAAATTATTTGGTTGAGGGGTTTCTCGAAAAGAAAAGAATCAAACAAGCACATAGGAGGGTTCATGCAAAGGGTTTATGATAAAGCAAACATTAAATCAAGAATTATGTCTCTAATATTGTTCAACCACTTCTAAGTCTAATGTCTTTGCGTAGTAAAACTCAAAAACTAAATTATTAAAAATACTCGAAAAACCTGGAATCGGGTTGTCCTCCCGTAGCTTATTCTTGACTTGACTTGACGAAACGGGTTGCCTCCCGCCTAGCGCTTCGTTTATAGTCTATAGCTAGACTTCTTCACTTGATTACTCCGGATCAACGCTCTTTGCGGGCGTTGCAATCTTGGGTACCCACTTCCGCACCATCTTGGGCGCGGGCTTGTCTTTTGGCTTGGCTGGCTTAGTCATTTTTTTGGTCTTCACAGGCGGCTTCTCTTCCTTTGTCTTGACGGATGCAACACCTTCTTTAATTTTCGTTACGTTCACTTTTTTCGGCTCCTTCTTTTTCAGCCCCTCCGTTTGTTTTGGTTCTATCTTCACTCCAATCATGTTGCATGCCTCAATCCTTGGACGGAACTTGAAGGAACTCCTTTCTCCGTTGATATCGAACATGATCTCCCCCTTGCCAACATCAATAGTTGCTCCCACGGTCTTGAGGAACGGCCTCCCTAGGATGAGCGGCGGCTTCTCCCTCTCTCCCATCTCGAGCACAACGAAGTCGACGGGGATGAAGTGGTGTCCAATCTTCACGGGTACATCTTCGGCAATGCCCAAGGGATAGCGAATGGAGTTGTCACCCAGCTCCAAACATATTCCCGTAGGCTCCATCGGTAGGCGTAACTTCTCGAACACATCCCTCGGCATGACACTCACACTAGCTCCAAGGTCGCATAACGCCTTCTCGAAGTTGAAAGAACCAACCGAACATGGAATTGTAGGGCACCCGGGTCTTTTTGCTTCTCCAGCCCATAAGCAATAGCCGCACTACACTCCTCGGACATCTTGACATGATCTACCCCGAGTGTTGCTATCTCATATTTATTTGCAAGAATGTCTTTAAAGTAACGAGAATATGTAGGTACTTGTAGGGCATCTAGTAACGGCATGTTGATGCTAAGTCTACGCACAACTTCCACAAACTTCTCAAAGTGGTTGTCAAGTTTACCTCGGAAGTAGCGTGGCTTGAGTTGCGGTATCCTCGTGTCATCTTCCGGCATCTCAAATTCGGGTTCCTCGGTGACGATCCCCGTAACCTTCTCTTTAGCGGCTCCTTCCACCTCGGTGGACGGTTTCGGCTTTCTTGCTCCCGCGGTACGTTCCGGATCTTCGGTCTCCTTCCCCGAACGTGTTTGAATGGCCTTCGCCGATTCGGGACATTTGGGTTGTCCCGGAAGCTTCCCTTCATCATTAGTGAGGCGCCCCGCAAGTTGTCCAACTTGCGTCTCGAGCATCTTCATCATGTTGAGCACTTGATGATTGGAACTTCCGACCTCCGTCACTTTGCTATCGATGTTCTCCAACACCTTGTCTATGGTCTTGAACTTGGTGACGGTGTCCTTGTTGATCTTAGCTTGCTCATCCATGAACTCCTTCAATTGTATCCGAAGTGGAACCGCGTTAGGAATAGATGAGCTTGCATTAAATTGAGGCCTACCTTGCCCGTAGCGGAAGTTCGGCAATTCTCCCTTCCTCATGTAGTCGAGCACTTTGGCTTCCTCCGGACAATCTTTGCGGACATGGCCATACTCTCCACATTCTTCGCATGTGGACCTTGCTTCGGCGGCCTTCAAGTCTTGAGCCTCTTTCTTTTCTATCTCCATCTTCTCCAACCTCCTCATGAGCGAGTCGATCTTGCCTTCAAGTATGTCTTCCTTCTCCACTTGCAAGACTCCTTTGACGTTCCCCATAGGTTGAGCCGGGTGTAGGCGCCGGATGACGCCCACGTGTCATTATCCGCGACCTTCTTGAATAGCGTGAAAGCTTCCGTCGGTGTAAGCTCGATGATAGATCCTCCCGCCGATGCATCGATGATCGTCCTTGACGCCATGGTGAGTCCTTGATAGAACTTTTGCACGAGGTCTTCTTTCGGGAACTTGTGATGTGGAACCGCCCGGTGTACTCGTTGAAGCGCTCGAATGCCTCCGAGATAGTTTCGTAGGATATTGAACAAAGGTGGCAATCTTATTACGCAAGCTTTGAGTTTTACCCGGTGAGTAGTATTCCTTCATGAAAGCCTTCATCAACGTGTTCCAATTTTGCACCGTCTCCGCCGGTTGAGAGTGGAACCATTGCAACGCCTTCCCGAGTAGTGAAAACGGAAAAAGCCTTGCCCTCATTTGATCTTGAGTCACCCCCTCCATATTGAAAGTCTGACATAGTTGAATGAATGCTTGGAGGTGAAGGTTCGGATCCTCTTTGCCGGTGAAGGGTGAATGTTGCACCATGCGGATTGTTGAGGTCTTGATCTCGAACGGTCTTCCGATCTCGTCGAGGTTCAAGATTGGTAGGTCGATGATGTCTGGGGTGCATAGCTCCCCAATCTTGCGTTCTTCCGGTGGTTGGTCACCCATCGGTGGACGTCGGTTCTCCCGCGGACTTTGAGGTGGTGAATTCTCCCGGAGATTCTGCGATCCTTCGTCTTCCGACTCGGAATCTACAAAATCCAGCTTTTTAGCTTGATGTGCTTCGCGTCTCCTTAGCCCGTAAAGTTTTTCTGGATCATCCACAAAATTATTGGGTTTGTTGGAGAGGTAGCCGTCCATCTCCTCGTTAGGGTTAGCAATAAACAAAATATGCAAAAGAAACTAGAAAACAAAACAAATCTATAAAGACTAGAGTTAGACAAACTAGATTAGATGTATTTTGAGGATGATTGAAGCTTATTAGATGCAAAAATAAAACAAAATCAGTACTGAAAATTACAAAAAAAAGCAATAAAAAAATTAAATCTTGATCACTTGTTCCCCGGCAACGGCGCCGGAAAAAAGGGGCTTGTTGACGGTTAATAATTGTATCAAAGTTCGTTCGTGACTCGCAAGCGTACAAGTCTCCCGTCGTAGTCAAGGGACCCTTCTTCCCTCGAGTGGTGAACCCAAGGTATCGAATCCGTGGAACAAATGTGTGACGCAAGAATTAATCTATTAAAGCCAAGTAATCTTCAATAATCGATAAAAGACCTAATGCATCTAAGTAAAAGACACAAAACGAATCTAATCTACTAAAAACCGGAGAAAACAAAGTAAGATTAGGTAGATAAACCGATCTAGAGGGATCGGGGTAAGCCTTTCGTTGAAGTTCCAAGCAAGAGAAGAAGTAGCAAATCGAATCTTAATGAAAGCCTCTTTAAATCGTGGTTTCCCGTCCAAATCCGAAAACATCCGCCTTTCGAGACCCCCGTTCGTCACAACGTATCCCTATTCATGCGGGGAGCTTAGGGCGAGTCAAAAGACAAGTCGAGATTCTTTCGGAAGATCCGGCGTGTACCTCTAGCCACCGCGGCTACAAGAACACCCTATGTAATCTATCTCGAGAATAGAATTGGAATAAGCAAAGCCGATCGAAAAACGAAATCTTCGAGGAAACACTTGATCGCTGAGAAAAGATTCAACTTGATAATTCAACTATAACAATGATACATACACAAGATCACCACCGGATCCTTCCTTGATCTTGCTTCTAGCTCCGGGAACTCCGACGTGGTCTTCCGTGCAAGGTTCCCACGTCGGCTAGGGCAACCCTAGTCAACTAGCTCGACCCTCTCCTCTCCTAGATGGTGTCCCTCTCTTCTCTCGCTTCTCGGCGGCCGAAGACGAAATCCTCCCCTCGCGTGGCTCTCGGTCGGGGGACTATAAATAGCCCGATCGGCGGCTAGGGCAAAGGGCGTCGGATTTGGGCCCTAAATGGGCCCGGGCCGACCGGACGGGCCGGCCGGCCCGGGCCCATTTAGGCCCGGCCCCGCGGGCTCCTTTGCCCGAGGTCGGTTCCCTTGCTTCCCGGATGCTTCCCCTTCGCATACGGGTCCATGTCGTCGGTTTCTCTCCGAATTGGACTCAACTCCTTGTCTTGGAAGATTCAAAGCACTTTTCTCGGTCGGGTCCCCGGAGTATGTCGTCTTCTCGGATCAAGTCCCCGGCTTCTTGGAGTTAGTTTTGCTTCATTGCATGACTTGTTCGGGGCTTCAAAGTCTTGTCATGAGGTGCTTGATGAACTTATCCCGAAAGTCTTGCATTCAACACTAAATCCCCGCATAAACATTAAACTCCAAAAACGACATGCACACGTGAACTTGTTATACCACGGGGGTTAGTACCAATGGATAAAGTATAAAACTCATGCCAACACCGAAGGTAAACTCATGGCTAGGTTGACGGATTTTCACCGTCAACACGGAGCCGCGGAAGCTCCTCGAGGCCGGATTCATCAAGGAAGTATTCCACCCTACGTGGCTAGCCAATCTCGTGCTTGTAAAGAAGAAAAATGGTAAGTGGCGGATGTGAGTCTCAATAAAGCATGTCCCAAAGTTCCTTTTCCTCTCGCCACGCATAGATCAAATCATTGATTCAACAACGGGTGCGAATTGCTCGTTTCCTTGATGCCTATTCCGGTATCATCAAATAAAAATGAAGGAGTCCGACCAGCTCGCGACTTCATTCATCACACCGTTCGGGACGTTCTGCTACGTCACGATGCCGTTTGGCCTCGTAAACGCGGGCGCAACATACCAGCGCTGCATGCAACACGTTTTTGGGGATCACATCGGGCGGACGGTCGAAGCATACGTGGACGACATCGTCGTGAAGACCAGGAAGGCGGACAACCTGGTTGGCGACCTTGGCGTCGCGTTCAGCTGCCTACGGGCCAATGGGGTCAAGTTAAACCCCGAAAAATGTGTCTTTGGAGTGCCGCGAGGCATGCTCCTGGGGTACATCGTCTCCCAACGGGGAATCGAGGCCAACCCTGAAAAGGTCGCGGCCCTCGAACGAATGGGTCCAATCCGGGACCTCAAAGGGGTGCAGAAGGTGTTGGGGTGCCTTGCCGCCTTGAGCCGCTTCATTTCGCGGCTCGGTGAGAAGGGCCTGCCCCTCTACCGCCTACTCAAGAAGCACGAGCGCTTCTCCTGGACCACCGAGGCCCAGGACGCGCTCGACAAGCTGAAGGCGTCTCTGACGCACGCCCCGATTCTCACGCCGCCACAGGACGGCGAGCCCCCGCGGCTCTACGTGGCCGCGACCACCCGGGTGGTGAGCGCCGTGATCGTCGTGGAGCGCGTGGAGGAAGGGCACACCTTACCCGTGCGGCGGCCCGTCTACTACATCAGTGAGGTCCTCTCGGACACGAAGACGCGCTACCCCCGTGTCCCGAGTCGCTATACGCGGTAGTCCTTGCGCGGCGCAAGCTCCGCCACTACTTCGAGGCCCACCCCGTCACGGTGGTTTCTTCCTTCCCGCTAGGAGAAATCATCCGCAACCCCGACGCCGCGGGAAGGATCGCCAAGTGGTCCGTGGAACTGATGGGCGAAACGCTCGCCTACGTCCCACGCAAGGCTATCAAATCGCAAATTCTGGCGGATTTCGTCGCTGAGTGGACAGACACAGCTGCCACCCCCTCAAATCCAGGCAGAGTGCTGGACTCTGTTCTTCGACGGCTCCGTGATGAAAACGGGAGCGGGCGCGGGCCTGCTCTTCGTGTCACCCCTCGGGGAGCACATGCGCTACGCAGTACGCCTCCACTTCCCCGCGTCCAACAATATGGCTGAGTACGAGGCCCTTCTCTGTGGCCTCAAAATCGCCATTGAGTTGGGCGTCAAGCGCCTCGACGTGCGGGGGGACTCGCAGCTCGTGATCGATCAAGTCATGAAAAACGCGAGCTGCCACGATGACAAGATGGAGGCCTACTGCAAGGCCGTGCGGGCCCTCGAGGACAGGTTCTACGGCATCGAGCTCAACCATGTGCCCCGAAGGTACAACGAAGAAGCGGACGAGCTCGCCAAGATCGCGTCCGGACGGGTCACCGTTCCCCCGAACGTTTTCGCGCGCGACATCGCTCAACCCTCGGTCGTCTTCGAGCCCTACCCCTCGAATCACGACGGACCCTCGGGGGCTCCCTCGAACCAAGCGGGTGCGGAGCCCATGGACGAGGACCCCTCGAACGAGGCGTACGTGCTCTCCCTTCTCGAGGGGTACGGCTCTCACGAAGCCGATGCGATGGATGTCGAGCCGGCTCCCGTCCAGGCGGACTGGCGGGAGAAATACATTGCCTGGATCGCTCGAGGGGAACTCCCCGCAGACCGGGCCGCAGCCAGACGCATCGCCAGGATGGCTAAATCCTTCACCCTCGTCGATGGCGAGCTGTACAAGCGCGCCGCCTCCGGCATCCTACAGCGGTGCGTGCCAATTCCTGAGGGACGCGAGCTCCTGCGGGACATCCATGCGGGGATGCGCGGCCACCACGCCGCACCCCCGCGCCCTCGTCGGCAACGCGTTCCGCCAAGGCTTTTGCGGCCTACCGTGGTCGCGGACGTCGGCCGAAATCGTACGCACCGCGAAGGGTGCCGCTCTACGCCCGCAAGTCCAACTTGCCCGCTCACGCCCTACGGACCATCCCCCGTTACATGGCCGTTCGCCGTGTGGGGGCCGGACATCATCGGGCCCCGCGGAAGGCGCCGGGGGCTTCACCCACTTGCTAGTCGCGATCGACAAGTTCTCCAAGTGGGTGGAGGTGCGCCCCATCACGAACCTAAGGGTCGAGCAAAGGCGGTGACATTCTTCACCGATATCGTCTACCGCTTTGGAGTGCCAAACTCCATCATCACGGACAACGGGTCCCGCTCACGGGCCGGAAGTTCTTGGAATTCTCGTGAGAAGTTCCACATCCGCGTGGATTGGGCAGCCGTGGCGCACCCACGGACCAACGGCCAAGTGGAACGTGCCAACGACATGATCCTACAAGGCCTAAAACCCGGAATTTTCGACCAGCTCAACAAATGCGGCGAAAATGGCTCCAAGAACTACCGGCGGTCGTGTGGAGCCTAAGGACCACCCCAAGCGAGCCACCGGGTTCACCCCATTTTTTCTAGTCCACGGCGCGGAGGCCGTCCTCCCCACGGATTTAGAATACGGGTCGCCCAAGGTTCGAGGCTACGACGAGGATGTTAACCAGCGAGCCCGCGAGGACTCACTGGACCAGCTGGACGAGGCACGCCTCGTAGCCTTAATGCACTCCGCGAGGTACCAACAGTCCCTACGACGCTACCAAGCACGCAAGATACGTCGACGGGACTTCAGCGAGGGGGATCTGGTCCTAAGGCTGCGCCAAGATAACCGAGGACGCCACAAGCTATCACCCCCATGGGAGGGACCCTACGTCGTGGTGAAGGTACTCAAACCGGGCACATACAAGCTGGCCAACGAGGACGGCGAAGAGCTCACCAACGCTTGGAACATCCAACAGCTACGTCGCTTCTACCCTTAGCTAGGATTTTCCAAGTATTTTTGTTGTAAAACACATCGCCAACACCCCAGTTGGCAACGACTATGTAAATACGTCAAGTCTAATGAAAAGGATAACTCGGCTTTCCCCCGAAACCCAAGTTACCCTCGGGGGCTACCGCGGGGGCATCCCCCCCCAAAATGGTCCCATTTTTTCGCGCAAAAGACGCAACAATCCACACGCGCTAAGTTTGTTCCCTACTTCAACCTCGAGCCACGATTCGAACGGGCGCGAGCGACACGGTGGAAGGAGCGTGCGAGCCGCAGATAGCCTACGCCACGTGGCTATGGCCCTTCTCTCTCGCCTCCAACCCGGCGGGCCCCCCCGCGAAAATCGAACTTCCCTAACTAGAATCCACTCGGGAAGAAAGAGAAACAAAAAAGCGTGATAAACAAACAACTTCATTTACATCTACTCGCTTATGTTCATGAAACAACTTGCTTGTTTACAAAAGGCCACGAGGCCGAATTCGATACACATAAACAAAAAACGGGCCTAGCGCCCAACCGCTTTCGGGGGGGAGGAGCGGCCCAGCGTGAGCGGCGTCCGGAAGAGGAACTCCTCGAAGGCCTCGGCGAGCGACCCGGCGGCATCGGCGGTGAGCGCATCCATACGCTCCATGGCCACCTCGTCCCCGACGCCCTCGGGTACGACGTAGCCTTCCGCCGCGTGCCTCGAAGTTTACCTCGTAGTGGGATCGCACCACTCCGAGGGCCTTCTAGACGCCCGGTGCAGCGCCGCGCCGCGCATCCGCTCGGTGACGTGGCCACCAAGTGCGCGCGGACGGCCGGCCGCCGAACCGCCGCCCGTGCCTCGCCCTCCTCGACGGTGCGGCAAGTCTCGAGGGCCGGCATCGCGCGGCCTCCCGCAGCCTCTGCTCGGAGGAGTTGTAGGAGGCCCGCAGCCGCCTCGGCCGCTCGCCGCGTGCCCCGCAGCGAAGGCGCAAGCCCGGGAACATCAAGGCAAGGGATAAATCGAAAAAAGGGAATGCGAAGTTCCCAATCGAAAATCCAACAAGACAAGAGTCGATTGTGGCTCACCTTCGACTTGCTTCTTCTCCATCTCGAGGTCGCGCGCGCACGGCCTCGACCCGCGCCGCTCGAGGCGCTTGACGGTCTCACCCCCCTCGCTCCCGGAGGGCCATCTCCCCGGTTTGCGCTCGCAATGCCGAGCACAACGACCTCGCCCTCGCCCTTGGAGAGCTTGGCGTCCCGATCCGCCAAGGACTTCCGCGTCACCTCGTGGGCGGCGCGCTCCTCGCTCCGGCGGCCGCACGGGCATCGGTGAGGGCGGCTCTGCTCCCCGCCGGAGCCGCTCCTCGGCCCCTTGGCGGGCGGTGCTCTCTTGCGAGGAGCCGCTCCCTCGGCGGTGACGAGGGTCGCGGCCTTGGCGTCGAGGGCGGCCTTCGGGTTGTCGGCCTCCTTGGCCCGCTACTCCAACCCGCGCGCCCGCTCCTCGCCCCCGGCGCCGTTGCGCCCGCGCCCCCTCGAGCGACGTGCGGAGCTCCCGGGTTTCGGCGCGAGCGGTGGCCACCTCCCGCCTCCCGCCTTGGCGGCCGCCGTCCGCGTCTTCTCCGTGTCCGCGCGCGCGTTCCACGGCGCCTCGTCTCGATCGACGAGGGCTGCGCGCGGACCCGCTCGAGGCTCGAGCGCCGCGGTGCATCCTGTCCCGAGCTCTCCGGGAGCTCATCGCACCACGCCATCGCCCGATACGCCAGCCAGTCGTCCGGCGTCCTGAGAGCGTCGGCAAGCGCGTCGAAGGCGCTGCACCGCTCCCGGAGCTGGCGAACCTCGGCGTTCACCCGGTCGAAGGCGTCGTACTTGTCATGGGCACGACGCTCGAGCTCCTGGCAATCACAGAATCGAAGCCCGTAAGCGCCAAGATTTGAATGCAGCGTACGAAAACGAAAGGGGAAAAGGACGAGCAACCATAGCTCACCTGGAAGACGAGCCAGGCCGGGCCACCATGAACCCGCAGCGCCTCGTTCAGCGCGCGGTTGAGCGTGGCGTCGTGGCTCCGGAGCTCGCCCCGCAGCTCCTGCTCCCCCCGGCGTCAGCAAACGCCGGGGGATCATCGACGGCCCCCTCCACCGGGCGGGCGGCCGGCGTGGGAGGACGAGGCCTCGGCACCATGTCCTCGGCCCCCCACCACCATGTGACCCTCGTGCCGCCTCACGAGGGCCCCCTCCCCGGGGCTCGGAGGAGTTCGTGGGCCGCCCGGCCCACCGGTTCCACCCGGCGGCGGAGAGTCGTCCGAGACCTCCACCACCTCCGCCCGCAAATCGCCGGGCGGCGCAGCCCGCTTGCGCCGCCTCCGCCGGCACCTCCACCCGACACCTCCGCGGCCGCGGGCGCCCGGCGCGGCGCCGCGCCCGCCACCTCGGTTGCGCCTGCGCGCCACGGGCGCCGCGGGTCGCTCCCGCTCCGCCTCCTCCACCGCAACAACCCCCGGCGGCCGCGCCTCCACCCACGGCCGCCGCCGCGGCCCGTGTCTCCATGACGACCGGTGCGGACCGCCCCCCGGCGACCTCGGCCGCGCCGCGGCGGCGGATCCGACGGCCGGGGCCTCGAGGCCCCAACCGGGGCTTGTGAGCTCGCGCCCGCCGCCGTGCTTATCCCCGGCGCGACGCCCTCGACGAGTGCCGCCGGGTGGGGATGGACGCGTCCGTCCTCAACACCTTGGCAGTGCGAGAGGAGGCACGGTCGGCACCACCCCGCACGAGCACGCGACGGAAGGTTAGGACGCCTAATCATCGACAAATCAAACCAAGCGAAAAAGGACGGACTCCTTACCTCGAAGAGGAATAGGCCCGTTCCTTTTTCTCGAGGCCCTCGGCGAGATGAGGCCGGCGCGGCCGCCACGTCCGCCGCGGCGCCTCCCGACGGCGCCGGCCGCACACGCGAGCACGCCCGCCCCGCGCGCGGACGCGCCCGCCGCCGCTCCTCCCGAAGGCACCGCCGCGCGCGGGGGCACACTCGCCCCGCGTGCGGACACGCCACCGACGCGCCCCCGAAGACGGTGCCGCGCGTGCGGGCACGCTCGCCCCCGTGCGCGAGCACGCTTGACGCGCGCACGGGCACGCTCGCCGTGCGCACCTCCGCCGCACGCGCCGGCGTCTCCGCGCGCGCGCGCGCGCCCCTTGATGTCGATGGCCCGGCGGCGGGCGCCGTTGCGCCCGCCCCGTGCGATGCCGCCCTCGCCGCCGCGCGCGGCTCCCGGCCGAGGGAGGCGCGAGTCGCCACCGTCGGCGGGGCCCTCCCCCTCGGCCTCTTCCTCTTCGTCCTCCTCCTAGGACGAGGGCTCCTCGGCCTCCGGGGAGGAGAGCCCCGGCTCCTCGCGCCGTCGGTACTCGCGGCCCACCGGTCGCGGTGTGCTTGACGTCGTCTCGCGTGCTCCCTCTTGCGCGCCGCCCGCTCCTGCTGCTCCCGCTGCGCCGCCCGCCGTGCGCACGGGAGTCGGGGGTGGGTGGAACGGACTTGGCGATGGTGAACTTCACCAGCTGCACACATGAGCACCGAAGACACGTCAGGAGACAAAGGCAACGCAAAGAACCAAAACGAAATCAAGGACCACACTCACCAACGGGCGGTGGGGAGCATCTCGATGTCCCACGGGGGTCCGACCCGCGAGCGGCGGCACCCGGTGTCGACGGCGCTCCGCGCCGGGTGAGCGCGTACGACCGCTCGAGGGGCGTCGGGAGCATCCGCGACCTCGCCGTATCGACGGGGTTGGCCGCCTCGTCATCTCGAAGATGCAGAGCGGCCTCTCCATCAATGGCACGATCCGCCGGTGATGAAGGAAGGCGAGGACGCCCATCGCGTTCGGCCCCATCTTCGCCGGGCGGCCGCCGCGGCCGGACCGACTCTCGCCGCGCCCGATGCCGGGCGAGGACACCCCGTAGCCCCGGGAGGCGGGGCCTCTCCTTGAACACCCGGCCGGTGTAAGGGGGGAGGCCGGGCTCGGCGTTACGCAAGTAGAACCACCCCCCGCTCCCGGCCCGGCGTTGTTCGTCGTCACGGTGCGGGGGATGTAGACGTTCTTGAATTGCCCCCGCGGGGGCAAGCGACATCCCGCCGGCGCGCATCGCGCGGCGGGTCCTTGGCTCCGTCGTGGGGCTGCGTGATGAGCTCCGCGCGGAAAAGGTGTACCTAGAGCTCCCGATTGACCGGGGATCCCCGGTACCCTTCGCAGACGCCCACGAATGTGGCCTCCCGCGAGATCGCGTTGGGGGCGAAGTTGTGCAGCTCCACCCCGTAGTAGTAGCACATCGCCCGCATGAAGGTGCTCGCCGGCGCGGTGAAGCCCCGCTCGTGATAGCGGATGAAGCTCACCACGTAGCCCTCCGGCGGGTTGGGCTCGTGGTCCGCAGCCGGCGGCACGATCCACTCCGCCGGACGCCCATCTTCGTTGGCCGCCGGTGGCCGGCGGCGACCGCCCGCCGAGGGCCGGCCGCGTCACCGTCGACCTCTCCGAGGCATATGGCTCCGGGATCCCGAGAGGAGGCTCGGGCGGCGCCATGAGGAAGGACGAAGGAATGCGAGGACGGAGAACAAAAAACGGAAGGAAAGCTCTAGCGACGACACCGTGCGATGGCGGGAGCTAGGCGAAGACGAAGGGGCGGGGGACCGAAAATGATGAGATGCCAAGGTAAAAAACCGCCATCTCCTCCTCCCCGCAGCTTTATAGGCCGACGGGCGAGCTCTCCGGAGCGGACGCCCCGCTAGCATTAACCGGCAGAAATCTTTCCATCGCGTCGACGAGCGGGCCCCACCACAACCGCGGCGGCCACGTCACGGCAGGCGGGCCATCATCACGGCAAAGACCCGCAGCGACCGAGGCGAAGCGGTCACGTCCGCCCGCAACGCCGCCCACTACGCACGTGCGCGCGGCCGCGCCGCCTAAAAAGACGCGCCCGCGCTGCAAAACCGCGGCCACGACCGCAAGGCACTTAAATGCCCGGTCCCTTGCCAAGCAAGGAGAACCCTCGAGCGGGGCGAACCCCCGGCTCGAAACAAAGGCGACCCTCGATGGGATATCAGCGTGAGAAGGTCGTCCGGACCTCGCTCGATGTAGAGCGTGCAACCGCGGCACCCATGCCACGTAAAACCCTCGAGCGGCATGACCCTCGGCTCAAAACAAAGGCGACCCTCGATGGGATATCGCCGTGAGAAGGTCGTCCGGACCTCGCTCGATGTAGAGCAGTGCAACCGCGGCACCCATGCCACGTAAAACCCTCGAGCGGCATGACCCTCGGCTCCAAACAAAAGCGACCCTCGATGGGATATCAGCGTGAGAAGGTCGCCCGGGACCTGCTCGATGTAGAGCAGGCAACCGCGGGCACCCATGCCACGCAAAACCCTCGAGCGGCACGAGCCCTTGGCTCAAAATGACGTCAACCCTCGATGGGATATCGACGTGAGAAGGTCGCCCGGGACCTGCTCGATGTAGAGCAGGCAACCGCGGGCACCCATGCCACGCAAAACCCTCGAGCGGAGCGAGCCCCTGGCTCGAGACAATGTCAACCCTCTAAAAGAAAGCACATACGCTGTGCTACCAACCAGCACCTCGAGGGCTGGCTCGCCCAGACCCCTCGACGGCCGCAAACGTGAAAAGACGGGGCCGCCCAGGCGCCACCCCGCACGGCCCTACTGATCAGAGGTTCGAAGCCTGACCCTCGACGGGTTCGAACAGGCGCCACAGATCGCAGAGTTAGGGACAACGAGGGCACGCGCATTCGAGCCGTTCCTCGAGCCCGTCGGCTCGAGGGTGCCCCACATGTCGTGTTCGAGAGCCAGCGAGGGCAGCTAGCCGGGGGGATCCCACCGAGGGAGAGCTTCCGCGCCCTCGGTCCCTAGCGAACGGGACCGAGCCCCACCTAGCAAACCCACGCAAGCGCTTCCATGGACGTGTCTCCGACCGCGCAGCCTACCCTTATCGAACGGGGCATGGGCGTCCACTTGAACCACCCGCTACCAGCTCGAAGAGGAATCAACAATTCGCGACCCGCTCGATGGGAGTTGCGAAACCTCACCCTCCGTCCCGCGGAGGGACGGCGAGGGCGCGTTGAAAAACAAGTCGTCGAGCTCTACCCGATCGCCTCGAACGGGCCAAGGCTCGGGGGCTTGACGCACGGCTACACCTCCTTTAAACCGCACCCGCCCGAGACAAGGTGTCGGCGGTGCGTGCACCCCCGAAGCCGGCCGAAATACCGCCGATGCCGGTTGGCATATGTGCCACGTCTCTCCGACCAAAATTCTCGCGGTAAACCCCCTGCGCAGGGGTATCCACACCCCCGCAGGGCTTCGGGGGCTAGACCCGCGGGTCCGCCGACGCGGCCCCACGGAAAGCGTTCGTAAACAAGGAGGGAAGAACGTCCTATCGCAGGTTCCGCATACCGCGGGAGCCGCAACGGCAAACCCACAGATGCTCGGGGGCTACTGTCGGGGACAGCCCTAGGGGTCCCCTTAAACAATGGGGGAAAACCCACTTAAAACCCAGAACGAAACCCGATAATATTAAGCCTAACCATGCAGGTGCCTAACCATGCAGGACACGGCCCATAGGGACTCCGACGGCCCATCAAGGCAGCCCACGTAAGGATCCCCTCGAAACGGACTCCGCCTCGTTCGAGGCTGCACGCCCCCCTCGGGCGGGCATCGCCCCCACTCGAGGGACGCACTTCCCTCGAGCGGGTTTCGCCTCGCTCGAGGGTACGCCCCGCCCTCGGCCGGGGCCCGCCACGCTCGCGGGCGCGCCCGCACGCGTGCGCCGGCCCCGTACGCGGGCATTTAACGCCCGACGCCGCGGACGGTGCCATCATGCGCCCGGGCTCGCACCCCCGTGCCGCCGCACCAACTCCCCGGGGAGGAGCCCATCCCCGCCACCGTGGGGAGGGTACGGGGGAGGCCGCCGGTGTCGGTCCCGTGACACCGCGCGCACGCCCCGCACGGCTAACACGCCGAGCCCTCGAAAGGGGGCCGGCGCACCCTCGATGTACTTTCTTGTGACCCTACAGGGGTTAGGTGGAGGCGGTAGGCCGGTGGACCGCCATCCCCGCCACCGTAACGGCGTGGCCGCCGTACCCGCGCGCGCGAGGCGCACGCCGGCCCCGTAGCGACGACTCCGGCCCCCGTGAGGCGCGTTGGGAAGGAACGCCGTTCGCCAACTCCCGTGCGCCGTACGGGCCGCGTCGCACCTCCCTCGAGCTTGTCGCAGGACATCACCGCCATCCGCGCTCTCCTACCCTCGAACCGCCACCGTTCGGGTACAAGTCGTGCCATGATGACCGGATCGTGGCGGGGATCGCACGGACGGCCGCCCACTCTACACCGTAGCACATCGCACTTCTCCACATAGCTAAGTAGCGCGGCGCGCATGTAACCCGCCGTCCCCTTGATCTATAAAAGGGGAGGTGAGCCCCCGCCCGTGGGGGGGAAGAGTTGAACACAACACACCGTGCACTCACTCTCTTATTCTCCCACAACATCTTCAGCCATTCTCCCAGGGACTTGGAAGCCACGCTTCCTCTCCCGCCTTGCTTGTACTTGCCCCACTACAAGCACCCCCGGTGCTAAGTAATACAATGCCCCGAGCACGCCCCTGCTGGACGTACGGCCCCCTCGGCCGGAACCAGGATAAACTCTGTGTCACTTGTTACTTAGCATCGACCATTGAGGGATAGACCACGGCGCTATCTACTGGTTAGTGTCGGGACCATATTCCGCACCGACATTCTCAAAGATCATTAAGCCTTTAACGCATCTTCTTCAAAAGGATGTGGCTTTCGACTTTGATGAGAAGTGCCTAGCGGCATTCCGAACCTTGAAAAGTGCGTTGGTGAGTGCTCACATTATTCAACCTCCGTATTGGAGCCAACCTTTCGAGATCATGTGTGACACAAGTGACTACGCCGTAGGCGCGGTTTTGGGTCAAAGAAAGGAAGGCCGAGTTCACGCCGTTTACTATGCTAGCAAAACTCTTAGTGGGGCACAATTAAATTATGCCACTACGGAAAAGTAGTTGCTAGCGGTGGTTTTTGCTTTCGAAAAATTCAGATCTTACATCGTGAACTCGAAGGTCATTGTTTACACCGATCACGCAGCCATCAAGTATCTCTTGGCTAAGAAGGAAGCTAAACCACGTTTGATTCGTTGGATCCTTCTTCTCCGAGAATTTGATGTTGAAATTCGTGATAAAAAGGGGGTGGAGAATGTTGTGGCCGATCATTTGTCTAGGATGAATCGTGGACAAGATGATGAAGAGCCCATAGAAGATAAGATGAGAGATGACCACCTCTATCGAGTGCTTGATGAAGATACTTGGATGATTGATATCATTCGAGCGATTCGGAAGATGCCTCTCGATCATCTAGATAAAAATTCCTAAAAGAAAATAATGATGGAGTCATGAGAAGATGTGTGCAAAGAGAAGAGAGGCTAGAAATTTTCAGAAAGTGCCACTCGGCGAAGTACGGGGGACACTATAGCCACATTCGGACCCAAGCAAAAGTGTGGTCCAGCGGATTCTATTGGCCGGAGGTGCATGAAGATACTAAAAGATATGTTGCGTCATGCCCTTAATGCCAACAAACCGGGAACATCTCTAAATGAAATTCTATGCCCTTGAGATATAATCTAGAAATTGATTTATTCGATGTGTGGGGAATAGACTTGATGGGGCCTTTCAAAAACTCACATGGATATGAACATATCCTAGTCATGGTTGATTATGTATCCAAGTGGGTAGAGGCCATGCCATGTCGTAAAGCTTCCACGGAGGAGTCCATGGCAATGATCAAGAGCATGATTTTTCCTCGTTTTGGTACACCGAGAATCTTGATTAGCGATGGAGGAAATCACTTCACTGGGAAGAATTTCAAAAAGTGCTTGTCCAAGTTGGGAATTGAACATAGGGCCTCTACGGCCTGTCACCCACAAACCAACGGACAAGCGGAAACGTCGAATAGGCAATTAAAAAGCATCCTCAACAAAACCATAGAGAAGGGAGGCAAGGATTGGTCAAAGAAATTAGACAGAGCTTTGTGGGCGTATCGAACGATGTTCAAGACACCGATAGGTATGACCCCTTATCAATTTGTCTATGGAAAGTCTTGCCACCTTCCGGTTGAGTTGGAACATAAAGCCTATTGGGCGATCAAAGAGATGAACCTTGATCTCGATGCCGCGGTGGTAAAACGGAGAATTCAAATAAGCGAGCCAGAGGAGATGAGGTTGAAAGCATATGAAAATGCAAGTATATACAAAGAGAGAATTAAAAGGTGGTATGACAAAAGGTTGAAGAAGAAAGAGTTTAAAGAAGGAGATAAGGTCCTCCTCTACAATTCGAGGTTAAAAACCTTCAGAGAGGGGAAATTGCAAAGCAAGTGGGACGGACCTTACGTTGTTCATTCGGTGCTCTCCAACAGAGCAGTAACCATTATGGATGAGAAAGGCGATGAATTCATGGTGAATGGTTAACGGCGTAAGGTTTACTATGAACCCGACGTTGTGCCCCTTCATCATGTTGATGTCTTCACCATGGAAGAAGAGCCCGAACATCCATCCTAGGACGTAAAACAAGGTGCCAATTTTTGAAAATAGTTTTTCTTTTATTTTTCTGAAGTTTCACGCGAAGATTTACTGGGCCAACTTTTTCTCACATGCTAAGAAAACGAAAAAAGGGCGGCACACGGGAAACCGAACCAGACTGGCCCCCGGAATAGGGTGGGCCGGCCGGTCCGACCGGCCCAGTGGGGTCCCGGCGGCGGTCCACCCCGGGTTTTCCCCGATTCGCTCCTTTTCGACTTCCTTCTTTGGTCAGAAAATTTTAAGGGAAGTTTGAATAAGGAAAATGCGGCTTCTAGGGCATTCCTTTTCGGATTATTTATTTGGCCGAATTGGGAGCTTGGGAATCCATCCCATCTAGCATAATTTTGTACCCACGCAGCAGCCATGGTGTCCCCAAGGAGCTTAGAGTTGAAGCAAGGCGCCAAGGAGCCATCGATGGAGGAGGCGAAGCGATGTGAGCTCAAGCTACCCGTGGAGATCAAGAGGACCGCCCGCAACCGTTCGAAGGTCGGCGCGCATCCGTGGCATGAAGCGGAAGGATTACAAGGAGGTGTCGCCTGAGCCTACGGACTATGGGGGTAGCAACTACTCCGACGATCGTAGCCCGAGCTCGTGGGTGGCCGCCGGAAGAGATGATAAGATTTGTACATTTGAGAAGAGGTGCCCAAGGAGAAGACTCTCGAAGGCCCCAACGGCGGCGGCAATGACGACGGTGGTGACGACAATGATGATGGCGACAACGGCGGTGACGACGACGGAGACCCTGGCGATGACGACCCTTTCGGGATGCATTCGATGTGTTGTGCGGCTTGCCATCACTCCATCTAAGAGCTCTACGCATCGGTCAACGAATGTTTCCAGGCCATGGAGGCGATGAGGCAGCGTATGGAGGATTTGGAACGCGTGGTCGAAGACGACTACAAGTTGCTGAATCGCAACGTGCGCAAGCTTTTTGGCATGGTAGGGAACATGAAGGGCAAGTGGTGCACTAGTTGCGGAAAGTACCACTAGGTTTACCTTTCCCCTTAAGGATTTTTGTAAGATACGACGAGGATGTCATATGATTTTAGCGTGGGGGAGAGCTAGCTAGCTAGCCTTTAGTTTCAAGTTTAGATTGGTTCGGTTTAGTCTTTGTGAGAGTTTAGTTTTCGAGAGAGTTGAAGAGTCTTTAGTTTTGGAGTGTGCTTATAAATTTTTGCAAGTTTGAAGTGTCTTAATTTAGTGTTGCATCAAAGAAAATCAAATAAAATGAGTCCTTTAAATTTTGTGTCTTGTGTGATGCTTATCTTGATTAACTCGTTTGTTTGTCTTTAGTTTTTGATATATGAACATAACTATGTGGTTTGAAAAACATTTACCGTGGTGCTTAGTGGAATTGCTACTACTAAAAGTACCCATACCGTGCTTCGATCTTGAGCTTTTTATTTTAGTTGTGCTATGTTCGATGCTAAATATTGGAGGAATTCACTTCTGAAAATTATCTAAGACCCCTTGTGATAAAGGTTAGCAAATCCTCTTTTTCCAAGTTGAGAATAAGAAAAAAAATCCTATACAAAGCCAAACTTATTTTTCGCTCCACCATAAGTGCGATTAGCACAATGAGTTGGGCTAGGTCCCTTCTCTCTTGGGAGTTTTAATTTCAAGCAATGATCATGTCCTTGTGCTTATCTTTTGTTACTAGCCTCGTCATGCATTCGGTAACGAGACTTTCACATCGGAGGTCTGGTACATCGCCGAATTCCATACCCGAACCTATACATCTCTTTTGTACATCACATTCCTTGAACACAACCTACTTTCAAAGTTTCGTCTCGTCTCTAGCATGGTTTTTGTTTAAAATTCAGAATGCGTGCATGCAAGAAAGAGAGGAGTTGAGAGCTTTGGAAAGAGAGAAAAAGATGTCAAGAGATGGAAAAATAAAGAGAAAAGTATGTGTATGGAAAAGAAACAAAGAAAAATAGAAAAGTAAGGAAATATAAATATGTGTATGAGAGAATGGAGAGTGATTGAAAAAGAAGAAAAAGAAAGAAGAGGAGTGGCAAGAAAGTTATGAGAGGGATGAATCAAGTGATAAGAAAAATAAAGTGCAAGGAAGGATGTCATGTTGTTGAGAGATAGAACTTTCACTCTTTTTCCAACCATGTGCAATCCGACAACGAGGACGTCATCGGTGCCTCGTAGTCATATTTTCTTTTGCCCTTACACATGTCCACCATTCTATACCTTCTCATCCTTGATATCTCCACATATGGATTAATTTTCATGATCATTGGCTTAGAAAGGTAAACAACCATTAGAGGAAGTTCTTAGTTTGACAATATTTGTGTTGATTGTGCTAGCCATACCTATAGCTCCACTTTACATGTTATATGAGAGACTTATGGGAGGTGACAGTTTTATAAAACTTTTTTAGGATAGCCACATTATATGAGCGACATGAGAGAGCTTGTAGAAAGATTTTGGTCTAACACTTGTTGCAGGATTTTTATTTTGAAAATCATAAAAACCCTCCAATGGAAGCAAAGAAGTAAGCATGGATGAGATTGAAGGCTTCGAGTGAAGAGTTTGAGTTGTGGGGTAAATCTTGACGTGGTAAAGATTCTAAATGCCCAAGTTTATGTATGATGTCATTAGTTTATGTTTTTGTATTAAAGATAAAAGATTGACTAACTTGTGAAGAAGGATTTAGCGGAACACGATTACAACGCCTTGGACGAAGTTCTTTTACGAGTACTTGCTCGAGGACGAGCAAGAGCTAAGCATGGGGGAGATGTTGATGGTGTATTTGGGTACACCAAACATGTTCGTTACACTTTGGTTTAGATTTGTTTATGGAACTAACCCGCCACTAGGCACACTAATCATATAACAAGTTCATCTTTGTGCATGCATTTGGAAGTGTTGTGTTTATGTAGGAAAACATGGACATAAAGGACGGATTCACAACAAGTTCAAAGGAGCATTTACAGAGTCTTGTTCGTGTTCATGAGCTTGATGAAATCACTTCCAATGGTGGCGAGGACCGAAGTGCTACGAAGGAACCCCCCGGGGATTGAAGCGTAAAAGACCGAACTTCATGCACGGAGAACCTCCATCTTGGACGCGAGGATGACATCGCCAACATCATGCAAATGGAAGGGGCAAAGTGCATAATCACCTGAGGACCCACGGGCGCGAAGGGGCGACCGAGCCGGGATGGGATGGGTCAGGGCCGGTCGGCCCAAGCCGGCCGGCCTGGCCCACTCCCAACATCGGTTCGGCCCTCCTTTCATTGCACCAGAAGGATCTTCAACCCTAAAGCCCTGGAGGCGCCGCCATTCGGAGGGGGAGAGTTATCCGCACCAGGAGGGCATCCACAAGCTAGAGAGAGAGGAGGGAGATCTCCGGAGGGGGATCGACCATCTCGAAGGAAGAACCCACAAGTGGAGAAGAAGGAAGACACCGTTGGAAGGGTGACCATCATCAACGGTGCTATGTCTAGCACCTTGATGGGGTAATCTCCTTATTCATCCATGGGTTGTAAAGGTCTTGAATGTGTAATCGTACCTTGTGGAATGTCTATCTATCATCTTGTGTTGAATGTGCTCAGATGATTAAGGTTAGCTACCGTGCTGTAAAGGAAGTATGGATCCCAATGCTCCCTTGGATCAATTCAATATGCCGTGTCCATCATAAGTCTAGTCACGAATACCTCCGCGTAGTTACAGTATGGGGGGAGGGAAAGGGCGAAACCGTGGTCACAACCCCCGATAGATTAGATTGGTTTTCATGTTTAAAGCGATTGCATGTTCGAGTATCGTAGACCCATGGGCGAGTGTCTCCTATCTTTATTGCTTAATCGTTCTCTCTAGTGTAGTGTAGTCATTTTCTAGTTTAACCATAGCTAGGGTTTGAGTAGTTAGTGAGTAGAGGTAGATCAAACGCTTGTAATCCCCTTGCTTTGCGGATTGACAAGAACCTTGCGAATCCCGTGGTGAAAAAGGTGTAGGTCCGTACGCTTGCGGATCGTAGGTGGATATGTCTTTTATCCGTCAACAAGGAACATGGTGCGCCGCCGCACCGACTCGAGCTGCGCCTCTGGCTTCCAGGTGGCTGCGCCGAGCGGGCATGGAGAGGCCACGTGTGCCTTAGGCACGGCTGTGGCCAACGCACACCACCGCGTGCTCTAGGCTTGATCACCGGCTAGCCGAGCTGCACGTGTGGCCGCCCGCGACGAGATGGAGCTCCTGGGCAGCCCATGTCCCTGAGCTCGCTTTCACTGCGCGGGAAGGATACATGGTGTGAGCACAGGACACCGCGCCTCGCCGCGCCGGCAGCGTCGAGCACGCCCCCGGCTACCGGGTGGATGTGCGCGTGCCGCGCACGAGGGCGCGTGCACGCGTGCGAGCTCGGCCGCCGCAGCCCGCGTCTGTACCACGACCGGCTTTTGGTCGGTGAAGGATCGATGGCGACTAGAGAGGGGGGGGAGTGAATAGGAGCCGGTAAAAATTCTTTCCAAAGAACCCGGCCTATACCCTAGTCAAACCCCGGTCACACACGAGCGATGGATCGAATCACACACCAATCGCCAAGACCACGAGGTTATGGATCAACCTCTAGCCTTAGGAACGATTCCTTGAAGCACAAGCGGAAGCACGAAAGAAGGAGGAGAGGAATCGAACCAAGAGGCAAAGCGCACGAAGCTCGGCGGACCGTGCGGCCGGGAGGGGTGGACCGTCCGCATTGGCCTCGCGGACCGTCCGGCCCGATGCCGCGGACCGTCCGCGCCAACCCCGTGGACCGTCCGGCCCTACGCCGCGGACCGTCCGTTAAAGCACACGGAACCACCCGCAGGCGACCCGAGAAAAACGGACCGTCCGCCAAGGTCGGGCGGACCGTCCGCGCGGGTCACGGACCGTCCTCTACTCAAGCTCGGACCGTCCGCAAACCAGCCGCAACAAAAACCAAAAGCCAAACCGGATCGAAAGCAAGGACGCGCAAGAACATGACGAACACGCGACAAACCCTAGCCGCGCGGACCGTCCGCCAAGCACCCGCGGATCGTCCGCCGTGCGGACGAGCGTAAAAAACGCCCGACCCGAAAGTCAACTCCCCCAAATCATCATCCGATTTCCCAAACGGTTGAAGCTATGGAGAGATGCTATAGCCCAAAAATCTTGCCTCCTAACTCCCTAAATCACCGGGAATCGCGAATCCTTTGAGCACCACCAAAAGCTAGAGCACCAAACGAAAAACTACGAATCCAAGTGGTTTCCGGCGTTTGAGGGAACAAGATCAATCACAAATATGCACGAGACATCTATCCATGTTTTCCTCAAAGAAATCCGGGGAGAAACCCACTCAAATCCGCAGAATCGAACCGGGAACAAAGGCACGAAAACAAGCACAAAAAGGCCACGAAAACACAACCCCGAATCTTCTATACAAACCAGGAAAGATTCACAAGGTCTAGCATGCCGCCCTAGCATCCATCCCTCTCAACAAATCTCTCATGAAGCTCTCATGCTAGCCTAGAGAAAATGGAAGAAAAATAGCTACGAAAATGAGAAATGGGAGGAAGGAAATGAAACCATAAGTCGCAGAGAGAGAGAGCCATCCACACACCCTCATGGCTTATATATCGGGTCCCGCCGTGAGTGGTAAATGACTCGACTACCCCTAACTTAACTACTGGCGATACAACCCACGCAGAGGCATTTAGGTAATGTTTGTGGGTCTTGCCATCGGATGGCCACGCCTTTGCCGCACCCCGCGTCCTCCCGACGCAAGCCATGCGATCCCGCCGTGTGTCCTCCGCCACGAAGCTTCCCGACACGCCGGATCCCGTCTCCGTCGTGTTGGGCCCTCGGACTTGGTTTTGAGGCCCAAACCAAGAAACCGTCCGCCGATGGTTTTGTGGGCAAACCACCAAACCCCCGCGTGCTCGGTCCGGCCTCCCGCCAAACCACTTGACTTGACCGCCATCGTGCACCGGCTCGCTTGTCCATGACTTCATCTTGCTTGTGTCGCCACCATGTGACCCGCACCCGGTCCCCGCCGTCCACCGGGTCCCTCGAACCGAGCCTACTTGTCTCTCCATCTCCCGGAGGCCCCTCAAGGCCGAAGACCTTTCGCGCCCGTTCTTCACCCTCGCAACAACACGAACTAGGCCGCGGCCTACACCCGCGCACTAAGCCAAGAGTCGAGTCCAACACTCGTTGTCAATCACTCATCACCGAGGAGCGGTCATCCATCGACCACCGGGACGCTCCCGGTCCTTAATCTCCCCCTTGATGCGTGCATTGACAACACACAACGCGAAATGAAAATCGAGAGAACGAAAGAAAGAAAGAAGAAAGAAAAACAAGGAAGCTCAACTCATGACCAAAACCGAAGAAAGGCAAAGAAAGGTCACAAGCCAAGCAAAGCACAAACTCCTCATCGAAAACAAACAGAAAGCTCCCCCCCGAACAAATGCAAACTCCCAAATTTCAGCTCACCTCTTCCGAATTTTCATTAAGCTCACCTCTTCTCCCCCTTGTTGACAATGTATGAATCAAGGTGAAAATGCGAAATGCAAAGCAAAGCATATAAACATCTACATGAGCTTCTCAAATAGGCCAAATCTAGTGTCAAAGGCTAAAAATGAGACAAAGATCACACATATGAATCATAGCATAGTCAAAGCATTGCCACAAGTAATATATGAAAATACAAGCATGTGACAAAGCGAGAATTTTCAGATTTAAGCAATTTTACCAAAAGAAAGCTCGCTTCACATGTAAAAGCCTATCCATGTCACACTTGAGCCACAAACATGCATACCACTCAAAGATCATACAAGGATATCAAATTCTCAAAGAAAAGATCATGGCAAACACCCATAAAGCAAAGCATGTCATGTCAAAGCTCATGAGCCATGTGTCCACTTCGGGGAGACTTCTCCACTCGGTGAACATCATGCAACATGTTTTGCACCCATATGTGAAAGATAAGTCGGTTTAGGCATAGACATGATGGATGGAGCATTTTTCAAGCATTATACACTTCTTTTCAAGACTAAATCATTTCATGGTACATGAAGTGCCTTTGCGGCAAAAAGAAGCTTATGCTCCCCCATGAATGCAACATAGGCTAAACATTCACAATGATATTCGGCCTTTGGCCCAAATGCAAGAACAAGGCATCCAAGCACAATCTAAGCATGAAAAGCACATTTAGACCAAACTCGTGACATGGATACACAACTACACACGAGTGGAGCATATTTCATCAAAAATTAATCAAGATTAGCATTTATTTCAAAAAGGGCTATCTCACCACACATATATCTCAAATATTCCAAGAGCATAGCATCACATCACCATTTCACCACACATATGACCAATATCTCACAAATAGCCAAAGAAACTCAAATATGGCATATGAAAGATGCTCATCATCCTAAAATGCAATATGATACAAATGCAACATGATATTTGACAAGATGGCTATCCTACCATGGTTTATACATCAAGCAAAGCATGAATATACATCAAAGTAAAGATGGTATGATACATATGGTACAAAAAGCAACCCCCAAGAATCAACTAGAAAGGGCAACAAACCCCAAGTTCCCCCGCAAGCGCACAAATGTAGCTTGGTCGAGAGGCTTTGTAAAAATGTCGGCTAGCCGATCTTGGGTAGGGACATGGCTCAATACAATGGTTCCTTTCTCCACATTGTCCCTCAAGAAATGATACCTCACTTCTATGTGTTTGGTTCTAGAGTGAAGCACCGGGTTTTTGGCTACGCTTATGGCACCGGTGCTATCACAAAGAAGTGGAATCTCGGGTGCACTCCTCACCAAAGTCTCGCAAAGTGTACGAAATCCACAACAAACCGGGAACAACAACTCGCGGCGGCAACATACTCCGCCTCGGTGGTAGACCGAGCTACACTAGACCGCTTGCGAGAAGACCATGAGACCAACGAAGACCCAAGAAACCGGCAAGTACCGAAGTAGACTTCCTCTCGACTCGACAACCAAAAAATCCGCATCGGAAAAACCATGAAGAGAAAGAGTCGAGGAGGACGAATACCAAAGGCCAAGACCGAGGGCGGATCGTAGGTACCGAAAATCCTCTTGACGGCCCGTCGATGTGATGTCCTCGGCGAAGCCCGAAAACGAGCGCACGGACACACGCCGAACCGTATGTCTAGCCTCGTCGGCCGTCAAGTAGAGGAGGGAGCCGATCATGCTCCCGTACTCCCCGCCGGTCCACCGGTTCTCCATCCTCATCCGCATCCAAAGTGGCCGTACTCCCCATGAGAGTCGACATTGGCTTCACATCTCGCATCCGGAACTTCCTCAGCATGTCTTTCGTGTACTTGGTCTGGTGCACGAATGTACCATCCTTCACTTGCTTGATCTGCAGCCCGAGAAAATACTGCAACTCGCCCATCATGCTCATCTCGAACTCCCTGCTCATCTCATCTGCAAACTTGGCAACAAGGTTATGTGACGAGCCACCAAAGACAATATCATCCACGTATATCTGAACAATCAACAAGTCATTTCCATGCTTGAGGAGAAACAAAGTTCTATCCACGGTACCCATCACAAACCCTCTCGCTCAACGTAAAAACCTCTCAATCTCCCATACCAAGCACGGGCGCCCGTTTCAACCCATACGCAGCCCTTTTCAACCCGTATACCTTGTGTGGGTACAACTCGCTCTCAAACCCGGTGGTCGCTCCACATACACCTCCTCCTCTATGACCCCATCCGGAAAAGCACTCTTCACGTCCATCCGAAACAACTTGAACCCTTTAGCCATGGCAAAGGCTAGAAGGATTCGAATTGCCTCAAGACGGGCCACAGGAGCAAAGGTCTCCTCATAGTCGATCCCCTCCTTCTGACTAAACCCCTGAGCAACAAGTCTGGACTTGTTCCTCACAACCATCCCATTCTCTCCCTCTTTGTTTTTCCAAACCCACTTGGTTCCTATGGGATGGCAATTTGGAGGTGGTTCAACTAACTCCCACACCTGGTTCCTCTCAAAGTTTTCCAACTCCTCATGCATAGAATTGACCCAGTTTGCATCGGATAAAGCATGTCCAATGTCCTTGGGCTCAAAGGTGGCAACAAAAGCAAGATGAGCAAAATGAGAGGAATTCCTAGACCTTGACCGTGTAGTGCGTTCGTCGATGTTTCCAATGATCTTCGACAGGGGATGCACTTCTTGAATCCGCCGGGAGCCTCACACCTCGAGACTACCTCCCCCTCAACTTCAGCCTTTCTCTCGCCCGATCTTCTTGTTGCACCGTCGTTGTCCATGAAGTAGACGGTCCACGCTCCGTAGTGGTCGTAGGGGAAGTAGTGGGTACACACTCGCCCTTCGGGCGCATGGTTCTCTCCATCATCATCTCCGGCCTTCATCCTTCTCCTCTTCAAAGAGGTCCTCGGACATCTCCTCTTCACCCGCACATTCAAAGCCAAGAGAGGTACATGGCATTGTCTCGTCGAAGGTTACCTCGCAAGTCTCCATGATTTTGTTAGTCTCAAGGTTAAGCACCCTATAGGCTCTAGAATGGTTAGCATATCCAAAGAAAATACCATCACTAGACCTAGCCTCAAACTTGTCGAGTTTTCCCTTCTTAAGAATAAAGCACTTGCGACCAAAGACTCGGAAATGACTCACCTTGGGTGCCCGACCATGCATAAGCTCATAACAGTCTTCTTCTTGAAAGCTCACAATAAAATCCCGTTGGAAACATGACAAGCCTTATTGACCGCCTCGGCCCAATACCTCCTAGGAGTCCCGTGCTCATCGAGCATCGTCCTAGCCATCTCACAAAGAGTCCGATTTTTCCTTTCCACGACTCCATTTTGAGGGGGCACATAAGGGGTCGAATACCGATGTTCAAGACCTAGATCACGACAAAAGGCATCAAAACGAGAGTTCTTGAACTCGCAGCCATTATCACTGCGGATAGCTCGAATAGCATTCCCATGCCTCTCGTTTTTCAACCTCACGATCAGATCTCGGACAAAACCAAATGTCTCACTCTTATCCTCCAAGAAAAACACCCAGGCATAGCGAGAGTAATCGTCCACCACAACAAGGACATACCACTTCCCACCCACCGAGCGAACTCGAGCCGGCCCAACAAGATCCATATGCAACGGCTACCGTTGGACGCTCGGTCATGACATCGGTCGTGGGTGGATGGGGAGTGGCTACCATCTTGCCATGCCTACAAGGAGCACAAACCAAATCCTTCTCAAGCTTCAACCTCGGCAATCCTCGGACAAGGTCAAGACCAATCAAGCGGGAAACCAAATCAAAGCTCAAGTGTCCCAACCGCCTATGCCATTTCTACAAATCGAAGAAGGACCAGCCATCAAACAACGAAAGCGGGACCCAAAGAACGAGAGAAATCAGCCCCGAAAATCGACCCTCGGGGATGATCATACGTACAAGATCACCTCGAGAATCAAGCAAACGAGACTCGCCGACTTGAAACGCACCTCAAACCCTCATCAAGCAACCGAGAAACCGAAAGCAAATTGAAACCCAAAGACTTCACAAGAGCCACTCTCTTCAACGTTACCTTGTCACTCACATGCACAACACCCTCGAACAAAGACCCTTCCTCGTCCATTGTCCCCAAATGTGATGTACATCTTTTCCTTCACCGGGGTGAGGCCGGAGAACCACTTCTTATCTCCGGTCATGTGTTGAGAACACCCGGAGTCGATCAACCAAATGTTCTCCAAGCCTCCCGCCCGCAAATCCGAAACAAGAACGAGAATGAGCTAGCGACTCGACACCGGGGTTAGCGGACGAAAGTTAAACCGGTGTCGAGCCATCTCGCTCAAAAGAGGGGTTAGCAAACATCATTCCCTTGCCACCAAACTTCCCATGTCCCATGGAAGGAGTACGGGCACCACGAGGGGGGAAAACGTGGTCCGTAGTTCCTCCGGAACCCAAAGCCGTGATCATCTCCCCTAAACCCGTATTGAGGACGAGTAGGGGGATGTCCAAGAAAACCAAAGACGAGCCCGACCAAACCTCTCACCAAAGACGCACACCATCATCTCTCCTCTCAAACTTGTCACCACCACCTCTCTCCGTGGGAACCCGCCAACACTCCTCACACTTCCCACACCCCGTGGAAGTGGCACTCTCGGCTCGGGAATATCATGAGACCGACGGTACTGTCCCGGTTTGCTTGCTCCCTAGCAAGCCTCTCATCCCTCTTCCTCTTGTAGCAAAACTCGCAAGATGCCTCTCCTTGCCACAATACTCACACCCGAAGGGGATGGGTTTTGGTTTTGGCTCGGCTTCTCTCTAGGCTTCTCACCCTTCTCACCCACAAACTTCACCGGTTTCTGGAAGTCATTTGTCTTAGGTGGGAATTTGGGTGGATCTTGGGTTGTGTCAAGCTTGTTGCAAAGGTGGTTGGGCTTTGGTGTGAAAGAGTTCTTGGGTGCTTTTGGAAGTGGGACTTGGATTTCTCCGATCACCTCAAACTCGGGGTTAGACTCAACACACTTCTCATACACACTCTCCCCACTCGTTTTCTCCCACTTTCTCACCCAACTTCTCAAACCCCAAACCACGACCATCGGCTCTCTTGAACTCCTCAATCATGATTTTCAATTGAGGTTCCCCCCGTGACAACCAACCCAACACCTTCCTCAAATAGTCATTCTCCTCATAGATGACATCCAAACGGGAAGTAAGTTCAAGATTGCGCAAAGTAACCTCATCACAGCTAGTGCATGCATTGACAACAGGAGATTTCAAAGATGCTTCCAAAGAGCTAATGGTAGAACGAGCATCAACAAGCTTAGCATGCATAGTAGGACATGATTTACAAGCACCAAGCAAAGTAGGTCTAGCCTTAAGCTCATCATACTCAGTCCTAAGAGCATCTAGTTTAGCCAAAGTGGAAGCATTCTTCTCATTAAGCAACTTGATCTCATTCAACCATGCATCACACTCAAGGCATTCAACATCATCAGGAGTAGTAGGACCAAGTTTCAAAGAGTCATTTTCAAGTTTCAATTCAAGCAATTTCGACTCTAACTCTCCTACTTTCTCACTAGAATTCTCAAGTTGAGCCCTAAGATCTTTCCTCATCTTTTTGGCACCTCTTAACACACTATCACGGTTGTCAATCAAGCCATTCAACCTAGCAATCTCAGCAAGCAAAGAGTCGGGGTCACGGTTTACCTCATCCTCCGAGTCGGAATCGCTATCTTCCTTCTCGCTCTTCTTGCTGCTTGAGCTATGGGCCATGCCACAAAAGCCCTCAAGCGCCACACGGCTCAACCCGCCGAGGTTCCGCTTGCACTCTTCTTGCCCTTGCGCCTCCCGGCGTCTTCATCGTTGCTGCTTGAGCTTGACTTCTCATCGCTTGAGCTTGAGTCGACGTCGCTCGCACCGGCCACCATCGCTCTTTCCTTGTTCTTCCTGTAGCCGCTCTTACTCGGTCGCCGCTTGTCCTTGTCCTTGCTCTTGGACTTGTTGAAGTGCTTGCCCTTGGAGGAGTACTTGTCTTCACGCCTCGGGTGCGCCTTGTACTCGTTCACCTTGTACTTGTTCTCCTCCGCTTCCGGGCACTCGGCGATGAAGTGGCCACGCTTGCCACACTTGTAGCACATCCCTGAGCTCCGCCTTGCATTCCTCCGACTCTCGTGTAGTCGATCAAACCTCCTTGAGAGCAAGGCCGCCCTCCTCCTCGCCCAAAGACATCAAACTCCTCATCCGGAATGGACATAAGAGAAGACAAGGAAAATTGTCGGCGGGAAGGGTTAGATTTGCCCTTTGATCCGCCCACAAGAGCAAGACTATAGTCGGTCGAGCCCTCATGCTTGGATTGCAACTTCCCCGTCAACCTCGGCCCGACTTGAGCTTAGAAAAGAGGTCATCCAACTCAATAGTCAAGTACTGCCCAGACTCCTTGATGGCCTCAACCTTAGCACCCCAAACATTTGGGTCCAAGACATGCAAGAGCTTCAAAGCCTGATCATGCTCGGTGTAGGGAAAATCCTCAACATTAGCCTTCATGTTGTTCACGATGGCGGTGAACCTCTGAAACATCGCATCAATGTCCTCACCGGGAAGTGGAGTGAAATTCTCATATTGCATCCGGTAAGAGACAAAGAGGCGAGCCTTCACATGGTTATCACCACCGTGAGCAACCAACAACTTCTCCCAAATTTGCCAAGCAAGATCCAAATGGCGAACATGCTCAAACTCGGATCACACAAGCTCCGACCAAGTGATCAACGGCTTTTGCATTAGCCTCATACTTGGCCCGAGCACCGGCATCGGTCACCATAAGAGTATGGATGTTGACCGGAATAGCATAGGTCTTGTCAAGCACAATGAAATCCAACAGCTTCCCACGAAGAAAGATCATCATTCGGGCCGCCCACTTGTGGTAACCCTTGCCATCGAAGTGCGGCGGACCGCCCCGCTCAACGTACGCCATCTTAGGATTCGAGACTTGTCAAAGTCGCAAAGAATCCAGCACCAAGCTCTGATACCAATTGAAGGATCGATGGTGACTAGAGAGGGGGGGAGTGAATAGGAGCCGGTAAAAATTCTTTCCAAAGAACCCGGCCTATACCCTAGTCAAACCCCGGTCACACACGAGCGATGGATCGAATCACACACCAATCGCCAAGACCACGAGGTTATGGATCAACCTCTAGCCTTAGGAACGATTCCTTGAAGCACACGCGGAAGCACGAAAGAAGGAGGAGAGGAATCGAACCAAGAGGCAAAGCGCACAGGCTCTGGCGGACCGTCCGGCCAGGAGGGGCGGACCGTCCGCACTGGCCTCGCGGACCGTCCGGCCTGATGCCGCGGACCGTCCGCACCAACCTCGCGGACTCGTCCGGCCCTACGCCACGGACCGTCCGTTAAAGCACACAGGACCACCCGCAGGCGACCCGAGAAAAACGGACCGTCCGCCAAGGCCGGCGCACCGTCCGCGCGGGTCACGCGACCGTCCGCTACTCAAGCTCGGACCGTCCACAAACCAGGCTGCAACAAAAACCAAAAGCCAAACCGGATCGAAAGCAAGGACGCACAAGAACACGACGAACACGGGACGAACCCTAGCCGCGCGGACCGTCCGCCAGCACCCCGCGGACTGTCCGCCAGGTGCGGACAGAGCAGAAAACGCCCGACCCTGAAAGTCAACTCCCTCAAATCATCATCGGATTTCCCAAACGGTTGAAGCTTTGGAGACAAGGGTTTGGGGACTTGAAAAGCGTCACACAAGGATGCTATAGCCCAAAAATCTTGCCTCCTAACTCCCTAAATCACCGGGAATCGCGAATCCTTTGAGCACCACCAAAAGCTAGAGCACCGAACGAAAAGCTGCGAATCCAAGTGGTTTCCCGGCGTTTGAGGGCACAAGATCAATCACAAAGATGCACGAGACATCTATCCATGTTTTCCTCAAAGAAATCCGGAAGAAACCCACTCAAATCCGCGGAATCGAACCGGGAACAAAGGCACGAAAACAAGCACAAAAAGGCCAGGAAAGATTCACAAGGTCTAGCATGCCGCCTAGCATCCATCCCTCTCAACAAATCTCTCATGAAGCGCTCATGCTAGCATAGAGAAAATGGAAGAAAAATAGCTACGAAAATGAGAAATGGGAGGAAGGAAATGAAACCCTAAGTCGCGGAGAGAGAGAGCCATCCACACACCCTCATGGCTTATATATCGGGTCCCGCCGGAGTGGTAAATGACTCGACTACCCCTAACTTAACTACTGGCGATACAACCCACGCAGGGGCATTTAGGTAATGTTTGTGGGTCTTGCCATCAGACGGCCACGCCTTTGCCGCACCCCGCGTCCTCCCAACGCAAGCCATGCGATCCCGCCGCGTGTCCTCCGCTTCGAAGCTTCCCGACACGCCCGGATCCCGTCTCCGTCGTGTTGGGCCCTCGGACTTGGTTTTGAGGCCCAAACCAAGAAACCGTCCGCCGATGGTTTTGTGGGCAAACCACCAAACCCCCGCGTGCTCGGTCCCGGCCTCCCACCAAACCACTTGACTTGACCGCCACCGTGCACCGGCTCGCTTGTCCATGACTTTGTCTTGCTTGTGTCGCCACCATGTGACCCGCACCCAGTCCCGCCGTACACCGGGTCCCTCGAACCGAGCCTACTTGTCTCTCCATCTCCCGGAGGCCCCTCAAGGCTGAAGACCTTTCGCGCCCGTTCTTCACCCGCAACAACACGAACTAGGCCGCGGCCTACACCCGCGCACTAAGCCAAGAGTCGGTCCAACACCCGTTGTCAATCACTCATCACCGAGGAGCGGTCATCCATCGACCACCTGGACGCTCCCCGGTCCTCATCGCCCGAGCCGCGAGCCGCGTCGCACGTGCCACCCCCTTCGGACGTCGCGCCGCGTCGTGCCCTGTCCGGGGAGGCCAAGACAAGGACCTGGCATGCGCGTCGTCGCCGCGGGCAGCGCCGGGCATTTCCTCGAACACCTGGTGGGCGACGCGAGGAAGGGTGTAGTTTTAAAACCCTAAGCGGTCTGCTGACTAGGCTTGTGCCCACTCAAGCCCAGCAAGCCACAAACGGCCCAATCATGCCGGATGCTGTTGTTCAGGGTCCTTCTCTGGACATTTGGCTCCTGGCCAGCTGGGCCGAGCCCACTCACTTTCGACCCATTAACGACCCATCTAACCGCTGACTGCTGATGTCATGCTGACGTCAACACCTTTTTTTTAATAAAAATCCTTTTCCATTTCAAAGGTGATTTCAGAAATGCTTTATAAATGTTTTAAACTTTGAAAAATCATAACTAATTATAGGAAGCTCAAAAATATATGAAACTGATTTCTATAATTTCGTAATTTCGAAACCTTGCTATTTGTAGGTAGTTTGAGCTCTTTTGGGTTTTCTAAAAAGAGGATTCTATTTGGAGTTATTGCTTAGATGTGTACTAATTTCTTACATTCTCGTCGAATCTCGTGCCACAGACCCGAGCTTCGACCAGGAGGACGCCGAGGACCCCGAGTACACTTCCCCGGACAACGACTGCTCCAACGGCTACGAATATGTCATGTCACTCCCAACCATGTAGATCCCATGTTGATAATTAGATGCTAGTGCTTTAATTTATATGCATGGCTTGGATGAATTGCATAACCAGTTGATTAGCCTTGCCTTGATAATTTGTTATATCCTGATTCCTTGATTTTCCTATTACAGGAGTATCTACAGACCCCTAGATAGTCCCATATACCAACTATCCATACTTATGTTGCTTGATTATGGATGGTATTTTGGGTTTGGACTGAGATGCAAGAGATCTCAATGTGTTCTAGCGTGAGTACTAGGTGCGTTCCTCCTTGTTGTGTTTTGGCGGGAGCAAGCCTATCGGTTACTTGTGAACGCCTTCCTCGGGAAGATGCGATATGGCCTCTTACCCGAGCGACGTGTCGGACAGATGGCGTTGGGGAGTGCTCGCTCTCGGCCCTTAAGGACTTATCGTCAGTTGACCTTGTTTTAGATGACTTTTACCATACAAACCGCCCGCCTTGTATTGGGCGGGGGTGCGGGGTGAGACTTGTAGTGGATAGCACCCCTCCTGTAGGCGGATCGGTGTGATCGTGAGGGGAGACAGTTTACTCCTTAGTAGACTTCACCCTGGCGAGGCCGGGGAAGGGTTCCACAGCTTCGAGGGACCTCTCGCTGGCAATATGAGCTCTACAGTAGGGACTGTGCCAGACTAGGAAGACGCAGGAGGGTACTATCCACTTACTTGAGCTTCAGTCGTATGGTAGAGCTTGAAATCGGTGACGGCCGGTTCCGGTCCTATTCAGGTGGGTACAGTTGTACAACCTCTGCAGAGTGTTTAAACTTATAGCTATAGTCTGTGTCCACTGGTTTTGGATAGTCTTCTGATCTCTCACCTTACTAGATATAGCTTTCTTGTGCTTCTTCTCTCCCATGAGTGTGTGAGCCCGACTGAGGCCGTTGAGATGTGGGGATAGGAGCTGGTGGGCCCCACATCGCAGATGAGAGTTGGGAGCCGGATTGTGGTTGTGAGATGGTGTTTTGGTGCGGTATCCTTGAGCGGGGTGTGGACCCCAGGGTGTGGACCTCGGAAGCGTGAGCTTCCCCGAGGTGTTGACCTCACTGCATGTCTCTACTTACCTTGAATGTTGCTTCGCTGCTTTGCTTAAGCCGTCTAAAGCCAGAGTAGGAATATATATTGCATGGTAGATCATACACCACTTTTGCCTCTTTGTTGGGAAGCTAACATGACCTACCCGCTTATCGGGTAGATCCAGGGGTCTCTGACACAGAGCCGGACTACGACTTCGACAACGATGGATCGGATGACTAGGCCTCTTTCTACGCTCGAGATGCCTGCGGATATGGAGTTCCCCGCGCTTGCATCGAGCCGCTGCTAGGCGTTTTCTTTCTGTTTGATTCAGTCATGTTGGACTTGTACCGGACATGTGCCGAAGAGATGTACTCTGATTAATGTAATAAATAATTGTTGTACTCTATCTGTTTTTATCCTTCTGTATGGATTTTTGGTATTGCTGAGGAGACAGGGATTGCACGTGGTAGCCCTCCTGGGACTACCACCGAGGTGCAGAGAGTCGGTTTCTGTCCGTGGAAAACCTGTTCGTTTCAGTTGGTATCAGAGCCATGCTTGACTGTAGTACGAGACCTAGGAATGGTCGATAGCTTAGGAAGGCGCTTCCAAACCTTGAAACTTTATATAAACCCCTTGACTTCTCTGTGTATATATCTATACATATATATATGCATTTCCTTGTTTAACATTAACAAACTACCTTACTAACTACCCTCTAACAACGTTGTGCAGATGGCAGAGCGATCATGGATTCCACTTGAGCCGGATGGCAAGTGGGCCAGAGGTTTCTGCCACCTCCTGAGGGAGTGCCTGGAGACGGCAGGAGTCGAGACCGACAAGGTGTGCTACGAGGGGAGGACCATGGCACCGTTGGACCAGTCTTCTACGTTCCTGATAGTCACGGTACCGGTGGACCCACGAGTTCCAGAGTTCAAGGGAGTCAAGGTGCACTGCTTTGAGAGTTCCACCATGGAGGCCGTGTCCAGCTTGGGGAGAAGCTCAAGGACACCCCGTTTACCATCCTACCGACGAGGGTTTACGACCCGAGTCGCTGGGACACGTACGACCACACCCAGTACTTCGAGGTGACCACAGAGGTGGAGGACATGAAGTTGCACATGGCAAACTGGTGCATCCTAGCACAGGACCAGGCACTCTACTGGGCTGACAATGAGATCAGTTTCCTGAGATGGAAATGAGACAGGACCTTGCAGCTCGCTCAGGAGCTAGAGTTGGAGAAGCTGGACTTGGCGGATCGACTGGAGCAGTCCCACTAGAGGAACGACGAGTTGGTGCAGCTCGGACTAGTAGCCGCCAGGGCTAGCATAGAGCATGACGTCGTGAAGATCGCAACCTTGGAGGTACGGTTGAAGACCGCTGAGGAGAAGCACCGGGCCACGGTGGAGGCCACCCGTGCTGACAGGGAGCTGTTGGCGGAGGCTAAGTACCTGATGGAGTCCGTCGGAGCTGCAACGGCAGACTACCAGGAGAGGGTCTGAGACATGGAGGAGAGGAGTCGTCGCAACTACAACCACCTGTGCTACCTTGGAGGACAAGTGTACGAGGAGAAGGACCGTGTTGCCAGGACCCGCACGGCCTGGGAGCATTCTGACCAGCAGAGACTGGCGAAGTTGGAGGAGATCTCAGCACAGCTACCACCGAAGAAGAGGCTGCGTCTGCAAGCAGAGACCTTCGAGTTACCTCCGACGCTACTTCCACAGCTGCACCCGTACCCGAGAGGCTCCCAGGACACAACAGATATGGACCACGCTCTTAAGGATGTCCGACACTACAACGGAGGACCAGTGATCAGGTTGCCGGGTTACCCAGTTGTCAACTCACCGCCGTTCTACTCTGTACCTCCAGACTCCAGCCCAGAGGAACCCCAGTGCACCCCGTGACTAGGAGTAGAGTTTTAGCAGTAGATCCAGAGTTGTCTTAAAGATCTAGTTGTAGTTGCTACCACCCATGTTGTTATGTCAGTAGTAGCTACCCCATGATGTACCAGGTGTTAACGTGATGTGTTGTCATGTAATCTCGAAGGTCGTTGTAGTAAACCCTGAGATACACCTCTTCTGTACGGTGGAATTGATTGAGTGTCATGGATCTTCATGGTTTTATTTCGGATTTCATGCTTCTTACATGTCTGATTGAAATTGTCTGATTGTTAGCATAATTACTCCTTTATAGTTAATAATCCTATAAATTTTCCCAATACCACTACTGACTCTTGAACATGGAATAGATGTCAGGAGCAAGGAGGTCCGGATGACTCCTGGCCCGCTTCGAGGAGGTGGCTGGAGACAACGGAGGGGAGGATTCCCCTAACCCAGTCGGAGCGAGAGGCCTCAGGCGCCGTGGAGGGCACGCCCCGCGAGGAGGACTCCGTGGAGGCCGAGGAGTCCGTGGAAGTCGAGGAGGCTACGGTGGCCAAGGAGGGAGTGGACCTGCAAACGACACCGAAGGAGAACTGGAGCAGGAGCCTGAGCCTGAGTAGGAACCCGAGCCTGAGGAGCTGGCCAAGAGCAGGAACAAGAGGTGCCACCACCGCCTCCTCATCCGAACTTGGCGACGTGATGGCAGTACAGACCCAACTGATGCAGACGATCACTCACTTGCTAGCGCAGAACAACAACAACAACCACACGGGACAACATCGCAACGTACCAGAGGGCTTCCAGAAGAAGGTCGAGAACTTCAACAAGCTGCGACCGCCGACCTTTGACCACTCTGCGGATCCGATGGATGCGGATAACTGGCTGAGGGAGATAGAGAAGAAGCTGGAGTTGACTGAGCTTACTGAGGAGGAGTGCGTGACCGTGGTAGCACACCAGCTGATCGGCACAGCTAGTGCGTGGTGGGACAGTTACTGTGACTTGCACCTAGACCCTTTGCACATCGGGTGGGATGAGTTTGTGGAGGTCTTCAGGAACCACCACATTCCCGAGGTTGTGATGGACAGGAAGGCTGACGAGTTTCGACAACTCAAGATGGGAGGTATGTCCATGCTGGAGTACGGTGATGAGGTACGTGCCAGACGACACCAACACAGAGAAGAAGAAGGTCCACTGGTTCAGGAAGGGACTACACAAGGGGATGGCACATCACTTGTCCGCGCACGACTGCCCAACGCTTCGCTCCATTGTCGACAAGGCACTGATTATCGAGATGTCGAGGCTCGAGTACAAGGAGGTCCGCAGAAGCAAGTCGAAGCACACCGACCAGGCAGGACGCTCAGGTCCACCCCAGAGGTAGAGGACAGACTACTCTTAGGGTCACCAGTCACAACCGAGGCACTACTCCACCCAGTCACAGCAGCAAAACAGAACCAACCCAGGGGGAAGTGGAGGACCAAACATCTGGAGGCCGAGATAGCCACCGCAAATAGCTGACAGAGCTAAGGTGACTTTCTTCAACTGCAGTCAGGTTGGACACAAGTCGTTCGAGTGCCCGCAGCAGGGGCAACCTGGAGGTCAGAACCGTAGTTCACACTTCCATACATCGGCCAAGGCACTAGCACCAGGGGGACAGCCACCCCGTACCCAGCAAAGGTCCGTTCAGCTGCCAGCTACACGAGGACGCCTGAACCACCTCACCGTCGAGGAGGCTGCAACCGCACCTGACGTCGCACTCAGTGAGTTCCTTGTTGATTCAGTTTTGGCAACAGTTTTGTTTGATACCGGAGCTCAGTTTTCGTATATCTCTAACATGTTTGTTAAAGAAAGGTCATCACCAACTAAGCCTCGACCAAGGCCTATCTTAACTAGCTCTCTGCTAGGAGAGAAGAGGAGCATGTTAGAGTGCAGAGGGGTGAAGTTGGTCTTTGAGGGGCAGCTGTTCACGGCAGACTTGATAGTTCTGGAGTCTACAGGCAGAGACGTGATCCTAGGGATGGATTGGTTGGCAAAGCACAACGGAATGGTATCATGCAACCCCAGGTTCATACAGTTAGAACACCCCAGTGGAACGAAAGTGCGGATTAAACCTCAGAGTCCGAAGACTGCAACGATGCTTTGCAACATGAGTGGGAAAGAAATTGAGGAAATTCTAGTGGTCTGTGAGTTTCCGAGCGTGTTTCCAGAGGAGCTTACGGAGTTACTCTCTGACCGGGACATGGAGTTTGTGATTGAGCTGATGCCAGGAGCTGGACCCGTTGTAAAGAGTCCGTAGCAGATGTCGTCCGAGGAGCTGGACGAGTTGAAGAAACAACTCAAGAAGTTGCTAGAGCAAGGGTTTGTTCGGCCGAGTGCCTCACCGTGGGGTTCACCTGTAATCTTTGTGGAGAAGAAAGATGGCACCAGGAGGATGTGCATAGACTACCGCACACTCAACTCAATGACGATCAAGAACAAGTACCCACTACCAAGTATCGATGACCTATTGGATAGGCTCAAGAAAGCAAAGTTCTTTTCCAAGATCGACCTGAGGTCAAGTTACCACCAAATGAAGATCCGAGAGCAGGATATTCCCAAGACAGCTTTTACCACACGGTACGGTCTGTATGAGTTTGTGGTGGTTTCTTTCGGGCTGACAAACGCACCCGCCTATTTCATGAACTTGATGAACAAAGTCTTCATGGAGGAGTTAGACAGGTTTGTGGTGGTGTTCATCGATGATATCCTGATTTACTCTGAGGCAGTGGAGGAGCACAAGGAGCACCTGCGGATCGTTCTAGAAAGGCTAAGGCAGCAGAAGCTCTACGCCAAGTTTAGCAAGTGCGAGTTCTGGATGGAGAAGGTAGCGTTCTTGGGACACGTGTTGTCAGCAGAAGGGATCACTGTGGATCCATCCAAGGTGGAGTCAGTTACCAAGTGGGAGCAGCCGGTGAACGTGACAGATGTAGAAGTTTTCTTGGAAAGGCAGGATAATACCGAAGGTCCATTGAGAAATTCTCCAAGATTGCTAAGCCGATGACAAAGTTGCTTAAGAACAACACAAAGTTCGAGTGGTCAGAAGCGTGTGAGAAGAGCTTCCAGGAGCTGAAGAGAAGACTCACCACAACCCCAGTGCTTACTTTGCCAGATATTAGGAAGAACTTTTTGGTCTACTGTGACGATTCAAGGCTAGGACTCGGTTGCGTCCTGATGCAAGAAGGGAAAGTTGTGGCTTATGCTTCCAGGCAGCTGAAGAAACACAAGGAAAACTACCCGACACATGACTTGGAGTTGGCAGCTGTCGTGCACGCACTCAAGATCTGGAGGCACTACCTGATGGGAAACAAGTGCGAGCTGTACATGGACCACAAGAGCTTGAAGTACTTCTTTACCCAAACAGAGTTGAATATTAGGCAAAGGAGGTGTTAGAGCTGATCAAGGACTACGACGTGGAGATCAACTACCACCCAGGCAAAGCTAACGTCGTGGCAGATGCACTGAGCTGAAAGACGTATTGCAACAACCTCATGATGAAAGAAGAGCAACCTGCCTTACACGAAGAGCTAGAGAAGCTGAGGATCAAAATCGTGGATCATGGACAAGCCAACGAACTGCATGTGACCTATGACATGGAAGATCGTATCCGAACAGCTTAGAAGTTGTGTGCAGAGACCAAAGTTCTGCGAGAACTGATGAAGGAGGGAAAAGCAGGGGATTACCGCTTGGATGAACAAGGCACCGTGTGGCTGAAGGAACAGATTTGTGTACCGCAAGACAAGGCACTCCTAGAGCAGATCATGAGAGAAGCCCACGACTCGGGGTACTCGATTCACCCTAGAAACACAAAGATGTACAAAGATTTGAAGACTAGGTACTGGTGGAAAGACATGAGGAGGGATATAGCTCACTGCGTGGCCTGTTGCGACACCTTTAGCAGAGTGAAGATCGAGCACCAGAAGCCCGCAGGATTGCTTAAATTGGAAATTCTGGTTTGGAAGTGGGAGGACATCTCCATGAACTTCGTAGTGGGACTTCCCCGGACACCAAAGGGGAATGACTTGGTTTGGGTCATAGTGGACCGAGTGACCAAGGTGGCTCACTTTGTGCCAGTGAAGACCCGGTATGCCACCGAGAAGCTGGCTGACCTGTACGTGGAGCATGTACTCAGACTACACGGAGCACCCAGAAGCATCATGTCCAACTGTGGCCCCCAGTTCGTTGCCAAGTTCTGGAAGAGCTTCCACAAGCTACTAGGCACTACACTCAGTTACAACACAGCTTTCCACCCTCGGACAGATAGGCAGACGGAGAGAGTCAACATGGTTCTGAGGACATGCTACGAGCTTGTGCGCTCACTTACGGCACAAATTGAGGGAGCAACTTACCGCTTGCAGAGTTCTCTTGCAACAACAACTATCAAGCAAGTCCTCGGATGGCACCCTTTGAGGCCCTTTACGGGAGGAAGTGCATAACACCGCTAGCTTGGTCAGAGGTTGGAGAACTAACACTCTTTGGACCAGCAATCATAGAAGAAGCAAAGGAGAAAGTAGAGAAAGTTCGTGAGAACCTGAGGATCGCTCAAATCCGTCAGAAGAGCTATGCCGACAAAAGAAGAAAGGAATTGACCTTTGCAGTCGGAGACAGTGTGTACTTGAAAGTCTCACCACTTCGAGGAACTAAGAGGTTCTTAGTGAAAGGGAAGCTTGCTCCGAGGTACGTAGGGCCGTACCAGATCACCAAAAGGATCAGAAGTCTAGCTTACCAGCTCGTGTTACCTGAGACTATGGCAGGAGTGCACCCCGTGTTCCATGTGTCACATCTAAAGAAGAGTGAGAAGGAAGTGGAAGCCAAGCAAGTTCCCATGGAATTGCTTGACCTACAAGATACCCTTGAGTATGCTGAGTATCCCGAGAGGATCCTGGAACGAGCAGTCAAAAAAACAATGAGGACAACCATTCCCTTTTGTAAAGTGCTGTGGAGTAACCATACCGAGCGAGAGGCAACTTGAGAGAAGGAAGCCGATCTCAAGAAGGAGTACCCTCACTTGTTCGCGGACGAGGTTGGAGTCTAAATCTCGAGGATGAAATTCTCGGTGGTGGGGGAGACTGTAACATACCAGGAATTAGGTGTGCAAAATTTGCGAGAATTTAAAACTTTTTGTTTCTAAGTGCTACCAATTTTTCAACCCAAATTGCTAGACCTTCCCTAAATTCCCCACCAATTAAACCTATTTATAAAAATATATATTCAAACTATGGTAAAATAAGTGAGTTGGAGTTTCTCTGGTTTTATTTGGAATTTAATTGAGTGATGTTTGAATTTGAATGTGATTCAAATTCAAATGGTATATCAAACTTATGTTCAAATATTTACTAATCAGTAACCTTTGTTGCGGGCTTAAACCGTAGGAGCCAATCGACCGACCCAGCTAAGCCACTACCGGCCCAGCCCAGCAGGCCCATCAGGCTGTTCAGCTGCGCAGCCCAGCTTCCGCCGCCCCCATTCTTTTTCTTCTTTCTCGCTGACGCCAGGGACCACACGTCAGCCGCACACCACTCTTCTTCCTCACCTTTTACCTCTCTGCGACCGGCCGCGCCACGCTGACCCGCGCCTGCGCGCGTGATGGGATGGCCGGGGGCGGGCTGGCGCGCACGCTGAGCCGTGCCGCGCCCGAGCCAACCAATCCGGGGGTCGGTTCGCAAGGGGGATTTCCTCTTTTGGCCCTGCCGGTGACGAAAAAGGGGCGGTGGTGGCCACTGCTGGCTGGCCACGTCGCTACCTCCGCCGGGGCACCCAATCCCGTGGCGCCGTGGCTACTTTGCCCTCGGGCCACCTTGACCAGTGTCTACACCCCAGGGCGAGACCCCAGCGGGCTCCCCACCAACCACTTGGGGTTTTCCCCAATCCTCTGCTCCATAGCCATGCGGGGAGGAGAGGGGTAGAAGAAGGGGGAGGAGTGGAGCGCGCCTCCGCCGCGCAGCGCCAGGAAGACTGAGGGCCGCTCGTGGGGTGGAGTCGGGACCGCCAGGACAGGAGCCTTCGTGCCGTGGGAGTGGGAGTTGTGCGTGACCAAGGGACAGGAGTCGAGGGGACGCCACCACCGGGAATGTCTACAACGCCGATGTGAACGATTACACCGAGCCGGCCACGACTACACTGCCGACCCGACGTGAGCACCCCGGGGCCATCTTCTCCTCCCCCCCTCCCCCTTGGATGCTTTCTTGTGATGGACCTACGACGTCGAGACGCGCCGCCGGGGATATTGACCTGCATCTGCGCTGGCCTTCGAGCCGCTGAACTGCCGCCCCGCGACAGGTTGGAATTCCTGGGCCATTCATGCTCTCGAGCTCGCCATCGCTGTGCGATGTGTCTCTGTGAATGCCGGCCGTCGAGCCGAGGGTTTTTCTTCAGGGAACGTGGTGCGCTGCCACGCCGACTCGAGCTGCACCTCTGGCTTCCAGGTGGCTGCGCCGAGCAAGCATGGCGAGGCCGTGCGTGCCTTAGGCACGGCTGTGGCCAGCACACACCTCCGCGTGCTCTAGGCTTGGCCGCCAGCCAGCCAAGCTGCACGTGTGGCCGCCCGCGACGAGCTGGAGCTCCTAGACAGACCATGTCCCTGAGCTCGCCGTCGCCGCGCGGGAGGGATGCAGGGTGTGAGCGCAGGGCGCCGCGACTCCCTTGCGCGGCGGCGTCGAGGACGCCCCCGGCTACCGGGTGGATGCGCCGCGCGGCGCACACGATGGCGCGTGCACGCGTGCAAGCCCGGCCGGCGCACCCCGGCCACGTGCCACGGCCTGGCTTTTGGCCGGCCGAGCTGCACACCGTGCCTCGCGCGCCACACCCTAGACATCGCGCCACGTCGCGCTCTGGCCGGGGAGGCCAAGACAGGGACCTGGCATGCACGCTGTCGCTGCAGGGAGTGCCAGGCATTTCTTCAAACACCTGGTTGGCGACGCGAGGAAGGGGTGTAATTTTAAAACCCTAAGTGGGCCGCTGACTAGGCTTGGGCCCATTCAAGCCCAGCAGGCCACAAACGGCCCAATCATGCCGGATGCTGTTGTTCAGGGTCCTTCTCTGGACTTTTGGCTCCTGGGCTAGCTGGGCCGAGCCCACTGGGCCACTTTCGGCCCAGTGCGACTTTCTACCCATTAACGACCCATCTAACCGCTGACTGCTGACGTCATGCTGACGTCAGCGCCCTTTTTTTAATAAAAATCCTTTTCCATTTCAAAAGTGATTTCAGAAATGCTTTATAAATGTTTTAAACTTTGAAAAATCATAACTAATTATAGGAAGCTCAGAAAAAATATGAAACTAATTTCTATAATTTCGTAATTTCGAAACCTTACTGTTTGTAAGTAGTTTGAGCTCTTTTTGGTTTTCTAAAAAGATGTTTCTATTTGGAGTTATTGCTTAGATGTGTACCGATTTCTTACGTATGCGTCGAATCTTGTGCCACAGACCCGAGCTTCGACCAGGAGGACGCGGAGGACCCCGAGTACACTGCCCCGGACAACGACTGCTCCTAAGGCTACGAAGGTGTCATGTCACTCCCAACCATGTAGATCCCATGTTGATAATTAGATGCTAGTGCTTTACTTTATATGCATGGCTTGAATGAATTGCATAACCAGTTGATTAGCCTTGCCTTAATAATTTGTTATATCCTGATTCCTTGTTTTTCCTACTACGGGACTAGCTACAGACCCCTAGCTAGTCCCATATACCAACTATCCATACTTTTGTTGCTTGATTATGGATGGTATTCTGGGTTTGGACTGAGATGCGAGAGATCTCGGCGTGTTCTAGCATGAGTACTGGGTGCTTTCCTCCTTGATTTGTTTTGGCAGGAGCGAGACGATCGGTTACTTGTGAACACCTGTCTCGGGAAGATGCAATCTGGCCTCTTACCTGAGCGGCGTGTCAGACGGATGGAGTTGGGGAGTGCTCGCTCTCGGCCCTTAAGGACCGATCGTCAGTTGACCTTGTTTCAGATGTCTTTTACCGTACAGACCGCCCGCCTTGTATTGGGCGGGGGTGCGGGGTGAGACTTGTAGTGGATAGCACCCGGCCTGTAGGCGGATCACTGTGATCGTGAGGGGAGACGGTTTCATCCTTAGTAGACTTTGCCCCGGCGAGGCCGGGGAAGGGTTCCACAACTTCGAGGGACCTCTCGCTGGTAGTACGAGCTCTACAGCAGGGGCTGTGCCAGACTCGGAGACGCAGGAGGGTACTATCCACTTACTTGAGCTTCAGCCGTATGGTAGGGCTTGGAATCAGTGACGGCCGGTTCCAGTCCTATTCGGGCGGGTACAGTTGTACAACCTCTATAGAGTGTTTAAACCTGTAGCTATAGTCCGTGACCACTGGTTATGGATAGTCTTCTGATCTCTCACCTTACTAGATATAGCTTTCTTGTGCTTCTTCTCTCCCCTTAGTGTGTGAGCCCAACTGAGGCCGTTGAGATGTGGGGATAGGAGCTGGTGGGCCCCACATCGCAGATGAGAGTTGGGAGCCGGATCGTGGTTGTGAGCTGGTGTTTTGGTGTGGTATCCTTGAGCGGGGTGTGGACACCAGAGGTGTGGACCTCGGAAGCGTGAGCTTCCCCGAGGTGTTGACCTCACTGCATATCTCTGCTTACCTTGAATGTTGCTTCGCTGCTTTGCTTAAGCCGTCTAAAGCCAGAGTAGGAATATATCTTGCATGGTAGATCATACACCGCTTTTGCCTCTTTTTTTGAAAGCTGACATGACCTACCCGCTTATCGGGTAGATCCTGGTGTTTCTGACACAGAGCTGGACTACGACTTCGACAACGACGGGTGGGAGGACTAGGACTCTTTCTATGCTCGAGATGCCTGCGGATATGGAGTTTCCCGCGCTTGCATGGAGCCGCTGCTAGCCGTATTCTTTCTGTTTGATTCAGTCCTGTTGGACTTATACCCGGCATGTGCCAAAGAGATGTACTCTGATTAATGAATAAATAAATGTTGTATGGATTTTTGGTATTGCTGAGACAGGCATTGCACGTGGTAGCCCTCCTGGGACTACCACCGAGGTGCAGAGAGTCAGGTTTCCATCCGCGGAAAACCGGCTCTTTTTAGTTTGATAGAGGGTTCGAGATGGGGAAGGTCGATCAGACATTGCTTCTTCTTAGGTAGGGCAGAGATATCTTGATTGTGCAGGTGTACATAGATGATATTGTCTTTGGTGGCTCGTCTAACTCTCTTGTTGCAAGGTTTGCAGATGATATGAGCAGGGAATTTGAGATGAGCATGATGGGTGAGTTGCAGTTCTTCCTCGGGCTACAAATCAAGCAATCAAAGGAAGGAACATTTGTGCACCAAGCTAAGTACACCATGGACATTGTGAGGAAGTTCAATATGGAGGACTCCAAGGCCATGACGACGCCTATGTAATGGGGACGTGGGTTCCCGATCTTCCGTCAGGTGGAGATAGCTATCGATTTGGTGGAGATGTCACACAAACGATCCGGCTTCCAATCAACACGACTAGAACCCCGCAATCGCAGCACCACTTCTCCTCTGGTTATCAACCATGCACCGCACGATTGACCTCGCCACGAGGGCTAATCCTTGCCTCGAGAATCGAAGACACAAGCAAGAACAAGAAAGAAACACAATCCGGAAAATTGCGGATGAATGATTAAGCTCACAAGTTGGGGTCTCACAAACCGATCGAGCGGCGAACTGTTCTTGACAGAATGACTTAAGCAAAACCCGAGGTTCTAAGGTGGCGGCTACCGAGTATAAGAGGAGGGGGGCTTCCTAGGGTTTGGGGCGACTTAGGAGGGGCGCCCTCAACTTGGGCCTAAAGCCCAATCAAACTGTCGATGCAGCACTTTGGCAGATTCTGGACGTCAACGTGTTTCGACGATTCCCGTTGACTCGGAACGTATTTTGGAATGAGACGAATGCCATTGGAAGCTCTATGAAATTCTGCTTCCAACCATATATAGAACGTTCAAAACCGACTCCGTATGCGACCTGGGAGTCTGTTTTATTGCGCACTGCTCCTGGATTCCGAACTGGACTCGAACTTGAATTGCTTTTGGCCTCCACCTCGGGGACTCGAACCGGATCAACCTTGGACCTCCTTGTTGACTTGGAAACCCTTGTTGGACTTCTTCTACTCCATTCCATGCACCAATCATGGTCGTATGCATGAGTGTCATGTCCTCATCATTCTCCCCTTCTTGATGAAAAGCCGTCCTCGGCGTCGATTGTACTTGGAACCGATCCTGCACAACACAAGAGCGAACGGGATTTCGAAAACCAAAGAAATCAAAATTATTGTGAGGAGGAATGCCACCATGTCTCCAATTGGTGAATATGTCATCTTGCATATAAAATTTAGCGAGCATGTAAGCATCTGGATCGGATGACACATAATATTTGGCAACACTACCCTGCAAAAGATTAGTACCAACAAAAGACAAAATTGGCATAGGGAGCAACCAGCAATGCTCCCCTTCTTGGAAGTAAACTTGTTTCACAGAAACTGAACTAGAGAAAGGTGAATGAATATGTGTAGTGTGGCTGCCCTCTAGTGGATCAAAATTGAGCACAACAAAAGGATAATTCAAATTTTCACAAATGTACACTCGATGTATCATATATTGTCCTTTGTTGTTATATTTGCCAATAACATGATATGAATGTCTAGACAACCATGGAAAATCAGCATGTGCAAAAATTCTCTCTTCTAAACAATCTAGATTACACAAATCATCGAATTCAATGTAACCCAAAGTATGTAAAGAAGACAATAATTTGTGCTCATCATGTGCACTAGCAATAGGAATAACATGTTTATATCCAGCGAAGTGTTTGGTTTCAAAACATGTAAAACTAAAGCATTTTCAAACAATTCATCTTTATCACAAGGAATATCAAGCGAATCATCATGTGACATAGATAAATCTAGAGAGGGTTCCACTAACAATTGCTCTTGGATAGCATGGTGTGTGGAAAAATTTAGCATATTATGACAATTCTCACCTTCTATAATTATAGCACCATGGTCATTACCTGTGTCCTCAGTAGAAATATCAGGTGCACTGTGAAGTGGTGGTGCTGAATTTTCACATGAGGATGTGAGCTCCTCATTTTCTTCTATGTCATCCTTGTCCTCTTGCTTTTGTTCAGAATCCTGGAAAAGGTTAGGTGGAGCAAGAGATACAACAATGGACTGATCCTCTATACTAATCACCTCATCATATGAATTTAATGTAGGAGGTGGATGAACAAAAGTTTCTCTCATAAGAATTTTCATAGCATTCCAAGTTTGAGGTTTAGCAGAATTATTTAAAGACTCCCACCAAGATAAAGCTGAGTGTCGCAAAACACTAGCTGCATTTTTTACCTTCCTCCTTGGACACATAAAACGAGTAGCAAATATTTCTTCAATGGCAATTTCCCACTCCATGTATGCATCAGCACCCACACCATTGTATGTTGGTGGATATGAAGAATCTGTCATGGCTAGAAGACAGAAAAAAACAACACAAACGGTGAAGTTTATCCCTAATAATCTCACTACACACTCCTCTCAGGTGGAACACCGGAACACACTCTATTGTGTCTTATCAAGCTCTTACAAGTGTCCGACGAAATACCAAGCAAATGATACTTACCAAAGGGAGTGAAACCACGATTGCAAGGTCAAAGCTGTATTGATCAGAAGAAAGTATGTGGAGCTTGGGAGGCCAAAATATAATATGAAGGATTAGCAAATATCGAATGAAGATTAGCGAAGTTCCATAAGTGTCCAAGGCACAAGTCACAATTGCTGGCTAAGACGGGTCCTATCGTAGCACAACAAGGTAAAAATAACAAGGAACGATGGACAAAACTCAAAGAACTTAGCGAATGGCGGTTCCGTAAATAGAGCAGTTTTTTCGGCACTAGTAGAAATCAAAAACGGGCGCTTCCAAAGGGGTACCAGCAAAAGAGTTGATCCTTGGCCAAATTTTTTACCACTGAACTAAGATCACCAAAGATGGAAGCACAAGAAAAATCACCTGAAACAAAGGTGTATTGCGGCCTAGGGAAATTACGGAACTTTTTCGAAATCCCTCGAAACGAGTAAATGAATTTTTTCTTTTTCTTCCTGATTTTTTTTTGAATTTTTTGAGAACGGCAAAACCGACAAAGTGGGTGAATCGTATGTGCAACTTTTCGTTGCCAAGCTCCTGTAAAAATTTGAGCCAAAACAGAGCACCGAGCGAAAAGTTATGCCTGTTTTATGGAAGGTCACTCAACCTATGTTTTCCAAAAGGCACAAATCGGCAGGAAACGCAGCGGTGGCTATGGAACGCAGGGGCACAAGCCTCCCTGGTATAAGCCGTAGGTATTACAAGATTATGAATCAAGGAGGGGCTCAAAGGCGGTTTGCAACCTATCTATGGCTGGCGTGGCAGGAATTCACACAAGGCGGCTAGCGAGGGCAAGTCGAGTGATGTGGTGGCTCGACTTGTAATCTGGAAAAGGTGGATGGGCTAGCGGCGGAAACAAAACAGCGATGGCGTGGTTGAACTACGATGATGAACACGACCTAAACCAGCAACAAGACTCGAACACGGACACAAACTCAACAAAGCAATCTGAAAACGAAATTGCGAGGCTAAAAACTAGGGTTGTAGGACAGCGGAAATTTTTTTTAAGCTTTTTGTGGACTATGGGACGAAGGCGAAAACACTCAAAACTAGGGTAAGCCCGACGGTGATACCTGAGTCTCTCGATTACCACTTAATGGGACGTGGGTTCCCGATCTTCCGTCGAGTGGAGATAGCTATCGATTTGGTGGAGATGTCACACAAACGATCCGACTTCCAATCAACACGACTAGAACCCCGCAATCGCAGCACTACTTCTCCTCCGGTTATCAACCATGCACCGCACGATTGACCTCGCCACGAGGGCTAATCATTGCCGAGAATCGAACACACAAGCAAGAACAAGAAAGAAACACAATCTGGAAAATTGCAGATGAATGATTAAGCTCACAAGTTGGGGTCTCACAAACCGATCGAGCGGCGAACTGTTCTTGACAGAATGACTTAAGAAAAACCCGAGTTTCTAAGGTGGCAGCTACTGAGTATAAGAGGAGGGGGGCTTCCTAGGGTTTGGGGCGACCTAGGAGGGGCGCCCTCAACTTGGGCCTAAAGCCCAATCAAACTGTCGACGCAGCACTTTGGCAGATTCTGGACGTCAACGTGTTTCGACGATTCCTGCTGACTCGGAACGACTTTTGGCATGAGACCAGAGCCATTGTAAGCTCTATAAAATTCTGCTTCCAACCATATATAGAACGTCCAAAACCTACTCCGTATGCGACCTGGGCGTCCGTTTTATTGCGCACTGCTCCTGGACTCCGAACTGGACTCGAACTTGAATTGCTTTTGGCCTCCACCTCGGGGACTCGAACCGGATCAACCTTGGACCTCCTTGTTGACTTGGAAACCCTTGTTGGACTTCTTCTACTCCATTCCATGCACCAAACATGGTCGTATGCATGAGTGTCATGTCCTCATCACTATGAGTACGACTACAGCTCTTGATGCGGATGAGGAAGGTGAGCACGTGGACCAGAAGGAGTACCGGAGCATGATCGGGTCACTCCTCTACTTGACGGTGACGAGGCCGGACATCCAATTCTCGGTATGTCTGTGCGCTCGTTTTCAAGCGTCTCCAAGAACTTTGCATCGGCAAGCGGTAAAGCACATATTCAGGTACTTGCGTCACACTCCCGACATCGGCCTTATGTACTCTGCATCTTCTTCTTTTGTGACACCTTAAAATTCCATCACTAAAATTCACCTAGCAACATGTTAACATAGTCTTAAGGTTTAAAATGAAATGCCATTTAAATTTGAGCTCTAAAGTAATTAATTTAATTTAATTAATTTAGAGACAAGAAGTGTTTGTGTATCATTATTTGGCTATGCATGGTTTTTGGTTGCTTGTGTGAGGTTTAAAAGGTTTATAAAATTTTGTGAAAAAGTTTGAAAAGTTTTGATTGAATTTGTGTTGAAAAGGTTCAATTAGAAAAAAGTTTGAAAAAGAAAAAGAAAAAAGAAAAAGGACCTCACCTTCATTCTGGCCCGGCCAGCCCAGCTTCCTCTCCCGCGGCAGCCCACTTCCCCACCTCCTTTTCTCTTTTTCTTTGTACCGCTGATACCTTACCCCACCTGTCATCTCCTCCTTCCATCCCACACCCCTCCCCTTTCCTTTGTCCGGCTACACGCCCGCCGGGATCCTCGCCGCGCCTGGCCACCTCCTCCACCTTTCCCTTCTCTCCGAGCAAGCCAATTAAGGCAATAATTCCCCGCAATCAAATCCCCCTCCGTTTCTTGCTGTTTTTCCCCGTCTCTTGGTCCTTTGCGCCGGGTTGCCCGCCGACCATCAATGGCAAGGCCGCCGGCCACTTGCCCCCTTCCGCTTCCCCTTCCCCCCTCTCTCTGCTCGTATAAAATCCGGGCGACTCCCTCGATCCTTCCCTTTCGCCCTCACCCACACACACTCCTGCGCTCGAGCACGAAACCCACCAGCGCTACCACCTCTGCTTTCCGCTGTCACTAAAGGAGCTCGTCGCCGGTGAAGGGTTCACCTTCTCCCTTTTCTTCTCTCCATTATGTGTTGCGCTGTTGCTCATGGAGCTTGCGCCACTCAGGAGTTGCGCCCCTGTCCGCCGTCGGTACGGCGACCGAGTCGCCGCCGTCAACAAACTTCACCGCTGTAACCACTTCCTCTCCGGCAAGCTTGTTTTCTCCGTCTCTTGGTGGTAAGCATCAACTTCCCACCATCCCCGGTCGTCCACACATGCCGCAGCACTGGCGTCTGCACGGCGGCGAGCCCCCCGCCGCCCCCTTTTGTTGTCGGCCGCTGTGGGTGCACAAGCCACCCCCTTGAACCCCTAGATGTGTGTCTGGTTGCTCCAGCTACGCGTAGAGCTCACGCGCGCACGAATTGATGCCCTGTGCAGAGATCTAGGGCGCGCTGACGAACTTTCGGCGAAGCACCACCGCGCCGCTCCTACCTCCGGTGCACTCGCCGACGCGCCCCGCACGCACGAGTCCTGGGCCGTGCGATCTGTGATGGATGGATAGGATCGCGTATCCCTTCATGTTATGAGGCCGATCCACCGTGGACTCGTGGGCGGCGACCACGACGTGGTCCATGGTTTCCTCAGCCGTTGGATCCAAGATCAACGACTCTGATCAGCCGGCGCTCGAGTCAAATAGGGTTATAACGGTCAGCTCTTGGCGTTTTTGATTAAGAGCCCCTGGACTTTCTTGTTTTCACATGCCGGTCCTTCCACCTATATGAATCCTTGCAAACAGGTCCTGAATTTTATGATCTAGCCCCTGCCTTCTCTGTTTAATAGCACCCGAGGTCCTTTTCATTCTTTTTAGCATGTCAGCCCTTTAGTTTTTATATGAAATTATGTTTTAGTCCCTGGTTTTATTCATAAAAGTCCCGTAGGCATAGTTTTCTTACAGAAAGGTCCCCGTAACTTGTTTTAAGCATATCTTTCTTGTTTTAACTCCGTTTTTAGCGTTCTATATACCGAAATGATCGTCTCATCGAGTAGAATCTTTTGGACAGCGTGTTTTCAGGTTTTGTTATTGTTTTGTGTACTATTTATTTATTTATTGTTTGTTGTATATGCTTGTGCATAGATATCGTGCCTGTTTCGTCTGAGCTCCCCATTGGAGGTGATCAGGAAGAGTCTGTCTACAAAGAGGAAGATACCCAATTTGTAGAGGAAGGCAAGTGGCTTTCCCCCTCTGCTTATTCTCTTTTGAACCTATATAACTGCATGCTTAAACAATCTTTACTTTATGTGTTGTTATGCATTAAATTGATGGGCAAACACCTTTCTAAGGACTTGACTAGATGTTTCACCCTGTTACCTTGATCAACCCTATTTAATGAATGCTTTGGGTAGATAATTGCTTAGCTTGCTAAATTTGGGCTGGTTATGTTGGTTTATGATATAATCTATTATGTTTATGAAATGTTGGCTATAATTAAGAACAAGATCACATATTTTGATCGGAACATGGAGAACCACCCAAGATAACAGTACAATTGAGGACCATGTGTGGTTCGAGGACCGGTGGATGGTCGCTTCCTTGTGTGATGAGTGATTGACAACGTTGTGTGGACTGATTCTTGGCTAAGTATTGTAGGTGTAGGTTGCGGCTTGACTGGTGTTGGTGCAGGTGATGAACAAGCGCGAAAGGTCGTCGCCGGTGAGGCCTCCAGGTATGGAGAAGACAAGTAGGCTTCGTTCGAGGGACCCGGTGGCCAGCGGGGTCAAGTGCGGGCCGCATGGTGGCATGAACAGCAAGATGAAGTCGTGGACGGTTTCTTGGTTGAGCCTCAAAACCAAGGTCGAGCCAGGACTACGTGGAAGCCGAGTCATGAGTGGCGATTGGCGGAGGCTACACCAAGTTCGCGGGGTTTCCGGCGGTTCACCAGAAAACCACTGGGTTCCTTGGTTGATCCACAAAGCTAAGACCGAAGAACCGAAGACGGAGCTGCAGCAGCGCCAGACCGGTCTGACCGGTGGGTCTGACCGGTGGGTACCGGTCTGACCGGTGTGCGATGACACAGTCTGGAATCTTCAAAGCGGAGGACACGCGTCGGGATCGCAAGGCTTGTGTCGAGGCTAAGCAGGTTGCGGTCGCCGGGCATCCGTCCGATGGAGAAAGCTTGAAGACTTCCAAAACCGCCCTTGAGGGGCTTGTATCCCTAGTTATTAGGAAAGGGTATTTTAGACTTTCGGTTGCCTCCATATAACCCATGAGGTGAGAGGATGGCATCCATCTCTCTTGGAACCCCTAGTTCATTTGCTTTCCTATTTTCCCTTCCTATTTTCTTAGGATTTCGATAGGACTAGCTTGAGAGCTTCATGGTGAGATCTTGTGAGAGGGCTGGATGATCGGGCGGCAAGCTAGACCTTGTATGAACCTTTGTGGCATGTATAGATGATTCGGCGTGGTGCCTCAAGGCCTTGTTGTGTTGCTCCTGGTTGTTCTTGGTGGTGATTTTCGGAGCCCTTTCTTGGTGTTTTTCTTGGGTTTTTTTCAGGGCCTTGCTCTTGAGGATTTGATGGGGAAAATTCGTGGGAACCCTTCGTGGTTCTTTGGGTTGTGATCCCCCTCCCAAATCAGTGAGTAAAGGGGCTCGATTTTGGGGTTTTCCGAGTTCTAGGGTTAGAGGTGTTCTTGGCGGGATTTCTTCGATTCCTCCTTTTTGGACTAGTTTTGGTGGAATTAAACTTGGCTATGGACTCCTCATGCAGTGTTCCTATTATCGCCAAAGTCTTGTTCAAGTCCGTGGAACGATTCGGGAGATCGAAGTTTGGATTTGGGGCAGTTGACCCGCGGGTGCTGTTCATCTTGAGCTGCCCAGGCTACACCGGTCTGACCGGTGCTCTTGACCGGTCTAACCGGTGCAATCCTTGGTGGGTTTTTGCTCGGGTGAATGTCGGGGTGAGTTTGCTGTTGTTCTGTGTTGGGGCCGTTTCGAGTTTGGGTCAGTTTGGAGGTTGGTTGGCCTGTTTGGTGATTTGGGGCTTTCAGGCTTAGACCGGTCTGACCGGTGTGTTGCACCAGCCTGACCGGTGTGAAGCCACTTAGTGGAAATCATCAACTCTCATCAGCAGGGACCGGTTTGACCGGTGGTGCTCACCGGTCTGACCGGTGTTGGTCACTGGACTCGAGGTTTGGTGTTATGCTGCGTTCTCGGGTCGGAAGGGTGTATGTTGGTTCCTAGGTCCAGTGGCACTCCAGTAGCTATGTAGGCTTGGACAACTTGGGTAGTGCGTCGGAGATGTGTGTTGCAAGCCGTGTTCATCTTGTTGGAGTTTCCATCTCCGTCGAAAAGAATTTGTATCGGCTCCCAATCTCTCCCCCCTCTATCGTTCGCCGTATCGGTCCTTCAAGTGGTATAAGAGCCGGTTCGGGTCTTTATTGACTCTAACCAGTCTAAGATCCAAGGATGGCGTACCAGGAACGGGGTTCGGGTCCTCCACACTTCGATGGCAAGAACTACCAGATGTGGAGTAAGCGGATGGCTGCTATTCTCAGAGGAAAAGGTCAGATCCTTTGGGATGTCACGGTGGACAAAGGCTATGTCCAGCCGATGATCTTCCTTGCTCCAGGATCAAGGGACATGTTTGATGCCAACAATAAGGCGGTTGACTACTTGTTTCGTGCCCTGTGTCAGCCTGAGTTCGATCGGGTGCACACCGAGCACTTGGCTTGTAGAATCTGGTTGGTGTTAAAGGAGGCTCATGTTGGGAACGCTTAGGTTCAGGCACGGATGTATGCGACCTACTAGAAAGAGTACGAGAACTTCACTAATCTCCCCGGTGAGTCCATCGATGCCTTGTTTCAGAGGTTCACGGTGGTTGTGAACAACATGAGGGCCAATGTGGACGTGCTCCCGTACGAAGATCATGATAGAGCGGTCAAGCTCTTACACTCTTTGGATCATACGATTTGGGGCGGAAAGTTCGAGGCCATTGTGGAGTCGGAGATGTATGACACTCTGACGGTGAACGAGCTGTTCTCGAAGCTCAAGTCGGCTGAGGTGGATAGGGGCATGACTGCCAAGCTCGAGGGTCCGACTGACTCCCATAGTCTTGCCCTCGTTGGTGGTTCGAAAGGAAAGGCAAACACTAACCCATCCACCAGGGTGTTCTCTTTGTCCTCTTTGATGTCTATGACAGATGAGGAGTTTGATGTGCTTGGAGAGGATGAGCTGGCGTTGCTGACGAGGAGGTTCGAGAGGCTGCACGAGAACCGGGTGAACATGAGGAGGAACACTAGGACATGCTTCCAGTGCGACAAGCCGGGACACTTCGTCGCTGACTGCCCGGAGAAGGTCGAGAACAAGAATGGCTACAAGCACAAGTTGAGGACGGATGGCAAGTACCGGTCGAGGCGTGACCACAAGAACAAGCACAAGGACGAGCGACGATCGAGGAAGAAGGAGAGCTGAGGCAAGGCTCGAGCGATGGTTGGAGCGAGCGACGTCGACTCCAGTTCCGCATACTCCACCTCGAGCTTGAGCAGCAGTGAAGACGAAGGTGATCGTCGCAAGAGTAGGAAGTCGTCCAAGAACCTGAGCGGGCTGAGCTGCTTCGCAAGAGACAGCTTCTGCACCATGGCACTGAGCTCCGACAGCAAGAAGAGCACACAGAGCGACTCGGACTCTGATTCCGACGACGAGGTGCGTGATGAACTTCCCTTCTTGCGCCAGGAGAATGAGAGGCTTGTCTCTTTGCTTGATAACCATGATGACATGCTTAGAGAGGCCAAGAAAATGAGAAAAGGGCTTGGGGCTTCACTCGAGAATGCTAGGACTAGAGTGGCTGAGCTAGAAACACAGGTTCTTGATAGCAAGCTTGATATTGATTCCCTTAAGTCTAGCACTGTTGTTTCAGATGAGGTTGATTGTGCTGATTGCTCCATCTTTCTTGCTGGTCTTGCTTTGTTTAAGGAGAAGCATGCCTCCAAGTGTGAGGAACTAGATGTGCTTAGGGTTGAAGTGGCTGAGCTTAAATCTAGACCTGCTTTGCTAGGTGCTTGTACTTCTTGCCCTGTTTTGCATGCTAAGATTGATGAGATGCATGCTTACACTGCTTCCCTTGAGGCTAAGTTGAAAGAACGAATTCCTACATCTTGCTCTACCTGTGAAATGCATACTTTGAAGAACTTGGAACTTGCGCATTATGTTGATCGTTTGCGGGATGAGAATGATGAGCTGAGAAAGTTGATGGGTTGGTTGTCTGGTCATGAGCCTCAGTGGAGGATGATGATCGAGGCATTTAAGAGCAGGATGGTGAGGGACTTGGGGAAAACAAGGTTGGTGAGGGAAGTGGAGAGAATATCCTAGAGCCACCAAAAACCCACCACAAAAATGATTTCCCTCCTAAACCTAACCATCTTAGGAACCTACTAGACACAACCCCAGCTCCACTCTTGTTTCCTACACCAACTAATGATCTCCAAAAGCCTATCAAGTTTGTGAGTACTTCGGGGAAAGTGTTCTTTGGGAAATAAAGTGAGAAGGCTAGTGAGGAGAAACCGGTGGAGAAGTTGAGTGGAGAGAAACCAAGTGAGCAGCCACAGCCCAAGCCTAAGCCTAAGCTTGTGAGGTTCCATTATGGCTATTGTGGGAGAGATGGCCATAAGGATGAGTTCTGCTTCAAGAGGAAGCGAGAGGAGAGGATGGCGAAGGAGTGGGCTAAGAAGGACAAGTACCACCCTTCAGATGGTGTACTTGAGCCTCGTCTACATATGCCTAGGGCCAAGGCGAGTGTGAGGACAGTTCGGGCTTGGGGAGAGCGGAAGGCTTTTTGAGGTGCTACTACCCAGGCTACACCGGTCAGACCGGTGTGGGGCACCTGTTAGACCGGTGCAGGCCTGGACAGACAGCAGTTTGGGTTTTGTGATCGTACAGGTGCGAGGGTTGTTTCTGGAGGTCGTGGTTTTGGTGGTTGGGCTGGAGAGTTTGCAGGAGGTCAGGTGGCTAGGCATTCTCCCCCTCGAGTTCAATACAGGGATGGGAGGAGTCGTAGGTTTGAGAAGGAGAGGAGGGACGGTCCACGGGCTTTCTTTCGTGGTTTTTGTCCTACTCCAGGTAGAGAAGGTTGGTTTCCTCGGAGTGGTTACCGAGGTGGTGTTCGTGGTGGTAGTTTTGGTAGGAAAGATGGTTTGGTGTGTGCTAACCCCACTTTCAAGCAAATGGCTCGGCACTGGTTTTACTCTTTTGGTACTAACCCCGGTCTTTGAGTCGTTTGTTCGCTCACGTGCTCGTTTCGAATTTCGGGTGGGAGACTTGAAGAACATTTGGTTCATTGACTCCGGTTGCTCGAGGCATATGATCGGAGACGGGGGGTGGTTCTCAAGTCTCGTCTCGGCGGTGACAAGGAGGTACATCACTTTTGGGGACAATGGGCGTGGGCGTGTGCTTTCGAAGGTGAGATCAAAGTGAGTGACAAGATCACTCTCAGGCGTGTTGCTCTTGTTCAATCGTTGGGGTACAATCTGCTTTCTGTGTCCCAGTTGTTGGATGAGGGTTTTGAGGTGTTGTTTCGGCTCGGTGGTTCTCGGATTTTGGACTCTCGAGGGGACTTTGTCCGTATGGTCATTCCCGAGGGTCGGGTGTTTCATGCTTGATTTTTCTTAGTCTTCGGGTGTGGAGCGTTGTTTCTTGGCTAGTTCTTCGAGTGAGTGGTGGAAGTGGCATAGGAAGTTGGGTCACTTGAGCTTTGACCATTTGGCTCGCTTGAGTAAACTCAATTTGGTCCGAGGATTGCCACGGTTGAGGCTTGAGAAAGAGTTGGTTTGTGTGCCGTGTAGGCATGCCAAGATGGTAGCCTCTTCTCACCCGCCTCTCACCGATGTGATGACTGAGCGTCCATGCGAGCTGCTCCATATGGACCTTGTTGGCCCAGCTCGTGTGCGATCCGCGGATGGGAAGTGGTATGTCCTTGTTGTGGTGGATGACTATTCTCGGTATGCGTGGGTGTTCTTTCTCGAGGATAAGGGGTAGACGTTTGGTTTTGTTCGAGATCTAGTCTCGAGGTTGAGGAACGAGAGGCACGGAGATGCCATTAGAGCAATCCGTAGTGACAATGGCTCGGAATTTAGAAACTCTCGTTTTGAAACCTTTTGTCATGACTTGGGTCTTGAGCACCGGTTTTCGAGTATGTATACGCCTCCCCGAATGGTGTTGTGGAAAGGAAGAACAAGACCTTGTGCGAGATGGCTCGGACGATGCTTGATGAGCATAGGACTCCGAGAAGGTACTGGGCTGAGGCGGTGAATACAGCGTGCTATGGGTCGAACAGGGATCTACCTCAGAGTGCATAAGAAGAAAACATGCTACGAGTTGATGCACGGTCGCACACCCAAGGTGAGTCACTTCCATGTCTTTGGTTGCAAGTGTTTCATTCTGAAGAAAGGCGGGAAGTTGGATAAGTTTGAGGCTAGGTCCCGTCGACGGTATTTCCTTCGGTTATGCATCTCATTCTAGAGCATATCGTGTGCTCAATCTTGAAACTAACCAAATCGTGGAGACTTGTGAGGTAACCTTCGACGAGACACAACCACGTAGTCTCGGTTGTCTTTGAGTGTGCGGTGTGATGATGAACTTGGCGAGGAGATCTTTCAGGAGGAGGAGCATGAACATGGATACGATGAAGATGGCGGTGTGGCGCCCCGACCGAACATGTACCCACTACTTCGACTATAGTGGTGGACGGACCCTCTCCTACACCTACGACGACAAATCAAGATCGAGGAGAAGGCGTTGTTGAGGGGGGAGGTAGCATCAAGGCGAGAACCTCCCCGGTGAGTACAAGTGGATCACCCAGCTTCAAAGATCATCTCGCGACATGAATGAACGCACTACACGGTCGAGTGTTCAAAACAATTCTCATTTCGCTCATGCTGCATTTGTTGTTACTTTTGAGCCCAAAGACATTGGACACGCACTATCTGATCACAATTGGGTTAATTCGATGCATGAGGAGTTGAAGAACTTTGAGAGGAATCAGGTTTGGGAGTTGGTTGACCCTCCCTCAGGGTGTAAGCTGATTGGTACAAAGTGGGTGTGGAAGAACAAAGAGGGAGAGAAAGGTGACGTTGTGAGAAACAAGTCGAGGCTTGTTTCTCAGGGGTTCAGTCAGAAGGAGGGGATCGACTACGAGGAGACCTTTGCTCCCATAGCCCATTTGGAGGCAATAAGGATCCTTCTAGCCTTTTCCGTGGCTAAAGGTTTCAAGTTGCACCAAATGGATGTGAAGAGCGCTTTCCTGAATGTTGTGTTGGAGGAAGAAATGTATGTGAGGCAACCTCTGGGGTTTGAGAGTGAGAAGTACCCCCACCGGGTGTACAAGTTGAGGAAGGCGCTGTATGGGCCGAGCGGGCGCCTAGAGCTTGGTATGACAAGGTTGAGGGGGTTCTTGTTTGAGACGGAGTGTTTTGAGATGGGGAAGGTCGATCGACCTTGTTTCTACCGAGGCGGGGCAAAGATATCCCGATTGTGCGGGTGTACGTGGATGATATTGTCTTTGGTGGCTCGTCTAGCTCTCTTGTTGCAAGGTTTGCAAAGGATATGAGCAGGGAATTTGAGATGAGCATGATGGGCGAGTTGTAGTTCTTCCTTGGGCAACAAATCAAGAAATCAAAGGAAGGAACATTTGTGCACCAAGCTAAGTGCACCAAGGACATTGTGCGGAAGTTCAAGATGGAGGATTCCAAGGCTCTTGATGCGGACGAGGAAGGTGAACACGTGGACCGGAAGGAGTACCGGAGCATGATCGGGTCACTCCTCTACTTGACGGCGACGAGGCCGGACATCCGGCTTCTCGGTATGTCCGTGCGCTCGTTTTCAAGCGTCTCCGAGGACTTCGCATCGGCAAGCGGTGAAGCGAATTTTCGGTACTTGCGTCACACTCCCGACTTCGGCCTTTGGTACTCCGCGTCCTCTTCTTTGGCGCTTCATGGTTTTCCGGATGCGGATTTTGCGGGTGTCGGTTGGATAGGAAGTCCACCTCTCGGACTTGCCGGTTTTGGGTTCTTCTTTTGTGTCTTGGTCTTCCCGCAAACGGTCGATTGTTGCACAATCCACTACCGAGGCCGAGTACGTTGCTACCGCTAGTTGTTGCTATCGGCTCCTTTGGATTTCATACACCATAAGTGACTTTGGTGAGGAGTATACCCATATCCCACTTCAATGTGATAGCACCAGTGCCATAAGCGTTGCAAAAAACCCAGTGCTCCATTCCAAAACCAAGCACATAGAAGTGAGGTATCATTTTCTGAGAGACAGTGTAGAGAAAGGAAAGATAGCTTTGATCCATGTACCCACACATGACCAACTAGTCGATATTTTCACCAAACCCCTAGATCAAGCAACTTTCACTCGTTTGCGGGGGGAACTTGGTGTGTGTTTGTTTTCTTGAGTTGGTTGTGTGGGAGCTCCTTTGTAGCAAATGTATAGCTTTCGTTTGTGCATTCCTTGCATTTGGCATGGAATATGTAAAATGATGTATAGGCATCCTTGTATCTTAGATTGCATGCATTTTGTATCATATGCATTGGATTGGAAAAGCTTCTCCTATATACATTGTTCACCATGGAATGCTATTTATGTCTTTGTGAGCTTGTTTGGTATGCTATGGTTAGTTTGGCTTAGCTCTTGATGATCTTGATGAATAATCCATGGTTGATAGCTTTTATTTTTGAAAAATGTCACATACATATGCTCTCTCATGTGTAAATTCCTCTATATGATCTTGACAAGTTTTAGTGGCTTGGTTATTCTTAATTTGTGGTTGGATAGCTAGTTTAATGATCACATGGGGCCAAACGCTGATTTGCCATCATGAATGTTTAGCCCTCTTGCTTCATCTTGTGGAGGGGCATAAGTTCCTTTTTGTCGCAAAGACATTTCATGTACCATATATGATTCTGAAAATGAAATGTAAAATGCTTGGAAAATGTGCTCACATGTCATATGTGCTGAATTTAATTTGCTTTGGGTGCTAAACCGTTGCATGATGCCTACCAATGAGAAGTCTCATAAATAGAAGTAGGCACATGGCTCGGTGGCTTTGACATGACATGAGGTGCTTGTGGGTGTTTGTGATGGTCGTATGATTAGAATGGCTGTCCTAGCATGAAGTCTGTGTGGCTTTGCCATTTTGCTATGTTTTGATCATGTTTAGGACTTTTCTCATAAGAGGCAAACTTTTCGCAAAATTGCCTAAATCCATCTTAGCTTCGTCCAATGGTTGTGAAACTTGATAATCATGTAGTTGATGTCGATACGAAGCTATAGAGTATCTAACTTGCTGATTTGGACATGTGAAGCATCCTTTGTTGAATTTTGTCTATTTGAGAAGCTCTAGGTTGAAAGTTTTGCATTTTTGGCTTGATTCGTGCATTGCCAACATGGGGGATAAGTTTGAGCTTGAAATGGCTTGCTGGATGCATTTAGAAGGTTTTCAGGTGGTTTCGAGCCATTTCTGGGCTCTGGTGTGCACCGGTCTGACCGGTCGAGGTCACCGGTCTGACCGGTCAGAGTGCTGGTCCTGTGCACATGTTGGGCACCGGTCTGACCGGTGGTGGTGACCGGTCTGACCGGTGTGAGATGAAGTTGTTGCAACTGCCCTTTTTTCAAGTGGTTTGCATGCATTCGTCTAGGGGGAGGTGCATTGGTTCAGGGGGAGCTTGCATTTTTGCAGGGGAGCCCTTTGTGGTTTTTCGAGCTTTGTTTCGGTGGTTTGCGCTCTTTGCTTGAGCTTTGCTTTGTCTCGGATGTGTCGAGCCGTTGCCCTTGCCTAAGGGGTTCGATACTTGTCTTCTTCAAGTGATCTTGCTCTTTGCCTTTGTTTGGCTTTCGATCGCTTGTTGGAGTTTCTTTTTATTCGTTTCTTTTCTTTTTCTTTTCTCTCTTGTTACTTTCGTGTGGGTGTTGTCAATGCACTCATCAAGGGGGGAGATTGAGGACCTTGTGTGGTTCGAGGACCGGTGGATGGTCGCTTCCTTGTGTGATGAGTGATTGACAATGTTGTGTGGACTGATTCTTGGCTAAGTATTGTAGGTGCAGGTTGCGGGTTGACTGGTGTTGGTGCTGGTGAAGAACAAGCGCGAAAAGTTGTCGCCGGTGAGGCCTCCAAGTGTGGAGAAGACAAGTAGGCTTCGTTCGAGGGACCCGGTGGCCAGCGGGGTCAAGTGCAGGCCGCATGGTGGCATGAACAGCAAGATGAAGTCGTGGACGGTTTCTTGGTTGAGCCTCAAAACCAAGGTCGAGCCGGAACTACGTGGAAGCCGAGTCATGAGTGGCGATTGGCGGAGGCTACACCAAGTAAGCGGGGTTTCCGGTGGTTCACCAGAAAACCACTGGGTTCCTTGGTTGATCCACAAAACCAAGACCGAAGAACCGAAGACGAAGCTATAGCAGCACCAGACCGGTCTGACCGGTGGGTAACGGTCTGACCGGTGAGGAGCACCGGTTCGACCAGTGTGCGACGATGCAGTCCGGAATCTTCAAAGAGGAGGACACGCGTCGGGATCGCAAGGCTTGCGTCGAGGCTAAGCAGGTTGCGGTCGTCGGGCATCCGTCCGATGGAGAAAGCTTGAAGACTTCCAAAACCGCCCTTGAGGGGCTTGTATCCCTAGTTATTAGGAAAGGGTATTTTAGACTTTCGGTTGCCTCCATATAACCCATGAGGTGAGAGGATGGCAGCCATCTCTCTTGGAACCCTAGTTCATTTGCTTTCCTATTTTCCCTTTCTATTTTCTTAGGATTTCGATATGACTAGCTTGAGAGCTTCATGGTGAGATCTTGTGAGAGGGTTGGATGATCGTGCGGCAAGCTAGACCTTGTATGAACCTTTGTGGCATGTATAGATGATTCGACGTGGTTCATCAAGGCCTTGTTGTGTTGTTCCCGGTTGTTCTTGGTGGTGATTTTCGGAGCCCTTTCTTGGTGTTTTTCTTGGGTTGTTTTCGGGATCTTGCTCTTGGGGATTTGATGGGGGAAATTTGTGGGAACCCTTCGTGGTTCTTTGGGCTGTGATTCCCCTCCCAAATCCGTTAGTAAAGGGGCTCGATTTTGGGGTTTTCCGAGTTCTAGGGTTAGAGGTGTTCTTGCCGGGTTTTCTTCGATTCCTCCTTTTGGGACAAGTTTTGGTGGGATTAAACTTGGCTATGGACTCCTCATGAGGTGTTCCTATTATCCCCAAAGTCTTGTTCAAGTCCGTGGAACGATTCGGGAGATCGAAGTTTGGATTTGGGGGAGTTGACCCGCGGGTGTTGTTCATCCCGAGCTGCCCGTGCCAGCACACCGGTCTGACCGGTGCTCTTGACCGGTCTGACCGGTGCAATCCTTGGTGGGTTTTTGCTCGAGTGAACGTCTGGGTGAGTTTGTTGTTGTCATGTGTTGGGGCTGTTTCGAGTTTGGGTCAGTTTGGAGGTCGGTTGGCCGGTTTGGTGATTTGGGGGCTTTCGTGCTTGGGATCGGTCTCGACCGGTGTGTTGCACCGGCCCGACCGGTGTGAAGCCACTTAGTGGAAGTCGTCAACTCTCATCAGCAGGGACCGGTCTGACCGGTGGTGTTCACCGGTCTGACCGGTGTTGGTCAGTGGACTCGAGGTTTGGTGTTCCGCTGCGTTCTCGGGTCGGAAGGGTGTGTTGGTTCCTAGGTCCAGTGGCTCTCCAGTGGCTACGTGGGCTTGTCCAACTTGGGTAGTGAGTCAGAGACGTGTGTTGGAAGCCGTGTTCATCTTGTTGGAGTTTCCATCTCCTTCGAGAAGAATTTTTATCGGCTCCCATTCACTCCCCCCTCTCTGGTTCGCTGTATCGGTCCTTCAACAATCACAGTTCACATGGCTCTGGCTTAGCCAATTAATTAGGAGAGTGGGTTTATCTGATAGCCTTTTTCCGAGAGGGGCATAGGGGCTTGGGGTTGCAGTGGTACAGCCCAGTTCTTCTGGGGTAGCAGCCTTTGCTAAGGTGCTGACCATTATGGAGGGTTATGGTCCGCCCTGAGCTGTAACTATCGCAGGCTATTGGTTTCTCTGCTTTCCTTTGTAAAGGCTTCGTAGTGGACCCCTAGCCACTCACCTTGGAAGTGTTTAAGGGTCTAGCTAACCCGGGCAACACGGGGAACATGAGTTGTGGGTAAAGTGTAAACCTCTGCAGAGTTAAAACTGATCGATCAGCCATGCTCACGGTTATGAGTGGCTTGGACCCTCACATGATAATCAAACTTAAAGATGGATGTAAATCGTGGATCTTGTGGTTCTTTGGGCTTGGGTTGTATTTTAAAGCTTATGTGGGTTGGTAGAAACTTACATCTAGTAATTAGGTGCTGTTAACTAAAATTTGACCAACTTATAAAATGATAATCGCTGTAAACCATAGCCTATCCTTGCTAGCCTTGCATGGTCCCCCCACTTGCTGAGCTCCAACCATAAGAGTGCTTACCCTTGCTTACCACTTTTCAGAGGAGAACATCGGTGAGGAGTACTGGAGCGACAGCGAGGAGTTCTAAGGCATGTGGATCCCCCAGTCATTATGCCTGTGGAAGTCGATGAAGGAGCTACTGTTTTTAGTTATCATTTTGTGTTCCGACCTTCATGTCCACCCGTCTGAGTGTAATAAAGAATATTGTATCGGTTAAACTCTTGTACGTTTTGATTACAGTTATGGTATTACACTCTATTGTCTATCATGTGTGTGTAATTCTGATCCTTGCGCACATATGAGATGCATTCAGTTTTCCTTGTAAAATTGGGTGTGACAAAGTGGTACCAGAGCCGTAATGACTGTAGGTCGCATCCTTAGTTAGAAATGGTAACAATTAAGGATTCATGTTCTAGAATGTCATGCCATGCTTCAAATCATCTTATTTATGCTTAAAAATCTAATTTATTCGTGTTTATTGTTTGAACTCTATCGTTTTGATTTATTCTGTACTGAGTTCAGCTTTGTTTTGTTAGATGGCCAGGACTTATCTGACTCGTCGCACGAGCACTGGTGGTCGCTTCCCTCTTGGACAGCTTGCTCCTCGACATCAGCTAGAGGTTATTGTTGAGGAGGAACCCTAGGAGGTGCAGCCTGAGGCTTAAATTGAGGAGGATCCGGAAGAAGTGCAGTCCGAACCTGAGATTGAAGAAGACCGTGAAGAAATGCAGCAGGAGGAGGACCCAGTTGAGCAGCCGCAGCTGTATGATGGCACTGTTCTGGAGGCTGATGCTGATGGTGACATTGTGATCCCACCAGCACATGAAGCAGCAGAAAATGCACCACCTGCGCCAGTTGCCCCTGCACCCAATGCTATGTGTGGAGATCCTGATGATTCAGGGGATGACAGTGGTGAGGATGATGAAGACAACAATGGTGATGAAAATCCTGAGGAGGAAGAGGATGATGATCCTTGCTATTGTGGAGCTGAGTACCAGAAGCACTCCACTGAAGATGAGAATGGCTAGTTTTGTGTTCTACTGCAAAAGGTACTGCAGCACCTGGGGTACACCATGAAGCCACTCTATGTCACCAGGCATTTCAGTGAGCCTGGTATGAGGGATTACTACACCAGCCGAGTCTATATTCGTGTGCCTTTGATTGACACTAATGGGTGGAGGAACCGCTCATCACACCACAGTACAACTCACTTCTCCACTGATGAGGCTGCGGTCAATGATGCATCTAGAAGGTCTCTCTGGTCACTCTGTAATGCTCAGCGTGATCGCCTGCAGCAGTCTAAGTTCCGCCATGTTCCCCGCCGTGTGAGTGGCTCTGAGAATACCATAGTACCTGCTGGAGGTGATGACCGTATTGACATCTTGGCTTGGGTGACTTCTGCACTAAACACTGACCTTGAAGGTGCAACAACTGAGATGGATAGGTAGCATGAAGAACTACAAACTACTCAGGCTAGGATTGCCTATCTGGAAGCACGACTTGCTGGTCAGCGACCCACTCAGGAAGCAATGCCGTACCAAACTACAGCCTCTCCTCCATGCAAGAAACTCCGCTACGACACAGAAGAAGCAACGACCCGTCTTGGCTAGGATCTTAGGATACCAGCCTTTACTTTTTTTATGTTTCGATAGACCGTTCCTGTGAGGACGTATGCTTATAATAATGGTTGATGCTTGAAAACATGTTTGATTTGGATTTTATTTGTGTATGAGTTGTATGGTGGAGTGATGGCCACGACAAAACAAGAAACCATTAAGTTAAATAAAGTTAGTTTGGGTTCAAATCTGGTGGTCTTCTATTTTATCTCTCATGCAAGTTGGAATGATGCAAATCTGTTCTCGCAGTTATTTGACATAGCAGTAATGTTTTATTTTTATCTCGAGCTAAAGAGCTCCAAATGACATGAAACCACTTGGGTTAGTTCACAAATGTTGAGGATGATTTTCTGTCAAAAATTCAATATTATACAGTATGTATTCTAGGAGTTTTGCGCAATGTTTTGAGCACATCAGAATCTGTAGTTTCTGCTGACACAGCAGCACTGTTTGAATTTTATGTCGAGTTGTAGACCTTCAATTGAGGTGATTCCAGTTGGAATAGTTTCATAATTTTGTACCTCACAAACTGGTAAAAATTCATGATTTTTGGATAATTATACAGAGTTACACCTGATTCATTGAGGTCAATAGAATCTGTCCTAGTTCGAAGTCTGAATTGCTTTATCGTTTTGAGTTTATCTTATTATGCATCAATTCAATACACCTCTCTGAAATATATTTTTCTAACGACCAGTTGGTAAACACCAGGTCTGTGAGGTCAAGACGTACCGCCTGTGATTCGTGCTCATATTGCTAATCAGCAGAATCTTGCACCACCCCCACTGGTCAATCAAGCCATGGATCCGGCAATGCAACATTTCTTCACAGCGCAGATGCAGTTGATCCAGAACCTCACTATTGACGGTGAAATTCCGTCAATCTAGCCATGAGTTTACCTTCAGTGTTGGCATGAATTTTATATCTTATCCATTGGTACTAACCCCCATGGTATAACAAGTTCACTTGTGCATGTCGGTTTTGGAGTTTAGTGTTTATGCAGGGTTTTAGCGTTGAAAGCGAGACTTCCGGGATAAGTTCATTAAGCACCTCATGACAAGACCTTGAAGCCCGGTACAAGTCAAGAAATGAAGTGAACACGACTCCAAGATGCCCAAGGATCCAACCCGAGAAGATGGAAAACTCCGAGGACCTAGCCAGAAAAGTGTTGAATCTTGCGAGACGAGGAGCTTCGTCCAATTCGGAGAGAAACTGACGACAAGGGCCACATGCAGAAGGGGGAAGGATCTAGAAGACTCGGGAACCAACACCGGGCAAAGGAGGCCATGGAATGGGCCAAAATGGGCCCAGGCCGGCCGGCCCAGCCTGTTTCGAGGCCCAGTCGGCCCCCCTTTGACCTAGATGCCTCTCGGGCTATATATAGCCCCCTGACCGAGAGCCACGCATCAATCAATTCGTCATCCGCCGCTGAGGAGCCGAGAAGCTTGAGGGACAGCATCTCGGAGATGAGGGCCATGCTAGTTGTCTAGGGTCTCCCTAGCCGACGTGGGAACCTTGCATGGAAGACCACGTCGGAGCTCCGGAGCAAGGATCAAGATCGAGGTAGGATCCCGGTGGTGATCTTGTTCATGTAATCATTCATGGTGAAGTCTTTAAGTGAATCCGATTTCTTGCGATCAAGTGCCTTCTCGATGATTTTGTTTTTTTCTTGGTTTTGCTTCGTCCCCAATCTATACTTAAGATCGATTGCATAGGGTGCTCTTGTAGCCGCGGTGGCTAGAGATGCATACCGGACCGACCAAGTGATTTCAACTTGTTCTTATCGAACTCGCCCTAGACTACCCGCATGAATAGGAGTACGTTGTGACAGAACGGGGGCTCTGAAAGGTGGGCGTTTTCGGAATCGGACCGGAGGCCATGGTTTAAATATGCTTTTAATGAGATTCGCTTTTCTATCTTCATCTATCTTGTTTGGAGCTACAACATAAGCATAATCTAGACTCTCTAGATCGGTTATCTCTTGCTTTCTCTTGCTACCTCTTTAGTAGATTAGATTAGATGTGTTTTCTTGATGATATCGTAGATTAGATGCAATTTGTTTCTTCGAAAATAGCTTTCCTTGCTTTACTAGATTGAATCCTTGCGTTGCGCATTGTTCCACGGATTCGATACCTTGGGTTCACCACTCGAGGGAAGAAGGGTCCCTTGACTATGACGGGGGATTTGTCCGCTTGCAAATCCATATGAACTTTGATATGAATATACACCGTCAACACTCACCAACACTGTGTAGCAGATGCAGGCTCAGCAAAACCAGCCACCATAGTCAGCTCCTCCGCCGTCGTATGGACCTCCCCCGGGCCCACTACCTCGGTGGGTACCAGGACCGACTACTCGGTGGGCCCCCGGGACTACCCCGGCTTGCGCTACACGCGCACCCGAAGGCGTGGAGCACAAGGACTACACAGAGTAGTACTCGGTTAGGGAGCCGTACATGTTCCGCACTTTATAGAGGACTCCCGGACGTACTCGACTAGTACTCTATCCCTACTCCGACTTGTAACCCCGCCTCCCGGACTATATAAGGCGAGGCAGGGGACCGATCTCGGATCACCTCATCCAATCCCCTACAACTCACGGCGCACTATTGCACCATCTTGCAATTGTGCCCTATCAATCCGTAGCTACGCAAAGACAGACGTAGGGTATTACGCACCTCGCGGCCCAAACCTCGTCTAAATTGTGTGCCACGTGTCTCTTCCTTCGAGTTACCGATCTCGGCGAGTCACGCTCATCTACTTCGGGTACTCCCCGTAGTAGGTTGCCGGTCTAAAACACCGACACCGGGCGCACCGTAGGGGGGTCTCGCCCGAGATCACATGGCGAACTCGACGGCTCGTGTCCGCTTCAAGTCAACCGTCGCCTTCAACCGTGGCGACACCTTCGTGTTCGGCGCCCGGGGTCCGCACCGCGGATGGCGCGGGCTCCTTCCGCCGCCGCCCGACCATGCGGCCCAACCCGAAGACGGGCCTCGTAACGCTTCCCGAAGCCGTCACAGGCGAACTCGCCGGCAAGTTCGGCGAAATTTCGCTCTTCAACCACCACGCTGACTTCGAGCTCGAGTCCGTCTCCAACTCGAACTCGACGTCGCCATGGGCCATCGCATGCGAGCCGGCTGCTCAGCCATCGCAGGCGGTCCCCCTCACCACTCGAGCTCCCTGCGCGTGGCCCCCCGCGTCCTCGGCCGGCCCGCACGGGGGCTCCCACTTCGCGCCGGGCCGGCAAGGAGCCCGTACCCGAGTACAACTCGGACTCCGACGCCGCCCCCGATCACGTTTCGGACTACAGCCCTCTCTCCGAGTTCTACTCGAACCCGGACTACGAGTTCGACTTCGGGTCGGACCCTGAGGATCCCGAGTCCGAAAACGACTCCACTGAGCTTCCCTTGTCAGGACCAGCTTCTGGGCTGGTTATAAAATCCACGCCGGCCGGCAGATACGTCTACTGGCCAGACCGCAAGCCTGCTGACCTGGCAAAGGGAGACTCACGCTACGTCGCCTACATCGACTCACTACCATTCCGTGAGGGGAACGCCGCTAGCCCGGCGGACTCAAACACACAAACCGAGGTGGCACCCTTCGAGTCCAGCCTTGGCACCCCGATCGCCAAGTCTTCATGGCCGCCGCGACACCCCGAGGCCTTCGAGCACGGCTCGGGACCGCACCGGAAGACATCTCCGCCGACGAGCTCTCTCGCCGATGCTCCACCCAACGAGGTTCCGGCGAGACAGAGACGCTCGACGTGAACGCAACCGAAGCGCAACGAACACCGTCGACGCATCCGCGACAACCTCCCCATCCGCAACCTTGCGGAAGTTCTCGAGGCGGTAGAGAGCGTAGTACACACCACACCCGAGCAATGCCTCGTGTCGACCGCGCCGATCGCACGCCGTGCTCGGGGCATACGCGCCGGTGAGGTCATCGCCAAGCTCGCCGAAGAAGCTTACTTCATGCGAGTCGACAACGAGTCAACCAACCTCCCCCGCCCAAGCCTCGCGACAACGAAGCTACTAGTCGCAGCGCCAACAACGGTCCCAACCGTACTCGAGCCGACCTCCCGCCCGAGCCAAACCGTCGCCGCTCCAACGCCGACGGACCTTCACTACAAGATCGCGGCAACCGAGAAGTTGTCCCCCACCGAGCTCCGGCGGTGGTGGCGGCAACGACCCCCGACGGCGGCCGCAGCCGACGGCGGCAGCCTCCAACCATGGGGCCAACAGAGAGCCGGGAGGCGGCGGCGGCCGCGGCGGCCGCGGCCACGCGAACCGCCACGCCTCCGCGCCCTCACACGGCGGGGTACGATGCCCGCCAAAAGATTGAGGAGCCGCGGCGGAAGAAGTCGACCACCGCCGGCCGAAGGCGACGGCTTACCCGCCTTCTCACCTCGACTTCGCAACTTGCTCTTCCCCGACATGTTCAAGCCTTTGGGGATCACCAAGTACGACGCGAAACAGATCCCATCCAGTGGCTCCGATGCTACGCTCTCTCCATCGAGAACGCCGGCGGCAACAGCCGACACCAAGTGCCTCTACTTCCCCTTCGCCCGGATCAAGCACCACTCACATGGCTCGAGTCGCCGGACAAGCACTCGATCGACAAGTGGGACCACCGAAGGAGCAGCTTCACAAGCAACTTCGCGGCGCCATGGGCCGGTCGGTACTCGCATGGACCCGCCCATGATCACAGAACAAGGCGAGACCCTCCGCAAGTACATGCGCCGCTTTTTCGACAAGCGCGCCACCGTCGTCGATGTCACCGACAAGGAGGTCATCGACCTCTTCCAAGACGGCCTCTACCACCGCCGCACCTTCGAAGACTTTGGTCGACGCCGCCCCAGGTCCATCCCCCACCTCAAGGACATGATCACGTCCCCGGGAGGATGAAGAAGACAAGGCCTACGCCAAATACGACACCATCCGTGGCAAGACCAAGCGGAACCGGGGTGGCGGTAGCGGCAACAATGCGAACCAGGGCAGCCGCAACAACAACAACAACAACAACAACAACAACAACCTGCTCGGGTCCCAACCGCAAGCGCAAGCCGGACAACACCGTCGCGGCCGTCCCGCCGCCCGCGAAAGGGAACTCGAAGAAGAACTCCGGCGGCTTCAAAGACCCGCCGAAGGAGAAGTGCCCGTGGCTTCCAAACAAGAACCATACTACCGAACAAAGTGCTACCAGCTCGTGCACGCACTCATGGAGACACCGGAGCCACCGCACCCCCATGATCAAAAGAACAAGAAGAAGGACGGCGACAACAATGACTTCCAAGAACCCAAGAAGACCGTCAACGTCCTCTTCGGCGGGATCGCCCAAAGAAAGGGGAGCAAGGCTACCCGTCGTGAAGTAATGTCCATTGAACCGGCGGTCCCGACCCCTCTCGTGTGGTCGGAGGTACCCATCACCTTCTCCTCGCGCGACCAATGGACCGGCTTATTCGAACCAGACGGTTCCCCCTCGTCCCGAAGCCAACCGTGGCGGGCTCCAAACTCAACAAGGTCCTCATTGACGGAGGGAGCGGGCTCAACGTCCTCTTCACCAAGACCTTGAAGAAAATGAAGCTCGACATCACTCCCATGGTCACTAAGAGCAAGCATGCCCTTCTACGGCATCGTCCCCGCAACGCGGCTATTCCACCGGGCTCGGTGGTCCCCGCCCATCACCTTCGGGGCATCTCGGGACAACTACCGTACCGAGTACATCAAGTTCGAGGTCGCGGACTTCGAGACCTCCTACCACGCCATCCTCGGCGGACCGGCCATCGCCAAATTCATGGCGGTGCCCCACTACACCTACTTGGTACTCAAGATGCCAAGTCCAACCGGTGTACTCTCCCTCCAAGGGGGACCTCAAGATCTCCCACGACCGCGACACGTGAAGCCGTGGAGATCGCCTCTACAAACCAAGTACCCAACGCGATGATGGAGGTCTACGCCGCGTCGAAGAAGCTTGCTACAAGTGAACTCGACATCCCATAGAAATCCGACAAGCACCAACAAGCCTCGCCCACCCGAGGAGGTACCCGTCAAGACGGTCGACCTCGAACGGGCGACCCCACCAAGACCACCACCATCGGGTCCGGCCTCGACCCCAAATAGGAAGAAGCGCTCATCGCCTTCCTTCGGGCTAACCGCGACATATTCGCGTGGAAGCCGACGGACATGCCGGAGTGCCCAGGGAGCTGATTGAGCACGCCCTCAACGTCGACCCTAAGGCCACCCCCAAACGACAACACCTCCGACGCTTTGCCGACGACAGGCGGGATGCCATCAAGAAGGAACTCGCCAAGCTACTCGCAGCCGGCTTCATCAGAGAAGTCTTCCATCCTGAGTGGCTCGCCAACCCCGTCCTCGTCCGCAAGAAGAACTCGAACGAGTGGAGGATGTGCGTCGACTACACCGACCTCAACAAGCACTGCCCCAAGGACCCCTTCGGGTTGCCGCGGATTGATCAAGTCATCGACTCCACGGCGGGCTGCGACTCGCTCGCTTCCTCGACCGCTACTCCGGTACCACCGGATCGCGAACAAGGAAGAAGACCAAGAGAAGACCACGTTCATCACCCCGTTTGGCGCGTGCTCGCTACACGACAATGTCATTCGGGTTGAAGAACGCCGGCGCTACCTACCAACGGGCCATCCGGGCTCGCTTCAAGTGGCAACTCAACAAAAACGTCAAGGCCTACGTGGATGACGTGGTTGTCAAAACCAGGGACTCCGGTTACCCTCATCGACGACCTTGAAGAGACCTTCGCATCACTATGCAAGTACCGCCGGGAAGCTTAACCCGAATAAGTGCGTCTTCGGCGTCCCTTCGGGTAAACTACTCGGCTTCATCATCGCCTAGCGCGACATCGAAGCCAACCCCCGAGAAGATCTCCGCCATCACCGGCCCGAAAGCTCCCACGAGCATCAAAGACGTCCGTGCCGACGGGGTGCATGGCGGCACCGAACGATTCATCTCGAGGCTAGGAGAACGGGGCCTCCCCTTCTTCAAACTACTCAAGCATCAAGAGAAGTTCGTGTGGACTCCGTAGGCGGATCAAGCCCTTGCCCGCCCTCAAGGACTTCCTATCAAAGCCACCGATCCTCACGGCTCCTCACAAGGGCGAGCAGCCGCCGCTCTACCTCGCCGCGACTACCCACGTGGTCGCATCGCCATCGTTGTCGAGCGGCGAGAAGACGGCCACGCCTACCCGGTCCCGGCGTCCGCTCTACTTCGTCGGCCGAGGTCCTATGAGAGTCCAAGGCACGCTATCGGCTCGTACGAAGCTCCCCGTATGCTCTACTCATCACCTCGCGGAAGCTACGACACTACTTCCCGGCGAAGTACTCGGTCTCCGTCGTCACCGACTACCCGCTTGGCGACATCCTACGGAACCAAGATGCTACCGGAAGAATCTCCAAGTGGGCCGTCGAGCTCGGCGCCCTCACTACCGACTTCAAGCCACGCACAGCCATCAAGTCGCAGCACTAGTCCACTTCATGGCGGAGTGGCGGGAGAACCAGCCTACCTACTCCCACCGTGCGACCGAATATTGGGTGATGTACTTTGACGGCTCACTCAACCTCGAGGGCGCGGTGCGAGTACTCCCCGATCTCTCCAATGGGCGAACAACTCAAGTATGTCCCGCGATCTTCTGGAAGGTCTCAAACAATGAAGCCGAGTACGAAGCCCTCCTACACGGGCTCCGCCTCGCGGCTTCACTGGGCATCAAGCGGCTACTAGTCTACGGCGACTCCGCAGTGGTCATCAACCAAGTCAACAAGTCCTGGGACCGCAACAAGGAGAACATGGACGCCTACTGCCTAGAAGTCCGCAAGCTCGAGAACAAGTTCTACGGTCTCGAGTTCCATCACATCGTCCGCGACAACAACGTTGCAGCGGACGTCCTCTCCAAGCTCGGATCCACCCGCGCTCAAGTGCCAGCGGGTGTCTTCGTTCACGAGCTTCACGCGCCATCCATCCCGGAGCCGGCGCCACCGACCACTGCCCCAGCCCATCCAACGGCTGGGCAGGAGGTCATGATGATCGACGTGGACTGGAGGCAACCCTTCATCGACTACCTCAGCGAGCAGAAGGTCCCCTCCGACAAGAACGCAGCCGAACAACTCGTCCGCCGCGCCAAGTCTTACGTCCTCGTCGGAGACAAGCTTTACAAGCGGGGCGCATCTTCTGGAGTACTCATGAAGTGCGTCCCTCGCGAAGAAGGCAAGGACATCTTGGAAGAGATCCACAAGGGCGTGCGGCAACCATGCGTCCTCACACACACCGGTCGGCCAAGGCCTTCCGGCGAGCTTTCTACTGGCCCACAGCCATGGGCGACGCCAAAGAACTCGTCGAAGGTGCCAAGGATGTCGGTGCCTTCGCCAAGCGAAGCAACGCGTCCCCGCCTACAAGCTAGTCACCATACCGCCAACCCGGCCCCCTTGCCCGCCGGGGGCTCGACATGATTGGGCCACCGCAAACCGCGCCGGGAGGATTCAACGAGTACCGGTGGCTATCGACAAGTTCACCAAGTGGATCGAGGTCAAGTCTGGTCACATGCCCCAAGGCCGACAGAGTACTCGACTTCCCGGATGAACTCATACACCGCTATGGGCTACCCCACCGCATCATCACGGACACGGGATCCAATTTCAACAACCATCGCTCCGGGAGTACCGCGAGAACGGCGGGATCGACGTCGGATACGTCTCGCCGCCCATCCACGGCCAACGGACAAGTCGAGCGCGCCAATGGTATGGTGCTCGACGCTCTCAAGAAGCGGCTACACGACGCCGCGAACTCTAAAGGGGGCAAGTGGATCAAGGAACTACCCAACGCAGCTTTGGGGGCTACGGACTCAACCATCCAAGCCAACGGGGGCAATCCCCCTACTTCCCCGGTCTACGGCTCCGAAGCAATCCTCCCCGCCGACGTCATATGGAACTCGCCGGCGGTGGAGCACTACGACGAAGGCGTCTCGGAAGACGACGCGACGAGTCGATATCGACGGCCTCGAAGAAGCTCGCCGCGCCGCCCTCGTCCAATCGCAAGGTACCCGGAGGGTATCCGACGCTACCACGATCGCAACGTCAAGGAACGCTCCTTCAACGTTGGAGATCTCGTCCTCCGCGGTATCTAGAACACGGAGGGACTTCACAAGCTCGGCCTCCCCTCGGGAAGGTCCCTTCACCGTCGCAAAGGTGACCGGGCCGGGCTCCTATCGCCTCCAAACACTTGAAGGCGAAGATGAAACGACCCGAGTTTCCGCGAACGGAAACCCGACTCTCGCACCTCCGTGATAGTCCCGTGAAGAGGCTATCACGTGCAATCCCCGTCTCAAGTGGTACAAATCCATACGACACGGGAATAAAAGAAGAAATACATAATAATATTATTACAACATCGGATACAACTCTTCGGCACAAGCCGGTACAAGTCCAACAGATCGAATCAAGAAAGGTAAAACACCTACGCAGCGGATCTACATAAGCGAAGCGTCTCCGGCCTCCACGGGCAAACTCGAGCATAGGACCAGCTCTAGTCTTCACACCTTCGTCACAGAAGTTGTAGTCGTAGACGGTCACCGAGTCTGAAATGCCGGCATCTACCCGATAAGCGGGTAGGTCATGTCGCCTTCCCAACAAAGAGCAAAAGCGGTGGTTGAATCTAGTATGCATGGATAAAACCTATATTGGGTCAGAAAGTTATGCATGCGGCAACGCGGTAGCAACAATCAAGGTATGCGAGAAGCGGCCGAGGTCCACACCTCCGGAGGTCCACACCCTCGAGGTCCACACCTCCGAGGTCCACACCTCCGGGGTCCGCACCCCTCAACAAGGATGTCCACACCAAAGCACCGAATCACAACCACGATCCAGCTCCCAACTCTCATCCGCGATGTGGGGCCCACCCCGCTCCTATCCCCACATCTCAACGGCCACGGGCCGGCTCACACACTCGGGGGAGAGAAGAAGCACAAGAAAAGAGTCTAGCCGGGTGAGAGATCGCAGGACCGTCCATAACCAGTGGACACGGACTATAGCTATAGGTTTAACACTCGCAGAGGTTGTACAACCGTACCCGCCCGAATAGGGCCGGATGGTAGCGAACCACCCGAAACCCTACCATACGGCCGGAGTCCAAGTAAGTGGATAGTACCCTCCTCGCGTCTCCGAGTCCGGCGCGCCCCCCGCCGTAGAGCTCATGCGCCGCCGAGGGGTCCCTCGAAGCCGTGGAACCCTTCCCCCGGCCTCGCCGGGCGAAGTCTTCTAAGGAGGAAGGAGCCGTCTCCCGACACGATCACACCGATCCGCCTACGGGGAGGGGTGCTATCCACCACGAGTCTCACCCCGCACCCCCGCCCAATACAAGGCGGGCGGTTTGTACGGTAAAAGTCCACCGAAGCAAGGTCAACCGACGATCGGTCCTTAAGGGCCGAGAGCGAGCACTCACCATCTCCATCCCGACCGACACACCGCTCGGGCGAGAGGCCGCATCGCATCTCCCCGAGGTAGGCGTTCACTAGTAACCAAACGGCTCGCTCCCGCCGCAACACATCAAGGAAGAACACACCCGTAACTCACGCTAGAACACACCGAGATCTCCCACATCTCAGTCCAAACCCAGAGAACCATCCATAATCAAGCAACAAAAGTATGGATAGTTGGTATATGGGACTAGCTAGGGGTCTGTAGCTAGTCCCGAGGTAGGTAAAGCAAGGAAATAGGATATATCAAATATCAAGGCAAGGCTAATCAAATGGCTATGCAATCCATCAAATCAAGTAACATAAATATAGCACTAGCAACTAATAGCATGCATGGGTTCTACATGGTTGGGAGTGACATGACACCGCGCGGTAGTCGTCGTAGAGTAGTAGAGGTTGAGCGTCCTTTCGGGCAAAGTCGGGGTGGTCGCGTCTCCTTAGTCGTCGCAGCTCGGGTCTTCAACACGAACACAAGCCTACACGAGATGCGACGTGGAAATAAATAACGTGCATTCATCTAATGCAAAAACATCGATAAGAACCAATTTAGAAGATCCAAATAAACTCCAAGCTAAATACAATCAGCACTGGTTTAAATAATTGAAATAGAGCAATTGGTTTTAAAACAAAACTAGTTTCAGTAACTAGTTTTTATATACTAGATATCAAGATATGAGCAAGAGTTATTTTAAGGATCTCACAACTAATATCTTAGGGAATCAAGCTCGCATGCGGAAAGCGGAGAGGATGAGATCAAGCACTTGCTAGGTTTCAGCTCACAGAGGATTGAAGCATTAGCGCAACAAGATGATAGCGAGGCGAGATTGGACATAAACTAGAAAAGGCATTATCATGCCAAGATATGCGGCGACGAGCGTGGAAGGGATGAAAGGATCGCCTAGTGATTGATAAAAGGGGGTGATGCAACAAGGCATGTTCGTAGCGCAGCGGGGTATGTGTTGGCGATACGGTGTTGTCCATGGCGAAGTAGCTAGGTTGCAACGCGGGGTTGCCATGCGGGAAGTAGGGACCCCTACTCACGGCACGGCCATCCAACACGCGTGGCATCCTATTTGAGATCGCACAAGACAACGCACACATCACGTCACAAAGTGAAGTAGAGCAAGAGCGGATTTATGAGAGGAGACAAGAAGCGGAGTAGAGCAAGACAAGCGGCTAGTGGCCGAAGCGAGGTACATGCAAGGACACACTCGCGACACGAAGGTCGGTCGGTGCGGGCGCACACGAGCGATAGCAAGTCGATGGCTGGTTTGACACCGCGGGCGCGGCGCGGCATGGCAGGCCAAGGCGGGGATGTAGCGCAGGCGTGGGCAGCGGAGCACCGCTAGCCATCCATGACCGAGGCTTTCCTTGCGCCCGAGAACGCATGGCATGGCCGCGAGCCGTGGCGTGGGGTTGCGCGTGCACAAGTGACACAACCATTCAACACATGCCACAGCGCGGGTGAGAGTGTGATCATGCGTGGGCGAGGCGCACAGAAGGGAACGGCGAGCGTTGAGAGGGAACCCGCAAAAGATCGCATGGCTCGACGACCGGCATACGGAGACGCCTAGCAGGGCCCGGGGCGGCTTTAGCTTGGTTAAGCGGCAAGGACCACGGGTCTCAGCAGAACGATTGGCAAGATCAACAAGGCAACAGATGAAGGCTTCGGCCATAAGGGTCTCAAGGGTTCGAGTAGGCACAACATTGAACAGTTGGTGGGCATGCCACGACTGCAGCAAAAGGGCATGCCCTCCATGGTTACTGGTGTTCTGGAAGAAAAATAGAAGCATGCACGGCTCAAAGGCCGACCATCACGAAAAAGGTAAAACGGGATAAAAGGAGATGGTTGTGTGCGTGCGCCCACGGGGACTCGTTGACACGGTTCGGTGTGCTTCGTCGAACACATCGAGGGCGACCAAGGTGGCAGCCCTCGCGGCAACATGTTCGTCCGTCTTGTGGTCGTCGCGTGCCGTCCACGGTAGCAGCTTTGGTTCGGCTTGAGCTCGTCGTGGTGCTGTGCTTGGTGGAAAGGTAGCAAAACTACAACAGCTTGTGGTTCGGGCATAAGATCGAACATGTTGTGGGCGTCCAAAGGTAACAGCTTCAACCAAGGCAGCCACTGATGTTGGTGTTCCAGGGATATCCGTGAGCAACACAGCACGATGGCTGGTGACATACAAGCACACAAGGTGAATCAAGCAGTTCGTTCGGTTGCGTGCTGCTCACCGAGGGGTTCGTCGGAGGTCACGGCGGGGCAGGGAGGTGCCGAGGCTGTGTCGTTGAGGTGCAGAGCAGGCCGGCTCGGTGTCGTGGTTCGGCTTGGGCGCGGCGTCGTCGTGGAGCATCCAGGCAGCGAGGACGCGCGGCCCAACGGTGCTTCAATGCCGACAACGTGACGAAGGCGTTCCCGCGCGGCGCTCCCGGTGTCGGCGTCGGAGGTCGCGGCGTCTTCTCGGCACGGCGTCGGCGTGGTAGCATCGGCGGCGGCGGCGCCATGAGATCCTCCGGCTTGGCCTCTCGTGTGCTTGCGGTCGACGTCCTCCGCGGCATCGAGGGCGTCGTCACACCCGGCGGTGGGGGGCGCGGCCGAGGTGAGCGACGCGCGCGGCGCGACGCGACTTCGAGGTCTTCAACGCCGTGGCGCTCCCCATTCTCCCGGCTTATGGACGGTGTTGTGGTCGGCGTAGCGGCCCCACCGGCGCGAGCGGCGCGCACCGCTCCGGCGCCGTCGACACCTGCGGCTTCTTGGCTTGGCGCTCGACGGCGCATCTTCCCCTTCCCCACGCGTTTCACCGCTCTCCTCTCCCCCCCCCCCCCCCGAATAGCGGTGGTGATGGCTTGGAACCGGGGGTTTTCTCCCCGATGGTCTTGTGCTAGAAGGGGGCGGCGGCCGTGGCTTCTATAGCACGAGGATAGGGTTTGGGGGCCGGTGGTTTGAATGGATGGCGGAGATCCTCGGCGTCCGTGCCCCGGACGCGTGGTGCGCATCCCGGCGGTGCGGGGCAAAGCATTCAAGGCTGGGCGCTGTGTTGCGGTCAAGGGTCGTGGAGCGAGGCATCCAAGGCGGTCGCTTGGTCTCGCGGTGCTCGGGGAAAAGCAAGGGAGGCCCGGCCGCAAGCAGTGCGTGGGAGCGGCCGCCCGGCTCGGCGTCCGTGCCGCGCGGCGCGGTCGGGGGCCGGTCCCCCGGCGGGGTGGTGCTCACGCGCGCGTGCGCGTGGCCGGCGGTTGGGTGCGGCGGCGGGCGTGGACCGGCACGGGTAGGAGAAGAACAGCGCCGCCGGTCCCACACGTCGGCGAGCCGCGCGAGGTGAAGGGGGTAAGGTGGGCCGAATCGGGCCGCCTTGGCTCGCCGGGGCCGAAGGGAAGGGCGACGGAAGAAAGCGAGCCAAAACTTGGAGGGGGTTAACTAGACTTCCGAAGAGGGTAGCCGGCCCAACAGCTAGTATAGGGTTTTGAAATTAGATTTGAATTAAGTTTGAACTATAGGTTTGAATTTGAATAGAGTTCAAATTCAAACTCCACACAATACCGAAACTCCAAATAAAATCCAAGAACTCCAAATCACAATTTATACCATACTCTTAGAAATAGTTTTTATATGGTTTTATTTATATGGAATCTAAGATGAGTGGCTAGCAATTTGGGATAAAATTTTGGGGGACACACAAGTTCAAACAAAAAAAAGTTTTAAATTTTTGCGAAAATTCACACACGGTAAATCATTAAAATTTCTGGGATGTTACATTCTACCCCCCTCACGAGAATCTCGTCCTCGAGATTTAAGCTCAAACCCGGTGTGGTGAGGGTCTTCACTTCAGTATGCCCCCGTTTCGGCTTTAAGTTCAGCTTCCAAATGTTGATGTCTTTGACGATGTGGGTCTCCATCGGTAGTGTCTTTATTCCAAGGTTTCGCTTGAGCTTAGTCCCACCATGCCCTGTCTCCAGGCGAGGGCCTCCGAAGCTAAGTGATTTTATGTGCCCCGTGTCCGTAGGATCCATGAGCACCCTCCAAGATAATCCATATATCTCACGACTATACCCTGGTTCAAGTACGTGTGAAATTCCAACTACGGCTAGATTCCTCTTCTCTCAATCCATCTCATCTAGTCGTGTTGCGTAAGCTTGATAAGCTTAGGAGTAAAATCTCCGATGACAGAATAAGACACATCTATATTATTCCAATCCTCGCGTTCATGGTCATAGACTTCTTATTAATTTAGCTCATTCCAAATTTATTTCTTAATCCATAGGTAGATATTCCGGTTTTCCACAGAATTGGTGCAATCGCACCTCTTATGGTGTGCACTCTCGGCAACTAGCTGAACCCGAGTGAACATTACTTCCTTCCTCTTTGAGGGTCTAGTAATCCTTACCAACTTCGTATGTCCTTTACGTTGTAATCCATTTGCTGGATCAGCACGTCCGCTACGGTTCTCGTTAGGATGCTAGCGATGTTAGACATGTCCAAGGTCATGAACTCCATGAATGGTTACTTCTCATTCATGATAGTCCAAGTTAAGAGGGGTCGTCTGCAACACCCTCGACTATGTGAGTGGCTCTATCCATCCGAAACCTCACACTAGTCCTTTTGATTCCAACTTCTTCAGATGGACCATCTCGACAAAGTCACATCTATTTTTAGTGATGCTCGTTTAGCAAGCTCCGGATACATGGTTGATGTCCTCCCTTAGGAATACCATCGAAGCATATTTAATTCCTCAGAACGTCTGTAGTTATCATACCCTCGCGGAGGGGTCGATTCACTTGTGCAGTCTTAGAGTAGACCTTGATCCTTTACCATTCCTTTGACTCCTCATGATGGTATTCTCAGTTTAGGTATCCTGGAAACGGTCATAGCTTCATGGCTTGCCATGCTTATTCAACAATTCCAACTAATGTCACCCATCTAGGTGAGTCATTTTCCTCACTTTTGCTCACAACCTCTTATTACCTATTTTCCAACAGGGTGGTAGGTCCCAGTTGCGAGGTCGAACGAATATCTTACGTCCGGTAGTTGTCGGAGTTATTCTCTTTTCCATTAGTTCAATAGACGGTGTCCAGTAGAGCGTCTTTATTAATTGCTTATTCCAAAGGTGGGTTCGACTGAACTCCATATCTTACTCCAAAAGTCAACCTCGTAATCCCTTTACATACTCTCCGGGCTTCCTATTACAGAAGCACGACTTGTGGTGCACAGCTGTTTATTGCTTACATAGTAGTTCCAAAGCAACTACTTAGGGGCGTAAAAGGGATTAATCCAATAAGAATGACTCTAGGATGAATTGCTCGTGTAGTGCAAACCTTATATCCTTTTAGTCGTCCAAGTCAAATCCAAAGCCTCCACGATACCTTCTAGGTCGAGGTACTGTCTACTTAGGGATGATTCCTTATGCAAGGATTCATTACTTCCGATTACATGGTCGGGGTGCAATCCCATAAAATATGTGTGACTGTCCATCCGTGGAGAGTTCGTTGTGCTCATATCCACTCCCCGTTGTCTGGGGTTGTCTTCTGCTGTGTTAATCGCTCTCCTCGATGAATCCTTTACCAAGATATGAGGTTATCATGTTCCTTCAAGTCTCCACATGGTTCTATTAGCGTTTAGTGCGAAGAACCTTATGGGTAAACTCTGTATTCTTTTAGCAAATTCCAAAGCGGGTCCTTTGTAAGGTACCTCACGGAAGCTAAAGTACTCGAATAAAACTTCTCGTATTGATTGTTGTTCCATATGGAGTACTTCATCTTTATCTGATAATTGAGTTCCTACTGAAATTATCCAAAATGCTTCGCTGACATCTTTGGGGTACTCAATTGATCTTAACCAATATATGCTTCCATAGTGGTACATGCACTTCCGAGCTTCGAAAGTTACGAATTCTTGAGGTACTCATTTTCTGGTTTACGAACTTGAGTCCAATGTTCTTAGGATATCTCATCCAAAGTATTGGTCTGCTTGGCCGAGGTTGCAAGAAATCCCTCATGTCTTCTGAAGTTTGACCTTATTCGGTTGGCTTGAGCACGTCGACCTTCGCTATGTTAGCTTGATCTTGCAAGATGGGGAGCTAAGGTCTCTAAAGAAGTCATCTAAAGATCTAGCAAGCATAAGCACTCAATACAATTTCACACAATCATGAAGAAGCAAAACAACCATAAGACCAAAAAGATCCAATCACTCAAGCAATGCACCGAAACAAATGTGTACCTCGAGGCCGACTTCTAGGACCTTCGAGGTTACACCAACGTAAGCATACTAGTATATCGTGGGCACTTGTGGGATTTTTCCTAATGTTAGTTATACAACACTTAAAAGAACGCATGCCAACCGGTGTTTCGGCACCGATCTTCCCGAGGTGAGTGGGTGGAACTCTTCTTCATGCTTCGGCTCTCATGGCTTTGTCCTTGGAAGAAAGGGGGTACTCTATATTAATTGTTGTATCCATGCCCCTTGTTCCTCATTCATTCATCTTATTCCCGTTGTCGACCCCGCGAGCATCCAAGTTTCATACTGCTTACCGAGGAGAAAGTCCACGGGGTCAATTATCCAGCTGTTACTCCGAGTATGTGATGCTCGCTTGTAAGTTGGTGCTAACTTGACCGTTCAATCCTTTGGTCGCCTCACGTAGCTACAACTCATTTTGATATCTTAATCCTTCGTGACTCGGCTATCCGTATAGCTCCGAGCCTTTGGGTCTTCATCCAACTGCTGAGCTACAGGCATATCAGGAATCTTCGACTCCTGTATCCAAGCTTATGTGTGCTGGTTCAATATAGTGCATCTAATGTATATATGTTGGCACACTAAATCTTAAAGTCTTAACTCCTCATTGTCCTCGGAGTTGGGCATCTTGGGTTATCCAAGCTCTGTTCCGAGCAAAAAGGTGGAAGGGTGCAGCCTGTCTGTTGTAGATTCATCTGTATGCAGACTTCATGTATCACGGGGCAATCTAGTCATTCCCCGGTGGATTCAGTTCCAAAGTAGAGACAACCGTGTTGACGTAACATGACACCGATGAGTCAGCAGGGATAATCCAACTGAGTCCTGTAGAATCAGCTTCATCTCGTCCCCGCACTCCATCTTCATAGTTGTCACTGTCGTAGTTGTCTTTCCCTTGTATCGTACGTCGTTCCTCGCAGTTGCAAGCACGTGACATCGCTTGTTCTCGTGCCACCAATCGTGTAGAGGGGTTGTTAGTGAGTCGCTTAGTGAGAATTCAAGGGGGTAATAGCATATTTCAAGGGGGTTTATATAAAAGTCAAGGAGTATATACTCAATCAAGAATATTTAGGTTGTCCTAAACTATAGGCCGTTGCTAGGGCTCGTCCTACGTTCAAGTACGGCTCGATACCACCCGAAACGACCCGAGTTTCCGCGAACGGAAACCCGACTCTCTGCACCTCCGTGATAGTCCCGGAAGAGGCTATCACGTGCAATCCCCGTCTCAAGTGGTACAAATCCATACAACACGGGAATAAAAGAAGAAATACATAATAATATTATTACAACATCGGGATACAACTCTTCGGCACAAGCGGGTACAAGTCCAACAGACCGAATCAAGAAAGGTAAAACACCTACGCGGCGGATCTACATAAGCGAAGCGTCTCCGCCTCCACGGGCAAACTCGAGCATAGGACCGGCTCTAGTCTTCACACCTTCGTCACGAAGTTGTAGTCGTAGACGGTCACCGAGTCCGAAATGCCGCATCTACCCGATAAGCGGGTAGGTCATGTCGCCTTCCCAACAAAGAGCAAAAGCGGTGGTTGAATCTAGTATGCATGGATAAAACCTATATTGGGCTGTAGAAAGTTATGCATGCAGCAACGCGGTAGCAACAATCAAGGTATGCAGAAAGCAGCGAGGTCCACACCTCCGGGAGGTCCACACCCTCGAGGTCCACACCTCTGAGGTCCACACCTCCGGGGTCCGCACCCCTCAACAAGGATGTCCACACCAAAGCACTGAATCACAACCACGATCCAGCTCCCAACTCTCATCTGCGATGTGGGGCCCACCTGCTCCTATCCCCACATCTCAACGGCCACGGGCGGCTCACACACTCGGGGGAGAGAAGAAGCACAAGAAAAGAGTCTAGCCAGGTGAGAGATCAGAGGACTGTCCATAACCAGTGGACACGGACTATAGCTATAGGTTTAACACTGCGCAGAGGTTGTACAACTGTACCCGCCCGAATAGGGCCCGGATGGTAGCGAACCACCCGAAACCCTACCATACGGTGGAGTCCAAGTAAGTGGATAGTACCCTCCTCGCGTCTCCGAGTCCGGCGCGGCCCCTCGCCGTAGAGCTCATACCGCCGGCCGAGGGGTCCCTCGAAGGCGTGGAACCCTTCCCCGGCCTCGCCGGGCGAAGTCTTCTAAGGAGGAAGGAGCCGTCTCCCGACACGATCACACCGATCCGCCTACGGGGAGGGGTGCTATCCACCACGAGTCTCACCCCGCACCCCCGCCCAATACAAGGCGGGCGGTTTGTACGGTAAAAGTCCACCGAAGCAAGGTCAACGACGATCGGTCCTTAAGGGCCGAGAGCGAGCACTCACCATCTCCATCCCGACCGACACACCGCTCGGGCGAGAGGCCGATCGCATCTCCCCGAGGTAGGCGTTCACTAGTAACCAAACGGCTCGCTCCCGCCGGTAACACATCAAGGAAGAACACACCCGAACTCACGCTAGAACACACCGAGATTTCCCACATCTCGGTCCAAAACCGAGAACCATCCATAATCAAGCAACAAAAGTATGGATAGTTGGTATATGGGACTAGCTAGGGGTCTGTAGCTAGTCCCGAGGTAGGTAAAGCAAGGAAATAGGATATATCAAATATCAAGGCAAGGCTAATCAAATGGCTATGCAATCCATCAAATCAAGTAACATAAATATAGCACTAGCAACTAATAGCATGCATGGGTTCTACATGGTTGGGAGTGACATGACACCTGCGCGGTAGTCGTCGTAGAGTAGTAGAGGTTGAGCGTCCGTGGCGTCCTTTCGGGCAAAGTCGGGGTAGTCGCGTCTCCTTAGTCGTCGCGAAGCTCGGGTCTTCAACACGAACACAAGCCTACACGAGATGCGACGTGGAAATAAATAACGAGCATTCATCTAATGCAAAAACATCGATAAGAACCAATTTAGAAGATCCAAATAAACTCCAAGCTAAATACAATCAACACTTGGTTTAAATAATTGAAATAGAGCAATTGGTTTTAAAACAAAACTAGTTTCGAGTAACTAGTTTTTATATACTAGATATCAAGATATGAGCAAGAGTTATTTTAAGGATCTCACAACTAATATCTTAGGGAATCAAGCTCGCATGCGGAAAGCGGAGAGGATGAGATCAAGCACTTGCTAGGTTTCGGCTCACGGAGGAATGAAGCATTAGCGCAACGAGAAGATGATAGCGAGGCGAGATTGGACATAAACTAGAAAAGGCATTATCATGCCAAGATATGCGGCGACGAGCCGTGGAAGGGATGAAAGGAAGGGATGAAAGGATCGCCTAGTGATTGATAAAAGGGGGTGATGCGACAAGGCATGTTCAGAGCGCGGATGGGGTATGTGTTGGCGATACGGTGTTGTCCATGGCGAAGTAGCTAGGTTGCAACGCGGGGTTGCCATGCGGGAAGTAGGGACCCCTACTCACGGCACGGCCATCCAACACGCGTGGCATCCTATTTGAGATCGCACGGCAGACAACGCACACATCACGTCACAAAGTGAAGTAGAGCAAGAGCGGATTTATGAGAGGAGACAAGAAGCGGAGTAGAGCAAGACAAGCGGCTAGTGGCTGAAGCGAGGTACATGCAAGGACACACTCGCGACACGAAGGGCGGTCAGGCAGGCGTCAGCACACGAGCGATAGCAAGTCGATGGCTGGTTTGACACCGCGGGCGCGGCGCGGCATGGCAGGCCAAGGCGGGGATGTAGCGCAGGCGTGGGCAGCGGAGCACCGCTAGCCATCCATGACCAGGCTTTTCCTTGCGCCTGAGAACGCATGGCATGGCTGCGAGCTGTGGCGTGGGGTTGCGCGTGCACAGTGACACAACCATTCAACACATGCCACATGCAGCAGTGAGAGTGTGATCATGCGTGGGCGAGGCGCACAGCAAGGGAACGGCGAGCGTTGAGAGGGAACCTGCAAAGGATCGCATGGCTCGACGACCGCATACGGAGCGCAGGCTAGCGAGGCCCGGGCGGCTTTAGCTTGGTTAAGCGACAAGGACCACGGGTCTCGGCGAACGATCGGCAAGATCAACAAGGCAACAGATGAAGGCTTCGGCCATAAGGGTCTCAAGGGTTCGAGTAGGCACAACATTGAAGCAGGTTGGTGGGCATGCCACGTACGCGGCAAAAGGGCATGCCCTCCATGGTTACCGGTGTTCCGGAAGAAAAATAGAAGCATGCACGGCTCAAAGGCCGACCATCACGAGCGGGTAAAACGGGATAAAAGGAGATGGTTGTGTGCGTGCGCCCACGGGGACTCGTTGACACGGTTCGTGTGCTTCGTCGAACACATCGAGGGCGACCAAGGTGGCGACCTGCGGCAACATGTTCGTCCGTCTTGTGGTCGTCGGTGCCGTCCACGGTAGCAGCCTTTGGTTCGGCTAGAGCTCGTCGTGGTGCTTGTGCTTGGTGGAAAGGTAGCAAAACTACAACAGCTTGTGGTTCGGGCATATGATCGAACATGTTGTGGGCGTCCAAAGGTAACGCCTTTCAACCAAGGCGACCGAACCGATGTTGGTGTTCCAGGGATATCCGTGAGCAACACAGCACGATGGCTGGTGACATACAAGCACACAAGGTGAATCAAGCAGTTCGTTCGGTTGCGTGCTGCTCACCGAGGGGTTCGTCGGAGGTCACGGCGGGGCAGGGAGGTGCCGAGGCTGTGTCGTTGTGGTGCGCAGCGAGCCGGCTCGGTGTCGTGGTTCGGCTTGGACGCGGCGTCGTCGTGGAGCATCCGGGCGGCGAGGACGCGCGGTACCCAACACGGTGCTTCAATGCCGACAACGTGACGAAGGCGTTCCGGCGCGCGCGCTCGGTGTCGGCGTCGGAGGTCGCGGCGTCTTCTCGGCACGGCGTCGGCGTGGTAGCATCGGCGGCGGCGGCGCCATGAGATCCTCCACGGCTTGGCCTCTGTGTGCTTGCGGTCGACGTCCTCCGCGGCATCGAGGGCGTCGTCACACCCGGCGGTGGGGCGCGGCCGAGGTGAGCGACGGCGCGGCGCGACGCGACTTCGAGGTCTTCAACGCCGTGGCGCTCCCCATTCTCCTGGCTTATGGACGGTGTTGTGGTCAGCGTAGCGGCCCCACCGCGCGGGCGAGCAGCACCGCTCCGCGGCCCGTCGACACCTTCGCGGCTTCTTGGCTTGGCGCTCGACGGCGGCATCTTCCCTTCCCCACGGTTTCACTTCGCTCTCCTCTCCCCCCCCCGAATAGCGGTGGTGATGGCTTGGAACCGGGGTTTTCTCCTCGATGGTCTTGTGCTAGAAGGGGGCGGCGGCCGTGGCTTCTATAGCACGAGGATAGGGTTTGGGGGCCCGGTGGTTTGAATGGATGGCGGAGATCCTCGGCGTCCGTGCCCGGACGCGTGGTGCGCATCCCGGCGGTGCGGGGCAAAGCATTCAAGGCCGGGCGCCGTGTTGCGGTCAAGGGTCGTGGAGCGAGGCATCCAAGGCGGGTCGCTTGGTCTCGCGGTGCTCGGGGAAAAGCAAGGGAGGCCCGGCCGCAGGTGCGTGGGAGCGGCCGCGCCGGCTCGGCGTCCGTGCGCGGGGGGGCGCGGTCGGGGGCCGGTCCCCGGCCGGGGGTGGTGCTCACGCGCGCGTGCGCGTGGCTGCGGTTGGGTGCGGCGGCGGGCGTGGACCGGCACGGGTAGGAGAAGAACGACGCGCCGCCGGTCCCACACGTCAGCGAGCCGGCGCGAGGTGAAGGGGTAAGGTGGGCCGAACTGGGCCGCCTTGGCCGCTGGGCCGAAGGGAAGGGCGACGGAAGAAAGCGAGCCAAAACTTGGAGGGGGTTAACTAGACTTCTGAAGAGGGCAGCTGGCCCAACGGTTAGTATAGGGTTTTGAAATTAGATTTGAATTAAGTTTGAACTATAGGTTTGAATTTGAATAGAGTTCAAATTCAAACTCCACACAATACGAAACTCCAAATAAAATCCAAGAACTCCAAATCACAATTTATACCATACTCTTAGAAATAGTTTTTATATGGTTTTATTTATATGGAATCTAAGATGAGTGGCTAGCAATTTGGGATAAAATTTTGGGGGACACACAAGTTCAAACAAAAAAAAGTTTTAAATTTTTGCGAAAATTCACACACGGTAAATCATTAAAATTTCTGGGATGTTACGGAAGACATCAACAACTCGTGGAGCATCGACCAGACTATGTCGATTCTACGCATAGTCTACACGACTACTCCGGGGTTCAAGTCTACACGACTACGTCAACACCCCCTCGCCGCAAGCGACCCCCCCGGTCCTCGGCTCCGCGGCTCTCCGACTACTCCTCTCCGTGGTCCGGCCCCGTGCGGCTACCTACGGACCCGGGGCCTCGGGCCGCGACGAGCGTCAAGGACTCTAGCAGCGGTCTACTAAGAGACCACAATCCAAGATCCAGCCTGCACGGCTACCTACGGATCTACGATCCAGCCTACACGGCTACCTACGGATCAACGGCTGTAAGCGGCTACCCGCTCCAGCTCTACTCAGCTGTAAGCGGCCTCCGGGTCCAAGCGACTACTTTGTAACTACGGCCCTGGCCACCCAGGTGTACTCCTTCAGTAATAAAGTTTGATCGTTCATCAACTTCTTTACTCGTACTCCCTACAACGGGACTACCAAAGCCGAGTACTACTACTCGCATCTACTCCACGATGGGCGCTCCGCACTCGAGATCGCGACTACGAGTACTCATTGCTAGAAAATTTTCTTTCATTGATACTTGATAGAATTCATTACAATTGTTTTCTTGTACAACTATGGCTACTAGCTACCTATTACGGGGCTCGGAGGTTCGGCTTCTCGCCTACCGCTTCCGCGATGGGAGCCATCTCGCTCCGGCGGCTCGCATGCTTGCTCATCGGAGCGGCAGTTGGCGGCTACCCCGCCGGCGACTACCTCCACCGGGGCCTTCGGGAAGTACGACTTCATGAAGGCCAAGACTTGTCTTGGGATCGACCCGGCCATGTGCTTCACGTAGGCGGCCGGCCCGGCTTGGAGCTTCCCGAAGGCGATCCACCGCAGGAGCTATCTTGGGGCCGCCCCGGGTGCGGCACCGTGAGTCTCGCAATCGGCAACGCGGCTTCTTCCAACTCCTTCAACCGGGCCCGCAATGCCTCGCGCTTGAGGACCGGGAGCGTCCCGAAGGGTCGATGGATGACCGCTCCTCGGTGATGAGTGATTGACAACGGGTGTTGGACCGACTCTTGGCTTAGTGCGCAGGGTGTAGGCCGCGGCCTAGTTCGTGTTGTTGCGGGTGAAGAACGGGCACGAAAGGTCTTCGGCCTTGAGGGGCCTCCGGGAGATGGAGAGACAAGTAGGCTCGGTTCGAGGGACCCGGTGGACGGCGGGATCGGGTGCGGGCCACATGGTGGCGACACAAGCAAGACGAAGTCATGGACGAGTGAGCCGGTGCACGGTGGCGGTCAAGTCAAGTGTTTGGCGGGAGGCCGGACCGAGCACGCGGGGTTTGGTGGTTTGCCCACAAAACCATCGGTGGACGGTTTCTTGGTTTGGGCCTCAAAACCAAGTCCGAGGGCCCAACACGACGGAGACGGGATCCGGCGTGTCGGGAAGCTTCGAAGCGGAGGACACGCGGGTGCCGGATCGCATGGCTTGCGTCGGGAGGACGCGGGGTGCGGCAAAGGCGTGGCCGTCCGATGGCAAGACCCACAAACATTACCAAAATGCCCCTACGTGGGTTGTATCGCCGCAGTGTAGTTAGGGGTAGTCGAGTCATTTACCACTCCGGCAGGACCCGATATATAAGCCATGAGGGTGTGTGGATGGCTCTCTCTCTCTCCGCGACTTAGGGTTTCATTTCCCCCCTTCTCTTTCTCATTTTCGTAGCTATTTTCCTTCCTATTTTCTCTAGGCTAGCATGAGAGCTTCATGAGAGATTTGTTGAGAGGGATGGATGCTAGGGCGGCATGCTAGACCTTGTGAATCTTTCCCTGGTTTGTATAGAAGATTCGGGGTTGTTTTTCGTGGCTTTTTGTGCTTATTTTCGTGCCTTTGATCCCGGTGTGATTCCGCGGATTTGAGTGAGTTTCTTCCCGGATTTCTTTGAGGGAAACATGGATAGATGTCTTGTGCATCTTTGTGCTTGATCTTGTGCCCTCAAACGCCGGGAAACTACTTCGATTCGTGAGTTTTCGTTCGGTGCTCTAGCTTTTGGTGGTGCTCAAAGGATTCGCGATTCCCGGTGATTTAGGGAGTTAGGAGGCAAGATTTCTGGGCTATAGCATCCTTGTGTGACGCTTTTCAAGTCCCCAAACCCTTTTCTCCATAGCTTCAACCGTTTGGGAAATCCGATGATGATTTGGGGGAGTTGACTTTCGAGGTCGGGCGTTTTTCCTCGCTCGTCCGAGCCTCGCGGACGGTCCGCGCCCTCCCGGCGGACGGTCCGCGCCGCTCGAGTTCGTTCCGAGTTCTTCGTGTTCTTGCTCGTCCTTTGTTTCGATCCGTCGTGTTTTTGGTTTTTGGTTGGACGGAGTTTCGGACGGTCCGAGGTGTCGGGCGGACGGTCCGCGGGTGCTTGGCGGACGGTCCGTGGCACGGGGGTGTCTTTGGGTCGTTCGTGTAAATTAACGGACGGTCCGCGGCTAAGGCCGGACGGTCCGCGGCTCGGGTGCGGACGGTCCGCGATACCCGGCCGGACGGTCCGCGCGGCTCTTGCGGACGGTCCGCCCCTCCCCGCGCGGACGGTCCGCCGCAGCCTATGTGCTTTGCTTCTTGGTTCGATTCCCTCCTCCCTTTCTAGTGCTTCCGCGTGTGCTTTGAGGAATCGTTCCTAAGGCTAGAGGTTGATCCATAACCTCGTGGTCTTGGCGATTGGTGCGTGATTCGATCCATCGCTTGTGTGTGACCGGGATTTGAGTAGGACATAGGCCGGGTTCTTTGGGAAGAATTTTTACCGCTCCTATTCACTCCCCCCCCTCTCTAGTCGCCATCCGATCCTTCAATTGGTATCGTAGCACGGTGCCGGATTCTTTGCGACTTTGACAAGTCTCGAATCCTAAGATGGCGTACGTTGAGCGGGGCGGTCCGCCGCACTTCGATGGCAAGGGTTACCACAAGTGGGCGGCTCGTATGATGATTTTTCTTCGAGGAAAGCCGTTGGAGTTTATTGTGCTTGACAAGACCTATGCTATTCCGGTCAACATCCATACTCTTATGGTGACCGATGCCGAGGCCAAGGCCAAGTATGAGGCTAATGCAAAAGCCGTTGATCACTTGTGCCGGAGCTTGTGTGATCCAGAGTTTGACCGTGTTCGCCATTTGAATCTTGCTTGGCAAATTTGGGATAAGTTGTTGGTTGCTCACGGTGGTGATAGCCATGTGAAGGCTCGCCTCTTTGTCTCTTACCGGATGCAATATGAGAATTTCACTCCACTTCCCGGTGAGGACATTGATGCGATGTTTCGCAGGCTCATCGCCATCGTGAACAACATGAAGGCTAATGTTGAGGATTTTCCGTACTCCGAGCATGATCGGGCTTTGAAGCTCTTGCATGTCTTGGACCCAAGTGTTTGGGGTGCTAAGGTTGAGGCCATCAAGGAGTCCGGGAATTATTTGACTATTGAGTTGGATGACCTCTTCTCTAAGCTCAAGTCGGCCGAGGTTGACGGAAGTTGCTATCCAAGCATGAGGGCTCGACCGACCATAGTCTTGCTCTTGTGGGAGGGTCAAAGGGCAAATCTAACCCTTCCTGTCGACGGTTTTCTTTTGTCCTCTCTTATGTCCATTCCAGATGAGGAGTTTGATGTGCTGGGCGAGGAGGAGCTGGCCTTGCTCTCAAGAAGGTTTGAACGACTACACGAGAGTCGGAGGAATGCAAGGCGGAGCTCAGGGACGTGCTACAAGTGTGGCAAGCGTGGCCACTTCATCGCCGAGTGCCCCGAAGCGGAGGAGAACAAGTACAAGGTGAACGAGTACAAGGCGCACCCGAGGCGTGAAGACAAGTACTCCTCCAAGGGCAAGCACTTCAACAAGTCCAAGAGCAAGGACAAGGACAAGCGGCGACCGAGCAAGAGCACCTACAAGAAGAACAAGGCAAGAGCGATGGTGGCCGGTGCGAGCGACGTCGACTCAAGCTCAAGCGAGGAGCAATCAAGCTCGAGCAGCCCGAAGATGAAGACGCCGGGAGGCGCGGTGGCAAGAAGAGTGCAAGCCGGAACCTCGGCGGGGAGCCGTGTGGCGCTCGAGGGCTTTTGTGGCATGGCCCATAGCTCAAGCGACAAGAAGAGTGAGAAGGAAGACGGCGACTCCGACTCGGAGGATGAGGTAAACCGTGACCCCGACTCTTTGCTTGCCGAGATTGCTAGGTTGAATGGTTTGCTTGATAACCGTGATAGTGTGCTGAGAGATGCCAAAAAGATGAGGAAAGATCTTAGGGCTCAGCTTGAGAATGCTAGTGAGAAAGTAGGAGAGTTAGAGTCAAAATTGCTTGAATTGAAACTTGAGAATGACTCTTTGAAACTTGCTTCTACTCCTCCTGATGATGTTGAATGTGTTGAATGTGATGCTTGGTTGAATGAGATCAAACTGCTTAATGAGAAGAATGCTTCTATTTTGGCTCAACTAGATGCTCTTAGGACTGAACATGATGAGCTTAAGGCTAGACCTACTTTGCTTGGTGCTTGCAAATCATGTCCTACTATGCATGCTAAGCTTGTCGATGCTCGTTCTACCATTAGTTCTTTGGAAGCATCTTTGAAATCTCCCCGTTGCAAATGCATGTTCTAGGCTGTGATGAAGTCACTTTGCGTAATCTTGAACTTACTTCCCGTTTGGATGTCATCTATGAGGAGAATGACTATTTGAGGAAGGTGTTGGGTTGGTTGTACGGCGGGAACCTCAATTGAAAATCATGATTGAGGAGTTCAAGAGAGCCGATGGTCGTGGTTTGGGGTTTGAGAAGTTGGGTGAGAAAGTGGAAGAAAACGAAGGGGGGAGAGTGTGTACGAGAAGTGTGTTGAGTCTAACCCCGAGTTTGAGGTGATCGGAGAGATCCAAGTCCAACTCCCAAAAGCACCCAAGAACTCTTTCACACCAAAGCCCAACCACCTTTGCAACAAGCTTGACACAACCCAGGATCCACCCAAATTCCCACCTAAGACAAATGATTTCCGAAACCGGTGAAGTTTGTGGGTGAGAAGGGTGAGAAGCCTAGAGAGAAGCCGAGCCAAAACCAAAACCCATCCCCTTCGGTGTGAGTATTGTGGCAAGGAGAGGCATCTTGCGAGTTTTGCTACAAGAGGAAGAGGGATGAGAGGCTTGCTAGGGAGCAAGCAAACCGGGACAGTATTGCCGGTCTCGCGGTATTCCCGAGCCTAGAGTGCCACGTCCACGGGGTGTGGGAAGTGTGAGGAGTGTTGGCGGGTTCTCGCGGAGAGGTGGTGGTGGTGAGAGGTCCGTCAGGAGAGATGATGGTGTGCGGGGCTGGTGAGAGGTTTGGTCGGGCTCGTGGTGGTTTTGCTTGGGACGTCCTCCTACTCGTCCTCGGTACGGGTTTAGGGGAGATGATCGCAGTTTTGGGTTCCGGAGGAACTACGGACCACGTTTTCCCCCTCGTGATGCTCGTACTCCTCCCATGGGACATGGGAAGTTCCGTGGCAAGGGAGTGATGTTTGCTAACCCCTCTTTTGAGCGGATGGCTCGACACTAGTTTAACTTTCTTTGTGCTAACCCCGGTGTCGAGTCGCTAGCTCATTCTCGTTCTTGTTTCGATTTGCAGGCGGGGAGGCTTGGAGAACATTTGGTTGATCGACTCCGGGTGTTCTCGACACATGACCGGAGATAAGAAGTGGTTCTCCGGCCTCACCCCGGTGAAGGAAAAGATGTACATTACATTTGGGGACAATGGACGAGGTAGGGTGCTTTCGCGAGGGTGTTGTGCATGTGAGTGACAAGGTAACGTTGAAGAGAGTGGGTCTTGTGAAGTCTTTGGGATTTAATTTGCTTTCGGTTTCTCGGTTGCTTGATGAGGGTTTTGAGGTGCGTTTCAAGTCCGGGAGAGTCTCGTTTGCTTGATTCTCGAGGTGATCTTGTACGTATGATCATCCCCGAGGGTCGGATTTTCGTGGCTGATTTCTCTCGTTCTTTGGGTCCTGCTCGCCGTTTGATGGCCGGTCCTTCGTCGATTTGTGGAAATGGCATAGGCGGTTGGGACACTTGAGCTTTGATTTGGTTTCCCGCTTGAGTGGTCTTGACCTTGTCCGAGGATTGCCGAAGTTGAAGTTTGAGAAGGATTTGGTTTGTGCTCCTTGTAGGCATGGTAAGATGGTAGCCACTCCTCATCCACCCCTGACCGATGTCATGACCGAGCGTCCGACGGAGCCGTTGCATATGGATCTTGTTGGGCCGGCTCGAGTTCGCTCGGTGGGTGGGAAGTGGTATGTCCTTGTTGTGGTGGACGATTATTCTCGCTATGCCCCGGGTGTTCTTCTTGGAGGATAAGAGTGAGACTTTTGGCTTTGTTCGAGATCTGATCGTGAGGTTGAAAAACGAGAGGCATGGGAATGCTATTTGAGCTATCCGCAGTGATAATGGCTCTGAGTTCAAGAACTCTCGTTTTGATGCCTTTTGTCGTGATCTAGGTCTTGAACATCAGTATTCGACCCCTTATGTGCCCCCTCAAAATGGAGTCGTGGAAAGGAAAAATCGGACTCTTTGTGAGATGGCTAGGACGATGCTCGATGAGCACAGGACTCCTAGGAGGTTTTGGGCCGAGGCGGTTAATACGACTTGTCATGTTTCCAACCGCATTTTATTGAGAGCTTTCAAGAAGAAGACTCGTTATGAGCTTATGCATGGTCGGGCACCCAAGGTGAGTCACTTCCGAGTTTTTGGCTGCAAGTGCTTTATTTTGAAGAAGGGAAAACTCGACAAGTTTGAGGCTAGGTCTAGTGATGGTATTTTCTTTGGATATGCTAACCATTCTAGAGCCTATAGGGTGCTTAATCTTGAGACTAACAAAATCATGGAGACTTGCGAGGTGACCTTCGACGAGACAATGCCATGTACCTCTCTTGGCTTTGAATGTGCAGGTGATGAAGAGATGGCCGAGGACCTCTTTGAGGAGGAGAAAGATGAAGATGGAGATGATGATGGGGAGAACCATGCGCCTGAAGCTGAGCATGTACCCACTACTTCCCCTACGACCACTTTGGAGCGTGGACCGTCTACTTCATGGACAATGACGGTGCAACAAGAGGACCGGCGAGAGAAGGCTGAAGTTGAGGGGGAGGTAGTCTCGAGGCGTGAGGCACCCCGGCGGATTCAAGAAGTGCATCCCCCGTCGAAGATCATTGGGAACATCGATGAACGCACTACACGGTCGAGGTCCGGGAATTCCTCTCATTTTGCTCATCTTCGCTTTTGTCGCTACTTTTGAGCCCAAGGACATTGGACATGCTTTATCTGATGCAAACTGGGTCAATTCTATGCATGAGGAGTTGGAAAACTTTGAGAGGAACCAGGTGTGGGAGTTAGTTGAACCACCTCCAAATTGTCATCCCATAGGAACCAAGTGGGTTTGGAAGAACAAAGAGGGAGAGAATGGGATGGTTGTGAGGAACAAGTCCGGACTTGTTGCTCGGGGGTTTAGTCGAAGGAGGGGATCGACTATGAGGAAACCTTTGCTCCCGTGGCCCGTCTTGAGGCAATTCGGATCCTTCTAGCCTTTGCCGTGGCTAAAGGGTTCAAGTTGTTTCGGATGGACGTGAAGAGTGCTTTTCCGAATGGGGTCATAGAGGAGGAGGTATATGTGAAGCGACCACCGGGTTTGAGAGCGAGTTGTACCCACACGGGGTATACGGGTTGAAAAGGGCTCGTATGGGTTGAAACGGGCGCCCCGTGCTTGGTATGGGAGATTGAGAGGTTTTCTTTTGAGCGAGAGGGTTTGTGATGGGTACCGTGGATAGAACCTTGTTTCTCCTCAAGCATAGGAATGACTTGCTGATTGTGCAGATATACGTGGATGATATTGTCTTTGGTGGCTCGTCACATAATCTTGTTGCCAAGTTTGCAGATGAGATGAGCAGGGAGTTCGAGATGAGCATGATGGGCGAGTTGCAGTATTTTCTTGGGGGTACGCGGATCAAGCAAGTGAAGGATGGTACATTTGTGCACCAAACCAAGTACACGAAAGACATGCCTGAGGAAGTTCCGGATGCAAGATGTGAAGCCGATGTCGACTCCCATGGGGAGTACGGCCACTTTGGATGCGGATGAGGACGGAGAACCGGTGGACCGGCGGGAGTACGGGAGCATGATCGGCTCCCTCCTCTACTTGACGGCGACGAGGCCGGACATACGGTTCGGCGTGTGTCCGTGCGCTCGTTTTCGAGCTTCGCCGAGGACATCACATCGACGGGCCGTCAAGAGGATCTTCGGGTACCTACGATCCGCCCCTGGTCTTGGCCTTTGGTATTCTTCCTCCTCGACTCTTTCTCTTCATGGTTTTTCCGATGCGGATTTTGCTTGGTTGTCGAGTCGAGAGGAAGTCTACTTCGGCACTTGTCGGTTTCTTGGTTCTTCGTTGGTCTCATGGTCTTCCCGCAAGCGATCTAGTGTAGCTCGGTCTACCACGGAGGCGGAGTATGTTCTTGCCGCGAGTTGTTGTTCTCGGTTTGTTGTGGATTTCATACACTTTGAGAGACTTTGGTGAGGAGTGCACCCGGATCCCACTTCTTTGTGATAGCACTAGTGCCATAAGCGTAGCCAAAAACCCGTGTGCTTCACTCCCGGAACCAAACACATAGAGGTGAGGTATCATTTCTTGAGGGACAATGTGGAGAAAGGAACCATTGTTTTGAGCCATGTCCCTACCCAAGATCGAGCTAGCCGACATCTTTACAAAGCCTCTCGACCAAGCTACATTTGTGCGCTTGCGGGGGGAACTTGGGGTTTGTTGCCCTTTCTAGTTGACTCTTGGGGGATTTCCTTTTTGTACCATATGTATCATACCATGCTTACTTTGATGTATATACATGCTTTGCTTGATGTATAAGCCATGGTAGGATAGCCATCTTGTCATATATCATGTTGCATTTGTGTCATATTGCATTTTAGGATGATGAGCTTCTTTCATATGCCATATTTGAGTCTCTTTGGCTATTTGTGAGATATTGGTTATATGTGTGGAGAAATGGTGATGTGAGGCTATGCTCTTGGAATATTTGAGATATATGTGTGGTGAGATAGCCCCTTTTGAAATAAATGCTTAACTTGACTAATTTTTGATGAAATTCGCTCCACTCATGTGTAGTTGTGTATCCATGTCACGGTTTGGTCTAAATGTGCTTTTCATGCTTAGATTGTGCTTGGATGCCTGTTCTTGCATTTGGGCCAAAGGCCGGATATCATTGTGAATGTTTAGCCTATGTTGCATTCATGGGGGAGCATAAGCTTCTTTTTGCCGCAAAGGCACTTCATGTACCATGAAATGAATTAATCTTGAAAAGAAGTGTATAATGCTTGAAAAATGCTCCATCCATCATGTCTATGCTTAAAATGTTTTATCTTTCACATATGGGTGCAAAACATGTTGCATGATGTTCACCAGTGGAGAAGTCTCCCCGAAGTGGACACATGGCTCATGAGCTTTGACATGACATGCTTTGCTTTATGGGTGTTTGCCATGATCTTTTGCTTGAGAATTTGATATCCTTGTATGATCTTTAAATGGTATGCATGTTTGTGGCTCAAGTGTGACATGGATAGGCTTTTACATGTGAAGCGAGCCTTCTTTTGGTAAAACTGCTTAAATCTGAAAATTTTGCTTTGTCACATGCTTGTATTTTCATATATTACTTGTGGCAATGCTTTAACTATGCTATGATTCATGGGTGTGATCTTTGTCTCATTTTTAGCCTTTGACACTAGATTTGGCCTATTTGAGAAGCTCATGTAGTTGTTTATATGCTTTGCTTTGCATTTCTGCATTTTCACCTTGATTCATACATTGTCAACAAGGGGGAGAAAAGGTGAGCTTAATGAAAATTCAGAAAAAGGTGAGCTGAAATTTGGAAGTGTGCATCCACATGTTCGGGGGGAGGCATTTGTTCGGGGGGAGCTTTCTTCTTGTTTTCGGTGTGGATTTTGTGCTTTGCTTGGCTTGTGACCTTTCTTTGCCTTTCTTCGGTTTTGGTCATGAGTTGAGCTTCTTTGTTTTTCTTTCTTCTTCTTTTCTCTTTTTTCTCGAATTTCATTTCGCGTTGTGTGTTGTCAATGCACTCATCAAGGGGGAGATTGAGGACCGGGAGCGTCCCGGTGGTCGATGGATGACCGCTCCTCGGTGATGAGTGATTGACAACGGGTGTTGGACCGACTCTTGGCTTAGTGCGCGGGTGTAGGCTGCGGCCTAGTTCGTGTTGTTGCGAGGGTGAAGAACGGGCGCGAAAGGTCTTCGGCCTTGAGGGGCCTCCGGGAGATGGAGAGACAAGAAGGCTCGGTTCGAGGGACCCGGTGGACGGCGGGGCCGGGTGCGGGCCACATGGTGGCGACACAAGCAAGACGAAGTCATGGACGAGTGAGCCGGTGCACGGTGGCGGTCAAGTCAAGTGTTTGGCGGGAGGCCGGACCGAGCACGCGGGGTTTGGTGGTTTGCCCACAAAACCATCGGCGGACGGTTTCTTGGTTTGGGCCTCAAAACCAAGTCCGAGGGCCCAACACGACGGAGACGGGATCCGGCGTGTCCGGAAGCTTCGAAGCGGAGGACACACGGGCCGGATCGCATGGCTTGCGTCGGGAGGACGCGGGGTGCGGCAAAGGCGTGGCCGTCCGATGGCAAGACCCACAAACATTACCAAAATGCCCCTACGTGGGTTGTATCGCCGGTAGTGTAGTTAGGGGTAGTCGAGTCATTTACCACTCCGGCGGGACTTGATATATAAGCCTGGAGTGTGTGTTGATGGCTCTCGCTCTCCGCGACTTAGGGTTTCATTTCCCCCCCTTCTCTTTCTCATTTTCGTAGCTATTTTCCTTCCTATTTTCTCTAGGCTAGCATGAGAGCTTCATGAGAGATTTGTTGAGAGGGATGGATGCTAGGGCGGCATGCTAGACCTTGTGAATCTTTCCTGGTTTGTATAGAAGATTCGGGGTTGTTTTTCGTGGCTTTTTGTGCTTATTTTCGTGCCTTTGTTCCCGGTGTGATTCCGCGGATTTGAGTGAGTTTCTTCCCGGATTTGTTTGAGGGAAACATGGATAGATGTCTTGTGCATCTTTGTGCTTGATCTTGTGCCCTCAAACGCCGGGAAACTACTTCGATTCGTGAGTTTTCGTTCGGTGCTCTAGCTTTTGGTGGTGCTCAAAGGATTCGCGATTCCCGGTGATTTAGGGAGTTAGGAGGCAAGATTTTTGGGCTATAGCATCCTTGTGTGACGCTTTTCAAGTCCCCAAACCCTTGTCTCCATATCTTCAACCGTTTGGGAAATCCGATGATGATTTGGGGGAGTTGACTTTCGAGGTCGGGGCGTTTTTCTCGCTCTCGTCCGAGCCTCGCGGACGGTCCGCGCCCTCTCGGCGGACGGTCCGCGCCGCTCGAGTTCGTTCCGAGTTCTTCGTGTTCTTGCTCGTCCTTTGTTTCGATCCGTCGTGTTTTTGGTTTTTGGTTGGACGGAGTTTCGGACGGTCCGCGGTGTCGGGCGGACGGTCCGCGGGTGCTTGGCGGACGGTCCGCGTGCTCCCCGCGGACGGTCCGTGGCACGGGGGTGTCTTTGGGTCGTTTTGTGTAAATTAACGGACGGTCCGCGGCTAAGGCCGGACGGTCCGCGGCTCGGGTGCGGACGGTCCGCGATACCCGGCCGGACGGTCCGCGCGGCTCTTGCGGACGGTCCGCCCCTCTGCGCGGACGGTCCGCCGCAGCTCGTGTGCTTTGCTTCTTGGTTCGATTCCCTCCTCCCTTTCTAGTGCTTCCGCGTGTGCTTTGAGGAATCGTTCCTAAGGCTAGAGGTTGATCCATAACCTCGTGGTCTTGGCGATTGGTGCGTGATTCGATCCATCGCTTGTGTGTGACCGGGATTTGAGTAGGACATAGGCCGGGTTCTTTGGGAAGAATTTTTACCGGCTCCTATTCACTCCCCCCCTCTCTAGTCGCCATCTGATCCTTCGGCCAGCTCTTCGTTCAACTTCGCAAGGATTTGTAGCGATTGACGAGATCTCTGTCGAAGCAATCCGAAGCTCCATATGCTTCTCGCACTCGAAGGCGAGCTCCTTGTAGTCGAGCTCAAGTACACGGCGGGCTTCTTGCTCACGGTAGAAGAGGTTCTTCATGCTCGTCTCCGAAGCCTTCGAGGCCGCAACACCCGGCCCTCAAGCTCGCAACACATCAACGCAACGGCGGGTCGACGCTTCTCGACCTCCAACAAGTACCCGACCGGTTCGGGGGTGTACCTTTGTTCATGTTGCGGAGGCCTTTGTTCTTCCGCACCAAGTCGTCGCCCTTCGCCCGCAACTCCATGATGTCGTTATGGTATTTGGCGAAGGCGGCGTCGAGCTTCGACTGCATGGCAGCAGCATGCCTGCGTGACTTCACAAGTTGCTCCTCAAGCGCCTCAGCTCAGAGCACCGTGTCGCCGTAGCCCTGCAACAGGTTCGACTTGTCGCGGGACCGCTCCGCAACGTCCTGCACAAGACAACTCAAGTCACGAAGAGTACTCAACAACAAAGGATTGGATACTCAAAGGCTACAGCTACTCACCTTCATCCACTGCTCGGCTTGACGGATCGCCTCCAGATGCTTGGCCACCGTCGCCGGCTCGATAAGGTCATCTGCGAGCAGCTCTATACCGCCGCGACTACTCGCGGTGGCCTCCGTCATCGGCGCAGCGCGGATGGGCTCTGCGTCTTGGATCTCGGGGGAGCGGATAGCCACCTCCAGAGCAATCTCTGGCGACGTGGTGACCGCCTCTCCCCCGGCGGTCTTCTCGACGACCTCCTCCACGGGCTCGGGGGCTCCTTCCGCAGCCGCCGGGACCTCTGGCGTCAACCTCTGCATTGGCACCCCCGCAGGAATGTCACCACCTTCAGCGCCTGTCAAAGAGCGACAAGTGCATCAGTTCCTACGACTACTCCCTATGGAGCTCTGCTCGTTTCAAGAAGGGTACTCACCTTCGACTACACCGGCCTCCGGCGGCGGCGCCCTCGGCGGCCGGTGGCTCAATCGCGGTTTGGGCGGCGGGAGCGGCCTCCTCGGCGGGCGGCGCGACTTCTTCCGCCACCGCCGATGAGGTCTCATCCCCATCCCCGGGTCGCATCCGTGGATCTTCTCGCGAGAAGCGCACACGGATGGTCGTCGAGCAACATCGACTACTACAACAAAGTACTACTCGTAAGGATATGGTACTTACAAGTTCGACCGGACAATGGTCACGGCCGGAGCACCGAGGATGCTTCGCGATATCGACCAGTCCACCCTCGGCGGGCGCCTCCTCCTCCTGCGCCCCTCGCGGCTACCGCCTCCTCCACGATAGGCGGCCGGCCGCGGCGGTATCCTCGCGCTCCCGAGGCCACCACCTCTTCAACGGCGGCGGCCACGGGTCTCACGCTCCCCCGGCGGAGGCGGGGGCCGGCGCTCCGGTTGCGCCGGGATCTCTTCAACGGTGGGGGGGCCGGACTACGACTTCCGGTGGCTCCCCCCACCGGGTCCCACACGCCCTCGTCGCCCTCTTCGACGGGCTCCGCCGGCGGTACCTCCCCGCACAGAAGGAAGACTACTCGTCGACAAACGTACTCGAACAAAGGGTACTCGACTACTCGCTCAAGACAATCTACCTCTTGAGGCGTGGTCTCTGAGACCCTCAGCTTCTTCGCCACCCGCTTCCTGGCAGGGTTGCGCGGCTTCGCGGCGGCGCAGCCAGGCTAGCCTCCAGGCTAGCCGGGGGGTCTTGTACTAGAGGAACATGAGGCAAGCCCGGCGGCTAAACCTCGACCGCGGCTCGGGAAGCGGGCCTTGCGGCGTCTCCTCGTCTTCGTCATCATCGTCGGAGGTATCCTCCACGACGACGGTGTCGTGACCTTCACCGACTTCACGGCGCTCCTTCGCCTTCCCCTCCTTTGGGACCTCGATTCCGCTCGGAGGTGGCCGTGGCTCGGAGATGAACCTCTTCACATCATCCTCGCGCAAGACACAAGATGTCGGCAACTTTACTTCAAGTAATCACTACTCGACTAGGGGAGTACGGCTACTCACCTCCTTGGGCGGGTGCGCGGCGGAGTACTCTTCGACGGGGCACGCCGTGTACGGCGGCATGTCCTTGAAGATCCGTGACAACCTCTCGATGATGTCGTTGTCGTCCGGCTCGCCCCCGCATCCTCGACGCGTCGTCGTCGCCGGTGTACTCGAAGCCCGTGGGTCTCCCGAGCCATCAACGGCCGGATCCTTCGCTTCATGAAACCGAAGGCCACGTGCTCGGCTCTCGGTCCCGGCTCCCCGAGCACTTTGATGCGTGCTAGCAGCTCGGGGAGTTGGATCCCTTCTTGCATGGTGGGCTATGTATTCCACCATTCACGGTGCACCGGGCCGCCGTCGCTCGGCTTCGGCGGGCCGGGGTGGTGGTTCGTGATGTAGAACCACCCGGTCTTCCAATCGGTGTTGGAGTCAACGAGCTTGTACGCCGTGTGCGCTCGCGGCGTCCTCCCTCGGTCGGATGCCGGCTCCTCCGACTACTCTGGGATTGGTGGCACTCGGGCCGCGGCTTGACGCCGAAGAACTTTCGGAAAAGCGCCCAATGCGGCTTGATCCCGAGGAAGGCTTCGCAGAAGTGGACGAAGACTGACGTGTGGAAGATGTCGTTGGGGTTCAGGTTCAGGTACTCGATCCCGTAGTACCCGAGTAGCCCTTTGAAGAAATCGCTGGCCCGGGAGCGCAAGACCGCGCTCCACGAACCGCGCGAACATCGGGATCTTGTCTTCGGCTTTCTCCATCGGATATGGATTTCCGGCGGCGGATCTCCACATGTCGACTTCCTTCTCCCCGATGAACCCACCTGTTCGGGGAGGGTCGACGGGGTCCTCCGTCTTCACTTTGGACTTCTTCCACTCGCGGCTCGGATCGGCCCGCGGTGGAGACATTGGCGGCGCCACTCCGGTGGCGGCCGCGGCGGCCTCTTCGCGGCCCCTCTTCTTCCCCGGCGGCCTTGGACGTCTTGGACGGCGATGGCTTCACCCTCCAAGTGCGGGCGTCTTCACTCGCATCCGCTCGGGGGCTACCCTAAAAGACTTGGGTGGCGACGCACTTGGATCTACTACGGCGGCGAAGCAAGCGCCGTGAGTGGATTCGCTTCGGATGCAAATGGAATGGCTGCAGCTCGAATGGGTGAAAAACCCTAAGGGTTTTGGCTTCTATTTATAAGCCAAACCGGCTCCGCAACGGCGCCCGGATAAGTCCACGCGCGGCCGACTCGGCGGCCGCGCGCGACCCTTCATATTCTACTAGTCGACGCGCCTCACCTCGGGGGCTCGGCTACCTCTACTCGACTACCCGGGAAGCGGCTAGTCACAAGAGCATCTCGGGACACATTCTTCAAGAAGACCCTTCAATTCGAGAGGAAGTACTCGACTCAAGGCTCGGGGGCTCCGTGCCACGTGTCCTTCGCTTTTTCTCTCCGGATTTTTCGGGATTTTCTTGCCAAGATTTCGGGTGGACCCTCGGCCGCAGCCCACGACTCAAGGCTCGGGGGCTATTCCATGTGGAGTGTGGTTTTTGCAAGTCGCACCTCCATATCGGCTCCGGCTTCAAGACAAGACAGAATTTTTTTGAAGACCTTTGAAAGCAGTTTTCGGGGACGCTTGGGACTACTCGAGAAAACTTCAAGATTGCTCAAACATCGGTGGAGTACATTCCCGGCCCTCGGGATGCTTCGACTACTCTTGAGGACTTTTGACTTGTAGCACTCGGGGACGCTTGAGGACTACTCGTTAAGGCCGTCAAGACTACTTGCGCTATTCTTCTCGACTACAAAGTACTCGGGGGCTTGTCGTATGGACCTCCCCGGGCCCACTACCTCGGTGGGTACCGGGACCGACTACTCGGTGGGCCCCCGGTACTATCCGGCTTGCGCTACACGGCACCCGAAGGCATGGAGCACAAGGACTACACAGGGAGTAGTACTCGGTTAGGGAGCCGTACATGTTCCGCACCGTATAGAGGACTCCTAGACGTACTCGACTAGTACTCTCTCCCTACTCCGACTTGTAACCCCGCCTCCCGACTATATAAGGCGAGGCGGGGACCGATCTCGGGATCACCTCATCCAATCCCCTACAACTCACGGTGCACTATTGCACCATCTTGCAATTGTGCCCTATCAATCTAGAGCTACGCAAGCATACAGACATAGGGTATTACGCACCTCGCGGCCCGAACTTGTCTAAATTGTGTGCCACGTGTCTCTTCCTTCGAGTTACCGATCTCGGCGAGTCACAATCATCTACTTCGGGTACTCCCCGTAGTAGGTTGCCGGTCTAAAACACCGACATCCACCGCCCAAGGACGAGCACAAGGAATTCATGAGTCACAATCCTCCTACCTTCTCTCACTCATCTGATCCGATGGATGCAGACGATTGGTTGAAGACAATTAGAAAGAAGCGGGAGATTGTTCAGTGCACTGACAGGGAAGTGGTTTTGTATGCTGCTGGAAGACTTGTGGGACAGGCTGGAGATTGGTGGGATGCATATGCAACTGCACATCCCAATAGGCAGAATATCACTTGGCAGGAGTTCCGTGACAACTTTTGTACCTATCACATCCCTTCAGGGGTGATCAAGCTCAAGTAGAAGGAGTTCCTGTCACTAAGGCAGGGAAGCATGTCATTCACCAAGTACTTGGACAAGTTCACTCATCTGTCTCGTTATGCACCAGATGAGGTGAACACTGATCCTAAGAGACAGGAAAGGTTTCTGGATGGGTTGATTGGGCCTCTCAACTATCAGCTACAGAGTCACACCTTTCCAGACTTCCAGGCACTGATGAACAGGGCAATTGGACTGGAGAGCAAGAGGAAGGAGCTGGGCGAGCAGAAACGCAAGTTCCAGTCACATGGGCAGTCAAGCAGCAACACTCATCCTCGCTTCAGTTCTCAGCAGAGTCCGTCTCAGTACCGTTCTGGTGGACAAGGTGGAAGGTATCCACAGAACTTGCAGCTGCAGCGCTCGTTTCAACCACAGCGCTTCAATCCACAGACACCTAGAGCTCCTATTCTTTAGCAGAGTCGTTCCAACAATGGCTCTGGGGCACCTGTCAGGAACACTACCCCCGTTTAGCCCAATGGGTGTTTCAAGTGTGGAGAGCTGGGACACTATGCCAACAACTGTCCCAAGAGAACAATGCAAACTCCTCAGAGGGACAATGGTCATTGATCTGGGCAGCCATCTTTACAGGCTTGTACTCCACAGACTCCTAGAAAGAGAGACCAGCAGAACTATTTGCGTGGCCGAGTTAATCATGTATCAGTGGAGCAAGCCCAGAATGACTCAAGCGTGGAACTGGGTACATTTCCTGTCAACTCTATACCCACTACAGTATGTTTGTTTCAGGAGCATCACAATCTTTCATAACTGATCAATTCGTGACAAAACATAACTTATCTATGAGTTCCATGAAGAATCCACTGATAGTTGGCTCCCCGGGAGGAGAAATGAAAACCGGTTACATATGCCCACAAGTAAAGATTAATATCATGGGAGTAGACTTTCTTGCTAATCTGGTAGTCTTAAAATCATGGGGGATAGATATCATCCTAGCGATGGATTGGTTACGAAAACATGATGGGGTTATTCAGTGTCGGAAGAAGTCAGTATCGTTAACCAGTCCACAAGGAGAGAGAATAGAGTATGTGGGTACACCCTTATCCAACAGTGGAACTGTGAATTCAGAAAAAGGCAAGGCCTTGGAGGATTTAAGGGTAGTGAGTGAATTCCAGGATGTATTTCCAGAGGATCTGCCAGGTATGCCACCTGACCGTGATATTGAATTTAGTATTGAACTTATAACTGGTACTGCTCCTATATCAAAAAGACCTTATGAAGGACCGATTAGGCGACCAGAGAGGGGGGAGTGAATGGGAGTCGATAAAAATTCTTCTCGAAGGAGATTGAAACTCTGACAAGATGAACTCGCTGGGTCGAACCCCCAAAATCAAACTCCACACTTCTACCTTCCGTTTGCCAAAACCACGTAGCCACTGGAGTGCTACTGGTCCTAGGAACAAACACTACCAGCAACCTCAACTCACACGCACCCACGACAGCAGAAACAACTCGAAAGCCGACTGTCGAGAGGGGGCGGTTAGACCAGGTATAGGGAGCAGTTAGACCGCCTCCACCAGGCAACCAAACAATCCTCCGAAACACCTCTTCCGAGTACCAAAACGCACCACGGTTTCACTAACAAAGACCTTTGGTCAAGGCCATGCTAGCTACCAGAAAATCTTGGAGAAAACCAAAACTCCACCCAGGGGCCTAGGGGCAGTTAGACCGGCTACCAGGGGCGGTCTAACCTCTTGTACCCAAGCAACGAACTCCAATCAAGAACTCCTAGCAAACGGCACGAGAACGACTAAAAATTTCACCCGGACTCTCCTCCGATCAAGGCGAACAAACTCACGAGGAAAATCTCGCGCAACAAAACTTCAACTCCGGAAAGACCCAGGGCGGTTAGGCCGCCCCCTCCAGGCGGTTAGACCGCCTTTCCCAGAAAACGAACCCGCGGGTCAAACTCCAACTTCCTCGCGCCCGATCTCCCGAATCACTCCACATATTGCAGCAAGACTTCGGGAATAGTTGGTTACCTCCTGGGCAACCTCTACCTCAAATGAATCGACTCGAGTCGCTCACAATCAGGAGGAATAGAAGAAATCGCCTCTCTAGGACAAGAACTCGCCCAACTCGAAAAACCACCAAATCGAGTCCGATTCACCAGCAAAAGACGCACAAGTTCCTCATACGTGACACCCACCAAAAACCCCAAGAAATCGTCCTCAAAACACCACCAACAAAGGGCTCCGAAAATCACCACAAAGAAGGACGGGAAAAACATATCACGACCTTGAGGAACAACGTCGAACCATCTATACATACCATGAAGTTTCGTACAAGGTATAGCTTGCCACCCATACATCCATCCCTCTCTCTAGATCTCAAATGAAGCTCTCAAGCTACTCCTAGGAAAAACTGGGGAAAAAGGAGAACGAAAATGGAAAAACAAATGAGCTAGGATTCCAAGAGTTTGCTGCCATCCATCCACTCAATGAGTATATATGGAGGCACCCAAAAGACTAAACTACCCTTACTTAAAACTAGGGATACAAGCCGCTCAAGGGCGAATTCGGAAGTCTTCAGATTTTCTTCATCGGACAGATGCCCGGCGACCGCAACCTACTTAGCCTCGATGCAAGCCTTGCGATCCCGACGCGTGTCCTCTCGCTTCGAAGCATCTCGGCGCCGGCGACCGGGCGATCGGACCGCCCCCTTGGGCGGTTAGACTCGGTATAGGGGGCGGTTAGACCGACTCCACCAGTGCAACCAAGCAATCCTCCGAACACCTCTTCGAGTACCAAAACGCACCACGGTTTCATCAACAAAGATCTCTCGGTCAAGGCCGTTCTAGCTACCGGAAAATCTTGGAGAAAACCAAAACTCCACTCGGGGGCCTAGGGGCGGTTAGACCGGCTACCAGGGGCGGTCTAACCTCCTGTACCCAGCAACGAACTCCAAACAAGAACTCCTAGCAAACGGCACGAGAACGACTCAAAATTTCACCCAGACGCTCCTCTAATCAAGGCGAACAAACTCACAGAGGAAAATCCGGCGCAATAAAACTTCGACCTGGAAAGACCCAGGGCGGTTAGGCCGCCCCCTCCAGGCGGTTAGACCGCCTTTCCCAGAAAACGAACCCGCGGGTCAAACTCCAACTTCCTCGCGCCCGATCTCCCGAATCACTCCACGGATTGTAGCAAGACTTCGGAATAGCTGGTTACCTCCTAGGCAACCTCTCGCCTCAAATGAATCGACCCGAGTCGCTCACAATCAAGAGGAATCGAAGAAATCCCCTCTCTAGGACAAGAACTCGCCCAACTCGAAAAACCACCAAATCGAGTCCGATTCACCAGCAAAAAGACGCACAAGTTCCTCATACGTGACACCCACAAAAAACCCCAAGAAATCGTCCTCAAAACACCGCCAACAAAGTGCTGCGAAAATCACCACAAAGAAGGACGGGAAAAACACATCACCACCTTGAGGAACAACGTCGAACCATCTATACATACCATGAAGGTTCGTACAAGGTCTAGCTTGCCACCCATACATCCATCCCTTTCTCTAGATATCAAATGAAGCTCTCAAGCTAGTCCTAGGAAAAACCGGGGAAAAAGGAGAACGAAAATGGAAAAACGGACGGGCTAGGATTCCAAGAGTTTGCTGCCATCCATCCACTCAATGAGTATATATGGAGGCACCCAAAAGACTAAACTACCCTTACTTAAAACTAGGGATACAAGCCCCTCAAGGGCGAATTTGGAAGTCTTCAAATTTTCTTCATCGGACGGATGCCTGGCGACCGCAGCCTGCTTAGTCTCGACGCAAGCCTTGCGATCTCGACGCGTGTCCTCCGCTTCGAAGCATCTCGGCGCCGGCCGACCGGGCGATCGACCGCCCCCCTTGGGCGGTTAGACCGGTATAGGGGGCGGTTAGACCGACTCCACCGGGCAACCAAGCAATCCTCCGAAACATCTCTTACGAGTACGAAAACGCACCACGGTTTCATCAACAAAGATCTCTCGGTCAAGGCCATGCTAGCTACCGTAAAATCTTGGAGAAAACCAAAACTCCACCCGGGGGCCTAGGGGCGGTTAGACCGGCTACCGTGGGCGGTCTAACCTCCCGTACCCAAAGAACGAACTCCAAACAAGAACTACTAGAAAATGGCACGAGAACGACTCAAAATTTCACCCGGACGCTCCTCTCGATCAAGGCGAACAAACTCATAGAGGAAAATACAGCGCAACAAAACTTCGACCTAGAAAGACCCGGGCGGTTAGACCGCCCCTCCAGGTGGTTAGACCCCCTTTCCCCGTAAAACGAACTCGTAGGTCAAACTCCAACTTTCTCGCGCCCGATCCCCCGAATCACTCCACGGATTGTAGCAAGACCTCGGGAATAGCCGGTTACCTCCTAGGCAACCTCTACCTCAAATGAATCGACCCGAGTCGCTCACAATCAAGAGGAATCGAAGAAATCGCCTCTCTAGGACAAGAACTCGCCCAACTCGAAAAACCACCAAATCGAGTCCGATTCACCAGCAAAAAGACGCACAAGTTCCTCATACGTGACACCCACAAAAAACCCCAAGAAATCGTCCTCAAAACACCGCCAACAAAGGGCTCCGAAAATCACCACAAAGAAGGACGGGAAAAACACATCACCACCTTGAGGAACAACGTCGAACCATCTATACATACCATGAAGGTTCGTACAAGGTCTAGCTTGCCACCCATACATCCATCCCTCTCTCTAGATCTCAAATGAAGCTCTCAAGCTAGTCCTAGGAAAAACTGGGGAAAAATATGAACGAAAATGGAAAAACAAATGAGCTAGGATGCCAAGAGTTTGCTGCCATCCATCCACTCAATGAGTATATATGGAGGCACCCAAAAGACTAAACTACCCTTACTTAAAACTAGGGATACAAGCCGCTCAAGGGCGAATTCGGAAGTCTTCAGATTTTCTTCATCGGACAGATGCCCGGCGACCGCAACCTACTTAGCCTCGATGCAAGCCTTGCGATCCCGACTTGTGTCCTCCGCTTCGAAGCATCTCGGTGCCAGCGACCAGGGCGATCAGACCGCCCCCCTTGGGCGGTTGGACCGGGTATAGGGGGCGGTTAGACCGACTCCACTAGACAACCAAGCAATCCTCCAAAACACCTCTTCCGAGAACCAAAACGCACCACGGTTTCACCAACAAAGATCTCTGGTCAAGGCCATGCTAGCTACTAGAAAATCTTGGAGAAAACCAAAACTCCACCCAGGGGCCTAGGGGCGATAAGATCGGCTACCAGGGGCGGTCTAATCTCCCGTACCCAAAGCAACGAACTCGAAACAAGAACTCCTAGCAAACGGCACGAGAACGACCCGAAATTTCACACAGACGCTCCTCTGATCAAGGCGAACAAACTCACAGAGGAAAATCCGGCGCAACAAAACTTCGACCTGGAAAGACCCAGGGCGGTTAGACCGCCCCCTCCAGGCGGTTAGACCGCCTTTCCCAGAAAACGAACCCGCGGGTCAAACTCCAACTTCCTCTCGCCTGATCTCCCGAATCACTCCACGGATTGCAGCAAGACTTCGGGAATAGCTGGTTACCTCCTGGGCAACCTCTACCTCAAATGAATCGACCCGAGTCGCTCACAATCAAGAGGAATAGAAGAAATCGCCTCTCTAGGACAAGAACTCGCCCAACTCGAAAAACCACCAAATCGAGTCCGATTCACCAGCAAAAGACGCACAAGTTCCTCATACGTGACACCCACCAAAAACCCCAAGAAATCGTCCTCAAAACACCGCCAACAAAGGGCTCCGAAAATCACCACAAAGAAGGACGGGAAAAACACATCACCACCTTGAGGAACAACGTCGAACCACCTATACATACCATGAAGGTTCGTACAAGGTCTAGCTTGCCACCCATACATCCATCCCTCTCTATAGATCTCAAATGAAGCTCTCGAGCTAGTCCTAGTAAAAACTGGGGAAAAAGGAGAACAAAAATGGAAAAACAAATGAGCTAGGATTCCAAGAGTTTGCTGCCATCCATTCACTCAATGAGTATATATGGAGGCACCCAAAATACTAAACTACCCTTACTTAAAACTAGGGTTACAAGCCGCTCAAGGGCGAATTTGGAAGTCTTCAGATTTTCTTCATCGGACGGATGCCCGGCGACCGCAACCTACTTAACTTCAACACAAGCCTTGCGATCCCGACGCGTGTCCTCCGCTTCGAAGCATCTCGGCGCCGGCGACCGGGCGATCGGACCGCCCCCCTTGGGCGGTTAGGACCGGATATAGGGGGCGGTTAGACCGACTCCACCAGGCAACCAAGCAATCCTCCAAAACACCTCTTCCGAGTACCAAAACGCACCACGGTTTCATCAACAAAGATCTCCGGCCAAGGCCATGCTAGCTACCGAGAAAATCTTGGAGAAAACCAAAACTCCACCCGGGGGCCTAGGGGCGGTTAGGCCGGCTACCGGGGGCGGTCTAACCTCCCGTACCCGACAACGAACTCCAAACAAGAACTCCTAGCAAACGGCACGAGAACGACCCGAAATTTCACCCGGACGCTCCTCCGATCAAGGCGAACAAACTCACGAGAGGAAAATCCGGCGCAACAAAACTTCGACCCGGAAAGACCCGGGGCGGTTAGACCGCCCCTCCGGGCGGTTAGACCGCCTTTCCCGTAAAACGAACCCGTTGGTCAAACTACAACTTCCTCACGCCCGATCTCCCGAATCACTCCACGGATTGCAGCAAGACTTCGGGAATAGTTGGTTACCTCCTGGGCAACCTCTACCTCAAATGAATCGACCCGAGTCGCTCACAATCAGGAGGAATCGAAGAAATCGCCTCTCTAGGACAAGAACTCGCCCAACTCGAAAAACCACCAAATCGAGTCCGATTCACCGAGAAAAGACGCACAAGTTCCTCATACGTGACACCCACCAAAAACCCCAAGAAATCGTCCTCAAAACACCGCCAACAAAGGGCTCCGAAAATCACCACAAAGAAGGACGGGAAAAACACATCACCACCTTGAGGAACAACGTCGAACCACCTATACATACCATGAAGGTTCGTACAAGGTCTAGCTTGCCAACAATACATCCATCCCTCTCTCTAGATCTCAAATGAAGCTCTCAAGCTAGTCCTAGGAAAAAGCGGGGAAAAAGGAGAACGAAAATGGAAAAACAAATGAGCCAGGATACCAAGAGTTTCCCGCCATCCATCCACATAATGAGTATATATGGAGGCACCCAAAAGACTAAACTACCCTTACTTAAAACTAGGGATACAAGCCGCTCAAGGGCGAATTCGGAAGTCTTCAGATTTTCTTCATCGGACAGATGCCCGGCGACCGCAACCTACTTAGCCTCGATGCAAGCCTTGCGATCCCGACGCGTGTCCTCCGCTTCGAAGCATCTCGGCGCCGGCCGACCGGGCGATCGGACCGCCCCCCTTGGGCGGTTAGATCGGGTATAGGGGGCGGTTAGACCGACTCCACCAGTGCAACCAAGCAATCTGCGCGAAACACCTCTTCCGAGTACCAAATAGCACCACGGTTTCATCAACAAAGATCTCTCGGTCAAGGCCATGCTAGCTACCGGAAAATCTTGGATAAAACCAAAACTCCACCCGGGGGCCTAGGGGCGGTTAGACCGGCTACCGGGGGCGGTCTAACCTCCCGTACCCAAAGAACGAACTCCAAACAAGAACTCCTAGCAAACGGCACGAGAACGACCCGAAATTTCACCCGGACACTCCTCCGATCAAGGCGAACAAACTCACGGAGGAAAATCCGGTGCAACAAAACTTCGACCCGGAAAGGCCCAAGGCGGTTAGACCGCCCCCTCCCGTGCGGTTACACCGCCTTTCCCGGAAAAACGAACCCGTGGGTCAAACTCCAACTTCCTCGCGCCCGATCTCCCGAATCACTCCACGGATTGTAGCAAGACTTCGGGAATAGCCGGTTACCTCCTGGGCAACATCTACCTCAAATGAATCGACCCGAGTCGCTCACAATCAAGAGGAATCGAGAAATCACTTCTCTAGAACAAGAACTCGCCCAACTCGAAAAACCACCAAATCGAGTCCGATTCACCAACAAAAGACACACAAGTTCCTTATAAGTGACACCCACCAAAACCCCAAGAAATCGTACTCAAAACACGCCAACAAAGGGCTCCGAAAATCACCACAAAGAAGGACGGGAAAAACACATCACCACCTTGAGGAACAACGTCAAACCATCTATACATACCACGAAGGTTCGTACAAGGTCTAGCTTGCCACCCATACATCCATCCCTCTCTATAGATCTCAAATGAAGCTCTCGAGCTAGTCCTAGTAAAAACTGGGGAAAAAGGAGAACAAAAATGGAAAAACAAATGAGCTAGGATTCCAAGAGTTTGCTGCCATCCATTCACTCAATGAGTATATATGGAGGCACCCAAAAGACTAAAACTACCCTTACTTAAAACTAGGGATACAAGCCGCTCAAGGGCGAATTTGGATGTCTTCAGATTTTCTTCATCGGACGGATGCCCGACGACCGCAACCTACTTAGCCTCAATGCAAGCCTTGCGATCCCGACTTGTGTCCTCCGCTTCGAAGCATCTCGGTGCCAGCGACCAGGGCGATCAGACCGCCCCCCTTGGGCGGTTGGACCGGGTATAGGGGGCGGTTAGACCGCCTCCACCCGGGCAACCAAGCAATCCTCCGAAACACCTCTTCCGAGTACCAAATGCACCACGGTTTCACCAACAAAGATCTCTGGTCATAGCCATGCTAGCTACTAGAAAATCTTGGAGAAAACCAAAACTCCACCCGGGGGCCTAGGGGCGGTTAGAGCGGCTACCGGGGGCGGTCTAACCTCTTGTACCCAGCAACGAACTCGAAACAAGAACTCCTAGCAAACGGCACAAGAACGACCCGAAATTTGACCTAGACGCTCCTCTCGATCTAGGCGAACAAACTCACGAGAGGAAAATCCGGCGCAACAAAACTTCGACACCGGAAAGACCTAGGGCGGTTAGACCGCCCCTCCGGGCGGTTAGACCGCCTTTCCCGGAAAACGAACCCGCGGGTCAAACTCCAACTTCCTCTCGCCCGATCAATCGAATCCCTCCACGGATTGCGCAAGACTTCGGGAATAGCTGGTTACCTCCTGGGCAACCTCTACCTCAAATGAATCGACCCGAGTCGCTCACAATCAAGAGAAATTGAAGAAATCGCCTCTCTAGAACAAGAACTCGCCCAACTCGAAAAACCACCAAATCGAGTCCGATTCACCAGCAAGAGACGCACAAGTTCCTCAAACGTGACACCCACCAAAAACCCCAAGAAAACGTCCTCAAAACACCGCCAACAAAGGGCTCCGAAAATCACCACAAAGAAGGACGGGAAAAACACATCCACCTTGGGGAACAACGTCGAACCATCTATAAATACCATGAAGGTTTGTACAAGGTCTAGCTTGCCACCCATACATCCATCCCTCTCTCTAGATCTCAAATGAAGCTCTCAAGCTACTCCTAGGAAAAACTGGGGAAAAAGGAGAACGAAAATGGAAAAACAAATGAGCTAGGATTCCAAGAGTTTGCTGCCATCCATCCACTCAATGAGTATATATGGAGGCACCCAAAAGACTAAACTACCCTTACTTAAAACTAGGGATACAAGCCGCTCAAGGGCAAATTTGGAAGTCTTCGCATTTTCTTCATCGGACGGATGCCCGGCGACCGCAACCTACTTAGCCTCGATGCAACCCTTGCGATCCCGACGCTTGTCCTCCGCTTCGAAGCATCTCGGTGCCAGCGACCAGGGCGATCAGACTGCACCCCTTGGGCGGTTAGACCGGCCCAGGCAATCTGACCGGCCCAGGCGGTCTAACAGCCCCTCCTGGGCAGTTGAACCGGCCTGGGGTGGCCGCACCTCCTCGTCGAGTCTTCGGCCTCGGTTTTGTGGCTCAACCCAGTAACCTAGTGGTTTTCTGGTGAACCACTGCAAACCCCGCGAACTCGGTGTAGCCTCCGCCAATCTCCACTCATGACTCGGCTCCCACGTAGTCCCGGCTCGACCTTGGTTTTGAGGCTCTACCAAGAAACCGTCCACGACTTCATCTTGCTGTTCATGCCACCATGCGGCCCGCACTTGACCCCGCTGGCCACCGGGTCCCTCGAACGAAGCCTACTTGTCTTCTCCACACCTAGAGGCCTCACCGGCAACGACCTTTCGCGCTTGTTCTTCACCTGCACCAACACGAGTCAAGCCGCAACCTGCACCTGCGATACTTAGCCAAGAATCACTCCACACAACGTTGTCCATCACTCATCACACAAGGAAGCGACCATCCACCTGTCCTCGAACCACACATGGTCCTGAATCTCCCCCTTGATGAGTGCGTTGACAACACCCACATGAACTAACACAAGAGAAAAGAAAAAAAAAGAAACAAATAAAAATAAAACTCAACAAGCGATCGAAAGCCAAAGAAAGGCGAAGAGCAAGATCACTTGAAGAAGACAAGTCTTGGACCCCTTAGGCAAGGGCAACGGCTCAACACATCCGAGACAAAACCATGCTCAAGCAAAGAGCGCAAACCATCGAACCAAAGCTCGAACACCACAAAGACCTCCCCCTGCACATATGCAAGCTCCCCCTGAGCCAAAGCACACTCCTCCTGAACCAATGCAACAATGCAACACGGGAATGCAGCAAAGAGCAAAAACTGCTCACCAGACCCAGGGGCGGTTAGACCGCCTGCACAGGGCGGTTGGACCTCCTGCACCTCAACTGACCGCCAGGGGGCGGTAAGACCGCCCCAATAGACCGGCCCTGCACCGAACTGCTCAAAATTTGCCCGAACCAATTGGAACACCTTCCAAACACTCCTAGGTCCCAAAACATGCACAAACTTCTCCCCCTTGTTGACAATGCATAAAGCAAGGCAAAATGCGAAAAGTTTCAACATATAGCTTCTTAAATATACAAAATTCATCACAAGAGGCTACACAAGTCCAAATGAGCAAGTTAGATACTCTACAGGTTCGTAATGACCTTAACTATGTGATCACCAAGTTTCACAACCATTGGACAAGGCTAAAAAAGATTTGAGTAATTATGCGAAAAGTTACTCTCTCATAAGCAAAAAACTAAACATGAGCAAAATATGTCAAAATGGCAAAGCCACACAAACTTCATGCTAGGACAGCCATTCTAATCATACGACCATCACAAACACCCACAAGCACCTCATGTCATGTCAAAGCCACCGAGCCATGTGCCTACTTCTAGTTATGAGACTTCTCATTGGTAGGCATCATGCAACGGTTTAGCACCCAAAGAAAATTAATTTCAGCACATATGACATGGGAGCACATTTTCCAAGCATTTTACATTTCATTTTCAGATTTATAAATGGTACATGAAATGTCTTTGCGACAAAAAGGAACTTATGCTCCTCCACAAGATAAAGCAAGAGGGCTAAACATTCATGATGGCAAATGAGCCTTTGGGCCCATATGATCAATAAACTAGCTATCCAACCACAAATTAAGCATAGCTAAACCACTAAAACATGTTAAGATCATATAAAGGCATTTACACATGAGAGAGCATATATGTGACATTTTTCAAAAACATAGCCATCAACCATGGATCATTCATTGTAACACTCTAATTTTTACTAAAAGTTTGGCTTTATTAAAATTTGTTAGAAACCATTTAATTGCTTAAGGAATACAAGGTTGCTTTATTTCTTTTTAGGCATTTAAAACCTTTTCTAAAATAAAGTTAATGAAATATAGGATTTAATTGTTGCATACATGCTGGAGCATTTTTTTGGTTGCTGGAATTCAAATTCAAATTTGAATTCTATTTGTTTGAATCCTTTTCAAACCCAAACACTAATTCCTAAACCCTTTTCCTCTTCCTACCCTACCCCTTTCCCCTTTTCGGCCCGTCGCCCCTTGCCGACCCAGCGGGCCGCGGCCAGCCCCCAACCCGGCGCCGCGCCGGCCCGGCCCGCCAACTCGCGGCCCGGCGGCCGCGTCCACCGCCCACCGCTTCCCGCGCGCGACCAATGACGGTGGGGCCCGGGCGTCATCCCCTTCCCCGTGTCGGCTCCGCCCCAAACTTCGCCGCCGCCGCCGAGTCCGAGCGCGGCACGCTCCCTTCCCGCGTGACCCGCACGCCAAGGCCCCTTCACATGACTATTTAAAGCATGCCGCCACCCCCGGACCTCCCCAACCCGTGCCCTAGCCGCTCGAGCCCCGTGCGCCGCCGCCGCCGAAACCCTAGCCGCCGCCGCTTCCGGGTTCCGTCGCCGCCGCCGCCCTCTCGCCGCCGTGAAGCCGCCGGGAGACCCGCAAGGAGGTGAGGCACCCGCCGGCGTTGCTTGTTGTCGTACCCGTGCACCCCGTCGCCCTAGGAGTCTCGCGAGAGTTCGTGTTCCGCGCCGCCGCGTCTCCGCCAAGGCCGCCGCCCTAGATCGATCCGTCGTCCCGCGCGCGTCGCGTAGATGCCTCCCGCGCGTCGAATCGTGGCCGGAGCCCGGGATTGGGGCCTCGCCGGCGAGCCCGCCGCCCGCCGCCGCCGCGGCCGCTCGCCGCCGGCTCGGCCCGCCGCCCGCCGCTTGCTCGCGTCCTGCGCCGTCGGATCAAGATCCGACGCCCCTGAGCAACCCCGCCGCTCGCAAGCCACCGCAGCCATCAAATCTAGATCCAATGGATCTGGATCGAGTCAACTCGAGTCAGCCGGTCAACCCCACCGCTGGCCCTGGCAGTTTTGCAGAAAAACCCCTGAGCTTTTTGATTTTCACCAAAATACCCTTCCACCTTAGGAGTTTTCTGACAGTTTAGCCCTTTTTCTTTATTTTAGCCCAAAACTTTTTCAAATCTTTACAGTTTGGTCCCTACACCTTCCCTAAGCCATAACTTAGTCGTTTTAACTCCGATTTTAGCGTTCTTTATGTCCACGCGTTCGTCTCGAAGCGTAGATTAGTTTTATGCTACTGTTTAGATCTGTTTGATCTGTTTGGTGACTGTTTCTTATTTATTCCTATTGTATGCTTGTATGTGATGATTGTTGACCGTAGAGAGCGATTCGTTCGAGGGATTTGAAGATCAAGTCGTGCAAGAGTTTGAGCAACAAGGCTTTGTTGAAGGCAAGTATTCCTTGATGCATACCCACTTGTCCTACATAACATGCATTTAAATTCACTGTCTTTACTTTTCCGCTTGCATTAATTTGATGGGAACCTATTAAGGATCATGCCTAGATTTTTACTACCTTCACCTTGATACCGGGTTTATCAAATTAATCTTGTGGTAGCTATTGCTTAGCATGCTTTGAACTCGGGATTGGTGTTAATCAAACTTGGTTACATTTATTATTCTATGTTCCGTTTATGATCTTTACTTTTACAAGACCACTTTAATATGTAATCGGAACATAGAGAACCACCCGGGAAACAAGACAACCACAAGAACTAATGGGCAATGGCCTTGGCCGAATAATTAGGAACTTTAGCTTGGGATGGTCTTACCTGATAAGGACAAGGGATCGGCGGTACTGTGGGGTATAGACTCGCTCTAGCAGGGGGATGGGTGAGTTATTGTTTTTATGGTGGGGTATCGACCTGCTAGGGGACTTTATACCTTGCTAACTGATCCGGACCTTGTGGGTCATAACTTGCTAGGGAACCTTTGTAAAGGCCATGTAGCGTCCCTATGCAATCACACCTCGGAAGTGTGATATGGTGCCTTGCAAACACCGCATGGTTGGATCCAAAGTTCTTCGCAGCTTTTACGCCGCTTGTGGGTAAAGATGTACAACCTCTGCAGAGTGTTAAACTAATCGATTAGCCGTGCTCACGGTCAAGAGCGGCTGGACACTCACATGACTAAATCATGGAACTTTAATGTTTAATTGCTATATTATTCTTTATTTATGATGCTTATATCTTATTAATTGGGTTGGTATGAACTTACACTCTTTAGTAATCGAAGTTGCTAATAAAACTTGACCAACTAAAATGCTAAAGTGCTTGAACCTTAGCCATCCACCATATGGCCTTGCATGTTATGTTGTTCCCACTTGCTGAGTACGATATGTGCTCACGCTTGTTTATTCTCTTGCATCTACAATACCCGGAATTGCTGCTCAGACTGGGAGAACTTTGAAGATATTCCAGGAAATTTCCAGGAGTTCTAGATGTGCGTAGTCTTCGATCGCCGCTCGTGGACGCATTTTGTCCGCCGCGAGAACTCGTTAATTTAAGATTCGTTTAAGACTATGGTTTGTAATAACTCTTTATTCGTGTGACACCGATTTTGGTATTCATAATGTCTAAGCGTGTGTGTAACTTGATCCCGGCGCACACGTGATCAATGCATTCGGTTTTGCCTTTAAAACTCGGGTGTGACAGAGTGGTACCGTAGCCGTGTTGACCGTAGGAATGCTAGCCTAAATAGAAATGGTCGAACTAAGGATTTTATAATCATAGAAGCTTTCCCTTACATGCTTGCTTTGTTCTTATTAACCTTTTTCTTGCCTTTTGCCTTACTCTTGAGCTATCCGCATTCTTTACATTGTGCTTGCTTTAGCTCTCATCCTTTTGCCTTACCATCTTTCTCATTCGCACGCACTATAGATGGTTCACGGTTCGAAGACCTCTCGGTCGGAGCGAGTCCATCGGTATGCTCCACAAGAACAAGACAATGACTTGCATGATGGAGACACAGATGAGGAGATTGAGATGGAGCCCGCACCTATGGTCTTCCCTAACCGTATCATGGTGTCTCGATGATGAGGAGGATCCGGAGGAGATGATTCCGGAGAGGAGGATGAGCTAGGCCGAACGGCCAAACCTAGAGGAGCAAGCGCCAGGAGAAGATGAGGATCACCTTGATCAAGAGATAGAGGAAGAAGAACAAGAGCAAGAGGAGGAAGCCGGGGAAGCAATGCGGGAAGTATACCACTAAAGAGCCGATGGAGTATGCATTCCCATGGCGACCACCCCGAGAGCGATGGTACTCCGCTTGGGCTATGATAAGGCCCTTGTCTACCATTGTGAGCCGTGGACTCATCCGTAGTTCGAGCCCCATTGGGAGGTTGCTTCGCCATCTTGGAGGAGTACATTCCATGCCGTGGAGTGAATGAGATGTCCAAGCATCATGATGTGGCTCACAGGACTACTATGGATGCCGGGATAGTAGAGTCGGCTCGGAGGGCGCTCTATGTGCTCTCTTACAAGGAGCGTGACAGGTTGGAGGATACCCACCGCCGTTACACACCTTTTCGAGCCGTTGGGGAATCCAAGACCTACATCGCCCCGAAAGACCACCTATGAAGGAACGCTGAACAATGTCCGGAGTCTACTTGCAGCTGTGAACACCGCATTGGATGATGCCAACAACACTCTATATGCAGCACAGCAGCAGATTTTCACTCTGGAGACGCAGAGGCGTGCCTTAGAAGCTGCACTTCAGAACAGGGAGCAGCCAGAAGCCCATGAAGCCACAGAAGGATGTACCTCCCCGTCGCCCAAGAGGCCACACTACGACTCCCCTGACGCCCGCACAGATGCCATGGCAGAAGATAGTCCTTAGGTTTAAGATTAAGGATAGGATCTCTTTGTAATCGCTAGTAGACGATCGGTAAAGTGTGTTTAGTTTAGAGGTGTGGTTGAATGCTTGGTTTTGTGCTTAATGTATGAGTTGGATTTTTGTTTGAGTGCAATGTGTTGTGGAGTGATGACCACAACGACATTGGTTTAGTAGTAAGTTTGTGGGCGTTAACTTTCAGTCTCAATCAATTATCCATCTTAATCCTTTTGTCCCTTTAAGCTTTCCCTTAATGCAAATTCGAGATCCCTAAATCTGTTCGCGCAGCTTTCTGAGTCAGCTGCACTGTTTTAATTTTACCTTGAGCTACAGAGCTCCGATTGTAGTAAAACCAATTGGAAAAGTTCAGAAATTTTGTGACTGATTTTCTGTGAAAATTTCAGATTATTTGGATGGATAATCAGAGAGTTATGACTGAAACATTACAGCCTCATGAATCTGTTAAACACTGCTGACCTACCTGACTTGTTTATTTTATAACCAGAGTTACACAACTCCGATTGAGGTGATTCCAGTTGGAGTAGTTTCGTAATTTCATTACCTTTTATCAGTCCAAAATCCATAATGTTTGGTTACCCACATTGAGAGCTATGCCTGATTGTTTGGAGTCAACAGAATCTGTCTTATCAGAATATCATTGCTATCTTATCTTTCTGAGTTTAACCCTTGGTGCAATCATCTAAAATAATGTCCCTAACACTCAGATGGTGAACACCAGGTCAGGATCAGGTGTTGATCAACCAGCAGGAAGAGCACCCCAACCAGTACAAATGGATCCCGCTATGCGGCAGTTCCCGGAGGCACGGACCCGGCTCCTCCGTAACCCGACCAATACCGTGACAAACTTGCAAGCCCGGATCAACAATCCACCGGTGCCGCCACCGCGCCCTCGCAACAAGCATGTGAGTTTATGAGTCATCACCCTCCCGTATTCACTCATGCCGCTGATCCACTTGAAGCTGAATATTGGCTAAAGACAAGATCGAAGATGCTCACTACCTCGTCGGTGTGACGACAGAGAGAAGGTCTCGTATGCCGGGGACGACTTCAAGGATCTGCAGCCGCTTGGTGGGATGCGTACTCTTCCGCTCATGCCGCCCCGACACTATCACTTGGGAGGAGTTTACCACCAACTTCGGAGCCATTACATACCCTCCGGAGTCATGAAGATCAAGAAGGAGTTCCTTTCTCTCGAAGCGTGGGATGAATGTCGGTGGCCGAGTACGAGAGACAAGTTCACCGAGTTGTCTCGCTATGCGGCTGAGGAGGTTGCGAGAAGACAGGAAGAAGCAGGAGCTGTTCCTGGATGGGTTAGCTGGTTCGCTGCAGTACCAGCTAATGTCCTATCCTTTCCCTAACTTTCAGCAGCTAGTTGATGCCGCCATCCGCTTGGAGCACAAGCGCAAGGAGCTCGGAGAGCAGAAGAGGAAGGCCGCCAGCTCTGGGCAGTTTGGGAGTGCGTCTCGCCCGCGCTTCAACCCACCGCCGAACACCCCGTTCCGCTTTGGGGGACCGGGTGGAAACTTTGGGCAGCAGCAGTCCCAGCGTCCTGCTCAGCAGTTCCAACGATCGCGCTCGGCGGTTTAGCGTCCCGTACCTCGGACTCCCCGCCCGGCTTCCCGGCGAGTCGGCGAGAGAGACCCAGTTGGCACACCTGTAAGGTCCGTGGCACAGCCTAATCCTGCCACCACTACTTGCTTCAAGTGCGGAGAGCTTGGTCACTATGCCAATGCTTGCCCAAAGAGGAACCCTCCACACACTCCCGTGCGGAACCGGCGAGCGGACAAGGAGCGAGAAGTCGGACACCGCAAACCAAAAAAGGACAATAGAGCTATGCACGAGGCAAGGCGATGCACATTGATGCCGAGGTCGCTCAGAGAACCCCGGAGTAGTGCTCGGTATGTTTCTAGTCAACTCTACTCCCGCCTCAATTTTATTTGATTCTCGGAGCATCCCATTCCTTCATTACATCACGGTTCGTAGCTCAACATAATATACCCATCGGTCTCATGTCTCGCCACATGTTAGTTACCTCACCTGGGGGGGAATTGAAAGCCATATATAAATGTGACAATGTTCATCTCAAGATTGTGGGCAGAGATTTCCGTGCCAATCTTATAATCTTGGATTCAAAGGGGATTGATGTGATACTGGGAATGGGATGGTTGACCGCGTGTGATGCGGTGAATCGGTGTGCTAAGAGATCAATCCTTCTTACAAGTCCAGCTAGTGAAAGGTTTGAGTTTGCGGCGGATCCCGCGCCATCAAACACCGGTGCCGTGAATAAGCTTGATGGAGCAGCCTTGGAAGACATACGAGTAGTGTGCGATTATCCCGATGTGTTTCCCGAGGAGTTGCCGTGTATGCCCCCCGACCGAGATGTTCGGTTCGTTATTGATCTTTTACCCGGTACGCTCCTATCTCTAAGCGCCCATATAGAATGTCTAGTGATCGGTTACAAGAACTTAAAGCTCGGATTAAAGAATTAATGGGTAAAGGGTTCATTCGTGCTAGTTCATCACCTTGGGGAGCACCCGTTATCTTTGTGGGTAAGAAAGATGGCAAACCGAGGATGTGTGTCGATTACAGTCCCTTAATGATGTTACCATCAAGAACAAGTATCCTCTGCCATGTATTGAAGATTTGTTCTTTCAGATGAGAGGAGCTAAAGTGTTTTCTAAGATCGATCTGCGATCTGGATATCATCAGTTGAAGATTAGGCCTTCGGATATTCCTAAGACAGCTTTTACTACCAGGTACGGACTTTATGAGTACACAGTTATGTCCTTTGGGTTAACCAATGCACCCGCATACTTCATGTACTTGATGAACAAGACCTTTATGGAGTATCTGGATAAGTTTGTTGTGGTATTCATTGATGACATTTTGATTTACTCCAAGAATGAGGAAGAGCATGAGGAGCATTTAAGGCTTGTGTTGCAGAAGCTGAGAGAGCATGAGTTATATGCAAAGTTCAGCAAGTGTGAGTTTTGGCTCAAGGAAGTGTCTTTTCTAGGTCATATCATCACCGGCGGAGGTATTGCGGTAGATCCCAACAAGGTCGGTGATGTGTTGAAGTGGGAAGCCCCTCGTACGATATACGAGATCGGGAGTTTCCTTGGACTTGCCGGTTACTATCGCATGTCGGTCCGCTTTGAAGAATTAAAGAAGCGGTTAACCACAACACCCGTTCTAGTAATGCCTAATCTGCGAAGAGTTTTTACATCTCTTGTGATGCATCTCGACAAGGTCTAGGATGTGTGTTGATGCAAGAAGGTCATGTTATAGCCTATGCATCTCGTCGCGTTGAGGATGCATGAGTTGAACTATCCTACGCATGATCTTGAGTTAGCGAGAAGTGGTTCATGCATTGAAGATTTGGAGATACAACATTATGGGAACTAAGTGTCGGCTTTTTAAACTCCTAAATTTTCAGAATTTGTATTGGAGGAAAAGGTTCACTCGCTAACAAAATCAAGTTTGGTGATGAGTGTACCAAATTTTTTCATGCAATGGCCACTTGTTTCATATAGAAGGAACCTTATTGCCTCTCCGAAAGATGAAACTCGGGATGGTAATCAATGATCATCAAGGGAAAGCAGCCCTAATTTGGAAGGAGTTTAAGGATAGGATGGGAGTGTCTTCGAACACTGAAATGCTCTTTGACCTACATGATCTCATCAGCCCTACAGACTTGTCATCTCTTTCTCAACCATTCTCCCGAGAAGAAATTGATAAAGTGGTGGCTTCTATTCCGGTTGACAAAGCCCCCGGCCCTGATGGTTTTAATGGTCTCTTTATCAAGAAATGTTGGTCAATCATTAAAGATGATTTCTACAAATTGTGTCAAGACTTTTTTGATGACAATGTGAATTTAGAATCTATCAACTATTCTTTCATCACCTTGATCCCTAAAACCAGCAGTCCTGAGACCATCAATGAATTCAGACCCATCTCTCTTCTTAATTGCAGTATCAAAATCCTGACGAAGTTGTTGGCTGAAAGATTGCAATCAGTAATTTTACCTTTACTTCATAATAATCAGTATGGGTTTATTAGATCAAGATCAATACAAGACTGTCTAGCATGGTGCTTTGAGTACATCCATCAGTGCCATCAATCGAAAAGAGAAATAATAATTCTAAAGCTTGACTTTGCTAAAGCTTTTGATACGGTAGAGCATTCTGCTATTTTGAATGTCATGGAACACATGGGTTTTGATGACAGATGGTCAGCCTGGATAAGAAATTTGCTCTCTTCTGGGTCATCGGCGGTTCTCCTGAACGGCGTACCGGGGAAGCAATTTAAATGCAAGCGAGGGGTTAGGCAGGGTGACCCTCTTTCTCCTCTCCTTTTTGTCATTGCAGCTGAGTTACTTCAGTTGGTAGTGAATAGAGCCTTCCATGATCACTTCCTCAATGCTCCACTTCCCCAAGCCCACCAAAACTTCCCAATTGTCCAATACGCCGATGATACTATTCTGATCATGGAGGCAGATGTTGGCCAATTACAGTATCTCAAAGGAATTTTGCATGTGTTCTCGGAATCTACGGGGCTGAAAGTTAATTATGGCAAGTCTATGATGGTACCAATAAATGTTGCTGAAAGCAAAATGGCTCATCTGGCGGAGGCCTTTGGGTGTCAAATTGGAAGTATGCCTTTCACTTATCTTGGCTTACCTATGGGCACTACTAAGCCGAAGATTGAGGACTACTCGCCTATCATGTGCAAAATTGAGAAACGGTTGACTGCTTGCTCCTCACTTCTTTCCATCTCTGGAAGACTTCAGATGGTGAACTCAGTGATCACGCCTACAGTGCTTTACCCTATGTGCGTTCTTAAACTTCATAAAGGTGTTATTGACAACATTGATCGAGCCAGGAAGCAATGCCTCTGGAGGGGTAATGATCTGAACAAGAAAGGTGGCAATTTAGCTGCGTGGTCTATGGTTCAACTCCCTAAAGCCAAGGGTGGTCTGGGGGTCATTAATCTTAATGTTCAGAATGATGCCCTCCTTCTGAAGCATTTAGACAAATTCTATGCAAAAAGGGATATCCCTTGGGTCAACTTAATTTGGTCATCTTATTACTTGGATAAAGTCCCCCATGCTGTTAGGGAAGTGGGTTCCTTCTGGTGGAAAGATGTTCTTAGGCTCAGCACTCACTTCAGAGGAATTGCACATTGTGTTTTGGGAGATGGCTCTACTGTAATGTTTTGGGAAGATCTGTGGGGTTCCAGTTTGTTGGCTGATGATTTCCCTAGACTCTTTTCCTTTGCTAGAAACAAGCACCTCTCTCGTCAAAGCCGTCCCGGACGCTCCGGACCTTGATACTCTCTTTCGTCTTCCACTCTCGCATGAAGCTTTTGAGGAGCTACGGCACGCAGTGCGGATCCAAAATTTTGTAATTGATTCCAATACTAGAGACCAATGGAGGTTTATTTGGGGTAATATGCAATACTCTTCACCGCATTCTACAAATTTGTTTTCTCTAGTCACCAAGCTCCCCCAACCTTCGATCTGCTTTGGAACTCCAAGTGCATCCCAAGGGTTAAATGCTTTACCTGGTTACTCATGGTTGATCGGCTAAATACAAGGAACATGTTGAGGCGTAGAAACCTCGAATGTCCAAGGGGGGCCGAGTTGTGTTCTCTGTGATTTGGCAGTGGAAGAAGACCGAGATCATCTATTCTTTGAGTGTCCATTTTCGGTAAGTTGTTGGTCCAAAATTCATATTCTATGGGTGGATGTTTCGGAGATCCACCATAGGATTTTGAGAACGAGGAATGCTTCTACTATCCCTTTCTTTATGGAGATCTTTATTATTGCTTGCTGGGAAATTTGGAAGTCTGCGGAATGCTTGTCATCTTTGAGGATGTATTACCATCTTTAAATCTCTCGGACTATGAAGTTCAAGGAGCAGGTCATCCTTCAATCCATTAGGTTCAAGGAGGATCAACGACTCTCTCTTCTACAATGGCTTGATTTGTCCGTTTAAGCTTTCTTTCTTTTCCGTGCCTTTCCCGTAGTTTTCTTTTCCCCTTCCTTTGCTTTGCTTTGTAAGTATGTCTCCCTCTTGTACTTGGTCGTCTTTGCTCTTTTTTAATATATGGCTCTTTGATTGCCGTGGGGAACTCCCCCACGCTTTGCGTCAAAAAAAAAAGTGTCGGATCTATACCGATCACAAGAGTCCGAAGTATATCTTCACTCGAAGGATCTCAATCTAAGACGGCGTCATTGGTTAGAACTGATCAAAGACTATGATCTAGCGATTCACTATCATCCCGGTAAAGCGAATCCGGTTGCCGATGCTTTAAGTCGGAAAGGCCATGCTAACATGGCTATGATTATCCAGCTTTCCGATGAGTTGGTAAAAGAATTTGAAAGGCTCAACTTGAAAGTGGTTGCACATGCGAAGGAGTGACTTTGGCGGTGCGGTCCACTCGGGAGCAAGAGATACGTAAGTGGCGGTTAGCGGATGTTCGAATACGAAAAATCAAGGAGAGTATGCAACAAGGAGAAGCCCCGATTTCACAGAAGATGAGCAGGGAACCGTGTGGTTTAAGAACCGGTTGTGTGTACCAGAGACAGGAGATCTCAGAGAGACTATCTTGAGAGAAGCTCACGACTCGGCCTTACTCTATCCATCCGAGCGGTACTAAGATGTACCGGGATCTCAAGCGGAGGTATTGGTGGTACGGTATGAAGAGAGATGTGGCCGCACATGTGGCTTTGTGTGACACTTGCCATCGGGTTAAGGCCGAACATCGGAGATCCGCTGGTTTGCTTCAACCATTGAAGGTGCCTGAGTGGAAGTGGGAAGAGATCGGAATGGACTTTATAGTGGGTTTACCCCGAACCTGAGATGGTTATGATTCGATTTGGGTCATTGTGGATCGTTTGACCAAGGTAGCTCACTTCATACCGGTGAAAACTACGTATACAGGAGCTAAGTTAGCAGAACTATACATGTCCAGGATTGTGTGTTTGCATGGTGTACCAAAGAAGATCGTGTCAGATAGAGGTACTCAGTTTACTTCTCGTTTCTGGGGGAAGTTGCACGAGTCCCTGGATACTAAGTAACATTTCAGCTCAGCTTATCATCCACAGACGGATGGGCAGACAGAAAGAACCAATCACATACTAGAAGACATGCTGAGAGCATGTGCGCTTAAGCATGGTGGTAGTTGGGATAAGAGCTTGCCATACGCTGAGTTCTCTTATAATAACAGCTACCAAGCCAGTCTCAAAATGTCACCCTTTGAGGCCCTGTATGGAAGGAAGTGTAGAACTCCGTTATCCTGGAGTGAGACGAGGCGAAAGGCGCTTATTTGGGGCCAATATCATCGGAGAAGCGGAGAAACAAGTTCGGAACATCGAGAGAATCCGAGGATTGCTCAGTCTAGACAGAAAAGTTATGCAGATGGTAAACGAAGGGATGTGGTTTTTCAGGAAGGTGATTATGTGTACTTAAAGGTGTCACCTAGCAGAGGTTTGCGTCGATTCAGAGTTAAAGGGAAGTTGTCACCTTGGTTTATTGGACCTTTCAAGATCCTTGAGAGAGTGGGAGAAGTGGCTTATAGATTGGAGTTGCCAGTCCAGCTAGCTGATGTGCATGATGTATTCCATATCTCTCAGTTGAAGAAGGGTTTTGGTCCTCATGACAAGTAGCCGTTACCCTTGGATGATCTATACGTTAAAGAGGATCTCACTATTGTTGAACACCCCATTCGGATATTGGAAACTATGACAAGGGTCACCAGGAATAGTGTGATTAAGATGTGCAAAGTACAGTGGAGTAATCATGCAGAGGATGAGGCAACATGGGGAGTTTCCGGATCTTTTTCCCAATCTGTCCGAACCTCGAGGACGAGATTCTTCTTAAGGGGGGTAGGATTTGTAACACCCTAATTTTTACTAAAAGTTTGGCTTTATTAAAATTTGTTAGAAACCATTTAATTGCTTAAGGAATACAAGGTTGCTTTATTTCTTTTTAGGCATTTAAAACCTTTTCTAAAATAAAGTTAATGAAATATAGGATTTAATTGTTGCATACATGCTGGAGCATTTTTTTGGTTGCTGGAATTCAAATTCAAATTTGAATTCTATTTGTTTGAATCCTTTTCAAACCCAAACACTAATTCCTAAACCCTTTTCCTCTTCCTACCCTACCCCTTTCCCCTTTTCAGCCCATCGCCCCTTGCCGACCCGGCCAGGCCGCCCAGCCCCCAACCCGGCGCCGCGCCGGCCCGGCCCGCTAGCTCGTGGCCTAGCGCCGCGTCCGCCGCCCGGCCCGCTTCCCCGCGCCGCGACGATGACACCGGGGCCCGGCCTCGTCATCCCCTTCCCCGCGTCGGCTCCGCCCCCGACTCCGCCGCCGCCGCCGAGTCCGAGCGCGGCACGCTCCCTTCCCGCGTGACCCGCACGCCAAGGCCCCTTCATGGGACTATTTAAAGCACGCCGCCACCCCCGAACCTCCCCCGACCCGTGCCCTAGCCGCTCGAGCCCCGTGCGCCGCCGCCGCCGAAACCCTAGCCGCCGCCGCTTCCAGGTTCCGTCGCCGTCGCCGCCCTCTCACCGCCGTGAAGCCGCCAGGAGACCTGCAAGGAGGTGAGGCACCTACTGGCGTCGCTTGTTGTCGTACCCGTGCATCCTGTCGCCCTAGGAGTCTCGCCGGAGATCGTGTTCTGCGCCGCCGCGTCGACCGCCCGCGTCGCCGCGTCTCCGCCAAGGCCGCCACCCTAGATCAATCCGCTGTCCTGCGCGCGTCGCGTAGATGCCTCCCGCGCGTCGAATCATGGCCCGGAGCCCGGGATTGGGGACTGTCCAAAGGGGGCGGTTTGATCGGGTATAGGGGCGGTTAGACCGCCTCCACCAGGCAACCAAGCAATCCTCCGAACACCTCTTCCGAGTACCAAAACGCACCACGGTTTCACCAACAAAGATCTCTGGTCAAGGCCATGCTAGCTACCAGAAAATCTTAGAGAAAACCAAAACTCCACCCAGGGGCCTAGGGGCGGTTAGACCGGCTACCAGGGGCGGTCTAACCTCGTGTACCCAGCAACGAACTCCAAACAAGAACTCCTAGCAAACGGCACGAGAACGACCCGAAATTTCACCCAGACGCTCCTCTGATCAAGGCGAACAAACTCGCAGAGGAAAATCCGGCGAAAAAAAACTTCAACCTGGAAAGACCCAGGGAAGTTAGACCGCCCCCTCCAGGCGGTTAGACCGCCTCTCCCAAAAAACGAACCCGCGAGTCAAACTCCAACTTCCTCGCGCCCGATCTCCCGAATCACTCCACATATTGCAGCAAGACTTTGGGAATAGCTGGGTTACCTCCTGGGCAACCTCTACCTCAAAGGAATCGACCCGAGTCGCTTACAATCAAGAGGAATTGAAGAAATCGCCTCTCTAGGAGAAGAACTCGACTAACTCGAAAAACCACCAAATCGAGTCCAATTCAAGAGAGATTTGGGGGCAAAGTCACCAGCCAAAGAGGCACAAGATCCTCATACGTGACACCCACCAAAAACCCCAAGAAATCGTCCTCAAAACACTGCCAACAAAGAGCTCCGAAAATCACCACAAAGAAGGACGGGAAAACACATCACCACCTTGAGGAACAACGCCGAACCATCTATACATACCATGAAGGTTCATACAAGGTCTAGCTTGCCACCCATACATCCATCCCTCTCTCTAGATCTCACATGAAGCTCTCAAGCTAGTCCTAGGAAAAACTAGGGAAAAAGGAGAACTAAAATGGAAAAACAAATGAGCTAGGGTTCCAAGAGTTTGCTGCCATCCATCCACTCAATGAGTATATATGGAGGCACACAAAAGACTAGACTACCCTTACTTAAAAATAGGGATACAAGCCCCTCAAGGGCGAATTTGGAAGTCTTCAGATTTTCTTCATCGGACGGATGCCCGGCGACCGCAACCTGCTTAGCCTCGACGCAAGCCTTGCAATCCCGACGCGTGTCCTCCGCTTCGAAGCATCTCGGCACCGGCCGACCGTGGCGGTCGACCGCCCCCTTGGGCGGTTAGACCGGCCAGGGCAATCTGACCAGCCCAGACGGTCTGGCCGCCCCTCCTGGGTGGTTGAACCGGCCTGGGGTGGCCGCACCTCCTCGTCGAGTCATCGACCTCGGTTTTGTGGCTCAACCGAGTAACCCAGTGGTTTTCTGGAGAACCACTGCAAACCCCGCGAACTCAGTGTAGCCTCTGCCAATCTCCACTCATGACTTGGCTCCCATGTAGTCCCGGCTCGACCTTGGTTTTGAGGCTCTACCAAGAAACCGTCCACGACTTCATCTTCCTGTTCATGCCACCATGCGGCCCGCACTTGACCCCGCTGGCCACCGGGTCCCTCGAACAAAGCCTACTTATCTTTTCCACACCTGGAGGCCTCACCGGCAATGACCTTTCACAGTTGTTCTTCACCTGCACCAAAACGAGTCAAGCCGAAACCTGCACCTGCAATACTTAGCCAAGAATCAGTCCACACAACGTTGTCAATCACTCATCACACAAGGAAGCGACCATCCACCGGTCCTCGAACCACACATGGTCCTCACCTTATAGAATGGATGTTAAAGATTTAGCTGAACTAAAGAATCAAATAGAGGAACTACTTAGTAAAGGGTTTATCCATCCTAGTTCATCACAATGGGGAGCCCCCACACTCTTCGTTGATAAGAAGGATGGATCTAGGAGATTGTGTATAGACTATAGATCTCTTAATGAGGTTACTATCAAGAACAAATACCCTTTACCTCGGATTGAGGATTTGTTTGATCAGATGAGAGTCTAAGATAGATCTTAGATCAAGTTACCATCAGTTGAAAATCTGAGTTGAGGATATACCAAAAACAACATTCACATATAGATATGGGTGGTATGAGTTCACTGTGATGTCTTTTGTCTTGACCAACGCTCCAGCGTACTTCATGTACTTGATGAACAAGGTATTCATGGAGTATCTCGATAAGTTTGTTGTGGTATTCATTGATGATATTCTGGTATTCTCTTGGAGTGAGGAAGAACATGAAGAACATTTGAGGCTTGTGTTGCAGAAGCTTCATGAACATTAGTTGTATGCCAAGTTCAGCAAGTGTGATTTCTGGTTGAAGGAGATCTCTTTTCTCTGACACATTATCACTGATGGAGGAATCGTAGTGGATCCAAGCAAGGTTCGGGATGTATTGAACTGGAGTCCGCCAAAGAATGTACCGGAGATCAGGAGTTTTCTTGGACTTGCAGGATACTATCATAGGTTCATCGAGGGATTTTCTATTGTAAAACTTTTACAACTCTACTTGAGAAGGGTAAAGAGTTTAAGTGGGATGATAAATGTCAGGCTAGTTTTGAGGAATTAAAGAAAAGATTGACTATAGCTCCTGTGCTGATAATGCCAGATATACATAAAGGGTTTGATGTATACTGTGATGCTTCTCGGCAAGGATTGGGTTGTGTGTTGATGCAGGAAGGAAAGTCAGTAGCATATGCCTCAAGGTAGTTAATGAAACATGAGTAGAACTATCCTGCCAGCAGTTGTTCATGCTTTGAAGATCTGGAGGCACTATATGATTGGGAATAAGTGTCAGATTTTCACCGACCACAAGAGTCTGAAGTACATCTTTACTCAGAAGGATCTAAATCTAAGGCAAAGAACACGGTTGGAGTTAATCAAGGATTATGAATTGGATATTGAGTATCATCCTAGTAAAGCAAATGTGGTAGCACATGCTTTGAGTCAGAAGAGTCAGACCAACATGTTGATAGGACACTTGTTACCTCAGGAGTTGTGTTGGGAGATTGCACAACTTAATCTAGGAATAGTTGCTCAGAGTGAAACATTGACATTGGAAATTGAGTCGACCCTTGAGCAGGATATCAGAAAAGGGCAGTTGACTGATGAGAAGATTGCTGAGTATAAGAAGCTGATAAATTTGGGTAAACTTCCAGAGTTCAGGGAAGATGAGCAAGGAACTGTGTGGTTCAAGAACAGAATCTGTGTACCTGAGATCAAAGAGTTGCGAGAAACTATCTTGAAGGAAGCACACGACTCAGCTTACTCTATCCATCCTGGAAGTACTAAGATGTATCAGGATTTTAAATAGAGGTATTGGTGGTATAGGATGAAAAAGGATGTAGCAGATCATGTAGCCCTGTGTGACACATGTCAAAGAGTGAAAGCTGAGTATCAAAGACCAGCAGGATTGCTTCAACCTTTAAAGGTACCTGAGTGGAAATGGGAAGAGATTGGTATGGATTTCATAGTAGGATTACCTCGTAATCGAGACGGGTATAATTCTATATGGGTTCTTGTGGATAGTTTAACCAAAGTAGCACAATTTATTCCAGTGAAGACAACTTATACAGGAGTCAAGCAGGCAGAGTTATATAATTCAAGGATAGTGTGTTTGCATGGGGTACCAAAGAAGATAGTATCGGATCGAGGCACTCAGTTCACTTCACGGTTTTGGCAGAAGTTGCATGAATCAATGGATACAAAGCTAAACTTCAGTTCAACATACCATCCTCAAGCAAACGGGCAGACAGAAAGGACAAATCAGATTCTTGAGGTCATGTTGAGAGCTTGTGCATTGAAGAATAGTGGCAGCCGGGATAAGAGTTTGCCTTATGCAGAGTTTGCTTATAACAACAGCTACCAGTCCAGCATCAAGATGGCACCATTTGAAGCTTTGTATGGAAGAAAGTGCAGAACACCGCTGTTTTGGAACCAGATTGGAGAGAGTCAGCTCTTTGGACTGGACAACATAAGAGAAGCAGAGAGGTAAGTCGAGATCATTAGAGAGAATTTCAAAGCTGCACAGTCACGTTAGAAGAGTTATGCTGATCCTCGAAGAAGAGAAGTGGTTTTGGAAGTTGGTGACTATGCATACCTTAGAGTGTCACCTATCCGTGGTCTGCGGAGATTCAATGTCAGAGGGAAGTTATCACCTCGGTTCATGGGTCCTTCCAAGATAGTGGAAAGAAGAGGAGAAGTAGCTTACTAGTTGGAGTTGCCAGCACAGTTGTTAGGAGTACATGATGTGTGTCATGTATCACATTTAAAGAAATGTACAAGTGAGGTCAGACTAGAGCCAGTACTGCTGGAAGACATTGAGATGGGAAAAGATTTGACTTACAAGGAATACCCTATCAAGATTTTGGATACCTCGGAAAGGGTTACTAGGAGCAAGGTCATCAGGATGTGTAAAGTACAATGGAGTCATCATAATGAGAAAGAAGCAACCTGGGAAAGAGAGGATGAACTCAAGGAAGATTTTCCTCAGTTGTTCTCTAAATCTTTTGAATCTCGGGACGAGATTCTTTTTAAGGGGGTAGGAGTTGTGACACCTTAAAATTCAATCACTAAAATTCACCTAGGAACATGTTAACATAGTCTTAAGGTTTAAAATGAAATGCCATTTAAATTTGAGCTCTAAAGTATTTAATTTAATTTAATTAATTTAGAGACAACAAGTGTTTGTGCGTCATTATCTGGATATGCATGGTTTTTGGTTGCTTGTGTGAGGTTTAAAAGGTTTATAAAATTTTGTGAAAAAGTTTGAAAAGTTTTGATTGAATTTGAGTTGAAAAGGTTCAATTTGAAAAGAGTTTGAAAAAGAAAAAGAAAAAAGAAAAAGGACCTCACCTTCATTCTGGCCCAGCCGGCCCACCGGCCCAGCTTCCTCTCCCGCGGCAGCCCACTTCCCCACCTCCTTTTCACCTTTTCTTTTATACCGCTGATAGGCTGACCCCACCTGTCATCTCCTCCTTGCATCCCGCGCCCCTCCCCTTTCCTTTGCATGGCTGCGCGCCCGCCGCAATCCTCGCCGCACCTGGCTAACTCCTCCACCTTTCCCTTCTCTCCGAGCAAGCCAACTAAAGTAATAATTCCTCACAATCAAATCCCCCTCCGTTTCTTGTTGTTTTCCCTATCTCTTGCTCCTTTGCGCCGGGTTGCCCGCCGGCCATCAATGGCAAGGCCGCCGGCCTCTTGCCCCCTTCCGCTTCCCCTTTCCCCTCTCTCTGCTCATATAAAATCCGAGCGACTCCCTCGATCATTCCCTTTCTCCCTCGCCGACACACACTCTTGCGCTCGAGCATGAAACCCACTAGTGCTGCCGCCTCTGCTTTCCGCCGCCGCTAGAGGAGCTCGTCACTGGTGAAGGGTTCACCTTCTCCCTTTTCTTCTCTCTATTATGTGTTGCGCTGTTGCTCATGGAGCTTTCCGTGCACCAGGGGCGCCCCTAGCTGCCACTCAGGAGCTGCGCCCCTGTCCGCCGTCGGTACGCCAACTGAGCTGCCACCGTCACTAATCTTCGTCGTCGTAACCTCTTCCTCGCCGGCAAGCTTGTTTTCTCCGTCTCTTGGTGGTAAGCATCAACTTCCCGCCATCCCCGGTCGTCTACACATGCCGCAGCACCGGCGTCCACACACCGGCGAGCTCTGCGCCACCCCCTTGAACCCCTGGATGTGTGCGCGGTTGCTCCAGCTACGCATAGAGCTCACGCGCGCATGAATTGATGCCGTGTGCAGCGATCTAGGGCGCGCCGGCGAACTTCCGGCGAAGCACCGCCGCGCCGCTCCTACCTCTGGCGCACTTGCCGCCGCGCCCCGCATGCACGAGTCCTGGGCCGTGCGATCTGTGATGGATGGATAGGATCGCGTATCCCTTCATGTTATGAGGCCAGTCCACTGTGGACTCGTGGGCTGCGACCACGGCGTGGTCTATGGCTTCCTCGGCCGCTGGATCCAAGATCAACAGCTTTGATCAGCCGACGCTCGAGTCAAACAGGGTTATAACGGTCAGCGCCCGACGTTTTTTATTAAGAGCCCCTCGACTTTCTTGTTTTCACTTGCCGGTCCTTCCACCTATATGAATCCTTGCAAATAGGTCCTAAATTTTATGATCTAGCCCCTGCCTTCTCCGTTTAATAGCACCTGAGGTCCTTTTAATTTGTTTTAGCATGTTAGCCCTTTAGTTTTTATATGAAATTATGTTTTAGTCCCTGGTTTTATTCATAAAAGTCCTGTAGGCATAGTTTTCTTATAGAAAGGTCCCTGTAACTTGTTTTAAGCGTATCTTTCTTGTTTTAACTCCATTTTTAGCGCTTTATATACCGAAATGATCATCACAGCGAGTAGAATCCTTTAAAAAGCGTGTTTTCAGCTTTTGTTACTGTTTGGTGTAATGTTTATTTATTGGTTGTTCTATATGCTTGTGCGTAGATATCGTGCTTGTTTCGTCTGAGCTCCCCATTGGAGGTGATCAGAAAGAGTCTGTCTACGAAGAGGAAGATACCCAATTTGTAGAGGAAGGCAAGTGGCTTTCCCCCTCTGCATATTCTCTTTTGAACCTATATCACTACATGCTTAAACAATGTTTACTTTATCTGTTGCTATGCATTAAATTGATGTTTCACCCAGTTACCTTGATCAACCATGTTTAACGAATGCTTTGGGTAGATAATTGCTTAGCTTGCTAAACTTGGGCTGGTTATGTTGGTTTATGATATAATTTGTTATGTTCATGAAATGTTGGTTATGATTAAGAACAAGATCACATATTTTAATCGGAACATGGAAAACCACCCAAGATAACAGTACAACCACAGTCCACATGGCTTTGGCTTAGCAAATTAATTAGGAAAGAGGGTTTATCTAGTAGCCTTTTTCCGAGAGGGGCAAAGCGGGCTCGAGGTTGCAGGGGTATATCCCGGTTCTTCTGGGGTAGCAGCCTTTGCTAAGGTGCTGACCATTAGGGAGGGTTATGGTCCGCCCTGAGCTGTAACTGTCACAGGCTGTTGGTTTCTCTGCTTTCCTTTGTAAGGGCTTCATAGTGGACCCCTAGCCACTCACCTTGGAAGTGTTTAAAGGTCTAGCTAACCTGGGCAACATAGGGAACATGAGCTGTGGGTAAAGTGTACAACCTCTGCAGAGTTAAAACTGATCGATCAGACGTGCTCACAGTTATGAGCGGCTTGGACCCTCAAATGATAATCAAACTTAAAGAAGGATGTAAATCGTGGATCTTGTGGGTCTTTGGGCTTGGGTTGTCCTTTAAAGCTTAAGTGGGTTGGTATAAACTTACATCTAGTAATTAGGTGTTGTTAACTAAAATTTGACCAACTTATAAAATGCTAACTACTGTAAGCCATAGCCTATCCTTGGTAGCCTTGCATGTTTCCCTCACTTGCTGAGCTCCAACCATAAGAGTGCTCACCCTTGCTTACCACTGTTCAGAGGAGAACATTTGTGAGGAGTACTGGAGCGACTACGAGGAGTTCTAAGGCATGCGGATCCCCCGATCATTATGCCTGTGGAAGTCGATGAAGGAGCTACTCGTTTTAGTTATCATTTTGTGTCCGGACCTTCATGTCCACCCGTCTTAGTGTAATAGAGAATATTGTATCGGTTAAACTCTTGTGCGTTTTGATTGCATTTATGGTATTACACTCTATTATCTATCATGTGTGTGTAATTATGATCATGGCGCACATAGGAGATGCATTCGGTTTTCCTTGTAAAATCGGGTGTGACATCTTTGGCGCTTCATGGTTTTTCAGATGCGGATTTTGCCGAGTGTCGGTTGGATAGGAAGTCACTTTTGGGACTTGCCAGCTTTTGGGATCTTCTTTGGTGTCTTGTTCTTCACGCAAACAGTCGAGTGTTGCTCAATCCACTACCGAGGCAGAGTACGTTTCCACAGCTAGTTGTTTCTCTCAGCTCCTTTGGATTGCATACACCACGAGTGACTTTGGTGAGGAGTATACCCATGACCCACTTCAATGTGGCAGCACCAGTGCGATAAGCGTTGCAAAGAACCCAGTGCTCCATTCCGAAACCAAACACATAGAAGTGAGGTATCATTTTCTGAGAGACAATGTAGAGAAAGGGAAGATAGCTTTGATCCATGTACCCACACATGACCAACTAGCTGATATTTTCATGAAACCCCTAGATCAAGCAACTTTCACTCGTTTGCAGGGGGAGCTTGGTGTTTGTTTGATTTCTTGAGTTGGGTGTGTGGGAGCTCCTTTGTAGCATATGTATAGCTTTCCTTTATGCATTTCTTGCATTTGGCATGGCATATGTTTCATGATGTATATGCATTCTTGTATCTTAGATTGCATGCATTTTGTATCATATGCATTGGTTAGGAAAAGCTTCTCCTATATACATTGTTCATGGAATGATATTCATGTCTTTGTGAGCTTGTTTGGTATGATATGGTTAGTTTGGCTTAGCTCTTTATAATCTTGATTTATATCCATAGTTGATGGCTATGTTTTTGAAAAAATTCACATGTATGCTCTTTTGTGAGTAAATACCTTTATATGATCTTGACATGTTTTAGTGGTTTGGCTATGCTTAATTTGTGGTTGGATAGCTTATTTTTATCATATGGGGCCAAAGGCTCATTTGCCATCATGAATGTTTAGCTCCCAAGTTCCTTTTTCTCGCGAAGACATTTCATGTACCAAATATGAATCTAAAAATGAAATGTAAATTTCTTAGAAAATGTGCTCCCGTGTCATATGTGCTAAATTTAATTTGCTTTGGCTGCTTAACCGTTGCATTAGGTTGCAATGCACAAAATGTGTTGCAATATGCCATGTTTGGTTGCAATAGACACAATTGCAACCAAATTGTTCCGTGGACCGTGGGCTGCGAAAAGCCGCATTGCATTAGGTTATTACGACGTTGTCCATCTAGTGGTTGCCAAAGTTTTTTTGTTGCAACGTAATGCAACGTTGCAATTAGGTTTTTTTACAACGCTTCAATTGCAACGTTTCGTTTCGTTGCAAGTTACGATATTGCTACGCACCGACTTTGGTTGCTATTGGTTGAACCTCGTCTATTACCATGAAAGTAATTTGGTTGCAATATGTAGTATTGTCTGATGCCACGAAATTGGTTAGTTGCTATAGGTGGTCTCCTCTATTGCCACAAAAGTTGATTTCGATGCGATAGGTAGCATTGTCTGATGCCACGATATTGGTTACGTTTCTTTAGGTGGTATCCTCTATTGCCACATAATTTGATTGGTTGTAATATGTGGTCCTCTATTATTCCTTCGAAATTTGGTTGGTTGCCATAAGTTAAAGTCTTTATTACAACGTTTCTATTAGGGTTGCTAGAAGTGCACTATCTATTGCCACGTTCCTTTTGTGTTGCTACAAGTTGAACTTCTTATTACCACGTTCCTATTAAGGGTTGCTACAAGTACACCATACTATTGCCACGTTCCTTTTGTGTCTCTACAAGTTGAATTTCTTATTACCACGTTCGTATTAGGGGTGCTACAAGTGCACCTTACTATTGCCACGCTACTTTTTGGCAACGAAAAATACTGGTTGTGATATCATGATTTATCATTTGCAACATATGGTGTATTCTGCCACGCTCATTTATGTAGCAGCACTAATTGCAACATTAATTAACATCGGCAGATAAATATAACTATGCATCTATAGTTAATTAACCAACATTGAACCATCCACCGAGTTAATTACATGACTCATGAAGTACTTAAATACCGAAAAGTTTGGCACGGACATTGTTTCAACACATAGTAGACAAATTTGCTAGGACATGAAGAACTTGGTCCGCCAATTTTGACTTGGAGATGATCCCAACACTTGATCGGCAAAGGGGGATTAGATGCAAGGAGGTCGCATCACCTCGTAAAGAATCAACAAAATTTTTAAGCTAGCATCAATTAATCTCTAATATTGGAATTTGTGAAACAACAACATATAGCAAACCAAAGATTGATTGTGATTCATAAAAATAGCATAATGACATCAAATAATTACCACAACCATAAACACACTTTGACAGCTGAAACATCAATTACATTCACGGCAGTAAGAGTTGTTGAAAAAAGCTTCACCTCATGTCTTTTTGGTGCTTTGTCGTCTCCTTTGTACAACTTGTACCTGTATCTGTTGAGAAGAAATTTGTCTAACGGTGGATTGTGTTTCAAGATTGTTAACACCACCTTTAATGCTTCTGGTTTTGCGAAATACTTGTTTTCGAACTTCTTCAGATTCCTTCTCCCATGAACCAATCATTTGGAAGGACAAGATTAGGTGTAATTTCATCAGTAACTGATGATATGTACTAGTAAAAAGTTGTGAATCCGAGAACAACCTGAGTACACGAGAGCACATTCCTGGAGTCTGGCTGTACATTCCCAGATGTAGGAATTAATGGTTCTCGCCGCCACGTTGTCCGCGGATTCGGCGACAAGGTTGTTTTGTCGGGTGATTGATGCAACCGCCGCCACGTCGGCGGATTCGGTGACATTGTTGCTTGGGCTTGGTTGGATAGATATTGGCTGGTCAACCTACGAAAGGATACAAACATTCATATATAGAACCCAAGGAAAGAAACCCATTCATGCAAATAGCTTGACCGCACTGTGGAAGTTGTGATTGTCCATTTGATGCTTGCGGCATTGATAGGAACTCTTGCCTAAGCTGTTGTAGACTTGCCCGCCTTCTCTTTTCACTTTCTTCAAGTTGGCGTGCATGTTCTCTCCTTTCTCGCTTCCCTTTCTTCTTCCCATCCCGACATTTTTTCTTGTAGCCGCCCAAATGCGTCCATGAGCTCGACGTTTTCCTCATGCGTCGTAGCTCTTCCCTACGAATTTTTTCCTCGCGCTCCGCATTGAGCAAACCGCCTTCTAGTTGGGTTTTTTGCCACATACCCATTTCCACGCAACTTGGTTGATTTGCACTTCGTGACTTCATTGTAAGCTTTTTGGAACATCTCGTTTTTTCCTTTTGGGAAACGAAGTTGTTCTCTGCATTTGATTCCGCCTCAGCAATACCGCTGCTTGCGGTGTCCTAACATTTGCAAGGCACGGGTGGAGGAGTTAGTTGAACAAGAGATTGGTTGCATTCTATAGTTGCATAAGCCTATGTATAGTAATGTATGTACTAATTCATTGAGAACTCACATAGACATTTTTAGATTGAGCGTCTGTCCAAGACCCCTGGTTAGTGTGAGTTATCCACCAAAGTTCCATATCATTGGGCTCTTCACCAGTTTCTGGGTCTCTCTGTTATGCCAAGTAAATAACAAATTCATGTTCTTCATCCTGCAAGATAGATTGGAGATGTGCTTCTCCACTTATTACCTTCTCATAGCCGCGCTGAGAATAAGGCTTAGCGCCTGACAAATGTCTTGTCATTTGTTGGCATCAAATCGCAGAATTTTGTGTGCTCCTTTCCTATACAATGTAAAGTTATGAACAAAAATCTTAAAGATTCAGACATCGCCATTTGAATGAAAAATGTAGTGGCCAGAAATCGTAATTAACAATGTGGAACAAACCTTGAATTTAGCAGTACTGAAATACTTCAACAGATAGTGCCATTCAACAATATCTAATTTCGTAGGCTTATGTAACATTCTCTCGGTAGTAGCTGTTGTATGTCTTGGCCGTAGCACCGAAAGTTGAATGCCATCCTTTGTAACGCTCCCTAGCAATGGCCCATATCTTTTCCCTTGATTCAGCATTATCCTCCATGTCCCACTTTGCCTGTTATATAATCACAATAGCATTCAAATATTATGTGAGTTGATATGTTAGTTTTTATTTGAATTGTACTGAAAAAGCAAAGTCTATTATTACCAATACATCAGTTGCTATTGCGTTTCTGACTTCTTCCCTAACATTTTTCCATGATTTCACTCCAATGATAGGAGCCCTTTTCCTTGTATACATGACCACTTCATCAACGAATGAGCGGTAGTTATCACCTACCGGTCCTCCATGTTTAGAGAATTGAATGTCCAACTGCTGCTTGCCCGCCTTGATTCTCTTGGCGATTACCGTCAATGCTCTTACGGGACCGCGTCCTCTTAACTTTTTGTGAGCCTATTCCATGCGAACAACATGCATGTGATAATACCCAAAAAATAATTGTATGCACAGACACGTAATTTCTATGGAACACATGTTACCGGATCCTTGCTCCCGCTCGTTTCCAACGCCGAGCATGAGATGGAGGCCGCACTCCGGGTGTTGGGTTCATTTCATTCCCGTGTTGCAAAATGAAGGTGGGGTCCACATACCGTTCTGCGAGAATTTAGTGGCATATGATGACCTATCATATTTTGTAGTCTAAGGAAAAATGGTAATTTGCTTGCAAATTAGGAGAGGGATATCACCGATGTCTTCAAGTAGTCCCGCAATATTCAGGTATTCTCTGTATGTCTCGATTGTGTCATCCCTGAAAATGTCTTTTAATTCTGAAATAGAATCCATAATTAATTTCATTCATGTGACTGAACATGCAAATTCAGGAGTATAAGTACACAAATACTTGGCTGAAGCATATCTTACCCAAGGCTTTCTTTTCTTGATGCAAATCAGCTAGCCAAAGTTTATATTCATCTAAGTCATGTTCTTCTACTTCTTCTTCATCATCAGCATGTATGTAAGCACTTTTGGATTTCAAAAGTGTTATGGCCATGGTATGGTTTATAGGTATTGGCTCTCTGGAGATAACTAATCTGATCACCATCTCCTCCTCGTGAATGTGCTTCATTCTTTCTACATCGACGTCGTAGTCGATCTCAGTGAGTGTTGCTTCCGCAGGAGAGTCAGGAATTCTAGTCTTGTAGTAAACAATGTCCCTCATCCTATACCCCAATTTTTGTTTCAGGTTGTTTATGGTTTGTAGGGTGATTTTTGAAAGACGAGGGTAACAAGTATGTGTTGTATCCGGCTCCCCATCTATACCCTTCTCAATCATATATACGGTCCAAGATCGATCATCTAATGATCTCGCGCATTCATTTCGATGTCATATCAATAACATGTGAAGAAATTTGGTGTGTAAATCGCGTGATCAAATGCATGAAATCTAGGGTACCGGTGCGTGCACGGATGCATGAGATGTTGGAACCGGTACGAACGAGGGGAAAGATCGAACAACGATACACCCTCGGTCGTCTCGTCCCGAGATGAAGGTAAAACATCGTGGTCCGCATCTATGTCCACGTCGACGCATGCTTCATCGTCGCCCGAAGGTGATGATGACCCAAAGAGCGCCCCCGTCGCCCTAGGCCTGGGGGCCATGGTGGTGGTAGGTTCACCAATCGCCGCACCAGGGGTTGTCGTGAACATTCTAGGTAGCATGGCCGACGACGGTGTGCGCTCCGCTTCAGAGGACGTAGGGGTCACCCTTGCCGGCTCCCTCGTGTACGGCGAGAAGCAGCTTGGCGGCGGCGGCGGTAGTCGTATCGTCTACCCAGCCCCTAATTGACCGAGATGTAGATTTGTTTTGCGAGGGGATTCAGGAGGGAAAGTAAAGACGCGCGACTTTTTACTCTTGTAACCGGCGTGGTGGCCCCGGTCATGGTTGCGCGGTAGTTTGGGCGAAAGTTAAATAATTCGGATGGGAAAAACCGGCACCACATTCCAAATCGCCGGCTACCCATTTTTTTTGAACGGTTGGCGTATTTGAGGGATGCCTTTTGGTGTGGCCAGCTGATGGGTGGGTCCCACAAAGCTTACTTCTTGTTTACCACAAAGTTATTGTATATTGGTTACACATTTTTTGATGTGGTCAGAGTAAATTTACGAATGTCATATTTGTATAAACTTTAGCAGACTACGTAAGACTTTGCATGCCAAAGGGATTGAACCCATCAGAAGCAAGACCCAGCCTAACGTTACGACCTCCTCCTTCTGAAAACCATTTAAACTCGTATCCACGTGCTTCCATGCCTTTGAGTCGGCAGGTAACGCACTTTCCCATCATTCACCAATTCATTCTTGTGCCACCGCATATCCTTTGACATTTGCTTTGACATATACATTCTTTGCGGCCGAGGAATAAGAGGAAAGTAGCGTAGGATCTTAACGGGTAACCGCTTCTTAATAGAAGTAGCACCCACTGCATTGCAATTATTATCAGAGGTTTTATCTACAACTTTCCACCTTGACTCCTTACAAATGGGACATGTTTCCAGATTTGCGTATTTATCAAAAAAAACACACAATCATTTTCGCATGCGTGTATCTTGACGTAGTCCAAGCCCAGGTCTGGAATCACCCTTTGCACTTCATCCAAGGAGTCAGGAATACAATGCCGGTCAGGGAGAACCTTTCCAAAGAGCTTAAGTATGGCCTCCAATGACGCGTTACTTAAGCCATACATGCACTTTATCTGGAAACGCTCCACAATAAAAGAGACCTTCGTTGCATTTTTGCATCCTGGATACAATTCCTTCTTTGCCTGCTCTAATAGTTTCAAAAAGATCTCTTCCTCGCTTATCCGCCTCTTCCTCATCTCTCGGTTTGTCCATGATGTATAGTGCCACCGATAATGATTCTAATCGAGTATTGGTGGCAGCAGGGTTATCATCCAAACCATCTTCTTCATCGTCTTCTACAAATAAATGTGTTGTATCATCGGTTGTAGGTACCGCATCATGATTATTGAGATCGGCGGTAACATCTTGATTCATAGGACCCTGAGATGAAGTATTAGTTTGGTCTTGAATGTTACCAGCATCGATGAAACAATCAGCAAACCCTCTATTGAGTAAATGAATTTGAATGGGAAGCACGGTGGAATGTCTGATCATGCATTGACACAAATTACATGGACACACAATAGATCCACCTCGCGCTGATGAGGCTGTAATTTTTTGCAAAAAAATTTGAAAATTGTTCTGCTAATCCGCTGAGTGTCGAGGCAAGCGCATCAACTGCGATCTTCGCCTGATGCCATTAGTTAATCTGCATTGTTCATGTTTCAATCGTCCTTGATCATGATATATATACCAATATGCATATATATGCAGCGAACGATTGAATATATATACGAGATCATCAAGACAGCAGTACGTACCAACCGTGGCCATGGTGCCGCACAGATCTCTGCAACAAGAACCACGTGGAGATCGCCGTGGAGATTGATCCCCTAGAGGCCCTCATGGAGAACTCCGCAACAACGGGTTGTCGAAGACGGAATTTTGGAATGGTCCAGATCAGAAGAGCCCCTATCTGATCGTCGTATTGATCTCCTTCATAAACGTTGCAATACACACATTACAGTGCAACCAAGGAATACCTCTTGCAATAATTTTTATAAAGTTGCAACAATCACGAAAAATAATGAAAGAACTAAATTTCGTGGCAATACATACACGATAGACAAGATTTTAGTACAACCAAGGAATACCTCGTTTCAATATTTCTGAGCTTGTACGTAGTATGACCTTTCTCAGGGTTCACATTATGTGCCCCAGGTTTTCAACATATGCGTAATTCATTATTTTTCTTTTCTGATCGGCTACTATAGAGGCTAACAATAATACACAAAATTCAGGAGTTCTAGTGAAGAGTCTCCAACTTGTTGATCACAATGCTTTGCGAATATACACATGAATAGCATAAACAATAGCATGTCGCAATTCGAAAACGGACGGATGGTTAGTCCAAATATGCATGACAGGACCCAACAGATTTCAATTTGTGTCACTCATAAGTTCAAATATTTTGCAAGGGCTCATCCAGATCCAAACACATAGACATACGAACATGCATATATAAAGGTTCAAAGTTATTACTTAGATGTTGGCATACTTAGATGTTGCCACATACACATCCATTCTTAGACCATTCACCAAAGATCCGCACAACATTCACCTAGGACTCGGTTATGTTACGTACTAAGCTAGATTACTACTACTTGTGATTGACTTTATCCCGAAGCTTGCGGATCTTCTTCGCCACCACTTCTAACTTGTCGCAACAGCCTCCATGAATTCCTTCGGGGTCATCTCCATGTCTTCCTGCGTTCCGGTAATGTCGACGCTTAGGTTCTCAATCTGCTCCCGCAAATCATCATAGCGCTCCTTCGCCTCGTTGAACCATTTGGCGCAAGGACATTTGCTATGGCGACAACAAACACAAGTTACTAACATGAAATGTGTTACAACAAATCGTGGCCAATGCAGCAAAATAGTCAAAAAATGCACCTTTCTTTTCGATGATCCCGAAGCTTTCGATGGAGACGGTTTCTTGCTATTGTCCTACTCATCATACGAGTCTGGAATGATGATCCTCACCTGATTAGCAGTGTTCACTAGCCTGACCAAACAAAACAATTTGCTGTTTTCAGTTTAAAACAGCCTATTCAATCTCTTGACTCATAATGTATACCAATTTACCCGTGATCCCCCTACTACCTGCCAGAAAAGGCCTAACCTACTAAATGGGACAGCCTGCGTTCATTTGGCTGGCTTTGTTTTCAGTAATGTGATCAAATGTACACAGGTCAGATTCACAGCAAAAGATGGCAAGAAATCAAGCCAATTATCATTATCATTATCTAGTATATGGTGAGATGGATCCACAAAAAAACACAATTATCATTATCTAGTATGAAATTTTGATTACTATGAACTACTAACATTATTCTAATTGCAAAAGGAGTCACACGATTCCTGGAAAATCAAAGAGGGTAGGGCAGTGTACCTCACTTCTCTTCTGGAACGCTTGCATCCGACTAGGGCCTGCTTACCCTTACCGGACGGATCGACTTGGCGATGCGGGCCGTCAGACGACGACGAGGAGGTGGCGGTGTCGTCCGTACTAGAGGACGACAGGATTGGGGTGCCGCTAACCATACCGGAGGACGACGAGGTAGGTGGTGTGGAACACTTGAACCGCCCGCGTGAATCGCGCTTCTGCGTGGTGGAGCAGTGGCACCTCCGTATGCCGCCGCCGCTCGCCCGAAAACCCTCGGTGCGGCCCCGCCGTCCGCCGCCGCCGCTCTCCGGGATCCCCTCGATGCGGCCCCGCCCGCCGTGGCGGTTGCTCGGGCGTGTTACGCGCACCGCGGCCCCTTCGTCCGCGCCCGCCGCCGGTCCGGGAAGGCTCGATGCGGCCATTCCGGCCGCCGCCGCCGCTTGCCGCATGGGAAACCGCAATGCGGGGCATCTCGATGTGGACGCGACGGTCGCAGCCGACGAGGGGGATGGTTGGGAGCAAAAGTGTATTGGGGGTGGGGGAGCCGAAAGTTATAGACGATTTGGGCCGGCATATCCTTGTTTTTATTACTCTCACCGCCCATTTCACATTTTCACATCCTAGTCTCCGGTACCTTTAGTGCCACCCCGTAAACCGAGAAGGGGGTATCCCGGCTTAAAAGGAGAGGCGTGCTCGCGCTTTCGAACTCGTATTACCATCATCAACTAATGCTTGCTACTTGCGCTACGAGGCTTAATGGGCTGGCCGGTCCACTCGGGCTCCCGCTCGCTGGGCTTTACGCTCGCCGGTTGAGCCTATTGTGGTCTGGCTTAGCCCACATCCCCATAGCACACAATTTTTTCATCTAAACAAATCCTCTCTTTTTTTCATGGTACATATAGTCTATACCATATTGTTAAAATTCAGATTTTTTATAATAAAATTTATTTATTAAATCGCATTTTAAATTTCGCTACAACCCCATAGCAGATTTTTTTCATCAAAACAATTTTTATGGCAATACGTACACAATATTCCTCCTTGAGGCTAGAAACGAAGCAATAGCCCTCCTTGTATTGCAACAACGCAAAGAGATATTTGCAACCCAAATAAGACGTTGCGTAAGGCCGCTCAAACACAACCAACCCTAGTATGGTAGCCATAGCAATTTTATATTGCAACACCCGAATTTCTAGTGCAACGCAGAAATAGGGTAGCAATATTTCCTACCAAATGCAACACAATTCTGAATAATGGGTGCATTAGCGCCAACTTGTTGCAACATCGCAAAGATATATTTGCAACCAAAATTTTACGTTGCGACATAGCTGTTCAAACGCAACCATCCCTAGTATGGTGGCTATAGCAACTTTCTGTTGCAACGCAAGGAATGCTAATGCAACACAATAATGGGGTGCCATTATTTCCAACAAAATGCAACGGAAATCCTAAAAATGGGTGCATTAGTGTCAACCTGTTGCAACTGAAAAAATAAATAATGCAACACAAATTTTGTGTTGCAATAGACACACAAATTGCAACCAAATCACCGTTTCGGTGCAATAGTACCCCCCTATTGCAACCGAATTAGTGGTGTTGCCTAAGGGATTTGTTGCAATAGGTGGAAAACCTTGTAGTGTGATGCCTACCAATGAGAAGTCTCATATATAGAATTAGGCACATGGCTCGGTGGCTTTGACATGACATGAGGTGCTTGTGGGTGTTTATGATGGTCTTATGGTTAGAATGGTTGTCCTAGCATGATGTTTGTGTAGCTTTGCCATTTTGACATGTTTTGCTCATGTTTAGGACTTTGCTGATGAGAGGGTAAATTTTCGCAAAATTTCTCAATTCTATCTTAGCTTCGTCCAATGGTTGTGAAACTTGGTGATCATGTAGTTGATGTCAATACGAAGCTATAGAGTATCTAACTTGCTCATTTGGACATGTGTAGCATCCTATGTTGAATTTTGTCTATTTGAGAAGCTCTAGGTTGAAGGTTTTGCATTTTTGTCTTGATTCATGCATTGTCAATAAGGGGGAGAAGTTTGAGCTTGAATTGGCTTGTTGCACGCATTTAGAAGGTTCCAAGTGGTTGCGAGCTACTTTTGAGCTCAGGTAGTTTCCCAGGTGGCATCGGCCTGACCGGTGAGGGACGTCGGTCTGACTGGTGTAGTTCCCAGGTGCTGGAGATCTTGTCCACCGATCTGACCGGTGAGGGTGACCAGTCTGACCGGTCCGAGCTGAGCTGTTGTAGCTACTCTGTTTCATGTGGTGGTTCACATGCATTTGTCCAGGGGGAGTTGCAATTGTTCAGGGGGAGCTTACATGTGTGTAGGGGGACCTCTTTGTGGTTTTCGAGCTTTGGTTTGGTGGTTTGCGCTCTTTGCTTGAGCAGAGTTTTGTGTCGGGTGTGTCGAGCCGTTGCCCTTGCCTAAGGGGTCCGAGACTTGTCTTCTTCAAGTGATCTTTCTCTTTGCCTTTGTTTGGCTTTCTATCGCTTGTTGGAGTTTCTTTTTATTCGTTTCTTTTCCTTTTCTTTTCTCTCAGGTTACTATATGTGTGTTGTCAATGCACTAATCAACGGGGAGATTAGGGACCATGTGTGGTTCGAGGGCCGGTGGATGGTCGCTTCCTGGTGTGATGAGTGATTGACAACGTTGTGTGGACTAATTATTGGCTAAGTATTGCAGGTGCAGGTTGCGGCTTGACTAGCATTGGTGCAGGTGAAGAACAAGTGTGAACGGTCATTGCCGGTCAGGCCTCCAGGTATGGAGAAGATAAGTAGGCTTCATTCGAGGGACCCGGTGGCCAGCGGAGTCAAGTGCGAGCCGCATGGTGGCAAGAACAGCAAGATGAAGTCATGGACGGTGTTGACGGAAGATTATCGTATCAAAGTTCATATGGATTTGCAAGCGGACAAATCCCCCGTCGTAGTCAAGGGACCCTTCTTCCCCCGAGTTGTGAACCCAAGGTATCGAATCCGTGGAACAATGTGCAACGCAAGTATTCAATATAGTAAAGCAAGGAAAGCTATCTTATGAAGAACCAAATTGCATCTAATCAGAGATATCATCAAGAGAACACATCTAATCTAATCTACTAAAGAGGTAGCAAGAGAAAGCAAGAGATAACCGATCTTGAGAGTCCAGATCATGCATATGTTGTAGCTCCAAACAAGATAGATGAAGATATAAAAGCGAATCTCATTAAAAGCATCTTTAAACCATGTCTCCGGTCTGATTCCGAAAACACCCGCCTTTCAGAGCCCCCATTCTGTCACAACGTACTCCTATTCATGTGGATAGTCTAGGGCGAGTTCGATAAGAACAAGTTGAAATCACTTGGTCGGTCCGGTATGCACCTCTAGCCACCGGGGCTACAAGAGCACCCTTTGCAATCTAGCAATAGACTAGATTGGGGAAGAAGCAAAACCAGGGGGAAAACAAAATCATCGAGAAGGCACTTGAACGCTAGAAATCGGATTCACTTAAAGAATTCACCATGAATGATTACATGAACAAGATCACCACCGGGATCCTACCTCGATCTTGATCCTTGCTCCAGTGCTCTGACGTGGTCTTCCATTCAAGGTGCCCACGTCGGCAAGGGAGACCCTAGACAACTAGCACGACCCTCATCTCCGAGATGGTGTCCCTCAAGCTTCTCCGCTCCACGGCGGAGGATGACGAATTGATTGATGCGTGGCTCTCGGTCAGGGGGCTATAAATAGCCCGAGAGGCACCTAGGTCAAGGGGGGCGACTGGGCCTCGAAACGGTCTGGGCCGGCCAGCCTGGGCCGACCGGCCTGGGCCCATTTCGGCCCAGTTCGTGTCCTACTTCGCCCGGCATTAGTTCCCGAGTCTTCTAGATCCTTCCCCCTTCTGTATGTGGGCCCTTGTCGTTAGTTTCTCTCCGAGTTGGACGAAGCTCCTTGTCTCGCAAGTTTCAAAACTTTTCTAGCTAGGTCCTCGGAGTTTTCCATCTTCTCGGGTTGGTTCCTTGTGCTTCTTGGAGTCATGTTCACTTCATTGCTTGATTTGTACCGGGCTTCATGGTCTTGTCATGAGGTGCTTGATGAACTTATCCCGGAAGTATCGCTTTCAACACTAAACCCCTGCATAAACATTAAACTCCAAAACCGACATGCATGAATGAACTTGTTATACCAAGGGGGTTAGTATCAATGAATAAGATATAAAATTCATGCCAACACCGAAGGTAAACTCATGGCTAGGTTGACAGAATTTCACCGTCAACATCTCCCCCATGCTTAAACCTTGCTCGTCCTCGAGTAAGCCTTTGATGGATATCATCGTTGCCCTTCATTGTTTAAACCTTGCACTTTATCATACATGAGAAAACATAATGCTCTCAAAAGTTTAGTTCGTTCAAGTTCCATAATGTACTAGCCTTCATCCCTATGGAGGGTAGATTATTAGTTAAGCTTATCCCACAAGTATTAACTTGCTCCCAAAATTCAAATGGACCTCAGAAATTTTGAAATAAAGAACAAGATGAAAAAGAGCTAAACCAAGTTTACAAATTTAAACCGCCTTGCATCTTGCTCATGAACTCTCATATCATCATGTCTCTCAAGCCTATTTATTCTACTCCTTTCCCTCTCATAACATATTTATGTGGTAGGCTTTATATGGAGGCTTTTGGGAAAGTTTAGTCCTACCAAGATATTATAAATGAGATGTTGTCAAAACAATACAAGCTTCTCATGGTCTTACCGACACTCGTCAAAAAGGGCATTGGAAAATAATGTTATATCAAGGAGGGTAGAGAAAAATAAACACACTTTGAGATAGGTGGACATGTGCAAATGGAAAAGAGTGATCCCGAGGCACAAAGGAAGTCCTCGTTATCGGATTGCACATGGTTGGAAAATGAGTTTGGATCCTTTAATCTTGAAGCCGTGAAATTCCTAATGCACTTTAGAGAACCGGGGAGCTTATTTTATCTTTACTCATATTCACACTTTTTTCTTTTTCCCATATATATTTTTTCTTTATTTCTTTTTTTCTTCTTTCTTTCTCTTTCTTTTTTTATTTGCTCCCCTTTGAACTCTAAAATTACATTGTACCTACCTCCTCCCCCATACTTAGACGTTTGCTCGTCCTCGGGCAAAGAGGTGATAGAGATAAGGTAGGTATCGGAAATACTTTTCCTTCGGAAAGATATTTGAAATCTTCAATCATGCCACCATCTTGTGATCTTCCTTGAATTGATGATCTATACTCAATGATAGGTTGTGGTCAAGGAGGTAAACATAAAAGATGATATTTTTGGTTTTAAGGGTGGATATCCGGCGAGGTTTGTGAAATCTCCGACGTGGGGATACACAATGCATGGATAAAAGGCTAGAATTAAGATAGATACGCAAAAACAGAATGACCAGCTTCTTAGTCTTAGACCAGAGAAATCATGGCCTAAAATAACTCACCCAAAAATAAACCTTTTAAACTAAGTTTTTGCACTCAAATATTTATATGGCTCTGGATAGGTAGAGCAACATGCAAGTGGTATTTATGACAAGGTTAGCTTTACTTTTAAAATCATCTTTAATCCATCTAAACATGAGAGCACATAAAACACTATGGGTCTTTATTATTATCATAACCTCCGCTAAAGATTAAGCTGGCATTTAGATAATTTCAAATTTGTATTTTAAGAGAGAACTAGCTTAATCATGCATAAAACAATTACAAAGATAAACGAAACGACAATTATAATCATATATCATCATGACACAAATTTCATATCTTTACCAAAGGTAAAAACTAGGTGGTGACTTTATTCATGATGAAAATAAAAACTAAGACACATGCTGAAAATTTAAATAAAAACTGAAAACACTACGCATACATAGGCGCATACAAGCTGAAAATTAAAGAAAAGGTGGTAAAGGAAAGATAACTAAAGCTCCTCCTCTCTCTAATCTTTTGCCGGTTGTTGATATTGATAGTCTTGGTTCTTGTACCCTTGCTCATAATAGGATTGCACCGCTCCTCCTATGAATTGTCTGACGGTGCTAAGTGAAGGTGTCAAAGCTCATAAGCGATGTTTGCATTTCCTTCACCCATTTGGTTTGCATTGGTTTGGATGGCTGCAAAAATTTGCATGTTTCTTGTAGCGTATCCTCCTATGATGGCCACATTTTGTTGTGGTTAAGGAAGTTGTGCATATGGCTCCACAAAGGCTACGTTGGGCAACGCAAAATTTGGTGGGGCATGGCTGCACCACTCCCCCATGCTTGCATTGGTACATCACCGTAGTAACTCGGCGGCGTCGGGGTTCCTCCAAATAGTGGGACATAATTTTGTTGCGCACCTCCTTCTTGGGCCGTGAAAAAACCTTCTCCTATAATCCTTCCTCTTTTATTTTTTTCTTCGCCGGCACAAGAAGTCCTTCCTCTAACCAATCTTCTTTCCCCTCAAGAAAAAGTCTTAATCTTTTATCCGGAAGGGGTAAGTTTACTTTGGCCACTTTAAAGCCTCCTCTCTCATCTCCCACTTGTATATTTGCTTTTCTTCATATAATCAATTCCTAGGGAAGTCCCATGTAGGAGATGTTGGGGGTTCCTTGTAATACCCGGACTCAAAGAGATAGCCAACATGGAAAGGTAACACCCCAATGAGTGGGGTCGATTGGCTACTTGGGAAAAGGCCGAGTAAAGGCAATTCAACTCCGCGTTGGTTGCCTTTGTCTCTCTCATTCTCCCCAGAATCCTCTTACACATCCACGAGTGAAACACTTGGACGATGGGGTTCCAGATACTATTTCTTTATTGGTGAGCTTCTCCCGCGATCATACTCCAAAAACTTTCCAATGTGCCTCCATGCACATCCACTTGTTCTAGGGCTCCCTTTTGAAAATTGAGTAATTCCCTAATATACTCATAGGGAACCACTTGTTCAACTTCCTCCAAACGGAATGAGAGACTCGACATTCCTTCATCAAGGGTAGGCGCCATGGTCATGAGAACTTCCAAGGCGAATTCCTTGTGGGTTTTTGCCGACACTCCATTGGAGAATTGCACCCAAGTAAATATCTGTATGAAAACCCAACACTTGGAGAGCTTAGTTGTCGAAGTCGACATTCTCTACAAGCCTCTACTTAAGGCGAGCGAGCTTCTTTCTCCTCCTCCTCCGTCATGATGATAAACCTATCAGAATACCACAGAGCGTGTAGAGGTGGAGCGGATGATTGTGACGAGCGGTAAGGTCGGATGGGCAGCTCCTCCATACATCCATGAGGTTCGGTGAACCTCATAGACGAGCTTCGTGTGGCCCTCATGCCACCAAGGAGATGAGCATCATTCCTCCTCGGCGATGCCATGTCCTCCTCCATACTCCGGGGAGACTCAGAAACCGAGTGCCTCCTCGAAGAGGTTGTCGATAAAGGCTTGGACGACGATGATCCCTTCTTCTTGGTGAAAAGACCTGTAGTTTTCTTCCATGGTTGCAGCACTCTCCTCACAAATATATATCCGTGGTTTTCAACTGGTAGTGAGGTACAAAAATATTATTTTGGAGTATGGACTTTGAGTGGAATTAGGATGGCTAAGTCTAAGGTGGTTCCGGACTACAAACTAGAGCACATGAACAAAGAGTTGGATGGGAGACTTACCTCTCTCCTCCTCTTGGCTCGATTCTTCTTTAGTGCACTTGCTTCATGACCACGTGCACCTTCCAAACGTTCTCGTCCACTCCTTTGCTTGCATTATTGCTCCTTCCACTTGATGTTTTCGCTTTGAGTCACCTCCATGCTCCCTTGCCTCACATGCATCTATGATATTCCTGCAAAACAAAGTTTTGGCTGCCCCCCCCTGCTTGTCCTTTGCTTGTGGTTTGATAAAAGATGTTGAAGGGGCATCCCGTGATGCATCATGGGGCATGCATGGTTAAGTTAACTAGATTGCCTCCCTCTAAGCACGTCTTAATGCCAAGCACTCCTCTAATTTTGAAAAAAATAAACTCAGACCATGCAATTAGTTCAAATATAAATTTGGAAAAGTTTTTAAAGTATTAAATACAAATGTAAGTCGAAAATATTTTCCGACTACTTTAATGTTGGTCTCACCGGTATTGTTTGCTTTCATTAGTTGAGAGCATACTTCTCTCGGCGTGATCATGGGGGGCATAGGTTTAGGTTCTAATTTTGGTTAGATGAGAGAGATTTTGAATGGAATAAAATTAAATGAGGCTTAGAAAAATTCTAGTCTTAGAGAAACCAAGGATATGGTTTTTTAAACCAAAAGTCAAGTTTCTAGGTTCACGCGAGTCCTACTACGTGCTGAAATTTAAATAACATCTAGGTACAAGGCGTGGCTCTACTTGTGTGTTTTTAGCATGTAAAATAAGTCAAACACAACATCATAAAGAGGATGAATGGTTGAGATAGGTTCTGATTTTTTTTTGGTTTTGGTTTCTCAAAAAAGAAGCAAACAACATAGGATGGTTCATGTAAAGGGTTTATGATCAAAACAAAATATTCAACCAAGAATTGTGTCTCTAATATTGTTCAACTATTCTAAGTCTAATGTTTTGCGTAGTAAAATTCAAAACTGAATTATTAAAAATACTCGAAAAACCTGGAATCGGGTTGTCCTCCCGGTAGCTTATTCTTGACTCGACGAAACGGGTTGCCTCCCGCCTAGTGCTTTGTTTATAGTCCATGGCTAGAATTCTTCACATGATTACTTGGAATCATTGCTCTTTGTGGGCATTGCAATCTTGGGTGCCCACTTCCGCACCATCTTGGGCATGGGCTTATTCTTTGGCTTAGTCATATTTTTGGTCTTCACAGGCCGGCTTTGTCCTTTGGTCTTGACGGATGCAACAACTTCCTTCATGTAGTGGCTCAGCATTTCAAACTTTGGTCCTTCAGTTGTGATCTTCGTGGTCTCCTTAGTGTGATCCTCCATCTTTTTCGAATGAGTTTGAGCCTTCACCGTCTCGGGACCTTGAGGTTGTCTCGGAAATACTCATTTGTTACCCATCGGGCGCCCGAAAAGTTGTCCCACTTGTGTCTCTAGCATCTTCATCACGATGAACACTTCACGTATAGAGCTTCCGACCTTCGTCACCTTGCCATCTAGATTCTTCAATATTTTCTCCATAGCCTCGAAGTTAGTGACGACGTCCTTGTTGATCTTGGACATGGCCGTACTCCTCACACTCCTTGCATGTGAATCTTGCTTCGGCAGCCTTTAGGTGTTGAGCTTCTTTCTCTATCTCCATCTCTCCATCCTCCTCTTAAGTAAACCGATATGCCACTCAAGGAATCCAGCTCGTATGTATTCATTGAAATGCTCCAAAGCTCCCGCGATCGTCATGCGGATAGTTGAGACCTTGATCATGAACGGCCTTTCGGTGTCTTGAAGGTTTATGATAGGTAGATCAACGACGTCCGGGGTGCATAGCTCGATCTTGCGCTCCGGTTGTGGTTGTTCTCCCATGGGTGGCGGTTGAGGTTGATCTTCCTTTGGACATGGAGGTGGTGATTCCCTTGGAGATTCTGACGGTCCTTCGACTTCGGCTTTTAGATCTAGGGTTTCGAACCCTTTAGCTTGTATTGCACGTCTCCTTTGCCTGTAAAGTTTTCCTGGATCATCCACAAAAAGTTTTGGGTTTCTTGGAGAGGTAGCCAACCATCTCCGGCTAGGGTTAGAAAACACAAAAATCTAACAAAAAATAGGGTTAATCAAAAACTAGATTAGATTGATTTTTTTCTTTTTGAGGGTGATCAAAGTTAAGAGGTGCAAAAGAGAATCAAAAGAAAAACTGAAAAAAATTCACTAGGAAGCGATACTAGATTGGATCTTGATTGCTTGTTCCCCGGCAACGGTGCCAGAAAAAGGGGCTTGTTGACGGTAGATTATCGTATCAAAGTTCATATGGATTTGCAAGCAGACAAATCCCCCGTCGTAGTCAAGGGACCCTTCTTTCCTCGAGTGGTGAACCCAAGGTATCCAATTCGTGGAACAATGTGCAACGCAAGTATTCAATCTAGTAAAGCAAGGAAAGCTATCTTATGAAGAACCAAATTGCCTCTAATCTAAGATATCATCAAGAGAACACATCTAATCTAATCTACTAAAGAGGTAGCAAGAGAAAGCAAGAGATAACTGATCTAGAGAGTCTAGATCATGCATATGTTGTAGCTCCAAACAAGATAGATGAATATAGAAAAGCGAATCTCATTAAAAGCATCTTTGAACTGTGGCCTCCGGTCCGATTCCGAAAACGCCCACCTTTCAGAGCCCCCGTTCTGTCACAACATACTCCTATTCATGCGGGTAGTCTAGGGCAAGTTCGATAAGTGAAGGACCGATACGGCAAACCGGAGAGGGGGGGAGTGAATCGGAGCCGATAAAAATTCTTCTCGAAGGAGATGGAAACTCCAACAAGATGAACACGGCTTCCAACACACGTCTCCGACTCACTACCCAAATTGGCCAAGCCCACGCAGCCACTAGAGTGCCCCTAGACCTAGGAACCAACACACAACCTTCCGACCCGAGAACGCAGCGGAACACCAAACCTCGAGTCTACAGACCAACACCGGCCGACCGTGGGCACCACCGGTCAGACCGGTCCCTGCCGGTGAGACTTGGCAACTTCCACTAAGTGGCTTCACACCGGTCTGGCCGATGAGACATACCGGCCGGACCTGGCCACAGCCCCGAAAACCCTCAAGGCACCAAACAAAGCCAACCGACCACCGAACCGACCCAAACTCGAAACAAGAAGAACACAGACAACAACGAACACACCCGGCCGTTCACCCGAGCAAAAACCCACCGAGGGTTGCACCGGTCGACCGGCCAAGCGCACCGGTCGGACCGGTGTAGCTCGGGCACTCGGGATGAACAAAGACCCGCGGGTCAACTCCCCCAAATCCAAACCTCGATCTCCCGAATGGCCAAGTTTAGGAACACCTCATGAGGAGTCCATAGCCAAGTTTAGTCCCACCAAAACTTGTCCAAAAAGGAGGAATCGAAGAAATCCTGCCAAGAACACCACAAACCCTAGAACTCGGAAAACCTCAAAATCGAGCTCCTTTACTCACGGATTTGGGAGGGGAATCACAACCCAAAGAACCACGAAGGGTTCCCACAAATTTCCCCCATCAAGTCCCCAAGAGAAAGGTCCCGAAAACAACCCAATGAAATCACCAAGAGAGGGCTCCGAAAATCACCACCAAGAACAACCGGGAACAACACATCCAAACCTTGAGGAACCACGCCGAATCATCTATACATGCAACAAAGGTTCATACAAGGTCTAGCTTGCCGCCCAATCATCCTACCCTCTCACAAGATCTCACTATGAAGCTCTCAAGCTAGTCCTATGGAAATCGTAAGGAAAATTGGAAGGGAAAATAGGAAGGCAAATGAACTAGGGTTCCAAGAGTTGGCTGCCATCCTCTCACCTCTTGGGTTATATGGAGGCAACCGAAAGTCTAAAATACCCTTCTCTAACAAACTAGGGATACAAGCCCTTCAAGGGCGGTTTTGGAAGACTTGAAGTTTTCTCCATCGGACGGATGCCCCGCTGTAACACCCTGATTTTACTAAAAATTTGGCTTTATTAAAATTTGCTAGAAACCATTTAATTGCTGAAGGAATATAAGGTTGCTTTATTTCTTTTTAGGCATTTAAAACCTTTTCTAAAATAAAGTCAATGAAATATAGGAATCTATTGTTGCATACATGCTGGAGCATTTCTTTTGGTTGCTGGAATTCAAATTCAAATTTGAATTCTATTTGTTTGAATCCTTTTCAAACCCAAACCTTAATTCCTAAACCCCTAAACTACCTAACCTACCTAATCTAGCCCGAAGAACTCCACAAGCAGCGCCCCAAAGAGCCAGCCAAGAGGCCGCAACCCGCTCTAGCCCGCCTTGCAGCGCGGCGCGCAGCCCGCCCGCCACCGCCTAGCTCGGCCTTTTGGCCCATCACCGTCGCCACCCCATCGCTCCGCCGCCTCCCGCGCCCACGCGCCGCCGACCGCCGGGGCCCGCCCCCGTCATCCCCTTCGTGGAGCCGTGGCCGCGCCGGGACTCGGCCATACCGTGCGCCGCCTTTGAGTCCGACTCCGCACGCCCCTCGCCGGTTCTCTTGGTCCGCACGCCAAGGAGGCCACTCCCGGGCTATTTAAGCCGCCACCGCCCCTGGGGACGCCCCACCCGAGATCCCGTGCCCTAGCCGCCATCCCGATGTGTGCCGCCGAAACCCTAGCGCCGCCGCCGTCGGGTTTTCGCCGCCGCCGTCGCCCCGTCGTCAAGAAGCAGCTCCGGAGATGCGCAAGGAGGTGAGGAAGCCAACCGCGCCGCTTGTGGACGTCCTCGCCCTCTCGCACCGCCCGCGCTGCTCGCCGGTCTCCCCCGCTCTTGCCGAGCCGCGCCGCCGTGTCTCCGCCGAGACCGCCTCCCCTATTGGCTTCGCTTGCTCACGCGCTCCGCGTTGATGAAACCCGCGCCTCAAATCGTGGCCCGAGCCCCGGATTAGGGTCCCGCCGCCGAGCTCCGCCGCCCCGCACCGCCGTAGTCGCTCGCCGCCGGCCTTGCCCCGCCGCCGGCGGCTCGCACGCGTTCGTGGCCGCCGGATCAAGATCCGGTGGCCGGATCTAAGCCGCCCGCCCGCATTAAGCCGCGGCCGTTAGATCCGCATCCAATGGATCTAAATCAAACCGACCGGTCAACTAGGTCAACCCCATCGCCGCCCCGGCGCTTTTGCGTAAAAAACCCCTGAGCTTTTTGGTTTTCACAAAAATACCCTTCCACCTTAGAAGTTTCTTTACACTTCAGTCCTTTTTCTTTGTTTTAGCCCAAAACCTTTTCAAATCTTTACAGATTGGTCCCTACACCTTCCCTAAGCCAAAACTTAGTCGTTTTAGCTCCGATTTTAGCGTTCTTTATGTCCACGCGTTTGTCTCGAAGTGTAGATTAGTTTTATGCCACTGTTTAGATCTGTTTGATCTGTTTGGTGACTGTTTCTTATTTATTCTTATTGTATGCTTGTATGTGATGATTGTGGACCGTAGAGAGCGATTTGTTCGAGGGATTTGAAGATCAAGTCGTGCAAGAGTTTGAGCAGCAAGGCTTTGTTGAAGGCAAGTATTCTTTGATGCATACCCGCTTGTCCTACATAACATGCATTTAAATTCACTGTCTTTACTTTTCTGCTTGCATTAATTTGATGGGAACCTATTAAGGATCATGCCTAGACTTTTGCTACTTTTACCTTGATTCCGGGTTTATCAAATTAATCTTGTGGTAGCTATTGCTTAGCATGCTCAACTGGGATTGGTATTAATCAAACTTGGTTACCTTTATTATTCTATGTTCCGTTTATGACCTTTACTTTACAAGACCACTTTAATATGTTAATCGAAACATGGAGAACCACCCAGGAAAACAGTACAACCACAAGAACTAGTGGGCAATGGTCTTGGCTGAATAATTAGGAACTTTAGCTTGGGATGGTCTTACCTGATAAGGACAAGGGATCGGCAGATCGTGGGGTATAGACTCGTTCTAGCAGGGGGTTGGGTGAGTTATTCTTTTTATGGTGGGGTATCGACCTCGCTAGGGGACTTTATACCTTGCTAATCGATCCGACCTTGTGGGTCATAACTTGCTAGGGAACCTTTGTAAAGGCCATGTAGCGTCCCTATGCAATCACACCTCGAAGTGTGATATGGTGCCTTGCAAACACCGCATGGTTGGGTCCAAAGTTCTTTGGAGCTTTTACGCTCGCTTGTGGGTAAAGATGTACAACCTCTCGCAAAGTGTTAAACTAATCGATTAGCCGTGCTCACGGTCAAGAGCGGCCCGGACACTCACATGATTAAATTATGGAACTTCAATGTTTAATTGATGTTTTATTCTTTATTTATGATGCTTACATCTTACTAGTAAGCAGTGCTAATAAAACTTCACCAACTAAAATGCTAAAGTGCTTGAACCTTAGCCATCCACCATATGGCCTTGCATGTTATGTTGTTCTCTCTTGCCGAGTACGATATGTGCTCACGCTTGTTTATTCTCTTGCATCTACAATACCCGAATTGCCGCTCGACCGGGAGAACTTTGAAGATATTCTAGGAGATTTCTAGGAGTTCTAGGTGTGCGTAGTCTTCGCTCACCGCTCGTGGAGGCATTTTGTCCGTCGTGAGAACTCGTTATTTAAGATTCGTTCAAGACTATGGTTTGTAATAACTCTTTATTCGTGTGGCACTGATTTTGGTATTCATAATGTCTAAGCGTGTGTGTAACTTGATCCTGGCGCACACGTGATCAATGCATTCGGTTTTCCTTTAAAACTGGGTGTGACACCGGCGACCGCAACCTGCTTAGCCTCGACGCAAACCTTGCGATCCCGACGCGTGTCCTCTGCTTCGAAGATTTCGGACTGCGTCGTCGCACACCGGTCAGACCGGTGCTCATCACCGGTCAGACCGGTACCTACCGGTCAGACCCACCGGCCGACCGGTCCGCACCGCTCGAGGCACCGTCTTCGGTTCTCCGTGTTGGCTTTGTGGATCAACGAAGGAACCCGGTGGTTTTCTCGGGGAACCACCGGAAACCCCGCAAACTCGGTGTAGCCTCCGCCAATCTCCACTCATGACTCGGCTCCAACGTAGTCCTCGGCTCGACCTTTGTTTTGAGGCTCAACCAAGAAACCGTCCACGACTTCATCTTGTTGTTCATGCCACCATGCGGCCCGCACTTGACCCCGCTGGCCACCGGGTCCCTCAAACGAAGCCTACTTGTCTTCTCCGCACCTGGAGGCCTCACCAGCAACGACCGTTCGCGCTTATTCTTCACCTGCACCAACACCAGTCAAGCTGCAACCTGCACCTGCAATTACTTAGCCAAGAATCAGTCCACACATCGTTGTCAATCACTCATCACACAAGGAAGCGACCATCCACCGGTCCTCGAACCACACATGGTCCTCAATCTCCCCCTTGATGAGTCCATTGACAACACCCACACGAAAGCAACAAGAGAGAAAAGAAAAAGAAAAGAAACGAACAAAAAGAAACTCCAACAGACGATCGAAAGCCAAACAAAGGCAAAGAGCAAGATCACTTGAAGAAGACAAGTCTCGGACCCCTTAAGCAAGGGCAACGGCTCGACACATCCGAGACAAAGCAAAGCTCAAACAAAGAGCGCAAACCACCGAATCAAAGCTCGAAAAACCACAAAGAGCTCCCCCTGCACACATGCAAGCTCCCCCCGAACCAATGCACCTCCCCCTAGACGAATGCATGCAAACCACCTGAAAACCGGGTAGCCGCAAAGAACTTCGCCTCACACCGGTCAGACCGGTCATCACCACCGGTCAGACCGGTGCCTAAGATGTGCACAGGATCAGCACTCACACCGGTCAGACCGGCGACCTCGACCGGTCAGACCGGTGCACAATAGAGCCCAGAAATGGCTCGAAACCACCTGAAAACCTTCTAAATGCGTCCAGCAAGACATTTCAAGCTCAAACTTCTCCCCCTTGTTGGCAATGCATGATTCAAGCCAAAAATGCAAAACTTTCAACCTAGAGCTTCTCAAATAGACAAAATTCAACAAAGAATGCTACACATGTCCAAATGAGCAAGTTAGATACTCTATAGCTTCGTATCGACATCAACTACAAGATCACCAAGTTTCACAACCATTGGACGAAGCTAAGATGGATTTGGGCAATTTTGCGAAAAACTTTCCTCTCATGAGCAAAGTCCTAAACATGATCAAAACATATCAAAATGGCGAAGCCACACAAACTTCATGCTAGGACAGCCATTCTAATCATAAGACCATCACAAACACCCACAAGCACCTCATGTCATGTCAAAGCCACCGAGCCATGTGCCTACTTCTATGTACGAGACTTCTCATTGGTAGGCATCATGCAATGGTTTAGCACCCAAAACAAATTAAATTCAGCACATATGACATGGGAGCATATTTTCCAAGCATTTTTCATTTCATTTTCAGATTCATAATTGGTGCATGAAATGTCTTTGCGACAAAAAGGAACTTATGCCCCTCCACAAGATGAAGCAAGAGGGCTAAACATTCATGATGGCAAAGGAGCCTTTGGCCCCATATGATCAATAAACTAGCTATCCAACCACAAATTAAGCATAGCCAAGCCACTAAAACATGTCAAGATCATGTAAAGGCATTTACACATGAGAGCGCATACATGTGACAGTTTCAAAAACATAGCTATCAACCATGGATTATTCATCGAGATCATCAAGAGCTAAGCCAAACTAACCATAGCATACCAAACAAGCTCACAAAGACATATATCTCATTCCATGGTGAACAATGTATATAGGAGAAGCTTTTCCTAACCAATGCATATGAAACAAAATGCATGCAATCTAAGATACAAGGATGCCTATACATCATGTTACATATGCCATGCAAAATGCAAGAAATGCACAAAGGAAAGCTATACATATGATACAAAGGAGCTCGCACACACCCAACTCAAGAAATCAAACACACACCAAGTTCACCTCGCAAACGAGTGAAAGTTGCTTGATCTAGGGGTTTGGTGAAAATATCGGCTAGTTGGTCATGTGTGGGTACATGGATCAAGGCTATCTTTCCTTTCTCTATGTTGTCTCTCAGAAAATAATACCTCACTTCTATGTGCTTGGTCTTGGAATGGAGCACTGGGTTCTTTGCAACGCTTATGGCACTGGTGCTATCACATTGAAGTGGGACATGGGTATACTCCTCACTAAAGTCACTCATGGTGTATGAAATCCAAAGGAGTTGAGAGAAACAACTAGCAGCGGCAACATACTCGGCCTCGGTAGTGGATTGGGCAACACTCGATTGTTTGCGGGAAGACCAAGACACCAAAGAGGAACCCAAAAACTGGCAAGTCCCAGAAGTGGACTTCCTATCCAAACGACACCCGGCAAAGCGCCAAAGAAGAGGACGCGGAGTACCAAAGGCCAAAGTTGGGAGTGTGACGCAAGTACCTGAAAATTCGCTTCACCGCTTGCCGATGCGAAGTCCTCGGAGACGCTTGAAAACGAGCGCACAGACACACCGAGAACTGTATGTCCGGCCTCGTCGCCGTCAAGTAGAGGAGTGACCAGATCATGCTTCGGTACTCCTTCTGGTCCACATGTTCACCTTCTTCGTCCGCATCAAGAGCTGTAGTCGTACTCATCGGTGTCGTCATAGCCTTGGAATCCTCCATCTTGAACTTCCGCACAATGTCCTTGGTGTACTTTGCCTGGTGCACAATTGTTCCTTCCTTTGGTTGTTTGATTTGTAGCCCGAGGAAGAACTGCAACTCGCCCATCATGCTCATCTCAAATTCCCTGCTCATATCCTCTGCAAACCTTGCAACAAGAGAGTTAGACGAGCCACCAAAGACAATATCATGCACGTACACCTGCACAATCAGGATATCTCTACCCTGCCTCAGCAAAAACAAGGTCTAATCGACCTTCCCCATCTCAAAACCTCTCTCAAACAGAACCCCCTCAACCTGCCATACCAAGCTCTAGGCGCCTGCTTCAACCCATACAACGCCTTCCTCAACTTGTACACCCGGTGGGGGTACTTCTCAGTCTCAAACCCCGGAGGTTGCCTCACATACACTTCTTCCTCCAACACACCATTCAGAAAAGCACTCTTCGCATCCATTTGGTGCAACTTGAACCCTTTAGCCACGGAAAAGGCTAGAAGGATCCTAATCGCCTCCAAACGGGCTACAGGAGCAAAAGTCTCCTCGTAGTCGATCCCCTCCTTCTGACTGAACCCTTGAGCAACAAGCCTCGACTTGTTCCTCACAACCTCACCTTTCTCTCCCTCTTTGTTCTTCCACACCCACTTTGTACCAATCGGCTTACACCCCGGGGGGGTCAACTAACTCCCAAACCTCGATTCCTCTCAAAGTTCTCCAACTCCTCATGCATTGAATTAACCCAATTGTGATCGATAGTGCGTGTCCAATGTCTTTGGGCTCAAAAGTAGCAACAAATGCAAGCATGAGCGAAATGAGATTGTTTCGAACCCTCGACCGTGTATTACGTTCATTCATGTCACCGATGATCCTTGAAGTCGGGTGATCCACTTGTACTCACCGGAAGTTTCTCGCCTCGATGCTACCTCCCCCTCAACATCGCCTTCTCCTCGTTCTTGATTTTTCGTCGTAGGTGTAGGAGAGGGTCCGTCCACCACGGTAGTCGAAGTAGTGGGTACATGTTCGGCCGGGGGCACCACACCACCATCTTCATCGTCTCCATGTTCATGCTCCTCCTCCCCGAAAGATCTCCTCGCCAAGCTCATCATCACCTCGCACACTCAAAGACAAGCCGACTATGTGGCTCGTCTCGTCGAAGGTTACCTTGCAAGTCTCCATGATTTGGTTAGTTTCAAGATTGAGCACACGATATACTCTAGAATGAGATGCATTACCAAAGAAAATACCATCGACAGACCTAGCCTCAAACTTATCCAACTTCCTTCCTTTCTTCACAATGAAACACTTGCAACCAAAGACATGAAAGTGACTAACCTTGGGTGTGCGACCATGCATCAACTCATAGCATGTTTTCTTCTTGTGCACTCTAAGGTAGATCCCGTTTGACACATAGCACATGGTATTCACCGCCTCAGCCCCAATACCTCCTCCGAGTCCTACGCTCATCAAGCATCGTCCGAGCCATCTCGCACAAGGTCCTGTTCTTCCTTTCCACAACACCATTCCGGGGAGGCGTATACGGACTCGAAAACTGGTGCTCAAGACCCAAGTCATGGCAAAAGGTTTCAAAACGAGAGTTTCTGAATTCCGAGCCATTATCACTGCGGATAGCTCGTATGGCATCTCCGTGCCTCTCGTTTCTCAACCTAAAGACTAGATCTCGAACAAAACCAAACGTCTCGCCCTTATCCTCAAGAAAGAACACCCACGCATACTGAGAGTAGTCGTCCACCACAACAAGGGCATACCACTTCCCACCCGCAGATCGCACACGAGCTGGCCCAACAAGGTCCATATGGAGCAGCTCGCATGGACGCTCAGTCATCACATCAGTGAGAGGCGGGTGAGAAGAGGCTACCATCTTGGCATGCCTACAAGGCGCACAAACCAACTCTTTCTCAAGCCTTAACCATGGCAATACTGGGACCAAATTGAGTTTACTCAAGCGAAACAAAAGGTCAAAGCTCAAGTGACCCAACTTCCTATGCCACCTCCACAACTCACTCGAAGAACCAGCCAAGAAACAACGCTCCACACCCGAAGATTGAGAAAAATCAGCACGAAACACATGACCCTCGGGAACGACCATACAGACAAGGTCCCCTCGAGAGTCCAAAATCCGAGAACCACCTGGCCGAAACAACACCTCAAAGCCCTCATCCAACAACTGGGACACAGAAAGCAGATTGTACCCCAGCGATTGAACAAGAGCAACACGCCTCAGAGTGATCTTGTCACTCACCTTAATCTCACCTTCTGAAAGCACACGCCCACGCCCATTGTCCCCAAAGGTGATGTACCTCTTCGTCACCACCGGGACGAGACTTGAGAACCACCCCTGTCTCCGGTCATATGCCTCGAGCAACCGGAGTCAATCAACCAAATGTTCTTCAAGTCTCCCACCTGAAATTCAAAAACGAGCACGTGAGCGAACAAACGACTCAGCACTGGGGTTAGTACCAAAAGAGTAAAACCAGTGCCGAGCCATTTGCTCGAAAGTGGGGTTAACACAAACCAAAGAATCTCTCCTACCAAAGGTACCTCCACGAACACCACCACGGTAACCACCTTGAGGGAACCACCCCTCTCTGCCTGGAGGAGGACCAAAACCACGAAAGAAAGCTCGTGGCCCTCCTCTCCTTCTCAAAGCTACGACTCCTCCCATCCCCGTAGTGAACTCGAGTGGGAGAATGCCTAGCAACCTGACCACCTGCAAACTCTCCAGCCCAACCACCAGAACCACAACCTCTAGAAACAACCCTCGCACCTATACGAGCACAAAACCCAAACTGCTGCCTGTCCAGGCCTGCACCGGTCTGACCGGTGCTCCACACCGGTCTGATCGGTGTGACCTGGGTAGCAGTACCTCCAACAGTCTTCCGCTCTCCCCAAGCCCGAACTGTCCTCACACTCGCCTTAGCCCTGGGCATCTGCACACGAGGCTCAAGTACACCATCGGAAGGGTGGTACTTGTCCTTGTTATCCCACTCCTTCGCCATTCTCTCCTCTCGCTTCCTCTTGAAGCAAAACTCATCCTTATGGCCATCTCTCCCACAATAGCCACAATGGAACCTCACAAGCTTAGGCTTAGGCTTGGGTTGTGGTCGCTCACTTGGTTTCTCTCCACTCAACGTTTCCACCCGCGTTTCCCCTCACTAGCCTTCTCACTCTCTTTCCCGAAGAACACTTTCCCCGAAGTGCTCACAAACTTGATAGGCTTTTGTAGTTCATTTGTGGGTGTAGGAAACACGGGTGGAGCCGGGGTTGTGTCTAGTCGGTTCCTAAGATGGTTAGGTTTTGGGAGGAAATCATTTTTGTGGTGGGTTTTTGGTGGCTCGGGATATTCTCTCCACTTCCCTCACCAACCCCCGTTTGCCCCAAGTCCCTCACCATCCTACCTCTTAAATGCCTCGATCATCATCCTCAACCGAGGCTCATGACCGACAATCAACCCATCAACTTCCTCACCTCATCATTCTCATCCTGCAAACGATCAACATAATGTGCAAGTTCCAAATTTTTCAAAGCATGCATTTCACAGGTAGAGCAAGATGTAGGCATGGGTTCTTTCAGCTTAGCCTCAAGAGAACTAGTGTAAGCATGCATCTCATCAATCTTTGCATGCAAAACAGGGCAAGAAGTGCAAGCACCTAGCAAAGCAGTCTAGACTTAAGCTCGGCCACTTCAACCCTAAGCACATCTAGTTCCTCACACTTGGAGGCATGCTTCTCCTTAAACAAAGCAAGATCAGCAAGAAAGATGGAGCAATCAGCACAATCAACCTCATCCGAAACAACAGGGCTAGCCTTAAGTGAATCAATCTCAAGCTTGCAATCAAGCACCTGTGTTTCTAGCTCAGCCACTCTAGTCCTAGCATCCTCGAGTGAAGCCCTAAGCTCTTTTCTCATTTTCTTGGCCTCTCTAAGCATGTCATCACGGTTATCAAGCAAGGTGCCAAGCCTCTCATTCTCCTGGCGCAAGAAGGGAAGTTCATCACGCACCTCGTCGTCGCGAATCGCAGTCCGAGTCGCTACGTGTGCTCTTCTTGCCGCCGGAGCTCGCCGCCATGGTGCGTAAGCCGTCTCTCGCGATGCGGCTCCCCCGCTTAGGTTCTTGGACGACTTCTTGTTCTTGTGACGATCACCTTCGTCTTCACTATCGCTCAAGCTCGACGTGGAGTACGCGGAACCGGAGTCGACGTCGCTTGCTCGCACCATCGCTCGGGCCTTGCCTCGACTCTCCTTCTTCCTCGATCGTCGCTCATCCTTGTACTTGTTCTTGTGCTTGCTCTTGTGGTCGCACCTCGACCGGTACTTGCCATCCATCCTCGACTTGTGCTTGTATCCATCCTTATTCTCGACCTTCTCCGGCGCCGGCGACGAAGTGTACCGGCTTGCCACACCGGAAGCATGTCCTCGTGTTCCTCCTCATGTTCACCCGGGCCTCGTGCGGCCTCTCGAACCTCCCCTCATCGGCGGCGCCGGCCTCGTCCTCTCCAAGCACATCGAACTCCTCATCTGACATAGACATCAAAGAGGACAAAGAGAACATCCTGGTGGATGGGTTAGTGTTAGCCTTTCCTTTCGAACCACCAACGAGGGCAAGACTATGGGAATCAGTTGGACCCTCGAGCTTGGCAGCCATGCCCCTATCCACCTCAGCCGACTTGAGCTTCGAGAACAGCTCATTCACCGTCAGAGTGTCATACTTCTCTGACTCCACAATGGCCTCGAACCTTCCACCCCAAATTGTACGATCCAAAGAGTGTAAGAGCTTGACAGCTCTATCATGATCATCGTACGGGAGCACGTCCACATTGGGCCTCATGTTGTTCACAACCACCGTGAACCTCTGAAACAAGGCATCGATGGACTCACCGGGGAGATGAGTAAAGTTCTTGTACTCTCTCCGGTAGGTCGCATACATCCGTGCCCGAACACCGGGCATTCCCAACATGAGCCTCCTTCGCACCGTCCAAATTCTACATGCCAAGTGCTCGGTGTGCACCCGATCGAACTCGGCCGACACAAAGCACGAAACAAGTAGTCGATCGCCTTGTTGTTAGCGTCAATCGTCCCTCGATCCCGGAGCGAGGAAGTCCATCGGCCGGACATAGCCCGTGTCCACCGTGACATCCCAAAGGATCCGACCCTTTCCGCGGAGGAACGCACCCATCCGCTTACTCCGGATCCGGTAGTTCTTGCCATCGAAGTGTGGAGGACCCGAACCCCGTTCCCCCGGTACGCCATCCTTGGATCTTAGACCGGTTAGAGTCAACAAAGACCCGAACCGGCTCTGATACCACTTGAAGGACCGATACGGCGAACCAAAGAGGGGGGGTCAATGGGAGCCGATAAAAATTCTTCTCGAAGGAGATGGAAACTCCAACAAGATGAACACGGCTTCCAACACACGTCTCCGACTCACTACCCAAATTGGCCAAGCCCACGCAGCCCACCGGAGTGCCACCGGACCTAGGAACCAACACACAACCTTCCGACCTGAGAACGCAGCGGAACACCAAACCTCGAGTCTACAGACCAACACCGGTTAGACCGGTGAGCACCACCGGTCAAACCGGTCCCTGCTGGTGAGAGTTGGAAACTTCCACTAATTGGCTTCACACCGGTCAAGCCGGTGAGACACACCGGTCAGACCGGTCACAGCCTGAAACCCCCAAGGCACCAAACAGGCCAACCGACCACCAAACTGACCCAAACTCGAAAGAGCAGCAACACAGAACAACAGCGAACACACCTAGACGTTCACCCGAGCAAAAACCCACCGAGGGTTGCACCGGTCGACCGGCAAGAGCACCGGTCCGACCGGTGTAGCTCGGCGCCTCGGGATGAACAACGACCCGCGGGTCAACTCCCCCAAATCCAAACCTCGATCACCCGAATCGCTCCACGGACTTGAACAATACTTTGGGGATATTAGGAACACCTCATGAGGAGTCCATAGCCAAGTTTAATCCCACTAAAACTTGTCCAAAAAGGAGGAATCGAAGAAATCCCGCCAAGAACACCACAAACCCTAGAACTCGGAAAACCTCAAAATCGAGCCCCTTTACTCACGGATTTGGGAGGGGAATCACAGCCCAAAGAACCACGAAGGGTTCCCACAAATTTCCCCCATCAAGTCCCCAAGAGAAAGGTCTCGAAAACAACACATAGAATCACCAAGAGAGGGCTCCGAAAATCACCACCAAGAACAACCGGGAACAACACATCCAAACCTTGAGGAACCACGCCGAATCATCTATACATGCAACAAAGGTTCATACAAGGTCTATCTTGCCGCCCAATCATCCTACCCTTTCACAAGATCTCACCATGAAGCTCTCAAGCTAGTCCTATGGAAATCCTAAGGAAAATAGGAAGGGAAAATAGGAAAGCAAATGAACTAGGGTTCCAAGAGTTGGCTGCCATCCTAACACCTCTTGGGTGATATGGAGGCAACCGAAAGTCTATAATACCCTTCTCTAACAACTAGGGATACAAGCCCTTCAAGGGCGGTTTTGGAAGACCTGAAGTTTTCTCCATCGGACGGATGCCCGGCGACCGCAACCTGCTTAGCCTCGACGCAAACCTTGCGATCCCGACGCGTGTCCTCCGCTTCGAAGATTCCGGACTGCATCGTCACACACCAGTCAGACCGGTGCTCATCACCGGCCGGGGACCGGCACCCACCGGTCGGACCGGTCGACCCACCTGGCCGGGACCGGTCAAACCCACCGGGCCGACCGGTCCGGCAATTTGCCGCAAAGACCGTCTTCGGTTCTCCGGTCTTGGCTTTGTGGATCAACCAAGGAACCCAGTGGTTTTCTAGTGAACCACCGGAAACTCCGCAAACTCGGTGTAGCCTCCGCCAATCTCCACTCATGACTCGGCTCCCACATAGTCCCGACTCGACCTTGGTTTTGAGGCTCAACCAAGAAACCGTCCACGACTTCATCTTGTTGTTCATGCCACCATGCGGCCCGCACTTGACCCTGCCGGCCACCGGTCCCTCGAACGAAGCCTACTTGTCTTCTCCACAACTGGAGGCCTCACCGGCGACGACCTTTCGCGCTTGTTCTTCACCCGCGCACCAACTCCAGTCAAGCCGCAACCTGCACCTGCAATACTTAGCCAAGAATCAGTCCACACAACGTTGTCAATCACTCATCACACAAGGAAGCGACCATCCACCGGTCCTCAAACCACACATGGTCCTCAATAAGAACAAGTTGAAATCACTTGGTCGGTCCGGTATGCACCTCTAGCCACCGCGGCTACAAGAGCACCCTATGCAATCTAGATATAGACTAGATTGGGGAAGAAGCAAAACCAAGGGGAAAACAAAATCATCGAGAAGGCACTTGATCGCTAGAAATCGGATTCACTTAAAGACTTCACCATGAATGATTACATGAACAAGATCACCACTGGGATCCTACCTCGATCTTGATCCTTGCTCCGGAGCTCCGACGTGGTCTTCCATGCAAGGTTTCCACGTCAGCTAGGGAGACCCTAGACAACTAGCACGAACCTCATCTCCGAGATGGTGTCCCTCAAGCTTCTTTGCTCCTCGGCGGAGGATGACGAATTGATTGATGCGTGGCTCTCGGTCAGGGGGCCATAAATATCCCGAGAGGCACCTAGGTCAAAGGGGGCACCGACTGGGCCTCGAAATGGGCTAGGCCGGCCGACCTGGGCCCATTTCGGCCCAGTTCGTGTCCTTCGCCCGGCATTGGTTCCCGAGTCTTCTAGATCATTCCCCCTTTTGCATGTGGGCCCTTGTCGTCAGTTTCTCTCCGAGTTGAACGAAGCTCCTTGTCTCGCAAGTTTCAACCCCTTTCTGGCTAGGTCCTCGGAGTTTTTCATCTTCTCGGGTTGGGTCCTTGGGCTTTTTGGAGTCATGTTCACTTCATTGCTTGACTTGTACCGGGCTTCAAGGTCTTGTCATGAGGTGCTTGATGAACTTATCTCGGAAGTCTTGCTTTCAACACTAAAACCCTGCATAAACATTAAACTCCAAAACCGACATGCACGAATGAACTTGGTATACCAAGCGGGTTAGTACCAATGGATAAGATATAAAATTCATGCCAACACCGAAGCTAAACTCATGGCTAGGTTGATGGAATTTCACCGTCAACAGACGGTTTCTTGGTTGAGCCTCAAAACCAAGGTCGAGCTGAGACTATATGGGAGCCGAGTCATGAGTGGCGATTGGCGGAGGCTACACCGAGTTCCGGTGGTTCACTAGAAAATCACGGGGTTCCTTGGTTGATCTACAAAGCCAAGACTGAAGAACCGAAGACGAAGGTGCAGCAGCATAGGACCGGTCTGACCGGTGGGTACCGGTCTAACCTGTGTGCGACGACGCAGTCCAGAATCTTCGAAGGGGAGGACACGTGTCGGGATCCGAAGGCTTGCGTCGAGACTAAGCAAGGTTGCGATCGCTGGGCATCTATCCGATGGAGCGATGACAAAGATTTCTGAATTCGGCCTCGAGGGGCATGTATCCCTAATTAGCTAGTAAGGGTATTTTAGACCTTCGGTTGCCTCTATATAACCCATGAGGTGAGATGATGGCAGCCAACTCTTGGAACCCTAACTCATTTGGTTTTCCTATTTTCCCTTCATATTTTCCCTAGGATTTCTATAGGACTAGCTTGAGAGCTTCATGGTGAGATCTTGTGAGAGGGATGGATGATCGGGCAGCAAGCTAGACCTTGTATGAACCTCTTTGTGATGTATAGATGATTCGGCTTGGTTCCTCAAGGCTTGTATGTGTTGTTCCCGTCCGTTCTTTTTGGTGATCCTCGGAGCCTTTTCTTGGCGTTTTTCTTAAAGCAATTTCGAGACCTTTCCATTTGGGATTTGGTGGGGGATGTATGCATGAACCCTTCGCAGTTCTTTTCCCTTTGATTCCCCTCCCAAATTTGTGAGCAAAGGGGCTTAATTTTGAAGTTTTCGGTGCTCCAGGGTTAGAGGTGTTCTTGGCAAGATTTCTTCGATTCCTCTCGATTTAGCAAGTTTTGGTGGACAAAATCTTGACTATGGAGTGCCCATGAGGTGTTCCTACTATCCCCGAAGTCTTGCGCAAATCCGTGGAGTGATTCGGGAGATCGGGAGTTGGACTTGCGGGAGTTGACCCGCGGGTGTTGTTCATCCAGAGAGCTCAAGTCACACCGGTCTGACCAGTGCAGACTCTTGGTTAGTTTTGCTCGGGTGAACGTTTGGGTGAGTTCGCTGTTGTTCTGTGTTGTTGCTGTTTCAAGTTTGGGTCAGTTTGGAGCTCGGTAGGCCTATTTGGTAGATTTGGGGTTTCCTAGCTTGAACCGGCCTGACCAGTGAGCTACACCGGCCTGACCAGTGTAGGGGCCTTTCTGTGGAAGTTCCCAGGTTTCACCAGCAGGGACCGGTCTGACCGGTGGTGCTCACCGTCCTGACGGGTGTAGGTCAGTGAGGCTCGAGTTGGTGTTCTGCGCGTCCTCGGGTCTGTGAAGTTGGTTGTTGGTTCCTAGGACCAGTAGCACTCCAGTGGCTGTGTCGTCTTGGCCCACTTGGGTAGTGAGTCGGAGATGTGTGTTGGAAACCGTGTTCATCTTGTTGGAGCCTCTATCTCCTTCGAAAAGAATTTTTATCGGCTCCCATTCACTCCCCCCTCTGGTTCGCCGTATCGGTCCTTCACACGCTAGACCACACGCGGATCTGGCCGCGACCGATACACCAGATCGTGCGGCCCGCCACTCCCGTGCTGCCGCACGTGCACGTCCACACCGCAACGCGCCGCAGAAGATCCCAGCGGGATCCTTTGCACCGCGCCACGCTGACAACCACATGGGCTACAGCCGGCTTAGAACCGCCGATGTGGCCGCCCAGTCAGCTCTAGTCGCCGGCCTGTAGCCAGCCAGTAGCTAGCTTTAAGCCCTTTTGAGCCGGCCAGTAGATAGCCTAAAGTTAATGCTATTGTGTATGCATATTTTATTTTCAGAAAATTATTTTAACTTTGGAAAATCCTAGTAAATTCATTTTTGCTCTAAAAAATACAAAACCTTTTCTAGAAATTCTCTAAAATCTTAAACTCCGTGCTAGGCTAGTGTTTGCCCTCTTTTGGCTCTTAACTACCGTTCTTTTGGAGTTAATTGCAATAGGGCCGCTGTTTATTTTCTTTTACGTGTTAATAGGAGTAGCTGGAGCTAGGGAGCTGAACCCGGAGTGTGCCTACGCCGACGACTTCGCCGCGGAGGAGTACCAGACCCCAAGTTCATGCCTGACTGACTTTGAGAACCTATTAGACATTGCAATATAGATTGCTAGCGCTTTACTTTATATGCATGTTGATGAACCTTGCGCTGCCTACTTTAAATATCCTGTCCTTGATTGCCCTACTACTATATATGTATATAAGTGTGTATATACGTTGAGCTTCGCGATGCATGTGTTGGGATGGGAATAGTGGTTCTTGGCGTGAGTGGGATAAAACGACAGGAGATGGCGTTTTTGGGTACTTTGGCGGGGGGTGAGCTCAAAACAACTGATCTGGGATCGGGGGTAGCACTGCACTCCTCAATGTATCCCTAATTTGACGGTTTTCGGCACATAAGTGTTGGGGTTTTACTTGCGCTTGAAGGATATGATCTCGCCCCGGTCTGAAACTGAGTGGACAAACCTTTTCACGGGACCTTTACGTACACACCACCCCGCCGAGCATGGGGTTAGGGCCAAGTTGAGCTCGGCAAGTGCGGAACCATACCTGCTAGCAGGATAGAGGGTATCAATGGGGGAGAGGTGGAGAGAGACCACCTTATCTTAGTGTGTCGCCTATGTGGCCACACAGGGGCATTTCACAGTTCCGGTGCAGTTCCCTTTGCGAGGGGGATCATTTTGAGGGCCGAATGCAGGATAGGACCGTAACTACCGAGAGTTCGCACGGTAGGATGGGCTTGTTCGGCCGTACACCGGCCGAGTGCCATACCGGGCTGGGTTCAGGTGTACACACTCTGCAGAGTCGTTCTCTATAGCTATAGTCGCCTCCTCACTTATGGGCATGTCCCCTAATAGCTTTGTTCTCATTGTCGGGGACCGCCCTAGGGGTCCCCTTAAACAATGGAGGAACCCTCACTTAAATCCCCGCATCGAAATAAGCTAGGCCTAACAATGCAGAAACTAACCATGCAGGACATGGCCCATGCGGCAGACTCCCGGAGGCCCACCAAGACGGCCCGTCCGGGAAGACCCCTCGAGCGAGGCTCCGCCTCGCCCGAGGGCACGCTCCTCCTCGAGCGGGCTCCGCCCCCGTTCGAGGGGCAACCCCCTCCTCGAACGGACTCCGCCCCCGTTCGAGGGGCGACCCTTCCCTCGAGCGGTCCCGCCCCGCTCGAGGGCTCGCACCCCCCCTCGAGCGAGTCCCGTCTCGCTCGAGGGTCCGCCCCGCCCTCGGGCCGGGGCCCGCCACGCTCACGGCGCCCCGCGCGCGTGCGCCGGCCCCGTACTTGGGCATTTAACGCCCGACGTCGCAGGGTGGCGCCATCATGCGCCCGGGGCTCACGCCCGGTGCCGCCGCACCAACTCCCCGGGGAGGAGCCCATCTCCGCCACCGTGGGATGGACCGTGCGGTACGGCCGGTGTCAGTCCCGTGACACCGCGCGCCCACTACCGTACGACTAACGCGCCGCACCCTCGGAAGAAGGCCGGCGCACCCTCGATTCACTTTCCCGTGACCCTGCAGGTTAGGTGAGGGGCGCTAGGCCGGTGGATGGCCATCCCGGCCACTGTAACGCGCGGCCGCCGTACCCACGCGTGCAGGCGCACGCCCGACTCCGCAGGCGCACGCCCGGGCACTGCAGCAACCACTCCACTACCGCAGAGCTCATTGGGAAGGAACGCCGTTCTGCCCGCTCCTGTACCCCGTACCAGCCCATCATCGCACCTCCCCTCGAAGCCTATCAGAGGACGCCATCGCCATCTGCCGCCTCCTACCCTCGAACCGCCACTGTTCGGGTACGGGGTAGGCCATCATGGCCGGATCGCGGCGAAGATCGTCCGGACGGCCGCCCACTCTACACCGTAGCGCGACGTGCTCCCTCACGTAGCTAGGCAGCGCGGCGTGCATGTAACTCGCCGCCCCCTTAGCCTATAAAAGGGGAGGCGAGCCCCCAGCCGCGGGGGGGACGAATTCAGAGGAACACAACACATCGTGCACTCACTCTCTTATTCTCCCACAACATCTCCAGCCACTCACCCAGGGACTTGGAAGCCACGCTTCCTCTCCCGCCTCGCTTGTATTTGCCCCACTACAAGCACCCCCGGTGCTGAGCAATACAGTGCCACGAGCACAACCCCGTCGGACGTACGGCCCCCTCGGCGGGAACCGTGGATAAAACCTTGTGTCATTTGTTGCTTAGCATCGACCATTGAGGGATAGACCTAGGCGTTATCTACTGGTTAGTGTCGGGACCATATTCCGCACCGACGCTTGGCGCCCACCGTGGGGCAAACGAGCGCCTAAGGTCATTTCGTCAACTCCCTCCATGGTGATTCGCACTGAGTACCGTGTTACGCGCTACAACATGGGTAGCTCGGACCCTCTCCCGGCCGGGTTCGAGATCCGCTTCGGAGACTTGAACTTCCGTGGCCACGGGGAACGGCTATCTCATGCGCCTCACCAATCGTGAGGAGCCGCGCGCGCGCCGCGAGGCCGGTGTCTGCTCGGTCTCCACCGCACGCACGACACCGCGCGCGCGCGCCGCGGGCACGGACGCCGCGGGTCCGTCGACGCCGCGACGCCGTCGTCGCTCCGGGCCGCGCTCACGCCGGGCGCGGTCCGAGCGGCGGCAGGCCGAGCGCGCCGCCGCCCTACGCGGTGCGCCCACAATCACAACAGCCGCCACCGCCCCCGCGGGACCGCGTGCGGTCTCGGGACCGCGCATCCCCATCGGGCCGCGTGGCGCCACGACGGCCCATAACGCCGCCGTGAACACGACGATGCGCCGGTTCCGCCCGGCCGCCACGTCTTCGTCGCCAGGGATCCCGCACCTCTCGCAGCAGATGAGTCGTCCCCGGGCTCCATCGACACGATGCCACCCGCCAACCGCCACGGGTACGCGGGTGGGGACTTCTCCCGGCGTGCCGGACCCGGGCCGCGTTCGGGCGCTTCCTCGACGCCACGGACTACGGTTTGGCCGCTCCGACGACTCCAGACACGGGAGCTACGACCCCACGCGGGAGTGTTGCGCCGTCATCACCAACGACCCGCAAACGCCGCCGGACGGCGGGTGCCGGAGACGGGGGAAGTCACGCCGCCCGCGGGATCGCCACGCGCCCGGCCGCGGGCCGAGCGCTCCCCGCCGGGGCCGACGTCGACGCACGGCGGGCCCAAGCCCGCGAGCTCGAGGCCAAGCCGGGCAGAGGAGTACGGACAGAGGCGGCTACTCCGCGCCTCGATGGCGGGGGGAGGCCTCCGCGCGCGGCGAACGCGCGCGGGAGCTGGGCCGACAGGTCCGTGACCGCCTCAACCCCGTCCCCAACGTCGACAACGCGGATACTCCGCCACGGGCGAGCCAAAAGCTCATCGCCGCCGCGACGTTGCTACGCGCCATGCCGGCACCCTCGACCCCCGAGGCTCGAGACATGCACCGCGAGGTGCAGACTCTCCTTGAGCAAGCGGCCGTCCAGCAGGCCGAGAGCTCAGCCTCACGCATCCGCCAACAGGGGGACGCACGGGGTGATGATCCTGCACCAGGAGGCGAACCCTCGGTGCACGTGGGTCAACCCGCTGGCCAAGGGCGCACGCCGGCCAAGGAACGGCTCCTCGACACGCGCAGGGCGCTGGATGGCGATGCCCGCAACGTCATCAACGCCAGGCGCACCAGGCCAAGGGCGGACGCGCGAGCGGCTAGGGGTTACCACCCTCGAAGGGGTGGACGCTACGACAGCGGTGAGGATCGCTCCCCGACACCGGAGCCCCCGGCACCCGTGTGTTCGGCGGGGAGATCCGCACGGCGGCGTTCCCCCGCCGCTTCCGTCGCCCCCCTCGACAATTGTCAAATACAACGGGGAGACGGACCCCCGCGTCTGGCTCAACGATTACCGCCTAGCCTGTCAGCTGGGCGGGGCCACCAACGACGAAGTTATTATCCGCAACTTGCCCCTGCACCTGGGCGACGCGGCCCGGACATGGCTCGAGCACTTGCCCGCCAGCCAGATCCATGACTGGGACGATCTAGTCCACACCTTCGTGGGCAACTTCCGGGGGCACGTACGTGCGCCCGGGAACTCCCGGGATACGCGCGCTCCCCGCACGCGAGGCGGCGAATCGCTACGGGACTTCATACGGCGCTTCTCCAAGCGCCGCACGAGCTCCCGCCGTGGCACAATCCGAGATCGTGAACGCGTTCCTCGAGGGCACCACGTGCCGGGACCTTGTGCGCGAGCTGGGACGCAGCCCGCCCACGGACTCGAACGAGCTGTTCGACATTGCCACCCGCCTTCGCCTCGGAGAGGAGGCCGTGGGGGCAATCTTCGACGGCAAGAAGGGCAAGCGCTCCGAGGACACGCCCGCGGAGGGCAGCGGGTCCAAGGAGCCGCGCCGCAACGACAAGCGGGGCAAGAAGGGGAAGAAGCCGCGCCGCGAGGCGCGCAAGCGAGGGCGCAACGGCGGCAACGCCGAGGCCGTCGCCGTTGACCCGGCCCGACGGGGCCCTCGACCCGGCTCCTCGAGGCCCGGGGTGTTCGACGACATGATGAAGAAGCCATGCCCCTACCACAAGACCCCCGTAAACCACACTCTTGAGCAAGGCGACATGCTCAAGAAGTTCTATGGCCGTGCCGCCGCGAAGGAGGCCGAGGCCAAGAAGGATGGGGGCGATGGCGACGCGGGTGGTTTCCCCGCTGTCGAAAATGTGTTCCTCATCTTTGGGGGACCCACCGTCGACATGTCGACCCGGCAACGCAAGAAGGAGCGGCACGAAGTCCTCGCCGCGGAGAGGGCACCTCCGGCCTTTCTCAACTGGTCGAAGGATGCCATCACCTTTAGCCGGGATGATCACCCAAATCGCATCCCGAACCCGGCCGTACCCACCGGTGGTCGATCCCATCATTGGTAACGCCCGGTTTTCGAAGGTCCTTATGGACGGAGGCGCATAGCCTCAATATCCTCTTCGCACATACATTGCGCCCGATGGGGATTGGGGCTGGACCGGTGCGGCCCGGCACGAAGCCGTTTCACCCGCATCGCGCCCGGCAAGCGGTGTTCAACCCCTCGGGCGGATCGATCCGCCCGTCCGGTTTGGGACCCCCAAGAATTTCCGCAAGGAAACCCTCACCTTCGAGGTGGTGGGATTCAAAGGGGCCTACCATGCCATCCTTGGGCGACCATGCTATGCCAAGTTCATGGCGGTCCCCAACTACACGTACCTGAAGATGAAGATGCCGGGTCCAAACGGCGTCATCACCGTCGGGTCATCGATCGAGCATGCATTCGACTCGCGATGTCGAGTGCGTGGAACATGCGAGAGGCACTAGCGCCGGATGAAGCGCCGGTGAACACACTTGGAGAAGATGGTCAACGACGACCTCAGCTCCGCCACCAAACACATCGGCACCTTCGAGGCCGCCGAGCAAACCAAAGGGGTCCCCCTCGACCCGTCGCCCCCGAGGGCAAGGCGTTGAGGGTCGGCTCGACCCTCGATCCTAAATAGGAAGCGATGCTCGTCGACTTCCTCCGCGCCAACGCCGACGTCTTCGCGTGGAGCCCCTCGGACATGCCGGGCATCCCGAGGGAGGTCGCCGAGCACTCCCTTGATATCTGCCTAACGCTCGCGCCGTGCGGCGGCGGCCGCGCCGCTTCGACGAGGAGCGGCGACGGGCGATCGGAGCGGAGGCCGCGAAGCTCCTCGAGGCCGGGTTCATCAAGGAAGTGTTTCACCCTACGTGGCTAGCTAATCCCGTGCTTGTAAAAAAAGAAAAATGGGAAGTGGAGGATGTGCATAGACTACACTAGTCTCAATAAAGCGTGTCCAAAAGTTCCCTTTCCTTTGCCACGTATAGATCAAATCATTGACTCTACAGCGGTGTGAACTACTCTGTTTCCTCGATGCCTACTCGGGATATCACCAAATAAAAATGAAGGAGTCCGACCAGCTCGCGACTTCGTTCATCACACCGTTCGGGACGTTCTGTTACGTCACGATGCCTTTTGGCCTCAGAAACGCGGGCGCGACATATCAGCGCTGCATGCAGCACGTTTTTGGGGATCATATCGGGCGGACGGTCGAGGCTTACGTGGACGACATCGTCGTCAAGACCAGGAAGGCGGACGACCTGGTTAACGACCTTGGCGTCGCGTTCAGCTGCCTACGGGCAAACGGGGTCAAGCTAAACCCCGAAAAATGTGTCTTTGGAGTGCCGCGGGGCATGCTCCTAGGATACATCGTCTCCCAGCGGGGGATCGAGGCCAACCCTGAAAAGGTCGCGGCCCTCGAGCGAATGGGTCCAATTCGGGACCTCAAAGGGGTGCAGAAGGTGTTGGGGTGCCTCGCCGCCTTAAGCCGCTTCGTCTCGAGGCTCGGTGAGAAGGGCCTGCCCCTCTACCGGCTGCTCAAGAAGCACGAGCGCTTCTCTTGGACCGCCGAAGCCCAGGAAGCGCTCGACAAGCCGAAGGCGTCTCTGACGCACGCCCCAATCCTTACGCCGCCGCGAGACGGCGAACCCCTCCAGCTCTACGTGGCCGCAACCACCCAGGTGGTCAGCGCCGTGATCGTCGTGGAGCGCACGGAGGAAGGGCATGCTTTGCCCGTGCAGAGGCCGGTCTACTACATCGGCGAAGTCTCCGTCGGACACGAAGACGCGCTACCCCCGGTGTCCGAGTCGTTGTACGCGGTAGTCCTCGCGCGGCGCAAGCTCCGCCACTACTTCGAGGCCCACCCCCGTTACGGTGGTCTCCTCCTTCCCGCTAGGAGAGATCATTCGCAACCCCGACGCGGCGGGCGGACTGCCAAGTGGTCCGTGGAGTTGATGGGCGAGACACTTGCCTACGCCCCGCGCAAGGCCATCAAATCGCAAATCTTAGCCGATTTCGTCGGCCGAGTGGACGGACACGCACCGCCGCCCCTCGCATCCAAGCAGAGTGCCGGACTCGTTCTTCGACGGCTCGGTGATGAAGACGGGAGCGGGTGCAGGCCTGCTCTTCGTGTCACCCCTCGGGGAACACATGCGCTACGCAGTGCGCCTTCACTTCCCCGCATCCAACAATATGGCGGAATACGAGGCCCTTCTCTGCGGCCTCAAAATCGCCATTGAGTTGGGCGTCAAGCGCCTCGACGTACGAGGGGATTCGCGCTCGTGATCGATCAAGTCATGAAGAACGCGAGCTGTCACGATGACAAGATGGAGGCCTACTGTAAAGCCGTGCGGGCCCTCGAAGACAAGTTCTACGGCATCGAGCTTAATCACGTACCCCGCCGGTACAACGAGGAAGCGGATGAACTTGCCAAGATCGCGTCCGGGCGGATCACCGTCCCCCCGAACGTTTTCGCGCGCGACATCGCGCAGCCCTCGGTCACCTTCGAGCCTTACCCCTCGAGCGACGGCGCACCCTCGGGGGCTCCCTCGAATCCAGCGGGTGCGGAACCCATGGAAGAGGACCCCTCGAACGAGGCGTACGTACTCTCCCTTCTCGAGGGGTACGGCTCCCACGAGGGTGTCGCGATGGACATCGAGCCGGCCCCGCCCAGGCGGACTGGCGGGAGAAGTACATCGCCTGGATTGCTCGAGGGGAACTCCCCGCGGACCGGGCCGCGGCCAGGCGCGTCGCCAGGATGGCCAAGTCATTCACCCTCGTCGACGGCGAGCTGTACAAGCGCGCCGCGTCAGGCATCCTCCAGCGGTGTATACCCATTCCCGAGGGGCGCGAGCTCCTACGGGACATCCACGCGGGAATGCCGTGGCCACCACGCCGCGCCACGCACCCTCGTTGGCAACGCGTTCCGCCGGGGCTTCTACGGCCTACCGCGGTCGCGGATGCCAGCGAAATAGTGCGCACCTGCGAAGGGTGCCAGTTCTACGCCCGCAAGTCCAATTTGCCCGCTCACGCCCTACAAACAATCCCTGTAACATGGCCGTTCGCCGTGTGGGGGTTGGACATCGTCGGGCCCCTGCGGAAGGCGCCCGGGGGCTTCACCCACCTGCTTGTCGCGATCGACAAGTTCTCCAAGTGGGTGGAGGTGCGCCCCATCACGAATTTGAAGGCTGAGCAGGCGGTCACATTCTTCACCGACATCGTCTACCGCTTTGGAGTGCCAAACTCCATCATCACGGACAATGGGTCCCAGTTCACGGGCCGGAAGTTCTTGGAGTTCTGCGACAAGTTCCACATCCGCGTGGATTGGGCAGCTGTGGCACACCCACAGACCAATGGCCAAGTAGAGCGTGCCAACGGCATGATTCTACAGGGCCTCAAGCCTCGAATTTTTGACCAGCTCAACAAATCTGGCCGGAAATGGCTCCAAGAACTACCAGCAGTCGTGTGGAGCCTAAGGACAACCCCAAGCAGAGCCACCGGGTTCACCCCGTTTTTCCTGGTCCATGGCGCGGAGGCCGTCCTCCCCACGGACCTGGAATATGGGTCGCCCAGGATTCGAGGCTACGACGAAGAGGCTAACCAGCCGAGCCCGCGAGGACTCACCTGGACCGGCTAGACGAAGTACGCCTCGTGGCGTTGATGCACTCCGCAAGGTATCAACGGTCCCTACGACGCTACCAAGCACGCAAGATACGTCGCGGGGATTTCGGCGAAGGAGATCTAGTCCTAAGGCTACGCCAAGACAACCGAGGGCGCCACAAGCTATCGCCCCCATGGGAGGGACCCTACGTCGTGGTGAAGGTGCTCAAGCCGGCACGTACAAGCCGGCCAACGAGGACGGCGAAGAACTTACCAACGCTTGGAACATCCAACGCCTACGTCGCTTCTACCCTTAGCTAGGATTTCCAAGTATTTTCTCGTTGTAAAAACACATGGCCAACACCCCGCTTGGCGTCACCTATGTAAATACTCCAAGTCTAATAAAAGGGCAACTCGGCTTTCCCCCCGAAACCCAAGTTACCCTCGGGGGCTACGCGGGGGGGGCACCCCCCCCCCCCAAATGGTCCCATTTTTTCGCGCAAAAAAATGTAACAACACGCGCTAAGTTTGTTTCCTACTTCAACCTCGAGCCATGATTCGAACGGGCGCGGTGGCACGGCGGAAGGAGCGTGCGAGCCGAGAGACGCCCTACGCCGCGTGGCTATGGCCCGTCTCTCTCGCCTCCAACCCGGCGGGCCCCCCCCGCGAAAAACGAACTCCCCTAACTAGAATCTACTCGGAAGAAGGAGAAACAAAAGGCGTAATAAGCAAACAACTTCGTTTACAAGAATCGCTTATGTTCACAAGACGACTTGTTTATTTACAAAAAGGCCACGAGGCCGAATTCGATACACATAAAACAAAAAACGGGCCCGGGCCGCCCGGATGCTTTCGGGCGGGTGGAGCGGCGGCATCGGCGGCGTCCGGAAGAGGAATTCTTCGAAGGCCTCGGCGAGCGACCCGGCGGCGTCGCGCAACAAGCGCGTCCGCACGCTCCATGGCCACCTCGTCCTCGACGCCCTCGGGCACGATGTAGCCTTCCGCCACCGCCTCGAGGTTGACCTCGTAGTGGGATCGCACCACTCCGAGGGCCTTCGCACGCCTAGGTGCAACGCCCGGCGCATCCGCTCCGTGACGTGGCCGCCGAGGGCGCGCGAGCGGCCGGCCGCCGAGCCGCCGGCCGGGCCTCGCCTTCCTCGACGACACGGCGGGTTTCGAGGGCCGCGTCACGCAGCTCCCGCGGCTCTGCTCGGGAGGAGTTGTAGGAAGCTGCGCAGGGCCTCGGCCCGCCCGGCGAGCCGTGCCCCAAGGCGCGCAAGCCCGGAATCATCAAGACGACAAGAAATCGAAAGGGAAAAGCGAACCCTCTAAAGCAAAAAACCAACAAACAAGAGTCGAAAAGTCTCACCCTCGACTTGCTTCCTCTCCCGGATCGAGGTCGCGGCGTGCGGACTCGAGCTCCGACTCGAGACGCTGGACGGCCTCGCCTTGCTCACGGAGGGCCAGCTCCTGGCTGGCATTGCTGATGCTGAGCGAGAGCGCTTCATCCTCAACCTTGGAGAATGCGGCGTTCCGCTCCTCCAGCGACTTCTCCGCCGCTTCGCGAGCAACGCGCTCCCGCTCCCGGCCGCCGTTCGGGCGTCGCCGAGGGCGCCCTCGCTCTTCTTGCCGGAGCCGCCCCTCGCCCCCCCGGCGGGCGACGCGCTCCTCGCCGGAGCCGCTCCTCGGCGACGACGAGGGCCGCGGCCTTGGCGTCGAGGGCGGCCTTCGGGTCATCGGCCTCCTTGGCGCGGCGCTCCGGCCCGCGCGCCCGCTCCTCGGCCCCCGCGCCGCCGCGCCGCGCCCCCTCAAGCGACGTGCGGAGCTCCCGGGCCTCGGCGCGAGCGGTGGCCACCTCCGCCTCCCGCTTGGCGGCCGGCGTCCGCGTCTTGTCCGGGTCCTCGCGCGCGTTCCACGGCCGCCTCGTCGCGATCGACGAGGGCCGCGCGGATCCGCTCGAGACTCGAGTGACGCGCCGTGTCCCGCGCTCGAGCTCTCGGGAAGCACGTCGCACCACGCCATCGCCCGCTACACCGGCCCGCCTGTCCGCGGCGTCCCGAGAGCATCCGCAAGCGCGTCGAAAGCGCCGCATCGCTCCCCGAGCCGGCGGGCCTCGGCGTTCACCCCGGTCGAACGCGTCGTACTTCTCATGGGCGCGCGCGCTCGAGCTCCCGGCATACACACATCGAATCTCGTAAGTGCCAAGACTTGAACGCGGCACACGAAAACGAAAAGGGAAGAGAGAGTGAGCAACCGTGGCTTACCCGGAAGACGAGCCGGGCCGGCCGCCGTGGACTGCGGCCGCCTCGTTCAACGCGCGGTTGAGCGTGGCGCCGTGGCTCCGGAGCTCGCCCCGCAGCTCTCGCTCCCCCCCCCCGGCGTCGGCGAACGCAGGGGGATCCTCCACGGCCCCCCCCCCCCCCCGGGCGGGGCGGCCGGCGTGGGAGGACGAGGCCTCGGCGCCGTGCCCTCGACCCCCCACCATCGGGTGACCCTCGCGCCGCCTCACGAGGGCCCCCTCCCCGGGGCTCGGGGGAGGGTTCATGGGCCAGCCGGCCCACCGGTTCCACCCGGCGGCGGGGAGTCATCCGAGAGCTCCACCACCTCCGCCCGGAGACCGCCGGCGGGCGGAGCCGCTTGCGCCGCCTCCGCCGGCACCTCCACCGCGCGCCTCCGCGCCCACGGCGCCCGTTGTGATGCCATGGCCGCCGCCTCCCGCCGTGCCGCCGCATCGCGGGCGCTCCCGCCGAGGTTGCGCCCGCTCCGCCTCCTCCGCAAGGGCCGCCACCGCGGGCGGCACCTCCACCGCCGCCACCGCCGCGGCCTCGCGCCTCCATGGCGACCGGCGCCGGCCGCCCCCCGCGACCTCCGGCGCGCGCCGCGGCCGGCCGATCCACCGGCCGGGGCCTCGAGGCCCCCCGCCGGGCCTTGCGAACCCGTGCCCGCCGCCGCGCTTGTCCCCGGGCGCGACCCCCTCGACGAACGCCGCCGGGTGGGGATCGACGCGTCCGTCCCCTCGGCACCTTAGCCGGTGCAAGAGGAGGAACGGTTGGCACCGCCCTGCGCAGACACGAACGGAGGGTTAGAGCATCTAATCACCAGCAAACTAAAACCAAACGAAGGAAGACAGGCTCCTTACCTCGCGGAGGAAAAGGCCCGCTTCCTTTTCCTCGAGGCCTCCGCGGACGAGACCGGCGCAGGGGCCGCGCCTCGCCGCAACGCCTCCCGACGGCGCCACCACACGTGCGGACACGCCCGCCCCGCGCGTGGGCGCGCCCGATGCCGCACCCCCCCCGAAGAAGCCACCGCGCGCGGGGGCACGCTTGCCCCGCGCGCGGGCACGCCCGCCGACGCGCCCCTTGACGACGACGCCGCGCGCGCGGGCGCGCTCCCTCCGCGCGCGCGGGCACGCTCGACGCGCGCACGCGCGCGTCCGCCGCGCGTACCTCCGCGGCACGCGCCGGCACCTCCACGCGCGCGCGCGCCCCCGACGATGAATGCCCGGCGGCGGGCGCCGGTGCGCCCGCCCCGCACGAAACCACCCCCCCGACGCCGCGCGCGGGTTCCGGCGACGGGGGCGCGGGCCGCCACCGTCCGAGGGGCCCTCCCCCTCGGACTCTTCCTCCTCGTCCTCGCTCCGAGGACGAGGGCTCCTCGATATCCGGGGAGGAGAGCCCCGGCTCCTCGCGCCGCCGGTACTCCGCGGACCGTGCGTCACCGCGCGCTTGGCGCCGCCTCGCGTGCTCCCTCTTGCGCGCCGCTCGCTCCTGCTTGCTCCCGGCCGCGCCGCCCGGCCGAGCGCACGGGAGTCGGGGGTGGGTGGAACGGACATGGCGACGTTGAACTCCACCGGTGCACACAAAAGTGACAATGGCGGATCGGAGACGAAAACAAGACCGAGAACTAATACGAAATCGGGGACCCAACTCACCCGCGGGCCGTAGGGAGCATCTCGATGTCCCACGGGGTCCGACCCGCGGTGGCGGCGTCCGGTGTCGACGGCGCTCCGCGCCCGGTGAGCGCGTACGGCCGCTCCCGGCGGCGTCGGGGAGCATCCGCGACCTCGCCAGGTCGACGGGGTTGGCCGCCTCTGTCATCTCGAAGATGCAGAGCGGCCTCTCCATCAACGGCACGACCCGCCGATGGTGGAGGAAGGCGAGGACGCTCATCGCGTTGAGCCCGTGCTTCGCCAGCCGCTGCAGGGCGGCGAGGACGGACTCTTGCCGCGCCCGATGATTGGCCGTAGGCAACCCGTAGCCCCAGGAGTCCGGCCTCTTCTTGAACACCCGCCGGTGTAGGGAGGGAGGCGGGCTCGGCGTTGCGCAGGTAAAACCATCCCCGCTCCCAGCCGGCGTTGTTCGTCGTCATGGTGCAGGGGATGTAGAAATCCTTGAGCTGCCCCCGCAGGGCAAGCGACATCCCGCCGGCGCGCACCGCGCGCGGGTCCCCGGCTCCGACGTGGGCTGCGTGATGAGCTCCGCGCGGAAGAGGTGTACCCGCAGCTCCCAATTGACGGGATCCCCGTGGTACCCTTCGCAGACGCCCACGAACGTGGCCGCCTGCGAGATAGCGTTGGGGGCGAAGTTGTGCAGCTCCACCCCGTAGTAGAAGCACAACGCCCGCATAAAGGTGCTCGCCGGCGCGTTGAAGCCGCGCTCGTGGTAACGGAGGAAGCTCACCACGTAGCCCTCCGGCGGGTTGGGCTCGAGGTGCGTCGCCGTGGCACGATCCACTCCCGCCGGCGCCCTTCTTCGTTGGCCGACAGCTGGCCGGCGACGACTAGCTCGCCCGGGCGAGCCGGGGTCACGCGTCGACCTCTCCCGGGCGTACGGCTCCGGGATCCCCGATCGGAAGGCGAGGCGGCGCCATAAGGGGGGACGAACGAGTGCGAAGGCGGAGGACAAGGAAACGAGGAAAAAGCTCTAGCGAGCGAGCCCGCGCGATGGCAAGAGCGAGGACGAAGGCGAAGGGACGAGAGACCGAAAACGGTGAGAACCCAAGGTAAAAAACCGCCGTCCCTTCCTCCCCGCGGTTTATAGGCAACGGGCGAGTTCTCGGAGCGGACGCCCGCCGCATTAACTTGCGGGGAATCTTTCCATCGCGTCGACGGGCGGGCCCCACCACGACCGCGGCGGCTCTAACACTTGCGGGCGGGTCATCATTACGGCAAGACCGGCAGGACCGAGGCGAAACCGTCACGTCCGCCGGTCCACAACGCCCACTACGCGCGCGCGCGGCCCACCGGGCGCCTAAAAGGCGCGCCCGCGCTCGCAAACCCGCGGCCACGACCGCAAGGCAATTAAATGCCCGGCCCCTTGCCAAGCAAGGAGAGCCCTCGAGCGAGGCGAATCCTCGGCTCGAGACGAAGGCGACCCTCGATGGGATGTCGGGCGTGAGAAGGTCGCCCGGGACCTGCTCGGTGTAGAGCAGGCAACCGCGGGCACCCATGCCACGTAGGACCCTCGAGCGGCATGACCCTCAACTCGAAACAAGGCGACCCTCGATGGGATATCAGCGTGAGAAGGTCGCCCGGGACCTGCTCGACGTAGAGCAGACCACCGCGGACACCCATGCCACGTAGGGCCCTCGAGCAGCATGACCCCCAACTCGAGACAATGTCAACCCTCCAAAAGAAGGCACGCGCATAAGAGGATCGCCCGTGTCACGATTGAAATAGAGCGGCACCGAAAGCACTCATGCCGCGCCATGCCACCAACCGACACCTCGAGGGCTCGGCACGTCCGGACCCCCTCGACGGCCGCAAACGCGAAAAGACGGGGCTGTCCATGCACGGCCCCGCACGGCCTTACCGATCGAGAGGTTCGAAGCCCGACCCTCGACGGGTTCGAACGGCGCCCCGCATCACGCAGTTAGGGACGACGAGGGCACGCGCATTCGAGCCGTTCCTCGAGCCCGTCGGCTCGAGGGTGCCCCACATGTCGTGTTCGAGAGCCGCCGAGGGCGGCTAGTCGGGGGATCCCACCGAGGGAGAGCTTCCGCGCCCCTCGGTCCCTAGCGAACGGGACCGAGCCCCACCTAGCAAACCCACGCAAGCGCTTCCATGGACGTGTCTCCAGACCACGCAGCCTACCCTTATCGAACGGGGCATGGACGTCCACTTGAACCACCCGCTAGCAGCTCGATGAGGAATCCGCGATTCGCGACCCGCTCGATGGGAGTCGTGGAAACCTCACCCTCCGTCCCGCGGAGGGACGGCGAGGGCGCGATAAAAAACAAGTCGTCAGGCTCGACCCGATCGCCTCGAACAGGCCAAGGCTCGGGGGCTTGACGCACGGCTACACCTCCTTGAAATTGCACCCGCCGGAGACAGTGACAGGGGAGCGTGCACCCCCGATGCCGGCCGAAATACCGCCGATGCCGGTTGGCATATGTGCCACGCCTTTCGACCGAATTGCTCGCGGTTAACCCCCCGCAGGAGAGCCCACACTCCCGCAGGCTTCGGGGCTAGACCCGCGGGTCCGCCGACGCGGCCCCACGGAAAGCGTTCGCAAACAAGGAGGGAAGAACGTCCTATCGGTAGGTTCCGGCATGCGGGAGCCTCAATGGCAAACCCGCGGATGCTCGGGGGCTACCGTCGGGGACCGCCCTAGGGGTCCCCTTAAACAATGGAGGAACCCTCACTTAAATCCCCGCATCGAAATAAGCTAGGCCTAACAATGCGAGAAACTAACCATGCAGGACATGGCCCATGCGGCAGGACTCGGAGGCCCACCAAGACGGCCCGTCCGGGAAGACCCCTCGAGCGAGCGCTCCGCCTCGCCCGAGGGCACGCTCCCTCCTCGAGCGGGCTCCGCCCCCGTTCGAGGGGCAACCCCCCCCCTCCTCGAACGGACTCCGCCCCGTTCGAGGGGCGACCCTTCCCCTCGAGCGGTCCCGCCCCGCTCGAGGGCTCGCACCCCCCTCGAGCGAGTCCCGTCTCGCTCGAGGGTCCGCCCCGCCCTCGGGCCGGGGCCCGCCACGCTCACGGGCGCCCGCGCGCGTGCGCCGGCCCCGTACTTGGGCATTTAACGCCCTGACGCCGCAGGCGGCGCCATCATGCGCCCGGGGCTCACGCCCCGGTGCCGCCGCACCAACTCCCCAGGGAGGAGCCCATCCCCGCCACTGTGGGATGGACTGTGCGGTACGGCCGGTGTCAGTCCCGTGACACCGCGCGCCCACTACTGTACGACTAACGCGCCCGACCCTCGGAAGAAGGCCGGGCGCACCCTCGATTCACTTTCCCGTGACCCTGCAGGTTAGGTGAGGGGCGCTAGGCCGGTGGATGGCCATCCCGGCCACTGTAACGGCGCGGCCGCCGTACCCACGCGTGCAGGCGCACGCCCGACTCCGCGGCGCACGCCCGGCACCTGCAGCAACCACTCCACTACCGCGGAGCTCATTGGGAAGGAACGCCGTTCGCCCGCTACCGTACCCCGTACCGCCCATCATCGCACCTCCCCTCGAAGCCTATCGAGGACGCCATCGCCATCCGCCGCCTCCTACCCCTCGAACCGCCACCGTTCGGGTGCGGGGTAGGCCATCATGGCCGGATCGCGGCGAGGATCGTCCGGACGGCCGCCCACTCTACACCGTAGCGCGACGTGCTCCCTCACGTAGCGAGGCGGCCGCGGCGTGCATGTAACTCGCCGCCCCCTTAGCCTATAAAAGGGGAGGCGAGCCCCCGCCCGCGGGGGGGGGGGGACGAATTCAGAGGAACACAACACATCGTGCACTCACTCTCTTATTCTCCCACAACATCTCCGCCCACTCACCCAGGGACTTGGAAGCCACGATTCCTCTCCCGCCTTGCTTGTATTTGCCCCACTACAAGCACCCCCGTGCCGAGCAATATAGTGCCACGAGCACAACCCCGTCGGACGTACGGCCCCTCGGCCGGAACCGGGATAAAACCTTGTGTCATTTGTTGCTTAGCATCGACCATTGAGGGATAGACCTAGGCGTTATCTACTCGGTTAGTGTCGGGACCATATTCCGCACCGACACTCATGTTTTGGGATTTCTACCTACCCCTATAGATGAGTGTATGGTGAGTCGTGGTTGCAGTTGGTTAGAGGAGAGAGGCTCCATCTACCTTGTTGATCCGATTGCAATCATTGAGGTGCGAGGAGAGGAAGTTCTCGCATCGACCCTAGACAGGAGTAGGTTGTGGAGACGGGGGCCCTGGGTGACCAGGTGGTTCCGAGATGTGTTGAGAGCTATGGGATTGGGATCTTGTTGGAGATCTCTTGATTTTACTCTACTGCTGTTGCATAGGAAACCCGAGCCACTTCCTTGTCTCTTTTTCTCCCTTTAGAAGTTAGGCCACTTAAAGCTAAATATAGTTGGTGACGTGGACCTATCCCACTCCTTGGGGATAGACTTTTGGTGTGCAGGGTATGAGTCCGAGTACGACAACAACGCTGATGGATGGTACAACTTAGGGATGTGTCGCTTCGCTCAAGGATGCCTGTGGTGAGAAGAATAAAAGATGGAGACCCTTCTGAGATGCTAGCTACCGTTGCGTAGAACTTCACCCTGATTCAGCCACGAGGCTTGTAATGATGTAATCCATAATGGAGATGTAATAAATTATGTAATTTTACTCTTATGTGATGCGATGTATGACTTTGTGTTATTATCTGTGAGACATTCTGTACGCGACAGCCACTGATCCAGGGACTATCGCGATGGTACAGGGATTCGGGTTTTCTATGAATATCCGGGGTTTTACAGGTAACATATAATGATGTTGAGCTTCTGTTGTTCAATTATATGCTTCTCATGGTTGTCATCAAAGCATGCGTACATCCATACCCAACAGGTCGTTCATGATGACATGATGGTGGGGATGCATGTCTCGCATGCTTTCATGTTGCCATGAACACCCTTTTTAGTTCTTTTTATGATCTATGCTCTAAGTTCAAGGTCATATGAAAAGACGAAATATCTAAGGCAAATTTCTGTTTCTATAAATTTGGAATGTGGTTGTCGCCATCGTACTGTTGTACTTACTACAATAATTATGTTTTATTTAGTACTTGTACTCTGTGACAACCCGCCCAGGAAAATACCGTACTATCGCCTAAGACCGATCCACTTTGGCCATTAAGCAATAGTAAAGTATCATCCTGTCGTTAGTTGCCGGGTTAACACCCGGTAAATCACTTGGAATTCAAACAGAGGATCGACATATGCATTAAAACTCACGCGAAGGCAAGTCCAGAGTACAACACGAGTTAACATAATTTATTACAAACCATTGTTCATGACATGGAGTAAAGGTACGGAGTTTGAAAACAAGCAGAAATAAAATAAACTAGCGCAATGGTAGACATCACAGAGGCCATCCGTGATGTTATCACTTGTCGTCACCCTTCTCGGTCAACACCCGCAACAACAGTTTTAAAGCAAGGCCGATATACTAATACTCAGCAAGACTTAACTGTCGGGTGATAACTACATCACCAAACTCTAGACATGAAAGGCTTTTGGCCGGTGGAGTTTTCTTTTGCTGAACAACTACTAAGAGTAGGTCCTTACTTTCAATCTTTTAGCACAAGTTCTAGTTGATTACCATTTCTACATGTGCCATCTAATTCAATCAAGAATTTGGACAAGCAATTAATTCATACAACGATATTCCTCGAGTTCCATCATTATGGGATATCATGGCTAGTTGATTAAGCAGTCTCGGATAACGGTGAGAGGCCGACAATCGATTGATTTAAACCTTGCAAGGTAAACCCAAACACACGGTAGGCTGCCCCCGAAAGGACAACTTTCCCAGGCCGTTTCCGTCGATCTTCAGCTCGGGAGCGGAACCTACATTCCTTGGTACAAGGATTACTGGATCGCTCCCACACGAACGTCCAGACTCACGCAGGTACCACACTGTTGCAAGCAGGGGGACACAAGTGCCCCAGGTTTAGTAGGGAAAGGTTCCCTTACCGCGTCAATCGGGTACTAGGCTTACCGGTCCCATACCCGGCAAATGTTTAGTACGTTCAAAAGCTTAGCCCACGAAAGCCACTGGACCGGAGCCCAAATCCCATGCTCTTACCACATGAGCAATCCATTTATAAAGATCTTATGATTCCAACATAAGAACCTATTCTCGCGAGTGACGAATATCACTCGACTTCTACCGGGTCCTATAGCATAGCAGCTATCGACCTAGTATACTATTAAAAGAACATAGGTACCTAGGGATCATGCATCTAGGGCTTCAAATCAACTCCTGAAACGTAAATGCACAGTCATAGCATCAATAATTGCATAATTCAAAAACAGGGCTAATGATCCGGGGCTTGCCTTCGATTGCAAGGTTGGCCTTGGCCCTTCTGGACTTTGGTCCAGGTCTTGCTCTACAACGACGTGTTGCACGTCTCCGTCAGCTCCTCCGTCTCCTCCTTCCGGCACACGCGTACAACTACCGTTCGAGAGATCTACACGAGGATGCAAATGCAAGATTTAATTGACAATTTTTAATTTAATAATTTACAAACCACATATGACAATCAGGGGTGTATTTGTTGGACACATTCACCTAGATAAGAATGCATTTAGCATACTCTTCCAAAAAGGAACAATATGCATTTATCTTTTTAAATCAATTTACAACCACACACATATTCTTTTTGATAGTGATTGTGTACATATATATGTAAATAATTTAATTCAACTTCACAAACAGTAGTGGGTGGGTGCATTTATCTTTTTAAATCAATTTACAACCACACACAAGTTACCAAGGATGGGTTTGGTGATTTTTCCCATTTAATGACTATTAAGCCCTTAATGACTTACATAGCTTTTATTCGTGGAATTAATTAGTAAAATTCTTTGGAAGGGTGTGTTACACACTAAACACCTATAACAATTCACTGAACACTTATGCATGCTTTGGACAACTAGAAATTAATTATTTTTGAAAATAACAAAAGCTAGCTAGATGGACAAGGTAAATGCACACAAAAATAAATATTCCTCAAAATGATCCCAACTTTCTCTCACATGTTATATGGTTCAAAACTAGCCTAGTGGTGAAGCACATACACCTAGAACTATTATGGAACTTGAGTTGTGCAATTTTAAAGAAAAACAAGCATAATTCAAGAATAAATATTTCTTTAATTATAAAATTGTGATTATTTCACTAGAGGTGTGTTTTGGAATTAAAAGACAGTGTGCAAAGTTTGGTTACAAAAACCTTATTATTTTTAGCTAGAAAAATCATTTATGCAAATTCTGCAGAAATGGGAAAACATTTTTATATAAAGGTTTACATCATAACTTTGTGCAATTTGTGGCTCAGGAGCTAGTCATGACCTAACACACAACATATCCAAAATTTGGACACAGAGGATGTATAGTTATTAAGTTATTGCAGATCTAGGGTTTTCACATTTGTATTTTTCATGCAAAAACTAACAAGAATTAGCTCACGCAAGCATAACAAAAGTTGTAGGATAATTCACAAAGGATCCAACAAAATAGGTTTTGCATTTTTCCGATTTTTCTATGATTTTCTACACAATTTACAAGAATCAGGGAAATCATTTCACTATTGGAGTTACCCTTTTGCAGGGAGGCCCTCGGAAAGAAAAGTTTCTTTGCAATGTAGTCCCTGGGGCGGTGGCCGGCGCGGGCCGGGGGAAATTCCGGCGATGTGTCACCGGAGTCCGGCCGGGGAGGGCAAGGGAGGGTCTTACGGGTCACCGGCACTCGGTTTCGTGGGTTGGACGGGGACGAGGCGGCTCCCGGCGGTGGAGCGCACGGCGGCCCGTGGCGCCGGCCGCCGCGGGCCGGCAATGCCGGCGACCATGACCTCCGGCTGTGGCTTGCGGGTGGGCGGCGAGTTGCTCGTGGAGCTAGAGTAGGCGCTGAGGTGCTTTGGGTGGCGCTGGGAATGGCGGAGCAGGCTGTGCCCGCGGCGAGCTCCCTGGCGGCCGTGGCGGACGGCGTCGGCCTCGGCCGAGCAGGGAGGCGACGGCCTTATAGGCAACGAGCGCGGGGGGCCCGACCCGCACTCGGGCGCGCCCACGGCCATCAAGGCGGCACGGGGCCCAAGGTCTTGGCCGTCGTGCGCGACAGGGGGGGCACCACGGTGACCACCGGTCCGACGGCGGTCCGTTCGGCCGGTCGGCCGCGGGGTACGGCCGGCACACCGCGCGAGGAGGGGGAGGACTTCAAGGGGCCTTGGGGCGCTCGACGCCTCGGGAGGCGCGGGCGGGGTCCGGCGCGACGCGACTCCAAAACGTGTCGGTGTGCCTGTGTTCGACTGCGTTTTCCCAAAATTTTTGAATAGAAGTTCACAAAACAATGAATAGGAAAGTTGTAGATCTAACTACCCCCTACAACTTTTGTAAAGGTTGTCTAGTGTTTTTCTCGACAGATTTGGCAGGAACGTCGTGCCAACTTTGAATGCCGCTCTGCTTTGGAAAACAGGAGGTACTGTCAGTCGATCGAGTTTTTCACCAATTTCCACCCAAAATTTGAAATGCCAATCTACATGAAAGTTGTGTCCCTCAACAAGATGGACAACTTTCATAAAGGTAGATTTTGAAGTGTTTAGGTGAACTTTGGAGAAAGCAAAGAAAAGTTCCGGACGACATTCGCCGACGTCAATGGTTAAGCGGGGTTTGATCATGCCTTTGACCACGGGTTGACCACGAGTGTGTGTAGGCTTGGTCAAGGGGTTCAATAGGGTTCAATGGCGAGGTTTTCGGGGTGATGACCCGGGTTGACCTAGGTTTGACCATTGTCAGCAGGTTTGACTCGGTTGATTCGGTCATTAGCGTTAATGACATTAATTGGAAACATGGGGCGTCACATACTCTTTGCTATCTAATACTTGTACTAATACTTGCTTTACTCTTTTTTTTTGCAGTTGATTGAACGAAGATGCCTAGGGCATGCGATGGCAGAGGCGGAGCCGGTCGCGGGGTGACGAAGAACCTCAACGAGTTGTACCCTCATAGCGGTTGTGACGACTCAGAGACGGCTGATGGCTCCGGAGCAGGTGGTAGGAGGTGTCGCAGGAGGTCACCCACTCCGGAGCATGCACCTCCGTCTGGAGGAGGAGTAGGGAGGGTTGATCACCGGAGGTCACCCTCCCCCTTGGTTCTTCGTTGTCTGGAGGGAGGACGGGTCACAAATCACGTCCCTCTCCTATGGTACCATAGTCAGCGAGGGGGGAGAGTGATAGGGATGATAAGGAGGCGGAGAGGCTGAGGTATAGGCAGGAGGATCTGGATATAGATAGGGAGAAGGAGAGGTAGAGGTGGAGGGGTGGAGTTGGAGGAGGGGGTGGGCATGGGGATCAGGGGGCTGGGAAGAACTGGTTGTGAGGCCCTGCGACGCTTCCGGCACGTCCCGTACCTCTTGCGGAACGACCGATGATTGCACCTGATGGGAAAAGGTAATTTACTTTGAGCTTTGGTTACTTTGAACTTTCACAATTGAAACTATTAATTTGTCTGAAACAATTTTGCAGGGGGTGGAGGGTAGTCTCTCCAAGTCGTCACTCACGGCTTCCCAATGGCATCCTCGGTATTTTGTGCAAGGTTCACTGGCTTGGGTTGGTAAAGGTTGGGGACCGAGAGGACCTAGCAGAGACGTTTGACCACTACGTTAGTGTGACCGATCAAGATGATCAAGATGGCAGGACTTTCAATACCACGGCCGAGTGTGTGGCAAACGAACTATGGGTACATCTTCCACGCAAAACATTGCTAATCTCAATACATCGGTTTTACTTTGCATTTTCCTAAAGTATTGACAACACTTGTATATGCAGGATTTCTACAGATGTGAGGAGGGCTCTCTGGAAAGGGCAAATGAGGTGGCGAGCAAGGCCTATCAAAAGTTGGTCCATGATATGATTTATGAGGCTCGTGTGGGCATCGTTGTGTTCTACTTCGCAAAGCACAAGAAACAGAAAATCATGAAAGAGCAGGCAAGAAAATAGAAGCTGCCCAGAGATGATTCTCATCGTTCACATATGATCAATTTGATATGGCGACGACTTGATGACGTGCAGGTGCCTCCATGGTGGTGTAGCGGCAATCGGCGGGCTTGGGCAAGGCTGGTGGACAGGTGGTTTGACCCCGAGTGGGACAAGATGCACCTCGAGCGCTGGGAGCGGCGTTTGAAGATGGTAGGTCCGGCACACCATCAAGGCTACCTAAACCTATGGCAATATGCGGCTAGATGGGTACATGGATTTATTTCTTTAGTGCAATGCTCACCATTTTGCATTAATTGTGACAATCTTGTTGTTTGTCGAGTCTCGGGCACACGGTGGCCAGCTGTTGATGGTGAAATTCCGTCAACCTAGCCATGAGTGTACCTTCTGTGTTGGCATGAGTATTATATCTTATCCATTAGTACTAACCCCCTTGGTATAACAAGTTCATTCGTGCATGTCGGTTTTGGAGTTGAGTGTTTATGCAGGGTTTTAGCGTTGAAAGCAAGACTTCCGAGATAAGTTCATCAAGCACCTTGTGAAAAGACCTTGAAGGTCGGTACAAGTCATGCAATGAAGCAAACTTGACTCCAAGAAGCCCAGGGACCAAACCCGAGAAGATGACAAACTCCGAGGACCTAGCCAGAGAAGTGTCGAATCTTGCGGGACAAGGAGCTTCGTCCAACTCGGAGAGAAACTGACAACAAGGGCCCACATGTAGAAGGGGGAAGGATCTAGAAGACTCGGGAACCAACACCAAGCGAAGGAGGTGGCTGACTGGGCCGAAATGGACCCAGGCCGGCCGGCCCAAGGCCCAGTCACCCCCCCTTTGACCTAGCCGCTATTTGAACTATTTATAGCCCCGAGGCCGAGAGCCACACATCAATTCATTCGTCATCAGCCGCCGAGGAGCAGAGAAGGGAGGGACACCATCTCGGAGAGGAGAGGGTCGAGCTAGTTGACTAGGGTCTCCCTAGCCGACGTGGGAACCTTGCAAGGAAGACCACGTCGGAGTTCTCGGAGCTAGAAGCAAGATCGAAGTAGGATCCCGGTGGTGATCTTGATTCATGTATCGTATGTAATGTTGAATTATCAAGTTGCAATCCGATTTCTAGCTATCAACTGTTTCTCCTATGTCTTTGATTTCGATCGGATTTTCTTATCTTAGATCTATTCTCGAGATAGATTACTTAGGATGTTCTTGTAGCCGTGGTGGCTAGAGGTGCATGCCTGACCTTCCGAAAGATTTCAACTTGTCCTTGGACTCGCCCTCGACTAACCCGCACATATAGGGGTATGTTGTGACAGAACGGTGGCTCCAAAAGGCAGGCTTTTTCGGAGTCGGACGGGAAATTGTGGTTTGAAGAGGCTTTTAATGAGATTGAACTTGCTATTTCTTCTTTGCTCGGAACTTCAACAAAGGCTTGATCCAATCTCTCTATATTGGTTTATCTATCCCCCTCTATCTCTTGCTACCTCCGGTCTTTAGTAGATTATATTCGTTTTGATGTTCTTTAAGATTAGATGCATAGGTTTCACCTCTTGAAGATCTGAGTTTCTCAACTTTAATAGATCAACTCTTGCATCACACATTTGTTCCACGGATTCGATACCTTTGGTTCACCACTCAAGGGAAGAAGGGTCCCTTGACTACGACGGGAGACTTGTCCGCTTGCAAGTCTACTTGAAGTTTAATAAGATTATACACCGTCAACAAGCCCCTTTTTCTGGTGCCGTTGCTGGGGAACAATTGATCAAGATTCGATCTTTTATTGCTTTTTGTGTAAATTTTCAGTTTTCTTTTGGATTTTTCTTTTTGCATCTACTAACTTTTGATCATCCTCAAAATCAATCTAATCTAGTTTGTCTAACACTAGTTTTCTTAGATTTGTTTTTACTTTTTCATTTTTTTATATTTTGTTTATCGCTAACCCTAATAGGAGATTTACGGCTACCTCTCCAAGAAACCTGATAATTTTGTGGATGGTCCAGAAAAACTTTACAGGCCAAGGAAACGCGAAGCACAACAAGCTAAATAGCTGGATTTGTAGATTCGAAGTTGGAAGACGAAGGATCGTTGGAATCTCCGAAGAACTCACCACCTCAAAGTCCTTGGGAGAATCGACTTCCACCGATGGGAGATCAACCGCAATAACGCAAGATCGGGGAGCTATGCACCCCGGACGTCGTCGACCTACCAATCTTGAACCTCGCGGAGATCGGAAGGCTGTTCGAGATCAAGACCTCAACAATCCGCATGGTGCAACATTTACCCTTCACCGGTAAAGAGGATCTGAACCTTCACCTCCAAGCGTTCATTCAACTATGTCAAACCTTCAACATGGACGGGGTGACTCAAGATCAAATGAGGGTAAGGCTTTTTTCGTTCTCTCTACTTGGGAAGGCTTTGCAATGGTTCCACTCTCAACCAGTGGAGACGGTGCAAAATTGGGATGCTTGATAAGGGCCTTCATGAAGGAATACTACTCACCGGGTAAAACTCAAAGCTTGCGTAATAAGATTGCTACTTTTGTTCAATATTCTACATAGACTATCTCGGAGGCATTCGAGTGCTTCAATGAGTACACTCGGGCGGTTCCACATCACAAGTTCCCGAAGGAGGACCTCGTGCAAAATTTCTACCAAGGACTCACCATGGCATCAAGGACGATCATCGATGCATCAGCGGGAGGATCGATCATCGAGCTTACACCAACCGAAGCTTTCACTCTATTCAAGAAGGTCGCGGACAATGAGACATGGGCGTCATCCGGATACTTACCTCCGGTTCAACCCACGGGGAATGTCAAAGGAGTCTTGCAAGTGGAGAAGGAAAACATACTTGAAGGCAAGATCGATTCACTCATGCGGAGGTTGGAGAAGATGGAGATAAAAAAGAAAGAGGCTCAAGACTTAAAGGCTGCCGAAGCAAGATCCACATGTGAAGAGTGCGGAGAATATGGCCATGTCCACAAGGATTACCCAGAGGAAGCCAAGGTGCTCAACTACATGAGAAAGGGAGATTTGCCGAACTTCCACTACGGGCAAGGTAGACCTCAATTTAATGCAAGCTCATCCATTCCGAATTCGGTTCCGCTTCATATACAATTGAACGACTTCATGGACGAGCAAGCTAAGATCAACAAGGACACCGTCACCAAGTTCAAGGCCATAGACAAGGTGTTGGAGAACATCGATAGAAAAGTGACAGAGGTCAGAAGCTCCAACCATGAAGTGCTCAACATGATGAAGATGCTCGAGACGCAAGTGGGACAACTTGCCGGGCGCCTATCCGCTAATGAAGGGAAGCTTCCGGGACAACCTAAAGGTCCCGAAACGGCGAAGGCTATTCAAACACGTTCGGGAAAGGAGACCGAAGATCCGGAACGTTCCGCGGGAGCAAGGAAGCCTAAACCATCCGTTGAGGCAGAGGAATTTGCTAAAGAGGAAGTTACGAAGATCGTCACTGAAGAGCCCGAGTTTGAGATGCCGGGAGAAGACATGAAGATAGCGCAACTCAAGCCATGCTACTTCCGAGGTAAACTAGACAACCACTTTGAGATGTATGTGGAGGTTGTGCGTAGACTTAGCATCAACATAGCGTTATTGGATGCCCTTCAAGTTCCTACATATTCTCGTTACTTAAAAGATATCCTTGCAAATAAATATGAGATAGCAACACTCGGGGTAGATCATGTCAAGATGTCCGAGCAATGTAGTGCATGCAAATGGACTAGAGAAGCAAAAAGACCTCGGATGCCCGACAATTCCATGTTCCGTTGGTTCATTCAAGTTCAAGAAGGTGTTATGCGACCTTGGAGCTAGTGTGAGCGTCATGCCAAGGGATGTGTTTGAGAAGCTACGCCTACCATTGGAGCCTACGGGTATGTCCTTGGAGTTGGGTGATAACTCCATTCGCTATCCCTTAGGCATCGCCGAAGATGTGCCCGTGAAGGTTGGACATCACTTCATCCCTGTCGACTTCATGGTACTCGAGATGGGAGAGAGGGAGAAGCCACCACTCATCCTTGGGAGGCATTTCCTCAAGACTGTGGGAGCTACTATTGATGTTGGCAAGGGGGAGATCAACTTCGACATTAATGGCGAGAAAAGTTCTTTCAAGTTTCGACCATGCCTCGAGGTATGCAATATGATTGAAGTTAAATATGTTCCACCTCATCATCGCATTGTTAAGAAAGAACCAATGAAGAAGGAAGGGCTGAAGAAGAAGGAAGAGCCGAAGAATAAGGATGTGAAGAAAATCAAGGAAGTTATTGCATTCGTCAAGACAAAGAAACAAAAGCCGCATGTGGAGACCAAAAAGATGAGTATGCCAGAGAATAAGCCCGTGCCCAAGATGGTGCGAAAGTGGGTACCCAAGATTGCAATGCCCGCAAAGAGCATTGAGCCGAAGTAATCAAGTGAAGAAGTCTAGCCATGGACTATAAACGAAGCACTAGGCGGGAGGCAACCCGTTTTGTCGAGTCAAGAATAAGCTACCGAGAGGACAACCCGATTCCAGTTTTTTCGAGTCTTTTCAAGTAATTTGGTTTTGAAATTTACTACGCAAGATATTAGACTCATAAGTGGTTGAACAATATTAGAGACATAATTCGTGGTTGAATATTTTGTTTGGATCATAAACCCTTTACATGAACCCTCCTATGTGTTTGTTTGCTCCTTTTTCGAGAAACCAAAACTAAATAAATTCAGAATCTAACTCAACCATTCATCCTCTCTATGATGTTTGGTTGACTTGTTTTTCATGCTAAAAACACACGGGTAGAGCCACGACTTGTATCTAGATGTTATTTAAATTTCAGCACGTGGCAGGACTCGTGTGAACCTAGAAAACTTGACTTTTGGTTGTTTTAAAAATCTATATCCTTGGTTTCTCTAAGATTAGAATTTTTCTAAGCCTCATTTAATTTTATTTCATTCAAAATCTCTCTCACTTAGCCAAAATTAGAACCTAAACCTATGCCCCCATGATCAAGTCGGGAAAAGTTTGCTCTCAACCAATGAAGGCAAACATTTTCGACTTACATTTGTTTTTAATGGTTTAAAAACTTGTCTAAATTTATGCTTGAGATCTCCCATAGCTCTGAAATTATTTTTTTTCAAAATTAGAGGAGTGCTTCGCCTTAAGACATGCTTAGAGGGAGGCAATCTAGTTAAGTAAATCATGCATGCACCATGGTGCATCATTGGATGCCCTTTCAACAACTTTCATCAAGACCACATGCAAAGGACAAGCATGGGTGGGTAGCAAGCATTGTTTTTAAAGGATCAGATGGCGACTAGAGGGGGGGTGCATAGGAGCCGGTAAAATTCTTCCCAAAGAACCCGGCTATACCCTAGTCAAATCCCGGTCACACACGAGCGATGGATCGAATCACACACCAATCGCCAAGACAACGAGGTTATGGATCAACCTCTAGCCTTAGGAACGATTCCTTGAAGCACACGCGGAAGCACGAGAAAAGAAGGGAGGAATCGAAACAAGAAGCAAAGCTCACAGGCTCTGGCGAACCGTCCGGCCAGGAGGGGCGGACCGTCCGCACTGGCCTCGCGGACCGTCCGGCCTGCGCCGCGGACCGTCCGCGCCAACACGCGGACCGTCCGGCCCTACGCGCGGACCGTCCGTTAAATCACACGGAACCAACGAAGCGACCCGAGAAAACGGACCGTATGCGGGGAGCACACGGACCGTCCGCCGTGCACCCGCGGACCGTCCGCCCGCCGGCCGCCGCGGACCGTCCGAAACTCGGTCCAACCAAAACTCAAAATCGCGACGGATCGAAACGAAAGCCGAGCAAGAACACGAAGAACACGGGACGAACACGTGTGGCGCAGACCGTCCGCCAGGAGGGCGCGGACCGTCTGCGAGGCACGGACAGAAGGTCAACTCCCCCAAATCATCATCGGATTTCCCAAACGGTAGAAGCTGTGGAGACAAGGGTTTGGGGACTTGAAAAGCGTCACACAAGGATGCTATAGCCCAAAAATCTTGCCTCCTAACTCCCTAAATCACCGGGAATCACGAATCCTTTGAGCACCACCAAAAGCTAGAGCACCGAACGAAAATCCTCGAATCGAAGTGGTTTCCCACGCACAAGATCAATCACAAAGATGCACGAGACATCTATCCATGTTTCCATCAACGAAATCCGGGGAGAAACCCACTCAAATCCGCGGAATCACACCGAGAACAAAGGCACGAAAACAAGCACAAAAAGACCACGAAAAACACAACTCCGAATCTTCTATACAAACTAGAAAAGATTCACAAGGTCTAGCATGCCGCCCTAGCATCCATCCCTCTCAACAAATCTCTCATGAAGCTCTCATGCTAGCCTAGAGAAAATGGAAGAAAATAGCTATGAAAATGAGAAAATGGAGGGAGGAAATGAAATCCTAAGTCGCGGAGAGAGAGAGCCACTCACACACCCTCATGGCTTATATATCGGGTCCCGCCGTAGTGGTAAATGACTCGACTACCCCTAACTTAACTACTGGCGATACAACCCATGCAGGGGCATTTAAGTAATGTTTGTGGGTCTTGCCATTGGACGGCCACGCCTTTGCCGCACCCCGCGTCCCCCCGACGCAAGCCATGCGATCCCGCCTCGTGTCCTCCGCCTCGAAGCTTCCCGACACGCCGGATCTCGTCTCCGTCATGTTGGGCCCTCGGACTTGGTTTTGAGGCCCAAACCAAGAAACCGTCCTCCGATGGTCTTGTGGGCAAACCACCAAACCCCGCGTGCTCGGTCCGGCCTCCCCGCCAAACCACTTGACTCGACCGCCACCGTGCACCGGCTCGATTGTCCATAACTTCGTCTTGCTCGTGTCGCTACCATGTGGCCCGCACCTAGTCCCGCCGTCCACCGGTCCCTCGAACCGAGCCTACTTGTCTCTCCATCTCCCGGAGGCCCCTCAAGGCCGAAGACCTTTCGCGCCCTTTCTTCACCTCGCAACAACACGAACTAGGCTGCCGGCCTACACACCGCGCACTAAGCCAAGAGTCGGTCCAACACCCGTTGTCAATCACTCATCACTAAGGAGCAAGTCATCCATCGACCACCGGGACGCTCCCGGTCCTCAATCTCCCCCTTGATGAGTGCATTGACAACACACAACGCGAAATGAAATTCGAGAGAAAGAAAGAAAGAAAGGAAGAAGAAAGAAAAACAAAGAAGCTCAACTCATGACCAAAACCAAAGAAAGGTCACAAGCCAAGCAAAGCACAAACTCCACACGGAAAACAAAGCAAGAAAGCTCCCCCGAACAAATGCAAGCTCCCCCCGAACATGTGGATACAAACTTCCAAATTTCAGCTCACCTCTTCTGTATTTTCATTAAGCTCACCTCTTCTCCCCCTTGTTGACAATGTATGAATCAAGGTGAAAATGCGAAATGCAAAACAAAGCATATAAACATCTACATGAGCTTCTCAAATAGGCCAAAACTAGTGTCAAAGGCTAAAAATGAGACAAAGATCACACACATGAATCATAGCATAGTCAAAGCATTGCCACAAGTAATATATGAAAATACAAGCATGTGACAAAGCAAAATTTTCAGATTTAAGCAGTTTTACCAAAATAAGGCTCACTTCACATGTAAAAGCCTATCCATGTCACACTTGAGCCACAAACATGCATGCCATTCAAAGATCATACAAGGATATCAAATTCTCAGCAAAAGATCATGGCTAACACCCATAAAGCAAAGCATGTCATGTCAAAGCTCATGAGCCATGTGTCCACTTCGGGGAGACTTCTCCACTGGTGAACATCATGCAACATGTTTTGCACCCATATGTGAAAGATAAGACATTTTAAGCAAGACATGATGGATGGAGCATTTTTCAAGCGTTACACACTTCTTTTCAAGATTAATTCATTTCATGGTACATGAAGTGCCTTTGCGGCAAAAAGAAGCTTATGCTCCTCCATGAATGCAACATAGGCTAAACATTCACAATGATATCGGCCTTTGGCCCAAATGCAAGAAAAAGGCATGCAAGCACAGTCTAAGCATAGAAAGCACATTTAGACCAAAACGTGACATGGATACACTACTACACGCGAGTGGAGCACATTTCACCAAAAATTACTCAAGATTAGCATTTATTTCAAAAAGGGCTATCTCACCACACATATATCTCAAATATTTCAAGAGCATAGCCTCACATCACCATTTCTCCACACATATGACCAAAATCTCACAAATAGCCAAAGAGACTTAAATAAGGCATATGAAAGAAGCTCATCATCCTAAAATCCAATATGATACAAATGCAACATGATATATGCCAAAATGGCTATCCTACCATGGTTTATACATCAAGTAAAGCATGTATATGCAACAAAGTAAAACATGGTATGATACATATGGTACAAGATAAAATCCCCCAAGAATCAACTAGAAAGGGCAACAAACCCCAAGTCCCCCCCGCAAGCGCACAAATGTAGCTTGGTCGAGAGGCTTTGTGAAAATGTCGGCAAGCTGATCTTGGGTAGGGACATGGCTCAACACAATGGTTCCTTTCTCCACATTGTCCCTCAAGAAATGATACCTCACTTCTATGTGTTTCGTTCGGAGTGAAGCACCGGGTTTTTGGCTACGCTTATGGCACCGGTGCTATCACAAAGAAGTGGGATCCGGGTGCACTCCTCACCAAAGTCTCTCAAAGTGTATGAAATCCACAACAAATTTGGGAACAACAACTCGCAGCCGCAACATACTCGCCTCGATGGTAGACCGAGCTACACTAGATCGCTTGGGGAAGACCATGAAACCAACGAAGGCCCAAGGAACCGGCAAGTACCAAAAGTAGACTTCCTCTCGACTCGACAACCAAAAAATCCGCATCGGAAAAACCATGAAGAGAAAGAGTCGAGGAGGACGAATACCAAAGGCCAAGACCGAGGGCGGATCGTAGGTACCCGAAAATCCTCTTGACGGCTCTGTCGATGTGATGTCCTCGGCGAAGCCTCGAAAATGAGCGCACGGACACACGCCGAACCGTATGTCCGGCCTCGTCGGCCGTCAAGTAGAGGAGGGAGCCGATCATGCTCCCCGTACTCCCGCCGGTCCACCGGTTCTCTCGTCCTCGTCCGCATCCAAAGTGGCCGTACTCCCCATGGGGGACGACATCCGCTTCACATCTTGCATCCGGAACTTCCTCGAGCATGTCTTTCATGTACTTGGTCCGGTGCACGAATGTTCCATCCTTCACTTGCTTGATCTCGCGTACCCAATAAAGTACAAAGCAACTCGCCCATCATGCTCATCTCGAACTCCCCGCTTCATCTCATCCGCAAACTTGGCAACAAGGTTATGTGACGAGCCACCAAAGACAATATCATCCACGTATATCCGAACAATCAACAAGTCATTTCCATGCTTGAGGAGAAACGGGGTCCTATCCACGGTACCCATCACAAACCCTCTCGCTCAACGGAAAACCTCTCAATCTCCCATACCAAGCACGAGGCGCCCGTTTCAACCCATACGAGCCCTTTTCAACCCGTACACCCCGTGTGGGTACGCCCGCTCTCAAACCAGGTGGCCGCTTCACATACACCTCCTCCTCTATGACCCCATTCGAAAAGCACTCTTCACGTCCATCCGAAACAACTTGAACCCTTTAGCCACGGCAAAGGCTAGAAGGATCCGAATTGCCTCAAGACGAGCCACGGGAGCAAAGGTCTCCTCATAGCCGATCCCCTCCTTCCGACTAAACCCCCGAGCAACAAGTCCGGACTTGTTCCTCACAACCATCCCATTCTCTCCCTCTTTGTTCTTCCAAACCCACTTGGTTCCTATGGGATGGCAATTTGGAGGTGGTTCAACTAACTCCCACACCCGGTTCCTCTCAAAGTTTTCCAACTCCTCATGCATAGAATTGACCCGGTTTGCATCGGATAAAGCATGTCCAATGTCCTTGGGCTCAAAGGTGGCAACAAAAGCAACATGAGCAAAATGAGAGGAATTCCCGGACCTTGACCGTGTAGTACGTTCGTCGATGTCCCCAATGATCTTCGACAGGGGATGCGCTTCTTGAATCCGCCGGGAGCCTCACGCCTTGAGACTACCTCCCCCTCAACTTCGCCTTCTCTTGCCTAGTCCTCTTGTCGCACCGTCGTTGTCCATGAAGTAGACGGTCCACGCTCCGTAGTGATCGTAGGGGAAGTAGTCGGTACACACTCGGCTTCGGCGCATGGTTCTCTCCATCATCATCTCCGGCTTCATCCTTCTCCTCTTCAAAGAGGTCCTCGGCCATCTCTTCATCACCCGCACATTCAATGCCAAGAGAGGTACATGGCATTGTCTCGTCAAAGGTTACCTCGCAAGTCTCCATGATTTTGTTAGTCTCAAGGTTAAGCACCCTATAAGCTCTAGAGTGGTTAGCATATCCAAAGAAAATAGCATCACTAGACCTAGCCTCAAACTTGTCGAGTTTTCCCTTCTTAAGAATAAAGCACTTGCAGCCAAAGACTCGGAAATGACTCACCTTGGGTGCCCGACCATGCATAAGCTCATAACGGATCTTCTTCTTGAAAGCTCGCAATAAAATCCTCGTTGGAACATGACAAGCCGTATTGACCGCCTCGGCCCAATACCTCCTAGGAGTCCCGTGCTCATCGAGCATCGTCCTAGCCATCTCACAAAGAGTCCGATTTTTCCTTTCCACGGCTCCATTTTGAGGGGGCACATAAGGGGTCGAATACCGATGTTCAAGACCTAGATCACGACAAAAGGCATCAAAACGAGAGTTCTTGAACTCGAGCCATTATCACCGCGGATAGCTCGAATAGCATTCCCATGCCTCTCGTTTTTCAACCTCACGATCGGATCTCGAACGAACCAAATGTCTCACTCTTGTCTTCCAAGAAAAACACCCGGTGCATAGCGAGAGTAATCGTCCACCACAACAAGGACATACCACTTCCCACCCACCGAGCGAACTCGAGCTGGCCCAACAAGGTCCATATGCAACAGCTCTGTCGGACGCTCGGTCATGACATCGGTCAGGGGTGGATGGGGAGTGGCTACCATTTTGCCATGCCTACATGGAGCACAAATCAAATCCTTCTCAAGCTTCAATCTAGGCAATCCTCGGACAAGGTCAAGACCACTCAAGAGGGAAACCAAATCAAAGCTCAAGTGTCCCAACCTCCTATGCCATTTCCACGAATCAGAAGAAGGACCGGCCATCAAACAACGAGCAGGACCCAAACAACGAGAAAAATCAGCCCTGAAAATCTGACCCTCGGGGATGATCATACAGACAAGATCACCTCGAGAATCCAGCAAACGAGACTCGCCAGACTTGAAACGCACCTCAAAACACTCATCAAGCAACTGAGAAACCGAAAGCAAATTGAAACCCAAAGACTTCACAAGAGCAACTCTCTTCAACGTTACCTTGTCACTCACATGCACAACACCCAAAGAAATCACACTTCCTCGTCCATTGTCCCCAAATGTGATGTACATCTTTTCGTTCACTGGGGTGAGGCCGGAGAACCACTTCGTATCTCCGGTCAGGTGTCGGGAACATCTGGAGTCGATCAACCAAATGTTCTCCAAGCCTCCTGCCTCATCCTCCGAGTCGGAGTCGCTATCTTCCTTGTCGCTCTTCTTACTGCTCGAGCTATGGGCCATCCCACAAAAGCCTTCAAGCGCCACACAGCTCAACCCACTGAGGTTCCGGCTTGCACTCTTCTTGCCCTTGCGCCTCCCGGCATCTTCATCTTCACTGCTTGAACTTGACAGCTCGTCGCTTGAGCTTGAGTCGACGTCGCTCGCACCGGCCACCATAGCTCTTTCCTTGTTCTTCTTGTAGCCACTCTTGCTCGGTCGTTGCTTGTCCTTGTCCTTGCTCTTGGACTTGCTGAAGTGCTTGCCCTTGGAGGAGTACTTGTCTTCACGCCTCGGGTGCGCCTTGTACTCGCTCATCTTGTACTTGTTCTCCTCCGCTTCCGGGCACTCAGCGATGAAGTGGCCACGCTTTCCACACTTGTAGCACGTCCCTGAGCTCCGCCTTGCATTCCTCCGACTCTTGTGTAGTCGATCAAACCTTCTTGAGAGCAAGGCCAGCTCCTCCTCGCCCAGCACATCAAACTCCTCATCTGGAATAGACATAAGAGAAGACAAGGAAAACTGTCGACAAGAAGGGTTAGATTTGCCCTTTGATCCGCCCACAAGAGCAAGACTATGGTCAGTCGAGCCCTCATGCTTGGATTGCAACTTCTTGTCAACCTCAGCCGACTTGAGCTTAGAAAAGAGGTCATCCAACTCAATAGTCAAATATTGCCCGACTCCTTGATGGACACAACCTTAGCACCCCAAACATTTGGGTCCAAGACATGCAAGAGCTTCAAAGCCCGATCATGCTCATTGTAAGGAAAATCTTCAACATTAGCCTTCATGTTGTTCACGATGGCGGTGAACCTCGAAACATCGCATCGATGTCCTCACCGGAAGTGGAGTGAAATTTTCATATTGCATCCGGTAAGAGACAAAGAGGCGAGCCTTCACATGGTTATCACCACCGTGAGCAACCAACAACTTCTCCCAAATTTGCCAAACAAGATTCAAATGGCGAACACGCTCAAACTCAGGATCACACAAGCTCCGGACCAAGTGATCAACGACTTTTGCATTAGCCTCATACTTGGCCTTAGCACCGGCATCGGTCACCATAAGAGTATGGATGTTGACCGAATAGCATAGGTCTTGTCAAGCACAATGAAATCCAACAGACTTTCCACGAAGAAAGATCATCATACGAGCCGCCCACTTGTGGTAACCCTTGCCATCGAAGTGCGGCGGACCGCCCCCGCTCAACGTACACCATCTTAGGATTCGAGACTTGTCAAAGTCGCAAAGAATCCGGCACCAAGCTCGATACCGATTGAAGGATCGAGGGCGACTAGAGAGGGGGGAATAGGAGCCGGTAAAAATTCATCCCAAAGAACCCGGCCTATACCCTAGTCAAATCCCGGTCACACACGAGCGATGGATCGAATCACACACCAATCGCCAAGACAACGAGGTTATGGATCAACCTCTAGCCTTAGGAACGATTCCTTGAAGCACACGTGGAAGCACGAGAAAAGAAGGGAGGAATCAAAACATGAAGCAAAGCTCACAGGCTCTGGCGGACCGTCCGGCCAGGAGGGGCGGACCGTCCGCACTGGCCTCGCGGACCGTCCGGCCGCCGCCGCGACCGTCCGCGCCAACACCGCGGACCGTCCGCGCCAACACGCGGACCGTCCGGCCCTACGCGCGGACCGTCCGTTAAATCACACAGAACCAACCGAAGCGACCCGAGAAAGCGGACCGTCCGCGGGGAGCACGCGGACTGTCCGCCAGGCACCCGCAGACCGTCCGCCCGCTACTGCGGACCGTCCGAAACTCCGTCCAACCAAAACTCAAAATCGCGACGGATCGAAACGAAAGGCGAGCAAGAACACGAAGAACTCGAAGAACACGGGACGAACACGTCCGGCACGGACCGTCCGCTAGGAGGGCGCGGACCGTCCGCGAGGCACGGACAGAGCAGATTAACGCCCGACCTCGAAGGTCAACTCCCCCAAATCATCATCGGATTTCCCAAATGGTAGAAGTTGTGGAGACAAGGGTTTGGGGACTTGAAAAGCGTCACACAAGGATGCTATAGCCCAAAAATCTTGCCTCCTAACTCCCTAAATCACCGGGAATCGTGAATCCTTTGAGCACCACCAAAAGCTAGAGCACTGAACGAAAATCCTCGAATCGAAGTGGTTTCCCGGCGTTTGAGGGAACAAGATCAATCACAAAGATGCACGAGACATCTATCCATGTTTCCCTCAACGAAATCTGGGAAGAAACCCACTCAAATCCGCGGAATGACACCGAGAACAAAGGCACGAAAACAAGCACAAAAAGACCACGAAAAGCACAACTGCGAATCTTCTATACAAACCAGGAAAGATTCACAAGGTCTAGCATGCCGCCCTAGCATCCATCCCTCTCAACAAATCTCTCATGAAGCTCTCATGCTAGCCTAGAGAAAATGGAAGAAAACTCGACCGCCAGCGTGCACCGGCTCGATTGTCCATGACTTCGTCTTGCTCGTGTCGCCACCATGTGGCCCGCACCTAGTCCCGCCGTCCACCGGGTCCCTCGAACCGAGCCTACTTGTCTCTCCATCTCCCAAAGGCCCCTCAAGGCTGAAGACCTTTCGCGCCCATTCTTCAACTGCAACAACACGAACTAGGCCGCAGCCTATACCTGCGCACTAAGCCAAGAGTCAGTCCAACACCCGTTGTCAATCACTCATCACTAAGGAGCGGTCATCCATCGACCACCGAGACGCTCCTGGTCCTCAGTTTTGCAGGAAGTTCATGGTGACATGTGAAGCAAGGGAGCATGGACATGACTCAAATCAAAGGCATCAAGTGGAAGGATCAATAATGCAAGCAAAGGACTGGATGAGAGAGTTTGGGCGGTGCAACTAGTGGAGCATGCGGGCACAAAAGTCACAAAGGAGAGATCATCACGCTGGAGGAAAGTCGAGCCAGGGGAGGCACGAAGACCACCCAGGCCGGTCGGCCCAGGCCGGCCAGCCTCCCCTATAAAAGGCACCACCAGTGCTCGTCTTCAGCAGGCAAGCAGCTCTCTCCTTCCCCTATTTGTGTGCTCAAGTCTTTAAGTCCAGAACCACAATAGACTTAGCCTACCGCCCCAAGCTTGTTTGCTCAAACAATTCACACCTTTAATCCACTCAAAGTCCATACTCCGAAGTAATTCTTGAGGCACTTTGTGACCGGTTAAAACCCGCAATTATAATAGAGAGAAGAGTGCTGCAATCATGTGGAAGAAAATCACAAGTCTCTTCACCAAGAAGAAGGGGTCGTCGTCGTCCAAGCCATCTTCGATGACATCTATGAGGAGGCACTTGGTTTTTGAGTCTCCTCGGAGCATGGAGGAGGACACGGCACCGCCAAGGAGGAACGATACTCTCCTCCTCGGCGGCATGACGGCAACAAGGAGCTCGTCCATGGGGTTTATGATCTTGTCGGAGGAGGAGGAGAAGAAACTCTCTCGCCTTGAGAAGAGGCTTGTGGCAAATGTCGATTTTGACGATCAAGCTCTCAACTCATTGGGTTTTGGCCGGACATATATTATATGTTGGGGCACCTTGGATGGGTGCAATTCTCCAACGGGGTGTCGGCAAACACCCACAAGGAGTTTGCCTTGTAAATTTTGATGACCATGGCGCCTATCCTTGATGAGGGGGTGCCGAGTTTATCATTCCGATTGGAGGGAACTTGAGCAATTGGTTACCTATAAAAATATTAGGGAGCTACTTGGTTTCCAAAAGGGCACTCCGGAGAAGGTTGACGTGCCGAAAGGCATTTTGGATGAATTTTGGGATTTTAATCTCCGGGGAAGCCAACCAACAAAGGAATTCCATCCGAAACCCCATCATCCAAGTATTTCACTCATGGACGTGTAAAAAAATTTTGGGGAGGATGAGGGAGACGAAGGTGACCGACACGGAGTTGAATTGGCTTTACTCGGCTTTAATTGCTAGGCAGCCAATCGACCCCTCCTACCTCATGATCAACCCATGGCGTTGTGAAGCAACATCGGGATCGGGAGATATTGCTTTGGGGTGCTACCTCTCCATGTTGTCCATCTCCTTGAGACCGGGAATTCCAAGAAATCCTGAACATCTTCTACCTGGGACCTCTTTCGGATATGAATACATGAAGCAAGGAAAGTATATTAGTGGAGATCAGAGAGGAGGCTTTAAAGTGGCCAAAGTGAACTTACCCCTTCCGGATCCAAGACTTAGACTCTTCATTCAAGGGAAGGAAGATTGGTTGGAGGAAGGACTCCTTGCGCTGGAAAGGAAGAATAAAAGAGGAAGAATTGTAGAGGAAGGATCCTCCTCGGCACAAGAGGAAGGTGCACAACAAAACTATGTGCCACCGTACGGAGGAATTCCTACACCGCTAAGTTATTACGGAGGGCCACCAATGCAAGCATGGGGGAGTGGTGAAGCCATGCCCCCACAAAATTATGTGGTGCCCAACATGACCTTTGCGGAGCCCTATGCACAATACCCCCAACCACAGCAATGTGTGGCCATAATTGGAGGATATGCTGCAAGAAACATGCAAAACGTTGTAGCCATCCAATCCAACGTGGCTCAATTAGGTGAGGGCAATGCAAATATTGCCTATGTGCTTGGGCGTCTTCACCCAGTACCGCCGAATCAATTCGTTGGAGGGGATGTCCAAACCTACTATGAGCAAGGGCACAACTACCAAGATTATCAATACCAGCCACCGGCGGAAAATTAGAAGAAGGAGGAGCTTTAGTTTTCTTTTCTTTTCCCTTTTTCTTTAATTTTCAGCTTGTGTTGCTTTTGTATGCATAGTATTTTCAGTTTTTATTTAAATTCCAGCATGTGTGTTAGTTTTTTTCATCATAAATAAAGTCACCACCTTGTTTTTACCTTTGGTAAAGTTACAAAATTTATGCCACGGTGATATATGATTATAATTGCCGCTTGTTTATCTTTGTATTTGATTTATGCATGTTAAAGCTATGCTCTCTTAAAATACAAATCTGAATTTATCTAAATACTACCTTAATCTTTAGCGGAGTTTATGATAAAAATAAAGACCCATAGTGTTTTATATGCTCTCAAGTTTGAAGGACCGAAGCGGCTAACCAGAGAGGGGGGAGTGAATGGGAGCCGATAAAAATTCTATTCAAGAATTCGGCCTATGAACCCGATTTCACTTGTGCACCTCCACAAGCTTCTCTTGCCAAGTCCACGCAGCCACTGAAGTACTACTGGACCTAGGAGCAAGACCCAACCACCAACCACACAATACATGCAGCGGAAACCCACACGACACAACTGCTGGAACCTAAAACCGGTCAGGCCGGTTTTTGAAACCGGTCAGACCGCTTCTATTGGACTTACTCTCACACATAGAGGGGAAACCGGTCAGACCGGTTTGGCAAACCGATCAGACCGATTTTGTCCAGAAACTGCCCTAAACTCCCCTGAGACCCAAAATACCTCAAATGCCTTTCCACCTCTGAACAGAAGAAGCCATAGCGCTACAGAGACTTCCTTGCTCAAAAACCCTTCTCGACAACCCACAGGGCGAAACCGGTCAGGCCTGTTTTGGCTTGGACAGTCGGGAAGAACACAGCCCGCGGGAAAAACTCAAAACTCCAAGAGATCGATCTCCCCATTCGTTCCACGGATCAAAGTGAGACTTTGGGGGTAGATGGGGCACCTCGTGGGCTACCTTTGGCTAGAAGCTCGCTCCACAAAACCCACTCAATCAAGAGGAAACGGAAGTCAACCCTCAAGAACACCTTCTGTCACACCCTGAAATTTCCAATTTCAGGATGTGATAAGAGAGAACAATTAAACAACCATTTTCTCATAATTTAAAAATTTTTCCAACATTAATCTTCTTTACAGGAAATATAGTATAAGAAAAATCCTTTGTTTGATTTTTTAAATTAAATAAAAAGTTGTGAGTGTTGCATTCATGCTGATGCATCCTAGTGTTTCTTGAGTGCAAAATATTTAAAAATGAGTTTAGACAACATTTAGGTTCCTCCAGAAATCTTCCAGCTTTTTCTGGCATTTATTCTCCTTCCTAGAGCTAAATCTATCTTCTATAAACTCCAAAATCGTTTTTTAAATAAGCTCGAAGTAATTTATTTGAGCTACTCGTAGTCTAATCTATCCCTGAGTTTGTACCTACAAAGTAATCATGTTATTCACTGTCCTCTCAGCATATCTGCTACTTTCTTTATCTTTTCCAAAATCCTATACGACATCTATAGTAATCCAAATCGTCTTGTTTAATCCTTTATTTTCCCTTACTAATTTCTTTCTCTTTATTTTCAACTATGGTTCCTGGGCCATCATGAAGGCACACAGATTATTTTCTCTTTCATCTTTTTGCCGTTCCAATTCTAACTTTGTTACGGTGTCAACCTGGTCCGTCGAGCTGCAACAAAGCATGAGTCAGGCTTGACCGAGTTCGTTTCCAACCAAAATTAGGATCAAATCAACCGAGCCCCACACAGGCCTATAAAAGCCTATAAACAGCAAGCTACATCGATATCATCTTGGTCTCTCTATTCCCAAATCCACCTGTGTTGCATCGTGTGCCGTAGGTCTCTTGCGAGACGCCGCCGCCGACCTCTCATCCAAAACCTAGCGCTAGCTGTGTTGCTGCCGACGACCTCCGTCCGCCTCACCGTGTTCGAGTTTGCCGAGAGCTTCGACGCCAGCCAGGACTAGCACCGTGGCACCAGGAGGTCGCCGCTTCGATCCACCACTGCAGCTCGTCGTCCACGACCTTGTATGCCGGCCATCTGATCGAGTTCCATCATCGCCATCACGCCAAGATCGGATCCCCGTCCACCATTGGAACAACCCATGGCGTGAGGGCAGCGCCGAGCGCCGCATATGCTGGCTCGATCGACAATCTCGCTGCCTCCGTGCAAGCCTGCGTCTCGCGTAGACGGGCTGCACCATCCTTGTTATTCGCCGCCGACCAAGCATGATGCGCCCACGTGAAGATCGTCGATAAGTGCCACGGTCACCCCATCCGCTGACCAGATTCCGGCCATCGAATTCCGTCCTTCTTCATTATTCATGGTGAGCATGCCATCATGATCGTCGTCAGACACTTAGTTTCGTTTTGCTGCTCACCCATGTTTTTGGTCTCTCCAAGGGCTGTCGCATGCTGCTGCTTCCTCATGCACTCTGCGGTGCAGATCAGACCTGGCCGGTCATGCAGCTGCTCAACCGTACCCCTCCATGGTGGCAATTATGTGCATCACTTCCACGGACCTGCCATGCCCTACGTTGCCGCGAGCTGTGACACAGCAGGTGCCCTCATAGTCGCTGAGATCGTCCCGTGTTTCGCCGAGCTCGCGGTTGCTGCTGCTGGTGAAAACCTCCATATGCACCCATTTGTCTCACTCTATCTCACTAATCAGTGCAAGCCTTCATGCACGTATGTACCAACAGCAACATGTTTGTTACCCATCTATATGCACGTACATCCATCTTTTGTCTCTAATCCATGAACCTCGTCGTGCTGCCTACGACCATTGCCTTGTTTTGCTGCCTCGACGCTGACGTCAGCTCCTGCCTTGCAGCAATTTTGCTGGCTAACTGGTGCAAAGCACATGCATTTGGAAGCTCGAGCAACAAGAGGTAGCCACGGAAAGGAAGTCACGTATACATGCAGAAGCAAAGAAGCCGGGCATCTCCCATGCAAGAGTTACATCATGATGATGCCATACCTATGCAATAAGTGAGACCTTTTCTTCTATAAAAATAACTAGATGCTTGCTGATGGTATTTCCTTTCCATAAATCTTTTAGCCTTCACTTTGTCTATCTTTAGAATAATCTTTTATTTATCCATAAATTCATTTGCCACATTGTTTATTGCTTAAACACCTTGGTGATGTCATGCTTGCATCATGCTTAAGCAATTCTGATTCTGTTAATCTCAATACATGCACGTATGCACCAGGCAACGTGATTTTATTTGAGATAATTGTTCACTTGCGTGCAGCCACGTAATGCATGTTGTTGACCATCATATTCAATAGCTATCTTTTAGTTCAATTCCAATTCCAGCATTTCCTGTGTTCACATATTTCTAGAATCATACTCTATCCTTTAGAGTCCTATATCAAAGCTTTTCCTTATTTTTGATTGGTGTACTGTTTTTCATTTAGATTGTTCGATTGCTAGAACATGTGTGCTCTGGATGTGTTTCTTTGGATGATTGTTGCGAGTAGTATGAACATCGTTCGAGAGTGTTAAAGAGCATGAAGGTGAAGAATTCTGAGCAACATCATTACTCTGGTAAAAGGCAAGTGTGTGTCCTTGATCTTTTGTCGCAATAACTATGATTAATCACTTTATATTGCTTTGCATTAATACTGATGTGTCCTATTAAGGTTTAACCTAGACTTTATTATCATTATCCTTGTTAACTTGGGTTTACCTTTATGTTGGATAGCTATGCTAGTTGCTCTACTTGGGTTATGGTGGTTAATATGAACATTAAAGATGAACATGCTTTACCTTTTTGTTATATCTTTGATTGCTTAATTACAAGACCATATTCTTAATCGGAATATGGAGAACCACCCAGGAAAACCATACAACCACAAGGCACATGGCTCTGCCTTGGCTGAATAACTGGAGACTTTGACGTTGTAGCAACCTTACCTGAAAGGGACCAATTGGGAGGCGTTGACGGAGTATAGACTCGCTCTAGTAGGGAGTTGGGCTTTTCTAAGACACGGTACCTACTAGGGGACTTTATGCCCTGCTTCGTCATGAAACCTAGTGGGTTGTTGCGCATTGGAGGATCTTCGTAAAGGCCTCGTAGCGTCCCTATGCAATCACACCTCGGTAGTGTGGTATGATGCTTGGCCAGCATCACATGGTTGGATCTACAGTTCTTCGAGACCTCTACGCGACTTGTGGTGAAAGTGTACAACCTCTGCAGAGTGTAAAACTAATCGATTAGTCGTGCTCACGGTCAAGAGCGGTCTGGACCCTCACATGATAATCAAACTTGAAGATGGACTTAAATCATGCTCTCTGGTTATGTTTGCCGTATTCTTATGGTGCATCTTACCTTATGCTTAATGTGGGTTGGTATAAACTTATACTTCATTAGTAATCAGGTGCTAATAAAATTTGATCAACCAAAAATGCTAAATGCTTAAAGCCCAGTCCACTATAAAGTCTTTGCATTCATCCTTTCCCCACACTTGCTGAGTACGACAAGTGCCCACCCTTTCTATAAATAATGTTGCTCAGAAAGAGGAAGCTGCTTTGAAGTCTTGTGAAGATGTTGCTGGTGCTAGGTGTACGCAACCCTCAGTCGACTGCCTGTGATGTTTGGAGCCTTCGTTTCCAGTATAAAGCGTAAATCTCTGATAATTTTTCTTTTCCTTACGTGATACTGTTTTTGTATTCACTTATATGTCACTATATGCATGAAACTTGATCCTGGCATGCATATAGTTATGCACTTGGTTTTGTTTGGAAAAACAGGTGTGACACCTTCCCATGGAAACCACCGAAAACACCCAAATCGAAGCCATTTCAGAGGGTTTGTTGGATCAAGGTCACCAAGCAAAGAGGCACAAGGTCCTCATACGTGACATCCAACAAGAATCCCTCAAAGAAACGCCCCCAAAACTTCCCCACGAAAAATCCAAGAAAAGACCCCGAAAATCATCAAAGAGGAAAAACGGGAGGAACACAACCAAACCTTGAGGAACCACACCGAATCATCTATACATACCAAAGAGGTTCATACAAGGTCTAGCTTGCCACCCGATCATCCGTCTCTCTCACAAGATCTCACCATGAAGCTCTCAAGCTAGTCCTAGAAATCCTAAGGAAAATAGGAGAAGGAAAATAGCAAAACGGAATGATCTAAGGTTCCAAGAGTTGGCTGCCATCCTCACACCCCTTGGGTTATATGGAGGCAAGCCGAAAGACTAAAATACCCCTAACGCCTAAACTAGGATACACGCCCACCAAGGGCACTTTTGGGAATTTGACTTTGTAGCACCATCAGGCGGATGCCCGACGACCGCACTTCGCGTAGCCTCGACGCAAGCCATGCGATCCCGATGCGTGTCCTCCGCCTCGAAGCTTTCGGCACCCTGCGACCCCAAAGCGGTCAGACCGGTTCTCCAAACCGGTCAGGCCGGTTTTGTCCTGGCCCCGGTCTTCGACCTCGGCTTTGTGGCTCAACCGAGTAACCTGATGGTTTTCTGGTGAACCACCGCAAAACTCGCAAACTTGATGTAGCCTCCGCCAATCACCACTCAAGACTTGGCTCCCACGAAGTCCCAGCTCGACCTTGCTTTTGTGGCTCAACCAAGAAACCGTCCTCGATTTCATCTTGCCGTTCTTGCCACCATGCGGTCCACACTTGACCCCGCTGGCCACCGGGTCCCTCGAACCAAGCCTACTTGTCTTCTCCACACCTGGAGGCCTCACCAGCAACGACCGTTCGCGCTTGTTCTTCACCTGCACCAACACCAGTCAAGCTGCAACCTGCACCTGCAATTACTTAGCCAAGAATCAATCCACACAATGTTGTCAATCACTCATCACACCAGGAAGCGACCATCCACCGGTCCTCGAACCACACATGGTCCTCAAAGTTTTAGATGGATTAAAGAAGATTTTTATTCCTAAAAGTAATGCTAACCTTGTCATGAAAATCTCTTGTGTGTTGCTCTACCTATCCAGAGCCTTATAAATATTTGAGTGCATAAACCTTAGCGTACAAGATTTATTTTTGGGTGAGTTATTGAAGGCCATGATTTCTCTGGCCCGAGACTAAGAAGCTGGTCATTCTATTTTTGTGTATCTATCTTATTGCTAGCCTTTTATTTGTGCATTGTGTATCCCCACATCAGAGATCTCACAAACCTCGCCGGATATCCACCCTCAAAACCAAATATCATCTTTTGTGATTACCTCCTTGACAACAACCTATCGTTGAGTATGGATCATCAATTCAAGGAAGATTGCAAGATGGTGCCATTATTGAAGATTTCAAGTATCTCTCCAAAGGAAAAGTATTTCCGGTACCTACCTTATCTCTATCACATCTTTGCCTGAGAACGAGCAAACGTCTAAGCAAGGGGGAGGAGGTAGGTACAATGAAATTTTAGAGTTCAAAGAGGAGCAAATAAAAAATTTTGATGAGAAAGAAAAGAAGAAAAAATGAGAAAGAGAAAGAAAGAAAAAGAAAAAATATGTATGAGAAAAATAAAAAGTGTGAGTATGTAAAAATAAAATAAAATAAAATAAAATAAAGTGAACTCCCCGTTTCTCTAAAGTGCATTAGGAATTTCAAGATTTCAAGATTAAAAGATCCATACTCATTTTCCAACCATGTGCAATCCGATAACAAGGACTTCCTTTGTCCCTCAGGAACACTCTTTTCCATTTGCACATGTCCACCTATCTCAAGTGTCTGTATTTTTCTCTTCCCCTCCTTGATATCACATTGTTTTCCAATGACCTTTTTGATGAGTCTCGGTAAGACCATGAGAAGCTTGTCTTGTTTTGACACATCTCATTTATAAAATCTTGGTAGGACTAAACCTTCCCAAAATCTCCATATAAAGCCTACCACATATATATGTTATGAGAGGGAAAGGAGTAGAATAAATAGGCTTGAGAGACAAAGTGAGATGAGAGTTCATGAGCAAGATGCAAGATGATTTTGTGAACTTAGTTTAGCTCTTTTCATCATATTTTTTATTTCAAAATTTCTGAGATCTATTTAAACTTTGGGAGCATGTTAATACTTGTGGGATAAGCTTAATTAATTTTGAGAGCATTATGTTTTCTCATGTATGATAAAGTGCAAGGTTTAAACAATGAAGGGAAACGATCATATCTATCGAAGTCTTACTCGAGAACGAGAAAGGTTTAAGCATGGGGGAGATGTTGACAGTGAAATTCCGTCAACCTAGCCATGAATTTACCTTCGGTGTTGGCATGAGTTTTATATCTTATCCATTGGTACTAACCCCCTCGGTATAACAAGTTCATTCGTGCATGTCGATTTTGGAGTTTAGTGTTTATGCAGGGTTTTAGCGTTGAAAGCAAGACTTCCGAGATAAGTTCATCAAGCACCTTGTGACAAGACCTTGAAGGGTACAAGTCATGCAATGAAGCAAGCTTGACTCCTAGAAGCCCAGGGACCAAACCTGAGAAGATGAAAAACTCCGAGGACCTAGCCAGAAAAGTGTCGAATCTTGTGGGACAAGGAGCTTCGTCCAACTCGGAGAGAAACTGACAACAAGGGCCCACATGCAGAAGGGGGAAGGATCTAGAAGACTCGGGAACCAACACCAAGCGAAGGAGGCGGCTGACTGGGCCGAAATGGGCCTAGGCCGGTCGGCCCAGGCCGGCCGGCCTAGCCCATTCCGGGGCCTAGTCACCCCTACCCTTTGACCTAGCTGCCATTCGGACTATTTATAGACCTGAGGCTAAGAGCCGCACATCAATTCTATTCGTCATCGACCGCCGAGGAGCAGAGAAGGGAGGGACACCATCTCGGAGAGGAGAGGGTCGAGCTAGTTGACTAGGGTCTCCCTAGCCGACGTGGGAACCTTGCAAGGAAGACCACGTCAGAGCTCCTGGAGCTAGAAGCAAGATCGAGGTAGGATCCTGGTGGTGATCTTGATTCATGTGTCGTATGTAATGTTGAATTATCAAGTTGCAATCTGATTTCTAGCGATCAAGTGTTTCTCCTACGTCTTTGATTTTGATTGAACTTTTCTTATCTTAGATCTATTCTCCAGATAGATTACTTAGGATGTTCTTGTAGCTGTGGTGGCTAGAGGTGCATGCCTGACCTTCTGAAAGATTTCAACTTGTCCTTGGACTCGCCCTAGACTAACCCGCATGAATAGGGGTGCATTGTGACATAATGGTGGCTCCAAAAAGCGGGCATTTCGGAGTCTGATGGGAAACCGTGGTTTAAAGAGGATTTTAATGAGATTGAACTTGCTATTTCTTCTTTGCTCGGAACTTCAACAAAGGCTTGATCCAATCTCTCTAGATTGGTTTATCTATCCCCCCTTTGTCTCTTTCTACCTCCGGTCTTTAGTAGGTTATATTCGTTTTGATGTTCTTTAAGATTAGATGCATATGTTTCACCTCTTTAAGATCTAAGTTTCTTGGCTTTAATAGATCAACTCTTGCATCACACACTTGTTCCACGGATTCGATACCTTGGGTTCACCACTCGAGGGAAGAAGGGTCCCTAGAGTACGACGGGAGACTTGTCTGCTTGCAATTCTACTTGAAGTTTAATACGATTATACACCATCAACACCAGCCTTGCTCCTAGCTCGAGGCATATGCTTTGTCTCACAAGGGCAAGACGATATCGGACATCACCTACAACGTGGTAGACCAGCTCGTGGCGTACACCGACCCGACGATCCAGCCCCGCATCATTCAGTACAACACGACAGCAAGGGAAGTCCATGGGCCAGAATTCGATCTAAGGATGGTGCCCCTTGATGGAGAAGTCATAATAATTAGAAATGACAAGCAGCATGGTCGGTACTTTGTGTGCAATAGCATCATCGACCCGGCTGAGGTTCCCAGTCTCTCGGTGGTGAAAGCTCGGAGCACGAGCTTAGCCCCACCCATACAACGACGACTGACTATTGTTGAGTCCTTGCTGGAGACAGTCATGGTAATTAGATGTCTATATCTGTCATTCAATGACCCCTGCTAAAGCCAGACCTCCAAAATGTTTTGAACTGGTCAGTTTCTTGTAGGTTTTGTTCACAAAAATTCAATCTCTTAGTGTTTCTAATTGGTATTGCTGACCATGCAGGGCCTTTGGTATAGTATTTTTTGTTCACAAAAAATCAATCTCTTAGTATTTCTAATTGGTATTGCTGATCATGCAGGGCCTTTGGTGATGCACAGTATAGAGTGATGAAAGGAAAGAAAAAAGCCAAAAGCCACACTCAAGCACAAAACAAATCTCGCTGTAAGACCGAGGCTTTTTTATGGTCCTTTCTTACCTAATTGGTACTGCATTAACTTGTCATTTTGGTACCTCGATGCAGTGTGCTCAGCAGCCACGGGGGGTTCTCTTGGTGTGGATTCCATGTGGCATTCCATGTGTTAAGACTACTCGATGCTGTAAGTAGATGATAATGCTCAACATTGTCTCTGTTCATATTATCCATCTGATTTTAGAAAATGATTTCTACTTGTATTCTCACAAAAGATTGAATTTTGCAGGATTTCAAACCTCCTGTAGATGTTTTCATAGAAGATGTAAAGTGTGTTCGGGAGATGCTGTGCGAGTATATTCCTAAGGAGGCCATCGACCGAAAGGGCAACTTGTACAGTGGTGCACCGTGAGTTTATTGTGACCAGAAACTTGAAACTCATTCAGTCTTCTTTAGTCAGGTGTTGTTGCCTGAGAAACCTGCTTGGCATGCTTGGTTGGGGTCAGATACTGCCTAGTTCAGGGCTTCAGGCAGTTTTCTCATGACTCCATCCAAACAAGCCCTAATGAGAGTAACTTGAAACTCGATGTGATCCTAGCTTGTCTATAAATGTGATCTTGCTTTGCCTATATCTGTGATGTGAGAATGTGTTTGTGATGTCTCCCTTGTTGTGGTGGTCGCCAAATCTGGGCCGGTTCCGGGATGCGCCACTTGTGATCGCCAAATCTGGCTGGTTCCAGGATCCTGCCGGCAACCGGGGAGGTTACCATAGTTGTGGCCGCCGTATCTGTAACGGGTGTTAATTAAAGCTCGTTACAAACACTGATCAGTGAGTAACTGGCTTCATTCGGAAAGCCCATTACAAAAATGCCCACAATGTAACGGGCAGTGTAAAATCCTATTACCAGTCCGGACTAGTGGGCCCCAGGACCTGGCCCGTTCATCGAGATATATGAGACGCGGGTTGAAAGCAAGCGTCTCCTTTAATAGAGAGAAAGCAGACGCGCGTGGAAACAGATGCGTCTCATTTTGTCGAGACAGTGGAGACGTAGGTTCACCGAACGCGTCTCTGAAGATAATTTCACAGTAACGGGCTCTGTTTCATGCTCGTTACCAAAGTTCCATGTGGGCCTAGAGAAACACTCATTTCACGTGATCGGTGACTAGTTGTGATAACGGTCGTTGTTGGATGCCCGTTACGAATCCTATATGTACTGAGACACGTGTGAAATAGACGCATCTCAGTTCGTCAAGATAGTGGAGACGCAGGTTCACATCAGGAGTCTCTGATATTGAGCTTCTGTAACGGGCTTTGCTTTGGTGCCTGTTACAAAAGTTCCCTGTGGGCCCAGAAAAACAGACATTTCACGTGACTGGTGGCTAGTTGTGGTAACGGTCGTTGTTTAATGCCCGTTACGAATATGTCTTATCAGTAACGGGCATCTGCCCGTTACCTTTCTTGGCTTATTTGTAACACTTGATCGGTAACGGGCGCATTGCCCGTTACCAAAGGCGATCTACTCCTGTTACAAAAGCCAGTTTTTCACGTAGTGATATACTTTTTCTTTGTATTTTAATGTTGGGATAAAAAATTATAGTCCAAGCTTGCAAAAGAGAAGGCCGAACGACAGAGGGACCACCAGCAGATGCAGTAGTATGTCGAGGACAATACGCAACAAATGCATGCGGTGCTTCAGTATGTCCATGGTTGTAACACCCCGTGTTTTTGCTCAGTGACAAATTCTGCTAATGACCCGCTTAATCACTCCTATAAAGCACCTTAAGGACCTTAGGTCAACCCTTGGTCAAGCCTAGCTCAAAACCCCTTTTGTTTCCTTAAACCCCTGATGCCATTCTGGAACTTTGGCGCGTTCTCCAAAATTTCCCTAAACACTTCAAAACCACCCAAAGGGAAAAATGTGCAGAATGTTGAGGCACACAACTTTGCTGTTGAGTGGCATTTGAAATTTTGAGGAATTCTTGGTGAAACAGGCCTTGGACGGTGCCATGTTCCTATTCACAGGTGCCGAGTTTCCAGCCATGTTGACATGGCGTTCCTGCTTCATTTCTTGAAACCCCTACAAGCCTTTGTGAAAGTTGTAGAGGGATCCCTAATCTCCAACTTTGCTTCAGATGCTAAGGTGCAGTTCAGTTTGGAAAACTGGAGAAAAACAATTTTGAAAACCGAACCATGAAATACATTTGCAACCGAGAGCGCCGGAACGCGTCCAGGGCGCGACGTCGCGCGCGGCCACGTTGGCCACCGCCGTACGCGCCGTACCCGCTTCGGGCGCGCACGCCGAGGCGCCGGTGTGACCGCCGGTCACCGCGCGCGGCGCCGGCGAGCACCCGTGCGTGCCGTCCGTGGCAAGTGGCGGGGCCGGGTGGCGCGAATCCGCCGGCCGGCGCACCGTCCGCGGCGTGCCATTGGCCGCCGAGAGGCGCACGTCGCCGGCCATGCCCTCACCTCCCCTACGTGGTCTAGTGGCACCGGCACGTTCCTACCTACCGCAACCGACCTTCCCGTGTGCTTATAAGCCGGTCCTCGTCGTCCCTCGCGCGCACGCGTTCCTCCGCCGAGCCGCCACCGTCCGCCATTGCCGCCGCTCGGGAGCACCGTGCGCCGCTTGATTTCCTCGCGCACCCAAGAGCTCCGGCCCTTCCTCGTGAACCACAACACCTCCCCGAGCCACGTGTTGATCAAGCCGAGTCACCGTGACAACCCCGCCCAGGAAAGTACCGTACTATCGCCTAAGACCGATCCACTTTGGTCATTAAGCAATAATAAAGTACCATCCTGTCGTAAGTCGCCGGTTAACGCCCGTAAATCACTTGAAAAGCAACAAGGATCGAATATATGCATTAAAACTCACTCGAAGGCGAGTCCGGAGATACAACAACATTCAAATCCGAATTCGTACCCCGAGGGGTTTAATTATTACAAACCATAGTTTTTGTCATGACGAGACAGTTCATAGTTTTGAAAAGCAGCGGAAATTAACTAACGGCAGCGAAGTCACCACGGGAGGCCATCCATGATGCTTTCAGTAGTCGTCCTCCACCCACTCCAGCTCCCAGCCGGGCGGGATCTCACCGGGCCACACATCACTGAAGGCATTACCTGGATCAACACATTATAGCAAGGCTGAGTATACTAATACTCAGCAAGTCTTACCCGTCGGTGATGTCTACTTCACCCATTCTAGACCATGAAAGGCTTTTTTGGCTACTTCGGGTTGCTTTTGCTAAAAAGTAACAAAGAGTAGGTCCTTACTTTCAAGATTTTAGCACAAGTTCTAGTAGGTTTAATCTTTACTACATTAGCCAACTAGTACAAACAAAGTTGTACAATACAATTAATCAAACATCATCTTCATCAACTTTCATCATTAGGGATCACATGACTAGTGGAGTAAGTAGTCTCGGATAACGGTGAGAGGCCGACAATCGATTGATTTAAACCTTGCAAGGTAGACCCAAACACACGGTCGGCTGCCCCCGCGAGGACAACTCCCCAGGCCGTCCCCATAAATCCTCGGGTTGGGATCGAATCTTACAGTCTTTGGTGCAGGCTATCCGGCATACCCCGCGAGATACCCGGAGTCACCATACACCACCGTAGCTAGCCGTGAGAGCGAATCCCAAGAGTAGTAATAGCGGGATCCCTCACCGCCTCATTATAGTACTAGGCTTACCGGCCCCATAACCGCATGTGCTTAGTACGTTCAAAAACTTAACCCACATAACCACCGGACCGGAGCCCGCATCCCATGCTCTTACCACGTGAGCCATCCATTTAGGGATATAGTATGATTCCTATCTAGGAACCTATTCTCGCGAGTGAGGTCATCACCCGACTTGTACCGGTCCTATAGCTTAGCAGCTATCGACCTATCATACTAGTAGGGACCAAAGGTACCTATGGATCATGCATCTAGGGTTTCATTCAACTCCCGAACGTAAATGCACAATCATTCATAGATAATTGAATAAAAAATTTGAAAACTAGGTTAGATGCACCGGAGCTTGCCTTCGTCAGCTAGGTTAGCTTGGGCACCCTCGGTGTCGAGTACGTCCACGTCTTGCAGAACCTTCCGCTCCTCCTTCCTCGGTTTACGGGACCGGGGAGTAATCTCCGTCCGGAAGATCTACACGGAATGCAATGCACTTTAGGTGATGTGATAGTTTGTTGTCTTATCCAACTCTAGTTGGTCATTATTCACCTTAACAAGCATTCATCTAAGGTTTCTATTTGAGGAAGTCGTTGGTTGTACATGGGTTACTCTTTTATTCCACATTTGAATAAAGGTTTTTATTTAAGCTTATCATTTCATGTGAAAGCTTTATTTCATTTTATTTTTACCAACATGGTGTAATTAATATTTTATTTGTGAATTAACTCCTTATCGAGCTGATAATTAACTTTATTTTATTTATATTAAATAATGCTTTCAAAAAGGTAAAATATTTAATTAAGGATTTTCTTTTATTTGATTTCCCTTTAATATTAATAGGGCATTTAAGCCATTTATTAATCAATTAAATTACCAAAAATTAAATGAGTGTTTCTTAAGCCTACTAGCACCTATCCTGGTCCATTGGACCCATATGTAAGTGCTTGGATGCTAGGAAAATAAATATTATGGAAAATAACAAAGGTTATCAAGTGATTCAACTTAAATGCATATAAAAAAATAAATAAGCATCAAAACGATCTAAACTTTCTTGGGGATGCTCTCTGGTCCCAAACAAGCCTAAAAAGCCAGCATGTTCTCATGGAACCACTACCGAACTTGGTTTATGAATTTACAAAGGAAAACATGCATAATTCAAGAATAATTATTTCTGTTAACCCAAAATTCATGATTAATTCACGAGATGTGTCCTTTAGTATTGCAAGACAGTGTGCACAAGTTGGGCTCAAGAACATAAATATTTTTAGCATGAAAAATCATTTAGGCAGCTTTCCTCAGAGAATGGAAAAGAATTTGTCTAGCAAACTCTACTGCATAACTTTGTGCAAATTTTGGCACAGCATCTTGTCATATCCTAACACACAACATATCCGGAGCTTGGCTATAGAGGAGTTATACTTTGCAAGTTATGACAGATCCATATATAACACATTTGTAATTTTCCTGCCAAACCTATTTTGAATCTAGCCATGAGTATACAACCAAGGGGTGGGGTTTAGCATCCTGAACCCTGCAAAATTGGTTTGGGATTTTTAGGATTTTTCTGTGAATTTCTAGGGGTTTTACAAGTCACTGGACTGAAATGTAATAAAACTTAGTTAAGTTTCTTTGCAACTAAGCCCTCGAGTTCACAACCATGCCCTTGGCGGCGGCGGGAGGGCTCGTCGGCGGCGATGTGGGGCCCGGCCATGGCAACAAGCGGCACAGGAGTGAAATTGGGCTCACCACGGATTGTTGGGCGGTGGCGGCGGGGGTCGGGCCGTGCTCGGCGACGGCGCGCACGGCGGTGGCCGGCGGCGGTGCACACGGCGGCTTGGGGTGCGGCGGTGTGGAAGCTAAATTGGAGCAAACAAGCGCGCGTGTGAGCTTGCACGGGTGCTAAGGAAGCTAACTACGTGCTTGGACGGCGGCGAACGCGAGCGAGGGGCGCTAGCACCGGCGGCGGCAACGATGGCGGCGGCAATGGCGCGGGCGGCTCGGTGTGGCGCGCGGGGAGAGGCGAGAGGGCTTAAATACCCGGCTCGGCCCGCCCGTGGGTGACGTGGTGATGACGGCGGAGATACCGGCCGTGCTACGGCGGCTCGAGTCGCGCGCGTGCGGCGGCGACGCCGCCGACGGACCGCCGGTCCGTGGCGCGTGCGCGCGTGCGGCGCGCGCGTGCCTCGGGGCACCTCGGGACGGGGGCGCTTCGGGGGCGCGGGCATCGGGACGGGGCGTGGCGCGAACGTCGAGGCCTCGGGGAGCGCGGACACGGATGCGGGCGTGGCGGCGGCGGGCGGCGGCGGCGGCGGCGGCGCACGGGGCGCGCACGACGTCGCGCGCGGCGCGCTCCGGCCCTAGCGGTCTTTCTGGTGCCGTGTTTGATCGACCGTTTCTCCAAAATTTTGAATAAAACTTGACCCAACAATGAATACCAAAGTTGCAGATCTAAGTACCAGCTACAATTTTCACAAAGGTTGTATAGGGTTTTTCTCCCTAGATTTGAATCTGTTTGAATGCCAACTTTGAATGTCGGCCGTGCACGGGAACAGTGAATCCTGCCTTCCAAGGGGTTTTTCACAATTTTCCCCTCCAAATTTGAAATGCCACTCTACATGAAAGTTGTGTCCCTCGACAAGACCTACAACTTTCCTAAAGGTAGGATTTTAAGTGTTTAGGTGAATTTCGGAGAACGCGGCAAAAATTCCGGCGGGCACTGTGGACACCTTGGATGGCAAGGGGGTTTGACCCACCCTTTCACCATGGGTTGGCCCCACAAGTGTTTTACTATCCACTAAGGGTCACTAGGGGTGTGTTAGGGAGTTTTCATGGGTGAGGGCCCAGGTTGACCTAGGGTTGACCATTTGACCGGCTAATCCGGTCATTAGCGTTAATGACGGTAATTAAAAACCTGGGGCGTCACAGCCTACCCCCCTTAAGAAGAATCTCGTCCCGAGATTCGATTTGACAACGAAGAGATGGGGAAAAGACTCACTGTTTCGGGATTGGAGGAAGCCGGATACTTGGTGTTAAGATAATCCTCCGTCTCCCACGTGGCTTCTTCTTCCGTGTGATGGCTCCATTGGATCTTGTACATTCGCACGGTCTGCCTTCGAGTCTTTCTCTCTTTTGGGTCTAGTACCTTTAATGGATGCTCGACGAGCGAGAAATCCGGCTCGATCCAAGCATTAGCTTCTGTAATGATCTCGTTCTCCGGAACAGGCAGTCCCTTCTTCAACTGAGTTACATGGAACACATTGTGAACTGCGGAAAACCGTTCTGGCAATTGGATACGGTAAGCCACGGGTCCACATACTTCTATTACTTCATAGGGTCCAATGTAGCGCGGGGCTAACTTTCCCTTGACTCCGAACCTTTGCACACCTTTGGTGGGGGATACTTTCAAGTATACATGATCTCCCACTTCAAAGTGTCGAGGTGCGGTTCCCTTATCATGGTAACTCTTTTGTCTCATCTGGGCCATCTTCAAATTCTCTCTTATCACTTGCACCTTTTCTTCGGCCTCTTTAACTAACTGCGGTCCATAGAGTGTTCTTTCTCCGCCTCGACCGGTTCGGTGGGGTGTGGCATCTACGTCCGTATAGAGCATCGAACGGTGCCATTCTCAAGCTGGCCTGATAGCTGTTATTGTAAGAGAACTCTGCCAAGGACAAACACTTGTCCCAACTCTTGTCAAAGTGCAAGATGCTTGCTCTCAACATGTCCTCTAGAATCTGATTTATCCTCTCCGTCTGACCATCAGTCTGCGGATGATAACTGGAACTACGGAGTAGCTGAGTTCCCAAACACTCGTGCAATTGCTCCCAAAATCGGGCCACAACCGAGTCCCTCTATCGGAGATTATAGTTTTTGGGATTCCATGCGGACGAACTATGTGGTCTACATACAACTCGCACATTGTTGTACGGAGTAAGTGGTATGCACGGCAATGAAGTGAGCGGTCTTGGTAAGCCTATCCACAATTACCCAAATAGAATCCTTCTTCCTAGGGGTCGGGGGTAAACCCACAATGAAATCCATACTAATATCGTCCCATTTCCACATAGGTATCGACAGGGGTTGGAGTACTCCTGCCGATTTCAAGTGACTTGCTTTCATCCGGTGGCAAGTATCGCACTCGGCTACATACTTGGCTACATCCACCTTCATATTAGTCCACCAAAAGTTCCGTTTCGGATCTTGGTACATCTTGGTACTACGGGATGAATAGAGAACTTGGACTTGTGAGCTTCATCTAGAATGATTTTCTTGATTTACGGGCCAACGGGGACCACTAGACGTTTTCCAAACCGGACCACATCCTGGTGATCCTTCCGGAAGCAAGTGTATTTTGGGTCTCCTTCGCTAGCTTTTGCCCGATGGTTTGAACATTTGCATCATTGCGGCCGGCGGTGACAATCCGGTCATAAATGTTTGACTCTGCCGTCATGGCATAAAGGATTCCCCGCGGTACCACTTCTAAGTTGAGCCTTCTCATTTCTTCACACAAAGGTTCACCGACTTGCTCTAACTCTAGGTGGTTGCAATGATCCTTACGGCTCGGAGCATCCGCAACAACATTTGCTTTGCCGGGATGATAGTGCACTTCTAGACCATAATCCTTGATCAACTCAAGCCATCTTCTCTGTCTCATATTCAATTCGAAATTTGGGTGAAGATATATTTGAGGCTCTTGTGATCGGTGAAGATATTGCAATGATTGCCCATTAGATAATGTCTTCATATCTTGAGGGCATGAACAATGGCGACTAACTCAAGATCATGGGTAGGATAGTTGAGCTCATGGGGTCGAAGGGCCCGTGAAGCATAGGCAATGACTCGGCCTTCTTGCATAAGGACACGGCCAAGGCCCATGTGCCCGATGCGTCACGAAGACTTCAAATGGTTTGGAATTATCGGGTTGAGCTAGCACCGGGGCTGAAGTTAGATGTTGTCCGAGAGTGTGAAAAGCTCTTTCACATGATTCACTCCACACGAATTTCACTCCCTTCTTGAGCAATTCGGTCATGGGTTTTGCGATTCTAGAGAAATCGGGAATGAATCGACGGTAATACCCCGCCAATCCTAGGAAGCTGCGAATTTGATGTACGGATTTGGGTGGTTTCCAATCCATCACCTCTTGAACTTTGCTAGGATCTACGGAGATACCATCGTGGGAAATGGTGTGCCCTAAGAATTTGACACTTTTCAACCGAATTCGCATTTGGAGAACTTAGCATAAAGCTTGTGATCTCGCAAACGGCGAAGGACAACTCGGAGATGTTTGGCGTGATCTTCCTCGCTCTTAGAATAGATGAGGATGTCATCGATAAAGACCAAGACAAATTTATCGAGCTCCGTCATGAATACGGAGTTCATGAGGTACATGAAGTAGGCGGGTGCATTAGTGAGTCCGAAGGACATGACCAAGAACTCGTAAAGACCATAACGAGTGGAAAAAGCGGTTTTAGGAATCTCGCATGGTCGAATCTTGATTTGGTGGTAGCCGAACGAAGATCGATCTTAGAGAAGACTTTGGCACCGACCAATTGATCAAAGAGAACATCGATTCGAGGAAGTGGGTATTTGTTTTTGATGGTGATCGCATTGAGTGGTCGGTAATCTACGCATATTCTCAAGCTACCATCTTTCTTTTTGACAAAGAGAGCGGGGCAACCCCAAGGAGAAGAGCTCGGGCGAATGTAACCCTTATCTAACAATTCTTGGAGTTGGGTTTTTTAATTCGGTTAACTCTTTGGGTGGCATGCGATAAGGTCTTTTGGAAATGGGTGCGGTACCGGCTGGAGTTCGATCACAAATTCGACATCTCTGTCTGGTGGCATACCAGGCAACTCATCAGGAAATACATCCGGGTACTCACACACTACTGGAATTTCATCAAGGGAGGAAATAATGGTCACATAGGCACAAGAGTCGCTGCGTCCCGGAAAGGTAGGTACAAGGTAGTGTGCCCGGCCGTAGGAGAATTGATCTCTACGACCCTATCTGATATATCTAGAACCACCTTATGTTGATTCATCCATTCCATACCCAAAATAACATCCATGCTTCCTAATTTGATGACTATCAGATTAGACTGAATGACCCGACTTCCTAGTCTTAGAGGAACTCCAAAAGTCACTAACTGAGACGTGATGTTTCCACCGGGTGTGGTAATTTTATAAGCAGATTTGGTTGGTACTCCTCTTAGACCCAATTTGTCTAGTAAACTCTCAGTTATGAAACTATGGGTGGCTCCCGAATCAAATAAGACTTTAACAGGAGTGTTACTGATAGAGAATGTACCCGTGAGTACGGGGCTCTGCGGGGATGTCACTCATGGTAGTGAAGTTCGGCTTGCCCCGGCGCACTTGCACCATAGGCTTCTTGGCCGGAGTGGCGAGCTTGTTTCCCGTACTACGATTCGCGGAGTTGGGCTTGATCTTGCCTAGGCTTGGGGCACTCATTAATGTAGTGCCCTGGGCGGCCACGGTTGTTGCAACGGCGATCTCCAACATCACGATGGGGTGCGATAGGCTTCGGAGCCTGGCTGCTGGGCACGGCGGAAGCGGAAGTTCCCGGCGGGTTTGCCGTGGAATGGCTTCATCGTCCGGCGTCCGGTTGAAGATTCTTGGGATGGGCCCGGAGCTTCCTTCTTCACAAAGCGAAACTTCTTGTTTGTCCCGTCGCTTGGGGTGAAACCGGACATCCTCTTGTTGTCCCCATGGGCTTTCTTCATAGCATCCTCTTGCGAGATAGCTTTATTCATGAGCTCATGGAAGTTTGCGGGCTCGAGCGATTTAGGCACTCATACGGTTGCCATCAAGCCCGTCGCGGAACCTCTCCATCTTCTTGGCATCGGTATCAACATGGTACCCACCGTACGGCATAAGCTATTGAACTTCGAGCATAGCGGTACACGGAGTCGGATCCTTGGCGGAGGGCTAACGGCTCCCTCATCTTCCTCGTCCATCGGACCCTTGGGAATGTGGTGGCTCTTGAAAGCTCCGCTTGAACTCTTCCCAAGTCACGGCGTGGCCTCGCCGCATGGACTTGAAGTGGTCCCACCACATCAAAGCTTCTCCTCGCGATTGCGGTCTTTGCGAAGTTCGCTTTGTTCTCCTCGGAGCAAAGGCGGCACAAAGGCGAGAGAATTTTGCCTGCGGCCTTGACCCAAGCCTCGGCTTCCGGAGGGTCTTCTCGCTTTAGCGAAGGTTGGCGGCTTCATGGCGATGAACGGGGCGTACGTGGTGACCTTGTTAGGTCCCTCGTGGTTGGCCCCATGTGGCGGCCCTCGGTTCATCCGCCGGGCAATCTGCTGCTGCGTCCGCGGGATCCGGCGCGGCACCTCGAATTGGGTGGCGATGAAGGCCTCCGTCGGTGTCATGGGCGGGGGGTGGCGGCAAGTCACCACTACCACTCGCTCCAAAACCGTTGGGAGAGCCGCGCGTGGTTCCCACCATCCGAAAAGTGAGCGTTATTAGCGACATAACCGAAAGCTTACTCCAAATGATGACAAGCACGATCATGCATTATCACATCTCATTAGTAATTAAAAATGAGGACGGAATAACAAGCGGCAACATTCTATAGCCACCAAAACTCATAGAATCATTTCTCTCAACACGGTTAGGACGGCGATTACTCAATTGCACGGCTCATAATCGTTTCCGAACGAACACTTATTTGCGGCGCGAGGGATGTGCCTATGGTGCTTTGTTTTACCAACATGCGTAGAAGAAATGCAACATTGACAAGCGTAGTCATTTGCAACGATTTATCCAAGGATCCGGTATTCAACGCAAGACAATTTCAATCTTTAACAACCACGAAATTGACTTGAAGCATACAAGCTTAAGCATTCTTATTACTACATGTCGAACAAGGTTCAAGACATTACAACTTGAATTCGAAACATCATGACAATACTCGATACAATAGTTGCTTGGCACGAAGACGTCTTTGTCAAGCCAACTACTCTAACATCTCGAAGACAACTCGGTAAGATCGATATCTTCTTTGCTCCCGGTGCCGCCGGCAACCTAGTTGCCCACCGAAGCACCACCGTACGAAGGCGAAGCCGGGGGAGTCGGTAGCGGTGGTCCCGCCCGGCTCGTCGATCCGGACGGACACGGCCCTGCTGCTCCTCCGGTGTGCATGCGGGGGCGGGGCCGTAAGGCCACTATAGCCCGTAAGGCGGCCACCCGTACGTCGGCCTCACGCACGTGCTCCCGCATCTCGGCAATGTTCTGCGCGGCGGTGTCGGCCTCTCTATCTCGTGTGTGTCGGCATCCTCCTCTAGTGCATGGTTCTCCGCCTCTAGGTCCACGATTCTCTGGAGACGGTCACCTCTCTCAAGCTCCGGTGGAACCTCCTAGTACGCGGCTGTCGTTCTCCTCGCCGCACTTGGGTAAGCGTGAAGTTCGAGCCGCCGGTGTCTTCCTTGAAAGCTGCTCCCAATCGCGCCTAGATGTCTCCAAGCGCCGTGCAATGATCACCTTGCGGTGTTATAGCGCGCCCCCGGAGTGTGAAGACCACGTTCGGACAACGGGCAAGTGTCCGGGTAACATCCAACGGCTCCGCTAGGGTCGGTAGCTCCCGTAGATGGTCCATACGGTCCAACCAAGGCCGGGTCGTGAGGACTCACGGCGGGAAATAGTCCAAACGGGGAAAGAGCTACAACGGTAGGGTTGTGGTCACAAAAGTCCGTCGGCACTCCGAGGGCGGGCCGACTCAACGGACTCGTGTGTGATAAATCCCCGCTAGATAAAACTCGGGTCAAACCGGTCGGCGTGGTCCGGGTGCGGCGGCACGGTAACTATCACCCCGCAGCGGGGAACGCCAAAGCGCTCAAACTCCTTCACCTCGTACGTCGGTGGGGTAAGGTATCTGCGGCACGAGTGCTTCCCACGCCAAGCGCGGGAAAACCCTCCCGGTGCAACTCCGTTGGTACGGATCGTACCGTCGGCGTCGAACCGGTGGAACACGGGGAAATCCATCCGTACACAAATGTAACTCATGTCGGCTCTCAAAGAGAACGGCATGTCAAATGGTGAAGTTCGCCGCCGTGAAATAATATCATAACTAAAAATCCGAAACCTCAAAAATTTTCCCAAGTTTTCAATTTAACCTTTAATACTTTTAATTAAGCTTTTTAAGGTTGAGCATGATCAAGGAACAAGATGAAGGGTCCTTAACCTGAATGTGCCTAGGGAAAAGTGAACCAACCCATCGAAACTAGGATTAAGATTTGCTTTCTACAAGACAACTAGTTGAGGAGCAATTATCAATTTGGTTTTTAATTTAAACATAGCACAAGGTAAACGAGTTTTGCACAAAATTTCGGCGGCATGACGGCTAGGTATGGAAGGTATTCTAGTTTACAAAAAGCACACACTAGCATAATCTTCCTTAGAGAACAAATGGAATTCCAATTTTTGGGTCCATTTTAGGTATTTCGATTTTTAATATGCATGCAAGACGTCCTATTCGACCTCACATGGCAATCAAGCCAAAAATCGAAGTTAGTGCCGTTGGCAAGGCTTTTATTCGTCTCTCCCTATAATATCTAGTCAAGAGCTATACGGTACTTGATTAACATCTAACGAAGCGCCGTTATGTACTGCGGAAAACGAACCTTTCGTGCCGGCACGTCACGAAAGCGTCCACATTCATTACCGTTCACTATAGAAACGGTATCTATGCGTTAAGCCGCTGCATGGACGGCGTCCAACCTCGGACACCCTCCGTTTGAATGGAGTGTATCCTTGCCTCGCATGAGCGACATGCGGAATGCACACGTATGAAACACGTGGCGACACACAACTCATAAACGGACGCGAAGATGGGATCCGTGGAATGGATCACTCCATCAACCCTCGCAATTCCCGTGATGCGGAACGGCACACGTATAAAACACGTGGCTCCTAGTTTGGTTGTGCATGAAAGTAAGTCCGACATAAATTAATGTGCGGGAGTTAGCAAAATAAACCATAGGTTAATAAGCCACACGAAAGAACCCAAAATTCCCTCTAGGGCCTCTCGGTCTAGTTTATCCTTAGCGGACCAACGTATTTTGGAAAATCGAAAAATCTTGGCATATTTTATTCAAAAATCGGTGATTAAGGTTTATTAATTAATCTCGGTGCATATAAGCTACGATACCAATCGTGACAACCCGCCCGGAAAGTACCGTACTATCGCCTAAGACCGATCCACTTTGGTCGTTAAGCAATAATAAAGTACCATCCTGTCGTAAGTCGCCGGGTTAACTCCCGGTAAATCACTTGAAAAGCAACAAGGATCGAATATATGCATTAAAACTCACTCGAAGGCGAGTCCAGAGATACAACAACATTCAAATCCGAATTCGTACCTTGAGGGGTTTAATTATTACAAACCATAGTTTTTGTCATGACGAGACGGTTCGCAGTTTTGAAAAGCAAGCGAAAATTAACTAACGGCGGCGAAGTCACCACGGGAGGCCATCCATGATGCTTTCGGTAGTCGTCCTCCACCCACTCCGGCTCCCGGCAGGCGGGATCTCACCGGGCCACACATCAATGAAGGCATTACCTGGATCAACACATTATAGCAAGGGCGAGTATACTAATACTCGGCAAGTCTTACCCGTCGGTGATGTCTACTTCACCAATTCTAGACCATGAAAGGCTTTTTGGCTCTTGGGTTGCTTTTGCTAAAAAGTAACAAAGAGTTGGTCCTTACTTTCAAGATTTTAGCACAAGTTCTAGTAGGTTTAATCATTACTATATTAGCCAACTAGTACAAACAAAGTTGTACAATACAATTAATCAAACATCATCTTCATCAACTTTCATCATTAGGGATCACATGACTAGTGGAGTAAGTAGTCTCGGATAACGATGAGAGGCCGACAATCGATTGATTTAAACCTTGCAAGGTAGACCCAAACACACGGTCGGTTGCCCCCGCGAGGACAACTCCCCGAGCCGTCCCCATAAATCCTCGGGTTGGGATCGAATCTTACGATCTTTGGTGCGGGCTATCCGGCATACCCGCGAGATACCGGAGTCACCATACACCACCGGTAGCTAGCCGTGAGAGCGAATCCCAAGAGTAGTAATAGTAGGATCCCTCACCGCCTCATTATGGTACTAGGCTTACCGGCCCCATAACCGGCATGTGCTTAGTACGTTCAAAAACTTAACCCACATAACCACCGGATCGGAGCCCGGATCCCATGCTCTTACCATGTGAGCCATCCATTTAAGCATATAGTATGATTCCTATCCGGGAACCTATTCTCGCGAGTGAGGTCATCACCCGACTTGTAACGATCCTATAGCTTAGCCGCTATCGACCTATCATACTAGTAGGGACCAAAGGTACCTATGGATCATACATCTAGGGTTTCATTCAACTCCTGAACGTAAATGCACAATCATTCATAGATAATTGAATAAAGAATTTTAAAACTGGGTTAGATGCACGGAGCTTGCCTTTGTCGACTAGGTTAGCTTGGGCACCCTCGGTGTCGAGTACGTCCACGTACTTGCGAGAGAACCTTCCGCTCCGCCTTCCTCGGTTTACGGGACCGGGGAGTAATCTCCGTCCGGAAGATCTACACGGAATGCAATGCACTTTAGGTGATGTGATAGTTTGTTGTCTTATCCAACTCTAGTTGGTCATTATTCACCTTAACAAGCATTCATCTAAGGTTTCTATTTGAGGAAGTTGTTGGTTGTACATGGGTTACTCTTTTTAAAGGTTTTTATTTAAGCTTATCATTTCATGTGAAAGCTTTATTTCATTTTATTTTTACCAACATGGTGTAATTAATATTTTATTTGTGAATTAACTCCTTATCAGAGCTGATAATTAACTTTATTTTATTTATATTAAATAATGCTTTCAAAAAGGAAAAAGATTTAATTAAGGATTTTCTTTTATTTGATTTCCCTTTAATATTAATAGGGCATTTAAGCCATTTATTAATCCATTAAATCACCAAAAATTAAATGAGTGTTTCTTAAGCCTACTAGCACCTATCCTGGTCCATTGGACCCATATGTAAGTCTTTGGATGCTAGGAAAATAAATATTATGGAAAATAACAAAGCTTATCAAGTGATTCAACTTAAATGCATATAAAAAAATAAATAAGCATCAAAAATATCTAAACTTTCTTGGGGATGCTCTCTGGTCCTAAACAAGCCTAAAAAGCCAACGCATGTTCTCATGGAACCTCTACTGAACTTGGTTTATGAATTAACAAAGGAAAACATGCATAATTCAAGAATAATTATTTCTGTTAACCCAAAATTCATGATTAATTCACGAGATGTGTCCTTTAGTATTGCAAGACAGTGTGCACAAGTTGGGCTCAAGAACATAAATATTTTTAACATGAAAAATCATTTAGGCGGCTTTCGCATGAATGGAAAAGAATTTGTCTAGCAAACTCTACTGCATAACTTTGTGCAAATTTTGGCACAACATCTAGTCATATCCTAACACACAACATATCCAGAGCTTGGCTATAGAGGAGTTATACTTTGCAAGTTATGACAGATGCATATATAACACATTTGTATTTTTCCTGCCAAAACTAATTTGAATCTAGTCATGAGTATACAACCAAGGGGTGGGGTTTAGCATCCCGAACTCTACAAAATTGGTTTGGGATTTTTAGGATTTTTCTGTGAATTTCTAGGGGTTTTACAAGTCACTGGACTGAAATGTAATAAAACTTAGTTAAGTTTCTTTGCAACTAAGCCCTCGAGTTCACAACCATGCCCTTGGCGGCGGCGGGAGGGCTCGCCGGCGGCGATGTGGGGCCCGACCACGGCAACAAGCGGCACAGGAGTGAAATTGGGCTCACCACGGATCGTTGGGCGGTGGCGGCGGGGGTCGGGGCGTGCTCCGGCGGCGGCGCACGGCGGTGGCTGCGGCGGCGCTCACGGCGGCTCGGGGGTGCGGCGGTGTGGAAGCTAAATTGGAGCAAACAAGCGTGCGTGTGAGCTTGCACGGGTGCTAAGGAAGCTAACTACGTGCTTGGACGGCGACGAACGCGAGCGAGGGGCGCTAGCACCCGCGGCGGCGACGATGGCGGCGGCAATGGCGCGGGCGGCTCGGTGTGGCGTGCGGGGAGAGGCGAGAGGGCTTAAATACCCGGCTCGGCCCGCCCGTGGGTGACGCGGTGATGACGGCGGAGATACCGGTCGTGCTACGGCGGCTTGAGGCGCGCGCGCGTGCGGCGGCGACGCCGCCGACGGACCGCCGGTCCGTGGCGCGTGCGCGCGTGCGGCGGCGCGTGCCTCGGGGCACCTCGGGACGGGGCGCTTCGGGGGGCGCGGGCATCGGGACGGGGCGTGGCGCGAACGTCGAGGCCTCGGGGAGCGCGGACACGGATGTCGGGGCGTGACCGGCGGTGGCGGCGCACGGGCGCGCACGACGTCGCGCGCGGCGCGCTCCGGCCCGCGGTGCTTCGGTGCTGTGTTTGATCGATTGTTTCTCCAAAATTTTGAATAAAACTTGACCCAACAATGAATACCAAAGTTGCGGATCTAAGTACCGGCTACAATTTTCACAAAGGTTGTATAGGGTTTTTCTCCCTAGATTTGAATCTGTTTGAATGCCAACTTGGAATGTCGGCTTGGGCACCGGGAACGGTGAACCCTGCCTTCCAAGGGGTTTTTTCACAATTTTCCCCTCCAAATTTGAAATGCCACTCTACATGAAAGTTGTGTCCCTCGACAAGACCTACAACTTTCCTAAAGGTAGGATTTTAAGTGTTTAGGTGAATTTCGGAGAACGCGGCAAAAATTCCGGCGGACACCCTGGACACCTTGGATGGCAAGGGGGTTTGACCCACCCTTTGACCATGGGTTGGCCCCACAAGTGTTTTACTATCCACTAAGGGTCACTAGGGGTGTGTTAGGGAGTTTTCATGGGTGAGGGCCCGGGTTGACCTAGGGTTGACCATTTGACCGCTAATCCGGTCATTAGCGTTAATGACGGTAATTAAAAACCCGGGGCGTCACGGTCACCCATTCGCCGCAGCCCGAGCCTCCGCAGCCGCCGCCGGACCGCCGCCGTCGAGCTCGCTCCTCCGCTGCTTCTCCAAGCCCCGTGGCCTGTCTGGTACCTTCCCTGGGTCACATGGAAGCTCCCCGTGCAGCACGTGGTTGAGCCCAGGCCCTTCCCTCATCGCCGTCGAGCTTCCCGCGGCGCGCGCCCGCTCGCCGCTCCGCCGCCGCCGCTCGCCGAAGACCTCACCGGTCGATCCACCTCCACCAATCGGTCGCGGTGAGCCTAATCGACGATTCCCCTTGCTTGTTTGCGTGGGCGAGCCCTACCTCGCCGCCGGCGAGCCGGCTCCCGCCGTCGGGCCCAAGGGGGATGAACCAATGGCATATCCGTGAAGATTTTAAAAGTGTTAGGGTCCCCGGCGCAAAAGATTCTTCCCTATTTTGTAAACTAGTCCAGCACCTTGTAAAATCGATTAAAAATCCAAAAATAAACCCAAGTTTGTTGTGCTCAGTGTGACAAGAACTACAACTTTGTCCAAATATGTATATACTTTTGAGATTTAGTTTTTGCTTGAAAAATAGAAATGTGAAATGCTTAGATTGGTGTTTCTGCAAAATCCACCCAAGCTCTTGAGCTGGATTTTGGATATGTTGTGGTAACTAGTATGCCTAGCCTCTGTGCCAAAATTTGCACAAAGTTTCTGAAGGGATCCTCTTGAATAAATTAATTGGTGATATTGGTAAATCTTCTTAGATGATTTTTGTAGATGGTTACATAATTATTTTTGAGCCCAACTTCTGGCTATAGTCTTGTTGTGTTAAAATGCACCTTTGGTGAATTTACCATGATTTTATCTCTGTTAGAAATACTATTTCCTCATTTATGCTTGTTTTTAATCATAAATATGTGTAGCATGTTTCATGAAGGCTATATGTTTGTTTGTTAGTTCTTTAAGCTTGTTTTGGACCAGAGTATATGTAGGAGAAAGATGGGGCTCATTCCTATGCTATTTATTTTCATATGCATTACCCCTTTCATACCAAATAGGAATGCTCCTATTTTGGTGTATTAAAATCAATGGTGCTAAAACCCTTTTGTTTGCTGTCCATGTATGCCTCCCCGGTCGCAGGGACCGGTGGGGGTTGCTTGGATCGGTTGTATGTTTTGGTTATGCATGAGAAGCTCAAACTAGAATAATCTAGAAAAGGGAAAATAGGAAAAAGTCACCTCTCTAGTGCATGCCTTTAGAAGAAGTGTTAGGAAAACTAAAATGGTGCTAGGAAAATAATGGCCTTGCTGTTTGTTTTAAATTAATTAATTCTTGAATAGATGTGCACGCAATCACCTTAAAAGGGTAGGCAAAATAGGCCTTGGTTTAATTCTTTTAAAAGGAAAAATGTGTAAATACTTTGTTAAGGTGAATATGGCCAACCATATACTCCTTTCAGCGGCTTACTGCTGTTTATGAATTAATTTAAAACAATTACACTCCTAATCCCTGCATTGCATTCCCCGTGTAGAAGTCCCCGACGGTAGCTATACGCTTGTCTTTGGGCCGAAGAGGACGAGGGAGCCGGAGGAGACGTGCACTACGTGACCGTAGAGCAAGACCGGCCAAAGTCCGGAAGTTTGTGTGTCTGCTTGTGCTGACGAAGGCAAGCCCCGGTTTATTCATTAACCCCTGTGTTTCTTTAAAACTTCTGAATTTACTTCTTGTTATTGTATGTGTATTTACGTTTAGGAGTTGAAATGAAACCCTAGTTGCATGATCCCTAAGTACCTATGATCTTTTACTAGCATGTTAGGTCGCTAGTTGCTATGCTTAAGGATCCGGTACAAGTCGAGTGATGTTCATCACTCGTGAGAATAGGATCTCTTTTATGGAATCACCATATGTTTAATTGGATTGCTCATGTGGTAAGAGCATGGGATTTGGGCTCCGGTCCAATGGCTTCGTGGGCTAAGTGTTTGAACGTACTAAACACTTGTCGGAAATGGGTACAATAAGCCTAGTACCTAAAGGAGACGGTACGGGGTTTTACTATCACTACTCTTAGGGTTGCGGCCCCGGGCTCGCCACCCGAGTGCATGCGTGAGGCTGGGTGACCTTGGTGGCGTAACCCAGATAAACCTTGTACTTAAGACTGTGAGCTATTATCCCCAAACCGAGGAATGACGGGAACCGCCTGGTTGGTGAACTCTTAGTGAGGGCACCTCCCGTGTGTTTAGGTCCACCTTGCAAGGTTATGAATCAATCGATTGTCGGCCTCTCACCGTTATCTGAGACTACTTACCCGACTGGCCATGATATCCCTTTATGATGGAACTTTGTGAAGATTATTACTTTGATTCATTGTTTGCACAACTCTGGTTGTAATAGTTGCTTATCTAGTAATGATCACTCCAACTAGAACATGACCTAAAATATGGAAAGTAAGGATTCACTACTTAGCAGCTTTTCAGCAAACAAACCCACTAGCCAAAAGCCTTGCATGACTAAAGGTAATGTCTTTTCTTTTAGACGGGTAAGTCTTGCTGAGTATTAGTATACTCAGCCTTGCTTTATAAATGTTGTTCCAGGTAATGCATCTGATGTGTGGCCCGGAGAACTTCCACCCGGCTGGGAGCTGGAATGGGTGGATGACGAAGAGTGATTGCATCATGGACAGGCCTCCTATGATGTGATCAGATCGTTTAGTTATCTTCCACTGTTTTCAATAAACTCTGAACCATTTACTTTCATGCCAACGAACTATGTTTGTAATAATGACCCCTGCGGGGATGTGATGGATAATTTTGTAAGGCACTCTGGACTCTCCTTCGAGGGAGTTTTAATGCATTCGTTCGATCCTCTCTGTGTTTCCAAGTGATTTACCGGGTGTAAACCCGGCAACACTCAACAGGATGCTTCCTTATTATTGCTTAATGACCAAATGGAGTGGTTTAGGCGATAGTATGAAATTATCTCGGGTGGGGTTGTCACACTTACTTCGGTGATTACTCAAACACAACCACAATTGCAACTCCCTTCTCCACTTGGGCTTGTACTTCCTCCTAGACTGACTCTGAGTACTCTAGTGAGTTTGTTTTCCACTTTTCTTTCCATTTCTGGTAGTGACTTAGAGAGCTAAGCAACCTAGAATGACTTAGAAATGTAGATTTATTTTCATATTCATATAGAACATTCATTCTCATAGTGACAAACTGAGAATGTTGTACTTCCATGTTATTGACTTAAAATTTTGTGTAGAATATGTCGATGGCATCGAATGATAGCCCGGTTGCACATGACGTGTCACCGTCTCAGCGGCCTCCGTTGGTCCCCGAGAGTGGAGCGTGGGGGCAAGCGCCTCACGGGTCTACTTACATGTGGTCGCCGTGGCCGCATGTTCTGCCAGGCATGGGGATACCGCCAACCGGTTCACTAGGTTACACATGGCCGCCAACCGGTTCACCAGGTTGCATATGTGGACTTATGTGATGGATATGGTGATATTTGAACTTCCTGTGTTGGTTATGGTGATATTTTAAATTGTCTGTGATGATTATGGTCATATTTTAACTACCTGTGATGGTTATGGTGATATTTGAACTGCCTGTGATGTTGTATCGTATGTGAGGTGGCATATATGGTTCTGGGATAAAAATAAAAAAACAAAAATGGCACTTTGCCGTGACCTAAGTCTCCTATGTTGTGAGCTTAGCGCATATGCCGTTAGCTTTGACTTGTGCTCACGGCAACGTTGTGTAACCTAGCAGCAGGAAACTGCCCCTTTGCCGTGAGCTAGAAGCTCGACTCACGGCAGTAAGGTGATCTGTGCTGTGAGCCAGATATCCGGCTCACGTCACAGAACCGACGTCAGCACGTCTGAGGAGGTGCCACGTGTGGCCTCTATGCCGTGAGTGATGGAGCGGCTCATCGCAACCAGAAGCTCTGTGCCGTGAGCTAGACGTCCGGCTCACGGCACATAGCCGACGTCAACTCACCTGGGAACCTGCCACGTGTAGCACCTATTGTCGGGGACAGCCCTAGGGGTCCCCTTTAACAACGGGGGAATCCTCACTTAAAACCCGTAACAAAGCCAAACACACTTTGCCTAATCATGCAGGATACGGCCCATGCCGCAGGGACCCCGACGGCCCACCAAGGTGGCCCTCTTGAAGATCCCCTCGAGCAGGCTCCGCCTCGCTCGAGGATGAGCGCGCCCCTCGGGCGGGCTCCACCCCGTTCGCGGGGGTGCATTTCCCTCGAGCAGGCTCCGCCTCGCTCGAGGGCCCGCTCCCCCTCGAGCAGGCTCCGCCTCGCTCGAGGGTCCGTCCCCACCCTCGACCGGGGGCCGCCTCGCTCGAGGATGCCCCACACGCGTGCGCCGGCCCCCGTACGCGGGCATTTAACGCCCGGCACCGGCGGGACAGCGCCATCATACGCCGGGGCTCGCGCCCCCGTGCCGCCGCACCAACTCCCCATGAGGGAGCCCATCCCCATCCCTTGTGCGGAGGGACCGTGCGGCGGGGCCGGGTGCCGGCCCCGTGACGCCGTGCACCCGCTCCGTGACGGCTAACACGCCGAGCCCACGAAGGGGGCCGGCCGCACCCTCGATTTGCTTTCTTGTGACTCGCGGGGGTTAGGTGGAGGCGTTAGGCCGGTGGAGCGCCATCCCCTCGCTGCGTTACGGTATGGCTACCGCCCCCGCGCGTGCGGGCGCACGCCGTGCGCCGTAGCGCAGCTCCACCGCCGTGGAACGCGTTGGGGAAGGGACGCCGTTTTACCTACTCCCGTACTCCGTACGGGCCAACGTCGCCGCTCCCTCGAGCCTATCGAAGACATCACCACCATCCACCGCCCTACTACCCTCGAACCGCCACCGTTCGGGTACAAGATAGGCCATGACGGCCGGATCGCCGCAAGGATCGTCCGGACGACCGCCCACTCTACACATAGCACGTTGTGCTTTCTCACGTAGCTAGATAGCGCGGCGCGCATGTGATTCGCCTCCTCCTTGATCTATAAAAAGGAGGGCGAACCCCCCGCCGCGGGGGGACGGAAGGGAACGACCACTCGAGACAAAGACAGACACAACCCCACCGGAGACAAGTTGCGCCACGCACTTGCTCTCCAACCCCCCCCCCCCCCACATCACCTTCGGATACTACGCCACGGACTTGGAGGCCGGGCTTCCTCTCCCGCCTTGCTTGTAGCATCCCCACTACGAGCACCCCCGTCTTCGAGCAATATAGTGCCTTGAGCACACTACTGTCGGACGTACGGCCCCCTCGGCCGGAACCGGGATAAACCCCGTGTTTCTTATTGCTTAGCATCGACCATTGAGGGATAGACCTCGGCGCTTTCCTCTTGGTTAGTGTCGGGACCATATTCCGCACCGACGGTTGGCGCCCACCATGGGGCGTCCCCGAGCGCCAAAGGTCATTCCACCAACTCCCTCCATGGTGATCCGCACCGAGTACCGTGGTACACGCTCTTGCATGGGCAGCTCGGACCCCCTCCCCGCCGGGTTCGAAATTCGGTTCGGGGGCCTGAACTTTCAGGCCACGGGGAAGCGGCTACCTCATGCGCCTTACCAACCGTGAGGAGCTCCGCGCGCGCGCGCCGGGCCGGGTCCGCTCCGGCCTCCGCCGCACGCACCACCACGGCGCGGGCGCCGCGAGGCACGGATGTCGTGGGCCCGTCGACGCCACGACGCCGCCGCCGCTCCGGGCGGCGTTCGCGCCGGGCGCGGTCCGAGCGGCGGCGGGCGGCCGAACGCGCGCCTCTCCGTGCGCGCGCCCGCCGTCACAACGGCCACCATCCCGGTGGGACGGCGCACGGTCTCGGACCGTGCATCCCCATCGGGTTGCGTGGCGCTACGTCGGCCTACAACGCCAACGTCAACACCACGATGCGCAGGGTTCCGCCTGGCCGTCACGTCTTCGTCGCCAGGGATCCCAGCGCCTCAGCGGGCGACGAGTCGTCCCTGGGTTCCCTCGACGCGTTGCCGCCCGCCAACCGCCACGGGTACGCGGAGTGGGACTTCTCCGGCGTGCCGGACCCAGTCATGTTCCGGCGTTTCCTCGACGCTACGGATTACTGGTTCGGCTGCTCCGACGACTCCAGCACCGGGAGCTACGATCCCGCGCGGGAGTGCTACGCTGTCATCACCAACGACCCAGCCAATGCCGCCGGTGCGGTGGGCGCCGGAGACGGGGAGGTCACGCCTGCCCCAGGGATTGCCACGCGCCTGACCGCGGGGCCAAGCGCTCCTGCTGGGGCCGACGCCGACGCGCGGTGGCCCAAGCCCGCGAGCTCGAGGCCAAGCCGGCGGAAGAATACGGACCGTGTGGGCGCTCCGTGCCTCAATGGCGGGGAGAAGCCTCCGCGCGCGGCGAACGCGCGCGGGAGCCGGGCAAGCGGTCCGCGACCGCATCAACACCGACCCCAACATCGACGACGCGGACGCACCCCCACGGGCGAGCCAAAAGCTCATCGCCGCCGCAACGGCCGCCGCGAGCCATGCCGGCACCCTCGACCCCCGAGGCGCGAGACACCGCACCGCGAGGTGCGGACTCTCATCGAACAAGCGGCCGGTCCGGCGGGCGAGAGCTCGGCCTCACGCATCCGCCAACGGGGGGGATGCGCGGGACGACGGAGCCGCACCGGGAGGCTAACCCTCGGTCCACGCGGGAGAGGGCCGGCGGGGCGACCCGCCGACCCGGGACGCGCGCCGGCCAAGGAGCGGCTCCTTGACGCACGCAGGGCGCCGGATGGCGACGCCCGCAACATCATCAACGCCAAGCGCACAAGCGGGGGCGGACGCGCGAGCGGCGGTGGGCTACCACCCTCGGCGGGGTGGACGCTACGACGACGAACGAGGACCGCCCCCCGCCCGGGCCCCCGAGGGACCCGTGTGTTCGGCCGAGAGATCCGCGCGGCGCGTTCCCCCAACGCTTCCGCCAACCCTCGACCATCGACAAGTACAACGGGGAGACGGACCCCCGCGTGTGGCTCAACGACTACCGCTTGGCTTGCCGGCGGGCGGGGCCACCGGCCGACGAGGTCATCATCGGCAACTCGCCCCCGCACCTCGGCGACGCGGCCCGACATGGCTCGAGCACCCGCCCCCGCCGCCAAATCCACAATTGGGATGATCGGTCCGCATGTTCGTGGGCAACTTCCCCGGGCACGTACGTGCGCCCCGAAATTCATGGGACTTGTGCTCCCTGCACAAAGAAGCCGGCGAGTCGGCGCGGGACTTCATACGGCGCTTCTCCAAGCGCCGCACGGAGCTCCCCAGCGTGGCGCAGTCCGAGATCGTGCACGCCTTCCTCGAGGGCACCACATGCCGGGACCTCGTGCGGGAGCCGGGACGCGGCCCCCGCCGCGGACTCCAACGAATTGTTCGACATCGCCACCAGCTTCGCCTCCGGAGAAGAGGCTGTGGGGGCGATCTTCGACGGCAAGAAGGGGAAGCGCTCGGAGGACGCGCCCGCGGAGAGCGGCAAGTCCAAGGAGCCCCGCCACAACGACAAGCGGGGCAAGAAGGGGAAAGAAGCCGCGCCGCGAGGCGCGCGAGCAGAGGCGCGACGGCGGTAATGCCGAGGCCCTTGCTGTTGACCCGGCTCGACAGGGCCCTCGACCAGCCCCTCGAGGCCCGGGGGTGTTTGATGACATGCTAAAAAAGTCGTGTCCTTACCACAAGACCCCGATGAAAATCACACCCTTGAGCAGTGCGATATGCTCAAGAAGTTCTATGGCCACGCTGCCGCGAAGGAGGCAGAAGCCAAGAAAGACGGGGGCGACGGCGATGCAGGCGGTTTCCCCGCCGTGGAAAACGTGTTCCTCATCTTTGGGGGGCCAACTGTCGACATGTCGACCCGCCAGCGCAAGAAGGAGCGGCACGAGGTCCTCGCCGCGGAGAGGGCGCCTCCGTCCTTCCTCAATTGGTCGGAGGACGCCATCACCTTCAGCCGGGAAGACCACCCGAACCGCGTCCCCAACCCGGCCGGTGCCCGGCCCGGTGGTCGACCCCATCATCGGGAATGCGCGGTTCTCAAAGGTCCTGATGGACGGAGGCAGCTGCCTCAACATCCTCTACGCGCATACGTTGCGCTTGATGGGGATCGGGTTGGACCAGCTGCGGCCCAGCACGAAGCCATTCCACGGCATCGCGCCCGGCAAGCAGGTCCAGCCCCTCGGGCAGATCGACCCGCCGGTTGGTTTGGCACCGCAAAGAATTTCCGCAAGGAGATCCTCACCTTCGAGGTGGTGGGGTTCAAGGGAGCCTACCACGCCATACTTGGGCGACCTTGTTACGCCAAATTCATGGCGGTCCCCAACTATACCTACTTAAAGATGAAGATGCCAGGACCGAACGGCGTCATCACCGTCGGCTCGTCCATCGAGCACGCATTCGACTGCGACGTCGAGTGCGTAGAACACGCAGAAGCATTGGCGCTGGATGAAGCGCTGGTGACCACTTTGGAGAAGATGGTCAACGAAGACCTCGACTCCGCCGCTAAGCACACGGCACCTTCGAGGCCGCAGAGCAGACCAAGGAGGTCCCCCTCGACCCTTCTGCCCCCGAGGGCAAGGCGTTGAGGGTCAGCTCCGCCCTCGATCCCAAATAGGAAGTGGTGCTCGTCGACTTCCTCCGCGCCAACGCCGACATCTTCGCGTGGAGCCCCTCGGATATGCCAGGCATCCCGAGGGAGGTCGCCGAGCACTCCCTTGACATCCTGCCTCACGCCCGTGCCGTGCAGCAACGGCTGCGCCGCTTCGACGAGGAGCGGCGACGGGCAATCGGAACGGAGCTGCGGAAGCTCCTCGAGGCCGGGTTCATCAAGGAGGTGTTCCACCCAACGTGGCTAGCCAACCCAGTGCTTGTAAAGAAAAAGAACGGGAAGTGGCGGATGTGTATCGACTACACTAGTCTTAATAAAGCATGTCCTAAAGTTCCTTTTCCTTTGCCACGTATTGATCAGATCGTTGATTCAACGGCTGGGTGTGAATTGCTTTGCTTCCTTGATGCTTACTCCGGTACCACCAAATAAAGATGAAGGAGTCCGACCAGCTCGCGACTTCGTTCATCACGCCGTTCGGGACGTTCGCTACGTCACGATGCCGTTTGGCCTCCGAAACGCGGGTGCAACATACCGCGCCGCATGCGGCACGTTTTTGGGGATCACATCGGGCGGACGGTCGAAGCGTACATGGACGACATCGTCGTAAAGACCAGAAGGCGGATGACCCGGTTGGCGACCTTGGCATCGCGTTCGGCCGCCTACGGGCCAATGGGGTCAAGTTAAACCCCGAAAAGTGTGTCTTTGGAGTGCCGCGAGGTATGCTCCCGGGATACATTGTCTCTCAACGGGGAATCGAGGCCAACCCCGAAAAGGTTGCGGCCCTCGAACGAATGGGTCCGATCCGGGACCTCGCAGGGGTGCGAGAAGGTGCTTTGGGGTGCCTTGCCGCCTTAAGCCGCTTCATCTCGCGGCTCGGTGAAAAGGGGCTGCCCCTTTACCGCCTACTCAAGAAGCACGAGCGCTTCTCCTGGACCGCCGAGGCCCAGGATGCGCTCGACAAGCTGAAGGCGTCTCTAACGCACGCTCGATCCTCACGCCGCCGCAAGACGGCGAACCCCTGCAGCTCTACGTGGCCGCAACCACCCAGGTGGTCAGCGCCATGATTGTCGTGGAGCGCACGGAGGAAGGGCACGCCTTGCACCGTACGGCGGCCGGTCTATTACATCGGCGAGGTCTGTCGGATACCAAGACGCGCTACCCCCGAGTCCGAGAAGTTGCCGTACGCGGTAGTCCTTGAGCGGCGCAAGCTCCGCCACTACTTCGAGGCCCACCCCGTCACGGTGGTTTCCTCCTTCCCACTAGGGGAGATCATCCGCAACCCGACGCCGCGGGCAAGATCGCCAAGTGGTCCGTGGAGCCGATGGGCGAGACGCTCGCCTACGCCCCGCGCAAGGCCGTCAAATCCCAAATCTTGGCGGATTTCGTCGCCGAATGGACGGACACGCAGCTACCGCCGCCGCAAATCCAAGCGAGTGTTGGACTGCGTTCTTCGACGGCTCGGTGATGAAAACGAGGAGCGGGCGCGGGCCTACTTTTCGTGTCACCCCTCGGGGAACACATGCGGTACGCGGTGCGCCTCCACTTCCCCGCGTCTAACAATATGGCCGAATACGAGGCCCTCCTCTGCGGCCTCAAAATCGCCATTGAGTTAGGCGTCAAGCGCCTCGACGTGCGGGGGGGACTCGCGGCTCGTAATCGATCAAGTCATGTAGAACGCGAGCTGCCATGACGACAAGATGGAGGCCTACTGCAAAGCCGTGCGAGCCCTCGAGGACAAGTTCTACGGCATCGAGCTCAACCATGTGCCCCCGCCGGTACAACGACGAGGCGGACGAGCTCGCCAAGATTGCGTCCGGGCGGATCACCGTCCCCCCGAACGTTTTCGCACGCGACGTCACTCAGCCCTCGGTCGTCTTCGAGCCCCACCCCTCGAGTCACGACGAACCCTCGGGGGCTACCTCGAATCCAGCGGGTGCGGAACCTATGGACGAGGACCCCTCGAACGAGGCGTACGTGCTCTCCCTCCTCGAGGGGTATGGCTCCCACGAGGCCGATGTGATGGACATCGAGCCGCCTCCTCCGTCGAAGCGGACCGGCGCGACAAATACATCACCCGGATCACTCGAGGGGAACTCCCCCCGCGGACCGGGCCGCGGCCGGGCACATCGCCAGGATGGCCAAGTCCTTTGCCCTCGTTGACGGCGAGCTGTACAAGCGCGCCGCCTCCGGCATCCTGCAGCGGTGCATGCCCATCCCCGAGGGGCGCGAGCTCCTACGGGACATTCACGCGGGGATCTGTGGCCACCACGCCGCGCCCCGCACCCTCGTCGGCAACGCGTTCCGCCAGGGCTTTTACTGGCCTACCGCGGTCGCGGACGCCAGCGAGATCGTACGCACCTGCGAAGGGTGCCAGTTCTACGCCCGCAAGTCCAACTTGCCCGCCCATGCCCCGCGTGACCATCCCCGCAACATGGCCATTTGCCGTGTGGGGGCTAGATATCGTCGGGCCCCTGCGGAAGGCGCCGGGGGCTTCACACACTTGTTGGTCGCGGTCGACAAGTTCTCCAAGTGGGTGGAAGTGCGCCCCATCACGAATATCGGGCGGAGCGGGCGGTAACATTCTTCACCGACATCGTCTACCGCTTTGGAGTGCCAAACTCCATCATCACCGACAATGGGTCCCGAGTTCACGGGCGGGAAGTTCTTAAAGTTCCGCGACAAGTTCCACATCCGTGTGGATTGGGTAGCCGTGGCACACCCACGGACCAACGGCCAAGTAGAGCGTGCCAATGGCATGATCTTACAAGGCCTAAAGCCCGAATTTTCGACCCGGCTAAACAAATACGGGCGAAAATGGCTCCAAGAGTTACCGGCGGTTGTGTGGAGCCTAAGGACCACCCACGAGCGAGCCATTGGGTTCACTCCGTTTTTCCTAGTCTATGGCGCGAGGCCGTCCTCCCCATGGACTTAGAATACGGATCGCCTGGGTTCGAGGCTATGACGAGGATGCTAGCCGGCGAGCCCGCGAGGACTCGCCGGATCGGTCGGACGAGGCACGCCTCGTGGCCTTGATGCATTCCGCGAGGTACCAACGAGTCCCTCGGGCGCTACCAAGCACGCAAGATACGCGCGGCGGGATTTCGGCGAAGGGGATGCGGTCCTAAGGCTACGCCAAGACAACCGAAGGCGCCACAAGCTATCGCCCCCATGGGAGGGACCCTACGTCGTGGTGAAGGTGCTCAAGCCCGCACGTACAAGGCGGCCAACGAGGACGGTGAAGAGCTCACCAACGCTTGGAACATCCAACGGCTACGTCGTTTCTACCCCTAGCTAGGATTCCCAAGCATTTTTTGTTGTAAAAATCATATGGCCAACGCCCCGTTGGTGACAACTATGTAAACACCTCAAGTCAAATGGAAAGGGCAACTCGGCTTTCCCCTGAAACCCAAGTTACCCTCGGGGGCTACCGTGGGGGGGGGCACCCCCCCCCCAAAAAAATGGTCCCATTTTCGCGCAAAAATAAAAAGCAACTCACACGCGCTAAGTTTGTTTTCTACTTCAACCCCGAGCAACGGTTCGAACAGGGGCGCGGGCGGCCTAGCGGAAGGAGCGTGCGAGTCGAGAGATAGCCTACGCCGCGAGGATACGGCCCTTCTCTCTCGCCTCCAACCCGGCGGGCCCCCGCGAAAATCGAACTCCCCTAACTATAATCTACTCGGGAAGAAGGAGAAACAAAAAACGCAAATAAACAAAGGACTTCATTCCATATCAACAAACGTTTAACTTGTTTATTTACAAGGGCCGCGTGGCCGAATGCCGATACACAGATAAAAAAGGGCCAAGCGCCTAGGCGGTCTTCGAGCGGGGAGGAGCGGCGGTGTCAACAGCATCCGGGAAGAGGAACTCCTCGAAGGCTTCAGCGAGCGACCCGGCAGCATCAGCGGCGAGCGCGTCTACGTGCTCCATCGCCACCTCATCCTCGACGCCTTCGGGAACGACGTAGCCCTCCGCCAGCGCCTCGAAGTTGACCTCGTAGTGGGACCATACCACTCCGAGGGCCTTCTGGACGCCAAGACGCAACGCCCGGCGCATCAGCTTGGTGACGTGGCCGCCGAGAGCGCGCAGGCGGGCGGCCGCCGAGCTTCCGCCTGCGCTTCACCCTCCTCCACAGCCTGGCAGGTCTCGAGGGCCGCATCACGTAGCTCTTGCAACTCCTGCTCGGAGGAGTTGTAGGAGGCCTGCAGCGCCTCGGCCCGCTCGGCCGCATGCCCCAAGGCAGTGCGCAAGCCTGGAGTCACCAAGACAAGAAGAAATCGAAAAAAGGAATGTGAATTCCCAAACACAAAACCAACCAAATAGGAGTCAAGCAGCAGCTCACCTTCAACTCGCTTCCTCTCCGCGTCAAGGTCACGGCGCTCAGCCTCGACCGCCGCCGAGGCCCTTGATGGTCTCACCCTCGTTCTGGATGGCCGGCTCTCGGCTTGCGGCCGGTGATGCCGAGCACCACCGGCTCACCCTCGACCTCGAGAGAGCTTGGCGTCTCGCTCCGCCGGCAACTTCGCGCCGCCTTGCGGGCGACGCGCTCTGCTCCCGGCCCGACCGGCGTCGGCGAGGGCAACTTGCTCTGCGCCGGAGCCGCCCCTCGGCCCCTTGGCGGGCGGTGCGCTCTGCGCAAGAGCCGCTCCTCGCCGACGGCGAACGCCGCGACCTTGGCGTCGAGGGCGAGCCTTCAAGTCGCCGGCCTCCTTGGCCCGCTGCTCCAGCCCACGCGCCTGCTCCTCGGCCCCGGCGGTGCTGCGCCTGCGCCCCCTCGAGCGACGAGCGGAGCTCCCGGTTCTCGCCGCGGACGCCGGCCACCTCCGCCTCCCAGTTGGTCGCCAGCGTCCGCATCTTCTCCAGGTCCGAGCGTGCCTGCCACAGCGCCTCATCACGGTCGATGAGGGCTGTGCAGATCCGCTCAAGGCTGGAGCGACGCGCCGGGTCTTGCCTCGTGCTCTCGGGGAGTTCATCGCGCAAGACCGTGGCTCGGTACGCCAACCGGTGTCCGGGGTCGGAGGGCGTCGGCGAGCACGTCGAAAGCGCCGCATCGCTCCCGGAGCTGGTGGAGCTCGGCGTTCACCCGATCGAAGGCGTCGTACTTGTCGTGGGCGCGGCGCTCGAGCTCCTGGCACCCACAAGCCAAAACCCGTAAGCGCCATCTCACAGAAACAACGCACAAAAACGAGAGAAAGAAGAAAACGAACAACAACGCCCTACCTGGAAGACGCGCCATGCGGGGCCGCCATGAACCCTCAGCGCCTCGTTCAGCGAGCGGTCGAGCGTGGCGCCGTGAATCCGGAGCTCTCCCTAGAGCTCCTGCTCCCCCCCCGGCGTCGGCAAACGCGGGGGGGATCGCCATCGGCCCCCTCCACCCGGGCGGGGTGGCCGGCACGAGGGGACGAGGCCTCGGCGCCGGTGTCCTCGGTCCCCCGCCACCATGTGACCCTCGCGCCGCCTCACGAGGGCCCCCTCCCCCGGGGCTCGGGGGGAGCGCGTGGGGAAGCTCGCCCACCGATCCCACCCGGGCGGCGGGGAGTCGTCGTCCGGGACCTCCACCACCTTCGCCGGGAACCGCCGGCGGGCGCCGGCCCCCGCGCCATCTCCGCCCTCGCCGCTCGCGCCTCCACGGCCGCGGGCGCTCCGACGCGGCGCCGTGGCCGTCACCTCCCGGTGGCACCCCCGCGGCCGCGGCGCCCGTCCGCCCTCCTCCAACGCGGCCACGGGCGCCACCGCGGCCGCACCTCGCCCTACCTCCGCCGCGGTGGCGCCGCGGGCCGCACCTCCGTCGTGGCGCCACCGCCCGGCCGGCGTCATCAACGCGGCCGCCGCCGCGGGCTGCGCCTCCGCCACGGCCGGCGCCCGCCGCTCCTCGACGACCGGCGGCCACACGGCGGCGAGTTGACCGGCCGGCCGAGGGCGCGAGGCCTCGGTCGCGCCCTCGCGAGCCCTCGCCCGCCGCCGCCGTGCTCGCCCCCGCCCGCGACGCCCTCGACGAGCGCCGCCGGGTAGGGACGGATGCGTCCGCCCTCGGCACCTTGGCCGGTGCGAGGGGAGGCACGGTAGGCACCACCTCGCGCAAGCACAAACAAAAAGTTGGAAGGCACCGATTGTCAAAGAACCAAACCGAGCCGAAGAACGAGCCCCTTACCTCGAAGAGGAAAAGGCGCCCTTCCTTTTCCTCGAGGCCTCGGCGGATGAGGCGGCGCGGCCGGCGCGCCCGCCGCCGCGCCTCCCCGACGTCGCCACCGCGCGCGCGGCCCGCGCGCGCGCGCGCGCGTCGCGCGCGCCTCTACGGCACGCGCCGGCACCTCCGCGGCGTGCGCCGGTCCCCTCGTTGTCGATTGCACGGCGGCGGGCGCCGCCGCGCCCGCCCCGGCGATGCCGCCCTTGCCGCCGGAGCCGACTCCGGCGACGGGGGCGCGAGGGCTCCCACCTATCGGAGGGGCCCCCGCCCCTCGGCCTCTTCCTCTTCGTCCTCCTCCGAGGACGAGTACTCCTCGGTCCCCCGGGAGGAGAGCCCCGGCTCCTCGCGCCGCCGGTGCTCCGTGTTCCGTCGCTCGCGGCGCTCGCGGTGCCGCCTCGCGCGCTCCCTCTCGCGCGCCGCCCGCTCCTCCGCTCCCGCTGGCCGCGCCGCCCGACCAAGCGCGCGGGAGTCGGGGGGTGGGCGGAACGGACTTCGAGGCGGTGAAGTTCACCGGCTGCATGCGGGGAACGTCGAAGGCGCGTCGGGAGGGCGAAGCGGCACCAAGAAATAAAACGGAATCAAGAATAACACTCACCGGCGGGCCGGTGGGGAGCATCTCGAGGTCCCACGGGGGTCCGGTCCGGGTGCGTCGGCATCCGGGTGTCGACGGCGTTCCGCGCCGGGTGAGCGCATACGGCCGCCCGAGGGGGTCGGGAGCATCCGCGACCTCGCCGGCGCGACGGGGTCCGCCTCCTCTCGTCATCTCGTAGATGCGGAGCGCCCTCTCCATTAGAGGCACGACCCGCCGATGATGGAGGAAGGCGAGGACGCCCACCGCGGGCAGCCCCTCGCGCCGCCGGGCTCCTCGGGCGGCTAGGACCGAGTCCCCGCCGCCTCCGGTGTTGGGGCGTGGACACCCCGTAGCCCCAAGAGCCGGGGTTCTCCTTGAACACCCGACCGGTGTAGGGGGGGGAGGCCGGGCTCGGCGTTGCGCGAGGTAGAACCATCCCCGCTCCCGGCCGGCGTTGTTCGTCGTCATGGTGCGGGGGATGTAGTCGTCCTTGAAGTGCCCCCGCGGGCGAGTGACATCCCGCCGACGCGCATCGCGCGGCGGGTCCCTCGGCTTTCCGTCGTGGGGCTGCGTGAAGAGCTCCGCGCGGAAGAGGTGTATCCGAGCTCCCGGTTGGCGGGATCCCCGGATACCCCTCGCGGACGCCCACGAACGTGGCCGCATGCGAAATCGTGTTGGGCGCAAAGTTGTGCAACTCTACGCCGTAGTAGTGGCACGGCGCTCGCATGAAGCGGCTCGCCGACGCGTTGAAGCCTCGCTCGTGAAAGCGGATGAAGCTCACCACGTAGCCTTCGCGCGGGTTGGGCGCGCGGTCCCCCGCCGGCGGCACTATCCACTCCGCCGGGCGGCCATCTTCGTTTGCCGCCGGTGGCCGGCGGCGACCGGCTCGCCAAGGGCCGGCGGGGTCACCGTCGACCGCTCCCGTGGCGTACGGGTCAAGGATCGTGAGGGGCGGAAGCGGCGCCATGAGAAGAGGAGAAAGGAGAGCGAGAGCGGAGGACGGGAGGAGGAAGAAGAGCTCTAATGGCGAAGCCGCGCGGTGACGAAAAGCGAAGCGAAGAAGAAAGCACGGGGGGCCAAAATGGCGGAGCGCTAAGGTAAAAAACCGCCGCTTCCCCTTCTCCCTCGGATTTATAAGCCGCAAGCGATCTCTCTCGGAGCGGATGTCCCGTGCGCGTTAACCTGCAGGGGGATCTCCTCTTCTCGCCGACGAGCGGGCCCCTCCACGACCGCGGCGGCCACATCGCCGCGAATGGGCCATCATCACGGTGAAGACTAGCAAGGGCCGTGGCGGCGGTCACGTCCGCCTGCCCACGCCGCCCACTACATGCACGCGCGCGGCCGCAACGCCTGAAAAGGCGCGCCCGCGATGCGAAACCGCAGCCTCTACTGTGGAGCATTTAATGGCCCGATCCCTTGCAAAGCAAGGAGAACCCTCGAGCGGCACGGACTCCTGGCTCGGGATAAATTCAGCCCTCTAAGGGACATTGGCGTGAGAAGGTCGCCACGGGGTCCGTCTGAAGCAGAGCGGGCCCCGCAAGCACCCATGCCACACAAAACCCTCGAGCGGCACGAGCCCCTGGCTCGAGACGATGTCAGCCCTCTAAGGGACATTGGCGTGAGAAGGTCGCCACGGGGGTCGGTCCGAGGGCAAGGCGGGCCCCGCAAGCACCCATGCCACGCAAAACCCTCGAGCGGCGCGAGCCCTCGGCTCGATAGGCCCCTCTAAGCCCCCCCCGGACATTGGCGTGAGAAGGTCGCCACGGGGTCCGCTTGAAGCAAAGCGGGCCCCGCAAGCACCCATGCCACGCAAAACCCTCGAGTGGCGCGAGCCCCTGGCTCGATACGACGTCAGCCCTCTAAGGGACATTGGCGTGAGAAGGTCGCCACGGGGTCCGCTTGAAGCAAAGCGGGCCCCGCAAGCATCCATGCCACGCAAAACCCTCGAGCGGCACGAGCCCCTGGCTCGAGACAATATCAACTCTCTAAAGGGGCACGGACGTGAGAAGGTCGCCGGGGCCCGCTTGAAACAAAGCGAGGCACCGCAAGCACCCATGCCACGTTGTGCCACTGACCAGCGCCTCGGGGGCTGGCTCGCCCAGACCCCTCGACGGCCGCAAACGCAAAAGACGGGGCCGCCCAGGCGCCACCCCGCACGGCCCTACTGATCAGAGGTTCGAAGCCTGACCCTCCACGGGTTCGAACAGGCGCCCCAGATCGCAGAGTCAGGGACGACGAAGGCACGCGCGTTCGAGCCATTCCTCGAGCCTACCGGCTCGAGGGTGCCCCACATGTCGTGTTCGAGAGCCGGCGAGGGCGGCTAGCCGGGGATCCCACCGAGGGAGAGCTTCCGCGCCCTCGGTCCCTATCGAACGGGACCGAGCCCCACCTAGCAAACCCACGCAAGCGCTTCTATGGACGCGTCTGCGGACCACGCGGCCTACCCTTATCGAACGGGGCATGGGCGTCCACTCGAACCACCCACTAGCGGCTCAACGAGGAATCCGCAATCCGCGACCCGCTCGATGGGGGTTGCGGAAACCTCACCCTCCATCCCGCGGAGGGACGGCGAGGGCGCGTTAAAGAAGCAAGTCGTAAAGCTCTACCCGATCGCCTCGAACGGGCCCGGGCTCGGGGGCTTGGCGCACGGCTACACCTCCTTGGATTGCACCCGCCGGAGACGGCGCCGGCCCGGCGCGCGTGCGTCGCCGAAGCCGGGCCGAGAAATCGCCGACGCCGATTGAGACATGTACCACGCCCTCCGACCGGCTCTCGCGGTTAACCCCTACGGGGAGCGTCCACGCTCTGCGGGGGCTTCGGGGGCTAGACCCGCGGGTCGGCCGACGCGGCCCCACGGAAAGCGTTTGCAAGACAAGAAGGGAAGAACGTCCTATCAGTAGGTTCCAGCATCTGCGGGAGCCTCAATGGCAAACCCACAGATGCTCGGGGGCTACTGTCGGGGACAGCCCTAGGGGTCCCCTTTAACAACGGGGAAATCCTCACTTAAAACCCGCAACAAAGCCAAACACACTTTGCCTAATCATGCAGGATACGGCCCATGCCGCGGGGACCCCGACGGCCCACCAAGGTGGCCATCTTGAAGATCCCCTCGAGCAGGCTCCACCTCGCTCGAGGATGCGCGCGCCCCTCGGGCGAGCTCCGCCCCATTCGAGGGGGTGCATTTCCCTCGAGCGGGCTCCGCCCTCGCTCGAGGGCCCGCTCCCCCCTCGCGAAGCGGGGCTCCGCCTCGCTCGAGGGTCCGTCCCACCCTCGACCGGGGTCCGCCTCGCTCGAGGATGCCCCGCACGCGTGCGCCGGCCCCGTGCGCGGGCATTTAACGCCCGACACCGGCGGGGACGGCGCCATCATGCGCCGGGGCTCGCGCCCGGCGCCGCCGCACCAACTCCCCATGAGGGAGCCCATCCCCATCCGCTGTGCGGAGGGACCGTGCGGCGGGACCGGTGCCGGCCCCGTGACGCCGTGCACCTGCTCCGTACGGCTAACGCGCCGAGCCCTCGAAGGGGGGCCGGCCGCACCCTCGATTTGCTTTCTTGTGACTCTACAGGGTTAGGTGGAGGCGTTAGGACGGTGGAGCGCCATCCCTACTCTGTTACGGTATGGCTGCCGCCCCCGCGTGTGCAGGCGCACGCCGCGGCGTTGTAGCGGCGGCTCCCGCCGCCGTGGAACGCGTTGGGAAGGGACGCCGTTTTACCTACTCCTGTACTCCGTACGGGCCAACGTCGGCCGGCTCCCTCGAGCCTATCGAAGACATCACCACCATCCGCCGCCCTACTACCCTCGAACCGCCATCCGTGTTCGGGTACAAGATAGGCCATGACGGCCAGATCGCTGCAAGGATCGTCCGGACGACCGCCCACTCTACAGCATAGCACGTCGTGCTTTCTCACGTAGCTAGATAGCGCGGCGCGCATGTGATTCGCCTCCTCCTTGATCTATAAAAGGAGGGCGAACCCCCCTGCCGCGCGGGGGACGGAAGGGAACGACCACTCGAGACGGAGACGGACACAACCCCACGGGGAGACAAGTTGCGCCACGCACTTGCTCTCCAACCCCCCCCCCCCCCCCCCCCCCAACACCTTCGGATACTACGCCGGGGACTTGGAGGCCGGGCTTCCTCTCCCGTCTTGCTTGTAGCAGCCCCACTACGAGCACCCCCGTCTTGAGCAATATAGTGCCTTGAGCACACCACTGCGGACGTACGGCCCCCTCGGCGGGAACCGGGATAAACCCCGTGTTTCTTATTGCTTAGCATCGACCATTGAGGGATAGACCTCGGCGCTTTCTGCTTGGTTAGTGTCGGGACCATATTCCGCACCGACACCTATGCCGTGAGCTCTCCGTCAGGCTCACGTCACAATGAGCCGGTGAGACACCTCCCATGATCCCCGTTAGATACTTGTGCCGTGAGTCAACATGTAGGCTCACAGCAACTATGTTGTTTGCCGGCCAAACGTTAACTGTGAGCCCTCTGCAAGCAACCAAATTACGACCAAATAGGTTGCCGTCGGTGGACCACTTTTTGCCGTGAGGAACCAGCTCACGGCAGGCCTGCGGAATCCGGTAGTGTGAAACTAGGGATCTTATGATATATCACGTCTGTTGGTGAAAGAAGGACATAGCCAAAAAATCCTGAATGACACTATTCGTCTTATCAGCAAGCTGCTATGTTGAATCTCTTCGCAATGTGCCAACAGCCCTTAACCTAGTATAGCAGTGTCTCAAGTCCGAAACCGAACATAAGTAGACAATGACAAGGAAACATTGGCTGCAGAGAGCTTTCATTAATTGGTAGGCTGTTGGAGACCCCCAACTGGCTATTGTGCTAATAAGTTTATTTTGGGTTCATGCGGGCTCATATGAGCTTTGCAGACGTTAAACTGAAGTAGTGATACCGGCAACAAAGACTGTTTCTATAATAGTTCACCTCATTTCTACGGGGGATTAATTGTTTCTAAGAGAAAATATTGTGAGCTGATTTGTTTTAAGAGAAAAATAATTAAAGAAAAGCAAAAAGAAGAGAAACGGAACAGACAAAAAAATACTCAGTACGCCTGTTTTGTTTGTCGCGAGTGGGAAATCTGCTGACTTTTTGATAGAGACCAAACTGCGCGCGTGCGGATGGAGTAGTAGGAAGCTTCTGTTATGTTTTGTGTGGTTGCCATTCCGCCGACACTCGATCAAAGCATATGTTTTGTGTGGTTGCCATTCTGACACTCGATCAAAGCAAGCATGCATCTTGCATGTGAATGCTTTCTTCATAGCGCAGCAGTGGCTCACACAGAAACCTAGGCCGGTCTACTGTTCAGTTTTGGACGACTTGTTCTGTCGTATTGGAAGGTTATCAGATTTGAGGGCTGTTGACACGTTGAAGTTGCAACCGTATGGATCCAACACGTTGATAAGATCAAGGCGTCAGTTATTGGAGATATTTGGGCGTACAACAGCTTTTATGAAACAGAAAATAGCACAAATCTATATATTATAATAGTTAGTTTGCATACTATAGCTTATTCGCCTAGCTCAGTTTCCAAAGGTTGGCAACACCAGTTAACCTCATATTTAGAACAATTTTAGCTAGGAAAAGAATAACACATATATATTAGAGATACATTCAAAAATATTTGGTTTACCCTAATTGAGCGTAGCTCAGCTGGTAAGGTTACTTATGGTGGAACCTACCCACCAGGGTTCGAGTCCTCAACTCCGCGCCAGTGCTTGTAATTTTTTGAATTTATTCCAGGAATTAACCGACGCTATTCTTTCAGTGTTAGGCGACGTGCTCCTCATAGGTGCATTTGTGTTCATAGGGGTAAGTGTACATGTGTGTATTTGTAAGCATCTACATTTGTACTATGTGATTCACAAAAATGAACCGACGCTATTCTTTCAGTGTTAGGCGACGTGCTCCTCATAGGTGCATTTGTGTTCATAGGGGTGAGTGTACATGTGTGTATTTGTAAGCATCTACATTTGTACTATGTGATTCACAAAAATGAAAAAGTATTATGTTAATAACTCGATCACTGTCAGTGTTTACAGTTTATTCACCTAATTAAGTTTCCAATTGCTAGAATCACCAGCTAACATTGTAGAACAATTTAGAAAACAAAGTAATATGCAAAAAACATGTTAAATCAGCTTAGTTTGGCTTTTATTGTTTATACTAGGTGATTCCCCGTGCATTGTTGCGGGATTGAAATAGTTTTTCGATAAATTATGAATTATTGTGATTGTTTTGCTCATAAAAACAGTACACTTGCAGATATTATACCCCAAGAGTCATATGCACTGGCGGAGCTAGGTGGAGGCCAAGATGGGCCATGGCCCCCTTGCTCGGTGAGAAAGTTCAACAAATGCATGGTCAATGCACAACTATTAGCTAATACTGCATGCATGTATGGCTCACCTTGTAGCACTTCTCTCTAAGCTAGCTTTATTAACTTCTAAGTATGCATGTCATATGCAAATTATTGCATATTTTTCTGGAGACCTTCACACATATTTGATAGTCTTTTGTACTATTTATACAAAAATTCTGGAGTTGATTTGTGCTTACGTAAGTAGTATAGTGCTTGAGTTAGAGGTTGTTGAGATTATGATAGAATTGGCCCCCTCTTGATCTAAATCCTAGCTATGCTACTGGTCATATGGTAAACTACCTAGCCAACACAAGAAAGGATCATTTTGCATTGGTGGCAAGACATTGCTAAGCTCCTTGACAAATTCAAAGGTCTAGCATCAGCCACTGTGATAGATGGCACCACTATCATCTTCTGGACAGATCTCTGAAATGGGCACATACCTTCCATGGAGTTTCCAGAACTGTTTTGTTTCTCTTCTTTTCCTTTTCCATCTCCTTGTTTTCTTCCCTTCTTTTCTCTCTCTGTTTCTGTAATTTTAGCTGTACTCCTTTCTATTTTTATTTAATATATAATCAGCAGGGGCTTGCCCCCCCCCCTCCTGTTTCTTTCAAAAAAGCAGTTGCAATTTTTAGTTCAGCTACTGAAATCGATGAAGTAATTCATGAGCTTTCATTTGTCTACCAAATCATGGGTTTGGGTCTTGTCTATCTATCTATCTATGACAAATATATATGTCAGACTCATTACAAGTCATAGATATATTTCTCTCAACATGCAAACATTTCACGTCATCATGCACTACACATCATGTCACCATGTCGGTGCGGAAAGTAGTCCCGACACTAACTAGTAAGAGCGTTGAGATCTATCTCTCAATGGCCGGTGCTAAGCAACACAATGACACGGGGTTTATCCTGGTTCTGGCCGTGGGCCGTACGTCCAGCAGGGGTCCGCTCGCGGCGCTGTATTGCGGTGCACCGTGGTGCTCGTAGAGGGGAGCTACAAGCAAGGCGGGAGAGGAGGAGAAACCTCTAGGTCCCTGAGGGTTGATTGAGGCGAAGTGCCAACATAGTGGATGAAGGCGGAAAAGTGCGAGTGAGCGGCTATTCCGTTGTCCCCCTGCGGCCAGGGGACCGCCTCCTCCTTTTATAGGCCAAGGAGAGGTGGTTTACAGTCATGTCGCATGGCTCTAAGTGCTACATATGGCGGCATGGCGCATAGTGTCGCGGAGTTGATGGTTGTTCTGGCGAATCTTGCTCCTAGCGGACGTCGTGGTGAGTCCTGTGCGAGTCTAGGGGCGGCTTCGAGGGTAGAGACGTTGGAACTCTTTCTTGGTCGCCATCCATACGCCGGTTCGAGGGCTCAGCTCTCGGAAGACCGGAGGTTGCACAACGACCAGTGTGGCGATGTCCCATCGATCTGGGTTCCCACAGTGCTGGGGATGACGTTGCAGTGCTCGGGATGGCGGCACAGTGATGAGGATGGCCGCACAGGACCGGAGGTGACGGAAGGGACGCTTTGCTCGGCGCCGTCCCAGGCGGATGCGGGGTAGGTGGTCGTACGCCTTTCAAGGGTTCCACCATCTTCTTTCGATGGGGGCGACCTGGAGGAGGTACAGGAGTGGGTGGCACAGTGTCGTGGAATGACACTGGCCTTCCCGCACAGCTTCCGCACAGCGCCGGGGATGACCGCACAGCGTGGGTTGGTGGAACAGCACCGGGATATGACTCCGTCCCCGGGTGGTGTCAGAGGGCCGGCGTGGCGGCGTTGTGGGTCTATGGTGGCCTCGAGCGAGGCGGAGCCTCGCTCGGGGGTCCGAGTTCCTCGAACGAGGCGGAGACTCGTCCGAGGGGGCATCCAGCCCTCGAGCGAGGCGGGAGGTCGCCCGCGGGGGGGCGTCCCCCCCCCTCGAGCGGGGTAGGGACTCGCCCAAGGGGGCGTCAAGCCCTCGAGCGAGGCGGAGACCTGTGGCGTGGTGCCTGGCCGTCGAGCGAGGCGGAGGCTCGCCCGAGGGGTACCGCGGCCAGCCGTTTGGTGGGCCGCTACGGCTTTTTGGGTCGTGGGCCCTTCTCCGCTCCGGGTCGCGGCCACGCGGAGTGTGCTTCGTGGTTTGTGGGTGTGTTTGTCTATTTTAATTATTTTTAGAAAGGGGTGTTTTCCCCTATTATTAGGGACCCCTTGACACTAGCCCCCGAGCCTTTGTAGTGGTATTCGTTAGGAACCCGCAAAGGTTGGTACTTTCTAATGGGACTTTCTTCCCTCCTGGTTGTTGTGCTATTCCGTGGGGGCGCGCTAGCGCACCCGCGGGTGTAGCCCCCGAAGCCTTGGAGGAGTGTGAATACTCCTGCAAGGTTTTTCCACGGTGTATTGCCAGTGTGCGAGGTGTTTGTTTCAGCCAGACTCGGCAGTGTTTCAGCTGGCCTCGGCGGTGCCATGCGCACGTATCGGCATTCGCCTGTGTTCGGTGCTTGTTCAGGAGGTGTAGCCATGCGTCGAGCCCCCAAGCCTGGGCCCACTCGAGGCGATCGGGGCGAGCTCTCCGACTTGTTTGTGTGCCCCTTCGCCGCCCCTTCGCATGGCAGAGGGGTGAGGTGTCCACAACTCCCATCGAGCGGGTCGCGAATCGTGGATCCCTCGTTGAGCTACTAACGGGTGGTTCAAGTGGACATCTGTGCCCCATTCGATAAGGGTCCGCTCATGGTCCGGAGACACGTCCATAGGAGCGCTTTACGCAAGTGTCCCTTTCGATTGGGACTTAGGGCGCGGAAGCTCTCCCTCGGTGGGATCCCTCGACTTTACCCTTGTTGGCCTTGAACACGAATTAAGGGGCGCCCTCGAGCTAGTGAGCTCGAGTTCAGGCTCGAATGCACGCACCCTAGTCGTCCCTGACTCTGTCAATCTGAGGCGCATGTTCGAACCCTTCGAGGGTCAGGTTCCAAACCCCTGATTAGTAGGGACTTTGCGGGGTGGCAATGAGGTGCCCCCGTCTTGGTTTGATTTGTAGAACTCACAGGGTAGCGGTCGAATCGACCCTCGAGCTACTGATTAGGGCATCTGCGGTGCCTGCCCTCAACAGGTAGGACATAAGACCACTGATCAGTAAACACAGCTTTCGAGGGGCCGGCTCTCGAGTTTGCTGAATGAGGCTTGGCTCTACCCGTTTTAGATCGGGGTGTCGATCACCCTTAGAGGGTCGGTTCTTCAAGCTCTTGGCTCCGATTGCATGGGGGGTTATCCTTACTTTGTAAGGAACCCGGCCATTAAATGACCGCAGTCGTGGCCGCGGTCTTGCGCAGTGGGCGCACCTTTTCAGGTGGAGCCTCCCTGGTGTCGTGGGCGACGTGGGGGGCAGACATGACGAGGTGTCGCGCCTCTTCGGTTGTCGCGACATAATGATAGCGTGTGTGCGCGTGCACACAACCGTTTCAGCATGGCTGGGCCCGCTGTTAAGCGGCGTAAGGTGCCGCCAGCATTAATGGGTGCTGCGCGCGGAGTTTTCGGGGGTGTTGCTCCCTTAGATCTATAAATCACGGGGGGGCACAGGCGAGTTCCTTACCTTGCCACTCGCATCCATTGCCCTCACAGCTTGCCTTCTTTTCTGCCGTGCGCTCCGCCATCCTTGGACTTGCTCATGTTTATCGCGATTCTGCCGCCGTCATAGCTCTCCATTCTCGTTCTCCACGGCCCCACCTCAGTAGATTCGTGTACTGGAGCCTCTCCCATGGCCCTGATCGACGGTGATGCCATTTGCGCTGAACGAGCTGGTGAACGGCGGGCTGTTGGCGTCGGCCGGCGACGGCATGTACCCGGTGTGGATGGTCCTGCCGGCGTCAGACAAGGAGCCCAACCCGCCGCACGGCTATGTCATCAGCTTCGTTCGGCTGCACAACGCGGCTTCACTGCCCCGGCGGTCCGCTTCATGTGGGGGCTGTGCCACCATTACGGAGTGAAGCTCCGCAACTTAACCCCCAACGCCATATCGCAGGTGGCTTGCTTTGTCACCGTCTACGAAGGATACCTGGGGATCCCTGCGAACTGGGATCTCTTGGTTCATCTCTTCCGCGCGGAGCTTCACACTCTCGCCACGGGAGAGGCGCAGACGCGTCGGGCGGTTCGTGCCGACGGCCTGACCTCGCACTGTGGGACACGCGCAAGGAGTTGTACCCACCGTGCACCATGACCTCCAACAACGCGGATTGGGAGAAAGGGTGGTCCTACCTCTGCAACGACGGCACCGGCCTCCCACCGTACACCGAGAAGGTGCTAATGGGGAAGGCCGATGCCTTGCACCACGGCGTGTCGCCCCTCGCGTGACAACGGAGGCTGGAGTCGCTCACCACCACACTACGGTGCCTGGCGGACGCCGGACTGGGGGCGGCCTCGATCATCGCCAACTTCCACCACCGGCGGATCGTCCCCCTCATGGATAGGGAGCTCTACATCTTTGAGATGAGCGACGCGGCCAACCCCGTATCGGTGGCGCGCTCGCGGCTACTACTGGAGCACTTCCCCAAGGAGTACGTGGCCACGTGGGCGAGGCGCGCGATTAAGCTCAAGTCGATGCCGCACAGCGATGACGACCTATGGTCGTTCGTGATGCTCTCCGATGCCAAGCCGGTGAGCGCGATTTTTCTTTTCCCTTTGGGTCCTTGTATCGCATTTCTGTTTGTCCTGACGACCTCTGCCCGCAGCTGGTGACCGTGCACGCCGCCCGGTCAGACCCATCGATGCCTCGGGCTTGGGCCGCCGGCCGCACCGCGTAGCAGCTGGAGTAGGAGCGGGCGGCTCTTGTGAAGGAGAGGAAGATCAGGCGGCAAGAACGCCTGGAACAACACAACGAGGAGTACCAGTAGCACGAGCAGCAAGGGCTCTCTCCCCCCGTCCGGTGTTGGTGAATTCTTCATCAGACGAGGAGGAGGAGGGTGACGGGGAGCGGACCGCCTCTAATATGTGGGAGCCCGCTCCCCCATCCCCACTGGCCGAGGTGGTGGCCGTGGAATTCGTCCCTGAGGTGGGTGCGGAGCCGCCCGCCGCCGGGTCATCGGTGGAGGCGGCAGCAGGCACCGCGGAGGCACCGGCGGGCGCAGCGGAGGTGCCTCCCCAACCATGAAGGAAGTGGAAGCAGGGATTCTCCAGTTTGTGGTGGGTGGCTCTTCTTCCTGTGCACCTTTAATTTCGAGGGGCAGCCACTCACCCTTCCCCTTCTTTCGTTGTCAAGGGGTCGCTGGCTGTCCCTGAACCTTACTCCTATCAAGGTGCTGAAGTTAAGGACGTCCACGACGACGGGGCGACGCTCGGAGAGAGTGCCGCGGGCGGCGGCGAGCGCAGCGGTGGCGGGCGAGCCGACGCGCGTCACTACCGCGGCCGCAAGGCCCTGCGGTGGGAAGGGATGGCGGTGGCGGCCTCGCGAGCACCGGTCCCCCACGACCCTCACCAAGGGCGCGGGCGAGGGCTTGTTCGCGGAGCCGGTTCGCCAGAGAGCCATCCGGGCCGGGCCCCCGAGTGCGCGCCCGTGGTGCTGGTGATGCGAGGGGACGGCTGCGTGATGTCATAGTGTCTGGCGCACGATGCCTCCCGCGCCTCGCCGCCAGCGTTCGACGTCGCTGTTTCACAGCCAGAGCAAGGGCTGCATCGCCCTGGCATGCCGCACGCCCTTCTCGACGAGACCCATGCCGAGCAGGCGCTCTGGCTAGAGTTCCGCGATCACGGCACCTCCATTAACAACACCCTGACGGAGGCGCTGCAGCTCCATGGGGGGCCGTCGTTCTGGCTCTTTGAGGTAAGTATTTTTCGCTTGATCTGAAGCTTGTTTCTCGTCTCTTTCTAATATGCGTGTTCCGTGATTCTGACTCTTCCTCCCATGTTCTTGATTGTTGCTTGCAGGAGCTGCAGGGTCGGGTGTGTGCGAAATACGACTGCCTCGCCTAGTTGAGCTCGGACCTCGACTGGTACCGGGGGCAATACAAGGCCCTCGACGCCTTCATGGAGGCCCTGCGAATGGATAATGGCTGGTTGGAATACCGACTGAGGGCCATGCAGGACGCACTCCTAGACCAGTGCGCCCTGACCACGGAGAGCGCCACCACGGTCGACCAGGTGAAGACCACACTTCTAGAGAAGGACAAGGCACTGGCGACGGTGAATGGCGACTTGCAGAAGGCGCGCGCCGCCCTGGCTGAGGTGTAGGCCGCAATGGAGGAGAAGGAGACTGCCCTCGCCACGACGCAGACCCAGCTTCAATAAGACCGCACCACCTTCGAGGGGGCACAGTCCTGGCAGGCTCAGGCCGAGCAGAAGGCCAAGGAGGCTGAGAGGTTGGGTGCTGACCTGTAGGAGAAGGTCACCTCGCTTGCTGCGGTGGAAGAGCAGCGTCGCCAGGAGAGGAGCACGCGTCAACAGGCGGAGGGCCAGCTCCAGCAGGAGCAGTCCGCCCTCAAGGAGGCTCAGGCCGCCCTCCAGCGCGAGCGCTCGGCCCAGGAGGAGGCGCGGGGCCAACTCACGTGGGAGTACACCGCGCTGGAGGAGGCGCGAGCCACGCTTAAGCTCCGGGATGCAGAGATCACGTGACTCACCGGGGAGCTGGTCCAGGAGGGTGTGTCGTACGAGGAGCTACAGCAGGCCGGCGAGGAGGACACCGCTATCATCGAGCTGCAGCAAGCGATCGAGACTACGCGCGCAACCCTCGAGATGGAGAAGAAGCAAGTCAAGGATAAGTCACCTCTCTCGCTATTTTGCTTGTTGGTTGAATTCGTCGAGATCCGCTCTTGACTTATCTTGTGTTTTCGCTTTCAGGTCTGCGGACGGCTCTCGAGACATCAGCGACCCAGGCCGAGGCAATCCAGACGGCCTACAACTCCTCTCAGCAGGAACTGGAGGCTTTGCAGAATGCGGCCCTCGAGGCGTGTCAGAGCGTGGAGGAGGGCGACGGGCAAGCCGGGAGCTCCATGGTGAGCCGCCTTCGTGCCTTGGGCGGCCATGTCGCCCGGCGTATGCGAAGTGCACTCCGCTTCGGGGTCCAGAAGACCCTTGGCATGGTGTAGTCGCACTACCGGGTCAACCTCAGGGCGCTGGCCACAGACTATATCATCCTCGACGGTCTTGATGACGGTGGTGCGGAGGCTAGAGTGAATTGCCTGGATGTGCTTGTTGCCCCTGCCGCTGACATCCTCACCGACGACCTCATGGAGATTCTCTTCTCAAACACTCCTCCGGCCGGCCCCCTCGAGCCCTAAGAGTAGTTGGGCATTTAGGCCCTTTAGATTTCAGTTAGAATTCGGGCCGCACAGCTCATGTAATAAGTACAATTTACTTGAAGTATTTGTAAGTTTTAATCTTGTTTCATTTCTGTGGTTGCGATGTTCCGTCTTTCCCTTTCACTTGGGCAAGTTTTAGCTGGGATCGTTCATTTTCACGAGTAGCTTCTAGGAAAAGTAGTGAGGGGGAAGGGCCGTATCTTGCTGAAGGCGTAGGCTATCCCTGACTCGCTCATCTTCACCTTTTGGCCGCTCGTGTCCCGTGTAATTTCGCCCAAACTCCCAAGTTGAGACGTACTGGGCACTTTTCAAGTAAAGCTGCTTTGCGAAAAATAGGACCATTTTTAGGGGGGATACCCCCACAGTAGCCCCCGAAGGGGCCTTGGGGGGATAGAAAGCCGATTCACCCTTGACTTTATTCAAAAGAAAATTTATATCATTACAACCGACTGGGGTGTCGGATATGTGCAAAAGACTTGGAAATCCTTTCTACGAGTAGAAGCGATGTAGTTGTTGGATGATCGAAGCGTTGGTGAGTTCTTCACCTTGCTCGTTTGCTAGTTTGTACGTGCCGGGCTTGAGCGCTTTGACGACGACGTAGGGCCCCTCCCATGGTGGTGATAGCTTGTGGCGGCCTCGATTTTCTTGGCGTAGCCTTAGGACTAGGTTTCCCTCGTTGAAGTCTCGGTGCCAAATTGTTTGTGCTTGGTACCACCTTAGCGCCTACTGGTATCTTGCCGAGTGCATCATGGCCACATTGCGGGCTTCGTCCATTTGATCCAGCGAGTCCTCGCGATCTCGCTGGCTGGCATTTTCATCGTAGCCCTTGACTTTGGGTGATCCGTATTCCAAGTCTGTGGGGAGAACGGCCTCCATGCCATAGACTAGGAAAAACAGTGTAAATCTTGTGGCTCTGCTTGGAGTGGTCCTGAGGCTCCAAATGACTGACGACAACTCCTGAAGCCATTTCCGGCCAGACTTGTTCAGTCTATCGAAGATCCTGGGCTTAAGGCCTTGTAGAATCATGCCATTGGCATGTTCCACTTGGCCATTAGTCCGTGGATGTGCAACGGCTGCCCAGTCCATGCGGATGTGGTGGTCATCGCAAAACTCCAGGAACTTTCTGCCGGTAAACTGGGAGCCGTTGTCAATGATGATGGAGTTCGGCACTCAAAAACGGTGGATGATGTCTGTGAAAAAGGACACAGCTTGTTCTGCTCTGAGATTTGTGATAGGGTGTGCCTCGATTCATTTGGAGAACTTTTCTACGGCGACCATCAGGTGGGTGTAGCCCCGGGCGCCTTTCGTAGGGGCCCGACGATGTCCAACCCCCACATCGAGAATGGCCATGTGACGAGTATGGTTTGTAGGGCATGAGTTGGGAGGTTGGTCTTGCGTGCGTAAAATTGGCACCCCTCGCAGGTGCGTACGATCTCATTGGCATTAGCAACCGCGGTGGACCAATAGAAGCCTTGGCGGAACGCGTTGCCCACAAGAGTGCACGGTGCCGCGTGGTGGCCGCACACACTCGCGTGGATGTCTCGAATAAGTTTGCGATCGTGGGGGATGGGGATGGACCACTACAGGATGCCAGACGCGACGCGCTTGTACAGCTCGCTGTCGATTACACTAAATGACTTGGCTTTCCTGGCGATGCACCTGGCCTCAGACCGATCCGAGCGGAGTTCCCCTCGATCAATCCGAGCGAGGGGGGCTCTGTTTCCGTGGCCTCGGCTTCGTCCACACCGTACCCCTCGAGTAGGGAGAGTACGAACGCCTCGTTCGAGGGGTCCTCGTCCATGAGTTCCGCACCTGCTGAATTCGAGGGAGCCCCGAGGGTTCTTCCTGACTCGAGGGTGCCGGTCCGAGGTCAACTGATGGTTTGGTGATGTCTCGCGCGAAAACGTTCGGGGGAATGGTGATTCACCCTGACGCGATTTTTGCGAGCTCGTCCACTTTCTCGTTGTACTTGCATGGGACATGATTGAGCTCAATGCCATAAAACTTGTCCTTGAGGGCGTGCACGGCGTTGCAGTAAGCCTCCATCTATTCATCGTGGCAGCTCGTATTCTTCATTACTTGGTCGATCACGAGCTGCGAGTCTCCCCTGACGTCGAGGCGCTTGATACCGGTTTCATTGGTGATTCGGAGGCCGCAAAGGAGGGCCTCGTACTCTGCCATGTTGTTCGAGGCGGGGAAGTGCAGGCGCACGGCGTACCTCATATGTTCCCCGAGGGGAGCGATGAAGAGCAGGCCCGTGCCTGCCCCAGTTTTCATTACCGACCCATCGAAGTAGAGGGTCCAACACTCAGCCTGTATCTACAACGGGTGCAGCTGCATGTCTGTTCACTCGGCGACGAAATCTGCAAGGACTTGGGACTTGATTGCTTTGCATGGCGCGTAGGTGATCGTTTCGCCCATGAGCTCTACATACCACTTTGCGATCCTGCCCGCCGCGTATGGGTTGCAGATAGTCTCCCCCAACGGGAATGAGGAGACTACCGTAACTGGGTGGGCCTCGAAGTAATGCCACAGCTTGCGCCGTGCGAGCACCACTGCGTAAAACAGCTTCTGGATTTGGGGATACCGCGCCTTGGTCTCGGACAACACTTCGTTGATGTAGTACACTGGACTTAGGACTGGTAGGGCGTGACCCTCCTCCGTTCGCTCCACAACGATGACTGCGCTGACCACCTGGGTGGTCTCCGCGACGTAGAGGTATAGAGGCTCGCCGCCTTGAGGCGGAGTGAGGATCAGCGCTTGGGCGAGCATCGCCTTCAGCTTGTCGAGCGCCTCCTGGGCCTCGGCGGTCCAGGAGAAGTGTTCATGCTTCTTCAGGAGCCGGTAGAGGGGCAGACCCTTCTCGCCGAGCTGTGAGATTAAGCGGCTCAAGGGGGCAAGGCAACCCAACACCTTCTGAACCCCCTGTAGGTCTCGAATCGAGCCCATCCGGTCGAGGGCTGTGAACTTCTCGGGGTTGGGCTCAATGCCCCGCTGGGAGACAATGTATCCCAGCAACATGTTGCGCGGCACCCGAAGACGCACTTTTCGGGATTCAGTATTACCTCGTTGAGCCGCAAGAAATTAAATGCAACACGCAAATCGTTGACTAGGTCGTCTGCCTTCCTGGTTTTCACGACTATGACATCTATGTATGCCTCAACTGTCCGCCCGATGTGGTCGCCAAAAACGTGCTGCATACATCGTTGATACGGAGCACCCGTGTTTCAGAGGCCAAATGGCATCGTCATGTAGCAAAACATGTCGAACGGTGTGATAAAGGAAGTCGTGAGTTGATCAGACTCCTTCATCGTTATTTGGTGGTACCCTGAATAGGCATCAAGGAAACATAAAAGTTTGCACCCCGCGGTAGAATCTATGACTTGATCGATCCGTGGCAAAGGAAAAGGAACTTTGGGACATGCTTTATTCAAACCAGTGTAATCTACACAAGTCCTCCACTTCCCATTCTTTTTATTAACTAATACAGGCTTGGCTAGCCACATAGGGTGGAAAACTTCCTTGATGAATCCGGCCTCGAGGAGCTTCTGCAGCTCCACTCCGATCGCTTGGCGCCGCTCTTCGTCGAAGTGTCGCAGCCGCTGTTGCACGGCTCGGGAGTGAGGTAGGATGTCAAGGGAGTGCTCGTCGACCTCCCTCGGGATGTCTGGCATGTTCGAGGGGCTCCACGCGAAGATGTCAGCATTGGCACGGAGGAAGTCGACGAGCACTACTTCCTGTTTTGGGTCGAGTGTGGAACTGACCCTCAACTCCTTGCCCTCAGGCGCAGCAGGATCGAGGGGCACCTCCTTCGTTTGCTCCGCAGCCTCGAAACTACCAGCGTGCTTGACGAAGGAGTCGGGGCCCTCGTTGCCTAGCTTCTCCAGATCTGTGACAAGCGTCTCGTCAAGTGCTAAGGCCTCAGCGTGCTCCACGCACTCGACGTCGCAGTCGAATGCGTGCTCGATCGACGAGCTCACAGTGATGACGCCCTTTGGCCCCGACATCTTCATCTTGAGGTAGGTGTAGTTCGGGACCGCCATGAACATGGTGTAGAACGGACGCCCAAGGATGGCGTGATACGCGCCCTAGAAATTGTCTGGTGTGCCTGAGGGGCTGGACGTGCTTGCCCGGCGCGACGCCATGGAACGGCATCGTGCTGGGCCGCTGCTGGTCCAACCCGATCCCCATCAGCCTTAGGGTGTGTGCATAGAGAATGTTGAGGCTGTTGTCATCGTCCATTAGTACCTTGGAGAACCGCGCGTTACCGATGACGGGATCGATGACCAACGAGTAATGGCCCGGGTTGGGGATGCGATTTGGGTGATCCTCACGGCTGAAGGTGATGGCATTCGCCGACCAATCGAGGAAGTAAGGAGGAGCCTTCTCCACAGCTAGGACCTCGTGCCGCTCCCGCTTGCGTTGGCTGTTGGACATGTCTACCGTCGCCCCCCCTGAAGATGAGGAAGACGTTCTCCACCACAGAGAAGCCACCGGCACCCCCGTCGCAACAGTTCTTATTGGCCTCGTCCTCCTTCGCGGTGACGCAGATGTGGTACTTCTTAAGCATATCACACTGCTCGAGGTGTGGTTGACCGGGGTCTTGTGGTATGGGCATGGCTTCTTCAGCATGTCAGCAAACACGCCGGGGCCTCGAGAGGCCGCTCAGGGGCCCTTGCGGGCTGGATCGACTGCGAGGGCCTCGTCCTCGTCCTTGTTGCGCCCCTGTGCGCGTGCATCACGACAGGGCTTCTTGCCTTTCTTGCCCCGCTTGTGCTTCTGTTGGGGCTCCTTGGACTTGCTGCCCTCGCAGGTGCATTGTCCACGCGGGTGCGTTGTCCACGCGCTTGCCCTTCTTGCCGTCGAAGATGGCCCCGACCGCCTCCTCGCCGGAAGAGAAGCTGGTGGCAATGTCGAACAGCTCGTTGGAGTCGACAGGCGGGCTCCGCCCAAGCTCGCGCACGAGGTCACGACAGGTCGTGCCCTCGAGGAAGGCGTGCACGATCTCGGACTCAGCCACACTCGGGAACACAGTGCAGCGATTGGAGAAGCGTCGTATGAAGTCTCAGAGCAATTCGTCGGGCTTCTCGGTGCACGCCTGCAGGTCCCAGGAGTTCCCAGGGCGCACGTACATGCCCTGGAAGTTCCCCAACGAACATGCGAACCAAGTCATCCTAGCTGTAGATCTGGCTGGGCAGCAAGTGCTCGAGCCACGTTCGGGCTGAGTCCGCGAGGTGTAGCGGCAGATTGCGGATAATCACCGCATCAGTGGTGGTGCTGCCCAGCTGGCAGGCTAGGCGGTAGTGGTTGAGCCACACACGAGGGTCTGTCTCCCCAGTGTACTTGTCGATCGAGTTGGGCTGGCGCAAGTGTTAGGGGAAGCTCGTCGTGCGGATCTCCCGGCTAAACACGCGGGTTACCAGGGGTTCCGTCGTTGGTGAGCGATCCTTTCGGCTGTCGTAGCGACCACCCCGCCAGGGGTGGTAGCCTGCTGCCGCTCATGCCTTCGCGTCATCCCTTCGGCGGGCGTTTTTGACGTTGCGGGCGTCGCCGTCCTGAGCTTGTCCGAGCGCGTCAAGGATCCGCTCCTTGACCGACGTCCTGCCCTGGTTGGCTAGTTGCCCCATGGTGCCGCCCGCGTGGACGGATGCCTCTTGGCCTTGAGCACCGCTGTCATACCACATGCTGCCCTAATGACGTATGCAGGACGGCAAACTTTCGGCCTGTTCCACGGCCGCCTGCTCGATGAGGGCCTGCGCCTCGCGGTGTAGGTTGTGTGCCTCGGGTGTCGAGGGTGCGGGCATGGATCAGAGCAGTGTCGCTGCAGCAATGAGCTGCTAGCTGGCGCGCGGTGGTGTGTTGGGGTCGTCGACATTGAAGTCGGTGTTGATGCGTTCGCGGGCCTACTTTCCTAGCTCGCGTGCGCGTTCGCCGCGCGACGAGGCTTCTCCGGCGATGTTGGCGCGCTGGAGTCGCACTTGCCAGTATTCTTCCGCGAGCTTGGCCTCAAGCTTGCACACTTGGGCCAGTTGCGCGTTGACGCCGACGCCTCTCGTCGACGAGGTGGGGGTACGCTTGGCCCTGGGTTATGGGGTGCATCTCCGTCGCCGGCCCCTGTCCTGTTCGCGCCGTTGGCATGGTCATCGGCAACAACCACAAAGAATTCACGTGTTGGGTCATAGCTTCCAATGTTGGAGTCGTCGGAGTAGCCGAACCAGTAGTCCGCGGCGTCCAGGAACCGCTGGAACATCACTGGATCCGATATGCCGGTGAATTCCCACTTGGCATACCCGTGCGAGGTTGCGGGCGACAGCTCGTTGGCCCAGCCGTGATACGACTCATTGTTGGTGGTGGCGATGAGGTTCCGAACCGCCAGCAGGTGGTGGCCGAGGAGGTCCTCGTACACCGCCACGTCAGTGCTGGCGGCTGAGGCGTAGGTCTTCGTAGCGTTGCGCATCCCGTAGGGGAACTGCGGCCCCGCGGCCACGTGCTCCCTCGTGGGTGTCGTCGCCCCATCGGTGGGCACTTCGCCTTGTGCCGCGGCGCGCGCGGCCCGACACCGCTCCTTACGCGCCAGGTGTGAGCGCTAGCCATAGCGTCGACAGTGTCGAGGTGTCGAGGTGCCTACAGCAGCCTCCTAGGCGGGTGCGGGAGCATCAGCAACAGGCGTGGCGGGCATTGGGTCCGGCCCAGTCGACCGCCACGGGTTGGTGATACGCATGAGGTAGTTGTTCCCCGTGGCTTGAAAGTTCAGGCTCCTGAACCGGATTTCGAACCCGGCTGGGAGGGGGTCCGAGCTGCCCATGGAGTACCTTTGGGACCTGTAAGCTAATCCCAACGCAGTCCCCCTACCTGGTGTGCCAACTATCGGTGCGGAAAGTAGTCCCGACACTAACTAGTAAGAGCATTGAGATCTATCTCTCGATGGCCGGTGCTAAGCAACACCATGACACGGGGTTTATCCTGGTTCCGGCCATGGGTCATACGTCCAGCAGGGGTGTGCTCGCGGCGCTGTATTGCGGTGCACCGTGGTGCTCGTAGAGGGGAGCTACAGCAAGGCAGGAGAGGAGGAGAAGCCTCCAGGTCCCTAAGGGTTGAGTGAGGTGAAGTGCCAATATCGTGGACGAAGGCGGAAAAGTGAGAGTGACTGGCTATCCGTTGCCCCCCTGCGGCCAGGGGACCGCCTCCTCCTTTTATAGGCCAAGGGGAGGCGGTTTACAGTAATGCCGCACAGCTCTAAGTGCTACATATGGCGGCATGGCGCATAGTGTTGTGGAGTTGATGGTTGTCCTGGCGAATCTTGCTTCTGGCGGACGTCGTGGTGAGTCCTATGCCCGTCCAGGGGCGGCTTCGAGGGTAGCGGTGCTAGAACTCTTGTTGGGTCGCCATCCGTACACCGGTTCGAGGGCTCGGCTGGCGGAAGACTGGAGGCTGCACAACGGCCGGCGTGGCGATGTCCTGTCGATCTGGGTTTCCACAGTGCTGGGGATGACGCTGCAGTGCTCGGGATGGCGGCACAGTGACGGGGATGGCCGCACAAGACCGGAGGTGACAGAGGGGACGCGCTTTGCTGTCCTGACGTCACGGCGCCATCCCAAGCAGATGCTGGGTAGGTGGTCGTACCCCTTTTAAGGGTTTCACTGTCTTCTTTCGAGGGGGGCGACGTGGAGGAGGTACGGGAGTGGGCGGCACAATGTTGTGGAATGACACTGGCCTTCGCGCACAGCTTCTGCACAGCGCTGGGGATGGCCGCACAACGCGGGTTGGTGGAACAACGCCGGGATATGATTCCCAGACGGTGTCAGAGGGCTGGCGTGGCGGGGATTCGCCTTCGACCTGGGCGCCCGCGATGTACCAGAGCAGTACTCCGGTCGGGGGGAGTAGGTGCGGCATCGCGGGTCTAGGGCGGCCTCGAGCAAGGCAGAGACTCGCTCGGGGGTCCGAGTCCCTCGAGCGAGGCGGAGACTCGCCCGAGGGGGCGTCCAGCCCTCGAGCGAGGTGGAGATTCGCCCGAGGGGGCATCCAGCCCTCGAGCGAGGTGGAGACCTATGGCGTGGCGCCTGGCCCTCGAGCGAGGCGGTGGCACGCCCGAGGGGTACCGCGGCCGGCCGTTTGGTGGGCCGCTACGGCTTTTTGGGCCGTGGGCCCATCTCCGCTCCGAGCCGTGACCACGCGGAGTGTGCTTCGTGGTTTGTGGGTGTGTTTGTCTATTTTCATTATTTTTAGAAAGGGGTGTTTTCCCCATTATCAGGGGACCTTTATGGTTGTCCCCGACACACCATCCATTACATGTCGTGCCATCATCCACCAAACCATCTAATGTCTTCGAGCGATTTTCTGTGACTAATAGCATGTGTTTGTGAGTTGTACACGACAAAATTCTCGCAGCTGCAATATATGTAAGATCAATCATTTAAGAATGGTTTTATTTCAACAAAATAACATGCATACTTCCATATATATTGTTGTTTATAATAAATGAATGGTGTCATGTAACCATTTTGGTGTTCCTACTTACACATTTCACTTTAAAATTTTGTTTAGAAAAATTTCGCAGCAAAGCGCGGGTATCACCGAGTTTACATATATGTAACGTGGATTTCGCTTAGTCTGACTCATTTGAGTACGACTTATATTAGCTGCACCTAAGGTACAAAGTTATATTATGGAGTTATATGTGTAGCCGAATTATGATATTTCCAAAAATAAAAAGTTGTGGGATTCAAACTTCTCCAAAATAGAAAATTGAGAGATATCAGGTTTGGATCGCCCAGGAGGTCTCCCAATTCCCAAGAACGTATCTGTTGTGCTGTTGCTTTGACACGAATACGTGCTGGCAGGAGTAATGAAATGTTTTATTTTGCAACAAGTTCAACGTCCTTCAAACAATAATACTAATGACAAATAAAGGACAACCGAATATTTATGCCATAAGACATAATAAAAAAATGACAAATAAGGGACAAGAAAATTAAAGCCCTTTCTCAGCCCAGGCAAACAAGCCCGGGCAGAGGTTGTCCGGCTGGTTGTGGGTGCTGCTAAGGGTAGATGCTTGGTCACCGTTTGTTTGGCGGATGCTCTGCTGTTGTGGAGGCCCAGTTAACATCCAATCCGACCGGGATCAAGTTGTTAAGGTAGAGGTGTTGGCTGTTATTGAGTGTAGAGTTGTTGGCTTTGTTGAAGTGGCCATGTTGAGTTTGAGGGTGACCAGTTGTTTGCGACCTGACGGTCGATCTCTGACCACGCGCACATGGTGGGGCCCGTTCTATCCATCATCACCTTGCAGCAACAGCCCACCGCCCATCCCACCTTCTCTTTCCTCTTCAGAAAGATCAAGCAAGTACAAAAATCAAAAGTGCTTCTTCTAAAGTTTGCAAATGATAAGTGCAAAAGGAGAAAGTGAACAAATGATAAGTCAGTTCAAAGCGAAAGGCAAAGCAAGTGCTGCTTATTGCTAGAATTTCTTTTTCATTCTAAAAGAAAGGTTCCACTTATGCTTGCTTTGGTAAGCCAGCTACTAGATGTCTTTTCTTGTCAACGAGATGGGATAGGGCTGGCTATAGAATGGGCTAGGTCTATAGATATCTACATTACGGCAAGGCATTAGTAACCATAGTATCGATAGGAAAAGGAGATCTTTCTTCTTCTTCAGCTATTTCTGAGCCCAGGCAAACAAGTAATGGCGGTGGCGTGTTCTCGACGGTGACACTAGGCCAGAAACGATTTGTCCTGGCACTAGCAAATTAGCGTGCTGGCGGGTGCAACTATGAACCGCTAGCAAAGTGGGGCGCAGGGGCGCCGGGACAGCAACCGCCAGCATAGAAGCATCACTGCTGGCGGGCGACATAATCCACCCGCCAGCACAAATGGTACTATTTATGCTGGCGGACGAGTTATGTCGACCGCCAGCATAGAAGCTTTAGTAGGGGCGGCCTACATAAGCCAACCGCCAGCATAAATGGTCCCATTTCTCGCCGGCGGGTGGCTTATGTCGACCGCCAAAGATGGATCTCCGGCGGTTTTCATATGCACCCGCCAACACGGTGAAGCTGAAAATAGCTTGAAATTGATACAAGTTACCAATATTTCAACATGCATGGATAGCAACAACAAGTAAAATTCAAACTGAAATATCAACACAAACAACGCCTTAGAAGGATTTATTTCATACAAACAACATGCATTGCATGATGACAAATGTTTCAAAGCACACTTAAAACCAACACAAATTAAAGTACAATACATTAGGGGCCTCACTCACAAATCAACACAACTTTGCCTCACTCAAATTTCTTTGACGAATCCTACCGTGATATAGCTACCAAGCACTAAACCTATTATCAAGACCACAACAACGATGATGGTGCCCCGCATGCGTAATCCTTGATTTTTGTTGTGCTTCTTCCGATAGCCAATTTCCGCCATAATGTCAATAAGTTTCCCTCTATGGTCGGCAAGTTCAAGCCTCGTTTCATTACTCGCTATCTTCAAATCACTCATCCCCACCTTCGCATCGAAATGACACACTTCATCCGATTCCATTGTTCCGCAAATTCCGAATTTGCTAATGGTGGTTCCCGCACCTGCCCCGGTGGATACACAACACTAGACGGTTGTGCCACTCCTGGTGCTGGCGTTGCACCAACTAAACTGCTGAACGACTGATAGTTTGGCGGCAGCAAATGAGGGTGAAATTTTTTCAAATGGTTGATGTATTGATTTTCAAAATAAACTTCCTGACATGAATTAGGGTCCCCTAAAAGAATAAACAACAAATGTGGCTTCCATCAATAAATTGGATAATTCTATAGAAATAAAATTATATCAACCAAATCATTAATAATCAACAATTGTGGATAATTCTATATCTACCGAATCAATAATAATCAAAAAATCTACTAATATTATATCAACCAAATCATTAATAATCAACAAATCCTACTAATATTATATCAACTAATAATCAACTAATAATCACTACTATTATATCAACCGAATCGGTACTAATAAAATGAATTAGGGCATGAGATGAAAAAACGGACCAAGTGGTTGTTCGGGCACTTGTAGATGATGCTATTTGTCTTGGTCTTGTACCAAATTAACCGGAGCCGACACGACGGGCGGATCGGGGAGGGGGAGAGGCACGAACGGCTAAGGTTCGGCGCGACCGAGCCGCTCGCCATGCGACGGCGATGAACCCGCTCGACGTCGGTCGAGGAACCGGAGTTTGAAGAGTGGGTCGACGGTTTGCCGACGGCGGCGGGCGAGGCGCGGCGGCACGCGGCGAAGCTCACGCACGAGCGGCGGTGGCTTGGGGCGGGCTCGGTTGCGGCGGCTTTCGGCGGCGGCGCTTGAGGCGGCGGCTAGGGTTGCTAGCGAGTGTGTGTGTGTGTGTGTGTGAGTGAGTGAGTAGTTGAGTCAAACCGCGTTAGGACCGAAGATATTCGGACAAGTGTCTTGGCGGTTGTCTTAACGACCGCCGGCGGAGGCATCGGTGCTAGCGGGTGGCTTAATAGCCGCCCAGAGAGGTATCGGCGGCGGTCAGCTTATGCCACCCGCCAGCATAAATGGACACAGTGTTGGCGGTCAACATTAGGCACTGCCAGCGACAAGTGTGCTGGCGGTTGGCTTAAGAGCCCGCCAGGAGAGATATTAGTGCTGGCGGTTGGCTTAAGAGGACCACCAACATAAATGTACACGGTCGGGCGATCACGTATAGCACGAGATTACCGCCGGCGGTTTCCTTATGCCAACCGCCAAGATCGTGTCTTCTATAAGTATAGACCAGCCCCTTCTTCCCAAAGCCAACCTTCCAATGGCGTTGTGCCCGAGAGGAGCTCGGGAAAAGCTCCAAAAACACCAAATCTAGGGGGGAAGGTTTTGCTCTTGGTTTTCTTGGAGGAGGTGGCTATATAAGGTGAGTTTGTGCTATTTTAACCTTAGTTTTCTCCTTTTATTAATGATTTCTATGTAGTTAGGGATCTAGATCTAGACCTAGGGTTAGCTAGGAGAGAGAGGGGAGTGAAGAGAGATATTGATTTAGATATTTATTTTTTAAATAGCTTTAGATTTAAATTATATCTAATTATTATTGCAATTATAGAAGCAAGTATACATATTCAATTATTAGTTTGTAATTAAAATTATTATCTTCAATAATCAAATTTATAGAATTTAGTTTTGTTTCCGTTTTTTACATATTAATTAAATGAAGCATAGAGCATACTGAGTTTATAATTAATATAATTACTTTTATAGGTGTTATTTAAGATGGAACTTAGAGCGTGGATGTATGGCATACGGAGAAATTCGTCTAGATTCATGACAAAGTTAACAAACTTTCTTGAGGTTGCGCAAAAGCATGCCCAAATTTCTAGGACCAAGCAAATACATTGTCCATGTTGTGATTGTTGCAACAAAATTGTTTGGGAAGATATTAATGCCATCAAGATGCATTTGATAAAGCGTGGCTTTGTGAAAGGATACAAAACTTGGTCCCACCATGGTGAAGCGAGAAAGTACTTTCAACAATGCGGACATCGGCATCAGGTATGATGAAGTGGGTGATGAAGATGCAGATGAAAATGATAATGTCATGACGGATGATGCTTTTGGCTGTGAAGATCAAAATGATGATCAGACAGATGCACCACAGGTGGATGAGGAATGTGATGTTGATATGGAAGAAATGTTGCGCCACATTGAACCGGAGGTGTTGCTAGGGAGTGCTAAAGGGTTAGAAAATTTTGAGACACTAAAGAAGAATGCAAAAGACCGTATGTATGAGGGTTGTGGGAAGGAGTGGACCGTGTTGCGTTTCATTCTCCATCTTCTGATTGTGAAGGCAAAATTTGGATGGTCGGACAATAGTTTTAACGAACTCATTACTTTATTGGCCAATCTACTCCTGAAGCCTAACTTGGTCCCAAGAAACACATATGAAGCAAAGAAGATTATCAACCCATTGAAGATGCGAGTGCAACGAATACACACATGTAGGAACCATTGCATATTGTACCGCGGTGACTATGCAGAACTAGAGAAGTGTCCAAATTGCGATGCTAATCGTTACAAAAGTAATGCCGATTTTGCTGTGGAACGGGTCATTGCATCTAAAGGCACGGAGAGGAAGGTTGGTGGAAAGAAAAGTGTAATTTCTCAAGTTGAGGAGGAGTATAGTATTGGTACTGACACTGCTACTCAACGTAAAGTCCCTGCATTGGTGATGTGGTACTTGCCGGTGGAGGATCGTCTAAAGCGATTGTTCTCGAACCCAAAGACCGCTGAACTAATGACTTGGCACACAGATCGCCCAGAGAAGTCTGATGGGAAGCTTCAACATCCTTCTGATGCTCGGCAGTGGAGGACCTTTGATTCCAAGCACAAAGGGTTTAGAGAAGAAAAAAGAAATATAAGGTTCGCGTTAAGTACAGATGGTATGAATCCATTTGGTGAAAGAAACGAAAGACGCACGGCACATGGCCGGTGTTGATGGCCATATACAACCTCCCCCCCGGCTATGTCACAAGAGAAAGTTCCTTTTGCTTACCATGCTAATCCAAGGACCGAAGCAACTCTGGTATTGATATAGATGTCTTCCCGGGAGCCATTGATGGAAGAATTGGAGAAGTTTTGGAAATATGGGGTTGAGATGTGGGATGAGTACGAAGGGAGACATTCACACTTAAGGCAATTATCTTTGTTACCATTAATGATTACCATGCCCTATTTTCTTTGTCCGGTCGAAAAATGGAAAAACAAAGTTGTGTAGTTTGTTTGAATGGTACAATATCCGTGTACCGAAAGGATCTCGAAGAAGACGGTGTATATGGGGGCACGTACGCCGGCTACTAAGGACTCACAAGTACCGTAAGATGGCGGACTATTTCGATGGAAAGATTGAGAAGTACTCTTTTGCCCCACAACCGGCCACCGGTAGAACCGTATTTGAAATGTGTCGAAGGTCAAGTTTAAACTTGGTAAGAAATCAAAAGGTGATAATTCAAAAGGGGGAAGGAAGGAGACCGAAACTACATAAAACATTGATGTGCCTTTCAAGAAGATGTCTATATTTTTTAAGTACTTGCCATACCGGGAAGATTTGACGATGCGCCATGCCATCGATGGGATGCATCTTCAAAAGAATGTGTTTGAAAGCACAATGGGATTCTTAGGCTTAACAGAAAGGTAAAGGACGGACCGAAGTCGCGTAAGGATCTTGTTGACCTAAAAATTAGGCAAGAACTTCACCCACAACCATGTCCTAATGGTAAGCGGTACCTTCCACCTCGCTAGCTTCAACTTAACACAACATGAGAGGTTCGCTATCCGCAAATGCTTGCGCGGCCGAAAGTGCCAACCGGATTCTCATCCAACATCCGATCATTGGTCTCGTTGAAGGACATGACGCTTACTTGGTTGTAACTCTCATGACTGTCATGTGATGATTCTTGTTTTTCTCGCGATTGCGATCCGAGCCGTCAAACCAATATTCCTTAAGATGGTCATCACAAGGATGTGCTACTTTTTCAACGTCATTTCGCGAAAAGTGGTAGATTGTGTAGAGTTGGCAAGGCTTCACCGTTTATGTCGAAACTCAAGCCCGGCTCGAGATGTGCTTCCCTCTCGTCATTTTTTGATATCATGGAACATCTAATGATCCACATGGTCGAGCAAATTACGAACTAGGACCTATGTACTTTCATCGGATGTGGACGTACGAACGGTTCATGTCGATTCTCAATGGATACATGAGAAACAAGGCATTTCCGAGAGGGAAGCATGATCGAGAGCTACCATACGAAGAGAGTGTTGATTGTTGCATAGACTACATAAAAGATAAGAGAGCGATCGGTTTACCGAATCTCAACACGAAGGCAATTGTCGGGGAAAGGGACCATTGGAAGGAAAAGATTCATTGACGAGGACAACCAACAACCGGAGAAAGCACATGCTAGTGTTCCGCAACAACTTGCAACGGTGGAGCCATTTATCGTGCAACATGAAAATGAGATTCGTGAGGAAAATGATAGTCGGACCGAGGATTGGGTCATCAAAGAGCAAAAGCGTCGTTTCCCATCGTGGTTAAAGGAACATGAGCATCTATTTCAAGGAAATTCCATAGATGACACAATGTTGACTAGGTTGGTGGCTGGTCCATCAAGCAATGTTACCTCATGGCAAGCATACGAAATTAATGGGTACACCTACTATACAAAGGCGAAAGACAACAAGAGTGTTGCGTATCAAAATAGTGGTGTTCGCATAGATGCGATTGATAAATCCAGAAACAACATCACTTACTACGGGTTCATAGAGGAAATATGGGAACTTGACTATGGAGAGAATATCAGGTTCCCCGTGTTTCGGTGCCAATGGGTTAAACACCCAAGTGGCGTCACAGATGACAATTATGGACTGACACTTGTAGACCTTGCCAATGTAGGTTACAAAGATGATCCATGGGTACTCGTCGAGCGTGTTGCACAAGTTTTCTACATAGCTGATCCTATGAATGTGAAGAAGCACATTGCCGTCTCCGGAAAACAAAAAATTCTAGGAGTAGAAGGTGTAATTGATGTTGAGGATTACAATCAGTTCGAGGAACTAGTCTAGTTCACAGATCATGAGAAGAGAATAAACAAAATTGAAGCCACCATTCCTAAATCGGAGAAGCCATGGTTATGTACTGACTGTGATGGGAGAATTGTTAAAGGATAAATTTGACCGTATTAGTCGGGCTTGATGTATCACTTGTACGACTTTATATAATTAGTGTTGTTGTAAGACTTTCAATCAATTTAGGAGAGTTTTGGAATTAAGTTTTGATGAAATGAGACTCTCCTCCTGTACATAAATTCAAATTATGGAAATTATGGTTTCAATTAGTGTTGGAATATTTGAATTATGTATATGAGGTGTTTTATCATAAAAAAGGTTTGCATTTGAAAATGAGACTCTAGGGTTAAACAACCCATAACTCATTAGGTGTATGAACCTATTTGAACTAACCTTTTATAACTAAAACTTATTTTACAAAAAAACACACCCCCTATACTTAAATTGAAATATTTTATGATACATTGGGAAGTTTCAATGAAATTTGAATAATTTAAGCCCCTGTTTCAAATTTTGCAAATTATGGAAAAACACTATGCCTGGCGGTTATCATAAGTCAACCGCCAGCATAGTGGTTTGCCAAAATTTGAAAATTTGAAATCCTGGCTTGAAAATGTTCAAAACTCTTTGAAACTTCCAAAACTTATCATAAAATATTTGAATTTATTTATAGGAGGTGTTTTGTTAGAATAGGTTTGAATTTGAAAAGGTTAGTTCAAATGAGACCCTAGGGTCAAACAACCCATAACTCATTAGGTGTATGAACCTATTTGAACTAACCTTTTCTAACTAGGACTTATTTTACAAAAAACACACCCCCTATACTTAAATTGAAATATTTTATGATACATTGGGAAGTTTCAATGAAATTTGAATAATTTAAGCCCATGTTTCAAATTTTGCAAATTATGGAAAAACACTATGCTGGCGGTTATCATAAGTCAACCGCCAGCATAGTGGTTTGCCAAAATTTGAAAATTTGAAATCCTGGCTTGAAAATGTTCAAAACTCTTTGAAACTTCCAAAACTTATCATAAAATATTTGAATTGATTTATAGGAGGTGTTTTGTTAGAATAGGTTTGAATTTGAAAAGGTTAGTTCAAATGAGACCCTAGGGTCAAACAACCCATAACTCATTAGGTGTATGAACCTATTTGAACTAACCTTTTCTAACTAGGACTTATTTTACAAAAAACACACCCCCTATACTTAAATTGAAATATTTTATGATACATTGGGAAGTTTCAATGAAATTTGAATAATTTAAGCCCCTGTTTCAAATTTTGCAAATTATGGAAAAACACTATCTTGGCGGTTATCATAAGTCAACCGCCAAAGATAGTGGTTTGCAAAAATTTGAAAATTTGAAATCCTGGCTTGAAAATGTTCAAAACTCTTTGAAACTTCCAAAACTTATCATAAAATATTTAAATTTATTTATAGGAGGTGTTTTGTTAGAATAGGTTTGAATTTGAAAAGGTTAGTTCAAATGAGACCCTAGGGTCAAACAACCCATAACACATTAGGTGTATGAACCTATTTGAACTAACCTTTTCTAACTAGGACTTATTTTACAAAAAACACACCCCCTATACTTAAATTGAAATATTTTATGATACATTGGGAAGTTTCAATGAAATTTGAATAATTTAAGCCCCTGTTTCAAATTTTGCAAATTATGAAAAAACACTATGCTGGCGGTTATCATAAGTCAACCGCCAGCATTGTGGTTTGCCAAAATTTGAAAATTTGAAATCCCGGCTTGAAAATGTTCAAAACTCTTTGAAACTTCCAAAACTTATCATAAAATATTTGAATTTATTTATAGGAGGTGTTTTGTTAGAATAGGTTTGAATTTGAAAAGGTTAGTTCAAATGAGACCCTAGGGTCAAACAACCCATAACTCATTAGGTGTATGAACCTATTTGAACCAACCTTTTCTAACTAGGACTTGTTTTACAAAAAACACACCCCCTATACTTAAATTGAAATATTTTATGATACATTGGGAAGTTTCAATGAAATTTGAATAATTTAAGCCCCTGTTTCAAATTTTGCAAATTATGGAAAAACACTACGCCGGCGCTTATCATAAGTCAACCGCCAACGCATAGTGGTTTGCAAAAATTTGAAAATTTGAAATCCCGGCTTGAAAATGTTCAAAACTCTTTGATAATTCCAAAACTTATCATAAAATATTTGAATTTATTTATAGGAGGTGTTTTGTCATTTGCATTAGAAAAGCTTTGCATTTGAAAAGTAAAGTTTGAATTCTTTCATATCACAGCGCTGGCGGGCGCTTATGATAACCGCCAGCGGGAATTCTCACCACTGGCGGTTGCTTATGTGACCCGCCTGTGGTAAGGTTCACCGCTGGCGGTTGGTTTATGTGACCCGCCAGCGGTGAGTCCATCTATATATACACGAGACACGTTCTCGAAAATTTTCTAAGTCTGGCGCGAATACGAAACGACGCGGTCGGGGCCGCCAAATTTTCCCCGCGGAGCGCCGCCGTCGTCTCCCGACCGCCGCCGCCCCTCCGACCACCCCGCCGTCGTCCCGGAGTGCCCGTCCCACTTCCACGAGCGCCCCGCCGTCATCCGCGAGGGCCCCGCCGGTCTTCCGCCGTCGCCCCGCCGCCCCTTCTCCCGTGGACCGCCGCCGCGCCGTCGTCCGCGGTCGCCCCCGCCGCGCCGTCGTCCGCGGTCGCCCCGCCGCCCCGCCGACCGAGTGCCACCGCCCCTCTTCCCTACCGGATGGCGTCCTCCTCCGCGCCGGCCTCTTCCCCAACCGCCGGCCGGGGACCCGCCGGCCGCTCGCTCCGCCGCCGCCGACAAAGACCGCCGCCGCCGCCGCCGCCGCCGCCACCCCCCACTTCCGTCGACAACTCATCTCCTCACCGCTCGGGACGCATGGAGGCCGGGGATAGGGCCGGCGGCGCCGCCCCTGCTTGGTTGGTGTTTTTTCTTTTTTTCAAAATGCAATTACATGAGTTTAATTTGTGGATAAATAGATTGTGGATAATTGCAATTACATTGATTGTGGATGAATAGATTTAAAAATGTTACAAATGGACTATGGATTTTATTTTATTAATTTTGTTGTATAAATAAAGGGATGATGCATTTTGTATAAATAAATGGATGATGCATTTTGTATAAATAAATTTATTATAAGTAAGCACTATGGATTGTGTCTAATTTTTAAATAGATTTATTATATAAAATGGACTATGGATTTATATTTATTAGTTTTGGTGTAGGAATAACGAAATATGGAATATGGATTGTTGATAAATAGATTTTTTTATAAAAATGGATTGTTGTATAAATATGGACTATGGATTATTGTATAAATATGGACTTTGGATTATCTATGATCAAATGTTAACAGTGAACAATCCAGTGAGGAGGAATCTAGTGATAGTGATATAATTGGAGACTATGAACTCCCCTCTAAGTACGAACCAAGCGAACCACGACCTCGTAGGCGTCCCGAAGACGATGATGTTGATTACGAACCAAGCGATAATGAGGTCTGCAGGCACATTCACTCAACTTAATGTTTGTTTATTCAATTAAGATATACTTTAAATAGTGTTTTATGTGTAGAACAATGACCGATCCCCGCGACGACGTCATAGAGCATCTAACATTCGTGCCCAAGAGGCAGAAGTCATTTCAGAACCGTAACCTTCGGTACTACTAGTTCTAGTAACCTGAAAAGGAAACGTGGTCATAGAAGAAGAAACCAGATCCCTGAAAGAGGACAACTTGTGATAGAACGGTTGGGTGACAAAGGTGAGCCCGTCGAACCTAAGGGGATAGCCGCTAGGTTTCGAAACATCGTCGGTGCAATTGTCGAGAGACCAATTGGCGTCTTGGATCACAACTACTAATTGGAAGACAGTCCCTAAGGGTACGAAGGATGTATTATGGGCCAAAGTGAAAGAAAAATTTGTTTATCCGGAAGGTACGGAAAATGCGGTAGAACTTTTGCCGAGGGCCTTTGTGGAAGAGCTCTTAGGAATTGGAGGTCTACACTTAATACCGAATTTATCCGTAAAGGAAAGGATGCTAGGGATGTGTATGGTAACATTCCGCTAGCGATCCGGGGAACAATTCGTAGATCAGAAGAAGACGACGAAGCAGTAGCTCGAGCGTCCAACAAAAGGAGAAGGCTATGAAAGCTGCTGAGAACCCCCATCGCTTGGGTTCCGAAGGATATGCTGCCAAAATAGCAAAATGGAGGAAGGAGGGAGAAGAAAGGCGGGTAGCTGGTTTACCAACTTTTTTTGAAGGCATGGATGAGCGTAGCAGGAATTGGATCCTTGCTCGAGTTCCGGCTATAGCACCTGACGGTAATGTTTCATTCCGAAGCCCTCAACGAACAAATTTATCGAAAGCTGGAAGAACTTGCGGAATTGCAAAAGAAAGGTCTTTTCGTGCCCGACAGGGAGAAAGATATGCTATCCGCCGCGATCGGAACGCCTGAGCACCCTGGCCGTGTTCGAGGGATTTCTTCTACCTTGCCCTAGGGTAAAGCATTTCGTGAACACCGGTCAAGTTATAAAAAGCGAGACTGTTATAAGAAGAAGCTTGAAGACAAGATGAGAGAAATTGCCAAGCAAGAATTGATAGGCTTCTTCATACAACAACAAGCTTCTATTGGGCCAAGTGCAGAGAATCTAGTATTTGGTGGTTCTGGACAGGTTCCTCCAAATTTGATGCTTGACCAGATCGGAGCCATCCCGACTCCAAGTAGTGTTGGTTCTATTGCTATCGCCAAGCATCCTGTGGATGACATTGTAGAGGATACACCATGCAAATTGGTTATTCCATATGGAAGAAAACTAGATAAGTTTCGAGAAGTTGGGACAGCCATGGCACTAACGGGTCGTGTGTTTCCGAATCCACCACCGCCAGAGTACGCATGGGTTCAAGTTGTTTCGGTTTCTGATGAGTCGTGCGAGGTTGATATCCCTACTGAGGATGGGATCGCGCTTCTCGGTGATGAGAGGAACCAATTCATATTGTGGCATCGTCGAGATATCATAATTAATACATCACCAAGTCCCTGCTTGCAACCTAGCCAAGAACGAGTACCCCCCCCCCCCCAGATCCGTATGCCGCAATGGTCGAGTACACGATGGTTGGGGAACATGGAGGCGGTAACAATGAAAACAACATGATGGTTGTGGAGCGGGGAGTTGACGATAATGACAACAACATGCCACAAACAACTCCGGCATCGATGGGGCGGGGGTAGGAGCATCATCATCTCTCGAAATCCGATCCAAGACCACAAACTCCTCCGACATTAGGGGCGAAGGGGGACATCATCTCCGAAATCCGATCAAAGACCACAAACTCCTCCGACATCGGGGGCGAAAGGGGGGCACCACCATCTCCTCTGCCATGTCCAAGACCACCATCTCCTCCTCCAGCAACCAAGACGCCAACAACAATACACCGGACGATAAACTCATATGAACCAAAGACGAAATCATCTGATGCTGACTTGTTCTTGAAAGTACTGAAGAATAAACCTAAACGGGCTCCAACATCAGGTAAAGAATCACCTAATGTTCAAGTACTCAAGAAGGCACCAGATGAAAAGTCTTTCTCCCGCACCTCTTTACAAAAACAAAAGGAGGAGCACATAAGTATGTTTTCGTCGGATGAGGTGTCCAACAAGTATGAGCATGGCAAACCGTTCTTGTTTAGGTGGCAACTGAACGAAGGGCCGTCAGAATTAATGAGGCTGCATACTTGGATCATGCACGCCATGAAGCAAGGCATTAACACTATCACCGCCAATCTCCCTAAATAGGTGTTCAGTAGCTCTTATGACCGGAAGGTTGCAATCGATTTCCCCGATTTGCATGCGATGTTCCGTCGTGAAAAACTCGACATCAATCTCGTCACCATTTGGTCCATGTAAGTCAACATCCCTATACGACATCCAAATCTATTCCATATGTATTGTTATTACCATCCTAAATAAACTTTTTTGCAGGATGCAAGCGTCTGACGAAAAGAAAACAAATGGGAGGTGGAAGGTAGCATTTACTGACCCGCAATAAGTAACCAAATCACAACACACGTTCATAATGAGGGATGAACTAAGAAAGAAAATAGAGGAAGAAGCAAAGACACAAGAAGAGAAAGAAAAATTAATAAAGAATTACGAGAAAGCTAAACTTCACGAGGTGTCTGTATACATTTCAACGGTCATGAGGAAAAACCAACATAAGGATTCTATCAAGTTTGCTTACAATTTTGAGTAAGATCCTTTAAATAACTATTTCATCATTTGCCTTCATTTTTTAGTCTATTTATATTAATTATTTTAATTTTATACGGTGATCATTTCATTTGCTTTCACATGTGTCCAAAGTTGGGAACTGTGGGGGTCTTCGACTCATTACACTATTCATCGTCTTCTTACAAGACAATCATTGATATTATAAAAAAGTAAGACAACTAAGTGCAATATATAATCACTAATGCATGCGTGTATCAACTATATTTGAAATTGTATTTATGTTTTTATATCCTTAAAGTGCGTATAGGCTATACATACTCAATGGCGGGGATCACAAGAAGAAAAAATTGGTGACGCAATGCCAAATGAGTAAGAACACTTCTGTTAATAAGTATCAATCATTTTTATCAGAGTTGGTATACTTCTGTTAATTAGCACCGATCATTTTTTATTTGGTTGCAGTGCTACAAACAACCTCCTGGCAGTGTACTATGTGGATATTATGTGTGTGAGGTTTTGAGAAATAATGGGAGGTACGGACGAATCCTGAAGACGTAAGCCTCTAGTTTGTACACAACTATGTATGTGCTAATTATGGTCCTGATGGTAATGCATAACAATCTTCATTTATTGTGTTTACGTGCAGATGCCTACCATTGACAAATCATGGGGGCAACTTGGTGACAATCAAATCACCAACATTAGTGCGGACATGGCGAGATTCATCCTACGTGAGATTGGCCACGAGGATGGAGAATTCTTCGATAAAGAAGGAGTTTTGACATTAGATGATGCGAAAGGTTACGTAGATGGGTGTCGTAGGGTTATCTATTATGCATAATGTTTTGTAATTTGACTTATGTATACATTTTTTATTTTAGTTTGGATTGTGTGTTTGTGAGACATATATTTGGATTTGGCGGTTAAATACAAATTAAATTACCGTAAATTAAAGTGAATTTAGCATACAAATGCCAATGTGAAAAAAATAATAGACGACAATGACAAATTATATACAAATAATAAACAATTATGGGGAATTATATAGGAAATGGGAAAATGCTTTACGTGGCGGGCGGTCTAAGCAACCGCCAAAAGATGAATTTTATGCGGCGGGCGTCCTAAGAAACCGCCACAGCGGTGATGGCATTTGTGCTAGCGGCCGCTGAAGTCACCGCCGCGCGATGACATTTGTGCTGGCGGTCGTTTAAGTGACCCGCCAGCGCTGATGATATTTGTGCTGCCGGTCGTTTAAGTGACCCTCCAGCACAAATGGCTCTGTGCTGGCGGGTCGGCCACTCGCCAGCACAAAGGGCCATTTCTAGTGGCTCAAAGTTGCTGGCGGGTGCCTCGCCCGCCAGCAAAAACCGGTTTTAGCCGCCAGGACAAATCGTTTCTGGCCTGGTGTGAGCAGGGGCGCACTCCTGACGGTGAGATTCATACGGGACGACGACAACGCTCTAACTACAGAGAGCTTCCTCTCGGGAGATCCGCACGGGATGCCACGGCGGCGACAGTGACATAGGTGAGCTCCCCCTCGGGAGATCCGGACGGGACGATGGCGGCGCGATCCTGACAGTGAGCACCTCTTTAGAGATTTTGCTGGGAGCCGAGGTGATGGTGGCAAGCTCCCCGTCGCGACGGCAGCGACGACGAGCGGTCGGTTCAACTTTTTTTTTTCTTTTTTTATATTGTAATGCAAAATATTTTACACACATTTGTTCGTGATTTTTTATATATTTTTCAATGTTTTTAAAATGCTTTTCCAAGAATTCTTCTCTAATTGTTCTACCAAACTTTATCTTATGTTTGTCAGAAAGTTATGTTCATAATTCTCACCCAAAAGGTTTTTATTTAACTTTTATTATCGTCAAAACTTTTGTCTACAATTTTTCTAAAATAATAACAACTTTTTCAAAAAAATTTCCAATTGTTTTTGCTTCTTTTTTCAAAAGTTTTCGTTTCCAAATTTTAATTTCAACAATGTTTTAAAAAATTGCTTCAAAACTTTTTATTATTGTTCATCTTTATAACCACATTTTTTTATTAAAGTTTGGCGGGATGGTGGGGTGAACCACGTGCTACGCACGTCACGACGCGAGTAGGACATTGGGCGCCCACATGGGTTTGTCGGTGATCGACTGCAAGCAACAGAACTTCCGGACGGCTGTAAATTAGCAGTGCCCTATTGAAGTCAAAATTCAACAGGTCGGTGAGAGTCGTAGAGTGGTGACCCAAAAAAGTCTACTACTACATCACTCTTAAACTATGAGGGGTGGACTATATAACCCCCAACTTATGAAATGGTATATATATCATCTCCTGAACTTTCTAAAACTGGTCAAATTATCCTCCAAAACAATTTTTAAAAATCATAATAAATCACAAAAATCATAACATGGAAAATCCAATTGTGTTGGACTCCAAATGAGTAGATTTATATAATGAACATATAATACAATATGTTTTAGTACAATTTTTTAGAGCTATGAAGAAAAACATAGATCTATAGCTAAAACAAAAAATATATATTAAAGCATATCATATTATATATTCATTGGGTAGATTTACTCAATTGTAGTCCAACACAATTGAGTTTGTCATTTTATGATTTTTCTATGATTTAATATTGTTTTTAAAAAATACTTTATGGGGTTTGATCAGTTTTACAAAGTTCAGAGGGTGATATATATATCGTTTAATAGGTTTGGGGTTATGTAATCCATCTCGCATAGGTTGGAGGGTGATGTAGACTTTTTCCAGCGGTAATCTGTGTCCTAATCCAACCAGGTGAGTCTTGTAATTTTTTCTTTCTTTTTTCCCGATTGAGATGTCCCATGGTCATAGTTTTGTATTTTTCTGCTATATCAATAAAACACACGCTATCTTGTGTGGTTTGTTAAAAAGAATTAAAAACCACGAACTGTTACAAAAATTGGTATATATATATATATAGCCTGGCTATATTGTTTTGCTATAGTGCACCTAGGTGCATTCTGTATAGAGAATGCACACATTTTTGTTGCAACTAGGTCTTGTCTAGTTGCAACTGGAGCTCATTCTGGTTACAATTTGTTCACGTCGGGTTGCAACTAGGAGTCTAGTTGCAATTGGTTCGTGTCCAAGTGCAACGGAGTCGGATTCGTTTAATTAGTTCCGTCGAGTTGCAATTAGTGTAGTGTCACATTTGCAATCGGTTAGTCTCTTTGTTGCAACTGGTTCGCGCCTAATTGCAGCTCGGCTGGGTCTAGATGCAATTGGTCTGTCAAGTTGCAATTGGTTAACCTGCGAAGTTGCAACCGCAGGATCCGTGCATTCTGCTATACGTAATGTACATGAATTCATGAATTATATATATATATATATGGTCTGATTGGTCCCCTGAACCAGCTGAGCCGGACTCATATCAGCAAACCAGGCTCTAGTCGGCCAGGTTCCTTTGGTAGTACAACTGCAATTGATTAGTTGCTGGTTCGCACGTAGCCTTGCTCTCCAAAGAAAATGATTGGTTAGCCTGTTGAGCTGTCGATCTCGCACTGCTACTCTCTCATCCCGCCGAGAAAATTGGCTCACGCGAGCCAGGCCCGAGGGAAACAACCATTTTACTCGTATGCTTGGAGCCTGGCTGCGGCCACTATTTTGCACCGTCAAAGCCACGTTCAATCAGCAACTCATGCGACCATCACAGGCAGAGAGGGAGGCTTTGATTTGGACCTTTATTAGTCCTGGTTTAACTTTGAAGTCAGGACTAAAGGACTTTCGTCGACGTGACCCGAAATACTGGTTGGACACCCCCTTTCGTCCCGGTTGGTATAACCAACCGTGACAAAAGGGCTGGCTCCCAACATCGTTTTACCACAACAATTGACGCGGGCTTTTAGCACCGGCTGTTGATAATTCCACCCGGTGCTAATGCTTTAGTCCCAAGTGGAGTTACCAACCGGGACTAAAGGGTAACCTTTAGTCTCGGTTGGTAACTCCTCCCGGGACTAAAAGCTGGCGTCCTATAAATCCAGCTTCTTCTTCCTCTTTCTCATGCCCGAGCCGTTCTTCACCAAGAGCCCAAGCTCGTCCTCCATGGCGTCTTAACCTTAGAGAGGTGCTGCTGAATTTTTTATTCATGTATTTGTGAAGATTTCTCTCCTCTAAATTGTTGCCGAGGTTTGATTCTTATTCCTGCCATCATTTGTTGTGATTAATTCTTTTTATATATTTTAGAGATGGAGAAAATAGAAATCTTAAATCCTAGGTGGGAGGAGCTAATGAGAGATGCGATTAATTATATACTTTAGATTTAGAAAAAAGTGGTTGGCTAAAGACTAGCATTGTCTTCTTATATTTTATATTGATGTAGAGAAAATAGAATTTTACTTTTTGATATAATGATACATAGAACTGATTATAATTTTACATTTAGCTAATTTTACAGAAGTTAGTTTATAAAAAATATAGTCATTAATAATGGAGATCAAAATGGCCATCAGGTGACCTTTGTATGTCATCGTATCACAAGTCCCAAGCTAAAACTAGTCAGTTCTATCTTTTGAACCTCTGCTTCAAATATATTTATGAATTCACGTATTGTGTTGAGATGATCAACATGTTCACGAAGAATCGCTACCACTATAAAATGCACCAGTTTATTCTTTCCTACAACCACACAAACAAATCACCACAACAGTCATTACCAAATTAAGTAAACCCAACTAATTGTACCGGCAAACATCCACTTTTTCACTCACTCACAATCCAAAGGACCAAATTGCTGCAAACATCAACTTTCTCTCACTCACCCACGATCCAACGGCTCAGCTCCTCCGAATCAAACATCAGCCCTAATCCCCTTGGACCCACCTTAGGGCTTGTACGGCCCTACCGTTGAGGGCGTCGCTACGGTTGTTTTTTACAAAAACCCCCCCACCCGTAGCGACGGGGCACCCGTCGCCGGGTCTAGCGACGGGGCCGTCCCGTTCCCCGAGCTTCGAGCGACGGCGCCCGGCCGCGCGCGTATACCTCGCGTCGCCGGCCATCGTCGCCGCCGGATCTCGCGCGGCTCGACCCCTCCCGCGCTCCACCGCCCCGCCAAATCCCCCCTCCCGCGCTCCACTTCCCCCCCGCCAAAATCCCTCCCGCGCTCCGGTCCCTCCGGTTCCCCTTCTTCCCCATCGCGGCGTGGTTCCTCTTCGTCGCCATCGCGGGACGCCCCTTCTTCCCCGGCGCGGCGCGGCCTCCTCGCTTCCCCCGGCGTGGTGCGGCGGGATGTCCACGCCCCGCGCAAAGGCGGAGGAAGAACAACTCACCGGCCTTGGATGCGGCGGCGGCCGCTCCGGGCCGAACCCTAGGCCGCGGCGGTGGTGGGACGGCGGAGGCGGGGATCCCGTTCGGTCGTGGTGGTGGAGGTGGTTCTCTCGCTCCCGCTCCTCGAGGCGTCGGGCTCCCGCCGCCGCCCCGTGGTCGTGGACGCGGTGGCGGGTCGCAGCTGCACCGTCCTCCTTCCCGGCGACGGCACCTTTCTCCATGGACAGAGGTGGCTTCCCCGGCGGCTCGTCGGCGACCACGGGATTCGGTTGCCCACCTCCACCATCTTTTGATGCGGTCGACGTTGATCACACTTCTCCCGGATGGTAATCCTTGATTCATTGCTATTTGTGTATGTTTAGATTTCGATTGCTATAGCTCACACTTGTTTGATGCTTACACCGATGATAGATTTTATGGTTTGTTGTTAATTTTGTCTCTCGCATGGTGTCACTTAATTGGAGAATAATAGTTCTACAAGCTTTTTTTCGCCTTCATTTTACCGTAAAGAAAATAGCGAGAATTTGACACCTCCGGTACCGGTAGTTCATATAAGTTTGGCTCTGCTTTGTGTGGTTGTGATTGTGCTATTAATAATATTATTAATTTTCTGATATGGAATAATGTGATTGCTGGCTGATTGCTCTTGTGAAGGTTATACTTTTCTGAAATTAGCTTTTTACCTTATTCCATTACCGATATGGCATTTTGTGCATACATCTCGGTGGTGATATCCAAGGTACCATATACCCGTATCATCGTTTAGTGGCCTTGAGTCGGTGCATGTCACAGTATTAACTTGTGGAAGTAATACGGACCCGGATCTTTGTTCTCCGATAGATCTTTGCTATTATTGTTGTTCGGTTCGGTGGTCGTGAAATCATTGATGTTAGCTAATTGTAGAGATTATGGAGCAAGGAAAACTAGTATTGTAGTACAAAACTTACGATCTTCGAGAGATACCCGAAAGTTTGCTGGCTTCCTTAACTTTTTTATCGGCGATCCTTTTCCTTTTCCGATCTTCGCAGATACCCGAAAGTTTGTCGGCTTCCTTAACTTTTTTAGCAGCCATCCTTTTCCTTTTCCGCATCCGTAAGGAGCAATCATGGAATAATTAAAAAACGTAATCATCATCGGTGCTATGGTTGAAAGAGTTAATAGATTGTGATAAAAACTTAAAACTCACGATTTTAGGGTCCCCTCCTATTTGCTCGGTGTTTGAGGAGAAACACACTCCTTCGCTCTTTTCCCCGAATTGACCGGTTCCGGAAAATGATACGAATTGAGGTTCGGTTGAGAACCGGTCATCATCGAATAACTACCTTCATTTGCTTGCTTTCCTTGATCGGTAAATAGTCTTTTCCTGGCTCGATCGCTTTAGAAAACGATCGAAATGTTATGTTCTGTTTAGAACCGGTCATCGATAACCACCTTTATAATTTGATTGCTTTCCCCGATCGGTGAATGTCTTTTCGGATCCTACAATGCTCCTAGAATCTATAGTATGTGATTGCATTCCGAAAATTTCCCCGATGCGATAAGTTCAACGGTGTCACTACTTGATGCCGGGGCAGCGAAATTCGCCTTTTAAGTAGTATTATATGACCCCACTTTGTATATAAAAGTTTTGTTTTATAAGAACGAAAAATTAATATATCATCATGTCTCGACTGAATTGAACCAATTAATAAAATCAAACAATACATGGAAAAAGTCCATTAGATTAGCCGGACTTGTGAAGGTTATACTTTTCGAAATTAGCTTTTTACCTTATTCCATTACCGATATGGTTCATTTTTCTCGCTTCTCTTGCAATTTCTGCCGCAGGGGCCGAGATGTACGTCCACCTGGTGGTTTCATGAGTTTTTTCCCAAATGAAGCGGAGAACTCTCATCCGGTTGGTGCACCTATTCATAGCAATTTTCCAAATGAGCCACACAATGCTAGTTCGGTGCCGATGTGGAAGTCGTTCATGGAAACGACAATGTCGAACCGAGAAGAGGATCATGTGGACTGTGGACGAGGAAGTTAGATTGATGAGTGCTTGGCCGGAACATTCAACGGACTCTACTTGTGGAGCGGATAAGAGTGGAGCTCAATATTGGAGTGAGGTTGTCGCAACGTACAACAAGACTACCCCTACAAATCGAAAAAGAAGTGCAAAGCAATGCAAAGATAGATGGCACCGAGTTAACAAGTCGACAAACCTCTTTGAATGTTCTTATGTAAAGGCCCGTAGAGTGTTTACAAGTGGATATTCAAATGAGCAAAGGATGGAGGCAAGACACGGGTTCTATGTGGAAGACAACAAAGATAACAAAGATGTTGTTCGGGTCAAGTTTCGCTTGAGAAGGTTTGGAAAATTTGTCGTGATGTGCCGAAGTGGAAATCGTACAATGAATTGCTGAAGAATGCACGTAAAAGGAAGTCATTCAATCTTGAAGGAGATTCTCGAGGAAAATGAGGACAATGTTGATGAGATGCCGGAAAGACCAATTGGGCAAAAGGCGGCTAAAAAGGCAGCTCTAGCGAAGAAAAAAAGCAAGATAAAGGGCTCCTCCGGCGGTGACGATGGTCACTCAAAAGATTCTCCAATTGAGCTAGATAAATTTGAGAGGTACAACGAAATTTCGGGATTCAAACACCGACGGGCGCATGAAGATGTTGGACGGCGGGGAGAAGATATCAACTAATAAGCTTGAGGCCACAAGAGTTGCTCAATTGACAAGACAAGACTACGAGAGAGGGAAAAAAGTTAGAGAAAGAAACAAGGATGATGGAGACTTATAACAATCTTGCCTCGAAAGATACTAGTTCAATGTCGATGATGAGAAGGCGCGGCGACTTAGTATGTTGAAGAAGCTTGAGAAGGCCCTTTTCCCCGAAACTCGATTGAATAGGTAAACAATCTTGCCTCGAAAGATACTAATTCGAGTTCCATTTTACCTTGTGCAAATAATAACGAGTTCCATTTTTCGAGCATTAGTCGTGCAATCCAATCTCCGAAAATTAGTCGTGCAATCCAATCTCTCGAAAATTAGTCTGTGCAATCTCTCTCTTTCTTTCTTTCCAATTTTTTTTCGTGCTCTGTTCTACATCCGGACGGTAATTATTTTCTCTTTTATCCGAAACTTGCCTATGCAGCTTGTGGTATTTATGCTATCTAGTTGTTCTACTCTTTTTCGAGTTACATGATCCGTGCTTTTCTATTCAATGATTTGTCTTGATCAATGATCCGTGTTTCGTTCGTTCAATGATCCGTGCCTGAATACAACCAATTATTTCTGCTATGTAGTAAAATATTTATGCTCTCGTTAAACGAGATGTTGTATTTCATAGCTTGCCTCGAATCATGCTATTTTTTTCGGGTTTAGCCGTATCTGTTTTCTTACTTGGTGAGGGTCGATTGCCAACCCGAATGTCAACTCGAATGGTGAATGTGAAGGACTTCCATCTAGTTTCGGGTTTAACTATATTGATTTTTACGAGATGTATTCCTATTCGCTTTCGAATGTGAAAGCTGAATTTTTTTGTGTGGTCATGCATGCTTGTGTGGTCTTTCTTGATCTTATTTTTTTATGCATGTTATCAAATTTAATCTTATGTGTGTGTGCCATGCTATCAACTTTTCTTTATTTCTTTTTTGACAGTGTGAACTGCACATGCGCATGTATTCCCATAGTGCTCCATTACTGATCTTGAATAGTGGCCATAGTGAATGTGCATAGTGGCCATAGTGAATGTGCATAGTGGCCATATTGAATACTAAATGGTGGCAGTTGCGCCAAAGACTTGAAAGGTCATACTGAATGTGTGTAGTGCGTGAATGTGAAAGGTGAATGGTGCGTCAGGTTTACCTTTATATATTGCGCTTGTCTCTCGTTCCTCACCATCCATCTCTCGTACGCCGACTCTGTACCATCTTCCTCTCTCCACATCACCACCACCTCTACCATTGCGACTTCCTGAATGGAGGCAGTTGAAGAAGTCTTGGAAGACGTGATCACGGATGCACTCGAAGATGCCGACGAGTTTGATGTGTTCACTATGGAAGACTTGATCGCAGAGGATGAGATATTTGAAGGCATAGTAGAAGAGGCCGAGCCGGAAGGACAAGAATCAACTGTCGTCGTCGTCGTCGACCGATCGTACCAAAGAGGTACATTCCAAGGAATCGTGAGCAAGCCCATGATGATCTTGTTGCTAATTATTTTTCTCGCAAATCCGATATACACCGATGAGATGTTCCGTAGGAGATTTCGGATGAATAGGCCGTTGTTCCTCCGCATCGTCGATGGACTTAGCAATTGGTCCCCTTATTTCACTCAAAGAGTCGATGCGAGTTGGTAGGAAAAGTCTTTCACCGCTTCGAAGTGTACGGCGGCTATTAGGATGCTTGCTTATGGAACCTCGGCCGATCAACTCGACGAGGTACGAAAATAGCCGCAAGCACTTGTTTGGAAATATTGGGAAAATTCGCCGAAGGTATTATTGAAGTATTTGGTCCCGAATATCTACGGCCTCCAACGGTCGATGAACTGGAACAAATCTTAAAAGAAAATGAGGCTCGTGGTTTTCCCGGATGCACGGGAAGCATCGATTGTTGCCATTGGCCATGGAAGAATTGTCCGAAAGGTTGGGCTGGTCGGTTCACAAGTGGGAAAGAAGGTGTTCCTACTATGATTCTTGAAGCGATGGCATCAAAAAATCTTCGTATATGGCATGCCTTTTTTGGTACCGCCGGTCTCAAAATGACATAAATGTTCTAAACAAGTCACCCCTATTCATTGAAGCAATAAGAGGGGAAGCTCCTACGGTGCACTATCTTGTGAATGGAAATCAATATGACATGGGTTATTACCTTGCCGATAAAATATATCCGAATGGGCGACTTTTGTGAAGACAAGAAATGCCCCTCGGTCGGCGGAAGACAATTATTTTCACGAGAGGCAAGAAAGTGTGAGAAAAGATGTTGAAAAGGCATTTGGTGTTCTGCGGGCACGCTTCGATATTGTTCGTCGACCAAGCACGATTATGGAAGCAAGCGAGATGTTATCAACATAATACAAGCTTGTGTTATCCTACACAATATGATTGTGGAAGATGAGAAGGAAGCAATTATGGATGTCTTGGATTTGAACGAGAATCCAAGTGCGACGATAGTGATCCCACCGGAAGTACGTACAAATGACAATCTCGATCCAACCTATGCGAGGCACTTCGTAGGAATTTGGCTATCAAAGCTCGGCCAACACATAGGCAACTCAAGAAGGATTTAATCGAGCACATATGGCAACGCTATGGAAATAAAGAAAATTAGATAAAAAGCGTTGTAATATATAATATAAGAGTAATTATTATTTATATGATTTCTTAAAAAATATTGTAATCATGTTTCTATTATTTTTGATATTATTCGATCAAATTGCCACACAATGGTATACACAAATGTATTTGTAGTTGATCCAAAGCTCAATCCAAAGCATTAAACAGCTTTACGGCGAACGGCTTCTTGCATGGGGTAAGATGACTCGTCTGTACGTCTGTCTGTACGCAGCGCAGCTCGGCGTTCCTATAGACAGCTTTCCTGTCTAAGGGCTGTACATGCCCTTAGGGTTCACCCCACACTGCACGCGCACTATCACACGCGCAGATGCCCGACCAATATTACGGAATGGCCACACGACGGGTCAATACTTCTTCAATCCCGCACACAACGCGAGGAGACGGAAGGCTCGCGGTGACGTTCCAGATGCGAGTATGCGGCGCGATGAGACAGAAGGGTGGCGGCACTGACGATGATTTCCTCCCATGCGAGGCAGGCGGGCACACCACTCCGCTCCCCTCCCCATCGCCCCATCTTTCATCCTATGCTCCCATTCTTCCCTTCCCTCCCCTCAGCATCGCACATTCCGTCCTCGGCGGCGGCGGAATCTCTGGAGATGCGGCAGCCAGAGATCCCGGGGCTCACGCAGCAGGAGCTCTCAGGGTCATACCCTTCCTTCTCTCCCCTCCGCGCCGCACCTCCTGTCCCTGGAGGTGGCGGGGATCTTTGGAGGTGCGACAACCGGAGCTCCCGGGTCGCGGCGGCTGAAATTCCTAGGGCCATCCCCTCCAAACCGCGTCGCACCTCCCGTCCCCGGCGGCGGCGGGATCTCTAGAGGCGCGGCAGCCGAAGCTCCCACGGCGTGGCGGCGGGACCTCCTGGAACCTAGAATTGGCGTTCCTCAGGGGGGTTCGGCAGCGGGAGCTCCCGATCCGCGGCAACGGCATTCTCCTGGGCGCGGCCTCACCCACGAGCAATCCTCCTTGCACGTCTTGCCGGAGTCGACCATCTGCACAAAAGGTATATGTTTGGTGATATCCAACATGGGTGCCCTATGAATTTGAAGCATTGAGCTTCGCGTTCGCCTCATCCAAATTATTGCATCACGGTTTTTGTTAGTCTTTTGGTCGATGGTAGCTCAATTTGGTGATGTGTTTCATTCTGGGGTACTAGTTTCATGCTGCGGTACTTGCTGATCTGAGTAGGAACAAAGGATTTGGAAGCTTGTGCTGCAGTTAAATCTTTGGACATGTGACCTCTAATATGAGATGTAGTGTTCGTATACTGTTCTTGTAGTGACTTGGATCTCAATAGGAGCCAAAGGGTGCTTTGACAATGTCGTATTAGGACAATTGTAGGAGTTTGATATATCAGATAGCTCAAATCCTTTGATCTTGCAATATTACTATTTGGGATTAAAAAAATAGAGGATTAGTTTGGCCGTTGCGGGCGATGGCAGTGAGAAATCATCACAGGTTTTGCCCCAAATCAATTTCTGTCGCTCCGTTCCTGCTGCCAAGGTGAGTGATTTTCTTCCTTCCCTTGTTTTGATTTTCTCAATGCATTCTCTTGTGACTGCAACTTCCTGAATAGATGCCTATGGATAAGTCATGCATGAAATTTATTGGTTTCAGGTGCTAGGCAATTATTGAACATTTTCCGTGCCTGAATACACATATTATGCATATGGGTCATTAGAATTAATTTTAGTTTGATTGCTTACCCAGTAGTAGGTTGCAGTCCATACCAAAATAGAACTGTGCATATGGGCTATCTTTCAGGTTTAACCTATTTGCCTAATCCACAAACATTTTTTCTGTCAGATTTCATTTTTTGGACCAAGAAGCAGATTCAGTTATTTGGAGGATTTGCCTTTTTCTTTACATAGTCGATCATGACTTGTCATCCTTTTTATAATGCTGGATTGTGCCATTTTTCCATTCGATATCAATAACAATTAGTACAAAAAGGTCGGTTTTTAAATGACCAGTGTACAACACTTGCAGCTCTCGGCAAGTTTTGAGAAAGCATAGCACAATCAAATATTGAGAACTGCATGTTTCTCCTGTGCCACATAGTCGATGGCATTATGAACCATTTGGAGTGCAGTAGGAAGAAGGTGAGTCGCCCCTGCTATATTGCTACCACTGCTTCTTTTATTTGCATTTTTTTGCCACATACAACATCTAATATCTTCACATTAAACAATATATAAATAGTTCTTCACTACTTATGATTCATGTCTTGTGTACTGTAACGTCGAGTATCTTTTTCTTATGAAATAGAGTAGTTACTTGCATTGAGGCACAACAAATTCTTAGTAGCTTACATAGATTAGCTGTCATTGTTTTCAATTATAAACCTGGTTGTTTATTACTTGATGAACAAATAAACAATTTTGGAACCTCTCTCACTTGCAACCTGTGATCAGAAGGTACGAGCAAGAGATGTTGGAATTTTTTATCCATAGATTTGGTGGGCAATATTTTTGCATTTGACTATCAGGGTGATGCGCACTAAACTATACACAAGCAGCAGGATTTCATTGGACTCTCACTTCCCCACCTGACATCTGGTACATGTACATAGGATTTCTTGTAGTTGCAGAGGAGCAAGCAATCTTTAATTCTGGTTACTTTTGAGTGGCAAGTTTTGTTAAGGATTTTTTTTTTGAGTAGAGCTATGACAGCATCGTAGTAGATGAGTAGTTGTAGAGGAGCAAGCAATCTCTAATTCTGGTATCTTTTGATTTGCAAGTTTTCTTGAGGATTTTTTTCGAGTAGAGCAATGACATCATCACAGTAGATGAGTAGAGCATATGTTGGCATTTTAGCCTGAACTGAATAGATTGAACCATTACTTTCTTTGCATTTTAGTCATCTGCAACATGGTTCTTCAATTTCAGGTGTCACTTTGGTCTGGAGCCAACACAAGAGGAAGCTTAGGTGTCTTAAGCTATGCCCTGCTAATGATCAGCTTGTTGCTACCAGGTTTGGTAGGTTGTTTTTTGACCAAATTCCATTTAATTATGTGATTACCTTTTCACTCAATGGCATCTTAGCTTTCTAGGATCACAGAGTGCCACCCATTTTGACCTTTCTGTTAGAATTAATTACTGTATTAGCTCTTAATATCCCCTCCTAGTTACCTGAGCCTCTTCAAGGCTCCCCTAGTTTACTGTGAGTCAAGGCTCCCCTAGTTTCCTGTGACTCTTCCAGGCTGGTCAGGCCCTTTGGGTTGCCTCTCCTCTCCTATTTATTTGTAACTCTCTTGTAATCCATTATCAAGGAATACTAAGCCTGTTGGCTCATTCTTCTATCACTTTCTGGTATTCAGCAAGTGCCATTTGTATTTCCCTACCACTTGAAGAAAAAAGTTCCATTTATTCTTGAAAAAATAGAAGACAAACGACTCTGGCCTGTAATCTGTCCTGGACTATTGATGAGTTGTACACTCCATTAGAATATTATTAATGGCCAATTGCTGGATACAACCAGGACACTGATTGTAGGATTCATTTGTTGTTGCAGCATACTCCTTGCCTATACAACCAAATCACAGATTGTAGAATTCATTTGTTTTCAGGTTGCTGAGTAATTCTTTCAATTACAGTTTGCCTCTTTTTGTTGGAGAAGCATTGACTACTATAGCGCAGGTATAGTACCATCCATTATTTTGAGTATAGATTCCATTGCTTGTGTGTCCACCACTCCACCTTTTGGTTGCTTAGTTGCAATGCCCCCTAATTCCGTAACAATGCATCCATGTGTTTCTTTCTGTCACAAACTTGTCTGAAAGAATATATTTGCTTCGACTTTTCAAAACTTGTCTGAAAGAATATATTTACTTTGATTTTTCAGCTCACCAGATCTTTGATTACTAAGAAGGAAGAGCACCTGGACCACACTTGTATACCAAATCGAGGAGCTGAGACAAATTTCTTATCTTTGAAGTGTTTTTCTCTCTGCTTGCAGTATTAAGATGAAAGATAAATATTGTTCTCTTCTAAGATTATGTTTGAGAATGTAAATGGAATGGTAAATTGAAACTCGTAGCGTTAGCACGAGCAATATACTAGTGTAGGTAAGCCTCCGGTTCTCATCATCTAGTTCATAACGGAATATATCATCAAATTCACCCTTCTTCATCTTTGTCTTTGTTTACTTTTTATATAATGAAACATAGAACTAATTATAATTATGCATTTAGCTAATTTTTTAGAAGTTAGTTTATAGAAAGTATGGTCATTAATAATGGAGATCAAAATGGTCATCAGGTGACCTCTGTATGTCATTGTATCACAAGAAATGGCTAGATGTAGATGTATGTAGTTCACATAGGATGCAATGATTGTCGCGGTTGTGGTACAATGACATACATACAGATGAGGTCACTTGATGGCTATTACAAGGCACGATATCAATACCAATGAGTACAAGTCCCAAGCTAAAACTAGTCAGTTTCTAGCTTTTGAACCTCTGCTTCAAACACATTTATGAATTCACGTATTGTGTTGAGATGATCAACATGTTCATGAAGAATGTACGTAGGCCTCCAGTTCTCATCATCTAGTTCATAACGGAATACATCATCAAACTCACCCTTCTTCATCTTTGTCTTTATTATTCTGAATTAAACGAAATAATTTGTGGACTTAATATAATGCAGATGAACCGACAATGGATGAACACCAACAGACGCTCCCCGGAGTACATTGCCAGCATACAAGCTTTTCTCGAAGTGGCCAAAGCCAACAAGAACCCAAAGGGATTCATGTGTTGTCCATCCTCTTTTTGCAGAAACTGCAAAGACTACTCTGACTGGGGGACTCTTCATCTCCACTTGATTAAAAATGGATTCATGGCAAACTATGTGCTTTGGACCAGGCACGGTGAAAGAGGGGTTATGATGGAAGACTACTCGATCGGGGGACTCTTCATCTCCACTTGATTAAAAATGGATTCATGGCAAACTATGTGCTTTGGACCAGGCACGGTGAAAGAGGGGTTATGATGGAAGAGAACAAAGATGAGGAGGATGATAATAACATTCCTGACTAGGCCGCGGGGCAAGATTTTGCGGGTACTTTAATGGAAGATGATGACGAAGAAGAGATGCCGGAAGACAACCATGTTGATGATCTTGGTCAAGTTCTAAAAGATGCACAAAAGGACTGTGAAAATGATAATGAAAAGACAAAGTTGCATCATACGATAGAAGATCATAGAAAACTATTGTACCCAGATCGCAAACAGGGTCACAAAAAGTTTGGTACTACACTTGAAATGTTGAGATGGAAGGCAAAATATGGTGTGTCTGATAAACATTTGAGGGGATCCTAAAAATTGTGGAGGATAAGCTTCCCGAGAACAATGAATTACCGTCGACAACATATGAGGCGAAACAGACTGTGTGCCCTCTAGGGTTGGAGGTTCAGAAGATCCATGCCAGCGCTAATGATTGCATCCTATATCGAGGCAAGGAACACGAGAATTTGGAAGCTTGTCTTGTGCGCAAAGCGCTACGTTATAAGATCCGGAGTGATGATGATCCTGGTGCTCTCGAGGGGACATCTCCCAAGATGACGAAAGTACCAGCGAAGGTTATGTGGTATTTTCCTATAATACCACGTTTGAAGCGTTTGTTCCGGAACAAAGACAATGCTAAGTTGATGACATGGAACAAAAGCGATCGTAAGCAAGACCACATGCTGAGACATCCAGCAGATGGGTCTCAATGGAGAAAGATTGATAGAAAATACAAAGATTTTGCTGGCGAAGCAATAAACATAAGATTTGGTTTAAGCACAGATGGTTCCAATCCATTTGGTGAGTTTATTAGTGGTCATAGCACTTGGCTTGTGACACTATGCATGTTCAACCTTCTTGGTTGGATGTGCATGAAGCGAAAGTTCATTATGATGTCGGTGCTAATCCAAGGTCCAAAACAATCTAGCAACGACATTGATGTGTATCTAAGACCATTGGGTGATGAACTATTACTGTTATGGAAGAAAGGTGTATGTGTGTGGGATGAGAATAAGCAAGAGAACTTCAATCTACAAGCATTGTTATTCATTACCATCAATGATTGGCCTGCTTTAAGTAACCTATCTGGGCACTCAAACAAGGGATATCGGGCCTGCGCCCAATGTTTACATAAAACAGATGGTATTCATCTGAAAAAATTGTAAGACGGTTGTGTATATGGGTCATCGTCGCTTTCTTCCTGAGAAGCATCCCTTAAGGAAGAAAGGTTTGCATTGGAAAGGAATGGTTGATCATCGTACAAAGCCCCCCCCCATTTTAAAGGAGAGGAGATATTTGAGAGGGTAAAGGATCTAATTGTTGTCTTTGGAAAGGCTGATGGTAGTGAACCTGTTCCACATGATGCTAACGGGCGTGCAGCAATGTGGACGAAGAAATCTATATTTTGGGAGTTATCTTAATGGGAAATTCTTGAGGTCCGGAACGCTATTGACGTGATGCACTTGACGAAGAATTTTTGTGTGAATGTCCTAGGATTCTTGGGTTGTTACAATAAGTCTAAGGATACATTGGAAGCACGACGGGACCTGAAAAATATCCATAGGAATGAAGCACCTCCGATAGAGGTTGATGAAGAAGCAGATCCTGAAGAGGTTGAGGAGGAAGGATAACATTACTTAGGTCCTGCTAGTTACACCTTGAGCAAGGAAGAGAAGGACATCATGTTTGATTGCCTAAATAGTATGAAGGTTCCATGTAGCTACTCATCAAATTTAAAAGGGATAATAAATATGAAAGATAAGAAGTTCACAAATCTAAAGGCCCACGACTACCACATGTTGATGACACAGTTACTTCCAGTTGCGTTGAGGGGTGTTCTACTAGAGAAAGTACGATTAACACTCGTAAATCTTTGTGCATTTATCAATGCAACTTCACAGAAGGAAATCCATCCAAGGAACCTAGTGAAGCTACAAAATGATGTTGTGCAATGTCTTGTCAGCTTTGAGTTGGCATTTCCACCTCCATTCTTCGATATTATGACTCACCTCCCGGTGCACCTTGTGAAAGAGATTACCATTCTTGGACTATTACTCTTGCACAACATGTGGCCTTTTGAGAGGTTCATGTCAGTCCTTAAGAAATATGTTCTTAACTGCGCACGTACGGAAGGAAGCATCGCCAAAGGATATGTAACTCAGGAGGTCATTGAGTTTTGTGTGTACTCTGTCGACTCAATTGACTCGATTGGGGTTGCAGTATCTGTTGACGTAAAATCAGCAACTCACGCTAAGCACACAGCGAGCCGGATTAGTTGTCTTCACACACGTGGCCCGGGCGTCGGAATCCGGAAGCGTGCCAGTCAATTTTCCCTGAAACTGACAAAGGAGGAAAACGAAATAGATAAAACCCGTAACTTGCCGGTGGTACCGAACGCTTCCGTATTTATGGCTATAAAGCCAGTTAGAACGACATATAGCTGCAAACAAGCTATCTGTCGGCAATTCGAACATCATTTGGGAATTGATAAAGCGTGTAAACAGAGCACTGCCGAATGTATGACGTAAGCATGATGAAAAATCGGTCTTTATTTAAACAACGTTGCAGCACATAACCGTGACCGATTATCAAGGATAAATCATGATAAAATAAATAAAAGCGAAGCATGATCATGAATTTTCAGTAAACAAGCATGCATAGGCCAAAAGCATTAGTCTACCGTGTGTCTAGGTACTTTCAAACCCGTCAAGCATGACATCAAACAAGTTAATCCACCGCATGATACAACTTATTTGAAATCACACCACCAACCAAGAATAGATCAATCCACCGCATGATACAATCTAAACATGGAAGGCTAAAAGCATACATTATATAAAGTAAACTCATGAACATGTTTCACTCGTGAGGGGACTGCCGAATACAACACGACAAAATTAATCGGGTTCCGTGGAGAAGGAACAAACATTGCCAACAAGCTTGAACCCGCAACACGTGACAATCTAGATTGATTTAAATTCGGCTATAGAGAACATATGACCCGCTTGCCAAATCAAGCCAAAGAGTTGAGTGTGCAACACGTGGATCACAAACAAGATAGAGCCGAATCTAATCAATCTAAATTGGGCAATAAGAGTGTTATATGAATTAAACACAAAAAGTAAAATTCAAAGCAACACATGGTAACTTAATGAATCTATTAGATCTTGCCAAATCTAATAGAGCCGATAACTAGCTCCAAGCTAGATCTTAGCCTACCGCATGACTCATGATCCAACCTGGAAACCTTCTTGAACCAAGCATAAATCCACCGCATGATACTAAGCATGGTAACAAGACTACTTGCATCACGGTCTAAATCCACCGCATGATACTAGACATGAATACAAGGTTGCCGGTACTTACGGAGGTCGACGAATCGATGACTCCTCTCGAAGAACTCGACGACACGACTAGAAGGACTCGAAAGTTGGCACGGGGCCGATTTGTTGTGAAATTGTTCGATCCCTATTACAAACACTAAGGGTTTATATTTATACCCTTGTTCTAACACGACTCCTAGTCGACCACGATTACAACATTTATTACCTAAAATTAACACCATGGCGTCATGTCCGTCTCGTATCCATCATCAATTCATCCCCTTCTTTATATCCAATCCACGTCATCACGCATTCCCGAATGCTTTCCGCTTTCACCTGTGGAACAGCTCTTTTGCCGAATGAAGATGTACTCCCGACCGCAGGCGCCTCTACCGAATGCTTTGAGGAAAACCTTCTGCTGAATGGTGCTCTTCTACCAAATTCGGCTCACATGTCAGTCTCTTCCCTATACCAATTTTTGGTGTTAACAGTATCACGACACGAGGGGAGGCTACTAGGAAAGGGCACCATTGGAAGGAAAGCATGATACTAATTTGTTCAATAAAGCACACCTAGTTGTTCTGCAACAATCAACCTTGGTGACTCCGTATATTGAGGAACACAAGCAGATTATTTCTTCACGAAATCCAACCAAAACCGAAGCATGGGTTACACACCATCAGTTGGAAAATGTCCCCTCATGGTTGAGTGAATAAGTTATTGGTGACTCCACAATTCACGCACAACTCGCTTTGTTAGCCAGATGACCTTCTAGCACAATTGTGAAATTCCAAGATTACGATATAAAGGGTTATACTTTTTACACAAGAGACCAAGATCGGAAAACCACACACCAAAATAGTGGTGTCTGTATAGATGCCATGGACAGCAACAATAACAAGAACTCGTATTATGGTGTTATACAAGAGATATGGGAGCCTGAGTACAGGCCACTTAACATCCCTCTGTTTCTTTGCCAATGGGTAAAACTAAGTACTCAACGTCCCCAGGCCAAATCCGTTCAACACCCCTTCTTTCCTCCTTCAAACCATTGGAGCCTTCGTCCAGATCCAAACCCTAGCTCATCAACTTTTCAAGCTTCAATCCTCAAATGGCGAACCAAGACCAAGCTCTCCAGGTAAATCTTATTCTCCTCAAGCACATTCGGTATTACTTTTCTCGAATCCCATCTCAAATTTTTCCTTTTTGCTCTCTTTTGTTCTTGATAGGCTCTAGCTACCGAAATCTTGATTCCCGTTGAGGATCAATCAACATCTTATTTCCTCGGGCCCGTAGGAATTTCCGATCCTTCTGAGCTCATTGCAGCCGAATCCCAGAGGATTCCCTTCAAGACATCACTGACGAAGCCTCACGAGTGGCAGGACACTTTCAAGAACTGGCCTCTGCCCCAATTGCAGGCTTGAGAAATTGGTATAAGAGGGTACTTGATGACGACAGGCCCAAGACAAAAAATTTGGACAAACCTTCATATTTCTCATTGCTTAGAATTGTCCCTAGCCGAAACACCCAAAAATGAGAGCCTTTTGATTGCAGCATCCGACTTTTGGTCTAATGGCGCAAATGCCTTCCCTTTGAGCCATGGGCCAGTGTCCCCCACCTTGGCCGATGTTTACATGATAACCGGCCTGAAAGTCACAGGAACTGTGTATCCATATAAGTACAAGGGCTCCTTCAAGCAAACAGGATTAAAGATAGAAGTTGGATACAAGAGATATATCCAAAACCATATGTCTGATGGCCCTCTAACCGATGTTGAATATAGAGCTTTTCTGAATATGTGGCTATGCAGATTTATCTTCTGTGGCAAAGCTAATGAGCCAACCCTGAATCATATCATGATGGCTGAAGACCTAGCTGCTGGTACACCTATTCCCCTTGGGAAGTACCTTCTAGGAAGTGTCTACCATATGCTTCATCAAACCACCTATCTGATGCACACCAGCAAAAAGATCCCCTATGTCAACGGTCCTTGGTGGTTTGTTCAGATGTGGCTGCAATTATACATGCACCAGATTGTTGCCATTGACCTCAACAATCGGCACTTCCCTTCAACAAACTACAAGGAAGGAGAAACCCAGAGCACCAAAGGCTGCCAAACCTATGGAGAAGCTGCTTCCACTGTGTCTATCAACAAAGACATTGGCCAACTATTTGAGCTCTTCTTCAGAGGTTTTACCAATCCTCTTTGGTTCCCATATCTAGACAATGACAACCTGACTCTTCCTTGTGAATTTAGTTTTGAAACTGGATGTAATGATGCACATTCCATAGCAATCTTCAATGCTTTCATTCATCCCTGTATTCTGCAAGCAGAATTCTGTGGAGGAAGGCTGGTTCAGAGTACTTTTGAGTACTACCAGCCAAACATGATGGCCAGGCAATTAGGATGTGGCCAAGTGCCCCTAAGGCTATTTCTCCATGAATTTCTCAAGCCCAGAGAGGATATCAAGGAATCCATAGAAGCAAGAAGGATTTTTGAGCATAAATGCAGCAAGACCATTTATACACCCAAGCCCTTTGTGCTAATAACATTTGCTCATCCTTCTCTCATTCTTTGGTGGCAAGAACATCATGATCACATTTTCAACATGCCAGTACACCTTCTCTGTCTTGAATTAATGCCTGACTTCCAACCAACTTCAGAGGTAATATGTTCATCTCCCTTTCTTACATCTGTTTTTAATCATACTCCTCCTCACTGATCATGATTCTGTCATTCTGCAGGATATAGTACCTGCACCACTTGCCAGGATAATCCTCTATAAGATTGAAGGCCCAATGTCTGCTTTGGGATGTCGATCCCCCTACTCTGGCTCAACTGATGTCAAACCATGCCAAGCTAGATCCAACTCTCATCAGGCCAACTTTTGACAAAAGGAAAGCCCCATCTCTGATTGCTCCTACAACTGTCAAGAAGAAAAGGACAAGCAAAAAGCTACTTATTCGAGGTCGAACATGAGGACCATGTGTGGTTCGAGGACCGATGGATGGTCGCTTCCTTGTGTGATGAGTGATTGACAACGTTGTGTGGACCGATTCTTGGCTAAGTATTGCGGTGTGCGGGTTGCGGCTTGACTCGTGTTGGTGCGGGTGAAGAACAAGCGCGAAAGGTCGTCGCCGGTGAGGCCTCCGGTGTGGAGAAGACAAGTAGGCTTCGTTCGAGGGACCCGGTGGCCGGCGGGGGTCAAGTGCGGGCCGCATAGTGGCATGAACAAGAAGATGAAGTCGTGGACGGTTTCTTGGTTGAGCCTCAAAACCAAGGTCGAGCCGGGACTACGTGGGAGCCAAGTCATGAGTGGAGATTGGCGGAGGCTACACCGAGTTCGCGGGGTTTCCGGTGGTTCACCAGAAAACCACTGGGTTCCTTGGTTGATCCACAAAGCCAAGACCGGAGAACCGAAGATGGTGCTGCGGGCAGCGAAGACCCGCACCGGTCCGACGAGTGGGTCCGACCGGTCGACCGGTGGGGACCGGCTCGACCGGTGAGGAGCACCGGTCTAACCGGTGTGCGACGACACAGTCCGAGAATCTTCGAAGCGGAGGACACGCGTCGGGATCGCATGGCTTGCGTCGAGGCTACGCGGGTGCGGTCGCCGGGCATCCGTCCGATGGTGAAGACATCAAGAATTCCAAATCCGCCCTTGAGGGGCTTGTATCCCTAGTTAGTAGAGAAGGGCATTTTAGACATTCGGTTGCCTCCATATAACCCAAGAGGTGAGAGGATGGCAGCCAACTCTTGGAACCCTAGCTCATTAGTTTTTCCTATTTTCCACCTATTTTCTCTAGGTTTTCCTTAGGACTAGCAAGAGAGCTTCACGGAGAGATCTTGTAGAGAGGGATGGATGATCGGGCGGCTTGCTAGACCTTGTACGAACCTTTGTTTCTTGTATAGATGATTCGGCGTGGTTCCTCAAGGTTTGGATGTGTTTTCCCCGGTTGTTCTTGGTGGTGATTTTCGGAGCCATTTCTCGGTGATTTCTTCGGGGTGTTTTCGAGGCTTTTCTCTTGGTGATTTTATGGGGGAAATTTGTGGGAACCCTTCGTGGTTCTTTGGGCTGTGATTCCCCTCCCAAATCCGTGAGAAAAGGTGCTCGATTTTGGGGTTTCTTGAGTTCTTGGGTTGGAAGTGCTTTCGGCGGGATTTCTTCGATTCCTCCTTTTTGGACGATATTTGGTGGGATTAAACTTGGCTATGGACTCCTCATGAGGTGTTCCCGATATCCCCAAAGTCTTGTTCAAGTCCGTGGAGCGATTCGGGAGATCGAGATTTGGATTTGAGGGAGTTGACCCGCGGGTGTTTGTTCATCCCGAGCCGCCCGTGCTACACCGGCTCGACCGGTGCTCTTGACCGGTCCGACCGGTGCAAGCCCTTGTGGGTTTTCGCTCGGGTGAGTGTCTTGGTGTGTTCTTTGTTGTCCCGTGGTGCTGCTGTTTCGAGTTTGGGTCCGTTTGGTGGTCGGTTGGCCTGTTTGGTGCCTTGAGGGCTTTCTGGCTGCCATCGGTCTGACCGGTGCGTCTCACCGGTCTGACCGGTGTAGAGCCACTTAGTGGAAGTTGCTCGGGTTCACCGGCGGGGACCGGCCCGACCGGTGGTGCTCACGGGTCCGACCGGTGTGGGTCCGTAGACTCGGGGTTTGTTGATCCGCCGCGTTCTCGAGTCGGATGGCCGTGTGTGTTGGTTCCTAGGTCCGGTGGCACTCCAGTGGCTACGTGGGCTTGGCCAACTTGGGTAGTGAGTCGGAGACGTGTGTTGGAAGCCGTGTTCGTCTTGTTGGAGTTTTTATCTCCATCGAGAAGAATTTTTATCAGCTCCCATTCACTCCCCCCCTCTCTGGTTCGCCGTATCGGTCCTTCGAACACCTTCCCCTCCTGAACATAATGCCATTCTTCATTCTGATCACCTTTATCTTTACATGATTTCAGACCAAAACACAACAACCAGTGATCATCACAGATTCTGCCAATGCTTCATCAACTGGTAAAATTTTCACCATCTTATTCCTCAATCATTTGTCTTCATTGGCACTTACCCCCTACTTGTTAGTTGCAGAGGAAACTTTGGTGAGTCAAACTGTGGGGAGTTCTTCTCCTCATCATGATTCAATTCCAGCCTCACCAAGGATTCAACCATCTTCTCCTCAACCAGAAGTCTCAGCTTCACCAAGAAATCATCCAGTTTCTCCTCAGCTAGACATACAAGAGCCTTCCACTGAGCCAGAGAAGCTTCCTTCTCCCATTCGGGAAACTAGGAACGATGTAAGCATGAGCATCCATCTTTTCTATTTTCATCTAATAGATCATCATTAATTCGGCAAGAATTTCTTTTCAGGAGGAAACTGTATCATCACCCGGTTATTCCTTTGCTGTGGATGACTTGGTTGCCGAAAAAGGAGATGAAACATCTTCTAGCCAAGCTTTATCAGAGGAAAATCAAGCAAAGCTGAAGGAAATCCTCTCCTTGCTACAAAGGGATGTCCAAGACCAAGTCAGGGATGCTTATCTTCTAAGAGAAGCGCTTGAATTTATCGTTCAAGATCTCCCTGCTGATATTAAGGCTTCCTTAGAACCTGTTTCCCAATTGGATAACCACTTTGCCGTAGTGAAACAGGCTTTGAAGAACAAATCCTCCCAACTAGCTCTGGAACAAAGGAGAGCTACGGCCAAGCAATCCTGAAAGATTTGCATGCTCAAATTCAGAACAATAAGGAATTGCTAGCCAAAATGCAGCTGGCACTCGAGCCGAAGAAAACCAGAAAAGCTGCATTGGAGGTTGAGCTGAGAACCTTAACAGCTGAGATTGAAGCTGATGAGAAGAAGATGGCTGAACTTCCCGAATCAACAGAGAAAAATACGAAAGGAAGCTTCAGTAGCCCTGAATGCAGAAAGGCAGCTCAAGACAAAGCTCTCTGCCCTGTCTAAAACCCAAGAGGCTGATCAGAAATTGTTGGAGAATATCAACAAGATCATATCAGATGCCACTAATGTAATCTCAAAATACTTGGGTGTGTAACTGTAGCAAACAATTTGTAGCCCAATTCTTTATCAACTCTTGTAGTTTTGCTTTCTATTAATCACTATTTCCCATATTTGTTTTGCCTTATCTCGACAAGTAGCCTCTGGATGATTCATTCGGCAATTTTGACCATAACAGTGTCAGACCCGAAAAACGACCTGACCGCAACACAGCCGAATCTTAACTAGCCAAACCGAATATGACTCAGCATGAATCCCAAACGACTCAGTGATAGTTCGGTCGAAGGAGTCTCTCCACTTCCCAAATTTCTTGGGATATGCGCCACGATCTCCGGCCACGATCTCTTCGCCAGTTCCATAAATAAGGACTTCGGGTGCCCCTAGCCTTTCACCAAATCCTCTACCTTCCGAGCCTCTACTAACCTGAGCTCTTTCTCTTCAAGTACTAGTACTCCCAAGAACTCCATGGCCAACAGCGGCAACAGGCGTCGGGCCAGCGACGAGGCTGAAGGGAGCCGCGCCGGCGCTCGTCGGAGGTGGTGATCGTCGGCTTCTTCACAACCTTCTTTTAGATCTTGTTTCATCCCTGACAATTTTCTTTGCGCTTTCAGGCTCATCCGATGGAACTCCACCCCTGCTCCAGCTGCAGCTCCGGCCATGGCGAGTGACTCCTCAGAGTCGTCTAGTCGCTCCTACTCCTCCAGGTCTTCTAGCGGGGACTCGCGCTACACTGACCGCGACGCCCGCAGGTTCCGGGAGGAACGCGACGCGACCCGGCACGAATTGGAGATCATCTCCAAACAGGCCGGGATTGCTGAGCTTGAGTGGCAGCATCAGCGCAAGCAGCTGCTCGAGGCCATCGATGGTGAGTCCTGCAACTTGCTCAATTTCAATTTAATCTTGAGCAATACTAACTGCCGTTGCTCTCTGACCACCACAGATCGCGATGCCGAGCTCAATTCGCTAAAGGCACTGGCCGAGAAGCTGGCGAACAAGGTGAACGCTCCCGGAGACACGCCGGAAGTTCGCCTTGGCGCGGTGGTAGGTCGCGTCGACGAGGTGGCCCTGCATGGCGTCCGTCTAGGCACCGCCTTGGGCCTGGCCGCCATGTCGACGCACACCTGCGTCGACTCCTCCACGTGGCCGCCCGCCTTCGACAGTGGTGCGCCGGAGGACCTCGACGACATAGAGGCCACCGTGGAGCGCCTCGATGGCCATGGCGTCGCCATGGCCGATTCCATCCACCCCCAGTCTGTTAAGAACAGGCTGTTTGATTAGTTTGTCCTAGGGGTCACAAATTTTCGGCAATGAAATGAAAATTTATCTTTTGCAGTTGTCTCATGATAACTTTCTTAATTTGTGCATATGAACCTTCATTGTTTTGAACGCATTCGGGGATTTTTCCTCTAGCCAAATGCGCACAAACTTTTGCCCCTTGGCGCAGAATCCGCAGAGAATCATTATTTGGGAATCATGAACACTGTTTCGTTGAAAAAACCCTTCGCATCCAAGGAAAAAACCCCGTCGTTTGGTATTCTCATCAATGCGCGCCGGCCAGTCAACACTCCCGATGCACTTCCACTGCTAATAAAATAGCTCTCTAGTGCTCTACAGATCCACTCGTACACACTTCCATCATTTCACTCCCTCTCGTCTTCCTCCTCCAGAAAAAACCCCCAAAGCCATGGCGGACAAGGGAAAACATCATGCGAGGAGAATAGCCTCCCATCAAAGAAGCGAACCATTCGAGAGTAATCCTCTCTTCTCATCCCTTTCTCTTGATCTTGATTGCAATCTCGTGATTCATCTTTCTTTGATTTCAGCTTCAACCTGCTGCCGGAGGACATTTTCGGCACTGAAGAAATTCCTGAGCACATCCACTCCGACTCCTCGACTTAGGAACAAGACGCTACGCATGAGCAGAGGACCAACCATCAACTGCGCCATCACATTCGGCATTTAGAGTATGATCTGCGGCACATCACCGCCCGTTGTTGTGCCGAACGCGAACGCCGCATGAGCTTGGTGGTGGTGATTGGCGGTAAAATCTTCATCCTTATTTGAATCTCATGTTCAAGTTCAGATCCCGTGTTTGATGATAATCTGTTCTTCTTCTTCAGATGTGTCCGACAGGTACAACAACCTGAAGGTCGCCTGGGACAGTTTGATGGAAGCTGCAGACCACGCCAGCCCCCAAGGTTTCCGCATCGCCGTCACGGTGGTCTTGCAACAGCTGAAGAGGGACGAGCTCGAGAGGAAAAGCGTTGAGCCAAAGAAATGAAGGTACTTTCACTTCTTCCTTCAGGCCTTCTGCTTCCCGCAGACCTTCTTTTGTAATCTTAGGTAGTGGCATTGTTAATAGAAGAACCTGCAAGAACGTTCGTGATGCAAAAATATTTTTGTGCTAAGGGCAATATACTTTAGTATTGGCCATCTTCCCTTTGTCGGAATTTTTGTTCTGAAGGCGGCTTCCTCCCGAATGCCGGCTATTTCCGTTTCTCTGACACTTGGAAGAGCAATCAACAATCAACTTCAATACTAGGATAATATTTCTTCAAGTATCACCCGTTTATAGCAGCAGTGAATTCTTCTCCTAGCAAAGTTTTCAAGATGTATGCATTTCCAGGCGTGCACCTAACCACCCGAATGGGACCTTCCCAATTCGGAGACCACTTTCCGAATGCACTGTACTTAGTCCCAATCGGCAATAATGCTTTACAAACCAAATCTCCTTCTGAAAATTGCTTGACCTTTACATTCTTGTTATAGTACTTGGCAACTCGCATTTTGTTTTTCTCAATATTCTCCAAGGCCCTATGACGAATCATATGCAAGTCTTCTAATTCGTCTATCATTAAGTCATTGTAATCCTTGGAACTTAAATCCTTTTGCAATACTATTCTCCCTGAGTTTGACTGCATCTCCCATGGCAAGATAGCATGATGTCCATAAACCAACTCATAAGGAGATGTCTGTGTAGCTCCATGAGGAGCCATTCGGTAAGCCCATAAGGCTTCATTGAGTACCGAATGCCACCTTTTTGGCTTCTTATCAATCTTCTTCTGTATAATCTTGATCATGATCTTGTTAGAAGCTTCTTCCTGACCATTAGCTTGGGCATAATAAGGAGAAGAATTTAATAATTTGATCCCCATACTTTCAGCAAAATCTCTGAACTCTGAGATGTAAACTGAGTTCCTTGATCTGTTGTAATTGTCTGAGGAATTCCAAATCTCTAAATGATATGCTCTTTGACAAACTCAACCATATTTTCTGATGTCCCCTTCTTCATTGGAATTGCCTCAATCCACTTAGTGAAATAATCTGTTGCTAAAAGCACAAACTTATGCCACTTGCTAGATGGAGGATTTATTTGTCCAATCAAATCTATTCCCCATCCGCTGAATGGCCATGGCTTGATAATAGGATTTAGAGCTGATGCTGGAACTCTCTGAATATTTCCAAACTTCTGACAATCTTGGCATCCCTTGTAATATTCAAAGCAATCCTCTAGCTTTGTCGGCCAATAACATCCAGTTTTCCTAATAACCCACTTCATTCGGTAAGCCAACTGATGTGCTCCACATAGCCCATCATGCACTTCACTCATCATCCTCTTCGCTTCTTCTTGACCCAAGCATTGAAGCAACACCCAATCCATGGATTTGTAATACAAATGTCCATCGAGAAGAACAAACTTTATAGCTTTGTACCTGAGTTTCCTAGAGACCTTTCGGGATGGATTGTCCAAATAATCAGCAATCTCTTTCCTCCAATCATCTTCTGCTAGACCACTCCCGAAACCATATACATCGATGGCAAACACTTCTTGATTCTCTATGTAACCCGAAGCACTTTGAGCTAGCCTGTTTGCCTCTCCATTGTTTTCTCTAGGAATATGTTGTAGAATTACTAACTGAAAGCTTTTCAGGATTTCTTTGCACTCCTCGTAGTAATTCCTCAAAATATCATTTCTGCATTCATATTGTCCATTCAATTGTTTTATAACTAGCTCTGAATCTCCAAAAATCTTAACGGAAATGGCCTTTGCCTCTCTCAAGTATTAAAGCCCTCTGAGTAATGCTTCATATTCAGCTTGGTTATTTGTGACAGTAGGTTGAATAGGAATTGCAAATTCAAACATTTCTCCCCTAGGTGAAGTTAATAAAATACCTACTCCACCACCTTTGCTACATGAAGATCCATCAAAAAATAAAGCCCAAGGAGTGATCTCAAGTAAATTAATTGATGAACCACGATGTTCCGTAATGAAATCAGCAATAATCTGTCCTTTAACAGCTTTTGCTGACTCAAACCTTAATTCAAACTCAGACAAGGCTAAAATCCATTTGCCAATCCTTCCATTCAAAATTGACATAGACAACATGTGTTTAACTACATCAAATTTTGAATATACAATGCATTCAGCATTCAACAAATAGTGCTGAAACTTTGTACATGAGTAGTAAACACACAAGCAAAGATTCTCTGCAGCCGAATATCTTGTTTCGGGATCAAGCAATTTTCGGCTAAGGTATGCAACTACTCTTTCTTTTCCCTCAAATTCTTGTATGAGGGCCGATCCAATGGTTTGAGTATCGGCCGCCATGTACAACTTAAAAGGCTTGTTCAATTGTGGAGGTACCAATACTGGTGGTTCCTTCATGTATTCCTTGATTTCATTTAAAGCCTTCTGTTGTTCGTCACCCCATACAAACTTCTGATCCTTTTTGATTCTTAACAGTGGAGAAAAAGGCAACACCTTTTATGACAAGTTTGATATGAATCTTCTCACAAAATTGATCTTGCCAAGCAATGACTGCAATTCCTTAAGATTGGTTGGAGGAACAACTTTATCAATAGCTTTCATGCTTTTCTTGCCAACTTCTATTCATCCCTCATGCACCAAAAATCCCAGGAACTCTCCGGCTGAAACTCCAAAAGCACATTTGTTCGGATTCATCTGAAGCCCATGTTTCCTAATGCATTCTAGAGTTTTCCTCACATCAGCCAAATGTGATTCATGATCCAATGACTTGATCACGACATCGTCAATGTATATCTCCACAATTTTGCCGATCAACTCGTGAAAAATATAATTCATGGCTCTTTGATAAGTTGCACCAGCATTCTTCAACCCAAATGTCATGACAATCCACTCAAATAACCCTATATGTCCAGGACATCTGAAGGTTGTCTTTACTACATCTTCCACTGCCATAAAAATCTGATTGTACCCTGCATTGCCATCCATGAAGCTAATAACTTTATGCCCAGTAGTAGCATCAACCAACAAATCAGCAACAGGCATTGGATATCCATCCATGGGTGTAGCCCTGTTAGATCTCTAAAGTCTATGCAAACCCTCATCTTTCCGTTTTTCTTGTAAACAGGAACAATATTAGAGATCCTCTCTGCATATCTCATGGCCGAATGAAATTCACTTCTATTAATCTCTCAACCTCCTTTTTCAAGTCGGCCAATACTTCATCCTTGTAAATTTTTCGAGGAGGTTGCTTGTAAGGCTTATAACCAGACTTGATTGGCAACCGATGCTCAACAATGGAACGATCCAAACCAGGCATCTCCGAATAATCCCAAGCGAAGCAATCTTTATATTCTTTTAACAGCTCAATCAACTCGTCTCTGAAACCTGAATCCAAGTTAGCACTGATGAATATTGGCCTTGGCTTGTCACCATCTCTAATGTCTATTTCTTCCAATTTATCGGCCGACATAAATCCACGTCCTAACTTTCCATAAGTTCCATCAATTAGATTCTCCATTAAAAATTACTATAAGAGCCGACTGCTTGAATCGGCTGTTGATCAATGTTGACTGGTTCAACAGGACCTTCACCCCAGTCCTTGCCTCAGAACCAATCTATGCCTTCATACTCCCAGAAGTCTGTTTCCACATTAGCCACGCTTAACGAATCATCTGCTTGGACAACTTCCACGTCATGATCTACCCATTGAACAAGATGTTGATGCATAGTAGATGGAATGCAGTAATTCGCATGGATCCAATCCCTTCCAAGCAGCAAGCTATATGCCCCTTTGCCTTCAACGACAAAGAAGGTTGTAAGCAGAGTCTTAGACCCGATCATCAAATCTACATGTACACAGCCTTTGGTGTTTGAAGGATTTCCCGCAAAATCATTCAGAACTATGATTGTTGGCGTCAAATCTCCAAGGCCCATGCCAAGCTTTCTGAATGTAGTATATGGCATCACATTGACAGCAGCTCCACCATCAACAAACATCTTGGTCAATGGCTTCCCGTTGATGTACCCTCTTAAGTACAGCGGTCTCATGTGCCGATTCTTGGCTGGCTTATCAAAAGTAGCTTGCTTGGCCAACATTAACTGTGCCATCAATCCAAATTGCTCGGCCTCATCCATATCTGGCAATACTTCCTCCTGCACAATTTGATTAGCTGGAGCCATGAATTCATTCGGCAAGAAACATACCATGCATGTATGAGCCGAATGACCAGATTCATCAAGTTTGTCTTTTGGGCACCACACTTGTTTCTTCTTAATTCTTGCCTGCTTCAGTTCCTGATTCCTCAAGCGCTGTACCCTTCTCTTCTAGCTTCTTCTTAAACCAGGTGGGCACCACTGTCCCTTTTTCAAGACATACCCATGATCTTCTTCTTCATGATCAACCCACCTGTGATCAGCATACCTTTTCCTCGGTTGATCATCAATCTTATTTATTTTTAGGCACCGACCATCACTAGGATGCATCCTTCCAATTCTTCCATGGATGGATCGGCAATTGGCAGTGTCTTGCATGTATTCGGTATACATATCGCTGCATTCGGGACAATTATTTCGTGTGGGAAGCTTCAAACCCTCGTTCCAACAGTGTCTGAAGAAGGCACATCCCCAATGTGCACGCTCTTGTTCTCGCATATATTCCTCTTGTTCCTTCATATACATCTCTTCTTCATATCTCCGCTTCTCCTCTCCATACTTATGCTTCTGGTAGCGCTCCTTTTCTTGCTGATGCTGCCATTTATTGAGGAGAATACGCGAAGTCACTCTGGGTTTAGAGGATTCACCCACTTCAATTTGAATTTTCGGGAAGCGAGGCTCTTCCTTGTGAATCTGTTCAAATGTGACTTGTCGAGTGGGATCAACTGAGCCATCCTGCTTTGCCTTTGCCGAAGTCAAAGCTTTCACCTTTTCCTTCCCTTCAACAGTGTTCACCATGTTAATTGAGAACCCGATCATGTTCTGAGGGAATGGGTTACCATCCAATTTCATCTTGTTATCAAACTTCAGATGTCCTTCTTGGATAGCTTTCTGAATCCTTACCCTGAAGACTCTGCATTCATTGATGGAATGAGAATTTCTGTCATGAAATCCACAGTACTTCTTATCTTTCACTCCATCAGGCCGAAGCATAGAATGCCCCTCTGTCAACTTGACCCGGCCTTCTTTCACGAGGAAATCGAAGAGCTTATGTGCCTTGGTTACATCAAAATCATAGGTGCCTTTAGCTTGCTTGATCCACCTCTGATTTACTGTCAATGGCTCCTTGCCCCACACTATCTCTGCTGCAGCTATTTCCTCTTCATCATCATATTCATCTCCTTGTTCTGCCCTTTCGAGGAATTTATTTGTAAATGTCAGCTATATCATTGTGCTTGACAAATCTGGAGTCTTTCCTGAAGCCATATGCTTGATTTCTCATCAATGGTAGTCGGTGTGACAGCTGGCCAAGGTCGTCGAATTCCATCCCGAATAGCTTCTCCCGAATGGCTGGCAACATTCCTGCTACAACCATACCAGCCAATTGATCATCTGGTATGTTCATAGAAAAGCACATGCTTTTTGTCTCTCTGAATCTCCTGAGAAACTCCATTGGTGTTTCATTGTTCCTCTGCCTCAAGGTAGTCAGATCAATTAGCTTTTTCTCATTACTGCCAGTGTAATAATGGGCATGAAACTTTTGCTCCAAATCTTTCCAAGAGCAGATTGAATGAGCAGGTAAAGAAGTGAACCATGTAAACACTGGGCCTGTCAATGACAGAGGGAAGTATCTAATCCTGAAGGCCTCATCAGCAGAAAGCTTCCCCAAGCTGCATCAGATACCGGGCTATGTGTTCCACAGTACTGGTATTGTCTTGCCCTGAAAACTTAGTGAATTCCGTGGGAACTTTAACCCTGTTTGGTAATTCTACCCTGTGGTACCATTATGGGAAGGGAGGTGTATACACGTGTCCTTGATTCTTATGCTTTAGACTGAATTGATTTTGCAGCACATCGGTCATTCTTTGCACCAAGAGATCAACATTGGTGTCTTGATTCCCTGGCTCCCCAGCAGGCACCCCTGTAGCACCACCATACCCAGGATTCAGGAGAGCATCGATAGCACTATAGTCCATGAACTCTGAATACCCATTCCCATACATATTCCTTTGCAGCCTGTTACTTGTTGGGTCTATCCTGTAAGTAGAGACAGGTTGAACTCCAGTAGTACCGAATGCCATCTCACCATGTGTGCGTGGATTAGGTATTGCTTGATGAGGGTTCTGCTGGATCAGTTGACTACCCACATGTTGAGTTGGCTGAACACTCATACTTTGCTGAGGCGGCTGAGCACTTGCATCTTGGCGAGGTGGTTGGACACTAACAGTAGCACTTGATTCACCTTGCTCAAAATGTTTGTTCACGTTCGGGCCAAAGACACCAACCATCATCTGTCGGAAGCTATTTAAAAAGGCAGTGTTGTGTCTGGCCATTATTTCTTCCATAGCTTGCCGTATCATAGCAAAAGCTTCTTGTTTCTCTGCATCAGTAGTAGCATCAGTCTCTCCTGGCATCAGAACTCCTGGCATATCTGTCCTGAGGTATGGCACACCACTCCTATTCTTGGAAAAAGACAGCAAACACTTCTGCTGGAACTGCTCCATAGCCTCTTTCAGTATAGTTGATGTTCTGAAGACAGTTCATTTAAGGTGACATCCAGGACAGCTGCGATTTCAGGCATCTTGATCAACTTGATTGTCCCACCGAGCGTGCCAAAAAGTGTGTTGACATAAAATCAGCACCTCACGCCAAGCACACAGCAAGCCGGATTAGCTGGCTTCACACACGTGGCCCGAGCGTTGGTATCCTGAAGCGTGCCAGTCAATTTTCCCTGAAACTGACAAAGGAGGAAAACGGTTAGATAAAATCGGAACTTGTCGGGTGGTACCGCACGCTTCCGTATTTATGGCTATAAAGCCGGTTAGAACGACATATAGCTTCAAACAAGCTATCCGTCGGCAATTCGAACATCATTCGGGAATTGATAAAGCGTGTAGATGGAGCACCGCCGAATATATGACGTAAGCATGATGAAAAATCGGTCTTTATTTAAACAACGTTAAAGCACGTAACCATGACCGATTATCCAGGATAAAGCATGATAAATAAATAAAAAGCGAAGCATGATCATGAATTTGCTATAAACAAGCATGCATAGGCTAAGAGCACTAGTCTACCGCGTGTCTAGGTACTTTCAAACCCGCCAAGCATGGCATCAAACAAGTTAATCCACCGCATGATACAACTTGTTTGAAATCACACCACCAACCAAGAATAGATCAATCCACCGCATGATACAATCTAAACATGGAAGGCTAAAAGCATACATTATATAAAGTAAACTCATGAACATGTTTCACTCGTGAGGGGACTGTCGAATACAGCTGCACAGCCGAATCGGGTTCCGTGGAGAAGGAACAAACATTGCCAACAAGCTTGAACCCGCAACACGTGACAATCTAGATTGATTTAAATTCGGCTATAGAGAACATATGACCCGCTTGCCAAATCAAGCCAAAGAGTTGAGTGTGCAACACGTGGATCACAAACAAGATAGAGCCGAATCTAATCAATCTAAATTGGGCAATAAGAGTGTTATATGAATTAAACACAAAAAGTAAAATTCAAAGCAACACATGGTAACTTAATGAATCTATTAGATCTTGCCAAATCTAATAGAGCCGATAACTAGCTCCAAGCTAGATCTTAGCCTACCGCATGACTCATGATCCAACAAGGAAACCTACTTGAAGCAAGCTTAAATCCACCGCATGATACTAAGCATGGTAACAAGACTACTTGCATCACGGTCTAAATCCACTGCATGATACTAGACATGAATACAAAGTTGCCGGTACTTACGGAGGTCGACGGATCGATGACTCCTCTCGAAGAACTCGACGACACGACTAGAAGGACTCGAAAGTTGGCACGGGGCCGGTTTGTTGTGAAATTGTTCGATCCCTATTACAAACACTAAGGGTTTATATTTATACCCTGGTTCTAACACGACTCCTAGTCGACCACGATTACAACATTTATTACCTAAAATTAACACCATGGCGTCATGTCCGTCTCGTATCCATCATCAATTCATCCCCTTCTTTATATCCTATCCACGTCATCACGCATTCCCGAATGCTTTCTGCTTTCACCCGTGGAACAGTTCTTTTGCCGAATGATGAGGTACTCCCGACCGCAGACGCCTCTACCGAATGCTTTGAGGAAAACCTTTTGCCGAATGGTGCTCTTCTGCCAAATTCGGCTCACATGTCAGTCTCTTCCCTGTACCAGTTTTTGGTGTTAACAGTATCACGACACGAGCAGAGGCTACTAGGAAAGGGCACCATTGGAAGGAAAGCATGGTACTAATTTGTTCAATAAAGCACACCTAGTTGTTCTACAACAATCAACCTCAGTGACTCCGTATATTGAGGAACACAAGTAGATTTTTTCTTCACAAAATCCAACCAAAACCGAAGCATGGGTTACACGCCATCAGTTGGAAAATTTCCCCTCATGGTTGAGTGAATAAGTTATTGGTGATTCCACAATTCACGTACAACTCGCTTTGTTAGCCAGGGGACCTTCTAGCACAATTGTGAAATTCCAAGATTACGATATAAAGGGTTATACTTTTTACACAAGAGACCAAGATCGGAAAACCACACACCAAAACAGTGGTGTCTGTATAGACGCCATGGACAGCAACAATAACAAGAACTCGTATTATGTTGTTATACAAGAGATATGGGAGCCTGAGTACAGGCCACTTAACATCCCTCTGTTTCTTTGCCAATGGGTAAAACTAAGTGGAGGTAGCATAAGGAAAGATCAATATGGAATGACAATAATGGACCTGACCAAGATTGGTTTCAAAGATGAACCATTCGTCCTTGCCAAAAATGTGCATCAAGTTTTCTATGTCAAGGATATGACTAGCAAACCGAAGAATAAAAATCCTGAAGAAGGACCAAAAGAGCCAAAGCGACACATTGTTCTTCCAGGTAAAAGAGTAATCGTGGGAGTCGAGGATAGAATAGGCAAATCAGATGACTATGATCAGTTCGATAGCATGCCTCCAATTGTTGTCGAAGTTGACCCAAGCATACCGCTTCGAAATAAAGGAACACCGTACTTATGTCACGACCATGACCAAGGAACTTTCGTCAAGAAAAGAAACTTCAATATTGTACTATAATGATTAATGTTCAAATCATTTGTGTAATGTTGTATGAGTGTATTCCTTTATTGATTTGAACAATAACTTGTTAAAGCCTTTTAGATGCCCTGTGAGAAGTAACCACAAAATTACTTGCGCATTTTCTTATGTCGTAGGTGACAAATATTGTCGAGTCCGAAAAGAAAGTAATTATTTCAACTATTAAATTATTTTTATATCGGAAAGTTAAGGCTATTAACACTTAATGAAATATAATTTTGCATGGTTCAAATATTAAACTTACCATTTTTTAAAAATGTTGCAAAGAGAAAGAATGAGAAAATGAGGAGGGAAAATGGGAAAAGAATTAAAGTCCTACGCAAAATAGCCCTTTAGTCCCGAGAGGTGTTACGACCCGAGACAAAACACCACCCGGGACTAAAGAGGGAAATTTTCCCTTTTGGGGGCTCCCACGCGAAATCACCCTTTAGTCCCGGGGAGTCTCACCAACCGTGACAAAAGGCCCCCCTTTTGTCACGGTCCGTTACATGACCCGAGACTAAAGGGGAGTCTACATATAAAAGCAGTGACCCTCCCCCTTCAGCACTTGGCCACTTTTTCGTCCCCGATCTGCCGCCATCGTCGTCGTGGTGTCCTGCTCCTCTTCCGTCATCATCCTCCCCGACTGCCGCCTTCCGCGGCGCCCCTTGTCCTCTGTCCCCGGGATTCTCCGCCACTGGTGGCCTCCGGGAATCCGCCGTCCACCGACCCGATGACGCCCTCGCCCCCCGACACACCGTCGGTCCACCGCCATCAGCCCCGGAACGCGGCTGGCTTCCTCCTTGACCTGCCCCGGCCTCCGGGGCTCCTCCTCCCAATCCTCCTCGGGTCGGCCTCCTCCCCATAATCCTCCTCGGGTCGGCCTCCTCCCCATCATCCTACTCCGCGCCGTCCTCCCCGGCCTCCGGGGCTCCGCCGCGTGCCTTGCCGCCCGGCCGGCTCGCGCGTCATCGCCTCTGCCCACGCATCAACATCGTCGCCTCATCTTGCCGCCTCTCGCCTTCAGCCTCACGCGTTGTCCTCGCCGGCGCCAATAGGGGCGTGCCCTCCCCCTCCGGCCGCCGGCGTACACCGGCCCTGCCCGGCTGCCCCCAAATTTTAATTGGGTCTTGCTGACGCAAACAAATTAATTGTTTGCGTCAGCAATTTTTTTAATTTCATTTGAAGACTAAATTTATGTATATAATTGTACTAAATATGTGTATAATAATTCTAATTAAATATGTTTCTCCCCAGCATCATCGACTGCCATCTCTCCCGGCTCCCCACTGCCTCCCTCGATGCACCTAGGATCACGCCGTCGTCTCCCCCCGGCTCCCACTACCTCCCTCGACGCACCCCAGGATCCTGCCGCCGTCTCTCCCCTTCTCCTCGCCGATTGCGGTAGGCGACACTACCGATTCTAGAAATAAATAGAAATTATTGTATATTCTCATAAATTCGGGTTGATTCATAAAAAAGTTAATGTTTATTCTGCATGGATACTAGAAATACATAGAAATTATTGTATATTCTCATAAATTTGTGTTGATTCATAGAAAATTATTGTTTATTCTAAATGGATACTATAAATACATAGAAATTATTGTATATTATCATAAATTTGTGTCGATTCATAGAAAATTACTGTTTATTCGTGTTGATTCATAGAAAATTACTATTTATTCTACATGGATACTAGAAATACATAGAAATTATTGTATATTCTCATAAATTTGTGTCGATTCATAGAAAATTATTGTTTATTCTAAATGGATACTATAAATACATAGAAATTATTGTATATTCTCATAAATTTGTGTCGATTCATAGAAAATTACTGTTTATTCTTGTTTATTCCAGAAATAGATAGAAATTCTTGTGTATTCTCATAAATTCATGTCGATTCATAGAAAATTACTGTTATTTCTTGTTGATTCTTGAGATTGAAAAAATATTTTATATTCTCATAAATACGTGTCGATTCATAGAAAATTACTGTTTATTCTATATAGATACTAGAAATACATAAAAATTATTGTATATTCTCATAAATTTGTGTCGATTCATAGAAAATTTGTGTTTATTCTTGTTTATTCCTGAAATAGAAAGAAAATCTTGTATATTCTTATAAATTCATATCGATTCATAGAAAATTATTCTAGATGGATAACAGTGGCAACGATGAAAGGATTATGGAGGACATTATTGCTCGTGGTGCAAATGTTTTTGCAACCTGCACGAACGAGGACATTATTCTAGATATGATCGGTGAAGGAGGCGTCGCCGCTGATGAATTTGCAAATAACGAGGAAGACATAGCTGTCGATTCAGAAAATAATTAGGACCTTGAGGATGCTAATGCAGAAGGTTCCAACGAGGTATACATATCATGCATTAACACTACGTGAAAAACTGGCTTTGGTAATGGGTGTATATCGCCTTTGGTAACGGGCAATGCACCCGTTACCGATCAAGTGTTACAAATAAGCCAAGAAAGGTAATGGGCAGAAGCCCGTTACTGATAACACATATTCGTAACGGGCATCAAACAACAACCATTACCACAACTAGCCACCGGTCACGTGAAAATGACTGTTTCTCTGGGCCCACAGGTAACTTTGGTAATGGGCACCAAAACAAGGCTCGTTACTGTGAAATCAATATCAGAGACCTGTGTGGTGAACCTGCATCTCCGATATCTCAGTGAACGGGCCACGTATTGGTAACGGGCTTTTACGGTGCCCGTTACTTTGTTGGCAAGTTTGTAACGGGTGTTCCAGTTGAAGCCCGTTACTCAGTGGTCAGTGTTTGTAACGAGCTTTAATTAACACCCGTTAGAGATACGTAGGCCACCCCTACGATAACCTTTCTCCGCGCTCGCTTGCCGCCGCATCCCGGATCCGACCAAGATTTGGCAGCCATCAGGGGCTGCATCCTGAAACCAGCCAGGATATGACTAAATTCACAGAAATTAGTTCCAGCATCCAAATTCACAGAAATCCACAATTCACATGCATCATATGACAAAATTCAGCATCATCATCTCATACAAGGAGGAAATGCATCTCCCAAGGAGGAATGCAACAATATCACAAAAATTCATGGACAATGAGGGATGCAAAAATTCATGGACAAGGAGGAATGCAAAAATTTCCTAGTCACCAAACACAATCTGAGCCCACACAGTTTCATCAGCATGAAATTTTCCTCCGGCTGTGATCACCTGTTCCGTGAGGAATGTGGCAATTCTTTCACAAACATCTGCTAGCAATGATTTATCGAGAGGATGCTCATCTAGCCATAATCTCTGGATATAATAATGTCACCAGTCAGCACACATATATAGGTGGTTACCAAACATGTGTAGTGCTAATAAGCAAGAACTGTGATCAGTTGCAGGTTTTACAAATGAAGATCCCAAGAAAGTACCTCCATATGTGTGCCTCTATATTTTAATTGAAGCATGTAATAGGCACAATAGAAGCTGGAGAGTCTGGATCTAGTAGGTTGTTGATGGCACTGCAATAAACATACAAAGAAAAATAGTGGTGATCGAAAAGCAACTAGTTTCAACAGGAAGGAAATAAGTGGTAAGTACCTTAACATCTTTGACGTGTTCCAAGGGGCCAAGGCGCAAGAACTTCTTTTTCGTCGCAATAACTTTCCCAAGCCCTACAATGAAACAAGCAACAATGGTTAGGACACTATTAATTAATATACTCTGTACAGTTTGTTGAGGGCAGGTTAAGAAGGAAATAACTTACTCATTAATAATTCACTCGAAAGGGTCAGTATTAGTATTAACTGTCTTCAATGAATCGAGATAGTAGACCTTCCCCTGCTTTGGAACGATCGCCACTGCAATCTAGTGGTTCGTACTGAGATAAGCGGTAAGCATTAAATTCTTTGTAGCATATTTTTTGAAGGCATTGAGCATATAGGACACAGAGAAAGAAACAGTGTTATTCGTGCTGCTCAACGTTGTCAAGCAAAGGCATTCAGGATCAAGGTAGCCAACTGCACGGCACTTGTTGTCATCTTCTATAGTCATATTCCTATAGTAAGAAAAAACAAAGTATAAGGAGACAAAATACATTGTAATAAAGATTATGTGAGGCAAAAAGCACAGTTCGACAGAGGATGTGATTAGTGAGAAGCAGATTAAATTTTCAAGCAACTTATAGGATGAAGCAGCGGAGAAGTGTCAGATCCAAAGCATCCAAGTTGAAGAGATCAAACAAATCACTGAGTTGCACAGGCATCTGCTGGAGTGTGTTTGACAATTTATCTCTCTTCATCCATGCATTGGTCTCGGGCCGAAGTGCGACCATAATGTCAGAAGAATCATCTGACTCACCACATTGCATGTAGAATGTGTGGAGCTTTCTGGTAAAAGGAGCAACCTTTTTGAGATCACCATCACTGAGAATGTTCTTTCCGAATTTGTAATTTGGATTAGCCATAGCCCAAGCATTCTTCTCAGTGTCACTCTCAAATTGCTTTGGGTTAGTCATATACCGACAATTCTCCTTGGTGTTTCTTTTAGATCGCTTTCTAGTAGGCCTCTTAGAGGTTTTATTTACAACAATTTCCTTTTCCTGCTGCTTTGAGATGGTTGAAGAAGGTTTCTTAATGGCTTGCTTGCCTGCTGTGGGTGTTGTAGAGCTGTTATTTTTGGCAAGTTTCTCTTCTTGCAGTTTTGAAATGGCTGAAGGTTTCTCAAGGGCTTTCTTGCCTAGTGGTGTCTCACCAAGACCTATTACAGAGGTATTAGGCCTAGATGTACCTACTTTGGCATGATTGTTTTGAGCACTTCCGTTTGGGGTGTAGGTTTTGTTGTTTCATGAGGAGGAGAAGGAGGAGGAGGTGGTGGTGGTCCTGGTGGTGGGGATGGAATATTTGGTGATTGAGGAGGAGGAAGAGGAGGAGGAGGGGAACCATCTGAGGAAGGAACCTGTACCGTACTGTGTGAACTACAAGGAATCTGTACAATAGCTTGTGAACGTGATATACATGTTGGTGCTCCTTTGATGTCAATCCAACACCTTCTCCAATGTAACCTTTGTCCTTGAGCTTGTCCGAGTTTCATCACCTCGTCATTAGGAGGGTATTTCAACAGTTCATCCGCAAAGATAGTATATATACAGTGATCACTTCAACCACAACACAGTCTTCATGAATTGGGACTGTTTGTAGCGTAGTCTCCTCTGGATGAACAAGACCAAGTGCAGCCTCACAATCAAGCCCCCTCCACGTGATCCATAGGCCACTGTGTGTGGCTTCAGTCAACATGCCTATAAGGTATTCGTGTGTACGATCGTCACAACGCACCTCTGTCACCAACTCTGCAGTGCCATCGATCAAACCAACATCTGCGGATGCACAGCTACTCTTCAGTGTGCCGGGTGAAGGGCTTGCACGATTGGACATTGGTGACAACACCACCTCTGCATATGCATGTTCTGCATCCTCATCTCAGCCACCTGTTCTTGCTTGATTTGTTCCTTTATCTTTTCCGTATCAACTGATGTGTTGGTCTTCATCCTCTTCTTCTTGTACATATCAACGTGTTGAGGCCATGCATACTTCCAGCCCTGGAAGCTGGAGACACCACGCACACGACCGTATTATTCAGGGTGGCCCAAGCACTGATTTAGCACATCATACTCCCTCTGCCCTGCCATTCCTAAAGATTCTACACATGCAATCTTCTCCTTGATGTCCGCAGCCAATTATTCTGCCTCTTTGTTGTTGAACACTATCACGGCAACATGGTCTTTAATCACTAGCTTACTCCTTGCTCGTAGCCAATTCTTAGAACGATCGTCAGGGTAGGCACCATATGGGTTGGGGATACCAGCTGCAGCTAATTGTCTGTTCTCTTCCTCCCATTGTTCTAGTTTCACAGTATAACCAGCTGGACCCATGTTGTGCTCGCTTGTGTTCCAACTTCGGAGTTCTTTGAACTTGACACTAGCAGATGAGGCTTGCTTGGTTTCTGCCTGTTTCATGAACTCCTTCCACTGTTCCGGGACAATAAACGGGTGCCGTATACATGGCTCGAGTCCTTTTCGGATCAAATCTCGCCTAAGCAAAAATCTAAATTGTCTCCATGCCTTGGCTGCCGTCTTCCAGAAAAGCTTGAATGCCTGCAGTTTTGCATCTTCTTGGAACTTCAAGTGTTTCTGCACAGGCTTATCAAACAAGTCCCACTTTTCATCATTGCTTAATTCTTTGATTTCTGGCAAGTTCAAAGGTATCTTTTATCTAGCAACGAGCCCCGCAGGTGCCCTGAACCTGTGCTTTTGAGTCAATGGTACCGGCATCCCGACTATGTCGACCTCAGTGACTATCATTGTGTCACTTGGCCACTTTGTGGATGTCCTTGGCGCTCTGCCTCGACGCTGAGCCCCACCCATCTGGTCTTGTTGTGCACTAACAGTGCCATAACCCTCTTCTTCATCTTGTGGCCCAGGTTGATAGTCCTCGTCGAATTATCCCGGGAATTAATAGTCAAGGAAATTACGGTAACTACTTTAGCCCGCCTGTAATATCATTGGTTCTTGGTAAACCATTAACATAAATGGAAAATTCGGTAACCAAAAAATTAGTGCGAGCAAAGCGACCATACCATTAGATGCGAAAGCGCCTCGATTCTTGATGAGGTACTTATTCAACTTGGAGAGAATGTGCAGATGTGAATAGGAACAAGAGCAAAACCAATGTAAGAGTCAATCTAAAGGGAAATGTTAAGTATCTATACGATCGACAGCTAAGTATGTCCACATGTACTTATACAAAGGAGCCACGGCATACCCTACAATTCCCAGAAGTACAAGTATATTATACGCATTTATATAAAAAGAAAACCATACGCACGCATATGTTTTATACTTGATTACCTGAACGCATGTGTGCTGCAAAAGCGTGCTTGGCCTAATTCCATAAACTCGAGCAAATATACCAAATTACCTTATTACTGAATTGTTGTTAATTTTACAATTATTACCGAGTTGGTAGAATGCATTTACCGAATTGTATACTATATTTTTAGAGCGGCATACCATAAACTCAAATCCTAGATTCGCCACGGACTTTCGCACTGCCGGAGCGGAGGGATCTCTACTCCTCGTCGCTGCCTGCTCGCCGCCACGTCCTCATCCTCGCGTCGACATCGTGGTTGGATCCCGTTGACGCAAAAAGTGTACTCAACGCCAATCACACGGCAAGCCGAACAAAGGCGGCTTCACACGCGCGAGAGAGCAAATGACGTGCCGGCCAATTTTTCTTGAAAATTAACAAAAGATAAGGCAGTTAGATATCAAAGCTTGGAACTTGCCGGGTGGTACCGAGACAGGTTCCATATTTACGGCTAAAGAGCCGGATGGGATAACACATAGCTATGGAAAGCTATCCGTCAAAGAACCACGACCATTCGGGGAACCGCAAAGGGGAAAAAAGAACAACCGCCGAATGGATGACGTAAGCGTGACGAACGATCGGTCTTTGTATAAACAAGGGTGCACGCGCAAAGATATGACCGATCCCCATGAAGATTAACATTAAATAAAGTAAAGCACGGAAATGATCATGTATTAAACAAGCATGCATAGATCAAAAGCACTAGTCTACCGCATGTCTAGTTACTTTAAGATCCGTCGGGCACGGCATCAAACAAATCTATCCACCGCATGATACAACTTGCATGAAAAACCATACCACTTTCCACAAATAGATCTATCCACCGCATGATACAATCTAAATATGGAAAGCTAAAAGCACACATCATTTAAAACATAAATAACGTACGGGATCTACTCGTGAAGAAACATAACCGAATACGGCCGAATGTACCGATTCGGGGTCCATGAAGAAGGAACAAACATTACCACGTGAATAAACCTATCAGACTGATTTGGGAATCTAATCCACCGGATGACTAGCTCCAAAGCAACCCAAAAACCTCGCATCTACCGCATGATACCCGGTTCTTTCAAGATTTATACGAACATAACAAGCTTGAACCCGCAACACGTAACAACCTAGATCAATTCGGTTTCGGCCATTGGAGAGCACAAGATCCACGTATTGAAACATGAAATCTACTCGAATAAGGATCATAGAAGATAAAGCCGATCCAAACCCATCTAGATTGGGCAAAGGTGTGTTACATGAATTAAAACATGAAGTAAAACTCAAAGTAACACGGGGTAACTTAATGAATCTATTGGATCTTGCCAAAATCCAATAGAGCCGATAACTAGCTTCAAGCTAGACCTTAGCCTACCGCATGGCTCATGATCTAACAAGAAATCTTCTTGAACCAAGCTTGAATCTACCGCATGACACGAAGCATGGTAACAAGACTACTTGCATCAGATCTAAATCCACCGCATGATACTAGACATGATACAAGGTTGCCGGTACTCACGGAGGTCGACGGATCGATTGGCCCTCTCGAAGAACTCGACGACACGACAAGGACTCTAGGGTTTGGCGTAAGGCCGGTGTGTATTGAGGAATGATTGTGTCTGTTACATACATTCAGGGGTCGTATTTATACCCTGTTGAGTACAACTGCGAATGGATTCATTGCCTAATTTATCTCTAAGTTTGATCACCTATCCATCCATTCGTCCCCCCTGATCGAGCCACGTCACCGTCCAATCCCGCAAAATCAGCTCTACTGTTCCTTTGCCGAACCGGAGCAGATAACCGACCGCGGATCCTTTTGCCGAATATCTCTGAAAATATCCTTCCTTCCACCAGACGGACTCTTTATCGAACCGGACCCACAAGTCAGACTCCTTACCAAATTTCGGTGTTAACACATGCCCCTTCAATTGTGGGATAAAAGTAATTTTGTTCCACAATTGACTCCAGCCACGAATCGAATCTGTCAACACCTGTTCTTCGCAATCCGCCGGAATCTTCGTCCAGATCCAACCCTAGATCTCCTTGTTCCGAGCTCGGACCTCCAATGGCAGCTCAGCACCAAGATACTCAGGTAAACTCCACCCCCGCAAACCTCGTTCGGCATTTAGGTTTTCAATTTCACCTGAGATTTCCTTTTCCGCTTTTCTTTCAGGAGCCTTCTACTGCTCTTTTGATTCCCACCGAGGCCAATTCGAGGTCTTATTATCTTGGTCCCATGGGGAACCCTGATCCTCGAGATTTCATAGCAAATCGAATCTCGAGAGAATCCCCTTTAAAGCAGCTCTCCGTCTCCACCGGCTCAATGGCAAGACGCTTTCAAGAACCGGCCTTTACCTCCAATTGCGGTGGAGAACTTGGTATCGGAGGATTCTTGCGGATAAGAGTGGATTGACCAACCTAGACACCCTCCGTATCGCCCGGTGCTTGGAGTTATCGGTGGTCGAGACCCCTAAGAACGAAGACCTCCTAATAGCCGCCCGCCACTTCGGTCAAATGGCGTCAACGCCTTCCTTTTTGGGCATGGCCCAATGTCCCCAACCTTGTCCGATGTATATATGATCACCGGCCTTGACATCACCGGGTCCGTCCCGCCACGGAACTTCAAAAACTCTTCACGCCGGACGGGGGTAAAGCCGGGGAACGACTACAAAAATTATATCTTGAAGCACATGAAAGACAATCCCCTTGGTGATGTTGAATACGAGCCTTTACGAATATGTGGCCGTGCGATTTGTTTTTACGTGGCAAAGCCAACGAGCCCACTTTGAACCACATCGCAATGGCGACTCATCCGGCTAGTGGCAATCGCCTCCCTCGGGAAAATTCTTCTTGGGCGGCGTATATCATATGCTTCATCAAACTGTTACCCAAATGTACACCAGCCAAAGGATATCATGCGTCAATGGCCCTTGGTGGTTTGTTCAGATGTGGCTGCAGCTCCACATGCATCAGATTGTCGGCGTCGATTTGAACTCCAGGTTCTTTCCTTTGTCCAATCACCCCGAAGGAGAGCCTCAAGCTACCAGAGGATGCCAGAACTACGGAGAAGCGGCTTCAACTGTTTCCATCCAGCAAGACATCAGCCAGTTCTTCGAGTTGTTCTTCAAAGGTTTCCCCAATCCCCTCTGGCTTCCTTATCTGGACAACGACACCTTGACCTTTCCTGTTGAATTTTCCTTTGAACCCGGCCATCAAGATAGGAGATTCTTAGAGATCTTCAACATTATCATCCGCCCATGCATACCGCCGCCGAGTTCAATGGAGGGCGGCGAATGTTAGCACCTATGAGTATTACCGGCCCAATATAATGGCCGGAGCAACCGGATGTGGACGGATGCCCCCAAGATTGTTCCCGCACGAATTCCTCAAGCCCGGAGAGGAAATCAAAGAACCGATGCGGGCGACAGAGTTTTTAATTATGTGTGCAGTCAACCGTCTACACATGTCCTTTTGTGCCCACAACCATAGCTCACCCCACCTTCAACTCCCCGGTGGCAAGAATTTCATGACCATATCTTCGGTGAGCCCGTCCATGTATTCCGTGCGAGTTGACGCCCGATTTCCCGCCAACTTCGGAGGTAATACAATGAACCCTTGGATCGGACATGCCCTCTTTATTCATGATTCCGACTTTCACCCTCTTGTCCACGAACACGGTGCCTCGCTCCTCGAGCTAGGGATATTACTTATAATGCCAAAGGCCCACTTTCGGCACCGGGATTTAGATCCACAACTCTAGCTCGGCTAATGGCCGGGTATGCCTCATCGGATCCCGGCCTCTCTAGCCTTGCCGCCGACAAGAGGCAAGGTCTATCTCCGGTTGCCCCTCCAACGCCAAGAGGAGGAGAACAATCAAGAAAGTGCTCACTGAGGTAGAATCCCTTACCCTCTTGACCACAAGATTACTCTGTTCTTGATGAATCATATCATTGTGCATTTTCAGACCAGAGCCCAGCAGCTTTCAGAGCCAGTACCTGCCAATGCCCCATCCACTGGTATGACCCTTTCTGTCTTTTCTTAAGGATGAGCACGGCATTTACTCTTCCAATTTGACATTGCAGAAGAAACAATGGAAGAGCAGCTTGTAAATGTCCCGGTGGTCCGGCAAGCGAGTCCACCCGGGCCGAATTACCTATCCCGGTGGAGATCTCATCTTCATCACCTTCTCGCGAAGCGACAGAAATTCTCCGCAGATGAATCTCCCAATTCAACCGAGCCACCAAGTTCTCCAAGGGTGCCATCACCTGTTGGTCAAGCAGAGATAACCAACCCAACAGAGGTGGACCCGACTCCTCATCAGCCAGAAACTCACGAGCTGCTAGTGACCGCATCGGCACCTTCCAGCTTGGAAGTTTCGGCTCTGCCTGGAGCATCTCCTTCACCTGTGATTGCCCCCCGCTCGTAAAACCAACCATGAGGTATCCATTTGCACTTAATTTTGGTACCTCGATGTTTAGCATTCTTAACTTGGCAATGTTATTTCTCAGGATCAGGCTCCATCATCATCAAGCCTGCCATCGAGAGCAATCCAAATTCGCCGAGGTGATGAAAGGAGTATACCGGCCTTGCCGCGTACGAAGTGTTGTCCAAGCTCAAAGAAATTGCCGCTCGGCTAGAAAAAGATGCTCAGGATCAGTTCAATGATCTCAATCACTTCGAAGAGATGTTTGAATCTATCAGTCAAGAACTTCCTGAAGACATCAGAGCTTCTCTATCATCCGTCTATGGCTTAGAAGCCCTTTATGCACCCATAAGGCGCGCTTGGAGGAAATTGCGCTCCCGCCCGGCCATTGAAAAGAGGAAAACTGATGCCGATCATGCCATGAACGGGGCACAATCCCAAGCAGAGAGCCACAAGGATGCATTGGTTAACCTGCAGACTTCTTATGATCTAAAAATTGCCAGGAAAGCTGCTCTAGAAGCAGAACTGAGAAGCCTGTCAGCGGAGATAGAGGTTGATAAAGCGAAAATAGCCGAACTTCCTGGATTGATAACAAAGACCCAAGCGGAAGCAAAATCGGCTATCACCAAGATAGAGCAATGCAATGCAGAACTCGCTGATTTATCCGGTACCCAAAAGGATTGCCGGAGCCGCCGGACAATTCCCATCCGATAACATCCAAGTGCTCGTAGTGTGATTGCAAAACTTCGAATGCTTGAATGTCCTTATTGATGTATAACCGAATTGGTCGTTCTTGTAATATCTTCTTGCGATCCGTTTCCTTTCTTCGCGCACTTTCAAATATGATGTCGAACGACCCATTCGGTAGTGAAACGCCAACTCCCGAACGACACTTTGATTTTCTATAGCCGAACCAATCAACTGCACGCGGCTCGGCCTAGAACTCCAAGCGACCCGTCGGCGGGGCCGGCCAAGGAAACCTTTCCACCTTCCGATTTTCTTGGGATATGCGCCACGATCCACGGCTACGACTCGAAGCCACGATTCATCCCCGCCAGGCCTATAAATGTTACCATAGGTGCCCCTAGCTCTCCATCAGGCCCTCTAGCTCTCGAATCTTTGCCAATCTTAGTCCTCTTGCAAACAAGACACATCCCAAAGCACAATGGTGCGCCGCCTCAACCGCCGCCGCGCCTCCGACGAGGCCGAGGGGAGCAGCGCCAACGCGCGCCGGAGGCAACGATCGTCAATCCCTTTTCTTTGATTCGACTTTTGATTTTCTTCTTGCCTTGACGATCATCCCCTTTTTCCTCAGATTGATCCAGTGGAATCCGTCTCCGGCGCCGGCCAATCAACCCCTTCCTGACGACTCCTCGGAGTCCGATGGCCCACTCCCCCGTGCCGTACGGGGAAGTTGATGCCCTCCGCTTCAAGGAGGAACTGGAGGCGTCCCGGCGTGAGCTGGAGGAGGTCTCCAAGAAGGCGGGCGTGGCCGAGCTAGAATGGGAGGACCAGCGCAAACAGCTGCTGGAGGCCATCGACGGTATGGCTCGAGAATGATTCTTGATCCGGCCCCGCCTTTGATGCTAATCCTTTCGTTTGCTCTTTGCGGCCCGCGATGCCGAGCTCAACCCGCCCAAAGGCGCCGGTAGAGCAATTGGCCGAGAAGGTGAATGCCCGCGGCGACACGCCGGCGGAGCGCCTTGCCGCGGTGGAGCGCCGAGTCGACGAGGTGGCCGTCCATGGCGTTCGTTTGGGCACCACCTTGGGCCTGGCTGCGATGGCGACGCATACGGATGTCGACTATTCCACCAGGCCGTGTGGCTTCCGGGGCGGCGCGCCGGAGGACATTGACGAGATCGAGCTCATCCTGGAGCGCCTTGATGGCCACGGCGACGCCATTGCCGAAATTACCCATCCCCAATCTGTGTTGAATAGGCTTTTCGACTAGATTGTACTAGGGATATGTAAATATCGGCAATAGATGGAGAACTTTTGCATTCTGTGCTTGTCCTGTGATGACTTTCTCTGCATTTTGCATTTGCGAATTCCTTTTTCTTTGAGCGCATTCGGGACTACCTTGAGCCGAACGTGCGAGAACAACTGCCCCTTGGCACAAAATCCACAACGGATCCCGATTCAGCAATCCATCGATATTGTTCTAGAGAAAAACCCTTCGTACTTGGGGGAAAAATCCTGTCGTTTGGTATTCCAGTGGTGTGCACTGACCGGTCATCACTCCCAACGCACCCCTTGGTCAATAAAATAGCCCGCCAGGTGCCCCCGCAAATCCACTCGCGCACTCATCCATCATTTCTCATCTCCTCCCTTGTCCTTAGAGAAGAAAACCCCGAAATCATGGACAAGGGCAAGCAACCCCAGGAGAGCAGCTCATCAAAGAAGCGTACGATTCGGAAGTGAGTTCTTTCTTGATCTGCCCCTCGTTCTTCCGCATGATCTTGCGCTTCATGTTTTCCTCTCGTCCTCTTCAGCCTTGATTTGCTTCCCGAAGAAGTCATCGGGACCGAAGATGTGCCTGAGTACATCTCCTCCGATCCCTCCATCGAGCGAGGATGCCACGCCCGAACGGAGGACCAACCACCGAGCCGCGCCGCCGCGTCCGCACCTCGGAGCACGGCCTCAGGGACATCGCCGCCCGTTGCCAAGCTGAGCGCGAACGTCGCATGGCTCTGGAAGCACTAGTAGGGGGTAAATGCTTCTGACTCCCTCTTGACCTCGTGCTTGTACTTGGATTTCTTGCCCTTAACCTTGATACCTCCGCTTCAGATGTCTCTGACAGGTACAACAACCTGAAGGCGGCTTGGGACAGCTTGGTGGAGGCCGCCAATCGTGGTCACCCTCATGCGTTCCAAGCTGCCGTTACGGTGGTCTTGGAACAACTGAAGAGGGAGCAGGCCGAAGAAGTAAAGAAAAGATTGCATCATACTTTCGCTTCTTTCTCCACGTCTTCTCGCTTCCCACCTCCTCGAAGATCCGACCACCGGGGGTTGTTCGATGTGATCCCGCAAGAAGCGCTTGTAATGTAGTTTTGTGCTAAGGGCAATGCATCTAAGCACCGGCCATTTTCCCCCGTTCGAGGATTTTTTGTTCTTACGAAGGCGACCTCATCCTTGAGCGCCGGCTATCCCCGTGTCGGATGTGTGTAATCATCGATCAATCTCAATGCTAGGATAATATTTCTTCGGATATCTTCCATTTATCGCCGTGGAAAATTCTTCTCCCGAGAAAGTTTTCAATATGTATGCATTACCGAGAACGCACTCGACCACACGAAAAGGCCCCTCCCGCTAGGGGACCATTTGCCGAATTCACCGTATTTAGTTCCAATCGGCAATAGCGCTTTCCAAACTAGATCGCCTTCGCAAATTGCCTTACTTTTACCTTCTTATTATAGTACTTGGCAACCCGCGCTTGTTTTTCTCGATGTTCTCCGGGGCCCTGAGACGGATCATATGCAAATCTTCTAGTTCATCCATCATTAGGCCACTGTAATCCTTGGAGCTCAACTCGTTTTGCAAGCACCACTCTCCTTGAATCTGATTGTATCTCCCAAGGCAGAATTGCGTGATGCCCGTAAACCAACTCGTAAGGAGAAGTCTTTGTGGCTCCATGATGGGCCATTCGGTAAGCCCACAGCGCCTCACTGAGTACCGAATGCCACCTTCTTGGCTTCTGATCGATCTTCTTCTGTATCAGCTTGATCATGATCTTATTAGAAGCCTCCGCTTGACCATTAGCTTGGGCATAATATGGAGAAGAATTAAACAATTTGATTCCCATGCTTTCGGCAAAATCTCTGAACTCCAATGACACGAATTGTGCCCCCTGATCAGTGGTAATCGTCTGAGGGATCCCAAATCGATAGATGATGTGTTCCTTGACGAATTCGATCATGTTTTCTGATGTCACCTTCTTCAGTGGGATCGTCTCAACCCACTTGGTGAAGTAATCCGTAGCCAAAAGCACGAACTTATGCCCCTTGCTAGACGGCGGATTAATTTGGCCAATCAAGTCTATACCCCAGCCCCTGAATGGCCATGGCTTGATGATGGGATTCAATGCCGATGCGGGGACCCTTTGAATATTCCCAAACCTTTGGCAATCCTGACATCCCTTGTAATACTCAAAGCAGTCCTCTAATATCGTCGGCCAAAAGCATCCGGCTTGTCTAATAACCCATTTCATACGGTAGGCCGATTGGTGCGCTCCACATATCCCATCGTGCACCTCGCTCATCATGTTCTTGGCTTCTTCTGGACCCAAGCATCGTAGTAATACCCCGTCTAATGATTTGTAGAACAGATTATCATCCAGAAGAACGAACTTAATTGCCTTGTACCTGAGTTTCCTAGAGACTTTTCGGGATGGATCTTTCAAGTAGTCAATGATTTCTTTCCTCCAATCATCTTCTCGCAAGATCCGCCCCTAGTGCACACACTTCTACGGCAAACGCTTCTTGACTCTCCTTGTATCCGGAGGCGCTCCGAGCTAGCTTTGTTTGCTTCCTCGTTATGCTCTCTAGGAATGTGCTTGTAGGGTTACCAATGGGAAGCTTTTTAGGATTTCCCCGCACTCTTCGTAGTAACTCCTCGCCGCTTCGCTTCTGCACTCGTATTGGCCGTTCAGTTGCTTGATTACCAATTCTGAATCTCCATAGATCTCGACTGAAACGGCCCCAGCTTCTCTCAAATATTGAAGCCCTCGAAGTAGTGCCTCGTACTCAGCCTGGTTATTTGTGACAGTGGGTTGTATAGGAATGGCGAATTCAAACATCTCACCTCTGGGCGAAATTAGCAGGATTCCTACTCCCCCACCTTTGCCACACGATGACCCATCAAAAAATAAAGCCCAAGGGGTAATTTCAAGCAGATCAATTGACGGGTCACGATGCTCAGTTATAAAATCGGCAATGACCTGACCTTTGATGGCTTTTGCCGATTCGAACTTCAACTCGAACTCGATAAAGCTAAAATCCACTTGCCAATCCGACCATTCAAAATTGGCATAGATAACATATGTTTTATCACATCAAATTTGGAGTATACGGTGCATTCGGCATTCAACAAGTAGTGCCGAAACTTTGTACACGAGTAGTATACACAAAGACACGGTTTCTCTACAGTACCGAATACCCGGTTTCGGGATCAAGTAGTTTTCGGCTAAGATAGGCTACCACCCGCTCCTTTCCTTCGAATTCTTGAATAAGGGCCGATCCAATGGTTTGGGTATCGGCCGCCACGTACAACTTGAAAGGCTTGTCTAGCTGAGGAGGAACCAGCACCGGCGGCTCCTTCATGTACTGCTTGATCTCATCAAAAGCCTTTTGTTGTTCGTCACCCCATGTGAATTTTTGATCTTTCTTTAGCTTCAGCAATGAAGAGAATGGCAACACCTTCGTGATAAATTTGAGATGAACCTTCTAACAAAGTTGATCTTGCCGAGCAAGCGGTGATTGCAATTCTTTGAGGTTGGTTGGAGGAACGACTTCATCAATGGCTTTCATGCTCTTCTTGCCAACTTCAATTCCCCCTTCGTGGACCGGAAACCCCAAGAATTCTCCAATGATACCCCAAAAGCGCACTTGTTTGGATTCATCTTCAAACCGTGTTTCCGGTGCACTCAAAGGTCTTCTTCACATCTTCCGGATGGGTGTCATGACTTAAGGACTTGATCACCACGTCATCAATGTAGATTTCCACGCTTTTGCCGATCAACCCATGAAAAATGTAATTCATGGCCCGTTGATAGGTTGCACCGGCATTTTTCAACCCAAACGTCATGACTATCCACTCGAATAGGCCTATATGACCAGGACATCTAAAGGCCGTCTTTGATATGTCTTCTATTGCCATGAAGATCCGATTGTATCCCGCATTGCCATCCATGAAACTAATCACCTTGTGTCCAAAGAGCGGCGTCAATCAACAAATCGGCAATAGGCATCGGGTATCCGTCCATGGGAGTAGCTCTGTTCAGGTCCCTGAAGTCTATACGGACCCTCATTTTTCCATTCTTCTTATACACAGGGACGATGTTAGAAATCCACTCCGCATATCTGCATGGCCGAACGAAGTTTGCGTCAAGTAATCTTTCAATTTCCTTCTTCACATCGGCCAATACTTCATCCTTGTAGATTTTCCGGGGCGGTTGCTTATATGGTTTGAAACCAGGCTTGATTGGCAACCGATGCTCGACGATGGAACGATCCAATCCAGGCATCTCCGAGTAATCCCAGGCGAAGCAATCCTTATATTCTTTGAGAAGCTCAATTAAATTCCCCCTGAAGTTTGGTTGTAAATTTGCACTGATGAACGTCGGCCTCGGCTTATCACCGCTTCCAATGTCAACCTCTTCTAGTTTATCAGCCGACATGAATCCTCGCCCTAATTTGCCATCAGTGCCATCCACGGGGTTCTCCATTAAAAATTACTATAAGAGCCGATCGCTTGAATCGGCCGTTGGTCGCCGCTAACGAGTTCAACAGGACCTTCCCCCCGTCCTTTGCCCGAGAAGCAATCAATCCCCCGGTATTCCCGCAAAGCCGGTTCCATGTTGGCCACGCTCACGGAATCATCTCGCTTGGACGACCTCGATCTCGTCGTCCACCCACCGGATGAGCCGTTGATGCATGGTGGATGGGACGCGGCGGTTAGCATGAATCCGGTCCCCGCCCAAGCAGGCCGTAGGCTCCTTTTCCCTCAATGACAAAGAAGGTGGTGAGCAGCGTCTTGGACCCGATCATCAAGTCCACGTGAGCACATCCTTTGGTGTCTGAAGGGTTCCCGACGAAGTCATTCAAGATGATGCTTGTAGGCGTCAAATCGCTCGGGCCCATTCCAAGCTTCCTGAAGGTGGTGTACGGCATTACATTGACTGCCGCTCCGCCGTCGACGAACATCTTGGTCAATGGCTTGCCATTGACGTACCCTCTCAAGTACAGCGGCCTCATGTGACGGTTCTTGGCCGGCTTGTCGAAGATGGCCTGCTTGGCCAGTACCAGTTGTGCCATCATCTCCTCGGTCTGCTCGTCATCAAAGGAAGCTTCCTCCTGCATAACCTGGTTAGCAGGAGCCATGAACTCGTTCGGCAGGAAGTATACCATGCATGTAGGAGCCGAACGCTTCGATCCTTCCGGCTGGTCCTTGGGGCGCCACATCTGCCTCGTCTGGATCCCGGCTTGTCTCATCTCGCGGTTCCTCAAGCGCTGGACCCGCCTCTTCTGGCTTTTGCGTAGGCCGGGTGGGCACCACTGCCCCTTCTGCCAGACGTAGTCATCCTCGTCTTCTTCTTGATCAGCCCACCTGAGATCAGCCTGGCGCTTCCTGGGATGATCGATGACTTCAATTTTTTGACGCCGATCCCCATTAGGGTGAATCCTTCCAAGTCTCTCGTGGACGGATCGGCGATTGCGCCTTCCCCGCCCGTATTCAACATACTTGTTGCTGCATTCGGGACGCGTTCTTCAATGTGGGCAGCTTTAGAACCTCATTCCGGCGGTGCCCGAAGAAGGCGCATCCCCGAGTGTGCGCGCTCCTCGCTCGCGCGTATACCGTTCTCGGTCCCTTCGCGCGCCTCTTCTTCGGCTCGCGCCGCTCGTCCTTGTGACGACGCTTCGGTAGCGCTCTTTATCTATTTGGCGCTGCCATTTGTTGAGGAGAATGCGCGTTGTCACCTTGGGCTTAGGCCTGGATGATTCCCCAACCTCGATGTGGCTCTTGAGAATGCGGGGGGCGTCACCTTGTACTTGCTCCAGAGTCACCTGGCGTTCTGGGTCCACTGCTCCGCCTTGCTTGGACCTGGTCGAGGTCAGGACCTTGACCTTACCCTTCTCCTCGGCTGTTATCGCATTGACAGAAAAGCCGAGCATGTTCTGAGGAAAGGGGTGGCCATCCAGCTTCATCTTGTTATCGAACTTGAGGTGTCCCTCCTGGATGGCCTTCTGGATCCTTATCCTGAAGACCCTGCAATCGTTGATGGAGTGTGAATCCCTGTCATGGAAGCCACAGTAACGTTTCGCTTTAACTCCATCGGGCCGAAGCATAGAATGCCCCTCAGGCAGCTTGATTCGGCCTTCTTTCACTAAGAGCTCAAACAACTTATCGGCCTTCGTGATGTCAAAGTCATAAGTCCCCTTGGTCCGCTTGACCCGGCCGATTCATTGTCGGGGGCTCCTTACCCCACATGATCTCTCGCTACGACTACCTCCAATTCATCCTCGAATCCTCGAACGGATCGCCTTTGTCCAGAACCGGTTGTAGATGTCGGCCGACGTCGTGTCACTTGCCAAATTTGGGGTCCTTCTTGAGACCATATGCCTGATTGCTCATTAGAGACAACTTCTGTGATAGCTGGCCCAGGTTCTCAAACTCCATCCCAAATAACTTCTCGCGCACGGCCGGCAACATCCCGGCGACGGCCATATCAGCCAGCTGATCGTCTGGCAAGTTCAGCGAGAAGCACATGCCTTTGACTTCCCTGAATCTTCTAAGAAACTCCAGCGGCGTTTCGCTGTGCCTTTGCTTCAGGGTGGCGAGATCAATTAGCTTCTTCTCGTAGCCGCCGCTGAAATAATGAGCGTGGAATTTACGCTCCAAATCCTTCCATCCGGCCACCGATTCGGGGAGCGGGGACGAGAACCACTGAAAAGCTGGACCTGTCAGTGAGGCAGGGAAGTAGCGAACCCTGAACGTCTCCTCGGCTGAGCATTCCCCAAGCTGCATGAGGTAACGGGCGATGTGCTCGACCGTGCTTGTCTCGTCCTGCCCTGAGAACTTTGTGAATTCCGTTGGCGGTTTCACCCTTGGCGGCAGGAGCACGTTATAGTACCACTCTGGGAACGGCGGCCTATAGGCAGGGCCCTGCATCTTTGGCTTGAGGCCGAACTGATTCTGCATCAATTCGGCCATCTTGCGCGCTAGGGCGTCATCTTCTTGCGCGCCTGCAGCTGGCGCGTACCCTGGGTGCGGGAAGGCGTCGAACGCTCCGTAGTTTCCCACTTCATGATAACCACCGCCGTACAAATTCTTCTGGAGCCAGTTGGTCGACGGAGCAATTCTCCGGCCGGGATCAAGTGGGGCCCCAGACGAGCCGAACGCTAGGTCTCCGTACGTAGGCTGGTACGGATTCGGCTGTTGCACAGGCTGACCTGTGCTGCTCTGTGGTGGTGGCAGAATTGGCTGACCTCCTGAAGCTTGCAACGGGGGCTGAACTGGCTGCCCCCCAGCGCCCTGCGGAGGAGGTTGGAATGCTTGGCTTCCGGAGCTCTGAGGAGGAGGCTGCTGTGGCTGGCTCCGTAGCGGCGGCTGCGAGCTTGATTCACCCAGCTCCACGGTCTTCCCCCCCGGCCGGGTGCCTTGCCGAACGCTTGCTCCATGCCCGAGCCAAAGATGGCCACCATCATCCGTTGAAGCGATCCGAGGAAAGCCTTGTTGTGTTTGGTGAGCATGTAATCTGTCGACTCTTGGAATACCCGCGCGCATTCCTCCTTTTCCCCGCCGAGATGTAGCATCGATTTCCCCCCGGCGACGCACTGCGGGCATCTCGTTCTTCGGATACGGGACGCCGCTTCTATTCTTTTTGAACGACGACGGACATTTATGCTTGAAACCGGTCTACGACATCTTGGAGTTGCCGCCGCCGTTTCGGAGAAAGGTCTTCAATATTGACATCTATGAGATCCGAGATTTCGGGCATCTTGAATCTATTCGGCCGTGTCCCACCGGGCGTGCCAAAAAGTGTGTTGACGCAAAAAGTGTACTCAACGCCAATCACACAAAAAGCCGAACAAAGCCGGCTTCACACGCGCGAGAGAGCAAATGACGTGCCGATCAATTTTTCCCGAAAATTAACAAAAGATAAGGCGAGTTAGATATCAAAGCTTGGAACTTGCCGGTGGTACCGGACATTTCCATATTTATGGCTAAAGAGCCGGATGGGATAACACATAGCTATGGAAAGCTATCTCGTCAAAGAACCACGACCATTCGGGGAACCGCAAAGGGGAAAAAAGAACAACGCCGAATGGATGATGTAAGCGTGACGGCGATCGGTCTTTGTATAAACAAGGGTGCACGCGCAAAGATATGACCGATCCCCATGAAGATTAACATTAAATAAAGTAAAGCACGGACATGATCATGTATTAAACAAGCATGCATAGATCCAAAGCACTAGTCTACCGCATGTCTAGTTACTTTAAGATCCGTCGGGCACGGCATCAAACAAATCTATCCACCGCATGATACAACTTGCATGAAAAACCATACCACTTTCCACAAATAGATCTATCCACCACATGATACAATCTAAATATGGAAAGCTAAAAGCACACATCATTTAAACCATAAATAACGTACGGGATCTACTCGTGAAGAAACATAATCGAATACGGCCGAATGTACGATTCGGGGTCCATGAAGAAGGAACAAACATTACCACGTGAATAAACCTATCGATCGATTTGGGAATCTAATCCACCGGATGACTAGCTCCAAAGCAACCCAAAAACACGCATCTACCGCATGATACCCGGTTCTTTCAAGATTTATACGAACATAGCAAGCTTGAACCCGCAACACGTAACAACCTAGATCAATTCGGTTTCGGCCATTGGAGAACACAAGATCCACGTATTGAAACATGAAATCTACTCGAATAAGGATCGTAGAAGATAAAGCCGATCCAAACCCATCTAGATTGGGCAAAGGTGTGTTACATGAATTAAAACATGAAGTAAAACTCAAAATAACACGGGGTAACTTAATGAATCTATTGGATCTTGCCAAAATCCAATAGAGCCGATAACTAGCTTCAAGCTAGACCTTAGCCTACCGCATGGCTCATGATCTAACAAGAAACCTTCTTGAACCAAGCTTGAATCTACCGCATGACACGAAGCATGGTAACAAGACTACTTGCATCAGATCTAAATCCACCGCATGATACTAGACATGATACAAGGTTGCCGGTACTCACGGAGGTCGACGGATCGATTGGCCCTCTCGAAGAACTCGACGACACGACAAGGACTCTAGGGTTTGGCATAAGGCCGATGTGTATTGAGGAATGATTGTTTTTTTACATACATCCAGGGGTCGTATTTATACCCTATTGAGTACAACTGCAAATGGATTCATTGCCTAATTTATCTCTAAGTTTGATCACCTATCCATCCATTCGTCCCCCCTGATCGAGCCACGTCACCGTCCAATCCCGCAAAATCAGCTCTACTGTTCCTTTGCCGAACCGGAGCAGATAGCCGACCGCGGATCCTTTTGCCGAATATCTCTGAAAATATCCTTCCTTCCACCAGACGGACTCTTTATCGAACCGGACCCACAAGTCAGACTCCTTGCCAAATTTCGGTGTTAACGGATCCCTCCTCCTCCTAGTCGTCGTTGTCGTCATCGTCGTCGCTGGATCCCTCCTCTAGTCGTCGTCGCCGCCGCCGCAGCTAGGTCCCTCCTCCTCTAGATCTCGCTGTCAGAGGTGTGGTGCGCATCGCACTAAGCGTGGTATGGTGCTCGTCTCAGCGAAGGGGTGTAGAGTGGGTCGCAGCGTGGGGGAGGTGTGGGGGACGAAGGTGAGGGGGAGAAAGTGGCAGCGGCGGTGCGAGGGGAGAGTGGGAGGAGACTGCGTGAGGGAGGTGTCCTTCCCTACTAAGTACTAACCTAGAGCAAGTGGTCTTGTGTGGGCCTTAAAACGAGTAATGTAGGTCACATCACCAAGCAAACTAACTCATAAGTCATAACAAACATATTCACATCTGACATGCATCAGCAGGGCACATCACCAAAATAAGACTGCATCAGCTGGCGCATCACCACACTAGATTGTTGTTTCAAGGGAACTAGTTAGCTAGCTAGATGGCTTCTTTTGTCTTTCTTGCCTCAAGTTCGCCTATCCTTGTCACTAGTTTTGCAACTCATTCTCGCCAAATTTCGAGATTCTTCTTCGAAGTTCGTCTCCTATCTCTTTTGTGCGGCTTTAAGCTGCTCATCCTGCTTGTCGATTCCTTTCCATACGTAGTCAATGTCATCACAAGTAACATCACGATCCTAAAATAAAGGGAAAAATTATATTGATGCAAGCTTCATAACAGTTGTAATTTACAAGAAAGCTATTTTAGCTCTAACTGGTTTCAAAACTTGCCTGCTTCTCTTCAGCCGATTCCTTGAGCTTGTTGTTTTCAGTCCAAATCCTGTTAATGTCATGTGCAACAACTTCCTACAACAAATGGAAATTGATGCATTAGAACAATTGATCAGTGAAGATGTGAAGGTCCAAGGACAAATCTCATGCGTGATGGTTTCAGAACTTGCTTCATGGTCTTCAGAATTGTCGCAGGAGTTGTTGCCGGAGTCGTTGCCAGAGGAGATGAGATCTACCAGCACCACTCTTCTGCCCGGGCCGTCGCTGGAGTACACTCATCGCCAATGAAGGGGCGGGGCCAGGTCTGTTCGAATGAAGAACAGTTTGCTTTCCCCCTTTTAATCTGCAATCAAATTTTGCAGCACGTTTTTCTCCATCAACCATAATACAAATTTGATGATATTTGTTTCTGAATTTTTCTAAAATCAACATCAATTCATTTATGACATTTTTCGGATGTAATTCCATTTCTTAGACGTTGTTTATACACCTTATATTGTTCCTTATAACTACAACATATAAATAATATTTTTTTTACAGAACCATTACTAATTAAACTTTGCATTTCGTAATCTTATGGTGAACATAAGGTTGTGTTAAAATTTCAAATGCATATGAGTTAGAACATGTTTTGAAGTGTGGAAAACTTCAATGTTGAAGTAACATTCTAATAAACTAGGTGAGAGATGTAGACATTTGTACACTAGTATAATCTTCCATTTTCGAAACCATTCGAAGTTTTGTAGACAAGCTTAGGGACTAAATTTATGTTGCCAAGTCAATTTGTAGAATTTTTAGAACACACTAAGACATTATTATAATTATTATATCGTAAACAGGAGATAAAAATTATAATTTTAAGAAATTTGGTTAGACAAGTGTGGCTGTTGATATTTTATTCAAATATTGAATTACCAACTATGAATTATTCGTATTTTTTACGAATTGTTTTTGCTGTTTATGGGGTATAATATTTGAGGGAAGTAAGTTTCAATTGAGAAAAAAAGTGTCGGGCCCACGCGTCAGCGTCAAAAGCCTATATAAAAAAGATAACCGTAGCCTGCTCGACCGACAAAGGCGATCTAGGTAGACTAACCATCGTCGCCAATGAAGGGGCGGGGCCAGGTCTGTTCGATTAAGAACAGTTTGCTTTTCCCCTTTTAATTTGCAATCAAATTTTGTATCACATTTTTCTTCGTCAACCGTAATCCAAATTTGATGATATTTATTTCTAAATTTTTCTAAAATCAACATCAATTCATTTATGACATTTTTTCATATGTAATTCCATTTCTTGGATGTTGTTTATACACCTTATATTGTTCCTTATAAGTACAACATATAAACAATATTTTTTTACACAACCATTGCTAATTAAACTTTGGATTTGGTAATCTTATGGTGAACATAAGGTTATGTTAAAATTTCAAATGCATATGAGTTCGAACATGTTTTAAAGTGTGGAAAACTTCAATGTTGAAGTAACATTCTAATGAACTAGGTGAGAGATGTAGAGATTTGTACACAAGTATAATCTTCCGTTTTCAAAAACCATTTGAATTTTTGTAGACAAGCTTAGGGACTAAAATTATGTTGCCAAGTCAATTTGTAGAATTTTTAGAACACACTAAGACATTATTATAATTATTATATCATAAACAAGAGATAAAAATTCTTATTTTAAGAGATTTGGTTAGAGAAGTGTGGTTGTTGATGTTTTATTCAAATACTAAATTACCAACTATGAATTATTCGTATTTTTTACGAATTTTTTGGTGCTATTTATGGGGTATAATATTTGAGGGAAGCAAGTTTCAATTCAGAAAAAATAGTGTCCGGCCCACGCGTCAGCTTCAGAAGCCTATATAAAAAAGATAACCGTAGCCTGCCCGACCAACAAAGGCGATCCGGGTAGACTAACCACTGTCACCGACAAGTGCTCCATTGTCAGAAATGCCCCTTGCCGAATGAATATGCATCCGCCCCAGCACCCCGACCCCTGCCCCCTTCTTCTTCCCCGATCTGAGCCCCACCGCCGTCGCCCGCCCCTCCGTCCCTACCGTCGCATACATGTCGCACTACGCCGATTTGTCTGGAGGTGCATGTGCGAATAGTAGGGTCCAAGGTTGCCGGAGTAGACGCAATCACTCCATCAGCTTGGGTCCAGTCGTTGAGCTAAGCGGCTTTCCACTGGTCCCTTGCCCGGACTGTGGTATGGCTCGGGTGGTGGAGGGACAGACGTAGAAGGAAGGTGAAAATCACGCCCGTCTTTATTTCAAGTGTGCAAGGAACTCGGTGAGTAGTCTGCTGTGTCTCATAAATCTGAGTTAGGGTTCTTATGTGCTTTTGATTCTGCAGTATGCCAAGAATTCTGGATTTTATCATTTCCACAACGAGTATCTCCAGATGCTGAAGGATGCGGGCGTCCTTGTTTTTCGACCGTCGAACTGGGTAGACGCGGTCGATGAAGTAGTTGATTTAGTGGAATGTCGGATTGGGAGCGGCGAGCAGAGGCAAGCACTGGAGGACAAGTAGAGGAAGAAAGCACTGGAGAAGAAGATGGACAGTGTGATCTGGAAGATGAACTTGATTATTGTGGTTGTTGTTTGTGTAGTATTTGGATGTTTACTAGGGATGTATGCTGCAAAGAAGTAATTCTGATGTTAAAAGTGGTGCTTTTGCTTCATCTGTGTGGATGAAGAATGAAAATTTGTCACATATGACAAACTTAAATGTATGAATGAAAAATGAATGGAATCGCAATTGGGTCACAAATCTTAATGTGTCACACATCACAAAATTCATCAATTCATATGTGCTGACATTTCATTGCAGCACGAGGCAAAGGAAATGCAGATTATTAAGACAAATAGAGTAACAAACTTCTGGCATAACTCTGGCATATATAGACATTGCAATCCATTGTGAACTGCTTCCATATATGAAGGATCGGATGGCGACTAGAGAGGGGAGGAGTGAATAGGAGCCGGTAAAAATTCTTTTCAAAGAACCCGGCCTATACCCTAAAAAAATCCCGGTCACACACGAGCGATGGATCGAATCACACACCAACCACCAAGGCAACAAGGTTATGGATCAACCTCAAGTCTTAGGAACGATTCCTTGAAGCACACGCGGAAGCACGAAAGAAGAAGGGAGGAATCAAACCAAGAAACAAACAGCCAGGCTCTGGCGGACCGTCCGGCCAGGAGGGGCGGACTGTCCTCACGAGCCACACGGACTGTCCGCCAATGTACCGCGGACTATCCACACAGGTACGGCGGACCGTCCGTCCTGGGCCGCGGACTGTCTGTTAAAGCCAACAGAACCTCCAGTAGCGAACCCCGAAAAATGGACCGTCCGCGGGGAGCACGCGGACTATCCGCCAGGCACCCGCGGACTGTCCGCGCCGCTGCTGCGGACTGTCCGAAACCTCTTCCAACCAAAGCTCGAAACCAAAACGGATCGAAAGCGAAGCCGAGCAAGAACACAAAGAACACACGATGAACACTGCCCGCACGGACCGTACGCCACCACCTCGCGGACTGTCCGCCCTACACGGACAGACCCAGAAACAACCCGACCCCGAAGGTCAACACCTCCAATCCATCACCGGATCTCCCAAACGGTAGAAGCTGTTGAGACAAGAGTTTGGGGACATGATAAGCGTCAAGCAAGGATGCTATACCCCAAAAACTTTTCCTCCTAACCCCCTAAATCACCGGGAATCGCGGATCCTTTGAACACCACCAAAAGCTAGGGCTCCGACCGAAAATCCTTGAATCGAAGTGGTTTCCCGGCGTTTGAGGGGCACAAGATAAATCACAAAGATGCACTAGACATCCATCCATGTTTCCCTCAAATAAATCCGAGGAGAAACCCACTCAAATCCGCGGAATCACACCAAGAACGAAGGCACCAAAAACAAGCATGAAAAAGACCACGAGAAACACAACGCCGAATCTTCTATACAAACCAGGAAAGATTCACTAGGTCTAGCATGCCGCCCTAGCATCCATCCCTCTCAACAAATCTCTCATGAAGCTCTCATGCTAGCCTAGAGAAAATGGAGAAGAAAATAGTCCAGGAAAAAGAGAAATGGAAGGGGGGAAATGAAACCCTAAGTCGTGGAGAGAGGGAGCCATCCACACACACTCATGGCTTATATATCGGGTCCCGCCGGTGTGGGAAATGACTCGACTACCCCTTACTCAACTACTGGCGATACAACCCACGCAGGGGCATTTATGTAATGTTTGTGGGTCTTGCCATCGGACGGTCACGCCTTTGCCGCACCCCGCGTCCTCCCGACGCAAGCCATGCGATCCCGCCGTGTGTCCTCCGCTTCGAAGCTTCTCGACACGCCCGGATCCCGTCTCCGTCGTGTTGGGCCTTCGGACATGGTTTTGAGGCCCAAACCGAGAAACCTTCCTCCGATGATTTTGTGGGAAAACCACCAAACCTCGCGTGCTCGGCCCGGCCTCCCGCCAGGCCTCTTGACTCGACCGCCACCGTGCACCAGCTCGATCGTCCATGACTTCGTCTTGCTCGTCTCGCCACCATGTGGCCCGCACCTAGTCTCGCCGTCCACCGGGTCCCTCGAACCGAGCCTACTTGTCTCTCCATCTCCCGGAGGCCCCTCAAGGCTGAAGACCTTTCGCGCCCGTTCTTCACCTGCAACAACACGAACTAGGCTGCAGCCTACACCTGCACACTGAGCTAAGAGTTAGTCCAACACTCGTTGTCAATCACTCATCACTGAGGAGCGGTCATCCATCGGCCACCGGGACGCTCCTGGTCCTCAATCTCCCCCTTGATGAGTGCATTGACAACACACAACGCGAAATGAAATTCAGAGAAAGAAAGTAAGAAGAAAAAAAAATCAAAGAAGCGCAACTCATGACCAAAACCAAAGAAAGGCAAAGAAACGTCACAAGCCGAGCAAAGCACAAACTCCACACTGAAAATAGCAAGAAAGCTCCCCCTGAACAAATGCAAGCTCCCCCTGAACATGTGGATGCAAACTTCCAAATTTTAGATGCATTTTTCTGAATTTTTCATTATGCTCATTTCACCTCTTCTCCCCCTTGTTGACAATGTATGAATCAAGGTGAAAATGCAGGAATGTAAGACAAAGCATATAAACATCTACATGAGCTTATCAAATAGGCCAAATCTAGCGTCAAAGGCTACAAATGAGACAAAGAGCACATATATGGATCATAACATAGTCAAAGCATTGCCACAAGTAATATATGAAAATATAGGCATGTGACAAAGCAAAATTTCAGATTTGAGCAATTTTATCAAAAGATGGCTCACTTTCAAATGTAAAGGCCTATCCATGTCATATTCTAGCCAAAAACATGCATATCATCCAGAGATCATACAAGGATATCCAATTCTCAACAAAGGATCATTGCAAACACCCATAAAGAAAAGCATGTCATGTTAAAGCTCATGAGCCATGTGTCCACTTCGGGGAGACTTCTCTACTGGTTAACATCATGCAACATGTTGTGCACCCATGTGTAAAAGATAAGACATTTTAAGCATAAACATGGTGGATGGAGCATTTTTCAAGCATACACACTTCTTTTCAAGATTAATTCATTTCATGGTACATGAAGTGCCTTTGCGGCAAAAAGAAGCTTATGCTCCTCCATGAATGCAACATAGGCTAAACATTCACAATGATATAGGCCTTTGGCCCAAATGCAAGAAAAAGACATCCAAGCACAATCTAAGCATCGAAAGCACATTTAGACCAAAACGTGACATGGATACACTACTACACATGAGTGGAGCACATTTCATCAAATTTAGTCAAGATTAGCATTTGATTCAAAAGGGGCTATCTCACAACACATATATCTCAAATATTCCATGAGCATAGCCTCACATAGCCATTTCTCCACACACATGACCAATATCTCACAAGTAGACAAAGAAACTCAAATACGGCATATGAAAGAAGCTCATCATCCTAAAATGCAATATGATACAAATGCAACATGATATATAACAAGATGGCTATCCTACCATGGTTTATACATCAAGCAAAGCATGTATATACATCAAAGGAAAACATGGTATGATACATATGGTACAAAAACCAATCCCCCAAGAATCAACTAGAAAGGGCAACAAACCCCAAGTTCCCCCCGCAAGCGCACAAATGTAGCTTGGTCGAGAGGCTTTGTAAAGATGTCTACAAGCTGATCTTGGGTAGGGACATGACTCAACACAATGGTCCCTTTCTCCACATTGTCCCTCAAGAAATGATACCTCACCTCTATGTGTTTGGTTCTAGAATGAAGCACTGGGTTTTTCGCTACGCTTATGGCACTGGTGCTATCACAAAGAAGTGGGATCTGGGTGCACTCCTCACCAAAGTCTCTCAAAGTGTATGAGATCCACAACAGCTGGGAACAACAACTCGCGGCTGCAACATACTCCGCCTCGGTGGTAGACTGAGCTACACTAGACTGCTTGCGGGAAGACCATGAAACCAACGAGGACCCATGAAACTGACAAGAACCAGAAGTAGACTTCCTCTCGACTCGACAACCAGCAAAATCTGCATCAGAAAAACCATGAAGAGAAAGAGTCGAGGAGGAAGAAAACCAAAGGCCAAGACCAGGAGCAGACTGTAGGTACATGAAGATCCTCTTGACGGCCTGTCGATGTGATGTCCTCGGCGAAGCCTGAAAACGAGCGCACAGACACACACTGAACTGTATGTCTGGCCTCGTCGTCGTCAAGTAGAGGAGGGAGCCAATCATGCTCCGGTACTCTCGCTGGTCCACTGGTTCTCCATCCTCATCCGCATCCAAAGTAGCCGTACTCCCCATGGGTGTCGACATAGGCTTCACATCTTGCATCTGGAACTTCCTCAGCATGTCTTTCGTGTACTTGGTCTGATGTACGAATGTTCCGTCCTTCACTTGCTTGATCTGCAACCCGAGAAATTACTGCAACTCGCCCATCATGCTCATCTCGAATTCCCTGCTCATCTCATCTTCAAACTTGGCAACAAGGTTATGTGACGAGCCACCAAAGACAATATCATCCACGTATATCTGCACAACCAACAAGTCATTCCCATGCTTGAGAAGAAACAAGGTCCTATCCACGGTACCCATCACAAACCCTCTGCTCAACAGAAATCCTCTCAATCTCCCATACCAAGCCCGGGGCGCCTGTTTCAACCCATACAGACTCCTTTTTAACCTGTACACCCTATGTGGATACTTCTCACTCTCGAACCCGGTGGCTGCTTCACATACACCTCCTCCTCTATGACCCCATTCAAAAAAGCACTCTTCATATCCATTTGAAAGAACGTGAACCCTTTAGCCACGGCAAAGGCTAGAAGGATCCGAATTGCCTCAAGACGGGCCACAGGAGCAAAGGTCTCCTCATAGTCGATCCCCTCCTTCAGACTATATCCCTGAGCAACAAGTCTGGACTTGTTCCTCACAACCATCCCATTCTCACCCTCTTTGTTCTTCCAAACCCATTTGGTTCCTATAGGATGGCAATTTGGAGGTGGTTCAACTAACTCCCACACCTCGGTTCCTCTCAAAATTTTCCAACTCCTCATGCATAGAATTGACCCGGTTTGCATCGGATAAAGCGTGTCCAAGGTGGCAACAAATGTAGCATGAGCAAAATGAGAGGAATTTCTGGACCTTGACCGCGTAGTACGTTCATCCATGTCCCCAATGATCTTCGATAGGGGATGCACTTCTTGAATTCGCCGGGGAGCCTCACGCCTCGAGACTACCTCCCCCTCAATTTCAGCTTCTCTCTCCTGTTCTTCTTGTCGCACCGTCGTTGTCCATGAAGTAGATGGTCCACCCTCCGTAGTGGTCGTAGGGGAAGTAGTGGGTACGCACTCAGCTTCAGGCGCATGGTTCTCTCCATCATCATCTCTAGCTTCATCCTTCTCCTCTTCAAAGAGGTCCTCATCCATCTCTTCATCACCTGCACATTCAAAGCCAAGAGAGGTACATGGCATTGTCTCGTCGAAGGTTATCTCGCAAGTCTCCATGATTTTGTTAGTCTCAAGGTTAAGCACTCTATAGGCTCTAGAATGGTTAGCATATCCAAAGAAAATCCCATCACTAGACCTAGCCTCAAACTTGTCAAGTTTTCCCTTCTTAAGAATAAAGCATTTGCAGCCAAAGACTCGGAAATGACTCACCTTGGGTGCCCGACCATGCATAAGCTAATAACAGGTCTTCCTCTTGAAAGTTCGCAATAAAATCCTGTTAGAGACATGACAAGTCGTATTGACCGCCTCAGCCCAATACCTCCTAGGAGTCCTGTGCTCATCGAGCATCGTCCTAGCCATCTCACAAAGAGTCCGATTTTTCCTTTCCACAACTCCATTTTGAGGGGGCACATAGGGGGTCGAATACTGATGTTCAAGACCTAGATCACGACAAAAGGCATCAAAACGAGAGTTCTTGAACTGCGAGCCATTATCACCGCGGATAGCTCGAATAGCATTCCCATGCCTCTTGTTTTTCAACCTCACGATTAGATCTCGAACAAAACCAAATGTCTCACTCTTGTCCTCCAAGAAAAACACCCGTGCATAGCGAGAGTAATCGTCCACCACAACAAGGACATACCACTTCCCACCCACCGAGCGAACTCGAGCCGGCCCAACAAGGTCCATATGCAACGGCTACGTCGGACGGTCGGTCATGACATCGGTCAGGGGTGTATGGGGAGTGGCTACCATCTTGCCATGCCTACACGGAGCACAAACCAAATCCTTCTCAAACTTCAACCTCGGCAATCCTCGGACAAGGTCAAGCCCACTCAAGCGGGAAACCAAATCAAAGCTCAAGTGACCCAACCTCCTATGCCATTTCCACAAATCAGAAGAAGGACCAGCCATCAAACAGCGAGCAGGACCCAAAGAACGAGAGAAATCAGCCCTGAAAATCTGACCCTCGGGGATGATCATACAAACAAGATCACCTCGAGAATCCAGCAAACGAGACTCACCGGACTTGAAACGCACCTCAAAACCTTCATCAAGCAACCGAGAAACCGAAAGCAAATTGAAACCCAAAGACTTCACAAGAGCCACTCTCTTCGACGTTACCTTGTCACTCACATGCACAACACCCTCGGACAAAGCACCCTACCTCGTCCATTGTCCCCAAATGTGATGTACATCTTTTCCTTCACCGGGGTGAGGCCGGAGAACCACTTCTTATCTCCGGTCATGTGTCGAGAACACCCGGAGTCGATCAACCAAATGTTCTCCAAGCCTCCCCGCCCGCAAATCGAAACAAGAACGAGAATGAGCTAGCGACTCGACACTCGGGGTTAGCACAAAGAAAGTTAAACCGTTGTCGAGCCATCTCGCTCAAAAGAGGGGTTAGCAAACATCACTCCCTTGCCACCAAACTTCCCATGTCCCATGGGAGGAGTACGAGCACCATGAGGGGGAAAACGTGGTCCGTAGTTCCTCCGGGAACCCAAAGCCGCGATCATCTCCCCTAAACCCGTACCGAGGACGAGTAGGAGGACGTCCAAAGAAAAACCACCACGAGCCCGACCAAACCTCTCACCAAAGCACGCACACCATCATCTCTCCGACAAACCTCTCACCACCACCTCTCCGTGGGAACCTTCCAACACTCCTCACACTTCCCACACCCCGTGCAATTGGCACTCTAGGCTCGGGAATACCATGAGGCCGGCGATACCTATCCCGGTTTGCTCGCTCCCTAGCAAACCTCTCATCCCTCTTCCTCTTGTAGCAGAACTCGCTAGATGTCTCTTCTTGCCACAATACTCACACCGAAGGGGATGGGTTTTGGTTTTGGCTCGGCTTCTCTTTAGGTTTCTCACCCTTCTCACTCACAAACTTGACCGGTTTACGGAAGTTATTTGTTTTAGGTGGGAATTTGGGTGGATCTTGGGTTGTGTCAAGCTTGTTGCAAAGGTGGTTGGGCTTTGGTGTGAAAGAGTTCTTGGGTGCTTTTGGAAGTGGGACTTGGATGTCTCCGATCACCTCAAACTCGGGGTTAGACTCAACACACTTCTCATACACACTCTCCCCACTGTTCTCTCCCACTTTCTCACCAAACTTCAGAAGACCCAAACCACGACCATCCGCTCTCTTGAACTCCTCAATCATGATTTTCAATTGAGTTTCCTGCCCAGACAATCAACCCAACACCTTCCTCAAATAATCATTCTCCTCATAGATGACATCCAAATGGGAAGTAAGTTCAAGATTGCGCAAAGTAACTTCATCACAGCTAGTACATGCATTGACAACAGGAGATTTCAAAGATGCTTCCAAAGTGCTAATGGTAGAACGAGCATCAACAAGCTTAGCATGCATAGTAGGACATGATTTACAAGCACCAAGAAAAGTGGGTCTAGCCTTAAGCTCATCATACTCAGTCCTAAGACCATCTAGTTTAGACAAAGTGGAAGCATTCTTCTCATTAAGCAACTTGATCTCATTCAACCATGCATCACATTCAGGACATTCAACATCATCAGACATGGTAGGAGTAAGTTTCAAAGAGTCATTCTCAAGTTTCAATTCAAGCAATTTAGACTCTAACTCTACTACTTTCTCACTAGCATTCTCAAGTTGAGCCCTAAGTTCTTTTCTCATCTTTTTGGCATCTCTTAGCACACTATCACGGTTGTCAATCAAGCCATTCAACCTAGTGATCTCAGCAAGCAAAGAGTCGGGGTCGCGATTTACCTCATCCTCCGAGTCAGAGTCGCTGTCTTCCTTCTCGCTCTTCTTGCTGCTTGAGCTATGGGCCATGCCACAAAAGCCCTCAAGTACCACACAGCTCAATCCACCGAGGTTCCGGCTTGCACTCTTCTTGCCCTTGCGCCTCCCGGCGTCTTCATCTTGACTACTTGAGCTTGACTGCACGTCGCTTGAGCTTGAGTCGACGTCGCTTGCACCGGCCACCTTGGCTCTTGCCTTGTCCTTCTTGTAGCCGCCCTTGCTCGGTCGCCGCTTGTCCTTGTCCTTGCTCTTGGACTTGCTGAAGTGCTTGCCCTTGGAGTACTTGTCTTCATGCCTCGGGTGCGCCCTGTACTCGCTCATCTTGTACTTGTTCTCCTCCGCTTCCGGGCACTCGGCGATGAAGTGTCCACGCTTGCCACACTTGTAGCATGTCTCCGAGCTCCGCCTTGCATTCCTCTGGCTCTCATGTAGTCGATCAAACCTCCTTGAGAGCAAAGCTAGCTACTCCTCGCCCAGCACATCAAACTCCTCATCTGGAATAGACATAAGAGAAGAAAAGGAAAACTGTCGACATAAAAAGGGTTAGCTTTGCCCTTTGATCCGCCCACAAGAGCAAGACTATGATCAGTCGAGCCCTCATGCTTGGATTGCAACTTCCTGTCAACCTCAGCCGACTTGAGCTTAGAAAAGAGGTCATCCAACTCAATGGTCAAATATTGCCCGGACTCCTTGATGGCCTCAACCTTAGCACCCCAAACATTTGGGTCCAAGATATGCAAGAGCTTCAAAGCTTGATCATGCTCGGTGTAAGGAAAATCCTCAACATTGGCCTTCATGTTGTTCACGATGGCGGTGAACCTCTGAAACATCGCATCAATGTCCTCACCGGGAAGTTGAGTAAAGTTCTCATATTGCATCCGGTAAGAAACAAAGAGGCGAGCCTTCACATGGTTATCACCACCGTGAGCAACCAACAACTTCTCCCAAATTTGCCAAGCAAGATTCAAATGGCGAACACGCTCAAACTCAGGATCACACAAGCTTCGAACCAAGTGATCAACAGCTTTTGCATTTGCCTCATACTTGGCCTTTGCCCCGGCATCGGTCACCATAAGAGTGTGGATCTTAGCCGAAATAGCATAGGTCTTGTCAAGCACAATAAAATCCAACAAATTGCCACGAAGAAAGATCATCATACGAGCCGCCCACTTGTAGTAACCCTTCCCATCGAAGTGCAGCGGACCGCCCCGCTCAACGTACGCCATCTTAGGATTCAAGACTTGTCAAAGTCAAAAAGAATCCGGCACCAAGCTCTGATACCAATTGAACGATCAGATGGCGACTATAGAGGGGGGAGTGAATAGGTGCCGGTAAAAATTCTTTTCAAAGAACCCGGCCTATACCCTAAACAAATCCCGGTCACACACGAGCGATGGATCGAATCACACACCAACCGCCAAGACAACAAGGTTATGGATCAACCTCAAGTCTTAGGAACGATTCCATGAAGCACACGCGGAAGCACGAAAGAAGGGAGGAATCGAACCAAGAAACAAACAGCCAGGCTCTGGCGGACCATCCGGCCAGGAGGGGCGGACTGTCCACACGAGCCACGCGGACTGTCTGCCAATGTACCGCGGACTGTCCGGATAGGTATGGCAGACCGTCCGGCCTGGGCCACGGACTGTCCGTTAAAGCCAACAGAACCTCCAGTAGCGAACCTTGAAAAACAGACCGTCCGAGGGGAGCACGCGGACTGTCCGCCAGGCACCCGCGGACTGTCCGCGCCGCTGCTGCGGACTGTTCGAAACCTCTTCCAACCAAAGCTCGAAACCAAAACGGATCGAAAGCGAAGCTGAGCAAGAACACGAAGAACACGCGATGAACACTGCCCGCACGGACCGTCCGCCACCACCTCGCGGACTGTCCGCCCTACACTGACAGACTCAGAAATAACCCGACCCCGAAGGTCAACACCTCCAATCCATCACTGGATCTCCCAAACGGTAGAAGCTGTTCAGACAAGAGTTTGGGGACATGATAAGCGTCAAGCAAGGATGCTATACCCCAAAAATTTTGCCTCCTAACTCCCTAAATCACCGGGAATCGCGGATCCTTTGAACACCACCAAAAGCTAGGGCTCCGACCGAAAATCCTTGAATCAAAGTGGTTTCCCGGCGTTTGAGAGCACAAGATCAATCACAAAGATGCACTAGACATCCATCCATGTTTCCCTCAAAGAAATCCGGGGAGAAACCCACTCAACTCCGCGGAATCACACCAAGAACAAAGGCACCAACAATAAGCATGAAAAAGACCACGAGAAACACAACGCCGAATCTTCTATACAAACCAGGAAAGATTCACAAGGTCTAGCATGCCGCCCTAGCATCCATCCCTCTCAACAAATCTCTCATGAAGCTCTCATGCTAGCCTAGAGAAAATGGAGAAGAAAATAGTCCCGGAAAAAGAGAAATGGGAGGGGGGAAATGAAGCCCTAAGTCGTGGAGAGAGGGAGTCATCCACACACACTCATGGCTTATATATCGGGTCCCGCCGGTGTGGGAAATGGCTCGACTACCCCTAACTCAACTACTGGCAATACAACCCACGCAAGGGCATTTATGTAATGTTTGTGGGTCTTGCCATCGGACGGTCATGCCTTCGCCGCACCCCGCGTCCTCCCGACGCAAGCCATGCGATCCCGCCGCGTGTCCTCCGCTTCGAAGCTTCCCGACACGCCCGGATCCCGTCTCCGTCGTGTTGGGCCTTCGTACTTTGTTTTGAGGCCCAAACCAAGAAACCTTCCTCCGATGGTTTTGTGGACAAACCACCAAACCCCGCGTGCTCGGCCCGGCCTCCTACCAAGCCTCTTGACTTGATCGCCACCATGCACCGGCTCGGTCGTCCATACCTTCGTCTTGCTCGTCTCGCCACCATGTGGCCCGCACCTAGTCTCACCGTCCACCGGGTCCCTCGAACCGAGCCTACTTGTCTCTCCATCTCCCGGAGGCCCCTCAAGGCTGAAGACCTTTCGCGTCCGTTCTTCACCTGCAACAACACGAACTAGGCCGTAGCCTACACCTGCGCACTGAGCTAAGAGTCAGTCCAACACCCGTTGCCAATCACTCATCACTGAGGGGCAGTCATCCATCGACCACCGGGACGCTCCTGGTCCTCAATATAATGACACGAACAGAGTATCAAACTTCTGGCATACACATTGCAATTCATTGTAAGCTGCTACCATAGACATTGCAATGCCTTCCAAAATAGGAGACATGGATTGGTCTATCGCGTCTCCTAGATCTACTAGTTCAGCATAAGTTCAACATACATATATCTACTAGCTAGTCCATCACAAAGTTCAACAATCACACTGGAAGAACACATTAACAGAGGAACAAATTAATTAAGCACAGGTAGTCGCCGCCAGAGGAGCCCCACCGTCGGAGTCGGAGTCAGAATCAGTGCCGGAGCTGGAGAAGTTGAGGCCGCCATCGTCGTCGTCATCGTAGACATGGCGTCTTTTTTAATGTTTATTAATTAATTTATTACGTACGTGGATTTACTAATTAACTTTGTATTTCATTTTTGTTAGCTTGGAAAAAGGAATATTGCCGGGATTGGTTTCATGGACCCATCAAAAGTCAACGAGTTTGAGGTCAAGCATCAACCTGACACAACAATCGCGACAATCTATAGGATGTTGTCTAAGTTTCAGGACAAGGATCTCATACTAATACCTCACAACTGCGAGTATTTGCGATTGTCATCTAATTGTCTTTGCTAATTCTATTTAGTTCTAATTTGTATGACTATTATGACCATGTATGTACAGTTTACACTGGATTCATATGATCATTCAAGTCGACAATAGCAGCGTCATGGTGTGGGACACATTGAGAAAAAACCCCGCAAGTTACCAAAACCTTCAAGATATGTTTCAAGCGTGATAATTCTATCTAAGACATTCATTTAAATGCAATATTTATTTATTTATTTATATAGATTGCTTTGGGAAAAATTCATTGCAGAGAAAAGAAGGTGAATTTAAACCAACAATTACATTCTATACTGATTATCCGGTACGTAATCCAAATAGCAACTTCAGATTTGAGAAAAATTAAATTTTATCACACTTATATTTCATAACATTTTCTACTGTCCATTTTAGTGTTTGAGACAGGAACAAGGAAATAATTTATGTGGATACTATGTTTGTGAGCACATACGATGTTTGGCAAGTGCAAAGTCTGGAAATTATATTGTAAGTTAATTACATAAACCTATTAATAATACATCATTTCCTAACAGCTTCTATATTTAATTTTTGGGTGTAATATATTAACATATTTGCACAATATATAGATGGATATGGTTAAGGATGAGGTCATTCAGAAGAATCATCTTTCGGCGATTCAAGAATGTATCTTGGGATTCATCCATGAGGAGGTGGTTATGCCAACAGGAAAACATCATTGTGATGGATTAAAAAATCCAATAGAGACCAAAAATTTGAAGTGAACAATATTTTGATGTATAAATACTATCTATTTTGATGTGTATATTTCTAAGTTTATGTAAGTTTATATATAAGTCTAACTGTGTATATGGTATATATAGACAGGTATATACATATATACAAGTTCTAATGCGTATACGTGCATATATGAGTTAGACAACAATAAGAATATACGCTCAAATCGAAAACAGAAAAAAAAGAAATGAGACCCTTTAGTCTCAGTTGGTTGGTATTACCTACCGAGACTAAAGGGGGTGGGCGTAGGTGTTGGCGTGCCCCCCTAGTCTCGGTTCGTAATACCACTCGGGACTTGTGAGACATGGGTACCCCTGGGTCCCCACCGACCAGGCTCACGGTCGTCCCCGACAAGTGGGTCCGGCCTACTAGAAGACTCACCGACCTATATGTGGGCCCAACCGACCTAGTTGGTAGCCCACACGACCTCCTGAAGACCTTCCAGAAGATTCCCCAGACGACCTAATCCATCACGACCTCAAGACTTGGCGTACCAGACAAGACTTCGGCGGACTTCGCCTAAACCAGATCGACAGGATATGGCAAGATGTGTAACGTAGACTTAGGTCTCCTGGTTGTAACCGACCAGGAGTCTGGGAACCAACCTCATCCACTGGCCAATATAAGGCGGACGAGGCGACCCTTGTACATTCGACCAATCCTCAAGCAATCTACACCGACAACTGGATGTAGGGTATTACTCTCTAGAGGACCGAACCAGTATGAACTCGTTGTGTTCTCTGTGTTCCGCGTACTCGTGTGCGACCTTCGAGTTCTGAGCCTTAGACTCCTCCCCCCCCGAACAAATAAACCACAGGGATTAACACCCCCGTGGGCTGTCCAGAACTTACCATGTGACAGTTGGAGAGCCAGGTAGGGGCTGAGTCAAGGTTCTTCGTGCAACTCGATGGCTTCGACCAACGACATCATCTTCCTAGAGAGCATGGCGGACATCCTCGCCAACCCCGTCGACATCTGCTTCGGCTCGATGCCGGCGACATCCACCACTCCAGCCACCTGCCTCGTCATCGAAGACCCACCCACCCACTCCTAGCGACCTGATCGCCGGGATCGATCGTGTGGAGGGCATGCTCTCTGACACAATCAAAGTCTGTGAGTGTCACACCCAATTTTCCGAAGAAAACCAAGTGCTACCTATATGTATGCCAGGATGTAATTTCATACATATAGTGACATCATAGTGAATAACAGAAACAATATCACGTAAAGAAAAGAGATTATCAGAGATTTACAACGGAATCCTGGGAAACAAAGGCTCCAATCTTCACAGGCAGTCGACTGGGGGTTGCGTACGCCTAGCACCATCTTCTGGACATCATACACCTTCTCCGTGTGATTCTTCTTCTCTGAACAACGTTTTAGCAAGGATGATCACACTTATGGTTGGAGCTCAGCAAGTGGGGGAAGATGCAAGGCTATCAAGGATAGGCTAAGAGTTTTGTTGTGGTTAGCATTTTAATGTTGGTCAAATTTTATTAGGAAGCACATATTTACCAGATGTAAGTTTATACCAACCCACTTAACCATTTAAGAAAAACATCTCATCTAAAAAACCCACAAGAAACCACAATTTAATTCCAACTTTATGTTTGATTGTCATGTGAGGGTCCAAACGGCTCTTGACCGTGAGCACGGCTGTTATAACAGTTTTACACTCTGCAGAGGTTGTACACTTTCACCACAAGTCACGTAAAAGTTCCGAAGAACTTTGAACCCAACCATGCTATGCAAAAGTAGGCACAATACCACACTTCCGAGGTGTGGTTGCATAGGGACAATACGAGGCCTTTACAAAGAGTCCTCCTATGTGTATTAGTCCATAGTAGCATGCCTAGAGGCTATCTTTCGTACCCTCTCTCTACCCTTAGACCAGGTTAGCCTAGAAGAGCACTTCCGTTCCAAAACCCGTCCAGAGTAGCAGAGTCATAAAATCATTCCTCCGTACCCCAGGCTACTAAGGCTAATAGCCACACAAGGCTTCCCTAATTAATTAGCCAAGACAGAGCCATATGTCTTGTGGTTGAACTGTTTTCCTGGGTGGTTCTCCATGTTCCGATTAAATCTTATATGATCTTGTTATTAACCATAAGCACACACATATAAATATATCATCGAAGTTATCATGATTATCATTCAACATATTGCAAAAGATTCATTTTAACCATCCCAAGTTATAGCAAACTAAGCATTATCTACCCAAAACATTTATTTAAAAGGGTTGTTCAAGGTAAAGGGGATAAAATTCTAGTCATGTCCTTAAATAGGTGATTTTCCCATCAAATTTATGCAATACAGCAATTAAAAGTAAATTTAGTTATCATGCAAGTTGTGTGGGACAAAAATAGAATATGCAGGGGAGAAGTCCACTTGCCTTTCTCAACACAAAGCGACTCTTATGCTCTTCCGCTCTTGCTCTCTTGAAACTCTTGATCCTCGTGACTTTGAAACATCAGCTCGACCTTCTACTCTAAGCAAACATCGAGCACAACATGCAGAGTAGACTAACAAGAACAACTAAGAACAATACACCAAGCAAGAAAAGGCTTTAAAGAAAGAATAAGGGTTGGCTCAAGGACCGCGAACGCAAAAACACTCGGGACTATCGGGAGATTTAGATCATATCACACAAGGCTATGTGCTTGGTAAATTTTACTTCAAAAAGATGTGCATAGGTTATTTCAGAGAAATACCCTATTTAATAATTAAGCAAGTTATATTTTATATAAAGGACGATGGGAACCTAGTCCAATTTTATTTACAAATATTCTAGTATGATTTATGCAAATTACACATTTAGTTTTAAAAGAAGCATGTATAACATCTAAGCATATAACTTTATATTTCGAGTTCAACTAGGCAAATTATAATTCAAAATCATATTTATGTTCATATTAATCAAATTAACATTTAATTAGGAAAACTCGGGATAGCCTATGTTGCTTTTATTTAGAAAGCTGATTGAATAAATATTAATTAATTTAAATTTGATTATGAAAACCGAGGTATAAATCTAATTAGATTTTAATTGAAAAGATTATTTAGATAAGTATTAATCAAATTAATTTAGAAATATTCTTAAAAGATATTATGTGTTAAACATCATGACTAGCGTGTATTTTATTGTGTGACGAAACTACGCAACAAGAGCGAGCTTAAACGGGCTAAAACGATGGTTCTATGGTTTAAACAAAGATTAGGTACCTAATCATGATTAACTATATATTGAAAGGGCTATCAACGAAGATCCCTGAGACACTGGAAATAACAGATAGATTGAAATAAAAGAAAAGAGATAGGCTATATTGCTGAAAAACATGTCCTGAAATTTATTGGAATTGTATTTGTGAAAGGACAACAAGTATATGACATAAGCACTATGTAATGGTGACATCATGAAAGTGTCATTGTGCAAGAAAATTAACAGATAAGTGAAGTACACTAGTTGTTGGTCCTGTTTAGCCTACGAGAAAACATGCATGCATGCTACTGTGCGTGCTTGGAGCTAGCTTTTGGCCATCGTTCAACAGGATGCATACTTTGATTTGAAAGGAACGATCATGATGATATGAATGGAACAGAGGCAGCACTAAACTCACCAGTCACCAGTGCGCGACGGTCGACGATGGGGTGATGATAGACAGCAGATCAAAAGACATTGATAGACTTCATGCGATGATCAGCCGTGATGCAAGGCTCCGGTGTACAGCGGCAACAATACTTGTATTTGACGACAGAAAAGAGGCTTACAATGAGCATCGTTGTCGGCTGCCCGGGTGTGAAGTGAATGCAGATTAACTTAGATTGTGTCTGTCCTGGGCGAGATGGAAACAAAGGAGGTACTAGGATGCTGCAAAGATGGAACGAAAGCAAAAAAAATAATCGCAAAACTGCAGAGCCTAATTCTTCCGAGGAGAACGAATTGAACAAGCACGTACGTTCCTCCACGACCGAAATATAGAAGCACACACCGGAGATTTTCCATGCTCAGAAATTGATAGGAGATAAAAAAATTGGAAAGATGAGAGTATGGGGATCTCACTTATGAGTACCTGGTAAGAGGAGAAGGCTCCAGTGAGCAGATCGACACGGGGGACGGGAGCTCTGAACATCAAACTGCGGTCCGGTTCGGGGTGTCCGGTGCCGTGAAGGAGTTCGCCGAACGCGGCTCGGCATTGGGATCCTCGTGGTGATGTCGTCTGGGTACGGGCGGCGACGACGGACGACAAGGGTGTCCGGACTTGGCCAGGGTGACGGATGATAACAGCTAGCTCGAGGATGCCGTATGCGTGGACGGTGTTGTTCCGGCGACGAGCGGACAGCGGTGGGCAGCAAACGTTCATCTCGGCGTCGTGGTTCCTGTTATTGTGTTGGCTTGCTCTGGGATAGCTCCTGGCCTGTGAAACGAAGAGACGACCAACCGCCGAGTTCCGTTTTTGGATCAGGTAGCGGCTGCATTGAAAAGCAAGTGAGGTGTGCAGGGCAAGGTAGCAGCAGGTGCGCACGGGGCAGGGACTTTGTTTTTATAGGGATCAGACCAAGGGAGGGGAAAAGGCTACGACATGCATGGATGGAAATGGTGGCAGTCATTGATGGCCTTAAGGAGGTGGCTGTTTTTAATGGACGAAGGGGTAACGGATGGGGCAGCAGTTACTAGACAGAGTAAAAGGATGGCGCACTAGCGGAAGGAGAAAGAATAAATGCAATGGCTAGCGGCCGGCTATTGAAGACCATTAACAGTGATTATGGTAATGACTATTACGACTGGAAGGGAGTAAAGAGGATGGTGCATGCAAGCGCGAGGAAGCCTAGTGGTGCAGCACATGGGCGTGCAAACGGACGAGCGTGCGCGCGGTAGGATGGCGCGGCCAGGCACGAATCATGAGGAGTGTGGACGGCCGGCCGAGAAAGGAAGACACCCCCGATGGTGGGGCCATGCCGTTAGTAGCTAGGAGAGAGGGGAACCGAGATGATGGCATCGTGCAGAGGAGGGAGGCGAGCGCAGCAGCGACACACTCGTGGGCGTGTGGGAGAGCGAAAGGCTGCGGGGATGCCAAGTGGCTCGGGCACAGGTGGCTGGGCGCGAGCGGCATGGCAGCATGCTGGCGGCACGGCGCGGGCAGGCGAGTGTCACGACCTCGCAGGTAGCGTGCATCTCTGGCGCCAGCGCAACACATAGATGTGTGCGAGCATGGGAACGGGGTGGCGACTGGCCAGAGGTGGGAGGATGCCTGACGTGTAGCGCTCACACGTAGATGGAGAAGAAGTGGCGTGGCCAAAGAAGCGGATTGCTGCGCATGAGATGAACTACTCGAGCACGACGAGCAAACACTCGAGGGAGCCGGCTACAGAGCTTGGGTGTGCGGGAAGGGAAGCGGTGCGAGCGCGACGCACAAGCGCGGTGCGGCACCGACCGGAGGTGGGAAAACAAGCTGTCAACTTAGGTTGTTGTGATGAGACTTTGGGCCAGTAGTAAAAAAACAAGAAAGGGCGGGATGGCTTAGAGAAAAAAAGAAAAAAATATAGAGGAGTTTGGATTTGATTTTTGATGATTTTGAAAACACTAACTCAAACAAAATAAATACAATCAAAATGAATACAATACTCATTGAATCTTTTTATTTAATTTAGAAATCCACAGATATTTTTTTCAACTAAACTTTCTGTAAACAAAATAAATGTGAGAAAATTTTAGAATTATGAGAAATCATTATTTAAATTTTTTCCTAATAACATCCTGAAATTTAAGAATTTCAGGGTGTTACAAATCTACCCCACTTAAAAGGAATCTCGTCCCGAGATTCACAAAGCCTAGCAAGAAATAAAGGTTCATGTGAGTAGCATCCAATCACTGATTAACTTTCTTCCACATGGTTCACCTTACATAAGCTCCATAAACGAACTTCTTTATTTTTCACAACTCACATTGTAAATAAAACACTTCTTGATACTTAGTCAAACTCCACTTGTAACTATTCATTCCTTTCCTCAACTTTGCTGACTCATCATTGAAGAACTTTATTCTCATGTTGATAAAGTGATTTGTAAAGAGTTGTCTGTCTTGAATCATCCTTCTTCATACACATCCCTTAATATTCTTCTCTAATTTGGTCCAAACGCTTCTTGTACATTGATTTGCTTATTCTGTCTCTGCTGAGCCTTCTTTTCATATCGGTCAACACGTTTCTTAGGGCACCTGCTAATAAAATGTCCATGATCTTTGCAGTAAAAACAATCTCCACTTTCTTTAATGTATCGACGATTGCATGGTGGATCTTCATACTCATGTTCTGGTCCTTGAGTCAAATGGTAAAGATGTGGATTGTTTTCATGTTGCTCTGGAAAATTCATTTTCTTCTTCTTACTTATGATTTCCTGTAGTTTGCTTTCTAACTCAATAGCTTTGTTGATGGCATCTTGCAAACTAGAATATTCATGTAAGCTTACTATACTCTAAAGGTCTTCATTCAACCCTTTGAGGAAATGTTCTCGTTTCTTTTTATCACTTTCAGACGATCTTGGTGCGTACATAGATAACTGAATAAATTTATCTCTGTACTCAGTCACTATCATTTGCCCTTGCTTCAAACTAAGGAACTCCTTCCTTTTGAGCTTCATCACACTTACAGGAATAAAGTGTGATATAAAGTTGTCCTTGAATTCCTTCCAAACAATACTTTGTGGTTGCTCATGTTCGTAAATGTAGGAATCCCACCATTCTAAGGCTTCTCCTACAAGTTGTCCCGATGCAAACAAAACTTTCTCTCTATCATTGCGTTGCACCAAGTCTAGCTTCTGTTCAATTGTTGTGATCCAGTCATCAGCTTCTAGGTGAACCATAGTGTTAGAGAACATAGGTGGCTCAGTATTCCAGAACTTTGTATGTGTATCCTCCAGGTTTGGATATGGTGATACATATTGATCATATCCAGGGTTGTAACTACCATCATTGCTCTTCTCTTGGTTGCCTTTTTCCATCTAGTTGGTGGACAAAGATCAAGATTAGAAAAGAACGAGAATAAATAAATTGAAGAGAAGGTTGAATTCTTGATATCATATCCATCTTTTCTTGCTTGTTGTGATTGTAATCAAATTGTGGTAGGAAATAGAATAGCAAGGGGTAGAAAAAGAAAATAGGTAATCCTTTTCTTCAACTTCTTTCATGTGTCGAGGTCTGCATATGCTTGTAGGTTTCTTATTGCTGATGTTGGTGTTGTCTTCCAAATTTTCATCTTCTGACATCCTCTAATGGACTGGTAGAAAGAAAGAGAGGAAACAAGGAGGTGGAAGATAAAAAAGAAGAACCCAATTAGGCAACTGATGTAATTGTAGATAGAAGACCCACAATACGCCAACAATCAGTACAAAGAAACAAATCAATCATAGTCACAAAACCAAACATCATCATGCAAGCACTCAACTTCACCAACAAGACATGGTTAAGGGAATGATACTACACGTTGTTAATAAAGTCAGAGGGTATCCTCCTAACAGATCAAATGTAGCTCCTAGCAATGATATCCATAAATAGTGGGGTTTTCCCAGATCAAGGAGGTCGAAATTATGAGTTCATTCCAACTGGAATCACCTCAATCGGAGATTTAGAACTCGAGATATGAATTAAACAAGATGGCTATGTCAGCAGTGTTGACAGATTCGAGAATCTCCAAAGTTTCGGGCGTAACTCTCTGTATAAGAAACCTAAATTGATGAATTTTGGACAGAGTGAAACTGATGAAATTCCTGAACTACTCCAATTGGATTTACCTCAATCGGAGGTCTATAGTCCGAGATATAAAATAATGATGGTAACTAGGTCAGCAGAGTTTACAGATTCTGATTGTTCCAATGTTTCGAGCATAGCTCCTGGAATATATACTGAATATGGTTGAATCTTTAACAGATACTCACTTATGAAATTTGAGAACTAACCCATCTGGTTTCATGTCAATCGGAATTCTGTAGCTCGAGAAAGAATTAAAACAGTAATGATGTGTCAGAGAGCTGTGCGAAAAGATAGAAGATTCTAGGGTAACAATTCCAACAATAAATCAAGGGGGTGTTATTGCTTGAGAGAATGCACAGGCGAGATCGAAGAAATGTTCAAGGAGAGTGAAAATTAATATACAAGAATTCATGGTATGGAGATAAGAAGATGGTTAAGATATGAGATAATTAATCACACAGGTCAAGGATAAGGTAAGAAGGGACTTAGATCAAAAGAGACATTAGGAAACATCCGTTGCTAACTAGGCTTACGTCCTACAGTCGATAGAGCTCTGATACCACTTTGTCACACCCGATTTTCCGAAAAAAACCAAGTGCTACCTATATGTATGTCAGGATCTAATTTCATACATATAGTGACATCATAGTGAATAACAGAAACAATATCACGTAAACAAATGAGATTATCAGAGATTTACAGTGGAATCCTGGGAAACAAAGGCTCCAAACTTCACAGGCAGTCGACCTGGGGTTTGCGTACGCCTAGAACCATCTTCTGGACATCATACACCTAATCCTTGTGATTCTTCTTCTCTGAACAGCGTTTTAGCAAGGATGAGCACACTTATGGTTGGAGCTCAGCAAGTGGGGGAAAATGCAAGGCTATCAAGGATAGGCTAAGAGTTTTGCTGCGGTTAGCATTTTAATGTTGGTCAAATTTTATTAGCAAGCACCTATTTACTAGATGTAAGTTTATACCAACCCACTTAAGCATTTAAGAAAAACATCTCATCTCAAAAACCCACAAGAAACCACGATTTAATTCCATCTTTATGTTTGATTATCATGCGAGGGTCCAGGGCACTCTTGACCGTGAGCACGGCTGTTATAACCGTTGTACACTCTGTAGAGGTTGTACACTTTCACCACAAGTCGCGTAAAAGCTCCGAAGAACTTTGAACCCAACCATGCTGTGCAAAAGTAGGCACAATACCACACTTCCAAGGTGTGGTTGCATAGGGACGCTACGAGGCCTTTACAAAGAGTCCTCCTATGTGTATTAGTACATAGTAGCACGCCTAGATGCTATCTTTCGTACACTACTAGATTTTTCCCCTAATGAAACACACAAAATGTGTTGCAATATGCCATATTTCGTTGCAATAGACACAATTGCAACCTAATTATTCCGTGGGCCATGGGATGCGAAAGGCCGCGTTGCATTAGGGTATTGCGACGTTGTCCATCTAGTGGTTGCCAAAGTTTTTTTGTTACAACGTAACGCAACGTTGCAATTAGGTTTTTTTACAACGCTTGTTCCCGTTGCAAAGTGTACTATTGCGACACATCTGTGGTGTTGCCAAAGGTGCAATTGCAACGTTTCTGTTTCGTTGCAAGTTATAGTATTGCTACGCACTGACTTTGGTTGCTATTAGTTGAACCTCGTCTATTACCACGAAAGTAATTTGGTTGCAATATGTAGTATTATCTGATGCCACGAAATTGGTTAGTTGCTATAGGTGGTCTCCTCTATTGCCACAAAAGTTAATTTCGATGTGATAGGTAGCATTGTCTGATGCCACGATATTGGTTACGTTGCTTTAGGTGGTATCCTCTATTGCCACGTAATTTGATTGGTTGTAATATGTGGTCCTCTATTATTCCTTCGAAATTTGGTTGGTTGCCATAAGTTAAAGTCTTTATTACAACGTTTCTATTAGGGTTGCTACAAGTGCACTATCTATTGCCACGCTCCTTTTGTGTTGCTACAAGTTGAACTTCTTATTACCACGTTCCTATTAAGGGTTGCTACAAGTACACCATACTATTGCCACGTTCCTTTTGTGTCGCTACAAGTTGAATTTCTTATTACCACGTTCGTATTAGGGGTGCTACAAGTGCACCTTACTATTGCCACGCTACTTTTTGGCAACGAAAAACATTGGTTGTGATATCATGATTTATCATTTGCAACATATGGTGTATTCTGCCACGCTCATTTATGTAGCAGCACTAATTGCAACATTAATTAACATCAGCAGATAAATATAACAATGCATCTATAGTTAATTAACCAACATTGAACCATCCACCGAGTTAATTACATGACTCATGAAGTACTTAAATACCGAAAAGTTTGGCACAGACGTTGTTTCAACACATAGTAGACAAATTTGCTAGGACATGAAGAACTTGGTCCGCCAATTATGACTTGGACATGATCCCAACACTTGATCAAAAAGGGGGATTCAATGCAAGGAGGTCGCATCACCCGTAATGAATCAACAAAATTTTTAAGCTAGCATCAATTAATCTCTAATATTGGAATTTGTGAAACAACAACATATAGCAAACCAAAGATTGATTTTGATTCATAAAAATAGCATAATGACATCAAATAATTACCACAACCATAAACACACTTTGACAAATTGAAACATGAATTACATTCACAAGCAAGAAGAGTTGTTGAAAAAAGCTTCACCTCATGTCTTTTTGGTGCTTTGTCGTCTCCTTTGTGTAACTTGTACCCGTAGTCGTTGAGAAGAAATTTGTCTAACGGTGGATTGTGTTTCAGGATTGTTAACACCACCTTTAGTGCTTCGGTTTTGCGAAATACTTGTTTTCGAACTTCTTCGCATTCCTTCTCCTATTAACCAATCATTTGGAAGGACAAGATTAGGCGTAATTTCATCAAGAATCGATGATATGTACTAGTAAAAAGTTGTGAATTCGAGAACAACCCGAGTACACGAGAGCACATTTCTCGGAGTCCGGTTGTACATTCCCGCATGTAGGAATTGATGGTTCCGCCGCCATGTTGTCTCGCGGATTCAGCCGACAAGGTTGTTTTGCCGGGTGATTGATGCAACCGCCGCCACGTCGGCATTCAAGCTGACATTGTTGCTTTGGCTTGGTTGCACGATATTGGCTGTTCAACCTACGAAAGGATACAAACATTCATATATAGAACCCAAGGAAAGAAACCCATTCATGCAAATAGCTTGACCCAGCACTGTGGAACTTGTGATCGTCCATTTGATGCTTGCGCATTGATAGGAACTCTTGCCTAAGCCGTTGTAGATCCGCTCGCCTTCTCTTTTCACTTTCTTCAAGTTGGCGTGCATGTTCTCTCCTTTCTCGCTTCCCTTTCTTCTTCCCATCCCGACATTTTTTCTTGTAGCTGCCCAAATGCGTCCATGAGCTCGATGTGTTCCTCATGCCGTAGCTCTTCCCTACGAATTTGTTCCTCGCGCTCCGCATTGAGCAAACCGCCTTCTAGTTGGGTTTTTTGCCGTGTACCCGTTTCCATGCAACTTGGTTGATTTGCACTTCGTGACTTCTTTGTAGGCTTTTTGGAACATCTCGTTTTTTCCTTTTGGCAAACAAAGTTGTTGTCCGCATTTGATTCCGCCTCAAAAATAACGCCGCTTGCGGTGTCCTAACATTTGCAAGGCACAGGTGGAGGAGTTAGTTGAACAAGAGATTGGTTGCATTCTATAGTTGCATAAGCCTATGTATAGTAATGTATGTACTAATTCATTGAGAACTCACATAGACATTTTTAGATTGTTCGTCCGTCCAAGACCCCCGGTTAGTGTGAGTTATCCACCAAAGTTCCATATCATCGGCTCTTCACCGCTTCGGGTCTCTCTCGTTATGCCAAGAAAATAACAAATTAATGTTCTTCATCCCGCAAGACAGATTGGAGATGTGCTTCTCAAGTTATTACCTTCTCATAGCTGCGCCGAGAATAAGGCTTAGCGCCCGACAAATGTCTTGTCATTTGTTCGCATCGAATCGCAGAATTTTTTGTGCTCCTTTCCTATACAATGTAAAGTTATGAACAAAAATCTTAAAGACTCGTACATCGCCATTTGAATGAAAAATGTAGTGGTCGAAATCGTAATTAACAATGTGGAACAAACCTTGAATTTAGCAAGATCGAAATACTTCAACAGATAGTGCCATTCAACAATATCTAATTTCGTAGGCTTATGTAACATTCTCTCGGTGGTAGTTGTTGTATGTCTTGGTCGTAGCACCGAAAGTTGAACGCCATCCTTTGTAACGCTCCCTAGCAATGGCCCATATCTTTTCCCTTGATTCAACATTATCCTCCATGTCCCACTTTGCTCGTTATATAATCACAATAGCATTCAAATATTGTGTGAGTTGATATGTTAGTTTTTATTTGAATTGTACTTGAAAAGCAAAGTCTATTATTACCAATACATCAGTTGCTATTGCGTTTCTCCGACTTCTTCCCTAACATTTTTCCATGATTTCACTCCAATGATAGGAGCCCTTTTCCTTTTATACATGACCACTTCATCAACGAATGAGCGATAGTTATCACCTACCGGTCCTCCATGTTTAGAGAATTGAATGTCCAATCGTTGCTTGCCCGCCTTGATTCTCTTGGCGATTACCATCAATGCTCTTACGGGACCGCGTCCTCTTTTCTTAACTTTTTGTTAGCCTATTCCATGCGAACAACATGCATGTGATAATAACCAAAAAATAATTGTATGCACAGACAGTAATTTCTATGGAACACATGTTACCGCATCCTTGCTCCCGTTGTTTCCAACGCCGAGCATGAGATGGAGGCCGCACCGCAGTGTTGGGTTCATTTCATTCCCGTGTTGCAAAATGAAGGTGGGGTCCACGTACCGCTTCAGCAGAATTTAGTGGCATATGATGACCGATCATATTTTGTAGTCCGAGAAAAAATGGTAATTTGCTTGCAAATTAGGAGAGGGATATTACCGATGTCTTCAAGTAGTCCCGCAACATTCATGTATTCTCTGTATGTATCGATTGGGTCATCCTTGAAAATTTCTTTTAATTCTGAAATATAATCCATAATTAATTTCATTCATGTGACTGAACATGCAAATTCAGGAGTATAAGTACACAAATATTTGGCTGAAGCATATCTTACCCAAGGCTTTCTTCTCTTGATGCAAATCAGCTAGCCAATGTTTGTATTCATCTAAGTCACATTCTTATACTTCTTCTTCATCATCAAGATGTATGTAAGTACTTTTGGATTTCAAAGGTGTTATGGCCATGGTATGGTTTGTAGGTATTGGCTCTCCGGAGATAACTAATCCGATCACCATCTCCTCCTCGTGAATCGTTTCATTCTTTCTACGTCGACGTCGTAGTCGATCTCGTGAGTGTTGCTTCCGCAAGAGAGTCGGAATTCTAGTCTTGTAGTAAACAATGTCCCTCATCCTATACCCCGCTTTTGTTTCAGGTTGTTTATGGTTTGTAGGGTGATTTGTGAACCACGAGGGTTACAAGTATGTGTTGTATCCGGCTCCCCATCTATACCCTTCTCAATCATATATACGGTCCAAGACTCGATCATCTAATGATCTACGCATTCATTTTGATGCCATATCAATAACATGTGAAGAAATTTGGTGTGCAAATCGCGTGATCAAATGCATTAAATCTAGGGTACCAAAGGCGTGCACGGATGCATGAGATGTTGGAAGCAAGACGAACGAGGGGAAGATCGAACCACGATACGGCGTACCCGGCCTCGGTCGTCTCGTCCCGAGATGAAGGTAAAACATCGTGTCCGCATCTATGTCCACGTCGACGTGTGCTTCATCGTCGCCCGAAGGTGATGATGACCCAAAGAGCACCCCCGTCGCCCTAGGCTCCGGGGGCCATGGTGGCGGTAGGTTCACCAATCGCTACACCAGGGGTTGTTGTGAACATTCTAGGTAGCATGGCCGACGACGGTGTGCGCTGCGCTTCGCAGGACGTAGGGGTCAACCTTGCCGGCTCCCTCGACGACGGCATCCTCGTGTACACGTGGCGAGAAGCAGCTTGGCGGCGGCGGCGGTAGTCGTATCGTCTACCCGGCCCCTAACTGACCGAGATGTAGATTTGTTTTGCGAGGGGATTCAGGAGGGAAAGTAAAGACGCGCGACTTTTTACTCTTGTAACCCGGCGTGGTGGCCCCAGTCATGGTTGCGCGGTAGTTTGGGCGAAAGTTAAATAATTCGGATGGGAAAAAACTGGCGCCACATTCCAAATCGTTGGCTACCCATTTTTTCTGAACGGTTGGCGTATTTGAGGGATGCGTTTTGGTGTGGCCATTGACGGGTGGGTCCCACAAAGTTTACTTCTTGTTTACCACAAAGTTATTGTATATTGGTTACACATTTTTTGATGTGGTCGCAGTAAAGTTACGAATGTCATATTTGTATAAACTTTAGCAGTACTACCATAAACCCTTTATCAAATTTGTACCGCAGTAAAATGCATCACACAAATATGTGTAACAAACATAAAGATCGGGTAGCAATGGGTAAGATTTATGAGAACCGAGTTTACACAAAGCTAGCTACCCGAGTCACGTTGACACCACACCAACTAAGGATCATCAAAAACATGCTCTACAAGGACACAATTGTAAAGACACATACATAGTCGAAAGACACAACTTGAGAGACATGCTTTGTGTTTATTAGCCGGATTTCTTCAAAGATGTGATCGAAATGACGCCGCAGCCTCTCTCGCAAGGTCCCTCGTCCGTGCGTATAAATTTCCTAAAAATGAAGAAAGCATTAAATGAACCGTCGTAACAAATGATAACTCGAAATCCCGTGCACCGAAACAATGTTTAGCAATCACCGAACATGTAAAACACAAGAAAGAACTCAAACATGTAAACCGAAATCCCGTAATGCCTTTTAGGGTGCATCATGTGTGGAACAAATTTATCAAGAAATATCAGCAATCACAACTTTTATACCTTCTTTCGCATCATTAACGCTTCCTTGAGTGTGTAGAAGAACCAATCACACTTGTTTCGGATCCTACACTCCTCGCCGCAAAATCTACGCCATCCTCGCGTGGTTGCCACAACCGCGACCCGCACACCGAAAATCATCGTGGCGAGGTACGGCGCCAAGCACCGCGACACGGCAATCGCATTCGCATCCGTAAGCAGGTAGTCCCACGTCGACGCAATGATCCCGGGAGTGGCGTTTTGTGCAAGTCAAATTTACCCAAGGAAGCACCGTCGCCCCTCTTGGGGTGCCTCGACCAAGCGCAGGAGCCGCCCGGCCTCGTCGTCATCGGCCTCGCCGCTTTTGGGTCCGTAGAGGAAGAGGGAGAAGGCGTACATCGATTCCTTGTGACCCGCCCTCCGCGCGCGCGCCGTAGCCGGTCGGGGCACGGTGTGATGACACCACGTGTGTTCCCCAGCACGCGCGGCGCAAGCCGCTCCGGGAACAAGGCCTCTCGGGTTGCCGACGTTGGCCGCTGTGTTGACGAGCGCCGCGCGATACTCGTGGCCGAGGTAGAATCGACGCCGCAGACGCGTTTCAAGGCTAGGTGTCGTCCGACCGTGGCGGCGCCGCCCACCACGCACATTGCCTTGCATGTTGCGCGCGAGGTTGCGGTGATCGACAATGGCATCCTCTCGACCGCGCAGCCGACGCGGGAGACGATGTCAATCGTCGCTCCGTCGGCAGCTTCCAGCAGCCTCGACGATGCCTCGTAGCGAGCCACGGATATCTTTTCCATGGAGTGGTTGCGCTCGTCACGCGCGGTGGGTAATTGGATGTGCGACGCCGTTATCCCCGGCGAGGATGAGGGGAGATGGAAAAGAACCGCCGCCTCCAGATCATGTTGTAGATTGAATTTGGGGGGTCGCAGGGTTCATTGGGTTTTAAGGAAACCGCGCTTTCATAGGGAGGACACGGAATCACAGGGTCAATGACGGGTGTAGCCAGCCACTTGTTGGCCCACAAATCGCCTTTACGGAAATTTGACTCTCGGTTACCCCATCCGTGGACGGAGTTGCGGGACCCACCCGTAGGATTGTTGCGCCAAACCGTCGGCCCGAACCCGCTAGAGATTTCCCCATTGGACGAGTTGTGGGCCCCACCGTCGGCGCCCGCATTGGGATGTGTTCTTGAGTTGTTCATGTTCATAATGAACTTGATCATTTGTATCGTTTAATCATAACTTCAAAGTTGTTTATATTTGTCAAATGACGTCCAAATCAGAATTTTTTTCCTACATTCTTATGACAACATAATCTAGATCATGGTGTCCACCGCATATCGTGTCACAAAGTACCGAGCAATCATAATTTAAAAATAGAACATTTCATAACTAGATTCAAGATTTTCAATCAAGAGACGACGTCAAATTGAAATGAGATGAATACCAAAGTTTCATAGCTCGTCGAGATGAACAATCTTTATATTGGTTGGATTCTCATTTGAAGAAGGGGTACGATCACGTAGAACAAAAATGACATGTCTCCAACCAAGTTTCTTAAACAATGAGAGTGAACCTAGGATTAACGAACAATGTGTAGGACCACTTCGTCAAATCAAAATCCGACAAATATAAAGATTGTTCATCTCGACGAGCTATGAAACTTTGGTATTCATCTCATTTCAAATTGACGTCGTCTACTGATTGAAAATCTTGAATCTAGTTATGAAATGTTCTATTTTTAAATTATGATTGCTCAGACGCTGTGACACGTGTGTGCAGTGGACACCATGATCTAGATTATGTTGTCATAAGAATGTAGGAAAAAAATTTCCTGATTTGGACATCATTTGACAAATATAAACAACTTTGAAGTTATGATTAAACGATACAAATGATCAAGTTCATTATGAACATGAACAACTCAAGAACACATCCCAATCCGGGCGCCGACAGTGGGGCCCACTACTCGTCCAATGGGGAAATCTCTCGCGGGTTCAAGCCGACGCTTGGCGCAACAATCCTACCGACAGTGGGTCCCGCAACTCGTCCACGCATGGGGTCACCCGCAGTCAAATTTCCGTTAAAGACCGATTTATGGGCCAACAAGAGGATGGGTAGACCCGTCATTGACTCTTGGTAACCGCCCCACCCCACCGAGTGAGTGGGGTCGCATCCCTACAATGGGATATTCTCGCCTTTTAGTCATTGATCCGTCGGCGCCACACGGCGAGGGTACGAATGCAGCTTGCCAAACGGAATAGGAACCGCTTCACTTGACGCGAGTTATATAACCGCGGGGCCTCATTGTGTTTTCCAATCCCGCTCCTTTGCACCGCCCGCTCTCGTCGATCTTGAGTAGCCACTCGTCTCCCCCTCGACTCCCTCGCGCGCAGCGATGGCCGCAGAGAAGCGCCCCGCGAAGAGGCCCCCCGGTGGCTCGTCGCCGTCGGTCCCACCGCGTCTCCGCGCTGATTTCTCGCCGGGGGTGAGTGTCTTCCCGTCTCCATAATTTTCTCGTGCTTACCGAGGATCCGATGTCGTCATTTTTTCTTCTCGTTTCCTAGTGCGACATATGGCCCGGTCCTTCGCCGGCGCGGCGCCTCCATCCGGTGGATCTTCGTCGTCGGAATCCCGAAGCTTGTCTTCTTCCTCGTCTCGGGCGACGCCCCCGTCGTCGGAGGCCCGGGACTCGGCAGGAACCGGCGAGGACGCGGCGTCGTCTAGGACGTCGCGCCGCGCAAGGTACGGGACCCGGAGGGGACCCAGGGATGCGATGCATACCGCCCTTCGTGCGGCCGAGACGGAGACAGCCGAAGTTCGCAGCCGCCAAGGCCGATGTGGAGGCCCGCCGCTTTGGTGAGTTCCCCGTATTCCGTCGGTGCACGCCGCCAACTAGGCTCTTGTTTGACTCGTCGCCATTGTTTCTTGCGTCGCCCGAGGAGGCGGAGGTGTCTTTCCGCCGCGAGCAAAGTGAGGAGCCGCGCCGCCGCCCGAACGATCCGGAGGATCGCTACGATGAACTTATACGCGCGCGGTGGAGGTCGCCGTCGCGGTGGTTGGCCGGGGGCTCCGCCGGCCGCCCGACCGTCTTCGCGCGCTCCCCGTGCGTGTCCAGGAGGCGGTGCGTGCCGGTGCGCGCCGGGGAGCCGCCCGCGCGCTCGCGACGGAGGACATTCAAGTCGAGTTTCCCTTGGCCGATCCGCACCGGAGTGGCCGTTACCGCCGGATCGGCACCGCACTACGCGCTACACTTCCCCATTGCGGCCGATGCCGCCGCCACGGGGGTTGACATCGATGGTGTGCTTCGCGACGGCGCCGCCGCCGACATTGGCGGCCCGTAACTCACCTTTCTAAGATTAATCTGTACCGGCCCCTCGTGGCCGAGGAAATCAAACTTCGTCGCATTGTTCCTTGTTTGTGCCATTGCGATTTCTTGTTCACTGCTTCGGGGTGGGCGTGGTCGGGTGTACGAAGCAAACTCCGGCCCCCCGTGCCATCTTGTCACCCGTCACAGCACCTGACGCGTGCTCGGTCGGAGGCTAGGAGCTTCTTTGAATAGGCGTCCGTGGTACTCGAGTATTGTACGTAGGACTGAACGCGTGGGAGATCGCGAGGCGCAGCGCTGCGTTCCTTCTTCCGTTCGCATCTAAATAAAATTAGCCCCAAGAATCTTTCATAAATTGAACACTAAATAAAATTTATGTGTAAAACCTTTTCACGTGTAAGCGTAACTTTGTGTGACGAATCTAATGAACCTACTTAATCCATATTTAGCTACAGATTTTGAAAGTAGTTTTGAAAATAACTTACTTTAATATTTGTAATTAATGGTGCACCTTCGTGGAGTAGTAAATGTAGATGAAATCTAAAACTAAATACACAAGCTTGGATCTACTTTGCGATACGAGCTTTTCGCAAACATTTTCGGACATCAAACCCTTAGTGTGATTTTGCATGCAACTATCCGTGCGGTGTGAAGCGTTGCGGCCGGACGACGACTCCCCGTGCGCTCGTGCGTGTAGCAAGTTAATTAGGAACCGCCGCCCCTTCGTCTTGCCGGTTGTCTTCAAATCTTGCCATGCCCATTGCTTCGGCAACCACCACGTCGATTTGACCTGTATATGAAGCCGAAATGACAGCATAGAATATACTAGTTTAGCCTCTTCCCTACCCCGCCGACGTTCGAGATCACAGCGGCTGGGAGTGGGACGAATGGCACCCCGCCGTCGTCCGTCCACGACTTTCGGAGAAGCAGGGACCGCCCCCAACTACAATGCACGAGGTTGAATTCTTCAAGGAGCGGTACCCGAGCATCAAGACCACCGTCACTTGCGACGCGGGAGTAGTGGCGGAGTACATCAACGAAATCAAAGGTAGCCCACCTCTAGAACGTTTGCTCGTTGGATTGGACACCGAGTGGATTGAGCTTCGCAGTGGCGGGTACAAGCTCGCATTGTTGCAATTGTGTGTCGGGTCGCGCTGCCTTATTTACCGGTGTGCACCATGCCGGCTACAAGCTTCCTAATGTCCCGAGCAAGTTTCTCGGCCGAGGAAGGCCACATCTTTGTCGGAGCGCATATCACCAACGATGTTGAACGCCTACAGGAGGACCGCAAGCATCAAGATTTCTAATTGGAAAGACCTTCAACCGATTGTTTCGACATTGATGACAAGTATAGCCATCCGTACCGAAATGGTTACGGGTCTTCACCGGAGAAGACCGGAAATCGAGTATCGGAGCTACCTCTCGTACAAGGACAAAATGTGGACCACAGTGCTTTGGTGTTTGAGGGTGTTGCACGAATGGCGGGTGAAATACGCCTCCAAGGATGCATTTCTGTCTTTTGAGATTGCTAATCGGCTTGAGATCAAGCATGGTTACCGATTTCGCCCGTATGCTAATTTGTAGAATCATGTAACTAATGTACTAACCAAAAGTAGCAAGTAGAATTTCTTGGTTTTCGGAACAAGTATCCGTGTACATATTACTAGTAATTCAGTGATGGATTGAAACTAAGAGGCCTTGTTTATTTGGGCAATTTTGACAGATAATTTCCATATTACTCTAATTATTTGTTGATTTACTAAAGATTAATTTTTATCATTTGTGAGTCAATTTTTTATTTTCCATATCAACATATTAAAAGGAATAGCACATATGCAAATTATCAATGTGCCCTTTTCTTAGAAAAGGATTGCAGTCCGAGAGTGGGCCGGCCCATTTGTCCTTATTACGTCCTGGTGTGTGGGAAGCGCCGCACGCAAAGACATCAAGATAATCTTTAGTGCCACACCGCTACCTCAAGCGGGCGCACCACAACTTCAAAGGCGAGGTGTGCTTGCCATCCCGAACTCCTCTCGAACACCGCTTCCTCTCTACTAACCTCCGGCTTGTTGGGCCGGCCGCCCCATCGGGCTCCCGCTCGCCGGGCTTCACGCTCGCCGGTAGAGCCTCGTTGGTGACCCGGCCCGCCCTACAGCCCCCTTTTTTTGTTTGTCATACCAATACCAATTTTTAGATTCATATTTTAAATATTAAGATTTATGCAAAAGTCTTCCAGAAGTAGTAAATAATGGCAACATAGAAGTCATGACTACGGTCGAGTAAGTATCAATTGAAAAACTCATCATCTTGGGCATCTTGAACTATTGGTGCAACAATTCCATCATCAATGTACATGTCATCTGCATCATGTTCATCATCAACATCAAATACTTCATCGTCCGGTTCGTCAACCGCCTCGGCCCGAACCTCGATTAATAACCGAGACATCGCCGTTGTGCCTTCCTTGTCCGATCTAGACCAATTTGTCAAAACCCGGTGTTCACCGAGCAAATTAATACCTTCGATACCCACAAGAAGTGAGTCCTCAAGATCTAATTCGGCATGGCGAACAAGTTCCTTGGTTTCATTGAAATAACACTCGCTCCAGACCCAGTGTTTGTTCACCGCATTCACATAAAACACCGCTCGCTCGTGTTGCCGTAATATAGGGTTCATTGCTAAACTTGTGTCGAGTAGTATCGATGTCAATGACCCCATATTTATCTTTACCGTATCCTTTGCCTTTGTTGGTACTTGTGACAAGAGGCACATCAAACCACCACACCGGAACGAATAACTTCTTTTTGTCCAAGGAATTCCAGTGAGATCATTCTTTTAATCACCCCATACCAATTTGTGCCTTCGCCTCACCCTTGACAAGCACACCACCGTATTGTGTCACAAGGGTTCTCTCGATGTTAACGGTACGAAACAACCAATTGTTGATATGACATCTATCCAATGTACGAGGTCGGGGTTCCGGTCCTTGAGCAAGTGCAAACAAATCCGAACTTACTTCACCTCTAGCATGTAAACCCGTGATCTTGCTTTCAAACCATCTTACGAGTTGAGCCTCATATCGCTTATCGAGATTTCGGATCCATGTGCCCTCAGTTCTTCCAAATGCTCGCTGCACACAAAAGAATATTACCGTTAGTTTGATATTTAAAATTAAAAGCAATAATGATGTTGATTAGTGCATCTTACTCGACATATGGTCTAGCTTCATCACAATTGCAAATTATGTAGTGCCTCATCTTCCGAAACTCATTTGGTGGTATTTCTTCAACTCGTCCGTCCTCTCCTCTTGTAATCCATTTCCGAAAAAATGCTCAAACCGTATGGTGGCTCATTAACAAGAACCGTTTCATGTCGATCAACACGATTGTCTTTGGTGTCCACGTCCAAGAATCTTGAGCAGAATGTAAGGCACTCCTCGAGTATGTATCCCTAAGCAATTGAACCTTCAAAGTGTGAGCCTTGTTCCTCACATATCCTTTCACAAAGGCGTAGGTACCGTTCCACCGGGTACATCCATCCGTAACACACCGGCCCCCCAAGTTTAGCTTCTTCAGCCTAGATGAACAGCAAATGGATCATGATATCAAAAAATGCAGGTGGGAATATCATCTCAAGTCGACAAACAAACCTCCCTAATTGAACAGCCTAAGCTTGTCCAATTTCGATTCCACCAACTCCTTTGAACATAGTGCATCGAAGAAATTACTAAGCCGAATCAATCCAATGACAACAGCTTTCCGGCAAAATCCTACGCACCACTAAGGGTAAAAGTTTCGTAGAATTAGATGGTAGTCATGCGTTTTCAAGCCCGACACCTTACGTGACTTTACATCAACACATCTTCTTATATTCGAGGAAACCCCATCGTGCATCTTCACTCCATATAGAAATTCACACAAACTTTCCCCGGCATCCTTATCTAACTCGTACAAGGCCGATGGCAAGGTATACTTATCATCTTTAATCACAGGGTGCCGATCTAGTCGTATCCGTAGATGCTCCATGTCAAGCCGAGCATTCTCCCCATCCTTACATTTGCCATCCAACTTAAGCGAGTGCCTAGTATGCTCTCGCATATATTTTTCTCAATGTGCATCAAGTCCAAATTATGCCCCGATGAGCAAAGAAGACCAGTAAGGGAGCTCAAAAAAATACTCTTCTTCCTCCAGTTGTGCCATCTGTTGTCTTCGTCACGCTTCCTTTTTTGATAACAATGTCTTTCCAAATTCTACTTGTTCAAAAGTAGAATACTACTCAAGTACCTGTGCACCAGATAGTGGTTCTGGTGCCTCCCTGGTTTCGACCTTGTTGTTGAAGCTGACCGCATTGTTGCGCCATGGATGGTCAGGGGCCAAAAAACGTCGATGTGCCATGTAGCAGTGCTTCCGCCCATGTTTCAACCACAAATACTCGCATGTTTGTGGCGCATGGACATGCAAACTTTCCTTTAGTGCTCCGACCGTACAACATAGCATAGGTTGGGAAGTCATTAATTGTCCAAAGAAGTATAGCACGCAATCTAAAATTCTTCTTAGTCCCCGCATCTCTTGTTTTAACACCATTATTCCAAAGCTCCTTGAGCTCCGCATATCGTGGCCTCAAATATACATCAATATCCATTCCAGGAGATTTTGGACCAGGAATCAACATTGACAAAATCCAGCTAGATTGTTTCGACACATCCATGGAGGCAAATTGTAAGGAACCAGGATGACAAAGCCAAATGGAATATGTAAGACTTTGCATGCCAAAGGGATTGAACCCATCGAAGCAAGACCCACCTAACGTTACGACCTCCTCCTTCGAAAACCATTTAAACTTTGAATCCACGTGCTTCCATGCCTTTGAGTCAGAAAGGTTGACGCATTTTCCCATCATTCACCAATTCATTCTTGTGCCACTGCATATCCTTTGACATTTGCTTTGACATATACATTCTTTGCAGCCGAGGAATAAGAGGAAAGTAGCGTAGGATCTTAATCGGTAACCGCTTCTTAACGAAGTAGCACCCACCGCACCGCAATTATTATCGAGGTTTTATCTACAACTTTCCACCTTGACTCCTTACAAATGGGACATGTTTCCCGCATTTGCGTATTTATCAAAAAATAACACACAATCATTTTGGCATGCGTGTATCTTGACATAGTCCAAGCCCAGGTCTTGAATCACCCTTTGCACTTTATCCAAGGAGTCGGAATACAATGCCTGGTCGTGGAGAACCTTTCCAAAGAGCTTAAGTATGGCCTCCAATGACGTGTTACTTAAGCCATACATGCACTTTATCCGAAAAAGCTCCACAATAAAAGAGACCTTTGTTGCATTTTTGCATCCTGGATACAATTCCTTCTTTGCCTGCTCTAATAGTTTCAAAAAGATCTCTCGCTTGCTTATCTCGCCTCTTCCTCATCTCTCGGTTTGTCCATGATGTATAGTGCCACTGATAATGTTTCTAATCAGAGTATTGGTGGCAGCAGGGTTATCATCCAAACCATCTTCTTCATCGTCTTCTACAAATAAATGTGTTGTATCATCGCTTTGCAGTGTACCGCATCATGATTATTGAGATCAGCAGTAACATCTTGATTCACAGGACCCTGAGAAGAAGTATTAGTTTGGTCTTGAATGTTACCAGCATCGATGAAATAATCAAGCAAACCCTCTATTGAGTAAATGAATTTGAATGGGACGCACGGTGGAATGTCTGATCATGCATTGACACAAATTACATGGACACGCAATAGATCCACCTCGCGCTGATGAGGCCGTAAAATTTTGCAAAAAAATTCGAAAATTGTTCTCCGCCAATCTGCCGAGTGTCAAGGCAAGCGCATCCAACTTCGATCTTCATCTCGGTGCCATTAGTTAATCTACATTGTTCATGTTTCAATCGACCTTGATCACGATATATATACCAATATGCATATATATGCAGCGAACGATTGAATATATATACGAGATCAAGACATCGGTACGTACCGGCCATGGCCGTAGCGCCGCTCGCATCTCCGCAACAAGAATCACGTGGAGATCGCCGTGGAGATCGATCCCCTAGAGGCCCTCGTGGAGATCTCCGCAACAAGAACCAGGTTGTCGAAGACGGAATTTTGGAATGGTCCAGATCGGAAGAGCCCCTATCTGATCATGGCAATACATACACGATAGAGAAAATTTTAGTACAACCAAGGAATACCTCGTTTCAATATTTCTGAGGTTGTACGTAGTATGACCTTTCTCAGGGTTTTCAACATATGCGTAATTCATTATTTTTCTTTTCTGATCGACTACTATAGAGGCTAACAATAATACACAAAATTCAGGAGTTCTAGTGAAGAGTCTCCAAATTGTTGATCACAATGCTTTGTGAATATACACTTGAATAGCATAAACAATAGCATGTCGCAATTCGAAAACGGACGATGGTTAGTCCAAATATGCATGACAGACCCAACAGATTTCAATTTGTGTCACTCATAAGTTCAAATATTTTGCAAGGGCTCATCCGGATCCAAACACATAGACATACGGAGATGCATATATAAAGGTTCAAAGTTATTACTTAGATGTTGGCATACTTAGATGTTGCCACATACACGTCCATTCTTAGACCATTCACCAAAGATCTCGCATAACATTCACCTAGGACTCGGTTATGTTACGTACTAAGCTAGATTACTACTACTTGCGATTGACTTTATCCCGAAGCTTGCGGATCTTCTTCGCCATCACTTCTAACTTGTCGCCAATCAGCCTCCATGAATTCCTTCGGGGTCATCTACATGTCTTCCCGCGTTCCAAGAATGTCGACGCTTAGGTTCTCAATTCGCTCCCGCAAATCATCATAGCGCTCCTTCACCGTTGAACCATTTGGCGCAAGGGCATTTGCTATGGAAGACAACAAACACAAGTTACTAACATGAAATGTGTTACAACAAATGTGGCCAATGCAACAAAATAGTCAAAAAATGCACCTTTCTTTTCGATGATCCCGAAGCTTTCGATGGAGACGGTTTCTTGCTATTGTCCCGCTCATCATCCGAGTCCGGAATGATGATCCTCACCGATTTGCGTGTTCACTAGCCCGACCAAACAAAACAATTTGCCGTTTTTCGCCTTAAAACAGCCAATTCAATCTCTTGACTCATAATGTATACCAATTTACCCGTGATCCCCCGACTACCCGCCGTAAAAGGCCTAACCTACTAAATGGGACAAATCGCGTTCATTTGGCCGGCTTTGTTTTCGTGATTGTGATCAAATGTACACAGTCGATTCACAAAGAAAAGATGGCAAGAAATCAAGCCAATTATCATTATCATTATCTAGTATGGGGTGAGATGGATCCACACAAAAACACAATTATCATTATCTAGTATGAAATTTTGATTACTATGAACTACTAACATTTTTCTAATTGCAAAAGGAGTCACACGATTCCTGGAAAATCAAAGAGGGTAGGGCAAAGGTACCTCACTTCTCTTCTCGGAATGCTTGCATCCAACTAGGGCCTCGCTTACCCCTACGGATGGATCGACTTGGCGATGCGGGCCGTCAGACGACGACGACGAGGTGGCGGTGTCGTCCGTACCAGAGGACGACAGGGTTGGGGTGCCGCCGACCATACCGGAGGACGACGAGGTAGGTGGTGTGGAACACTTGAACCGCCCGCGTGCATCGCGCTTCTGCGTGGTGGAGTAGTGGCACCTCCGTACGCCGCCGCCGCCGCCCCGAAAACCCCGGTGCGGCCCCGCCGTCCGCTGCCGCCGCTCTCCAGGATCCCCTCGATGCGGCCCCGCTTGCCGTGGCGGGCCGCTTGACCGTGTTACGCGCCGCGGCCCCTTCGTCCGTGCCCGCCACTAGTCCGGGAAGGCTCGATGCGGCCACTCCGGCCGCCGCCGCCGTTTGCCGCAGGGGAAACCACGATGCGGGGAGAAATGAAGCAAGTAGCCTTCCTTGTATTGCAACAACGCAAAGAGATATTTGCAACCCAAATAAGACGTTGCGTAAGGCCGTTCAAACGCAACCAACCCTAGTATGGTAGCCATAGCAAGTTTATATTGCAACACCCGAATTTCTAGTGCAACGCGTAAATAGGGTAGCAATATTTCCTACCAAATGCAACATAATTCCGAATAATGGGTGCATTAGCGCCAACTTGTTGCAACATCGCAAAGATATATTTGCAACCAAAATTCTACGTTGTGACATACTTGTTCAAACGCAACCATCCCTAGTACGGTGGCTATAGCAACTTTCTATTGCAATGTAAGGAATGCTAATGCAACACAAAATTGGGGTGGCATTATTTCCAACCAAATGCAACGGAAATCCTAAAAAAGGATGCATTAGCGTCAACATGTTGCAACCGAACAAATAAATAATGCAACTCAAATTTTGTGTTGCAATAGACACACAAATTGCAACCAAATCACCGTTTCTGGCAGTAATAGTACCCCCCTATTGCAACCGAAATAGTGGTGTTGCCTAAGGGATTTGTTGCAATAGGGGGAAAACCTTGTAGTGGTACCCTCTCTCTACCCTCAAACCAGGTTAGCCTAGAAGAGCACTTCCGTTCCAAAACCCGTCCAGAGTAGAAGAGTCATAAAAGCATTCCTCCGTACCCCAAGCTACTAAGGCTAATAGCCACACAAGGCTTCCCTAATTAACTAGCCAAGACAGAGCCATATGTCTTGTGGTTGCACCGTTTTCCTGGGTGGTTCTCCATGTTCCTATTAAATCTTATATCATCTTGTTATTAACCATAAGCACACACATATAAATATATCACCGAAGTTATCATGATCATCATTCAACATATTGCAAAAGATTCATTTTAACCATCCCAAGTTATAGCAAACTAGCATTATCTACCCAAAACATTTATTTAAAAAGGTTGTTCAAGGTAAAGGGGATAAACTTCTAGTCATGTCCTTAAAAAGGTGATTTTCCCACCAAATTTACGCAATACAGCAATTAAAAGTAAATTTAGTTATCATGCAAGTTGTGTGGGACAAAAAAGAGAATATGCAGGGGAGAAGTTCACTTGCCTTTCTCAACACAAAGCTACTCTTATGCTCTTCCGCTCTTGCTCTCTTGAAACTCTTGATCCTCGTGACTTTGAAACATCAGCTCGACCTTCTACTCGAAGCAAACATCGAGCAGAACATGTAGAGCAGACAAACAAGAACAACTAAGAACAATACACCAAGCAAAAAAAGGCTTTAAAAGAAAGAACAAGGGTTGGCTCAAGGACCGCGAACGCAAAAACACTCGGGACTATCAGGAGATTTAGATCATATCACACAAGGCTTTGTGCTTGGTAAATTTTAATTCAAAAAGATGTGCATAGGTTATTTCAGAGAAGTACCCTATTGAATAATTAAGGAAGTTATATTTTATATAAAGGACGATGGGAACCTAGTCCAATTTTATTTACAAATATTCAAGTATGATTTATGCAAATTAAACATTTAGTCTTAAAAAAAGCATGTATAACATCTAAGCATATAACTTTATATTTCGAGTTCAACTAGGAAAATTATAATTCAAAAACATATTTATGTTCATATTAATCAAATTAACATTTAATTAAGAAAACTCGAGATAGCCTATGTTGCTTTTATTTAGAAAGCTGATTGAATAAGTATTAATTAATTTAAATTTGATTATGAAAACCGAGGTATACATCTAACTAGATTTTAATTGAAAAGATTATTTACATAAGTATTAATCAAACTAATTTAGAAATATTCTTAAAACATATTATATGTTAAACATCATGACTAGCGTGTATTTTATTGTGAGACGAAACTACGCAACAAGAGCGAGCTTAAACGGGCTAAAACGATGGTTCTATGGTTTAAACAAAGATTAGGTATCTAATCATGACTAACTATAGATTGAAAGGGCTATCAACGAAGATCCCTGAGACACCGGAGATAACAGATAGATTGAAATAAAAGAAAAGAGATAGGCTATATTGCTGAAAAACATGTCCTGAAATTTTTTGGAATTGTATTTGTGAAAGGACAACAAGTATATTACATAAGCACTATGTAATGGTGACATCATGAAAGTGTCATTGTGCAAGAAAATTAACAGATAAGTGAAGTACACTAGTTGTTGGTCCTGTTTAGCCAACGAGAAAACATGCATGCATGCTACTGTGCGTGCTTGGAGCTAGCTTTTGGCCATTGTTCAATAGGATGCATAATTTGATTTAAAAGGAATGATCATGATGATATGAACGGAACAGAGGCAGCACTAAACTCACCAGTCATCAGTGCGCGACGGTCGACGATGGGGTGATGATAGACAGCAGACCAAAAGACATTGAACTTCATGCAATGATCAGCCATGATGCAAGGCTCCGGTGTACAGCAGCAACAATACCTGTATTTGACGACAGAAAAGAGGCTTACAATGAGCATCGTTGTCGGCTGCCCGGGTGTGAAGATGAAAGCAGATTAACATAGATTGTGTCTGTCCTGGGCGAGATGGAAACAAAGGAGATACCAGGATGCTGCAAAGATGGAACAAAAGGAAAAAATTATCGCAAAACTGCAGAGCCTAATTCTTCCGAGGAGAACGAATTGAACAAGCACATACGTTCCTCCACGACCGAAATACAGAAGCTTACACTAGAGATTTGCCATGCTCAGAAATTGATAGGAGATAAAAATATTGGAAAGATGAGAGTATGGGGATCTCACTGATGTGTACCTGGTAAGAGGAGAAGGCTCCAGTGAGCAGATCGACACGGCGGACGGGAGCTCTGAACATGAAACAGCGGTCCGGTTCGGGGTGTCCGGCGCCGTGAAGGAGTTCGCCGAACGCGGCTTGGCGTCGGGATCCTCGTGCTGACGTCGTCTGCATACGGGCGGTGACGACAGACGACGAAGGTGACCGGACTTGGCCAGGGCGACGGATGACAACAGCTGGGTCGAGGACGCCGTACGCATGACCGGTGTTGTTCCGGCGACGAGCGGGCAACGGTGGGCAGCGAACGTTCAGCTCAACGTCGTGGTTCATGTGATTGTGCTGGCTTGCTCTGGGATAGCTCCTAGCCTGCAAAACGAAGAGACGACAAGCGGCCGGAGTTCTGTTTAGGATTGGGCAGCGGCTGTGTTGAAAAGCAATTGAGGTGTGCAGGGCAAGGCAGCAGCAGGTGCGCACGGGGTAGGGACTTTGTTTTTATAGGGATCAGACCAAGGGAGGGGAAAAGACAACGACATGCATGGATGGAAACGGTGGCGGTCATTGATGGCCTTAAGGAGGTGACTGTTTTTGATGGACGAAGGGGTAACGGATGGGGCAGCAGTTACTAGACAGAGTAAAAGGATGGCCCACTAGCGGAAGGAGAAAGAAAAATGCAATGGCCAGCGGCCGGCCATTGAAGACCATTAACAGTGATTATGGTAATGACTATTACGACTGGAAGGGAGTAAAGAGGATGGTGCATGCCGGCGCGAGGAAGCCGAGCGGTGCAGCGCATGGGCGTGCAAACGAACGGGCGTGCGCGCGGTGCAGAACTCGGGTGCGAGCAGTAGGATGGCGCGGCCAGGCACGAATCATGAGGAGTGTGAACGGCCGGCCGAGAAAGGAAGACACCCCCGATGGTGGGGCCATGCTGTTAGTGGCTAGGAGAGAGCGGAACCGAGATGACGGCATCGTGCAAAGGAGGGAGGCGAGTGCAGCAGCGGCACACTCGTGGGCGTGCAGGAGAGCGAAAGGCTGCGGGGATGCCAAGTGGCTCGGGCACAGGTGGCCGGGCGCGAGCGGCATGGTAGCATGCTGGCGGCACGGCGCGGGCAGGCGAGTGTCACGACCTCGTAGGTAGCGTGCAGCTCGGGCGCCAGCGCAACTCACGGGTGCGTGCGAGCATGGGCACTGGGTGGCGACTGGCCAGAGGTGGGAGGATGCCTGACATGTGGCGCTCACACGTAGATGGAGAGGAAGTGGCGTGGACAAAGAAGCGGATTGCTGCACGTGAGATGAACTGCTCGAGCACGGCGAGCAAACACCCGAGGGAGCCGGCCACAGAGCTTGGGTGTGCGGGAAGGGAAGAGGTGTGAGCGCGACGCACAGGTGTGGTGCGGCACCGACTGGAGGTGGGAAAACAAGCTGTCAACTTAGGTTGTTGTGATGAGACTTTGGGCCTGTAGGAAAAAAACAAGAAAGGCCGAGATGGCTCAGGGGAAAAAAAGAAAATAATATATAGAGGAGTTTGGATTTGATTTTTGATGATTTTGAAAACACTAACTCAAACAAAAGAAATACAATCAAAATGAATACAATACTCATGGAATCATTTTATTTAATTTAGAATTCCACAGATATTTTTTTCAACTAAATTTTCTGTAAACAAAATAAATGTAAGCAAATTTTAGAATTATGAGAAATCATTATTTAATTGTTTTCCTAATAACATCCTGAAATTTAAGAATTTCAGGGTGTTACAGTGAGCACGTCAAACGCCCTCGCACGACTCCTTCGACCTCTAGCATGCCTCTTGGCTTGCGCAATGCTACTCATGTAGCATCGCGCTACATGAAACGCAAGATCCAAATCGAATCTGGACTCAACTCTCAAGATCGTGGAAGCCGCGGGAATCACCTCGACGAACCCTACCCTATCCACGAGAAGTCCAAACACACCACACGCCAATGTCGTGTCCCCAAGGAGTTCCACCGACCTCTTGCTGCGGCCCACCGCCGCAGGTTGAACCAAGAGTCGTCTCCGGACCGCCTTGCGTTCCAGGTCGCCCACATAACGATCTCCCCGAACTATCCGGGAGAAGAGTTCGAAACCCTAGATTGCAAGATCTTGGCCATATCTGCGGATGTACCACCGCAAGACGGAGAAATAGATGAACAACGTCAAGAGCGTGAGAACGCTAATGCTGCCGTAGCCGTTAGACAACAAGAAGAGCTCGCCGCCGTCGCCCCACCGCGCAGCCATCAACAAGCTAACACCGGTCAAGTCAACGCCAACGTCGGACAACAAGCACTTGTGGCACCAGCTGCCCCACAGCAGCGACACCGCGATGATCCACCTCGTGCCAACAGACTGTATGCGCGAGATCTCCTCAGGGACTTCGAGCACGACGGACTCGAAGTTTACATCTCACCGCAAACCAACTTGGGAGCCGCTCTTGCTGCTCTGAATCACCTCGAAGATTCCCAAATGGTCCGACGCGTCCAAGCCAATGTCCGCGTCGCAGCTACTCAGATCGAAGAAAGAGGTCCTGGATATAGCAGATCCACAACAAGTTCCTACTCTAGAAGCAGATCGGAGCGCCCGCGCCAGTGACATCGTAGCCAGGGTCCCCTCGACCCGGTGGCTGAAGAAGGACGAGGCGAAAATGAAGTAGCGCAGCCGACCAATCCCGCTGCCAATGCTGCCGCCAACGCTCCAGCCTACCCTGCTGCTAATGCCCAAGCAAACAACCTAGCAAATGCTGCTGGTAACGTCGTCAACAACACAGTCAATGCTGCCAATATTTAGGCAAACGTCGCTCCGAAGCCAAGACACAACATAGGAGCTCAGCCTCCTCTGGTCCAGGCCAATCGTGCAGAAGGAAGCCAGCGTCACTGCATAAGAGATGAAGTCGAGAAAGCACGACGTGCTAACTACGACCGCGAACATGGGGTCCCTGACGCCCTTGACGCCAACAACCCCATCCAAGCTATAGATCTCCAGATCATGCATGACCAGGAACACCTGTGACGTTCTCAGTACGACCAAGACAACGGCCCTCCCGACGACCTCTATGTCATCCTCACGGCTCACGCCCCATCTGCAAGACTCGGAGCGGTCAATAATTTCCCAGCTTTCTCACGACATCTCCGGACGATCAGATACCCAAAAGACTTCAAGCCAGCCGGTCACTTCGACCCGAGTATATGGCATAAGATGTACAGCATAGCGACGCGTGCCTCTAGAGGTAATGAATACCACATGGCGGGATACTTCCCCCTCGTGATGGGCAAAGCACCACTCCTGTGGCTCGACAACCTCCTAGCAGAGTGCATCACCTCCTGGGCGACTCTATCTCGCCTCTTCACGACCAACTACTAGGCGACCTACAATCGGCCTGGCAATACTCACCACCTCGTAGAGTACGGATGAGAAGTGATGAAACTCTCAGTGAGTACATGAACCGCTACTTCAAGAACCACAACACACTTGCAGGTGTCAAAGATGACGACATCATTGCCTACTACAAAAAGGGAATCAGCAACATCAAGCTGTTTGAGAAGATCCACGAAGCCGATGCAAAAACTATTGGCGACCTCATGGCCTACGTCGACAAACTGGTCGACACGCAAGATGCGGTAATGCATGACTTCAACGGAGAAGACCACGATGATAGAGGCACCATGTCACGCAAGCGATCTGGCGAAGTCTATGTAACAGATCCACAAAGACCTTCGACCTTCCTCGAAGGTGACTTCAATATGGTCATGGACGACCAGTGCCAGTTCCACCGTGACGCAAAGCACACCATGAGGGAGTGCGAGCAGCTGAAGCATGCCCTTGGAGTTCCGACTACCTCCAAGATGACCAGAAGCAACAACAACAATGATCGCAATGGTGGCCAACGCTTCGACAATCGTAACCGTCGACCTGATCGACCAGATTACCATGACCGCAGGCCTTATCCCCGCAATGATGATAGGGATCGACGTGATTATCGCCGCGACTGCCACCGCGATGACAGACGTGACGGCTACCGTCGTGATGACCGTAATGACAGGTGTGACAGAAGTGATCTCTGTGATGATCGCCATGATGATCATCACGACGACCGACGTGATGATCGATGTCGCCAGGACGACCACAATCGCCAGGACAGCAACCAGAAGGAGTAGACGCCTCCGCCACCGCCCAAAGGGGGCAACCCCAATGGCGCATTCCAGAAGGCTAACCGCGAGATCAACTTCATCTTCGGAGGTCGTCAAGTGATCAAAAGCAACCGACAGACTCGATCAAACGCTAGGGAGATCGGGCACGTCAACACTGAAAACCCATGACCCCTGCGGTGGTCTGAATTCCTAATCACTTTCTCTAGGAAAGATCATTGGGTTTACATCCCTGACCCCAGAACCTATCCGCTGGTTGTCAACCCCATAGTCAATGGGGCCTGGCTGCCTAAGACCCTCATCGTCGGAGGCAGCAGCCTAAACATCATCTTCACAGAGATATTGCGCAAGATGGAGTTCGACTTGAGCAAGATGACTGCTTGTGATGAACCCTTCTACGGGGTCGTGCCCGGAAAGGCTGCGTACCCCATAGGGCATGTATGCCTTCCGATCACCTTTGGAAGAGAGGAGAACTTCCGAATAGAGTACCTGACATTTGAGGTCGCGGACTTCCGCTCATCATACCACGCCATCTTCGGACGACCTATGCTCGCCAAGTTCATGGCTATACCACATCAGACCTACCTCATCCTGAAGATGCCAACGCCAAACGAAATCCTTTCCGTCCTCAGGGTCATCATGGTCTCCTACAACTGTGAAAGCCCCACTGTCGAGCTCTCCAAGGATTCAGCAATCAAAGTCGCAGCAACGTTCATGTTCGCCTAGGCAGCCAAAATCGACCAGACTACCCTGCAGGTACCAGAGCAAAAGCGTACAAGCACAACTTTGGACCGAAGTCCAGCTGTCAAGAAGGTTTGCCTCGGCCTGCCCGACGCATCCAAGGAAGTCGTCATCGGGGCCAACCTCGACCCCAAATAAGAACTCGCGCTCACCAGCTTCCTCAGGGACAATGCTGACATCTTCGCTTGGAGTCCATCTGATATGCCTGGAGTCCCCGGGGAGCTGGCTGAGCACAGACTTGAAGTTAACAAGACTGCTTGACCTATCAAGCAAAAGCTCTAGCGATTTGCAAAAGATAGAAAACAAGCTATAGAAGTAGAAGTCTGTAAGCTCTTAGCTGCAGATTTTATTTGAGAATGTCAACACCCGGTTTGGCTCGCAAACCCGGTTCTTGTAGCAAAGAAAACTGGTGGAATAAGGATGTGTATCGATTACACCGACCTTAACAAGCACTGCCCGAAGGATCCGTTCCCTCTCCCTCGTATTGATCAGGTCGTGGACTCCACGGTTGGTAGCGTCCTACTTTGCTGCCTCGACTGCTACTCAGGGTATAATTAGATAGCCCTGCACCCTGACGACGAAGATAAAACAACATTCACAACGCCTCATGGCATCTATTGCTATAAGGTCATGACCTTTGGCTTGAAAAACGCTAGAGCAACATACCAAAAGGCAATCCAGAAGTGCTTGAAGACCCAATCGGGAAGAACGTCAAGGATTATGTAGACGATGTGGTCGTCAAGACCACGGAGGAAGATAAGCTCATCGCCGACCTCACCGAAACTTTCACCAATCTGCGAGAGTTCCAGTGGAAGCTCAACCCAACAAAGTGCGTCTTCGGTGTCCCCTCTGGATTGATCCTGGGCTTCATGGTCGGGCACCGAGGCATTAAAGCCAACCCAGCGAAGATAGACGCTATACGCAAGATGGCCAAGCTATCTAACAAGAAAGACGTCATGAAACTCACCGGCATGATGGCGGCTCTAGGTCGTTTCATCAACAAGCTCGGTGAAAAAGGATTACCCTTCTTCAAGATATTGAAGAAGACCGACAAGTTCGTGTGGGACGACGAAGCCTAGAAAGCTTTCGAGGCTCTCAAAGAATCCTTGACAACGCCACTAGTTATGACACCTCCAATCCCGAAGGAAACACTCCTACTCTACATCTCCGCCACCACTAATGTGGTTAGCACAGTTCTCGTCGCCAAGCGAGAAGAAGAAGGGCAGTCCTACCCTATTCAACGACCTATGTATTACGTGAGTGAGGTCCTGGCCGACGCTAAGACACGTTGTACACAACCTCAGAAGCTGCTCTACGCGCTCTTGATTACGTCGAGAAAGCTTCGACATTATTTCCAAGCTCACGAGATTGTGGTTCCGTCTTCGTTCCCCTTAGGAGAAATCATCCGCAACCGCGATGCTAATGGCCGCATCGTCAAATGGTCAATCGAGCTTGGAGAGTTTGAAATCGAGTTTTGCCCCAGGAAAGCGATCAAGTCGCAGATCCTCGCAGACTCTGTGTCTGAGTGGACAGAGATCCAGATGCCCCCTCCCAAGGAGCGCCCAGAACACTTGATAATGTACTTCGACGGTGCCCTCAACCTCGAAGGAGCAGGCGCAAGTGTGTTACTTATATCTCCTTAGGGAGAGCAGCTCAAGTACGTCCTGCAGATTCATTACAAGGCCTCCAACAATGGCGCAGAATATGAAGTCCTGATCCACGGGCTCCGAATAGCAGTGTCCCTTGGCATCAAGCGACTACTGGCTTTTGGCGATTCCAAGGTCGTCATCGAGCAAGTCAACAAGGAGTGGGACTGCGTCAAGGACACGATGGATGCTTATTGTGCTGAGATTCGTTAACTTGAAGGCCACTTCGAGGGGATCGAGTTCCAGCACGTCCCACGGAACAACAACGTTGCCGCCGATGTGCTTTCCAAACTAGGCTCTCGTCGAGCTCTAGTCCCTGCAGGTGTGTTCGTCCAAGACCTACCCAAGCCTTCAATCAATCTCTTGGATCCTGATAATCTAGAGCCATCTCCAAACGACCAAAGCTCAGCACCTCCCCGTGAAGTGCTCATGTCTGAAAAAAGGATGATTGGCGCAAGCGCTTCACAGACTTCATACTCGACCAACTTGTCCCCGACGACAAGGCAGAGCGAGAACGCATCACGCGACGAAGTGCTAACTACGTCGTGATTGGTTCTGACCTATACAGGAAAGCTTCCTCTACTGGCATCTTGATGAAGTGTATCCTACGGTCAGAAGGTCTACAACTCTTAGCTGAGATTCACAGCGGCGAGTGTGGTTGCCATGCGGCATCCACCAATTTGGTCGGTAAAGTGTATCAATCTGGACTATTAGCCCACAGCTGTAACTGATGCTAAAGACCTCGTGAAGAGGTGCAAAGGATGCCAATTCTTTGCTAAACAGCAGCACCTGCTAGCTGAGGTCCTGCGCACTATCCCTCTGTCATGGCCCTTTGCTATGTGGGGCATCGACGCCGTAGGACCGTTTCGTACCGCCCCAGGCGGCTACAAACATATCCTAGTCTCCGTAGACAAATTCACCAAGTGGATTGAAGTCCGACCTGTTGCGAAAGTAACATCGGAAGAAGCAGTTAAATTCATTGGAGATATCAAACATCGCTTCGGTGTGTCTAACAGGATCATCACCGACCTAGGCAAAGCTTTCACTGGCTCAGTCTTCTAGGACTTTTGCCACGATAACCTCATCAACGTCTACTACTCCTCGGTCGCCCACCCACGGTGTAATGGCCAGGTCAAAAGAGCCAACAGCATGGTGCTTCAAGCTTTCAAGGACCGTATCTACGACGACACCAACTATGCCACCCGATGGTAAGCCGAGCTGCTACACGTAATCTGGGGCCTCAGGACTCATGTCAGCTCCGCCAGAGGCTTTTCGCCCTTCTTTCTGGTCTACGGATCAGAAGTCGTACTTCCTACCGACTTCGCTTTTGGAGCTCCACGGATTCTGTTCTACGAGGAAGGAGAGGCCGAGCAAACACGTCGCATCGACCTCGACAGCCTCGAAGAACAAAGACTCACCGCCGTCATGAGACAAGCTCGTCATGGCCAACAGCTAAGTTGCTATCATGATCGCAACGTTAGGGAAACTTCCTTCAACGTTGGCGACCTCATCCTTAGACGCATCCAGAAGACCAATGGCATGCACAAGCTCTTTGACCCTTGGGAGGGACCTTTCATCGTCACAGAAGTCATCAGCCCGTCTACATATCAACTCTAGTGGGGCGACGGGCAAGGAGTACCCAACCCATGGAACATGGAGCGTCTACATTTTACAAGTTATGTATTTCCTTTTCATGTACCCTTCTTTTTTCTAGATTAAATAAATAAATATTTTAAGCAGTCATCTGCTATGAGTTGAGTACTATCTCCTCCTTCCTCATGCTTCCCCCCCCCTCGACATGCTCGGGGGCTTGGCACAAAGCCAACCCAAGGGTCATCCGACCTAAGGACACCATCCTTAACGAGTATGAAGCCTCTTGCTGCTACGAGCATGCTTGGTCGGAAAGGTCGCCAGACCTGAGCCCTAGTCTCCTTCCTCGCACGCCGACCTCTCGTAAGCCTCCACACTGAGCTGTAGAGGTCGGTAAGCCAGCCTCCCCGTGAGTAGTGGTTAGCAAGTTAAGAACATAATACGTCATCATCTACAAGGTCAACCAAACTCGTGCAGGCAAAAGGCAAGTACTTCATTAAGATTTCTTCAACATATCCTTGAAGCATTATTTACAAGTCATGGGAGGAGGGGGAGGTACAACTCCTAACTACTACTGGTCGCCACCGTCGCCACCATCAGCACCGGCTCTACCATCTCCTTCGAAGTCGATGTTCTCCATCATCTCGTTGGCGGCATCATCAACTTCAAACTCCAGGGCTTGAAGGTCCTTCGTGGTGTCTGCACCTCCCTTAATCTTGGCCATGTCGACCTCAAGATAGTGAGACTTAACTCTCACCAGCGCATCGGTCGCAGCCGCCAAGCCCGTCGTCCTCAGCAAAGTCAAGAGCCTGTTAGGAGTGTCTACCAGGCGATCAACAATGGCCTGCTGCTGCTCCCCTTCTTCCGGAACAGGTATGCAAGACATTGCATAATTGGCAGCACCCTTGAGGTTGTTCAGCTCCACCTCATACCCTGCAATAGTGGTTTGGTCACTCTGCAATGACTTCAAAACAACCTCGAACTTGGCTTCGAGGCTCCGACGAGATGGTGTCTGATAAGCCAGATATGGCATACTCACTGTCAGTAGCTTCTTTCATCGCCCGCTTGAGTTCCAGGCCCCCAGCCTCGATCTCCCAGACCTTTATTTCTAGGTCTCGAACCTTGCTTCGAGAGGTCGCCAGAGCGATCTTCAGCTCCTCCTCACGGTTACGGAAATCTGCAGGACACAACAGTTAGCACTTAGCTAACGATCATCTTTCTCAAAAGGGATAACGATTCGACCTACCAGTAGCCGCAGTGTTAAATTGCGTAGTAGCCTCCACAGCCTTGCGCTTCTCCTCGGCGAGCTCGTCCTCGAGCTTCTTCTTATCGGCGGCCGCCGCCTCGCGGACCTCCTTGAGCTCTCGCTCAAGGTCGATAATCCGCTGCTCCTTCGCCGCCGCATCCTTTAGCAGGTCGGCCCGACCTTGGCCCTCTCTGCCAGCGACTGCCACAGCACGACAATATCATCAACAACACTTCAATCCCATACAGTCAAGACACAACAACACGTCGTAAAACACTCACCATCAGCGCATTGTTGATTCTGACGATGCTGGTCCGCACGGCCTGCATATCTTCATTATCTTCGAACCAATCCTCCTGCCAAGGGGTGTGATCCCAATTAATTGATCGTCGCGGCAACCTTGGTCTTTTGTCCCGGTTGGTTTACCCGGGACTAAGCGGGGTCTTTTGTCTCTCATCATTAGTCCCGGTTGGACTTGAGAGACCTATTCCCCTTACAAACCGGGACTAAAGGCCTTCTTCCTACCCCCACAATGAATCTTGCATCCGCACGACCTGACTGAGGGAAAAAGGTAACCAATCAGGTCCATAGTAGTGGCGGCACAGACCATGGTACATACAGTGGCGGCACAGACCATGGTACCGAATCACACACCCATTCATTCCCTTGCCGATCGTGCCATGGCCATGGAGGTCTTGAGCACCATCGTCCTCCTCGCCATCACCCTTCTCCTCCCGCCATTGCTGACACTAGTAGTGAAAGTGCTTCGACGACAGCAGACCGGCCATGACCAAACCCCACTAGAGCCCACACCTATTCCCCTCATTGGCCACCTCCACGTCCTACTGAAGAAACCACTCCACCGCACCCTCGCCGATCTCGCCGCCCACCACGGCGACGTCTTCAGCCTGCGCTTCGGCTCCAGCCGTTTCGCGGTCGTGTCGTCCACCGCAGCCGCCCAGCTATGCCTTGGCGCGCTGGACACGGCGTTCGCCGACCGGGTCGCGACCGACGTCCGGTAGGGCCCTCTCCTACGATTGGTCCACCATGGGCCACGCCAAATACGGGCCCTACTGGCGCCACGTCCGCCGCATCACCACCGCCGAGATCACCTCGGTGGAACGGGTCCAGCACTTCGCCGACGTCCAGGTGCAGGCGGTGAGGGCCATGACGCGGCGCATTTACCGTGTGCCTCTTGGTGTGCCCAAGGGTCGTGCTCTAGTGGAGCTGAAGCCGAGGCTCTTCGAGATGTTCATGCACGTCATGCTGGGCACCATTTGCACGAGGAACACGAGCTTTTGCAGGTAAAGGCAAGGTTTATCTTACGAGTAAGTGAAAAAAACTGGAGGTCACCAAGAAACGTGTTATCGGATTTCTGAGAAATTTTTCGGATTTGCCGTTTACTTTTCTGACAAAACTTAGAAAGGAAACTCTCCATTTGTGCACAAAATAACCTAGATTAAATATTCAAACAACCGAACATGAAAGGAAGACATAACAATACGTATAAATAAAAATAGATAAAAACAATACGTATAAATAAAAATATATAAAAATAATACGTATAAATAGGAAATGGCTTAGGGTCATGGGGATCCGGGAGGCAGGGGTTTTGGGCTAGTCTTTTTTGGTTTTGGGCGCGAATTTGAAATGGCCAAAAAAATTGAGAGATAGAAAAAACTGATCTCAACCGATAAACATGCTTATTGGATTGAATGGTCTACAGTAAATATAAATGTGCATCTAAATGTGGCGGAAATGTTGTTTAGTGATGAATATGATGGAGTGAGTGAGGAGGATCGATGGTTCATGGAGATGGCGGAGGAGACAATTGAGCTCTCATCAACGGTGTGGGACTTCCTGCCAGCACCAGCACGGTGGCTGGATGTCGCCGGGGTGGGCCGGCGGTTGCAGCGGCTACAAGCCAACAGGAAAAGGTTTTTGCAGAGGTTGATAGAGGAGCACAAGGAGATGGAGAAGGGTTCACAAGCTCCACGGAGGAGGATGGTTGGTGTCCTACTGGAGCTTCAGAAGAAGGACCCCGAGGCTTGCTCAGATAAGCTCAACTCCTTGTGCATTGTGAGTATATATAATCCACCACTTTTCCCTATTCGAAATAAAATTAAAGATAATGGATTTGGATCTGATTATTCTATTGCCATAGTTTAAATCAATTTCCACATCTTATTTTGAAGAGCTCACTCGTAGCTGGGACAATCAGTTCGGCATACACAATTGAGTGGGCGATGGCGCTCTTACTAAACCACCCACACATCATGAAGAGAGTTCGCGATGAAATCGACGCGCTGGTCGGGAAGCCGATACGCCTGATCGAGGCTGCGGATCTCCCGAACTTGCCATTGCTTCGGTGCGTCATCATGGAGACGCTACGCCTGTACCCGGTGGTACCCCTTCTTGTAGCTCGCCAGTCGTCTGTCGACTGCGCAGTCAATGGGTTCCGTATTCCCAAAGGAACCACGCTCTTTGTGAACACATTTGTTATCAACAGGGATCCTGGGACATGGGATGAGCCAGCAACCTTCCTCCCTGAAAGGTATTGTACTGTAGGTCTCTCTAACTGGCTGAATTTGTTGATCCTTAATTTACAAAATTGAAATATAGATCCGACATCTGTAGTAAACGCACGACAGTCAGATTATTACAACTGACTGTGAACAAATATTGTGATAGGTTTGAGGATGGCAGGAGTCATGGTAAGATGGCGATATCAATTGGCATGGGGAGACGACGGTGCCCAGCAGAGAACCTGGGCATGCAGATGGTAGGCCTTGGTTTGGGAACTATGATCCAGTGCTTCAACTGGGAGCGAGTGGGCCGGGAGCTTGTGGACATGGCTCAAGGCTCTGGGCTAACCTTGCCAAAGAAGGTTCCTCTAGAGGCCCCGTGTCAACCTCGTGCTTCCATGGTCGATCTGCTTTGAGATATCTTGCTGGGAGCCTGGCGGTACTGCTATATATATTATATAAGTTGTAAGGCCTAAAGGTCATGCATGCTGAATTGAGTTCTGGTGGTGCTTATAGGGTGAGTCTGAAGTTGCATAGTATTTAATTAATAATGCATTCAGTTTGTAGTTCAGTTTGGACACCATGTTCAATGCGTGAACCCGTGAAACTCAAGCGCAGGGAGCTAGTGTGTCTATATGCTTGCATGTAAGCTCGGGTCGTGTGTGTTTGATTTCCATAAAGCTGTTGATGTAATTAAATAAGAACACAATACTATAGAATCGCACATATATCCCCCGGCCTCATTTTACATTTGTACCGGGTATTTTTTCCACCGGTACAAATAATTGCGTCCGTACCGGTTGGTGTGAGACATGGCTACATGAAGACCCGCCGACCTATCACTAGACCTGCCCGACCCGACATGTGGACCCGAAGACGAGAAGGCAACTTGGCGTGCAAGCTAAGGAAGTCCAGTATAGATTAAGTCTTCCATGATGTAAACAGACTAGAGATAGATTTCCCTATTGTAACCGACCCGGACTTCGGTCCACCGACTTTGTCCGTTGTCCAATATAAGGCACGCAAGGGTGTCCCCGTGGGGACAGGTACACCACAAACCACCTCCTCATCGACGCAAGACAGTGACCATGTAATCTCGTCATGCTAACAATACAAACCGAAGGACCGGACGTAAGGTTTACTCTCCGGAGGCCCGAACCAGGATAAAATCACCTTGTCCCTTGTGTCTCGCCGTGATTTTCGTGTGCTACGCTAGCATAACCATCGCGTTTTTAGCTCTCAATCTCCCCCGCCAAACAAATAAACCACCGGGGTTGTTAACCCCATGTGGGCTGTTCGTATGTAAACCTCGGCGCTTGGCACACCGTATAGGAGAAGATTGAGAGCTCTTCGTGCAGCACGATGGCAGCTCACTCGACGACCTTTTCGCCCGGGACACGGCGGATTTCCGGAGCGCACCCGCCCACCCAGGCCCTACAATTGCATCGTCGGCGAATTTATCATCGTGTATTCGTGTGCATCTACGGCGTCGCCAGCTAACCGAAGAATTCGACGCATTTGCTCGTTTAATTGTCATCCGGTCGACATGGCGGCGCTGTTCCCGGGCCGTTACTACGTGGCGGCTCCCAACTCTTCAAGTCCGCGCGCGGCCTCCTTGAGAGTAAGTGTGTTGAGTCCGTGTCGACCTGTGTACGTCATGGCAAATCAAATCAACTTACAAGGGATAATTCCTTTTTTTCATTATACAATATCGAGTCTTCTTTTGTTTGTTTTTAATCAAGCAAGATTATTCTAATGCATTATCCAACTAATATAACTAATATAACGTGGTGCATGTACGGCTACACGATCCTTCGATGGCCGCGCCGGCAAGCACACAACTTTGCAGGAACTCATCAAGGGGCAGGTCTCGACCTGTTTGCCTCATCATCAGCCCGACCTTGAGCTTGGCCAGCCAGCTCATCGCCGACCTTCTCGATAGCTCCACGTGCGGCCTTAGCTAACGTCCTCGGCCACCACGATGTTCTCAGCTACACCAAGCTAAATTCTATTTACAATTAAATATTTTTAAGACTTGGCCCTCTCTGCCAGCGACTGCCACAGCACGACAATATCATCAACAACACTTCAATCCCATACAGTCAAGACACAACAACACGTCGTAAAACACTCACCATCAGCGCATTGTTGATTCTGACGATGCTGGTCCGCACGGCCTGCATATCTTCATTATCTTCGAACCAATCCTCCTGCCAAGGGGTGTGATCCCAATTAATTGATCGTCGCGGCAACCTTGGTCTTTTGTCCCGGTTGGTTTACCCGGGACTAAGCGGGGTCTTTTGTCTCTCATCATTAGTCCCGTTGGACTTGAGAGACCTATTTGAAGGACCGATAAGGCGACCGCAGAGAGGGGGGAGTGAATGGGAGCCGATAAAAATTCTTCTCGAGGGAGATTAAAACTCCGACAAGACGAACTAGCTCGGTCGAACCCCCAAAATCACACGCTCCGCACTTCTACCTCCCGTTTGCCAAAACCACGTAGCCACCGGAGTGCTACCGGTCCTAGGAACAAACACTACCAAAGAACCACAACACACACGCAAGCACCGACAAGCGGAAACAACTCGAAAGCCGGCTAACCGGAGGGGGCGGTTAGACCGGGTATAGGGGGCGGTTAGACCGCCTCCACCTCGGCAACCAAGAAATCCTCCGAAAAGCCTCTTCCGAGCACCAAAACACACCACGGTTTCACCAACGGAGATCTCTCGGTCAAGGCCATGCTAGCTACCGAAAATCTTGGCGAAAACCAAAACTTCACCCAAGGGCCTAGGGGCGGTTAGACCGGCTACCCGGGGCGGTCTAACCTCCCGTACCCAAAGAACGAACTCCAACCAAGAACACCTAGCAAACCGCACGAGAACGACCCCAAATTTCACCCGGACACTCCTCCGATCAAGGCGAACAAACTCACAGAGGAAAATCCGGCGAAACAGAACTTTGACCCGGAAACACCCCGGCGGTTAGACCGCCCCTTGTAGGCGGTTAGACCGCCCCTTCCCGTAAAACGAACCCGCGGGTCAAACCTCAATTTCCTCGCGCCCGATCTTCCGAATCACTCCACGGATTGCGGCCAAACTTCGGGGATAGCCGGGTTACCTCCCGGGCAACCTCTACCTCAAAGGAATCGACCCGAAATGCTCACAATCAAGAGGAATCGAAGAAATCGCTTCTCTAGGTCAAGAACTCGCCCAACTCGAGAAACCACCAAATCGAGTCCGATTCAAAGGGGATTTGGGGGCAAAGTCACCGCACAAAGAGGCACAAGAACCTCATACGTGACACCCACCAAAAACCCAAGAAATCGTCCTCAAAACTCCGCCAAAAAGAGCTCCGAAAATCAACACAAAAGAGACAGAAAGCCACCATGAAGAACAACGCCGAACCTTCTATACATGCCAGGAATGGTTCGTACAAGGTCTAGTTTGCCACCCAAACATCCATCCCTCTCTCTAGATATCACATGAAGCTCTCAAACTAGCCTTCTAAAAACCTAGGGAAAATAGAGAACGAAAATGGAAAAACCAAATGAGCTAGGGTTCCAAGAGTTGGCCGCCATCCACCCCTCTAATGAGTATATATGGAGGCACCCAAAAGACTAAAACGCCCTTCACTAATAACTAGGGATACATGCCCCTCAAGGGCGGATTTGGAATTCTTGATGTCTTCACCATCGGACGGATGCCCGGCGACCGCACCCCGCGTAGCCTCGACGCACGCCTTGCGATCCCGACGCGTGTCCTCCGCTTCGAAGCTTCTCGGCGCCGGCGGCCGGGCGGCCGACCGCCCCCCCCGGGCGGTTAGACCGCCCCCGGGGAACTGACCGGCCCCAGGCGGTCTGACCGCCCCTCCTGGGCGATTGAACCGGCCCGGGTGGCCGCACCTCCTCGTCGAGTCTTCGGCCTCGGTTTTGTGGCTCAACCGAGTAACCCAGTGGTTTTCTGGTGAACCACTGCAAACCCCGCGAACTCGGTGTAGCCTCCGCCAATCTCCACTCATGACTCGGCTCCCACGTAGTCCCGGCTCGACCTTGGTTTTGAGGCTCTACCAAGAAACCGTCCACGACTTCATCTTGCTATTCATGCCACCATGCGGCCCGCACTTGACCCCGCAGCCACCGGTCCCTCGAACGAAGCCTACTTGTCTTCTCCACACCTGGAGGCCTCACCGGCAACGACCTTTCGCGCTTGTTCTTCACCTGCACCAACACGAGTCAAGTCGCAACCTGCACCTGCAATACTTAGCCAAGAATCAGTCCACACAACGTTGTCAATCACTCATCACACAGGGAAGTGACCATCCACCGGTCCTCGAACCACACATGGTCCTCAATCTCCCCCTTGATGAGTGCATTGACAACACACTTACATGAAGTAACACAAGAGAAAAGGAAAAGAAAAGAAACAAAATAAAAAGAAACCCCAACAAGCGATCGAAAGCCAAAGAAAGGCAGAGCAAGATCACTTGAAGAAGACAAGTCTCGGACCCCTTAGGCAAGGGCAACGGCTCGACACATCCGAGACAAAACACACTCAAGCAAAGAGCGCAAACCACCAAAGCAAAACTCGAACACCACAAAGAGCTCCCCCCGCACAAAAGCAAGCTCCCCCCCGAGCCACAAGACACTCCCCCCGAACACATGCATCAATACAACTCGGAATGCAACAAAGAGCAAAAACCTCGCTCACACGCCCAGGCGGTTAGACCGCCGCCTAGGGCGGTTAGGACCGCCTCGCCCGAACCGACCGCCTTTGGGGACGGTTAGACCGCCCAAAGAGACCGGCCCCGCACCAAACTCGCTCAAAAATTGCCCGAAACAAATGGAACACCTTCCAAACACTCCCCGTGTGCCCAAAACATGCACAAACTTCTCCCCCTTGTTGACAATGCATGAATCAAGGCAAAATGCGAAAACTTGCAACATATAGCTTCTCGAATATACAAAATTCATCACAAGGAGCTACACAAGTCCAAATGAGCAAGTTAGATACTCGACAGTTCGTAAGGACCTTAACTACGTGATCACCAAGTTTCACAACCATTGGACAAGGCAAAAAAGGATTTTAGTAATTTTGCGAAAAGTTACTCCCTCACAAGCAAATACCTAAACATGAGCAAAACATATCAAAATGGCAAAGCCACTCAAACTTCATGCTAGGACAGCCATTCTAATCATAAGACCATCATAAACACCCAAAAGCACCTCATGTCATGTCAAAGCCACCGAGCCATGTGCCTACTTCTATGTATGAGACTTCTCATTGGTAGACATCATGCAACGGTTTAGCACCCAAAGCAAATTAATTTCAGCACATATGACATGGGAACATATTTTCCAAGCATTTTTCATTTCATTTTCAGATTTGTAAATGGTACATGAAATGTCTTTGCGACAAAAAGGAACTTATGCCCCTCCACAAGATTAAGCAAGAGGGCTAAACATTCATGATGGCAAGTGAGCCTTTGGCTCCATATGATCAATAAACTAGCTATCCAACCACAAAGTAAGCATAGCAAAGCCACTAAAACATGTCAAGATCATATATAGGCATTTACACATGAGAGAGCATGTATGTGACATTTTTCAAAAAATTAGCCATCAACCATGGATCATTCATCAAGATCATCAAGAGCTAAGCCAAACTAACCGTAGCATATCAAACAAGCTCACAAGAACATATATAGCAACCCATGGTAAACATTGTATATAGGAGAAGCTTTCCCTAATAATGCATATGATACAAAATGCATGCAATCTAAGATACAAGGATGCCTATACATCATGTTACAAATGCAATGCCAAATGCAAGAAATGCACCAACGAAAGCTATACATATGCTACAAACCGGCTCCTCGAGGGGAGGCAAAACGGGCTCGACACCACCGGCAAAAGAAAGCCCCCCACACACCCAACTCAAGAAATTAAACACACACCAAGTTCCCCCCGCAAACGAGTGAAAGTTGCTTGATCTAGGGGTTTGGTGAAAATATCGGCTAGTTGGTCATGTGTGGGTACATGGATCAAAGCTATCTTCCCTTTCTCTATGTTGTCTCTCAGGAAATGATACCTCACTTCTATGTGTTTGGTTTTGGAATGGAGCACTGGGTTCTTTGCAACGCTTATGGCACTGGTGCTATCACAATGAAGTGGGACATGGGTATACTCCTCACCAAAGTCACTCATGGTGAAGGTGATCCAAAGGAGCTGAGAGCAACAACTAGCAGCGGCAACATACTCGGCTTCGATCGTGGATTGAGCCACACTCGACTGCTTGCGGGAAGACCAAGACACCAAAGAAGAACCCAAAAACGGCAAGTCCCGAAGTGGACTTCCTATCCAACCAACACCCGGCAAAATCCGCGTCTGAAAAACCATGAAGCGCTAAAGAAGAGGACGCGGAGTACCAAAGGCCGAAGTCGGGAGTGTGACGCAAGTACCTGAAAATTCTCTTCACTGCTTGCCGATGCGAAGTCCTCGGAGACGCTTGAAAACGAGCGCACAGACACACCGAGAACCGTATGTCCGGCCTCGTCGCCGTCAAGTAGAGGAGTGACCCGATCATGCTCCGCACTCCTTTCCGGTCCACGTGTTCACCTTCCTCGTCCGCATCAAGAGCCGTAGTCGTACTCATCGGCGTCGTCATAGCCTTGGAGTCCTCCATCTTGAACTTCTTCACAATGTCCTTGGTGTACTTAGCCCGATGCACAAATGTTCCTTCCTTTGATTGCTTGATTTGTAGCCCGAGGAAGAACCGCAACTCGCCCATCATGCTCATCTCAAACTCCCTCGCTCATATCATCCGCAAACCTTGCTACAAGAGAGTTAGACGAGCCACCAAAGACAATATCATCCACGTACACCCGCACAATCGGGATATCTCTCGCCCCCGCCTCGCAAAAACAAGGTCCGATCAACCTTCCCCATCTCAAAGCCTCTCTCAAACAAGAACCCCCTCAACCTCGCCATACCAAGCTCTAGGTGCCTCGCTTCAACCCATACAACGCCTTCCTCAACTTGTACACCCGGTGGGGGTACTTCTCACTCTCAAACCCCGGAGGTCGCCTCACATACACTTCTTCCTCCAAAGCACACCATTCGTAAAAGCACTCTTCACATCCATTTGGTGCAACTTGAACCCTTTAGCCACGGAAAAGGCTAGAAGGATCCTAATCGCCTCCAAACGGGCTACGGGAGCAAAGGTCTCCTCGTAGTCAATCCCCTCCTTCGATCGAACCCTTGAGCAACAAGTCTCGACTTGTTCCTCACAACCTCACCCTTCTCTCCCTCTTTGTTTTTCCACACCCACTTTGTACCAATCGGCTTACACCCCGGGGGAGGGTCAACCAACTCCCACACCCGATTCCTCTCAAAGTTCTCCAACTCCTCTTGCATCGAGTTAACCCAATTGTGATCAGATAGTGCGTGTCAAATGGCTTTGGGCTCAAAAGAAGCAACAAACGCAGCATGAGCGAAATGGGAGTTATTTCGAACCCTCGACCGTGTAGTGCGTTCATTCATGTCGCCGATGATCCTTGAAGCTGGGTGATCCACTTGTACTCGCCGGGGAGGTTCTCGCCTCGAAGCTACCTCCCCCTCAACATCAGCTTCTCCTCGTTTTTGATTTGTCGTCGTAGGTGTAGTAGAGGGTCCATCCATCATCGTAGTCGAAGTAGTGGGTACATGTTCAGCCGGGGGCACCGCACCGCCATCCTCATCATCACCATGTTCATGCTCCTCCTCCTGAAAGATCTCCTCGCCAAGCTCATCATCACCTGCACACTCAAAGACAAGCTGACTACGTGGCTCGTCTCGTCGAAGGTTACCTCGCAAGTCTCCACGATTTGGTTAGTTTCAAGATTGAGCACACGATATGCTCTAGAATGAGATGCATAACCAAAGAAAATGCCATCGACAGACCTAGCCTCAAACTTATCCAACTTCCTGCCCTTCTTCAGAATGAAACACTTGCAACCAAAGACATGGAAGTGACTCACTTTGGGTGTGCGACCATGCATCAACTCATAGCATGTCTTCTTCTTGTGCACTCTGAGGTATATTCTGTTCGACACATAGCATGCGGTATTCACCGCCTCAGCCCAATACCTCCTCGGAGTCCTATGCTCATCAAGCATCGTCCGAGCCATCTCGCACAAGGTCCTGTTCTTCCTTTCCACAACACCATTCTGGGGAGGCGTATACGGACTCGAAAACTGGTGCTCAAGACCCAAGTCATGACAAAAGATTTCAAAACGAGAGTTCCTGAATTCCGAGCCATTATCACTGCGGATAGCTCGTATGGCATCTCCGTGCCTCTCGTTCCTCAACCTCAAGACTAGATCTCGAACAAAACCAAACGTCTCCCCCTTATCCTCCGTAAAGAACACCCACGCATACCGAGAATAGTCATCCACCACAACAAGGACATACCACTTCCCACCCGCAGATCGCACACGAGCTGGGCCAACAAGGTCCATATGGAGCAGCTCGCATGGACGCTCAGTCATCACATCGGTGAGAGGCGGGTGAGAGGAGGCCACCATCTTGGCATGCCTACACGGAGCACAAACCAACTCTTTCTCAAGCTTCAACCGTGGCAATCCTCGGACCAAATTGAGTTTACTCAAGCGAGACAAAAGGTCAAAGCTCAAGTGACCCAACTTCCTATGCCACTTCCACAACTCACTCGAAGAACCAGCCAAGAAACAACGCTCAACACCCGAAGACTGAGAAAAATCAGCACGAAACACCTGACCCTCGGGAACGACCATACAAACAAGGTCCCCTCGAGAGTCCACAATCCGAGAACCACCAGGCCGAAACAACACCTCAAAACCCTCATCCAACAACTGAGACACAAAAAGCAAATTGTACCCCAGCGATTGAACAAGAGCAACACGCCTCAGAGTGATCTTGTCACTCACTTTTATCTCACCTTCTGAAAGCACACGCCCACGCCCATTGTCCCCAAAGGTGATGCACCTCTTCGTCACCACCGGACGAGACTTGAGAACCACCCCCCGTCTCCCGCTCATATGCCTCGAACAACCGAGTCAATCAACCAAATGTTCTTCAAGTCTCCCACCCGAAATTCAAAAACAAGCACGTGAGCGAACAAACGACTCAGCACTGGGGTTAGTACCAAAAGAGGAAAACCAAGGCCGAGCCATTTGCTCGAAAGTGGGGTTAGCACCAACCAAAGCATCTCTCCTACCAAAGCTACCTCCACGAACACCACCACGGTAACCACCCCGAGGGAACCACCCCTCACTGCTTGGAGGAGGACCAAAACCACGGAAGACAACTCGTGGAACGTCCCTCCTCTCCTTCTCAAAGCTACGACTCCTCCCATCCCCGTAGTGACCTCGAGGGGGAGAATGCCTAGCAACCGACCACCCGCCGTCTCTCCGCACCAACCACCAAAGCAACTCCACCTCCAAACCCGAAACCTCTCGACTCACCACCTTGAAAACCACTCCGCCCGTACCTGGGGGGCCGGCTAAACCGCCTAGCCGTGCCGGGCCTAACCGCCACCCTTCGGGCCGGGGCCGGTCCGACCGCCTAGCCGTGCCGGTCCGACCGCCCCCTCCCGAACGGCCTCCTCGGCCGCGGGAACTCGCATCTCCCCATGCCGGAACACTTCTCACCACAAACCTTACCCCCCGGGTAGTGGCATACGAGGCTTAGGTACACCATGGGAAGGGTTGTACCTATCCTTGTTCGCCCACTCTTTTGCCATCCTCTCTTCCCCGCTTCCTCTTGAAGCAAAACTCATCCTTGTGACCCTCCTTCCCACAATGGCCACAACGGAACCTCACAAGCTTAGGTTTTGGCTTGGATTGGGGTCGCTCGCTTGGTTTCTCTCCACTCAACTCCTCCACCGATTTCTCCTCACTTGCCTTCTCTCTCACTTTCCCAAAGAACACTTTCCCCGAAGTGCTCACAAACTTGATGGGCTTTTGGAGATCATTTGTGGGTGTAGGAAATATAGGTGGAGCCGGGGTTGTGTCTAGTCGGTTCCTAAGATGGTTGGGTTTTGGAGGGAAATCATTTTTGTGGTGGGTTTTTGGTGGTTCCGGATATTCTCTCCACTTCCTTCACCAACCTTGTTTGCCCCAAGCCCCTCACCATCTTGCCTCTTAAAGGCCTCGATCATCATCCTCAACCGAGGCTCATGACCTGACAACCAACCCATCAACTTCCTCAAGTCATCATTCTCATCCTGCAAGCGATCAACATAATGTGCAAGCTCCAAATTTTTCAATGCATGCATTTCACAAGTAGAACAAGATGTAGGCATGGGTTCCTTCAATTTAGCCTCGAGCGAACTAGTGTAAGCATGCAACTCATCAATCTTAGCATGCAAAACAGGCAAGAAGTGCAAGCACCTAGCAAAGCAGTCTAGACTTAAGCTCGCCCACTTCAACCCTAAGCACATCTAGTTCCTCACACTTGGAGGCATGCTTCTCCTTAAACAAAGCAAGATCAGCAAGGAATATGGAGCAATCAGCACAATCATTTTCATCAAGAACAACGGGCTAGCCTTAAGCGAATCAATCTCAAGCTTGCTATCAAGCACCCGTGTCTCTAGCTCGGCCCACTCTAGTCCTAGCATCCTCGAGTGAAGCCCTAAGCTCTTTCCTCATTTTCTTGGCCTCTCTAAGCATGTCATCACGGTTATCAAGCAAAGAGCCAAGCCTCTCATTCTCCCGGCGCAAGAAGGGAAGTTCATCACGCACCTCGTCGTCGGACTCGCAGTCCGAGTCGCTCCGTGTGCTCTTCTTGCCGTCGGAGCTCGGCGCCATGGTACGAAGCCATCTCTCGCGACGCAGCCTCGGCCCCCCGCTCAAGTTCTTTGACGACTTCTTGTTCTTGCGGCGATCTCCCTCGTCTTCACCGCCGCTCGAGCTCGAGGTGGAGTACGCGGAACCGGAGTCGACGTCGCTCGCTCCAACCATCGCTCGGGCCTTGCCTCGGCCCTCCTTCTTCCTCGATCGTCGCTCGTCCTTGTACCCGTTCTTGTGCTTGCTCTTGTGGTCGCGCCTCGAACGGTACTTGCCATCGTTCATCCCTCGGCTTGTGCTTGTAGCCGTCCTTGCTCTCGGCCTTCTCCCCGGCGCCGGCGACGAAGTGTCCCGGCTTGCCGCACCGGGAAGCAGTGTCCTCGTGTTCCTCCTCATGTTCACGCGGTTCTCGTGCGGCCTCTCGAACCGCCTCGTCAACGAGCCGCCCCCGTCCTCTCCAAGGTCATCAAACTCCTCATCCGGCATAGACATCAAAGAGGAAAACGAGAACATCCCGGTGGATGGGTTAGAGTTAGTCTTTCCTTTGGAACCACCAACGAGGGCAAGACTATGGGAGTCGGGCGGTCCCTCGAGCTTGGCGCTCATGCCCCTATCCACCTCGGCCGACTTGAGCTTCGAGAACAGCTCGTTCACCGTCGCAGTATCGTACCTCTCCGACTCGACTATGGCCTCGAACTTCCCGCCCCATATCGTACGATCCAAAGAGTGTAAGAGCTTGACCGCTCTATCATGATCATCGTACGGGAGCACGTCCACATTGGCCCTCATGTTGTTCACAACCACCGTGAACCTCTGGAACAAGGCATCGATGGACTCACCGGGGAGATGAGTGAAGTTCTCGTACTCTCTCCGTAGGTCGCATACAACCGTGCCCGAACACCGGGCGTTCCCAACATGAGCCTCCTTCAACACCGCCCAAATCCTACAAGCCGTGTGCTCGGTGTGCACCCGATCGAACTCGGCCGACGACAAAGGCACGAAACAAGTAGTCGACCGCCTTATTGTTGGCGTCGAATCCGTCCCTCGACCCCGGAGCAAGGAAATCCATCGGCCGGACATAGCCCGTGTCCACCGTGACATCCCAAAGCAACCGACCCTTTCCGCGGAGGAACGCACCCATCCGCTTGCTCCACATCCGGTAGTTCTTGCCATCGAAGTGTGGAGGACCCGAACCCCGTTCTCGGTACGCCGTCCTTGGATCTTAGACCGGTTAGAGTCAACAAAGACCCGAACCGGCTCGATACCACTTGAAGGACCGATAAGGCGACCGAGAGAGGGGGGGGGGAGTGAATGGGAGCCGATAAAAATTCTTCTCGAGGGAGATTAAAACTCCGACAAGACGAACTAGCTCGGTCGAACCCCCCGAAATCACACGCTCCGCACTTCTACCTCCCGTTTGCCAAAACCACGTAGCCACCGGAGTGCTACCGGTCCTAGGAACAAACACTACCAAAGAACCACAACACACACGCAAAGACCGACAATGGAAACAACTCGAAAGCCGCTAACCGCAGGGGGCGGTTAGACCGGTATAGGGGCGGTTAGACCGCCTCCACCGGCAACCAAGAAATCCTCCGAAAAGCCTCTTCGAGCACCAAAACACACCACGGTTTCACCAACAGAGATCTCTCGGTCAAGGCCATGCTAGCTACCGGAAAATCTTGGCGAAAACCAAAACTTCACCCAAGGGCCTAGGGGCGGTTAGACCGGCTACCCGGGGCGGTCTAACCTCCCGTACCCAAAGCAACGAACTCCAACCAAGAACACCTAGCAACCGCACGAGAACGACCCCAAATTTCACCCGCACACTCCTCCGATCAAGGCGAACAAACTCACAGAGGAAAATCCGGCGAAACAGAACTTTGACCCGGAACACCCCGGCGGTTAGACCGCCCCCCCGTAGGCGGTTAGACCGCCCCTTCCCGTAAAACGAACCCGCGGGTCAAACCTCAATTTCCTCGCGCCCGATCTTCCGAATCACTCCACGGATTGCAGCCAAACTTCGGGGGATAGCCGGGTTACCTCCCGGGCAACCTCTACCTCAAAGGAATCGACCCGAAATGCTCACAATCAAGAGGAATCGAAGAAATCGCTTCTCTAGGTCAAGAACTCGCCCAACTCGAGAAACCACCAAATCGAGTTCGATTCAAAGGGGATTTGGGGGCAAAGTCACCGCACAAAGAGGCACAAGAACCTCATACGTGACACCCACCAAAAACCCCAAGAAATCGTCCTCAAAACTCCGCCAAAAAGAGCTCCGAAAATCAACACAAAAGAGACAGGAAAGCCACCATGAAGAACAACGCCGAACCTTCTATACATGCCAGAATGGTTCGTACAAGGTCTAGTTTGCCACCCAAACATCCATCCCTCTCTCTAGATCTCACATGAAGCTCTCAAACTAGCCTTCTAAAAACCTAGGGAAAATAGAGAACGAAAATGGAAAAACCAAATGAGCTAGGGTTCCAAGAGTTGGCTGCCATCCACCCCTCTAATGAGTATATATGGAGGCACCCAAAAGACTAAAACGCCCTTCACTAATAACTAGGGATACATGCCCCTCAAGGGCGGATTTGGAATTCTTGATGTCTTCACCATCGGACGGATGCTCGGCGACCGCACCCTGCGTAGCCTCGACGCACGCCTTGCGATCCCGACGCGTGTCCTCCGCTTCGAAGCTTCTCGGCGCGCCGGCGGCCGGGCGGTCGGACCGCCCCCCCGGGCGGTTAGGACCGGCCCCGGGAACCGACCGACCCCGGGCGGTCCGACCGCCCTCCCCGGGCGGTTGAACCGGCTCGGGTGGCCGCACCTCCTCGTCGAGTCTTCGGCCTCGGTTTTGTGGCTCAACCGAGTAACCCGCGTGGTTTTCCGGTGAACCACCGCAAACCCCGCGAACTCGGTGTAGCCTCCGCCAATCTCCACTCATGACTCGGCTCCCACGTAGTCCCGGCTCGACCTTGGTTTTGAGGCTCTACCAAGAAACCGTCCACGACTTCATCTTGTCGTTCATGCCACCATGCGGCCCGCACTTGACCCCCGCCGGCCACCGGGTCCCTCGAACGAAGCCTACTTGTCTTCTCCACACCCGGAGGCCTCACCGGCAACGACCTTTCGCGCTTGTTCTTCACCCGCACCAACACGAGTCAAGCCGCAACCTGCACCTGCAATACTTAGCCAAGAATCAGTCCACACAACGTTGTCAATCACTCATCACACAGGGAAGCGACCATCCACCGGTCCTCGAACCACACATGGTCCTCACTATTCCCCTTACAAACCGGGACTAAAGGCCTTCTTCCTACCCCCACAATGAATCTTGCATCCGCACGACCTGACTGAGGGAAAAAGGTAACCAATCAGGTCCATAGTAGTGGCGGCACAGACCATGGTACATACAGTGGCGGCACAGACCATGGTACCGAATCACACACCCATTCATTCCCTTGCCGATCGTGCCATGGCCATGGAGGTCTTGAGCACCATCGTCCTCCTCGCCATCACCCTTCTCCTCCCGCCATTGCTGACACTAGTAGTGAAAGTGCTTCGATGACGAGCAGACCGGCCATGACCAAACCCCACTAGAGCCCACACCTATTCCCCTCATTGGCCACCTCCACGTCCTACTGAAGAAACCACTCCACCGCACCCTCGCCGATCTCGCCGCCCACCACGGCGACGTCTTCAGCCTGCGCTTCGGCTCCAGCCGTTTCGCGGTCGTGTCGTCCACCGCAGCCGCCCAGCTATGCCTTGGCGCGCTGGACACGGCGTTCGCCGACCAGTCGCGACTGACGTCCGGTAGGGCCCTCTCCTACGATTGGTCCACCATGGGCCACGCCAAATACGGGCCCTACTGGCGCCACGTCCGCCGCATCACCACCGCCGAGATCACCTCGGTGGAACGGGTCCAGCACTTCGCCGACGTCCAGGTGCAGGCGGTGAGGGCCATGACGCGGCGCATTTACCGTGTGCCTCTTGGTGTGCCCAAGGGTCGTGCTCTAGTGGAGCTGAAGCCGAGGCTCTTCGAGATGTTCATGCACGTCATGCTGGGCACCATTTGCACGAGGAACACGAGCTTTTGCAGGTAAAGGCAAGGTTTATCTTACGAGTAAGTGAAAAAAACTGGAGGTCACCAAGAAACGTGTTATCGGATTTCTGAGAAATTTTTCGGATTTGCCGTTTACTTTTCTGACAAAACTTAGAAAGGAAACTCTCCATTTGTGCACAAAATAACCTAGATTAAATATTCAAACAACCGAACATGAAAGGAAGACATAACAATACGTATAAATAAAAATAGATAAAACAATATGTATAAAAAAAATATATAAAAATAATACTTATAAATAGGAAATGGCTTAGGGTCATGGGGATCCGGGAGGCAGGGGTTTTTGGGCTAGTCTTTTTTGGTTTTGGGCGCGAATTTGAAATGGCCAAAAAAATTAAGAGATAGAAAAAACTGATCTCAACCGATAAACATGCTTATTGGATTGAATGGTCTACAGTAAATATAAATGTGCATCTAAATGTGGCGGAAATGTTGTTTAGTGATGAATATGATGGAGTGAGTGAGGAGGATCGATGGTTCATGGAGATGGCGGAGGAGACAATTGAGCTCTCATCAGCGGTGTGGGACTTCCTGCCAGCACCAGCACGGTGGCTGGATGTCGCCGGGGTGGGCCGGCGGTTGCAGCGGCTACAAGCCAACAGGAAAAGGTTTTTGCAGAGGTTGATAGAGGAGCACAAGGAGATGGAGAAGGGTTCACAAGCTCCACGGAGGAGGATGGTTGGTGTCCTACTGGAGCTTTAGAAGAAGGACCCCGAGGCTTGCTCAGATAAGCTCAACTCCTTGTGCATTGTGAGTATATATAATCCACCACTTTTCCCTATTCGAAATAAAATTAAAGATAATGGATTTGGATCTGATTATTCTATTGCCATAGCTTAAATCAATTTCCACATCTTATTTTGAAGAGCTCACTCGAATCTTGGACAATCAGTTCGGCATACACAATTGTGTGGGCGATGGCGCTCTTACTAAACCACCCCCACAACATGAAGAGAGTTCGCGACGAAATCACGCGCTGGTCGGGAAGCCGATACGCCTGATCGAGGTTGCCGATCTCCCGAACTTGCCATTGCTTCGGTGCGTCATCATGGAGACGCTACGCCTGTACCCGGTGGTACCCCTTCTTGTACCTCGCCTGTCGTCTGTCGACTGCGCAGTCAATGGGTTCCATATTCCCAAAGGAACCACGCTCTTTGTGAACACATTTGTTATCAACAGGGATCCTGGGACATGGGATGAGCCAGCAACCTTCCTCCCTGAAAGGTATTGTACTGTAGGTCTCTCTAACTGGCTGGATTTGTTGATCCCTTAATTTGCAAAATTCAAATATAGATCCGACATCTGCAGTAAACGCACGACAGTCAGATTATTACAACTGACTGTGAACAAATATTGTGATAGGTTCGAGGATGGCAGGAGTCGTGGTAAGATGGCGATATCAATTGGCATGGGGAGACGACGGTGCCCAACAGAGAACCTGGGCATGCAGATGGTAGGCCTTGGTTTGGGAACTATGATCCAGTGCTTCAACTGGGAGCGATTGGGCCCGGAGCTTGTGGACATGGCTCAAGGCTCTGGGCTAACCTTGCCAAAGAAGGTTCCTCTAGAGGCCCCGTGTCAACCTCGTGCTTCCATGGTCGATCTGCATTGAGATATCTTGCTGGGAGCCTGGCGGTACTGCTATATATATTATATAAGTTGTAAGGCCTAAAGGTCATGCATGCTGAATTGAGTTCTGGTGGTGCTTATAGGGTGAGTCTGAAGTTGCATAGTATTTAAGTAATAATGCATTCAGTTTGTAGTTCAGTTTGGACACCATGTTCAATGCGTGAACCCGTGAAACTCAAGCGCAGGGAGCTAGTGTGTCTATATGCTTGCATGTAAGCTCGGGTCGTGTGTGTTTGATTTCCATAAAGCTGTTGATGTAATTAAATAAGAACACAATACTATAGAATCGCACATATATCCCGGGCCTCATTTTACATTTGTACCGGGTATTTTTCCACCGGTACAAATAATTGCGTCCGTACCGGTTGGTGTGAGACATGGCTACATGAAGACCCGCCGACCTATCACTAGACCTGCCCGACCCGACATGTGGACCCGAAGACGAGAAGGCAACTTGGCGTGCAAGCTAAGGAAGTCCGGATAGATTAAGTCTTCCATGATGTAAACGGACTAGAGATAGATTTCCCTATTGTAACCGACCCGGACTTCGGTCCACCGACTTTGTCCGTTGTCCAATATAAGGCACGCAAGGGTGTCCCCGTGGACAGGTACACCACAAACCACCTCCACATCGACGCAAGACAGGTGACCATGTAATCTCGTCATGCTAACAATACAAACCGAAGGACCGGACGTAAGGTTTACTCTCCGGAGGCCCGAACCAGGATAAAATCACCTTGTCCCTTGTGTCTCGCCGTGATTTTCGTGTGCTACGCTAGCATAACCATCGCGTTTTTAGCTCTCAATCTCCCCCGCCAAACAAATAAACCACCGGGGTTGTTAACCCCATGTGGGCCGTTCGGATGTAAACCTCAAGCGGTTGGCACACCGGGTAGGAGAAGATTGAGAGCTATTCGTGCAAGACGATGGCAGCTCACTCGACGACCTTTTTGCTGGGACACGGCGGATTTCCGGAGCGCACCCGCCCACCCGGGCCCTACAATTGCATCGTCGGCGAATTTATCATCGGGTATTCAGGTGCATCTACGGCGTCGCCGAGCTAACCGAAGAATTCGACAGATTCGCTCTGTTTCATTTTCATCCGGTCGACATGGCGGCGCCGTTCTCGGGCCGTTACTACGTGGCGGCTCCCAACTCTTCAAGTCCGGCGCGCGGCCTCCTTGAGAGTAAGTGCGTTGAGTCCGTGTCGACCTGTGTACGTCATGGCAAATCAAATCAACTTACAAGGGATAATTCCTTTTTTTCATTATACAATATCGAGTCTTCTTTTGTTTGTTTTTGATCAAGCAAGATTATTCTAATGCATTATCCAACTAATATAACTAATATAACGTGGTGCATGTACGGCTACACGATCCTTCGATGGCCGCGCCGGCAAGCACACAACTTTGCAGGAACTCATCAAGGGGCAGGTCTCGACCTGTTTGCCTCATCATCAGCCCGACCTTGAGCTTGGCCAGCCAGCTCATCGCCGACCTTCTCGATAGCTCCACGTGCGGACTTAGCTAACGTCCTCGGCCACCACGATGTTCTCAGCTACACCAAGCTAAATTCTATTTACAATTAAATATTTTTAAGACTTCAATTTATTTTGTAGACCTGCTCTACATGCTTTTCTCCTATTTCGATCTCTCCCCCTCGACATGCTTGGGGCTTGGCAATTCCAACACATAGGTCGCCAAACCCGAGGGATCCAATTATCTTGTGCTATATACCCCTCCCCTCGACATGCTCGAGGGCTTGGCCTTGTCAATCTAAGGGTCGTCGGACACCGTGGGGTTCTACGTCTTCTACCTCCGTGAGGCCCGAACCAGGATAAAATCACCTTGTCCCTTGTGTCTCGCCGTGATTTTCGTGTGCTACGCTAGCATAACCATCGCGTTTTTAGCTCTCAATCTCCCCGCCAAACAAATAAACCACCGGGGTTGTTAACCCCATGTGGGCTGTTCGGATGTAAACCTCAAGCAGTTGGCACACCGGGTAGGAGAAGATTGAGAGCTATTCGTGCAGCACGATGGCAGCTCACTCGACGACCTTTTTGCCGGGACACGGCGGATTTCCGGAGCGCACCCGCCCACCCGGGCCCTACAATTGCATCGTCGGCGAATTTATCATCAGGTATTCAGGTGCATCTACGGCGTCGCCGAGCTAACCGAAGAATTCGACGATTCGCTCCGTTTCATTTTCATCCGGTCGACATGGCGGCGCTGTTCCCGGGCCGTTACTACGTGGCGGCTCCCAACTCTTCAAGTCCGGCGCGCGGCCTCCTTGAGAGTAAGTGCGTTGAGTCCGTGTCGACCTGTGTACGTCATGGCAAATCAAATCAACTTACAAGGGATAATTCCTTTTTTTCATTATACAATATCGAGTCTTCTTTTGTTTGTTTTTGATCAAGCAAGATTATTCTAATGCATTATCCAACTAATATAACTAATATAACGTGGTGCATGTACGGCTACACGATCCTTCGATGGCCGCGCCGGCAAGCACACAACTTTGCAGGAACTCATCAAGGGGCAGGTCTCGACCTGTTTGCCTCATCATCAGCCCGACCTTGAGCTTGGCCAGCCAGCTCATCGCCGACCTTCTCGATAGCTCCACGTGCGGACTTAGCTAACGTCCTCGGCCACCACGATGTTCTCAGCTACACCAAGCTAAATTCTATTTACAATTAAATATTTTTAAGACTTCAATTTATTTTGTAGACCTGCTCTACATGCTTTTCTCCTATTTCGATCTCTCCCCCTCGACATGCTTGGGGCTTGGCAATTCCAACACATAGGTCGCCAAACCCGAGGGATCCAATTATCTTGTGCTATATACCCCTCCCCTCGACATGCTCGAGGGCTTGGCCTTGTCAATCTAAGGGTCGTCGGACCCGTGGGGTTCTACGTCTTCTATGTGTGTTCTTCCTTTAACCGCTTGACTCTCGTTATCGGTATTCGATGTTGTGTGGTTGCAAAACCCGGGTCCTTGGCCCCTCCCGTGCGTCGCCTACATCAAAGGATCCCCGCCGAGCATTGTAGAGGGGTGAAACACTTTGCAGCTTCAGAGCTTTCGAGTCCGCATAATGCATGTTTGGCACGATAAGTGGAATGCCCTTTCAAACAAAAAATAGCACAAGAATGTTCAGCTCCGATTAACATTACTCAACATCCGGTTGTTTAGCTCGGAGCTAAGTCTTCATCATATTTATATTTGACATGATACACCGACCTGGTGTTTATTTTATTTTACAGGACCAGCCGTTTGCTCCGGCCTCGCCTTAGTCATGTCGCTAGACCTCTCTCCAACTCGGCGTCGCCATTGGCGAACCTACCTTGGGTGGCTCTGTTGTCATCGGATTGAGGTCGGCGGACCTACCTATGGCTCTTGCGTCCGTCCCCGACCGAAAGTAGAAGAAGACCTCACGTTTTGCATCTAGGCCCCCGCACATAGACGTAATTAACGATTAGTTCTTGTGTCTTGTGAGTTTCCAAGAAAAACCCCTAGAAAAATCCCACCTTTGGCACATAAGGCCCACCCGAGTCTTTTCCGGATCTAACCCCGAGCTATGTCGGTTTCGCAAGCACTATTTTATTTGTATTGCTAATATTTTTTGTTAGCCCCGAAATCCTCCGATAATCACAAATAGATCCTTCTCAATCTTGTTTTATGCATAGAATCCATGTTTTGGCGCCGTTTAATCTGTTTAAGTCGCGTTAGGTTCATAATAAAATAAAGTGCATGTTAGTGATGTGTTTTCATCATACATGTTTTCCGAAAATTAAGTTGATATTAATTTTATTTAATACCTAGTATACGTGCTTCCTTTAATTAAAAGCTATATAGCGTTCTACACCGCTTTGCAATGAATTTTAATTTTGATTAATGATGGTTTCGTATTCTTTTTAAATAAAAGCTAATTAGTGTTACACTCCGGTTTTCCATAAATCGGTTAATCCGCTTAATATTTAATTAATTTTCTAACTAAAAGTTTAGTAGGCTTTACACCGATCATATAAATGAATGATAACTTGATTAATACCAACACAAATGTGTTTCTAATTGTAACTTGGTTAGTTCTAAGCGAACAATAAAGCTATGCGCTTAGATCTTCTCACTTAAGTGATTTATATAAATTAATACTTAATTGGTGTAAATTATATATAATCATTAATAAATAAAATTGGACTAGGTTATATACCCCACTTTTCAAAATAAAGTTTAATTTGCATTAATGTCAACATAGGGTATTTTATTTCGAAATATCCTTTCCATTTGTTTTGTTAAATTAAAATGGATCTAAGCTTATGTCACACCTCGCTTTTCCAAAGAAAACCAAGTGCATACCTATATGCATGCCAGGATCATGCTTCATGCATATAGTGACATAAGTGAATACGAAACAAGATATCACGTAAGGAAAAGGGAGATTATCGAGTATTACACTAAATCCTGGAAACGAAGGCACCAAACTCCACAAGCGATCGGCGGGGGTTGCGTACGCCTAGAACTCCACAACAACTTCACGTCATCTTAATGTAGCTTCCTCTTTCTGAGCAACATTGTTTATAGCAAGGGTGAGCACTTGTCGTACTCAGCAAGTGTGGGGAAAAGAATGAATGCAAAGGCTTTATAGTGGACCAGCTCAAAGCATTTAGCATTTTAGTTGATCAAATTTTATTAGCACCTGATTACTAAGATATAAGTATATACCAACCCACATTAAGTATAAAGGTAATGTACGCCATAAGCACATGGCAAGCATAACCATAACACAGATCACAATTTAAGTCCATCTTCAAGTTCAATTAATCATGTAAGGGTCATGGCCGCTCTTGACCATGAGCACGGCTAATCGATTAGTTTTACACTCTGCAGAGGTTGTACACTTTCACCACAAGCTGTGTAAAAGCTCCGAAGAACTTTGAACCCAACCATGTGATGTTGATCAGGCACCATACCACACTACCGAGGTGTGGTTGCATAGGGACGCTACATGGCCTTTACAAAGGTTCTCCAACAAGTAGTGACCAACAATGTCCCGGATCGGTTAGCAAGGTATAAAGTCCCCTAGCAGGTCGATACCCCACCATAGGAAAATAACTCATCCAACCCACTGCTAGAGTGAGTCCATACCCCACAGTACCGCCGATCCCTTGTCCTTATCGGTAAGATCACCCCAAGCCAAAGTTCCTAATTACTCGCCCAAGACCGATGCCCGTTTAGTTCTTGTGGTTGTACCGTTTTACTGGGTGGTTCTCCATGTTCCGGTTAAACATATGGTCTTGTATATTAAACATCACATATCACATTGGAACTTAGAGTAAAAGAGTATCCATGTTGTTTATTACCAACCCAATTGAGCAAACTAAGCAAGATCTACCATCAAGATTAATTAAACAATCCAGTTATACAAGGCAATGGTAAAAAGAAACTAGTCATAATCCTTAATAGGAACCCATCAAAATTAATGCAAGCAATGCAAAGTGATTAATCATAGTTATTAGGACAAAAGATCAAGGACACACATGCCTTTAACCAGGGAGTAGTTGCTCCGAATCTTCAACTTCAAGCTCTTCCAAACTTCTCGAACGACGTTTACTCTAAACGCATCAATCATCGGGCACAATCATACACAAAGCAAACAAACAAGCATATTGAAGCGTCCCCTCATCGGGAGGTGACTAAATGTGACACAAATACCGAGTCCCGGGAGGTCGGTAACACATTTATTACAACGAGTGGATCGGCCTTTTACATTACGACGACACGGACGGCACGGAAGTGCCAACGCTACAAGGAACAACACAAACGCTAGCGACCACACTACGGTAGCAAAGGCTTCCATAGCCTCCTCGCAGTACCACACCATGGAAGGCGTCTCGTGGGGGGCCCCGGGTACACAGGCACGGTTGGGTGTAGGGCAGCGACCTACTCGACGTCTTCGGGAATATAATCGGGATCCTCCTCTGTAAAATAGTTAGTAAAACAAGGGTGAGCACATACGTACTCAGCAAATCCAACCCCACCCACGGAGGGGCTTATAAGCAGAATCATGCATAAAGTATAACAAGGATCAGGTCAAGGTTCATTTTGCAAACTTACTCATGCAGGGGTTCCTTTCGAAAAGGTTTTCGCAAACATTTTCATAACCAAAGTGACTCAACTGTTTTAGGAAAAACCACTGTGGAACTACCGGACTTCCCGTCCGTCGTAGCCCAGGCACACTACCACACACTTCACCCGGAAAACAACTCACGCCAGAAAACATCCCATCCCAAACACTAGTTTTTGTGACCACACCATGACTCGTCCAATACCGTGGACACGGCTATTCGAATAGGTTTGACACTGCAGAGGTTGTACATCTTTACCCACAAGTAGGGTACCGTCACACGGACACCTCGCGTGCCGGTACGGATCCTATCAAAGCCATTACCCACCTTAGCTAACACTACGCGCCACCACGGAAGCACCCAAGGGGTTATCCCACATAACCGGGGCGTACCTCACACGAGCGTACCCCTACTCCTTGGTCTCCCGCCGCTCACCCGCACACCGGATGGCAAGTAGATTAACTAGTGGGGTTTATGCTAAGTCGTTGCCACATACAACGATTGAGTGGTTGTACGATGATTTGGGTCAAGTGAGATGTCACACAACCCGGTCCTTAATCGACAAGATGGACAACTCCCAACACGCTCAACCACACAGGTACGAGCTCACCCATACTCCTGACACACGCGTCCATCCCGTCTACCCAGTTCTTTACTCGTTTTCCAAACCTATCCCATTTCCATTTTTAAAGCACTCACACATTTTGAAAGCACTCACACATTTTTAAAGCACTAATGGAGGCCAAAGCAAGGTTCAGTCATAGCAATCAAGGGTGGCTATCCTACCATGTTTTGCAGTAAAACAATATGCAATTCATAAAACGGGTATAGGGTGTATTTATAAAACTGGGACAGAAGCATGCATCAAAGGGTGAGATTGAACTTGCCGTCTTCGAAGTCTTCGGGGAGTGCCGGCTCGGCGTTCGGGACCTCGGGCTCCTGCTCGCAGTAGTCGGCTCCGATCTCTGGTTCGAGGTACCTTCCTTCGTCTACTCCGTCGGCTATAATGCACACATAGGCAAGCAAGCAATATAAGCACACATATTATCGGCCAAGCTCGAGGAGGGGAAGATGAGCGGAGAGGGGATATATATAAGTCCTAGGGAGAGGGTTGGTTCGGCGGGGGTACTACTGGGAAAGGAGTGGTGAAATTTGGAATTAATCGGGAATGAAATCGTGCATGAAATGTTGGGTTAAAGAGAGGTTATAAGGGCTAAGGACCTATTAGTAATTTCTATTAATGGAGACAGGGGGTGTTTATGATAATATAAACTTGGTTAGGGCCTGGTTGTAAGTTGTTTAGGGCTTAACAGAATTTATTTTATAATTAATCCTTAACCTAGGGGCTTGTTTGAAAGGAAATTGAGAGAGAGGGAATAGGATTAGAAAGGGGCTCGGGATAAGAAGGAAGACCAGGGGGCTTTGGGCAATTATGCCTTTCTTCCTCCCCCGATCCAGACAGGGGAGGGAGGCAGGGCGCCTCGGTCCGGCGGCGGGCGGCGGCCTCCAGGGACCAACAGCGGCCGGGGACAGGGGGAAAAGGAGGAGGGGGGCGAGGGGATTCAATCTCCGTGCTCACCTTCGACCGGGGGCGGCGCGTGGGAATGGATCGGCGGCGGCGGACGGAGGGAGGTGGCGATGCTAGGGGCGGCGGTGAGGTGGAGCTCGGGGAAGGGAAGAGAGTTGCCGTGAGGCGGGCGGTGGTGAGGTGCGGCGGCCCGGGGAGTAGCCGGCCCTTTTTATAGGCGGCGGAAGGCAGTTCGGGGGGGGATTTTTCTCCGGCGAGCTCAACTCCGGCGAGCTCGAGCAGCTTCGCGAGGCGGCGACCGGCAACAAGACGGCTCGGGCAGCGGCGGCAGGTCAACTCGGGCCGGCGAGGGGATGGCTCGGCGTGTGCGGCGGTGGGGCGAGGTCGACGGCTGCGGTGGCGCTTGGAGGTGACCGGATGGCGGGGTCGTAATGGCGCCGGCAGCGATGCGTCGCGTCGTGAGGCCGCCCCGCGGCGCGGCGCGAGGGTGGGCGGTGCGGTGGCGTGCCGAGGGGGGCCGCGTGGTCCGCGCGGGCGCGCGGCCCGAGGGTCAACGGCGCGTCGGCGTGGCTGTGGCCGCGGGAGGGAGCAGGAGAAGGGAGGAAGAGAGAAGAAAGAAAGGGAAGGGGAAAAAGAAAAGAGGAAAAAGGAAAAAGGGAAGGAAAAGGAAGAAAAGAAAGAAAAGGAAGGAAAAGAAAAGAAAAATGGGGAAAAGAGAGGAAAGAAATTGGGAAAAAGTTTAGAAAATTAGAGAAAATTGTTAGGAAAATAGGGGAAAGGTTTTTGCGGGGTTTTATGATTTCCCGGCGTCGGTGTGATTTTCGGGACGGCGGTGATGGCGAGGCGGACCGGCCGGCGGGACCGCGGCGTGCGCGGGATTCCCGGCACGGTGGCCGACCGCGCGTTGGGAAGGCACGCGTGGGTGCCGGCCCGGTGCGGGGCGGTGCCGGCGGGGATTCGCGGCACGCGCGCGGGGTGAGAGGGAGGGACGATGGCTAGGGTTTGAAGGGGGTACCGAGCTCGGCCGGGACGCTTTTGAAAATACGCACGATTTATTAGGTGATTTATTTGGAGCTAAAAACGCGGGCATTACAAACCTACCCCACTTAAAATGAATCTCGTCCTCGAGATTCGGCTAGGTTTCGAATAGGTGGGGAAACTCCTTCTTCAATGCGTCCTCTCGCTCCCACGTGGCTTCTTCCACTCCGTGTCTGCTCCATTGGACTCTGCACACCCGTACTTCTGTCGTCCTTGTCCGCTTGACCACTGTGTCCAAAATCTTGACGGGCACCTCCTGGTACCTAAGGTCTGGCTGTAGATCGATGGTCTCCACCGTACTCGCTTCTCTTAAAGAACCTTCAAACATCGGCGTAGCTGGGAGATATGGAACACTGGGTGTATATCCGACATCTCTTCGGGTAGCTCCAACCGGTATGCTACTGCTCCGACTCTCTTGAGCACTTTATACGGTCCGATGTACCGAGGGGCCAACTTCCCGTGTACTTGAAATCTCCAAGTCCCCCGGATGGGTGAAACCTTGAGGTAGACGAAATCTCCCGCATTGAAGCTTGCTTCACGCCTTTTCTTGTCCGCGTAGCTCTTCTCGTCGAGATTGGGCGGCTCTCAACTTTTCTCGGATATCGGCTACTCGCTCTTCGGCTTCCTTTATAAGTGCGGGCCCAATCGTCACACCCGATTTTCCGTAGAAAACCGAATGCATCTCATATGTGTGCCGGATCACAATTTCACACATATGATAGACTCATGAGTGTAATATCACAAGACATTGCTCAAAACGTACGTAAAAGGTTTATTAACTTTTATTACACTCACGATGGTAGACACGAAGGTCTTTACACGAACAACGATAACTATGAAGACACGACTCCATCTTCATCTTCCACAGGCTTCGATCGGTTGATCGCATCCTCGAACTCCTCGTAGTCGGTGAAGTACTCCACTCCGTGGTTCTTCTCCGAACGAGCGTAAGCAAGGATGAGTACACTTATGGTTGGTACTCGGCAAGGCCACGGAATAACCGGAAAGCAATATTAATCCATCTTTAAGTTCAATTAATCATGTGAGGGTCCAGGCCGCTCTTGACCGTGAGCACGGCCGATCGATCGCCTTTACACTCGCGAGGTTGCACACTTTTCCCACGGTTCGCGTAAAAGTTCCAAAGAACTTTGAACCCAACCACGCATGTGCCGATCGAGCACGGTACCACACTTCCGAGGTGTGATTGCATAGGGACGCTACGAAGCCTTTACAAAGATATGCAAAAGCATCAACAACCCACGACGATTCTGACTCGGGCGGACCATAACCCTCCCTAGTGGTCGGCACCTTAGCAAAGGTCGCTACCCCAAAAGAACCGGGCTATACCCCCGCAACCCGGAGCCCCCCGTGTTCCTTTCGGATAGGGTCATCAATACAATCACACACCTAATTAATTGGCTAAGCCGAGCCATATGGACCGTGGTTGCACCGTTTTCCCGGGTGGTTCTCCATGTTCCGATTAATTTATAGTGTTCTTGATTAAAGCATAGGTAGAAGGGTGGTTAGGGTCACTTGCCTTTCTCCAACGTTAAGCTACTCTCCTTTACCGCAAAGCTCGCTCTTGTTCTTCCTCGAACGGCGCGTTGGCTACGATCATGCAAGAAAACATACAATAAATAAAACAATACATCAAACATTACCAAAAGGCTAAAACAAGCTTTTAGAAATGACGGGCTCGGAGAGACGATCGCATGGATACCAAGAACGCGTAAAACGGAGCTAGGACGGAAAAGATATGGCTGAAACAAGATTCAGGGACTAATTTGTGATTATCTGGAAGTTTTAGGGGGTTTTCTGCAAGATTTCAGGGGCTAAAACATAAATATGTGTGAAACTAGAAGGGTTTAGATGCAAAAGGACAAAGTTTGGACCTCGGATGGAAAACCTAAGAAGTTCAGGGGTTTAAACGAGAAAACCAGGACTTGATTGTAGGGATCTTCATGGGTGGAAGGGTATTATTGTGATATTTAAAAAGGCAGGGACGAATTTGCAAAATGCCAGGGCGGCCGGCGGTGTTGACAGTTATTTGCTGCGGTGACCGGGAGGTTGGATAGATCCGAGCCGTCGATCCACGATCGGATGACCACTGTGTACCGCGTGCGACGCGCGGCGGCGGGACGCGCGGCGCGCGGCGCGGGCGGCACGGCTCGCCGGGAGAAGCCCGAATCAAGCTTCCGTGGCCAAAAACTACAGGACCCGGACTAAAACGGAGCTAGGGAGGTAGGGAAGCTTACCGAGGGCTCGAAGAGGAGGGAGACGCGCCGTAGAAAGAGATCGGGGCGGCGGCTCCGGCGGCGGGCGGTGCTCCGGCGGCGGTCTTGTTGCGGTGAGGGAGGAGAGAAGGGGAGGGGCGCGGGGGTGGAGAGGAGGTACTGCTACACCTTTATAGGGCGGAGGGGAAAGGGGAAGGGGCGCGGCCAAGGCGGTGGCGCGGGGTCGGTGGGCGGCCGGCCATTAATGGCGGCGGCGCTCGGTGCGCGGCGGTTTTGGGGAGGGGAAGGGGTCGGGGCGGTGGAGTGGGGGCGGCGTGAATGCGGCGGCGTCATCACGGCGCGGTGGAGGAGGCGGAGGGGCGCGGGGCGGTCGGGAACGGCGGGATGGCCGGCGGCGGTGGAGGAAGAAGAAGGGGGGGGGGGGCGGGGAGGTTGAAGGAGCACCTGACATGTGGGTCCCACATGTCAGGGAGAGAAAGAGAGGGGAGAGGAGGCGGTTGACGGCGGGCCGTGTGGGCCGGAAGTTGGCTGGGCCGCGGGATTGGGCCGGGTTGGTAGGTTAGATTGGTTTTGTTTTTTTTCTTTTCTTTTCTTTTTTTCTTCCTTTTCTTTTCAAATCCATTTTAAAACCAATTTCAAACCTTTTAAATTCAAATCTTTTACATGTTTTCAAACTCAAATTTTAACACAAATTCTCCAACTATTTTAAAGGATTTTCACAAACCAACTTTTCAAACATATTTTAAATTCAAACCTTCATTTTTTTAATTCAAAGTTTTACACCAATTTTCACAATTATTTTTAAGGACTTTTTCACAATTTTATTAAGACTTTTAAAATCACACCACAAACAAAACTCATGCATTTCAACATGATGCACAAACACTTGTGTGATTCTAATTATTTAATGATGTTTAATTTAATTAAAGGCAAATTTTTTTTATTCAAATTTATTAAATCCTTAGGAAATAAAACATGTTGCTAACAATATTTTATTGTGATGGAATTTTCGGGTGTTACAAATCCTACCCCCTTAAAAAGAATCTCGTCCCGAGATTCGGAGGGATCGGGAAACAAGAGGAGGGGATACAAGACAATCTTGAAAGATGGTGGGTTACTACCACAGAGCTTATTCACTTCTCCTTCTTCTTTGGGCTTGTAGTGGCAAACTCAATCCTATCTCCTTGCGGTGTAGTTAAGAGCACCGACTTCTTGGCACACAAAATGATTCCATCATGCTTGCTTAACCAATCCATACCAAGGATCACATCTATCCCACTTGATGTTAGGATCACTAAGTCTGCTTCAAAATCTATCTCTCCGATCTTAAGATTGACCTGTGGGCATACATAGGTGGATTTCATTTCACCGTTTGGGGAACTAATTAGCAAATGTGTCTTCATGGAACTCTTGGGTACATCATGCTTTGTCACGAATCGTTCAGTAATAAATGAATGCGATGCCCCGGAATCAAATAAAACTGTTGCAGGTACAGAGTTGATAAGGAACGTACCAAGCACAACATCTTTGTCTCCTTGAGCTTCTTCAGCTGTCACATGGTTCACTCTACCATGCATATAGTTCTGTTGACCTCTATTATCTCTCTGAGGTGTCTGCATATTGCGCTGAGGGCAAATACTGGCATAGTGTCCCAATTCTCCACAGTTGAAACATCCACTAGGGTGAACTGGAGTAGTGTTCCTTACTGGTGCACCTGAGCGATTCTGATGAGGATTTGGAGCCTGTGGTGTCATTAGGTTGGATTCTTCGGGTTCATCAAACGAACGATACTGCGGACTCTGTCCATGATTTCTGCCTTGTGTGCTAGAACGAAACTGAGAGTCTTGCGATGAGTTGTAACGAGGGCGGGTGTTACTGCTAGATCGTCTCGAGATTGAAACTTGCGCTTCTGTTCACGAAGTTCCTTGCGTTTATTCTCCAAGCCTATAGCCTTATTGAGCAACATCTGAAAGTTAAGAAATGTGTGGCTCGCAACCGATAGTTAAGTGGACCTATCAATCCATCGAGAAAGCGTTCTTGTCTCTTTGGATCCATGTTGACTTCATCCGGTGCATAGCGGGACAAATGAGTAAACCGATCCGGATACTCACTAACCGTCATGTTGCCTTGCTTTAGAGCTAGAAATTCCTTCTTCTTCAGCCTTCTTCACACCAAATCGGGATGTGATGTGTACGAAAACTCTCCCCGGAACTCCTGCCAAGTAATGGTGTCGGCAGCAGCATGCGCGACGGTGTAAGCATCCCACCAATCAGACGCTGCACCTTCCAGACGTCCTGAGGCATACAAAACCTTCTCACGATCATTACATTGAGTGATATTCAGCATCTTGTTGATGGTCTTGAGCCAATCATCGGCATCGAGGGGATCTACAGAATGAGAGTAAGTGGGCGGGTTGTGGCTCATGAATTCTCTATGCTTGTTCACTGGTGGTGGAGGTGGTGGGGGTCCTTGTGGTGGCGGCTGGTTCTGCTGTGCCTGTAGATTCTGGACAGTGGCGGTGAGGTTCTGAATTAACTGCATCTGTTCCGTGAAGAACTGCTGCATCGTGGGATCCATCGCTAATTCTTGTGAAGGAGGGAACTTGATTCAGCTGATTGATGACGAACGGAATATCCTGTCCAGCTCCTGACCTGATGTTTACCATTTGATTGTTAGAGAGAGAAGTTTTCCGATAGGAAGTTGAATTGATAAAGGTGAATCGAGAAAAGGGGTCTAAGATTCAAATTTTAACCTTAATTATTTTATTGATGTATTTGTGGCCATCACTCCACAAAAACATTCCAATCAAGTCAAAGATCCAAATCATGCATGTTTACAATCAACAAGCATTAACATCGCACGTCCTTACAAGAACGGCTCTATCGAAACGAAACTTGACAAAAGGTGTAGGCAACCTAAGAAGCTTATCCTATAAAACACGTGTGGTAGTTCAAGGTGGATGAACAAGAATTAGACCCAGTGTAGAAGAAAACAAAAGATATGATTTTGTTAAAGAATAAAGAATAAAATATTTTTTTTATGCGTAAATAAGATATTTTGAATGCTGGAAAGGCTTTCTAGATAAAGAGTCCTTAATATCGACCATTTCTATCTGAGGCTGCGTCCTACAGTCAGCATTGCTCTGATACCACTCTGTCACACCCGATTTTCCGTAGAAAACCGAATGCATCTCATATGTGTGCCAGGATCACAATTTCACACATATGATAGACTCATGAGTGTAATATCACAAGACATTGCTCAAAACGTTCGTAAAAGGTTTATTAACTTTTATTACACTCACGATGGTAGACACGAAGGTCTTTACACGAACAATGATAACTATGAAGACGCGACTCCATCTTCATCTTCCACAAGCTTCGATCGGTTGATCGCATCCTCGAACTCCTCGTAGTCGGTGAAGTACTCCACTCCGGTTCTTCTTCTCGAACAGCGTAAGCAAGGATGAGTACACTTATGGTTGGTACTCGGCAAGGCCACGGAATAACCGAAAGCAATATTAATCCATCTTTAGGTTCAATTAATCATGTGAGGGTCTAGGCCGCTCTTGACCGTGAGCACGGCCGATCGATCGGTTTACACTCGCGAGGTTGCACACTTTTCCCACGGTTCGCGTAAAAGTTCCAAAGAACTTTGAACCCAACCACGCATGTGCCGATCGAGCACGGTACCACACTTCGAGGTGTGATTGCATAGGGACGCTACGAAGCCTTTACAAAGATATGCAAAAGCATCAACAACCCACGACGATTCTGACTCGGGCGGACCATAACCATCCCTAGTGGTCGGCACCTTAGCAAAGGTCGCTACCCCAAAAGAACCGGGCTATACCCCTACAACCCGCAGCCCCCTGTGTTCCTTTCGGATAGGGTCGTCAATACAATCACACACCTAATTAATTGGCTACGCCGCAGCCATATGGACCGTGGTTGCACTATTTTCCGGGTGGTTCTCCATGTTCCGATTAATTTATAGTGTTCTTGATTAAAGCATATGTAGAAGGGTGGTTAGGGTCACTTGCCTCTCTCCAACGTTAAGCTACTCTCCTTTACCGCAAAGCTCGCTCTTGTTCTTCCTCGAACGGCACGTTGGCTACGATCATGCAAGAAAACATACAATAAATAAAACAGTACATCAAACATTACCAAAAGGCTAAAACAAGCTTTTAGAAATGACGGGCTCGGAGAGACGATCGCGTGGATACCAAGAACGCGTAAAACGGAGCTAGGACGGAAAAGATATGGTCGAAACAAGATTCGGGGACTAATTTGTGATTATTTGAAAGTTTTAGGGGGGTTTTCTGCAAGATTTCAGGGATCTAAACATAATTATGTGTGAAACTAGAAGGGTTTAGATGCAAAAGGACAAAGTTTGGACCTCGGATGGAAAACCTAAGAAGTTCAGGGGTTTAAACGAGAAAACCAGGACTTGATTGTAGGGATCTTCATGGGTGGAAGGGTATTATTGTGATATTTAAAAAGGCAGGGACGAATTTGCAAAATGCCAGGGCGGCCGGCGGTGTTGACCGTTATTTACTCTGTTGACCAGGGAGGTTGGATAGATCTGAGCCGTCGATCCAAGATCGGATGGCCACTATGTACCGCGTGCGACGCGTGGCGGCGGGACGCCGACCTGCGGCGGCGCCGGCGGCGCGGCTCGCCGGAGAAGCCCGAATCGAGCTTCCGGTGGCCAAAAACTACGGGACCCGGACTAAAACGGAGCTAGGGAGGTAGGGAAGCATACCGAGGGCTCGAAGAGGAGGGAGACACGCCGTAGAAAGAGATCGGGGCGGCGGCTCCGGCGGCGGGCGGTGCTCCGGCCGCGGTGTTGTTGCGGTGAGGGAGGAGAGAAGGGGAGGGGCGCGGGGTGGAGAGGAGGTACTGCTACACCTTTATAGGGCGGAGGGGAAAGGGGGAAGGGGCGCGGCCAAGGCGGTGGCGCGGGGTTGGTGGGCGGCCGGCCATTAATGGCGGCGGCGCTCGGTGCGCGGCGGTTTCGGGGGAGGGGAAGGGGTCGAGGTGGTGGAGTGGGGGCGGCGTGAATGCGGCGGCGTCATCACGGCGCGGTGGAGGACGCGGAGGGGCGCGGGGCGGTCGGGAACGGCGGGATGGCCGGCGGTCGGTGGACGAAGAAGAAGGGGGGGCGGCCGGAGGTTGAAGGAACACCTGACATGTGGGTCCCACATGTCAGGGAGAGAAAGAGAGGGGAGAGGAGGCGGTTGACGGCGGGCCGTGTGGGCCGGAAGTTGGCTGGGCCGCGGGATTGGGCCGGGTTGGTAGGTTAGATTGGTTTTGTTTTTTTTTCTTTTCTCTTTTTTTTCTCCCTTTTCTTTTCAAATCCATTTTAAAACCAATTTCAAACCTTTTAAATTCAAATCTTTTACATGTTTTCAAACTCAAATTTTAACACAAATTCTCCAACTATTTTAAAGGATTTTCACAAACCAACTTTTCAAACATATTTTTAAATTCAAACCTTCAATTTTTTTAATTCAAACTTTTACACCAATTTTCACAATTATTTTTAAGGACTTTTCACAAAATTTTTTTAAGACTTTTTAGAATCACACCACAAACAAAACTCATGCATTTCAACATGATGCACAAACACTTGTTTGATTCTAATTATTCAATGATGTTTAATTTAATTAAAGGCAGATTTATTTATTCAAATTTATTAAATCCTTAGAAAATAAAACTAAACCATGTTGCTAACAATATTTTATCGTGATGGAATTTTCGGGTGTTACACCAACCAGGGCACGCTCTCCTACTTCGGACCACATCGGTGGTGTCCTACGTTTTCTCTCGTATAGTGCTTCGAATGGCGACATTCCCGGACTTGCTTGGTAGCCGTTGTTGTAGGAAAATTCTGCATATGGCGGTGCTCTGCTCCCAATCTTTGCCATAGGCGAGGACGCATGCTCTCAACATATCTTCCAAAATCCGGTTCACCCTTTCGATCTGTCCGTCTGTCTGCGGATGGTACGCTGAGCTGAAATCTAGCTTGGTACCCATGGCTTTGTGCAGGCTTTTCCAGAACCTAGAGGTGAACTGGGTCCCTCTATCTGAGACTATTCTGCTAGGCACTCCATGCAGCTTTACTATATTTTCTATGTAGAGTTTTGCCAACTTCTCTCCACCATAAGTCGTCTGTACGGGTAGAAAGTGAGCGACTTTAGTGAGTCGGTCCACGATCACCCATATGGAGTCATGTCCCTTCTGAGTTCTTGGCAACCCTACTACGAAATCCATACCTATCTCGTCCCACTTCCATACCGGGATTGGTAAAGGCTGCAACAACGGCTGCGGGCTTCGATGTTCGGCTTTGATCCTCTGACAAGTATCACGGTGGGCGACAAATCGGGCAATGTCTGCTTTCATCCCATTCCACCAATACTTCGTTTTAAGTCCATGTACATCTTGGTGGATCCCGGGTGAATGGAGTATGCTTGAGTTGTGTGCCTCATCCATGATGGTCCGTCGGAAATCTCCGCCTTCGTGCACGCATATCCTAGTTTTGTACCACGGGGTGCCTTGGTCATCTACTCGAAGTCGGGGGCCTTGTTCTCTCCGGTATGCTTGCGGACCTTCATCGATTCTCGTCGGTTTCTTGGGCCTTCCGGATCTTCTCCTCTAGCGTAGGCCGAACACTCGGCGGACGTAGCCTTTGGGGACAATGTGTACGTTGAGCCGTGCCATCTCCTCTTGCAACTGGGCACTCTTGGGTGCTGCCTTCTCGTAGGTTTTCCGGCTTAGGGCATCTGCTACTACATTGGCCTTCCCTGGGTGGTAGTGAATCTCTAGGTTATAGTCTTTGACTAGCTCTAGCCACCTTCTTTGCCTTAGGTTCAGGTCGGGCTGGGTGAAGATGTACTTTAGACTCTTGTGGTCTGTGTAGATTTCACACTTGTTCCCAATCAGATAGTGTCTCCAGATCTTCAGGGCATGCACTACGGCTGCAAACTCCAGATCATGGGTGGGATAATTCTGCTCATGGGGTTTGAGCTGATGGGAAGCATATGCCACTACCTTCCCATCTTGCATGAGAACACATCCCAACCCTTGTCGGGAGGCGTCGCAATACACGACAAAGTCCCGTTGAATGTCCGGCGGGGGTCGGCAATGGGGCCGTGGTCGATCTTCTCTTCAACTCTTGGAAACTTTTCTCACGGGATTCGGTCCAGTTGAACTTCTTTTCCTTCTTGAGCAACTCTGTCATGGGTCGGGCAATCTTGGAGAATCCTTCGATAAATCTCTGGTAGTACCCTGCTAAACCAAGGAAACTCCTGATCTCGCTCACGTTGGTCGGTTGCTGCCAGTTGGAGACTGTTTCAACCTTCCCGGGGTCTACGGCCTACTCCTTCCGCAACTCGAATATGCCTAAGGAAGGATATTTTCTCTAGCCAAAATTCACACTTGCTGAACTTGGCGTACAACTTGTGTGCCCTCAATTTCCCCAGCACTACTCGAAGATGCTGCTCGTGCTCCTCCACGCTCTTGCGGTAAACAAGTATGTCGTCAATGAAGACTACGACAAACTTGTCTAGTTCTTCCATGAACACCTTATTCATGAGGTTCATGAAGTATGCTGGTGCATTGGTTAGTCCAAAGGACATCACCGTGAACTCATACTGCCCGTAGCGAGTGACAAAGGCAGTCTTGGGGATGTCACTTTCCCTAATCTTGAGCTGGTGGCATCCCGACCTTAGATCCACCTTCGAGAAATACTTGGCTCCCTTTAACTGGTCAAACAGGTCATCTATTCTAGGAGAGGGTACTTGTTTTTAATAGTGACCTCGTTCAGCGAGCGATAGTCCACACACATCCTCATGCTCTTATCCTTCTTTTCCACGAAAAGCACTAGGGCTCCCCATGGTGATGAGCTTGGTCTGATGAACCCACTTCGCTGGAGTTCTGCTAGCTGCTTCTTCAATTCTGCCAACTCAGGTGCTGCCATCCTATAGGGTCTCTTGGCTATGGGAGAGGTTCCGGGGATAAGGTCGATGACGAACTCTATGTCCCTATCTCGGTGGCATTCGGGGAGTTCTTCTCGGGAGCACATCCGGGTATTCTCACACTACCGGGACATCCTCTATGGACTTGGCTTCTATGTTGAAAACCATTATGTCGGCTTTGTGTCCTCGGGTGTGGCGGTCACTTGTATCCCGTCCGGGTTGGTCGGGTGCACTACTTTATCGGCACAACTTATGAGGCCATGGTGTTGGCTTAACCAGTCCATCCCAAGGATCACATCTATCCCTTTGGACTTCGGTACTACCGAGTCTGCTAGAAACTCTACCCCACTTAAAATAATCCTTACCGGGGGCATCCCGATTGACACTTAATGTCACCTCCCGGCGTTCGTGTTAATAGGGGTGCTTTTAGTAGTACTTGTGGGTATACTATGCTTTTCCACAAAGCTTGAAGATATGAATGAGTGCGATGCTCCCAAATCGAATAGTATGGTAGCCAAGACGAGCCGACCAGGAACTCACCGAGCACTACGCCTTGTGCTTCCCCGTGACTCCCGCGCATTGATGTGGTTGATCCGGGCTCGTCCATACGACCGCCGGGGCCGCCTCATCTGCCGGTTGCTTGTTGTTGTTGCCAAAGTTATTGTTGCTGCGCACCGCATGCGGTTGGTTCCCGACACAAGTGGCCTTGGCCCGTTCACCGAGTTGGAGTAGGTGGTGGTGGTTGGCTTTTTGGCATACGGGCGAGTTGGCGATGAAGTGCTCGGTTTCTCGGCTGGTTGAAACACACTCGGGAGCCGTTGTTGTTGTTGGCGGTGATCCGGCGGTGTTGTTCTCGTGGGGGTTTCATGGCACTCTGGTTGTTGTAGGGCTTGAACTGGGTTCTGGGGGCTTGCGAGCTCGTGGCTTGCGATTGGGTTCTATACTGCATGGGAGCTTGGAACCTGGACATGGGGTGTCCAAAGTTTCTCGGCCTCTGGGACCGCTCTTCTTCGCTTGGCCTTGTGCTCCATAAACTTGCGCTTGTTTTCCTTTTTCTCTTCAGCCCTTGCTCTCTCCGTGAGTATTGCCATGTTCATGAGGGTGTTAAAGTCCGGGTAGATCTGAGGGGTCGGCGGTGCCCTCGGTTCGGAGTCAGCCCCTTCTTGAACATTTCCTGCTTCTTGGAATCTTTGTCCACTTCCTCGGGGGCATAGCGTGCCAGCTCTATGAACTGGTACGTGTACTCTTCTACGGACATGTTGCCTTGGCGGAGTTCAGGGAACTCGTCCGCCTTCCGCTTCAGTGTGGCTTCTGGGATGTGGTAGCGGCGGAACTCTTCCACGAATTCATCCCAGGTGATGGCGGAGGGATCCTTGGGCGCTCCGCGATAATTCTCCCACCGAGGCTAGGGGCGTCCCGGTGAGTCGGTGAGGGCTGCCAGGAGAACCTTGTCACGGTCCTCACAGTTGAAGGGCTCTAGCTCCCTCAGAATGGCTCTCAGCCGGTCGTCGGCATCCGGAGGATTCACCGACCCACCAAAGGTGGGCGGCTTAGTCTTGAGGAACTCAATCGGCTTCTCGTTCATGCCCAAAACTCGGGGTCTTGGGCGATTGAAGGCGTTGAAAATAGCCTCCATCGGGACGATCTGGTTGGCCAAGACTTGTGCCAAGTCGATGGGAGGGGGTGGCGGTGGCAGGACCACGTTCTCTCCTCCATCTTCATTTTGGTTAACTTCCTGGTCGTGAAGACGCTCCCTCCGATCGGCTTGCGATCCTTCAACGTCCGATCGGCCGGGGCCTTGGTGGGTCCTGACAGGGCGCCTGGAAACCATCTGTAAAGAAGCGGGTTTTCTAAGAGATCTAGTTTTATGTGATGTTTAAGTGGATTGTATCGGATTTCTTTTTGAAAAGGCGGGGTCTACTCCGCCGGTAAGCACACAACAAGCACATAGCAAACAAGCAAGCATAAACAAGTTTTTATTACAAACCGGCGAGGAGGATACATCCCGACTACGCGGACACACTACACGACTAAGGACTAAGAGTGCGACTTGGACCGATACGGCTTCATTCCCCGGGTCGGGGTCACCGGGGCACGCTACTCGCGAGGAGAGCCATATTCGGGGGTCGAGTGTTCTTCCGGCGGAATGAGCAACTCGTCATCATTCCCGCCTTCGGGGTTTCCGTTTTCCTGAGGCCGTGCCGAGGCTTCGGTAGTCGTTGTTGGGGGTTCGGTGACCGCCGGTGGTGCCGGCGGGACTTCGATAGTTCCTCCCCATCCTACAAGGGGTGTTCCCGGCGGGACTTGAGCTTCTCCAATGGCCGGAATGGGTGTTCCGCCGTTGGTCCATTCTTGCATGCGTTGGTCCCGGATTCTCCCGAGGCTTTCCTGGGCAACGACTTCACTTCTGCTTATGGCGGCCGCGGTCCTTGCTTCGGCTTGAGCCACTCGGACTTGGTGCATCCTCACCGTGACTTCGGCTTGCTCGGCCCGACTGATTTGTTCCCTCAAGTGCCTGGCCTGGTCATCGAAGAGCTTATCCAGGGAGACAAGGTAGGCGACTACGTGGTACGACGGGTCTTCTTGGTGGCGGCGTCATTCCGGGTTTCTCATGCGGGCCCTCGCCAAACCGGGGTTCGATGGCGGGAGGGAAGTACCTAATTGTTGTGGGGACGAGGTGTTCTTCGTAGATCCGGCACGGGTAGCGGAGGGCTTTTCCGAGGGCCAAAGGATAGGTGTCTCGGTGTCGAAATCCCGTGGCGGTCACGCGCCACGGCTCGATGTTGGGGTGGCGGTTGCTTCTAGCGACGGAGAGGACCACCCTACGGCGAAGAGTGCCGAGTTGCTTGTACTCTCTCGTAGTACCTAGGGCGCTCGGTGATACCGAGGCGCTCCCGGGGAGTTGATGAGAAGGCGAGCAAAACCAGGCTCCTCCCCGGCACACGCCTTGGGTCCATCCATTTTCCGCCATCCGAAAACAAAGGTAGAGTTGAACGAGGTTGTGGTGGGGTACAAGAGTTGGATAACTTTATTTAGTAGCAAGGTTGGGGTACATTCTTCGGGGTACACTTATTATTACTAGGACTCAGCTTCTAGCCTAAACACCCTAGGCTTATCCTCATGGTGATTCTTCCTCTAGCTGGATACGGTGCTTCTTCAATGGGAGATCTTGCTCCAGTATCTCATCCTCGGTCTGGGTCCCTTTGTCTCAGTGAGTTTCTTCGGGTTCATCTTCCTCTACTCCAGCCTCTTCCTCTCTGCTTCTACGCTCCTTTAGTTCATCCCATAGGGCTTTATGGGCTAGTAGAGTGCGTTCCCTTTCCCTAAGGTACTCTTGCTTCGTGTTGTGTAGTTCAACTTCTGCCATGGTTGTCTTTATCCTTTCCAGTTCTATCCTCCGCTCCGCTCTTTCGCTCTGTCAATCTGTTGCTTCGCTTCTTTGGGCTTGCTCCTGATAAAGGTGGTCTAGGCCTCTGAGGTAGATGGATAGGTGGGAAACTGCCTCTTCTAAGTCTTCTTCCTCTCGTTCTAGTCCTCTCATGCGATCAATCCACGAGCGTCCTCTTCCTCCGGAGGGTGGAAAGAATCCCATTGGAGTCCTTCGGAGGTGCTTGTCTATAAACCACTCGTAGGCCGTCGCGGGGCCTTCCGAGCGACCTTGGGGTAGGTGTCGGCGAAGCGAAAACCGGTGGCGGAGACGAACCATGGTTCTATGTCGGGGTAAAGCGTGCTTCTTCCCACAAAGATCGGCGGCTTACACCGAAGGGTGCCGTAGCGTTCGTACTCCCGGTAGATGAACTCCGGCGGATCCCTTACTCCGACGCGCTCTAGGGCGAGTAGCAACGGAGTTAGGGAGGCCGGGGCCGGACGGGGCGATTCCTCCGTTCCATTCGGGGTTTGCCATCCGGAAAACAGGCAAGAATAAAGGTAAGGATTTGGGAAAAGATGAGCTCGGCAAATGAAAGGTTAGAGAGGGCCGGAGGAGGTCTCGTATCCTAGGGGTCGTGTCCTACGGCCAACCTATGGCTACGATACCACCCGAAGCGTCCCCTCATCGGAGGTGACTAAATGTGACACAAATACCGATCCCAGGAGGCTGGTAACACATTTATTACAACAGGTGGATCAGTCTTTTACATCACGGCGACACAGAGGGCACGGAAGTGCCAACGCTAAGGAACAACACAAACGCTAGCGACCACACTATGATAGCAAAGGCTTCCATAGTCTCCTCAGAGTACCACACCATGGAAGCTATCTGTGGGGGCCCTGGGTACACAGGCACGGTTGGGTGTAGGGCAGCGACCTACTCGACGTCTTCGGGAATATAATCAGGATCCTCCTCTGTAAAATAGTTAGTAAAACAAGGGTGAGCACATACGTACTCGGCAAATCCAACCCCACCCACGGAGGGGCTTATAAGCAAAATCATGCATAGAGTATAACAAGGATCAGGTTAAGGTTCATTTTGCAAACTTACTCATGCAGGGGTTCCTTTCAAAAAGGTTTTCGCAAACATTTTCTTAACCAAAGTGACTCAACCGTTTTAGGAGAAACCACTGTGGAACTACCGGACTTCCCATCCGTCGTAGCCCAGGCACTCAGCCACACACTTCACCCGGAAAACAACTCACGCTAGAAAACATCCCATCCCAAACACTAATTTTTGGGACCACACCGTGACTCGTCCAATACCGTGGACACGGCTATTCGAATGGTTTGACACTCTGCAGAGGTTGTACATCTTTACCCACAAGTACGGCACCGTCACACGGACACCTCGGTGCGGTACGGATCCTATCAAAGCCATTACCCACCTTAGCTAACACTACGCGCCACCACGGAAGCACCCAAGGGGTTATCCCACATAACCGGGGCGTACCTCACACGGAGCGTACCCCTACTCCTTGGTCTCCCGCCGCTCACCCGCACACCGGATGGCAAGTAGATTAACTAGTGGGGTTTATGCTAAGCCGTTGCCACATACAACTGTCGAGTGGTTGTACGATGATTTGGGTCGGCTCGAGATGTCACGCAACCCGGTTCTTAACCGATAAGATGGACAACTCCCAACACGCTCAACCACACGGTACGACCTCACCCATACTCCCGTCACACGCGTCCATCCCGTCTACCCAGTTCTTTTCTCGTTTTCCAAACATACCCCATTTCCATTTTTAAAGCACTCACACATTTTGAAAGCACTCACACATTTTTAAAGCACTAATGGAGGCCAAAGCAAGGTTCAGTCATAGCAATCAAGGGTGGCTATCCTACCATGTTTTGCAGTAAAACAATATGCAATTCATAAAACGGGTATAGGGTGTATTTATAAAGCTCGGGACGAAGCATGCATCAAAGGGTGAGATTGAACTTGCGGTCTTCGAAGTCTTCGGGGAGTGCCGGCTCGGTGTTCGGAACCTCGGGCTCCTGCTCGCGGTAGTCGGCTTCGATCTCCGGATCGAGGTACCTTCCTTCGTCTACTCCTTCGGCTATAATGCACACATAGGCAAGCAAGAAATATAAGCACACATATTACCGGCCGAGCTCGAGGAGGGGAAGATGAGCAGAGAGGGGATATATATAAGTCCTAGGGAGAGGGTTGGTTCGGCGGGGGTACTACTGGGAAAGGTGTGGTGAAATTTGGAATTAATCGGGAATGAAATTGTGCATGAAATGTTGGGTTAAAGAGAGGTTATAGGGGCTAAGGACCTATTAGTAATTTCTATTAATGGAGACAGGGGGGGTTTATGATAATATAAACTTGGTTAGGGCCTGGTTGTAAGTTGTTTAGGGCTTAACAGAATTTATTTTATAATTAATCCTTAACCTAGGGGCTTGTTTGAAAGGAAATTGAGAGAGAGGGAATAGGATTAGAAAGGGGCTCGGGATAAGAAGGAAGACCAGGGGGCTTTGGGCAATTATGCCCTTCTTCCTCCCCCGATCCAGACAGGGGAGGGAGGGGGGCGCCTCGGTCGGCGTCGGGCGGCGGCCTCCGGGGGCCGACGGCGGCGGGGACAGGGGGGAAAGGAGGAGGGGGCGAGGGGATTCGATCCCCGTGCTCACCTTGAGCTGGGGCGGTGCGTGGGAATGGATCGGCGGCGGCGGACAGAGGGAGGTTGTGGTGCTAGGGGCGGCGGCGCGGTGGAGCTTGGGGAAGGGAAGAGAGTTGCTGTGAGGCGGGCAGTGGTGAGGTGCGGCGGCCTGGGGAGTAGCCGGCCCTTTTTATAGGCGGCGGAAGGCAGTTCGGGGGGGGATTTTTCTCCGGCGAGCTCAACTCCGGCGAGCTCGAGCAGCTTCGCGAGGCGGCGACCGGCGACAAGACGGCTCGGGCAGCGGCGGCAGGTCAACTCGTGCGGCGAGGGGACGGCTCGGCGTGTGCGGCGGTGGGGCGAGGTCAACGGCCTCCGGTGGCGCTTGGAGGTGACCGGACGGCGGGGGGGTCGTAATCGCGCGGGGCGGCGACGCGTCACGTCGTGGGGCCGTCCCGCGCGCGGCGCGCGCGGGTGGGGGCGGCGCGGTGGCGTGCCGAGGGGGGTGGCGTGGTCGGCGCGGGCGCGCGGGCCCGAGGGTCAATGGCGCGCCGGCGTAGCCCCGGCCGCGGGGAGGGAGCGAGGAGAGGGGAGGGAGAGAGAAGAAAGAAAGGGAAAGGGAAAAAGAAAAGAGGAAAAAGGAAAAAGGGAAGGAAAAGAAAGAAAAGGAAGGAAAAGAAAAGAAAAATGGGAAAAAGAGAAGAAAGAAATTGGGAAAAAGTTTAAAAAATTATAGAAAATTGTTAGGAAAATAGGGGAAGGGTTTTTGCGGGGTTTTATGATTTCCGGGCGTCGGCGTGGTTTTTGGGACGGCGGTGATGGCGAGGCGGACCGGCCGGCAGAACCGCGGTGTGCGCGGGGATTCCCGGCACGGTGGCCGACCGCGGCGTTGGGAAGGCACGCGTGGGTGCGGCCGGGGTGCGGGCGGTGCGGCGGGGATTCGCGGCACGCGCGCCGGGTGAGAGGGAGGGACGATGGCTAGGGTTTGAAGGGGGGGGGGGGTAGGCGAGCTCGGTGGACGGTTTTGAAAATACGCACGATTTATTAGGTGATTTATTTGGAGCTAAAAACGCGGGCGTTACACATATTAAGAACAAAGCACCAATCAAAAGAAAACTTTAAAAGAACGCACTAAAGGATAGGCTCGATTCTATTGATTATGCAAGTGCAAGGAACACCGAAAACAAAACCGAGCTCGAAACTATTATGAGATCATTATCAAACAACAAGAGACTACGCTTGGCATATTTTAATTAAGAAATCATGTGAAAGAATATTCGGAGAGAAATACTCTATGTTACCATTAAACAAGTTACATTTAATTAAAGAAATCATGATAAACCTAATCATAGTTTATTTATAACATTCGAGTAGAAGTTATGTCAAATTACAATTACTTTAAAAAGATAAAGCAAGCATAAGATACCTAGACGAGTAACTTTATGTCACGTGTTCAACTAAACATATTTAATATTGAAAAGGCATTTATGATATCATTAGGCATATTAACTTTATTATGAAAACCGATGTTTAACACTAACCATCTTTTATTATTTAAAAAAGTAGTTATAAATAGGAATTAACCAAATTACATCTTAGCAAGTAACGAAATGATACATGCTATCGTACGGATTATACACATGCTATCGTACGGATTATGGTGAAACGAACTAGAACGACACAAACGAACTATCAATGCACAAGAAAACCTTAAGGTGGGTTTAGGAAAACTAGTCTACGAAGAGAACTAGACCGAAGGGCAACAAGTGAGCAAAAAGTTAGCTAAACTAGTTGGTGAGGGAACCGATAACAAGATTAGCTCTAAAGAAAGGTATAGCTACGAAAGATTGGGCATAAGAACATAGCCGATTTATAAAAAGGCAACCTAACGAGAGATGGAATAGACATCAACTAGCTAGATGCTGATAAACAAGATTCCAAGATAAACATGAAACAAGAGTGATAAGATTACTTGATAGGCAAATGAGCAAGTGCAAACTACTCACACGAGATAAAGCTACTAAGCTAAGTAGAAATTCTAAGGCTTGATTAGATGCACACGGTTTAGCTTGGGCTAACACTAGAAAGGTTTAGAGCTTCGATAAACTTGATCAAAAGAGATACTAAGATAAAGCTAACACCGAACGTATAACGAATTATATGCATTTATGATAGAACAAGATTATGAGCTATGTTCATTTTAATTAACAAAACAAATATAAAGGATATTTCGAAATAAAATACCCTATGTTGACATTAATGAAATATTAAACTTTATTTACGAAATCGATGTAAAGAACTAGTCAAGTTTTATTAATAAAGATTCATATATGGATTCAATCGATTAAACATTTGATTTAGAAAAACTAAACTATATGAACAATCTAAACGAAACTTTGTAATTCGAGTAGATCATATTATTATTAAAAACATTATGAAACTGACATTAATCATATTAACATTTATTATAAAAGCCAATGTAAAAGCATAATAAAAATTTTAATTAGAAAATATTAATTAACTATTAAACAAATTAACATTTGGTTTACGAAAATCGAGATAAAGATCTAATTAACTTTTATGTACAAAAACATGCGATAGAAACATTAATCAAATTAAATTTGCTTATGAAAAACGATATATTGATCTATATTACTTTTGTTTATAAAAGGCATGTATAACTAGACATTAATCAAAATTAATATTAATTTTATTTTCAGAAAACAAAACATGGTGAAAACATACCACTAACGTGTGCTTTACATTATTATGAACCTAACGCAACTTGAACGGATTAAAACGGAGCTAAAACAAAGATTTTACGAGATAAACAAGATTGGAGGACCTATTCGGGATTAACTATAGGCTTCAAGGGGTAGCGAGAAAAGATTCCCGAGACACCTCAAACGGTGCGCGCGAATAGATCTAAGATCTAGGTTAGATCTCAAAAAGGTTTTGGGATGGATCTGTTTGTGAAGATCTAATAGATTTAGGGGGTCACTTGCAAGATCGGCAAGACACACAATTAGATCTAGTTATTGCGGGGATTTTGCGGGGGCCTTCTTCTTCCTTCGGTCCAAGACGAGAGGATAGGGAAGACCGCGGATTAGGGGCGGGGGAGCACCGGCGACACCGGGGGCCTAAGGGCTCGGGTGGATGGCACCGGGATGCGAGAGAAGAGGAAGGAGATCGTGAAGGAGAACTCACCGGCGGCATTGACGAGGAAGGGCGGCCGCAATTCGAAGAGGGGCGGACTGGCTGTTGGCCATGGTGGCCGGCTCGGTGCCCCGCGGATTGGGATGCTCCGGCGGACCTCCCGCGACGGGAAGCGGCACAACACATTTGTCTCGGCGTCCTAGAGCTTCTGGCGGTGTTGGTTAGCTCCAGCTGCGCTCCAAGGCGACGACCCGGCGACGACCCGTGGTGGCCATGGCGTCGGCTCGGGCGTGGCGGTGGGGAGCGAGCGGAGACGGCGGGACGCGGGGCGGCGGCGGCGGCTAGGTAGGGGCTAGGGCTCGATGCGGCTTATAAGGGGACGCGGCGTGGGGTGCGAGTCCCCTTGGCGCGCACGCTAAGGTGGGACGGCCGTCGGCGGCATGTCCGCCATGGACACGCCGGCCGATGGGCTTCGGCGGGCCTCGGACGGGCCCCGCGCGGGCCGACGGTTGGGCGACGGGTAAGGTCGGGCCCACGGGCTCGACCCAATCCGGTAGGATAGGTTTTCTTTTTTAAAAAAATATTTTTAATGCAAAAACAATTCCGAGAAAAACCTAGAAATTGTTTAAAGGCACGAAAAATACTCCGAAAATCACAAAAATTCCAGAAAAAATTGCAAAGACACATTGGGATATTAACTATCCAAATAAAGTATTTTGAGCCCATGAAAAATATTTTAGAGCCTTCTAATAAATATAAATAGCTCAAGGAAAATGCGAATAAATTTCGAAAAAAATCGGAAAATTCTCGGGAGAGTTAGGATAGCTCCTAAACGCATTTTTGAAACCTTTTGCACTCAAGAAGCACCAAGATGCACCGGCATGAATGCAACACTCACAACTTTTTATTAAATTTAGAAAATCAAACAATGGATTTTTTCTATACTATATTTCTTATAAAGAAAAATAAATGTTGGAAAATTTATAAATTTATAAGAAAATTGTTATTTAATTATTCTTTCTATTCACATCCCGAAATTGGAAATTTCGGGGTGTGTGAAACTTATAGACTTTCATATGCATAAATGTAAGTAATTCGTTAGACGTTGTCCGTCGGCTATATCTCGGTTATATTTGTTTGCTAGCTAGTAATCATTTTCCTAGCCGTCTCTTAGTGAAATCGGCTATGTTCTACTCTATTTCTTTAGAGCCAATCTTGACATCTTTTCTCTACCAAGCATCAGCTCAATTTACCTTTGTTTAGTGTTGTCCCTTAGTCTAGTTCTATTTATAGGAAAGTTTTCCTAAGCCCACCTTAAGGTTTTTTTGTGCGCTTGATAGTTCGTTTGTGCCGTTCTTGTTCGTTTCACCTTAACCTTATGCGTTAGCATGTGTATCACATGTTACTTGTTTAATATTAAAGTTGCATGATAATCTTGATTAACTCTTGTTTCATTGGTTTTTCTAAATAAAAGTGATTAGGTTCTATTTCGGTTTTATTTAATCATGATGTAAATTGTTTAACTCTTATTTATAACTACCTTTTGTTAAATAAAAGATACTCGGTGTTAAACAACAGTTTTTTATAATAAAGTTAATATACTTAATGATAATATAATTATATTTTCAAATTCAATAAGTTTAGTTGAACACGCAATATAAAGTTATTCAATTAGATTCTTTCACATGCTTTATCTTTTAGTATAATTGTTAATTTAATATAACTTGTACTTAAATATCTACTAATAAAATATGATTAGGCTTATAGTGTTTTCTTAATTAAATATAACTTGTTTTGAAATATTCTTGTCACATGATTTTGTAATTAAAACATATGAAGCTTGTAGTCTCCTGTTGTTTGATAATAATCTTCCGAAAGCTTTGACCTTAGTTTTGTTTTCAACGTTCTTTCGTCATTGCGCAACCATAGAATTGATCCTATCCTTTAGTGTGCTCTTTTAAAGCTTTCCTTGCTTGGTGCATTGTTCTTAATATACTTGTTGCTTTGTATGTTGTGCACGATGTTTGCTTCGAGTAGAAGCAGGATCGTTGTTTGTTGCTTTGAAGATGAAGAGTTCCAAGGAAGCAAGAGATGAAGAGAGAAGTAAGCATAGCTTTTCGTTGGAGAAAGGCAAGTGTCCCTAATCACCTTCTACATATGTTTTATTACAAGAATACTTTTGCATTAATCGGAACATGGAGCGACTACCCGGAAAACGGTGCGAGCCACAAGACATATGGCTCTGTCTTGGCCAATTAATTAGAAACCTTAGTGTTTGGTATGCTTTACCTGAAAGGGGTTAGGGGGTGCCGATAGTTGGTGTATAGCCCGACCCTTAATCTGATCTGGTCTATGGTAGCTTCGCAGGTTGAGAGAGGGTTATGCATTGCGCTGTCATGTAACCTAGCGAGCAGCCTGCATTAGGGAATCTTTGTAAAGGCCTCGTAGCGTCCCTATGGAATCACACCTCGGTAGTGTGGTATGGTGCCTTGCAAGCATCGCATGGTTGGGTCCAAAGTTCTTCGAGACTTTTACGCGACTTGTGGGTAAAGACGTAGAACCTCTGCGAGTGTAAAACTAATCGATTAGTCGTGCTCACGGTCAAGAGCAGCTGGACCCTCACATGATTAATTAAACTGGCCTTTCGAGTACCAACCATAAGTGTAGCCACCCTTTCTCAATGCTGCTCGAAGAAAAAGGTGTGAAGCTTTTAAAGATGATGATGCTAGGCGTACGCCGCCCCCATCAATTGCTTGTGGAGTTAGCGCCTCCGTTTCCGGGATTGAGCTGCATAACTCGATAGAATAGTAAGTTTTGTTTATGTTCTTTACGTGATACTTGTTATTGTTATTCACTTATGTCTACTATATGCACGAAACTTGATACTGGCATACACATAGGTCGGCACTTGGTTTTCTTTGGAAAAATAGGTGTGACAATCTATATCCTTCACAAGCACACATGAATCTCCGTATCTCCACTTTCGAGCCTGTCATGTGTTGCACTCTGTCCTTTCTTATGCTAAACCCTTTACGGTACACATAATTGTTGTAAAACTCATAGAAATCTTCCTATTTCAAAAAAGTCTCGATTTGCAAAAGATCGTTGTATTCAAAATTTCCTCCAAGCTAACGTACCCTTCTACCTCCATTAACATGCACGTAGAAGTAAAATATATATGAATCACTATAAAGTTGAAAGCATAAATTTGTAACAATATACGATAGTATAAAATTTCATCGTCACAACTAAGCTAACATAGCTTACCACATTATAAAATTTGTAACTTATAGTAGCCCAATAATCACACTTGGCAAATGTTTATTTTTGGTCCAATTTGTTTCACTTACAATTGCGAAGTAATTGTCGGTGTCGAGGGGACTAAAGGGCCGGGTCTAATAGGACGGCACGGCGAGGCCCATTAGGGTTACGTTTAGGGATAAGATCGATTCCTTGCTTAGGGGTCAAGTAATTCTCTCTATTTAAAGAGAGGAATATGTATCAATCTAATCAAGCAAGAGATTAGGAGGAAAACCCTCCTCTCTTGCCGGTCGTGGGCGAAGCCCCACGGCCGGCGTTCCCTGCGCCCCTCCAACCCTAGCCGCCGCCACAACCCCGGGCGTGAAGAGTACCCGTGGGTACCGTAGCACCGCAGGTACTATAGCTCTCAGCCCTAATTCCCCACAAATCAGCCCCAAATCCTCCAATCACCTCCCCCTCGCATCGTAGTCCTTAACAATCTAGTATCGAGCACATGACCGAATTCTATGTTGTCGGCACACAACCCCGGGATACGTCGGCCCTATTCTCCGCAAAGGCCGCCGGCCCTCCTCCGCTCCTCCACGCCCTCTCACCCGAGGAGATGATGCGGATGCTCCTCGACCACGGCGCCGCCATCCGCGAGATTCACGAGGAGTTGGCGGTGTTGCGCGAGCTCCCGTGGGGGCGGGCTGCTGCTGCCATGTGCGTCCCTTCCTACCTCATCGGCGGCGGTACTCCCGACGCCGTCTACGGGACCATTCGCGAGTGGAGACGGTGGATAAGATGCTTACTCGACGGTGTCCACGACAAGGCATTTGCGAGGCTGCAAGCACGCGACCTCCCGGCACGCCGGCGGGTGGGACGGCTACTCGATCTACGGGCCGATTCGCCCCGCACCCCGTCGCGGTTCCTTCGGCCGTTCGTCACCGCGCAAAGGTGGTGACCACGACGACGCAACATCGAAGGTGTTGCGGCCGCAGGCGGCGGTGAGCGACTTCCTAGCAAGATGGCGGATACAAAAGGTGCACAAGCGGATGCGGGATCGGGAGGCGGCTTTGGCGGCGGTTGCTTTCACCTTCGATACGAGAGGGATGCGATCTCGACTCGCTTGATGGCTACCAACAATTGTGCCGATCGACCCGCCGTGTCCAAGGCCGTGCATGGTGTCTTTCCCGCAGACGGCATACTCCAACTCTACGGGGATGGTGGTAGGGGAGGTGTGTTCCTCATCACCGGCGAGGACGCACTACCTAGCGCCTCGGCTTTCCATCTCCGACCACCGCGAGGACGTCTCCATTGGTCTTCGTCGCAACTGCTTCTAGGTGGTTATGCTCCCCGCGCTCCTCTCGTTTAGATGGTCTCCATGGAATCCAGGTGGTCGTACACATGCAACATCATCATGCAGATGGTGCCTACCATCGGGGAGTCACACAATAAAAATTCTTAGTCTATTTCGGATTAAGAATAATCAAATGAGCCGAGATGTAAAAGGATTATTTTTAGGTCATAGGTTTGTCCGGAGTCGAGTCATTATCAAAGTTCCCATCTTTGCAGCTCGAGGACGAGCTGCTCGGAAAAGGGCGGGGCAATGTCGTGTGTCGGGGCACTAATGGGCCGGGTCTAATAGGCCGGTCAGGCGGGCCCATTAGGGTTACGTTTAGGGATAAGATTGAGTCCATGCTTAGGGTGAAGTAATTCTCTCTATTTAAAGAGAGGACATGTATCAATCTAATCAAGCAAGAGATTAGAAGGAAAACCCTTCTCTCTTGCCGGTCGTGGGCGAAGCCCCACGGCCGGCGTTCCCTCGCCCCTCCAACTCTAGCCATCGCCACAACCCTATGCGTGAACAAGACCTACGAGTACCGTAGCTCTCAACCCTAATTCCCCACAAATCGGCTCCAAATCCTCCAATCACCTTCCCCTCGCATCGCGATTCATAACGAGAATCACCTAACACTTGCGTATTTCATGTAAACAAACAAGTGCAACGGTATGCTCCTATCCTAAATTACTAAGATAATTTGTCTTGCAAGGGCAATCGCGACAACACGGTATGAAGATGGGATAATTTACCTAAACCGAACAGAGAAATTTGGAACCGAAAGAAGACAATCTTGCATGCTTACCACTTCCTAGCCACCGTCCGCGGCGTTCTATGCACAATTGACTCGCGCTAGAGCGAGAGGAAGCGCTCGGGTGGGGGGGGGGGCTAAGCGGCGCCCCACACCGGCCGCCGACCACCACAAACAGACCAGCTTGAGGATATTGTAACCATCTAGGCCCTTTCGCACCTTTGGTAAGGGTGTGTTTCGGTGATAAATGACAAGATTATGCTTGTGACTAACCTTTGTTATGTAGCGGATTATATCTTGGGTTATTGGCATAAGTATTGAATGAAAAGAGACTCCTCAATTTGAATTTATGGATGATCGGTAGACAAATACAACAAGGCTAAGGACTTTGTTAGTTCCAAGTGTCACAAGGAGATGAATGACACTTGGATTGCTAGTTTGTAGTGTTTGACCGTACTATTAATAGGGGTTCATGCACTACTAGCTTGACCATGCACCAAAAGGCATGAAAATATGCACACTCAAGTTCCTTAGATGATAAATAGCTCAAAGTTCTTATGGAAACACATTGAAAGCAAAAGAATCGACGGAAAACTCAAAGACGATTGAATTGGACGAGTTAAACTTCAAAGCATAGCGTCGGATGAACCGACGACAACCTTTCTAGTTGCATCGAATGAGCTCGTGGCCGGATATTTCAAAAGTGATCGTCCGATGAACCGATGGCCCAAGCATCAGTTCATCCGGTGACCTAGGGTTTAGTAATAGTAAGGTTCAAAGCTCGGCCTCTTCAAAGACCGGATGATCCATCACCTTGACTAGCGCTTCATCCGATACCCTCATTGAAATCATACGGAGACGCACCAAGAATTTCGCTTCAAAGACCGGATGAACCGGCGCTTCATGGACACCTCGGCGGTTCATCCGACGTTTGTGTTAAAACCATACAGACCGTACCGAGTGGGTGCTCTTCAGCAACGGATAGACCGATGGTGCGTCGGTGCAACGCGTCGGTGCATTGACCGGGTCACTTGGTTCAACGGCTATTTCAACACATATTAGTGACCGGATGATCCGACACCCGTGCAAGGGGACCATGAGTTCATCCGACGGCACTACTTTTCGAGGAAACTTTTCTAACAGCTAGACACCCTTGCTAGTCCTATATATATGACCCCCCCCTCGCGTCTCTTGAGCCGCTTTTGCCACTCGAAGGTCTACATCAACCAAGGAGAGAAGAAGATTTTGTTCTTGCTCGGTTGGGATTCTCTTCCTCTTGTTCGAGGAGCTCTTTCTTAGTGATCAAGGATTTCAAGGTGCATACATGTCTTAGCCGAGTGCTCGGGTCAAGTGAAGGTGTGTGGGCTTGTTACTCTTGGAGTTTGACGGCTCCTAGATGGTCTTGGTGCTTAGGGGGTTCTTGGTGAGCTCTTGGAAATTGTGGGAGCCTTAAGAAAGCTTAGTGTACACGGTTCGAGACCCACTATTCCGAGATGAAAAATGTGTAATCTTAGTGAGCACTTGAGTCTTGGTGACTTGAGGGGGAGTAATACCCTTAGTGAGTGCTCCAACGTGGATTAGGGGGAAGCATCAACTTCTCGATACCACGGGAAAAATTCTCGTTGTCTCTTGTGCCTCTCTCTACTTACTTGCATTTATTTTGAGCACCTAATTTCCGCAATTAAGTTTCCATGCCTTAGTTCTGTTTAAGTTGCTTGTTTGCCTCTTATCTTGATTAGGGTGTTCCATATCTCTTTAGTGTGATATTTGCTAACACTGGTGGAGAGAGGACCTTCAGTCCCGGTTGGTAAGGGGTATAGGTCCCTCATGTCCAATCGGGACATGATGAGAGACAAAAGGGGGTCAGTCTCGGTTGGTAATACCAAGCGGGGCTAAAGGGACAGGCACTCCAGCGTCAATTTTCTTTTGAAAATCCCTGAGAGGCCCCCACACACGCGCACGCTGCAATTCACAAGTCACGCGTTTTTTCACATGAAATATACGCGTGCGCGGGTGCGCGGATTCGAACTCGTGACCTCCAGCCTCGCGCGTAGCTTCCTCACCATCTCACCTACACAAAGACATTTGACCGAGTAGAGGATGCTATCCTCTTATAGTAACTCGTGGGAGACCATTTAGTCCCGGTTGGTAACACCACCTGTGACAACGACCCTCCCCTTTAGTCCGGGTTGGTGTTACCAACCGTGACAAAAGGGTCACCCCCCTTTAGTCTTGGTTCATAACATGAACCAAGACTAAGGGGGGGGGGGCTTCGTCACGGTTGGTGTTATCAACCCGGATTAAAGGCGGTGAGCACTCATGGCATTAGTGGCCACGTCAATGAAACCCCTTTAGTCCCGGCTCCAAAGTTGAACCGGGACTAAAGGGGCATACCAAAACCTCTTTGTCCGCCGGTGTAAGGAAACTCTTGCTAGTGTGCTTAGTAGTAGAGAAAAACCTTTTTAAATGGGCAACACTAGGTGATAGGCTAAGGTTTTCTTCGTGCTTTTGAAATTTAAAAGAAGGGCCATATTCAACCCCCCTTCTACGGGCCATTGATCCTACAAATATAGAGGAGGCCGATGGGAACGGGGAGGGAGTGGACAACACGCCGCCAATTCGACATAGGGACCGACCTAGGAATAGGGAGTAGGTCGAATCCCACAAGCAACATCGGTGTTGTCTTGGGAAGGAATGAAGGAGCGAGGGCGGTAACTTGGGAATGGAGGACTTGGTGGTGACGGACGAAATACCAGCGGTGATAGCCTAGATTGACAAAAAAACCAGCAACGGACTAGGAAGGATGCGTTGACGGATAAAAGACATATCCCTCTATGATCCGCAAGCGTACGGACCCACACCTTTTTCACCATGGGATTCCCAAGGTTCTTGTCAATCCGCGGAGCAAGGGGATTACAGGCGTTTGATCTACCTCTACACACTAGCTACTCAAACCCTAACTATGATTAAACTAGAAAACAACTAAACTACACTAGAGAGAATGATTAAGCAATCAAGATAGGAGACACTCGCCCATGGGTCTACGATACTAGAACATGCACCGTTGGACGAATAAAGAGATTACCCCATCAAGGTGGTAGACATAGCACCGTTGATCATGGTCACCCTTCCGACAGTGTCTTCCTTCTTCTCCACTTGTGGGTGCTTTCTTCGGGGTGGTTGATCTCCCTCTGGAGATCTCCCTCCTCTCTCTCTAGCTTGTGGATGGCCTCCTGGTGTGAATGGCTCTCTCTCTACCGAATGGCGATGCCTCCAGGGTTTTAGGGTTGAAGATCCTTCAGGTGCAAGGAAAGGGGGGCCGAACCGACGCCGGAATTGGGCTGGGCCGGCCGGCCCGAGCCGACCGGCCCAGCCCACCTCGGCCGGTTCGGTCGCCCCTTCGCTCCCGTGGGTGCTCGGGTGATTATGCACTTTGCCCCTCCACTTGCATGATTTTGACGTTGTCATCCTCTCGTCCAAGACGGAGGTTCTCCGCACATGAAGTTCGGTCTTTTTACGCTTCAATCCCGGGGTGTTCCTTCGTAGCTCTTCGGTCCTTGCCACCATTGGAAGTGATTCCATCAAGCTCATGAACACGAACAAGACTCTGTAAATGCTCCTTTGAACTTGTTGCAAATCCGTCCTTTATGTCCATGTTGGGTTAGTTCCATAACCAAATCCAAACCAAAGTGTAATGAACATGCTTGGTGTACCAAAATACACCGTCAACATCTCCCCCACGCTTAGCTCTTGCTCGTCCTCGAGCAAGTACTCGTAAAAGAACTTCGTCCAAAGTGTTGTAATCGTGTACCGCTAATCCTTCTTCGCAAGTTAGTCAATCTTTTCGTCTTTAATACATAAACATAAAGTAATGATCATTATACATAAACATGGGCATTTAGAATCTTTACCTAGTTCCCTACTGTGGCAATCTGGATCACCTCTGTCTGCCTTTTGATCAAGAGGAAATTGAAAATATTATTCTTGATTTGCCTTCTGACAAAGCTCCAGGGCCTGATGGTTTCAATAACCTGTTCTTTAAAAGAGCTTGGCATATCATTAGGGAAGATCTCTTTAAGCTGTGCACAGATTTCTTCAACCATGATGTTGACCTAAAAAGTGTTAACCACTCATACATCACTTTAGTCCCAAAGATTGATAATCCGGAGGTCTCCGATTTCGAGCCCATTTCTCTCATTAACTCTGTTCCCAAGCCGGTGGCAAAGATTCGGCAAATAGATTACAAAAGGTGGCCACTCGGGTTGTGCATAAGAATCAATATGGGTTTGTTAAGGGTAAAACAATTCAAGATTGTCTTGGTTGGGCCTTTGAATTCCTTCACCAATGCCACCAATCTAAAAGAGAAATTGTTATTTTGAAGCTTGATTTTGAAAAGGCATTTGACCTTGTGGAATTTGCTATAGTACTGGATATGCTTAGAGCCAAAGGCTTTCCCCGACAAATGGATCCCGTGGGTCGTATCTCTACCGAACTCGCCACTACTTCGTCTTACTTAATGGCACCGCCGGAAAAGAGTTTCGTGCAAAAGAGGTGTCCGACAGGGGGATCCTCTATCCCCTATCTTATTTGCTATTGCGGCTGACTTAATCCAGTATGCTATTAATCACGAATTCCAGCAGGTGATTTTGGCCCCTCCATTTCCCCAGAATGTTGATCTCCCCTTCCCTGTGGTCCAATATGCAGATGACACCATCATTGTTATGCAGGGAGAAGAGCAACAATTGCTCATTCTAAAAGACATTCTTCACAAAATTGAGCTCTCCAGCGGTCTGAAGGTGAACTACCACAAGTCCTGCCTTGTGCCTATTAATATTAATGCCCAGAAAACAGAATCACTGGCTGCTTCTTTTGGATGTATGGTGGGTTCTTTCCCCTTTACGTACCTAGGCTTGCCTTTGGGGCTTACTAAGCCTTTGGTCGAGATTTTGCCCCCCTCATCTGCGCAGTGGAAAGGAGGCTAGCTGCTTCCTCTCGGTTTCTTTCGTATGCTTTGGAAGACTTCGCTTAATCAATTCGTGCTCTCTTCTTTGCCAACCTACTACATGTGCTCCCTCAAACTCCCCGTGACCGTGATTGATGTCATAGATAAATACGGAAAAAGCTGTTTGTGGAGGGGGAAATAATTCAACCAAAAGAAATATAACCTCGCTGCATGGGACCTAGTCCGAAGGCCAAAGAGCAAGGGGGGTCTTGGTGTGGTTAATCTTGCTGTTCAGAACAATGCTCTTCTCCTAAAGCAGCTTGATAAATTCTATAGGAAAGCTGATGTGCAATGGGTGAGGCTCATATGGCATAAGTACTATCGAATGTAATTCCTCATCCGGCCGCAGAAAAAGGCTCTTTTTGGTGGAAGGACATTCTCGGACTACATGTTCTTTACGAGAGGTGTTGCGGTCCGCTTGCCCTCTAGGGGAGACACTCGTTGCTTTACCGGGGGAGGATGTTATCGATGGAAATTTGAACTCGATACCTTCCCAAATCTTGCTGGTTATGCAAAGATCCTAAGGCTTCCCTCCGGAAGCTTAGAAATGAAGGCAACCTCATTAATTGTTTCAATATTCCCATGTCCGTAGCTACGTACAATGAATTTCTTCTCCCCGCAACAAGTACATTGACTCACTTCCCCGCCCCCGATACATGTGAGAATGACTCCTGGAGGTTCATTTGGGGACATCGGGTCTATTCCTCCAAGAAATATTATCGGTATCAATTCAAAAACTTGACGCCTAGCGGGGTGATAATTTGGGTTTGGAAATCAAAGTGTATTCCCACGATAAAATTCTTTACTTGGCTTCTTCTGAATGATAGGCTAAACACGATAAACATCTTGAGAAGAAGAAAGAAATTCCTGGAGGAAGGATATAATTGTGCTCTTTGCCATGAGGAGATCGAAGAGTCCTCTGAGCATCTCTTCTTTGAGTTTTCCACAGCTGCTTGTCGATGGTTTGCGTTGGGGATTTCTTCGAGTGATTCTGGCAATACCTACCAGAGGATTTACTTGGCTAAGCATGCTTTCCCCCATCCTTTCTTTATGGAGGTATTTATGATCGCTGCCTGGTGCATTTGGACTGAAAGAAACAGGCTCATCTTTAGTAATAAGCCCCCTGGGATATCTACTTAGAAGTTGTATTTGAAGGAGGAAGTTCTTCGGCACATGATCAGAATCAAAAGCTCTCTGCATCAGTGCATTTTAGATTGGCTTGAGGCCATATAGGATTGAGTCTTCCAGTTTCTTACTTCTTCTCCTTTTTGTTGTCTTCGCTTGGTAAACTGCTCCTAAGCCTAACTACTGGTTAGGCGCCTTCTTCCCCTCTCTGCCTCCTTGAGGCTTTTTGTAAGTCTTTGTTTCTTCCTTTTGATTAATATATTTGTTGCTGGGGAGCTTTGCCCCACAGTTGTTTTCAAAAAAAAAAGATTTACCCCACAACTCAAACTCTTCACTCGAATCCTTCAATCTCAGCCATGCTTACTTCTTTGCTTCCATCGAAGGTTTTTATGCTTTTTCAAAAATAAAATTCCAGCAACAAGTGTTAGACAAAAACCTTTCTCCAAGCTCTCTCAAGTCGCTCATATAAAAGTGGCTATCCTAAACAAATTTTTTAAAACACTCACCTCCCATAAATCTCTCATATGACATGTAAAGTGGAGCTATAGGTTGGGCTAGCGCAATCAACACAAATATTGTCAAACTAAGAACTCCCTCTAATGATTGTTTACCTTTCAAAGCCAATGATCATGAGAATCAATCCATTTGTAGGTATATCAAGGATGAGAAGATTTAGAATGGTTGACATGTGCAAGGGCAAAATAAAATTATGACTACGAGGCACCGATGACGTCCTCGTTGTCGGATTGCACATGGTTGGAAAAAGAGTGAAAGTTTCGTCTCTCAACAACGTGACATCCTTCCTTGCACTCTTATTATTATTTTTTCACTTGATTCGTCCCTCTCATATCTTTTTTTTGCCACTCCTCTTTTCTCTTTCTCTTCTTTTTCTCTCTCTCATACACATATTTTTCTCTTTCTTTACTTTTCCATATTTTTCTTTCGTTTCTTTTCCATAATTATACTTTTTTCTTTATTTTTCCCTCTCTTGACATCTTTTCAAAGCTCTCAACTCCTCTCTTTCTTGCATGCACACAATCTGAAATTTAAATAAACCATGCTAGAGACGAGATGAAACTTTGAGAGTAGGTTGTGTTCAAGGAATGCGATGTACAAAAGAGATGGATAGGGTTGGGTATGGAATTCGGCGATGTACGGAACTTTCGATGTGAAAGTCACGTTACCGAATACATGACGAGGCTTGCAACAAAAGATAAGCACAAGAACATGATCAATGCTCAAAATTAAAACTCCCAAGAGAGAAGGATCCTAGCCCAACTCATCATGCTAATCACACTTATAGTGGAGCAAAAAAATAAATTGGCTTTGTATAGGATTTTTTTCTTCTTGTCAACTTGGAAAAAGAGGTTTTGCTAACCTTTATTACATGGTTTTTTAGATAATTTTCAGAACTGAAATCCTGCAACTTTTAGCATTGAACATAGCACAACTAACACGTGAAGCTCAAGATCGAAGTGTGGTATGGGTACTTTTAGTAGTAGCAATACCACTAAGCACCACGATAAACGTTTTTCAAACCACACACTTATGTTCATATATCAAGAATCAAAGATAAACAGACGAGTGAATAAAGATAAGCATCACACAAGACACAAAATTTAAAAGACTCTTTTTATTTGATTTTCTTTGACTCAACACTAATTTAAGACACTTGCAAAAATTTAAAGACACATTCAAAAACTAAAGAGTCATTAAACTCTAAGACTCTCTCGAAGACTAAATCGAACCTAAACTTTGAAGCTCAAAAGCTAAGGCTAGCTAGCTAGCTCTCCCCCACACTAAAAACATACGACGTCCTCGTCGTATCTTACAAAATTCTTAAGGGGAAAACTAAACCTAGTGGTACTTCCCACAACTATTGCACCACTTGCCTCTCATGTTCCCACCCATGCCAAAAAGTTTGCGCACATTTCGGTTTAGGAACTTGTAGTCGTCTTCACCTACGCGCTCCAAATCCTCCATACGCTGCCTCATCGCCTTCATGGCTTGGAAACATTCGTCGACCGTTGCGTAGAGGTCCGAGATGGAGTGACAGCAAGCCGCACAACACATCGGATGCAACCCGAAAAGGTTGTCATTGCCAGGGTCTCCGCCGTTGTCGCTGCCGTCGTCGCCACCACCGTTGTCGTCTCCGCCGTCGTCGCCGCCGCTGTTGGGGCCTTCGGGGGTCTTCTCCTTGGGCACCTCATCCCAAATGTAAAGATCGTTATCATCTCTTCCGGCGGCCGCCCACGAGCTCGAGGCTACGGTCGTCGGAGTAGTCGCTACCCCCACGGTCCTTAGGCTCGGGCGACACCTCCTTGTAGTACTTCCGCTTCATGCCTTGGATGCGCGCGGACCTTCGAACGGGCATAGGGAGCTTCTCTTCTTCAACGGGGTTGCGAGATGTGATAGCTCCGGTCGAGACTCGCCCTCCGCAACGGATGCGGACGGTCCTCTTGATCTCAACAGGTAGCTTGAGCTCGCATCGCTTCGCCTCCATCGATGGCTCCTTGGCACGTTGCTTCAACTCTAAGATCCTCGGGAGACAATGGTCATTGCGTGGGTGCAAAATATTGCATGATGGGATTGATTCCTCGAGCTCCCAATTTGGCCAAATAAATAGTCCAAAGAGGAAAACCGTAGAAACCTCTTTTCCTTATTCAAACTTCCCTTAAAATCTTCCGACCGAAGAAGGAAGTCAAAAAGGATAAATTCGGGCAAAAACCGGGACCAACCGCCACCGGGACCCACGGGCCGGTCGAGCCGGGCCGGCCGGCCCATCATGCCTTTATTGCCGGCCGGTCCGGTTTTTCGTGCACCGCTCTTTTTTGTCTTCTTAGCCCATGGGAAAAAGTTGGCCCGAGTAAATCTTCGCGAGAAACTCCTGAAAATTAAAAGAAAAACTATTTACAAAAATTCATGCCTTGTTTTTCGTCCTAGGCGGGACGTTCGGGCTATTCTTCCATGGTGAAGACATCAACATGGTGAAGGGGCACAACATCGGGTTCGTAGTAAACCTTAAGTTGTTGACCATTCACCATAAATTGATCGCCTTTTACATCCATAATGGTTACCGCTCCGTTGGAGAGCACCAAATGCACAACATAAGGTTTGTCCCACTTGCTTTGCAATTTCCCCTTTCTGAAAGTTTTAAACCTCGAATTGTAGAGGAGGACCTTATCTCCTTCTTTAAACTCTTTTTTCTTTAACCTTTTATCATACCATCTTTTGATTCTCTCTTTGTATATGCTTGCATTTTTGTATGCTTTCAACCTCATCTCCCCTAGCTCGCTTATTTGAATTCGTCGTTTCACCACCGTGGCATCGAGATCAAGGTTCATCTCTTTAATCGCCCAATAATCTTTATGTTCCAACTCAACCGGCAAGTGGCATGTCTTTCCGTAAACGAATTGATATGGGGTCATACCTATCGGTGTCTTGAACGTCGTTCGATAAGCCCACAAAGCTCTGTCTAATTTCTTTGACCAATCTTTGCCTCCCTTCTCTATAGTTTTGTTGAGGATGCTTTTTAATTGTCTATTTGACGTTTCCGCTTGTCCGTTGGTTTGTGGGTGATAGGCCGTAAAGACCCTATGCTCAATTCCCAACTTGGACAAGCACTTTTTGAAATTCTTCCTGGTGAAGTGAGTTCCTCCATCACTTATCCGGATTCTTGGTGTATCGAAACAAGGAAAAATCACGTTCTTGATCATAGTAATGGACTCCTTCGTGGAAGATTTACGACATGGCATGGCCTCTACCCATACATAATCAATTATGACGAGAATATACTCATATCCGCATGAGTTTTTGAAAGGCCCCATGAAGTCTATACACCAAACATCGAATAAATCGATTTGTAGATTGTATTTCAAAGGCATAGAATTTCTTTGAGAGATGTTTCCGGTTCTTTGGCATTCGGGGCATGATGCAACATATCTTTTAGTATCTTCATGCATCTCCGGCCAACGAATCCGCTTGACCATACCTTTGCTTGGGTCCTAAAATGGCTATAGTGTCCACCGTACTCGCCGAGTGGCACTTTCTCGAATTTCTACCCTCTCTTCTCTTGGCACACATCTTCTCATGACTCCATCATTGCCAAGTTTGAAGAGGTATGGCACATCCCAAAAGTACTTCTTACTTTCGGAGATTATCTTCTTTTGGGATTTTTTATCTAGATGATCGACAAGCATCTTCCGAATCGCTCGAATGATATCAATCATCTAAGTGTCTTTATCGAGCACTCGATAGAGGTGGTCATCTCTCATCTTATCTTCTATGGGCTCTTTATCATCTTGTCCACGATTCATCCTAGACAAATGATCGGTCACAATATTCTCCACCCCCCTTTTTATCACGAATTTCAACATCAAATTCCGGAGAAGAAGGATCCAACGGATCAAACGTGGTTTGGCTTCCTTCTTAGCCAAGAGATACATGATGGCTGCGTGATCGATGTAAACAATAACCTTCGAGTTGATGATGTAAGATCTGAATTTTTCGAAAGCGAACACCGCCGCTAGCAACTCCTTTTTCATAGTGGCATAGGTTAATTGTGCCCCATTAAGAGTTTTGCTAGCGTAGTAAACAACGTGAACTCGGCCTTCCATTCTTTGACCCAAAACCGCGCCTACGGCATAGTCACTTGCGTCACACATGATCTCGAAAGGTTGGCTCCAATCCGGAGGTTGAATATTGGGAGCATCACCAACACACTTTTCAAGGTCCGGAATGCCGCTAGGCACTTCTCATCAAAGTTAAAAGCCACATCCCTTTGAAGGAGATGTGTTAAAGGCTTAGTGATCTTTGAGAAGTCCTTAATAAATCTTCTATAAAATCCGGCATGGCCTAGAAAGCTTCTCAAGGACTTAACATCCGCCGGAGGTGGGAGTTGCTCAACCGTCTCTACCTTAGCCTAGTCCACTTCAATGCCTCTCTCGGATATAACATGTCCGAGCACTATGCCTTGCTTAACCATGAAGTGGCACTTTTCCCAATTTGACACCAAGTCTACCTCCCCACACCTCGTGAGGACCTTATCCATGTTTGCCAAGAAATCCATGAATGTCTTCCCGTAAACGGAAAAATCATCCATGAACACCTCAACAATTTCTTCGATGAATTCCGAGAATACGGCAATCATGCAACGTTGAAAAGAGGCCGGAGCGTTGCATAGACTTAAGGGCATCCTTCTATATGCAAAGTTCCATAAGGGCATGTAAACGTTGTTTTGTGTTGATCGTCCGGGTGAATGGGAATTTGCATGAACCCCGAGTACCCATCGAGAAAGCAAAAATAAGCGTGGTTCGCTAATCTCTCGAGCATCTCATCAATGAACGGTAGGGGGAAGTGATCTTTCTTCGTTGCTTTGTTAAGCTTATGATAATCGATACACATCCACCACCCGGTCACGGTTCTTTGCGGTATCAACTCGTTCTTCTCATTCTTCACCACGGTTAAACCTCCTTTCTTTGGTACACAATGTACCGGGCTCACCCACTCACTATGCGGAACCGGGTAGATGATTCCGGCATCAAGTAACTTGATGACCTCTTTCTTTACTACCTCTCGCATGGCATGAGTTAGCCTCCTTTGGTGGTCCACTACGGGCTTACATTGGTCTTCCATTGGTATAGGATGAGTGAAAAAGGCCGGGCTAATACATTTGAGATCATTAATCGAATATCCAATCACCTTCCTATGTTTTCTTAATAAATTCAGCAACTTCTCATTTTCTTCGGGACTCAACTCATCACTCACAATGACCGGATAAGTCTTGTCCGGGCCCAAAAATTCATACTTTAATCCTTTGGGCAAACGTTTAAGGTCTACTTCGGGCACTTGTGGCTCCTCGGGTTTAATTTCTCCTATGGCTTCGAATTTTTCTTCCTCCACGCTTCCATCATGCGGTTCTAAGCCTTTTGTTGCTTCTTATAGTTCTTCATCTTGTTGATTACTAATTTGATTTTCCATCGCTCTTTGCAGCGGGTCTCTAAGGGTTTCAACAAAACAAAGACTATCTACCTCCTCTACTTCTTCTTCGGGAGCAAAGGGTGTAGGGTGTTTAGAAACGCGAAGAAAGTTATATGTGTACTTTGTTCCATTAAGGTTCATTGTTACTTTGCCTTCTCCGCATCCAACACGGCATCAACCAATTTAAGAAAGGGCCTACGTAGGATTATGTGATCATGATTACTATGGTAAGCATCAATAACAAAGAAATCGGTTGGTATACATTTTCCGAGAGATTTTTACTTTCATGCTTGCAAGCAATACCTAGAGGTTTAATAGTTCTACCGTCTCCCATAATTAATTTTGTTGATGTTGGAACTAAGTCTAGGTCCGTGGTCTTGAACTTTATCGTAAATTTTAGAAGATAGAACACTTACTTGGGTTTCGATGTCTCATAAAGCTTTGTATTGAACTCCGTTGATCTTGCAACTCAAGCGTGGTGCCATCTTCTCTTCTTCTTCGGATCCTATCGCGTAAACATCGGCGAGGCGAGCGTATGGTGATGCTCCGGCTTGATCCCCATGATTCTCTTCACCTCGGCTATGTGTTCCGGATCCACTTCATCATCTCCAAAGAGCTTTTGAAAGATCTCACCGGTTGTTTCAAGGTTGTATGAATCTTCTCGCTTTCTTCTCCGGTGGGAAATCCACTTCTAATGCTCTTGTCATCTCCTTTTGATTAGGGAATGGTCTTCTCTTGTTGAATACTTCTCTCGTAATCGATAGGAACCCAATCCATTGGTTCGAACTCCCTTAGTGGCTTCGCGCTTGACTTGTTTCTCTTGTTTGTCTCATTTAGTACGACGAAGTCAACGCTCGGGGTAGTTCTTGACTTGATGTGTTCTTGTTCAAACTTTTCCGGGATTGGCTCCTCTTTTGTGACTTCCGGGTTGCCTCTTTTGAAAATTCAGCACACTTCTTCTTCCTTGAATTATGTTCCGGCTCTTCCGCAAGTCTTGTTTCCCAATCTCTTCGCATGGCAGCCGCTTTACTAATTTTTTCTAGAAGTTGAGCGGCTTTCGTGAGTGTTTTCTCCATGAGATCCCCGTCCGCACACATTGGACGTGTTGCATGCAACTAGGGGTTAGGGAAAAGAAAAATGTATGCAAGAGTACGTCACCGGAGAAGCTGAGTCTTGGTCCTTGTTCGATCAACTCATTAAACCTATTCCAAGCTTGGTCTATCCCTTCCTCTTCTCCTTGCATGAAAGTGATCACTTGCCTCCTTAGATGTTGAACCTTGCTAATTGGAAAGAACTTCTCGCAAAACTTCTTTGTCAACTTGTTCCAATTGCCTTCAACTTCAAAGGACGCAAACGAGTACCATGTCTCTCGCTTTACCGAGAACCGAGTAGGGAAAGAGATCCCATTTGAACCATTCATCCGAACTCCTTCTTAACGCACCGTGTTGCATAGCGTTGTGAAATGCCTTATGTGTCTATATGGGTTCTCCGTAACCATCCCTTCAAACGGGTTTGCCGCCACCATCTCAATGATCCTTGATTTGATTTCATACTTGGTCGTTTCGAGCTTCGAATCTAACTCTTGTACTCTTATGTCTTCACATCGAGGGCTAGCGTAATCCATTAGTGATTTCTCTGGTTCTTCCACGGGTTGATTGACGAACGCCATCTAGACAATAAGATAAAAACAAAAACAAAAACGAAGCAAGTGGTTTTCTAGATAATATGTGTTAGATATAGCAAACGAAAGATAAACTAAATATAAAACTAATTTGAATGCAAACCAAACGATGTAAACTAGCTTGCTCCCCGTAACGGCGCCGTAAAAAGGGGCTTGTTGACGGATAAAAGACGTATCCCTCTACGATCCTCAAGCGTATGGACCCACACCTTTTTCACCACGGGATTCCCAAGGTTCTTGTCAATCCGCGGAGCAAGGGGATTACAAGCGTTTGATCTACCTCTATACACTAGCTACTCAAACCCTAACTATGATTAAACTAGAAAACAACTAAACTACACCGGAGAGAATGATTAAGCAATCAAGATAGGAGACACTCGCCCATGGGTCTACGATACTAGATCATGCCATTGCTTAAAGACATGAAAACCAATCTAATCTATCGGGGGTTGTGACCACGGTTTCTCCCTTTCCCTCCTATCGTATCGTCACTATGCGAAGGTATTCATGACTAGACCTATGAAGGACACGACGTATTGAATGGATCCAAGGAAGCATTGGAGCTCTACTCCCTTTACAAAGCATGGTAGCTAACCTTAAGCATTAAAGTATATTCAACACAAGATGATAGATAGATAATCCGACAAAGTATGATTACATCTCAAGATCGATTACAACCCATGGACGAATAAGGAGATTACCCCATCAAGGTGCTAGACATAGCACCGTTGATCATGGTCACCCTTCCGACGGTGTCTTCCTTCTTCTCCACTTGTGGGTGCTTCCTTCGAGGTGGTTGATCTCCCTCCGGAGATCTCCCTTCTCTCTCTCTCTAGCTTGTGGATGGCCTCCCGGTGCGAATGGCTCTCTCTCTCGCCGAATGGCGCCTCCTCCATGGTTTTAGGGTTGAAGATCCTTCGGGTGCAAGGAAAGGTGGGCCGAACCGACACGGAACCGGGCCGGGCCAACCGGCCCGAGCCCACCTCGCCCGGTTCGGTCGCCCCTTCGCTCCGTGGGTCCTCGGGTGATTATGCACTTTGCCCCCTCCACTTGCATGATTTTGACAATGTCATCCTCGCGTCCAAGATGGAGGCTCTCCGCGCATGAAGTTCGGTCTTTTACGCTTCATTCCCGGGGGTGTTCCTTCGTAGCACTTCGGTCCTTGCCACCATTGGAAGTGATTTCATCAAGTTCATGAACACGAGCAAGACTCCGTAAATACTCCTTTTAACTTGTTGCGAATCCGTCCCTTATGTCCATGTTTTCCTACATAAACACAACACTTCCAAATGCATGCACATAGATGAACTTGTTATATGATTAGTGTGCCTAGTGGCGGGTTAGTTCCATAACCAAATCCAAACCAAAGTGTATTGAACATGCTTGGTGTACTAAAATACACCGTCAACGGATGCGGACAACCAAAGGAGGAGGTAGCCGACTTGAAATAGATTAGGAGGTGGAGGTGGAGGTGGCGGTGGCGGTGGCGGTGGCGCTGTCCTACGAAGGGTGGAGGAGGAACGATGGCTTGGGCATGAGGGATTGGGAATGGAGGACGAGGTGGCGAGGGGAAGAAACTTAACGTTGGAGGAGGCGGTGGTGCATCCTACAAAACGGCGTGGGGCTGGGGTGGGGATAGGGAACCTAAACTAAGATAGTTTCTGTAAACTACAAATTTACCCAAAACAAAAAAGGGTGTATACTCTATAGCACCACCTGGTGGTATTGTGCACCGTATAAGAGTTCTAATAAAGAAGTTGTACGATTGTTGATCAGAACAAATCATTGCAGGTCGACAAGAACAGGTAGTCGGCACATGCACAAGACGGTCTAGGCACGGGGCAGCGGCATGAGTCTGCAACACCGGCGAAACTAGGGTGATGGTTGCAGGCCCCCGTCCTGCCAGGCTTGTGGTAAATCTTAGGCTTCCTTTGGCAGCTCGGGGCTTGCTAGCCCCGAAACAAAAAGCCCCTGCAGGATTATTTTGTATTTCCTAATCCTCCCCACCGCAGGCCAGCGGTGCCCCCCTCTCCCACGTCGCCGTTAGGAGACAATGGGCAGCCCCGTTTGTCGAAGTGCAGGATTTTCTAAAATTTTTGTAATCTATCTACTGCAGAACATGACTACTTAAACCAAAGTTTTTTGGAAAAGATTGCCAACCAAAAAAAATACATGTATCCACCAAGAACTGCATGCATTTTGCAGTTCATTTAAAACCTGTGACCAACCAGGTAATCACATAGCAATATACATGATTTTGCATAAATTTAGACAACACAATTGACCAGAAAATAATACAAAGCTTCATTCAATAGAAAATAATGCAATCAATTCACTGCTATAAGACCATCCTTTTACTCAAAAATCTGAGTTCAAGATTGCACAACTATAAATATTGAAATATTCATCCACATGACTTACTCTCCATCGTTTAGGACAAACACATCAAAGGCAAATTTGATTTTTTTCGAATCCACATATATTACAGCTCATGCAAACTTTAATTTAGACAAGAAATTTAGACCATCACATATCCTAGAAAAATAAGACAATTTTAATTTGTGGCGATACTTTGCATTCCAGCGCTACAAGTGAACATGTTAACTCCCAAACCTAAACCCGGCTCACAAGTACTTTGCATAGCTTGCAAATTAGAACTCTTGCTCACCCGGAGGTTGAAATCTACATCACAAAATACATAATATCGGTGATACCGGAGAAAAAAACAAGTAAGATCAACACAAAACATGACAATTGAGAAAGTGGACACATGGATATATGGACAACTACAACTTAGCATGACATGGCAACGTTTCGACCACTCGCACATCAATTTTCATGTCCATTCATGCTAGTGGTGTTTCAAAAGGAAAAAGGAAGTAAAGAAAGATAACAATGATGAACTACCGATCCAAACAAGCAATGATGATCTACCGATCCAAACCAATGATGTTGTAACCTACTAAAATAAAAAGTGAAACAAGAATGCTTCCATTCCCTTTTTCTTTTCTGCTGTCCGGATAGGTGTGATAATTAAACCATAGCATGTGCATGTAGTACTAGTGCAGGACAAGAACATGCAATCGGCAACTACAGCTCGCTTTTTATGCTAAACCAATGCAACCGGCAACTTTATTACTTGTGCCTTTTCACAACTAAAGCCGAGCGAGTTCTCGATAAGAGATGCATAGGTTCGGTAGCCCAAGTTCCCGATATCAATGTAAAAATATTTTTCATGGCAATAAACAATGTGCAAGCAAAAGCAAAAGTAATAATACCATGACATCCATTCAAAAGTGTGTCATGTATACAAACAAAACAAGTAGATCCGGAATAAATTTGTGCACATCACCCCACATAAAAGTAATACCCAAAGGTCCGAGAATGCTACCGCATATTTCATAAAACATTGAGAATGGTGGTCAACTTTAGAATTTATATCCTAGACAATATAGTTCCATTCAACAACAATATCAATCAAAACAAAGAGCAAGAACAGCTAATGTCAATACCGACTAGTTTTCACCGCCGCGGCACCTGGAGGGGGTAGAAAGCCGAGCAATCTTTTTCTTCAACCAAGTCGCCCTAACATTTGGATTTTTGGTACCCACAAACACTTTCCTATGTGTTTCATTTTCAAAAACTTCATTTGCATCGGCCTTTTCTTCATCGGACAACCCTTCCATGACATCCACAATGTCAATACATTTCTCAATTGAGTAGTCTTCTTCACACTTCTTTTTCTCTTCTATTGCTTCTTGAGCCTTTTGAATCCGAGCCTTTACGAAGCTAAGGTAGTCCCCAAGTCTTGCCGCCATTTGACTTTGCTTGCGTTTCTTTCCACTTGGTAACATCTAGGTCATCTAAATTGTGAGTGCTTATATCATATTAAACTTCTAGGCCTTCTACACCACCAAGACCAATACCGATCCGAGATGGAGGTGGTACTTGGGGTGGTTGATCCGAGATACTACTTCGGGGATTGAGTTCGGGTCGCAACTCACTTCTTTGTGGTGGATGTGGCACCGGTGGAGGTGGAACCGGTTGAGCTGATGTGAAATTTAAATCACCCGTGGCAATGTTACCTATAAAACAAACAATTGAATATTTGAGTTCATGTGCATCCTTTGCATCCGATATAGCACAATTCAAGTCATAAAGCTAGCTAGTGAGAAATGGTCATTGCTATCCTAGAAATACGGTTCATCATGAATTTTTCATGTAAAATTATGTCCGTACATAGTCTCACGGATATGTTTGTTCAATTTCAAACAATGATCATTAGCTGCAGATGGAGAAATGGTCATCTAAACAACATAAAACATTTAAAAACCAAAAACATCCTTCATGGTTGAAATGGTCCATAGCAAGAACATAGATCGTGCAAACAAGTTGAGCACAAATTTAAACCACTTGCAGCCTACCATGAACGTAAACCACCGGCACAAAGTTGAACACAAATCATGGAAAGGAAAAAAATTCCACAGATTGAACAGTCTACCATGAATGTAAACCACTGGCAGGACCGATCCAGGTAGCAACTATAGGTAGTAAGTTACGGAACAACAAGCAACCAAGCATGGAGCCCTAACGATACAAATATGGTCCCTATAGGCTATAGCTAGTCCGGAAGCACTAATAATAGTCCCTATAGCACTAGTATCCTTAGTTGCTCAAACAAGAGTTACTCGTGAAAGATTATGTGCAAGAATCGAAAATTTAGATTATATATAACCTTCATATAGTGATTCCGGGATGCTATATAGAGGAAATGGTTTCTTGCGAAATTTGCCGACTTTGGTATTGTTATCTAAGAAATGACTATTTGTCACGTTCTATGACAACCACATGAGATTAATGTAAAATTCAAATCAAAGTTGCAAGCACACATCAAGTTTTGTGACATGGTCCCTTTCCTATTTCGAAGGGAGCATCTCTTTCTTGTGCAATAGTGATAGGGACATGAGTGTCATCAATGGCCCCAATGCGATTCCGGAAGAAAGGCATAAAACGTGGATCTCATGCAATCTTCACATGGGTATGGTCCACATTTGGGAGCTTCACAAATCTTTGTGTAAGTGTTGGAATTATATCGAAGCCCTCCATTATTTAACTATGGATAGTCTCACCACTATGCTGAAATTCCTTCTTTAGCCTATCGGTGCTAGCATTGTAAGCAAGCATGAACATGAACATCCCCACTGCTCCTCAACTTTCATACCACGAGTGTCATGCAATAAATTCTCTACCCTAAGATAATGTGCTGCAGCTCTAAATATCTCGGCGCCATCCTAATCTCCACTCGCACCAATTCGGATGGCCTTCTAATATTTCTTTGATCTTTTGTGCACCAAAAAGCGAAGAGGTGTGCTCTAGCCTTTTCTCATCATAAACGCACGGTTGAAGTGCAGGGACCAAAACTAAAAAAAATCATTGTCCTCTTCCTCTAGCTCTAATATAAATCTCCTAAGGTCATCCTTCCAAGTTTCCATAGCAGTTAGACTTATTTGGCAGCTCGCACGAGTGTCTAATTAAACTCGTTAAAATAAAAGCATGTCAACAAGAACACTAGCTACTTCAGTGAAAACAGAAGAAGAAGCACGGTTGATAGATATCAAAATAATTCAGGGTTGTGAATCATATCACCCTGTGAATTAAGGAAGCTGTAATTCAGAAGGTACACTATATCAGTGGCTTTGTGAAATTCAGAAGGTACACTATATTAGTAGCATTCAGGAAATTAAGTTTTCTGTAGCATTCAAAAGGTACACTATATCAGTAGAGCAAATCAGAACCTTTAAAACACAAAACACCCCAACCAACAAACTTGTTGAATGGTAATGACAGGATATATAATATTACAGATTATGCTATTTTAGGGTATATTATATACTAAATTCAGCTATATAGATTCCATTTTATACTTGAATTCATATACACGAGATACATTTAATATCTTTCATAGAAGTGATGTCTTTGAAGAATTTATTAAGCAACTTTAATTTATACTATTTTAGCAGCAGCAATCTAGCTCATCAGATCTTTGAAATTCAGAAAGTGCTGATTGGTTGTGAAATTCAGAAACTACAATTATTCTTGATAAGACTATAGAAGGACTTCAGCATGCTCACAAAATTAAAGATAGAATGACAATATTTTACAAAATTATAGGACTCCGGGATGAGGGATCTGAGGGATTGTTGCATAATCCAAGCTCGGCTGCTAGTTTGTTTCCTAGAATAAAGGAGCTCATTTCGAGCGCGTCATGTACTTGGCTTTGATGCATGAGTTCATGCACCGGCTATTTTCTCGTTTTAGCCGTATTCCGAGTCTTTAGGGATAGAACTTGAGGTGGCGATCGGGTCTCCGGGACGTGGGATGGCACGGCCGGTGATGGAGCGCGAATGTAGCAGCGTCGTGGTGTTGTGAGCCACATTTCTTTCGGTTGTAATCGCATCTTTAAATACATCAATAGAGTCCGAAAACGTCGTCCCTTTTCCGGCACAAAAGGCTATCGAGTTCATCGTGTTCTATCGGTGTTCTTCGAGTTCGTGTTTGTGTGCGTGTGTTCTAGGTGTTCCACCGAGTGATCTTCTTCTCCCGGCGACGGACGCCGGGGGGGTTTGAGGACAACATGTGGCATCGGAGCGGTTACGTGATCCCGAGCGCGATTGCGTCGCCGCCCGGCCTCGGAGGGAGGTCGAGAACGCCGGTGGGGAGCCGGCGGCGGTCACCGTCGCCACGGCGGTGCCGGTCGCGCCCGCGGTACCGCGACGGGACGATCGTCATCGAGCGCACGGCCGGAGCGTCGGATCAAGGACGTCGGCGGCGCCATTTGGCCGACGCTCACCAAGTCCAACTATGGTGCGTGGGCGGCCATGATGCGGGTGATGCTCAAGGCGCGCGGACTGCGGAATGCCGTCAACCTCGGCGATCCGGACGAAGATGAGGACCGGATGGCTTTGGAGGCCATATGCAAGGCGGTGCCCGAGGAGATTATGGAGGTGATGGCGAACAAGCCCGGCGCACGGGCGGCGTGGGAGGACCTCAAGACGGCGAACCTCGGCGTGGAACGCGTGCGAGTCCCGAAGGCGATCACTCTCTGCAAGGAGTTTGACTAACCGTCCTTCAAGGATGGGGAGTCGGTCGACGAGTTCTCCGTGCGGATCAACAAGATCGCGCGACGGCTGCGCACCCTCGGCGACGACATCGACGAGCCGGGTGGTGTGCGGGTTCTCCGACGGCGCTCCCCGTGCACTTCCACCAAATCGCCATGTCGATCGAGACTCTCCTTGAACTGGAGGAGGTCCCGGTCGAAGAGCTGGTGGGACGACTGAAGGCGGCGGAGGAGCGCTACGGCCTCACCGGCGGCGGGACTGGCCTCGCACAACTCAACCTCACCGAGGACAAGCCGGTGACGCGCCTATCAAAACGCCGCGATCAACACCCGACAAGGGGTCGGGGAGCTCGAGCGGCCCGTCCGGGAGGGCGGCCGCGCGCGGCCGTGGCGGCGGCCGTGGTTAGCGTGGTGGTAGCCGGCGAGAGGAGCGAGCGATGTCGCTTCCGGGGGAGAAGAAGGGCGAAGGCGGTGCGTGCGGCGACGGGGGGAGTGCGCGGCGGCGGCCGGGACGTCGCGCGCGACGAGTGTCGCTCTCGCGGCAACCGTGGCCATTGGGCCAAGGAGTGCCCGAAGCGCCGCCGTGATGCGGCCCATCTGGCCCAGGTGGAGGAGAACCAGGAGGCCCATACACTCTCGGTGGCGTCGGCGGTTGAGGAGGTCAACGCCACACACTCCACCTCATCCCTTCCGGCGGCGCCGGCGATCCACCTCGACGAAGCCAATCTCTTCGTGCAGCTGGGGGAGAGGGGCGACGGCGCCACCACAAGATGGATCCTCGACTCGGGCGCCACCAATCACATGACCGGCGCCCGGTCGGCCTTCGCGGAGCTCAACACTGGCGTCCATGGCTCCGTGAGGTTCGGCGACGGCTCGACGGTGGGAATCAAAGGGCGCGGCACCGTGCTCTTCAAGTGTAAGACGGGGGAGCACCGAGAAGCCGCGGGCGTCTACCACATCCCCGGGGCCGACGGCGAACATCATCGGCCGGGCCAACCGGAAGAGGAGCGAAGACAAGATCGTGCTCGAGAATGGTGCTCTCAAGATCTGGGATCCGCGGCGATGACTCGTGGCGGTGGTGCGGCGTGGGGCAAACCGCCTCTACGTCCTCGACGCCAACGTCGACAAGCCAGTGTGTCTGGCTGCGCACGCGGAGGAGGAGGCATGGCGGTGGCATGCCAGGTACGGCCACATTGGGTTCCAGGCGCTCCAGAAGCTGTCGAAGGGGGAGATGGTTCGTGGTTTGCCGCGGATCGAACAAGTCGACAAGGTGTCGATAGGGCGGCAAGCAAATTCGGGCGGCGCGGCAACTGGAGTTGGTCCACGCCGACCTGTGTGGACCGATCACGCCACCGACGGCGGGTGGCAAGAAGTTGTTCTCGCTCGCCGTCGACGACATGAGCCGGTACATGTGGCCGGGTGCTCCCCGGCCACGAAGGACGAAGCGGCGACGGCGATCATTCGTCTCCAGGCGAGGGCGGAGGCGGAGGTCGGGCACAAGCTGGGGACGCTGCGCACTGACCGCGGCGGGGAGTTCACGCGCGCGCGCGTTCGGTGAGTGCTTGCGCCGGCCGGGGGGATCCAACGCCATCTCACCGCGCCGTACACACCACGGCGAACGGCGTGGTGGAACGGCGGAACCAAACCGTGCCTTGGGGATGGCGCGGTGCATGCTCAAATCCAAGGGCGTTCCGGGGGCGATTCCTGGGGAGAAGCAGTGACGGCGGCGGTTTTCGTCCTCAACCGTGCGCCGACCAGAGCTCTGGAGAACAAGACGCCGCATGAAGCATGGTATGGAACTAAGCCCGCTGTTCATTTTCTTCGCACATTCGGTTGTGTCGCACATGTCAAGAACACCGGAGGCCAGCTGAGGAAGCTTGATGATCGGAGCACACCGATGGTGATGATCGGGTATGAGCCGGGCTCCAAAGCTTACCGACTCTACAACCCGCCCCGCGATCGGGTGCACGTGTCCCGTGACGTGTTGTTTGAAGAGGCGCGCGCATGGAACGGGAGCAAGATAGCACGGGGAGCGATGCGGGCGACGACGACGAACCGTTCGTTGTCGAGTACGAGTACGTCCACACGCGTGGTGCGGCATCGGCAACACCTGAACGCGAGGCTGCGCCACGCGCGGCATCGAGGACATCGACCACGACATCGAGCGGGCCTGGGACGGTATAGAACGCGACGGCAAGCGTGCCAGTGACGTTGGGGGTATCCAGTGGCACGCGTTCGTCAGTGGAACAGGAGCTGGGCGGCACACACCCGCTCCGGTCACACCGAGCCGGAATGGAGTTTGTGTCACCACTGAGCCATGGCGTCTACGAAGACAACGACAACGACCCCAACGTGCCGCTGCGTTTCAGAAAGCTTGGTGATGTCTTTGACAGCTATGACGAGTTGCGGGAGCAGGAACTCATGGTGGCAGTGGGCGACGGGGAACCAGCCACATTCGAGGAAGCAAGGCGCGAGCAGACCTGGATCAAGGCCATGCGGGAGGAGATGGCCTCCATCAAGCAGAACGACACCTGGACGCTGGTGAGTCTTCCTCAAGGCCATAAACCAATCGGTTTGAAATGGGTGTTCAAGTTGAAGCGTGATGAAGCTGGGAAGATTGTGAAGCATAAGGCCCGCCTTGTAGCAAAAGGTTATGTGCAGCAACAGGGAGTGGATTTTGATGAGGTTTTTGCCCCAGTAGCAAGAATGGAGTCAATTCGAATGTTGTTGGCAGTGGCAGCTCAAGGAGGGTGGTATGTGCATCATATGGATGTTAAGTCAGCATTCTTGAATGGAGAACTCAAGGAGGAGGTGTATGTTCAGCAGCCACCTGGGTTTGTTGCTGCTGGACATGAAGGCAAAGTGTTGAAGCTGAAGAAGGCACTGTATGGGCTGCGACAAGCACCAAGGGCATGGAATGTGAGGCTTGATAGCAGCCTATAGGACATGGGGTTCATTAGGTGCATCAGCGAGCACGGCATGTATACCAGGGGTCATGGTGAAGTACGAGTGGTGGTGGGAGTATATGTTGATGATCTCATCATCACTGGTGCAAATGCAAGAGTGATTGAAGCTTTCAAGGAAGAAATGAAGCAAACTTTCAGTATGAGTGATCTGGGACTTCTCTATTTTTATATGGGGATAGAGGTGAAGCAAGGGAACAATTCCATTTCACTTTGTCAAGCAGCTTATGCCAGGAAACTACTTGAGAAGGCAGGGTTGGAGAACTGTAACTCCTGCAGCACTCCAATGGAGGTCAGACTTCAGTACGTCAAACAAGAGCACTTCGAGAAGGTTGATGCAACAATGTACCGCAGTTTGGTTGGGAGTTTGAGGTATCTAGTTCACACAAGACCAGACATCTCGTATGCAGTAGGGTATGTCAGTAGATTTATGGAAGATCCAAGACAAGAACACCTTGCTGCAGTTAAACACCTACTGCGCTATGTTGCTGGCACAACTGAGTATGGACTTGTCTATCCTAAGTACACTAAGGGTGACAACAGGCTCATAGGGTACTCAGATAGTGATTTGGGGGGTGATGTAGATGAGAGGAAGAGCGATGCGGGGGTGATGTTTTTCTTGGGAGGAATGGTGATTTCGTGGAGCTCTCAGAAACAAAAGGCAGTGGCACTCTCAACTTGTGAAGCTGAGTACATGGCAGGAGCAGCTGGGGCATGTCAAGCTGTATGGCTCAAAAGGCTGTTGTGTGACATTGCAGGGGTGGATGTTGAGCAGCCTATTTTGAAGATGGATAATCAGTCAGCAATTGCATTGAGCAAAAATCCAGTGCTGCATGACAGGAGTAAGCACATTGACACCAAATTCCATTTCATTCGTGAATGTGTGGAAACTGGGAAGATCTGCCTGGAATATGTGAGCACTCAAGATCAATTAGCTGACATCTTGACAAAGTCGCTGGGGCGAGCAATTTTCTGTGAGCTTCGTGACAAGATTGGCGTCGTCAAGTTGAAGTAAATGCCGAGCATGTCTTAGGGGGAGATTGTTGCATAATCCAAGCTCGGCTGCTAGTTTGTTTCCTAGAATAAAGGAGCTCATTTCCGAGCGCGTCATGTCTTGGCTTTGATGCATGAGTTCATGCACCGGCTATTTTCTGTTTTAGCTGTATTCCGAGTCTTTAGGGATAGAACTTGAGGTGGCGATCGGGTCTCCGGGACGTGGGATGGCACAGCCGGTGATGGAGCGCGAATGTCGCAGCGTCGTGGTGTTGTGAGCCACATTTCTTTCGGTTGTAATCAGCATCTTTAAATACATCAATAGAGTCCACAAAACGTCGGCCCTTTTCCGGCACAAAAGGCTCTCGAGTTCATCGTGTTCTATCGGTGTTCTTCGAGTTCGTGTTTGTGTGCGTGTGTTCTAGGTGTTCCACCGAGTGATCTTCTTCTCCGGCGACGGGCGCTGGGGGGTTTGAGGACAACAGGGATCCGGTCTGGTATCACACACATTCACGCCACAGATCGTACTGGAACAGCAGCATAGCACACTAGAACGCAGTATGACACAAGCTTTGTACAAGTCAACTCAAGCCAAAACTGACCTGCATTAGCAGTTCTATATAACTATGGCTTCAGCTTAGAAAACTTCAGAACTGACTCACCGGCGAGACGGATGGGCTGTCGGAGAGCGAGCTGCCACCGTTGAGAGGCCCTCTGATGTTGATGAGCAGGCCGAAGGTCAGCGGCGACACTTCGTACTGCAGCCAAATGAAACAACAGACCCATCAGTTAGGTACACTATCAAGCCAGTGATCGAAATGGTCACTAGCTGGCCCTTCTGTTTAACCAAAATCATATTGGATAAAAGCGTGCATGGGCAACAGAATCTGCAAAAGCGTTGTTGTGTGAGCTAACCATTCCATTTCAATTACAAACAAGGAAATCCACAGCCTACAGAACCACCAAATGTCAACAAGTTTCACTCACACATTCTGGAATAAGAATTTGGAGCTATCTTGTACTGAACAGCTAGTGCTTCTTTTCTTCTAAGAAAGATTGAGACATTCCTACCACATTGACAGGGAATGGTACATGTTGGGCGTCAACAAAATTTATACATCCTGGTAGCTACTCTGAATTAAGGACTTGTGTGCTAGCTGGTCAGTCTTCAGGAATTTTCATTCCAAATTGTCACTCAGAAACATGGTAATATAGCATAATTAATTGAGTTCTCATAGTTAGCAACACATATCTAGCACCCTACGGTCGGATCCCTCTGCGCACAATCTAGTGTTAAGTGATAACAGAAGCATAACAGATACACACAAACGGAATGGTTAGCTAGCAATAGCACGGTTCCCGCGCTAGCCCCAATTAGATGACCCTGATCATGCACCGTTTCATCCATCTTTCCTTTCAATGTGTTTCATTATCTGACATAACTAGTGTTAAGACAAAAGTCATGTAATGGCTGATTAACTATTCCATTTTACAGCTGCAAGAGCATTGGAAGTGCTGAACTTTGCTATGCTTAACAGCAAGCCCATCCAGGTGATGTATTCAAACCGTGACCCAAGCAGCCCCAGGAGCGGATCTGCTAACATTTTCATCAAGGTACTTTGATCATCTGTCAGTTTTATTGGTTTGCATTGTCATCCAGAAAAAATTATCTTGGTTTATGACCTATTTTGTCTTTTCTCCAGAATCTTGACAAGACAATTGACAACAAAGGATAAAGAAGCAATCACAGCTCGAATAGTCGCCTAGATTAGTATTAGCAGCTCCTACAGCCTGCAAAGCTCCAAAAATTCCAAGCGCCTACCAGGTGGACCGGGGGAGGGGAAAACTCACGTATGTGTCGATCGAATCAGAGGCGGCGCTCCTGGGTAGGGACGGGGACGCGTAGGTGGATGGCAGCATCGGGATAGGGACTTGGAGGGGTGGTTCCTGGTTGCGGCGCCCGGAGTCGAGATGGGCGGCAACCTCGCTCCCTCGAGTCCCGGTTGCGGCCGGAGTCGAAATGGGCGGCGACCTCGCTCCCTCGAGTCCCGGTTGCGCCGGAGTCGAGACGGGTGGCGGTGCGGTGGTGAAACGACGGGGAGGCGGTGTGGTGAAGCGCGGCGGCGCAAGTGGCGGAGTGGAGGGGGAGGATTCGTGCGGGGAGGCGCCGACCGCCGAATCGCGAGGAAGAACAGACGGGGCAGCGCCGTCACGAGTCGAGACGTGGGGAAGACCCGGCATGGGGAAAAGAGGGGGGGCTAGGGTTGCGGCGGCCTGGGCTAGTGGGCTTCCAAATGATGGGACCAATCAACCCGGGGCGAAAAATGATGTGGGGGTTCGGCCCGGTTAAATGAGGGGATCCCGGTGGGATTATGGGCTCCCAAATGGGCCCTTAGGCGGGAGGCAAACCTCGAGTGGGCAGGACACTTTGGCAGGAGGAGACAGACAACGGTTATTGGAGTTATTGATAGACTGCTGAAGCACCCCCAAAACCCCAATATTGCCAAATTTTGGGGATGCAAGATATTTTCGGGACTTATAGAGTGCGCTTATTAGCACGTCTTGAATATAAGTGGTACAACCTTGAGAAGGGGGTGAGTTATATATAGGTAGCCGTCGATGTTGGTAACCTGGATATGCAAGGGGTGTTGTGTAACAAAAGGATCTAGATTGACAAGAGGATTGTAGACTCTAGACTATGTTTTGATCTGTACACAGTATCTAAAGATAATTGACTTATTTCTAGATTTTATTTGAAGGAATAATATATCATTTTGAGACAATAATCATTACTTAACAACTTTTTTCTTTGGGCAATGCACATGTAAAAGGAAGCTAAAAATGTAACCCATAAGCCAACCCACGCATGCTTTCTCGTCCCATTGAGAAAAGAGCAACATAGCCA